>OZ026520.1:38586798-40029115 GCA_964019695.1 Loripinus fragilis | reverse complement strand
GTGTCACAGCGCACTATGCGTGTGTCAACGTACATAATTCACCTGCAGTTAGCTGAATCACGGCCTTTGGTCAGTAATAAATAATGATCTCAGCCATTTGGGTGGATACATATACTCAATAGGGTTAGTCAAAGCAGTTTCGGAATCGTTGCAGGAACTTGTCCGTGCATCAAGTTCGTCAATGCTGGTGACCTTGAATAATGTATAACGTATAATGTCGCGCGCTGGCATGCGAAATAGAACGCCACATGCTAAATTACAAATCTAAGTAGAATGGAACATTCCAAATGTCGCTACCGCTCAGGTGCTGTACGGTAGAAGTATACCTAACACAGATGGGACAAACAGATAAACGGACATCGATTTTCCACCGAAAATAACGTGTGTTCGTAATTTTAGAAATTCACTTTTCCGAAAAAGGGCAGTGTTTGATTTTTAAGGATGTTTTAAAAATTATTTTTGGCGATAATTTTAGGTGTTCGTAATTTTAGAGTGTTCGAAATTTTAGAACATTTACCGTAATATTTTTACTTAAGACAATTAAAGTCCAGTTAACCACAAACAGGGGTGTCTTTAATTGAGTTATAGCACAGATAAGGGTCACTCATCCAAAACACCCAACTTTAATACTTCATATTTGAACTTAAGACTATTAAAGTCCAGGTGACAACAGACAGGAGTGTCTTTACAGATAAGGATCACTCACCCAACCTTATCTGTAACTATGCACAAACCAACTGATGAGTAGTTTGGCAGGTACCAAACAGGATTTTTTTCTTCTTCTAAAATTCACTTATTAAACTTAAATGTTAAAAGAATGAGACTTGTACCTTAAACTAAGATAATTTAGCTGATAGCCTGATAAACCAGTAGAAATGAAATATTTAGACAAATAACCTCTATTATTGAAATTACCAATCTCAATGTGGAAGGCTGTAAATCATATTTGCCAGTATTTTCCATTAAATGCCATTATTTCTCGGTAAATGCCACTGGCACGGCAAATATGCTTATTCGCCGGCATTTTGCCAACCTTGGCCCTCGGTCTCGAGTCATGCACTCTACCACTGAGCCACTGAGCACCCTAAAAAATGTTACTTATGAACAATGGTGTATTTATGAACAAGTTAAGTTATTTCAAGGCCATTAGTTAAGAGTGCCTTACATAAAATTAATTTTCTTATTTCTCAACCAAATCATATGTTGTGGGTACTCAAAAGAACCGTCTCAATGAGATGGTTCTTTTGAGCACCCAAAACATACTTTAAAACTGATGGGTAAGAAAATATTTACAATTTTACGCTCAAAAATTGTGTTTATCTAAACCTATGGTTATTTTCTTTCAAAACATGTGTTCTGGGTGCTTAAAAGAAAGATCTCACTGCAACTTTTTTTCCTTTAATAGAATTGCTTGAAGACTAACTCCTTTATTTACTCTAACTCCTGATAGCACGAAGTGGAAACTCAAGTTAAGTATAATCTTTGTTGAGCTTAAAATGTCTTGTGTCGGCAGTATTTTATCCCTTAACACTTTCGCTGCCAAGCACCTCAACAAACCAATACCTCAGTGCTAAGCATGTTTCAAGGACTCCTGAATATTGAGGGTATATGGGTTCAACACAGAGTATATCCAGAACCACTCAACCTATCACTTAACTTTCACAGAATGTTACTTATACACAAAAGTTATATTTGAACTAATAATAAAAAAGATAGTCACGTGACCTTTGGTAGCCATTTTGGAAGCCATATTGAAAATATGAAAATGCCTATAAACAACTATTTTATGCAAAAAAAATAGATAAAACATCCATCTACATCAAGTATCAAACATAAGGATTTATTCTGATATATTTTTTATCAGAAATAAATCATAATATAGCAGCTGAAGGGCTTAATGCGTCCTGTTTGTCATCCCCATGGACATGTTTTCCATATTTTTGATTTCTGCAAAATCTAATGACATTACAAAAATATTTGTATAGTCAATTCTTGTACAGAAAATTCCATTACCATATTATCATGTCCCCTGAACATTTTGAAATAAAGAACAAAGATTTGCGTCCCTTATAAGGCTTAAAATAGACAGCTATCAACTGTGCCTTTCAATATCGACTGTAGTCGCGTTTGATAGTGAACGGTAAATTCGACTACTGTCGTGTTTGGCAGTGAAAGTGTTAAAGCTCCTGCCCACTTTGCAGCAAACATTTTGTAACAAAAATACAGTCTAATATAAATAAGATCATAGATACAGAGAATAATTACATCAATTTACATGTAGAATATTGTCAGTAGAAAATAAATCAAAAATCCACTGACACCAAATTGAAAAGACATTTGTTTTTGTTAGGGTTATGCTGCCAAAACACAACTTACAAAGCAAATATCTCTTCTTTTCCTTACTAAAGGCATCTCTGTTTTTTCTACTTTTGATACCTGACATAAATAAAGTACTTATTCAGCATAATTAATGATATTAAACCTTTCTTTGCAAGCTGCGACAAAATGCTGTTAACCTTTGCAAACAGTTTGGACCCAGATCAGGACCCACAGAATGTCCATCCTGATCTGGATCCAAACTGTTTGACAAGTGTTTTTGAAAGATTTTTTTGAAAAAAGTTAATTTTGAAAAAGTCAGATGACAACAAAAGCATGCATGCAAAGTAAAATCCCCATTTGAGCATTTGTGGCAGTGGCAGATCCAGAGGGGGTTCACTTGAACCCCCTCCCCATCCCCTGTTTTTAAATATCCTATGAAAATGAAATAATTTGGTCTCAACGAGACCAAATATTTTCATTTTCATGGGATATTCAAGAAAACGGATATAAAATCAGCAAAGCTTACCCCACATCTTTATATATATGAACCCCCTTTCCAGAAATCCTGGATCCGCCCCTGTTTGTGGTATAAAAAAAAAAATCATTATTTAGGGCCGGTCAACTTACTTTCAGCTCTGTGATTCTGTAGTGGTGGCTTATCCATCTCTAATGATCCTGAAAGGAAAATAACAGACATTCCACTGGCAAGCAACGATAAGAGCAGTGCTAGAAATAGAATCAGTAAGGACCTTGACACAAGAAAATAGAGAAAACTTGGTGAGTGTCTTTTGATATCAAGTTTACCAGGCAAGGCTTTGAGAAGGCATGTTGACATCGGGAGGCTTGCCGAGCGATTCAACATGCGTTCTTAAAGCCGAGCCTGGTAAACTTGATATCAAAAGACGCGAACCTGATATTCTATTTATCAGTTTACCCATTGTTGAACACTCTTCAAACTAGCGCTTATGACATATTTTTTTTTATTTTTGTGTTGATTCAGCGTCATAAGCAACATCATTCAAAAAGTGTGACGTCATCATGACCTGATAAAGGTAGCATGCCGTGAGATAGGAAACGTTTATTAGGTTATGTTGAAACAATTCAGTTTACAACCATGTAAGGCTCAAACCAAACTGCTCAGCTACAGAGACTAGCTAAATTCTTGAAGTTTTGCAAGCAGAAACTGTAGCTAATATAAGAGCAGTGGTAGTAATAGGATCAGTATCTCATTGATCAAGGACCATTTTATAGGATATTGCTGAATCATTGGTTTCATTAATCATTTAGCAACCTTATTTTTTCTAATTTAGAGGTGTGTGTGTGTGTGGGGGGGGGGGGGGGGGGGCAAAAATAACCCTCTAATGCATGTCACCCTTTGGGAAGAAAACTCACATTTCTATCTGGTGGGCAACAAAATGAGAAAAACTCGAGGTACATGCAAGGAAATATGAAGTAAAATAATAACAACTCAAGGTTTCTAAGTGTTAAACAAAAAAAAATCTATTTACACTGTAAGTTGAAACTCACGTTTTTCTAATACTTCTGTGATTCCTGCATTGTCTGCCTCTAACTCCATCTTAAACTTGGAGAGCTCCTGGTCCAACTTTCGTAAATGTCGGTCCACCTAATAAGTAAAAAAAAAGGTTCACCATACATTGACAAACAGATCAACTCTTTGCCTACTGGGTAATTTTTCATGATTTTTTGTCGTCTGCTGATTTTTTTCAAAATTATCCTTTTCGAAAATTTCCTACAGGATTATCATCAGAGCCTTCTTGTCGAGCCTGATCTGGATCCAAACTTGTTTGCAAAGGTGATCAGCAGACGACACTAGTAGGCAAAGAGTTAACATTCTTGTCATGCTGAATAAATAAATATGCCTGATTCACTTTGGGTTTCCAGCCAGTTCAGTGACAGTAGCATAACAATGGATTCACTGCAGTTTTATTATGAAGATCCAGGCTCAGCAGAACAAGGGTTACCAATGATCATTTAAAGGGGTATGTGCATTATGGGGCTATTTTGGCCCCCTCTTGAGCCCAAAACTGAAAGTTGCTTTTCACCAATTTCATCTTATTGGTTTATTAGAAGAATAGCCCAAGTGTTAAATTCTGGCATTTATTTTACTTTTACTGGTTGCTATGGTAACCAAAATGGCCGACAAAATAGGCTTAAAATAGAGAAATTGCCATTTAAGGCCAAATTTGAGGCTTTTGGAGACAGATTTTTTAAGAATTAAATATCAGCACAAGCAAATACCAAAAAAACAAACTTTTAATATATTGTGTGCCGTGATAATTCTCATCATCTGTTAAATTTTTTTTTGGTACTTGCTTGTGCTCTATATTAATTCCTCTGTTACATGTCTCCAATTTGCTCCAAATGGTCATTTTCCTATTTTCAGCCTATTTTGGAGGCTTTTTTTGTTACCATAGCAACGGTAGAAATCGAATCAATGCCAGACCTTTACACTTTGGCTATTGGTCTAATAAACTAATAAGAAGAAACTTGTGAAGAGCAACTTTTATTTCTTGACCTCATAGGGGGGGCCAAAATAGCCTCTTAATGCACATACCCCTTTCATATTAACTCTTTGCATGCTGGGTAATTTTTCATGCTTTTGTTTGTTGTCTGCTGTTTTTTTTCAAAATTAACTTTTTCAAAAAAATTCTTCCAGGGTCAAATGGTTAGAATCCAGATCAGGACCAACCTGGGTCCAAACTATTTGCAAAAGTTATCAGCAGATGACAAGTCGCCGCTATCAAGGAAAGGGTTTAAATGACCATCAGTATAAGATTCTGTTTTAATGGTGTCTTTAAAAGCCTTCAAAGTTGAGAGTATTTCAAGAGACAAGTGAAACATTATCAAATATGCCAGACATTGCCAGCATGATGTAGAGTAAACCTGTCTTCAGCAGCCACTCAAAAAGAAGACAAAAATTGGTTTAAATGACCAATTTTCTCTTAATGCAGGTCATAAGTATTGCAGAATGCTCCCCTTGCTCCAAGGGAAGCATTCTGCAATACTTTCGACCTTCATTAAACTATTACTTGTCATTAAGATCTTTGTTTTGTCTATTTTAGAGTGGTCGCTTAAGAGAGGTTTTACTGTATTGTCCAACTTTATATCAAGTTTTATTACCATATTTAGTTGGATGATTAGGACAGGACTGTTTGTGTTCTAGTATCTCTCCCTCGTGGTGCCATAAGTTGGTCTGTGATTGTGGCATTTCCTGGTAATATTCACTTGGTTTTTTTTGTGTGTGTGAGATTGAATTTTCTCTTCCAAACCTATTCCAAAGAAATATTGATCTGTCCATAGGATGTATCTAGATTTGGATGTTTTAGAAGGACGAAAAAATATTTGTAGGAAATAATGCGAAATAGTTGCCTGTTACGGTAAATGTTCTAAAATTTTGAAGACTAGCTGCCAGCCCAAAAAGCCTAGACAAACAGTGCAGACCCAGATCAGACTGCTTCTGAAGAAGCAGTCTGATCAGGGTCTTCCCTGTTTGCTATTCTGACACACATTTTGTGGATTCCAGCCCTGAAAACCACTGTTTTATTAGAGAACAGAAAGAAAAATGACTTCGAAATTTTAGAACATTTACCATAAAACAAAAATTTACATTTTTCAGCTAAAAAGCGATCAGTTCTTAGCTAGGGCTATATTACTTACCAAATCATATATATGGTTGGCAAGCTGAACTTTTTCATCTGCATTTTCTAATGTCTTGTAATAATCCTGAAATAACAGCATGTCTGAGATTATTTCCTCCTAATGCATTCATGAAAAAGGCTGGCTACGTAGGACCTCTTCGGCTGTCTGCCATGGGACCTCTGTGGCAGAAACACTGGCAGTTTATACATGTAGCAGATGTTGATATGAATGTAGTTGTTGTTGTAGCATTTGAGTTTAAAGTCAGTTTCAATAATTTTAGTCATATGACAATGGATAGTTAAATTATATATTATAATTATTATTCCAGGACATGCTCCTCTGCAATCAACTATCAACAAGTATTTAGTGGACTCCTACTCTCTTCAGTAACTGACAACTGCCCCACTTTACCCTTTACTCCATAATAATGAAATATCACGTATTTGAAAATATTATGAAAATATTATGAACAAGTAGCCCAATGGGCAACGATCGCTCACCATAGAGCCAGCATAATGTTTGGAGACACCATAATTTACGATGCTCAAAGGCAGATAACTCTGAACTTGAAACAGTGACTAGGAATTAATTCAAAAACATAAGATATTATGCCGGTTCTAGTTATCTGCAAGTATTTAAAAGATCTGAATAAAAATTGCATTGGAAACCTGGTGATAGTGTAGTTTTCAGATACTCAAGGGCAGCTAACTCCGTAGTCAGTTATGGGATCTGACCGAAATTCAAACTCATCCATACTTTTATGTATGTCCTGGTAACCTACAGGGATGAAGAAAACCAAATGAAAAATGAAGGTGCTAGAGTGGTCACAACATCATATAGTTATATTTTAGATGCTCAGGGGCAGCTAACTCTGTAGCTGGTGGATGGGTGTGGCTGAAAATCAAACTCATTCAAACTTTTATGGAAGTCCTTGTTACCTACAAATGAGGAAGATTCATTCAAAAATGAAGATGCTAGAGTGGTCACAACAGATCTCCCATTGTAAGTCTATCCAGATTTTTATGATGCTCAAGGGAAGTTAACTCCACAGTCTAAAGTTGGTTCTACTTTAAATTAAACTCATCCAAGCTTTTATGGTTGTCCTTGTTACCTGAAAGAATGAAAAAGATCCAATAAAAAATAAAGGTGCTAGAGTGGTCACAACATTATCAATCAATTTTTAAGACGCTCAAGGGCAGCTAACTCTATAATAGGTGAAGGAGGGAGCGCAGTGGCTCAGTGGTAGAGTGCTTGACTCGAGACCGAAGGGTAGCGGGTTCGAGCCTCACCGGCGTCACTGCGTTGTGGTCCTTGAGCAAGACACATTTATCCTAGCTTAGTACTGGTTAAACCCAGGAAGAACCGTCCCGCATAACTGAAAGATTGTTGAGTGGACGTAAAGAATCAAATCAAACAAAACAAAACAAAATAATAGGTGAAGGAATCTTGACTGAATTCAAACTCGCAAGCTTTTATAGTTGTCCTTCTTATCTGCAAGAATGAATATGATCTATTATAAAATGAAAGCACTAGAGTGGTCACAACAATTCTCCCATTATAAGTCTATGGGGATTTTTTAAGACGCTCAAGCGCAGCTCACTCCTCAGTAACAGGTCTGATCTGGCCAAATTTTGAACCCATCTAAGCTTTTATAGTTGACCTTGTTACCTGCAAGAATGAAGAAGATTCAATTAAAAATGAAGGCACTAGAGTGGTCACAATATTATCCATCAATTTTAAAGATGATCAAGGAGAGCTAACACCATAATAGGTGATGAGATCTTGATGAAATTCATACTCATTCAAGCTTTTATAGTTGTCCTTCTCAGGGTTTTCCCTTCAAAATTTTTTTCAGGGGTCATTGTGACCCCCAGGTAGTTGACTTTGGGGTCATTTTCAATTTGAGAGGGTCACATACACTGATCTCTTACAGGATATACTGGTAGTATCATTATAAATGTCACTTGTTCAGTGATTTTATTTAGCCATTTTTGAGGCCGTATATGGGAGTCATTCCCAATCAAAAAATGGCCTTTATTTTCCCAATTCCATGTATTTTAGCTCTTATTTTCCCAATTTTAATAAAAAAAATTCCCAAAAGTAAGGGAAAAGGTAGCTTCCCAAAATCCCAAATAAAATCACTGTTGTTAGACTAGTGCTTTCTCATGCTGAAAATGGGTTATTCTGTCGAGTGTTTACGCACGGATGACATTTCATTTTACCATTATCCAAATACAACCAGTCGTATTTCTCGAGCCAGTCATCATAAAACCCCCTTGGTCTTGATGTTTTCTTAGGCGTGCTCGGCCCAGGTTGCGATTCGTCAGAGTCATCGCTATCTCTTTTTCGTTTTTCGGTTGCAGACTAGAAAAACGAGATCAATTTTGACTGCGACATTTTCGTAGACTGGTTTATCGCATATCAATAGTGTATGCACAAAGTCTGTCGCTTAGAAGCGAAGAATTGGACGCTGACACAGTCTACAGTTTCGTCCCCAATATCGGCGATTCGGACCCAAGTTCGCGTCGTACTTACTCGAAGATAACAAATGGCGCCGACGTCGATCTGAATCATTCGTTTTAAAAGCAAGTGCTGCCCACACAGCTTTGCGTCCACCATGACGCAGTAGTGATAGTTATTGGGGTCATTTGGTCCAAATGTGCGTCAAAACGCACAAAAATGTGCGTCATGGAAAACCCTGCCTTCTTATCTGCAAAAATAAAGAAGATCCATTCAAAATTGAAAGCACTAGAGTGGTCACAACGTTTCTCCCATTATTAGTCTATAGGGATTTTTCAAGATGCTCAAGGGCAGCTAACTCATAAGTCCTTGGTCGGGTCCTGCAGAATTTCAAAATCATCCAATCTTTTATGAGTGTCCTTGTTAGATGAAAGAATAAAGAAGATCCAATCAAAAATGTAGACGCTAGAGCGGTCACAACATTATCCATCAATTTTTAAGGTGCTCAAGGGGGGCTAACTCCAAAATAGGTGATGGGATCTTGAGGAAATCCAAACTCATCCAAGCTTTAATAGTTGTTCTTATTGTCTGCAAGAATGAAGAAGATCCATTCAAAATTGAAAGCACTAGAGTGGTCACAACATTTCTCCAATTATAAGTCTATGTGGATTTTTCCAAACACTCAAGGGCAGGTAACTCATTAGTCCCTGGTCGGATCCCGCTGAATTTCCAACCCATCCAAGATGTTATGGGTTAACTTGTTGCCTGCAAGAATGAAGAAGATCCAATCAAAAATGAAGGAGCTAGAGTGGTCACAACATTATTCATTAATTTTTCTGACGCTCAAGGGCAGCTAACTCCGAAGTCAGTAATGGAATCTTGCCAAAATTCAAACTCATCCAAGCTTTAATAGTTGGTCTTATTGTATGCAAGAATGAGGAAGATCCATTCAAAATTGAAAGCACTAGAGTGGTCACAACATTTCTCCCATTATAAGTCTAGATGGGGATTTTTCCAAACGCTCAAGGGCAGGTAACTCATAAGTTCCTGGTCGAATCCTGCTGAATTTCAAACCCTATCGAGATATTATGGGTTAACTTGTTGCCTGCAAGAATGAAGAAGATCCAATCAAAAATGAAGGAGCTAGAGTGGTCACAGCATTATTCATTAATTTTTCGGACGCTCAAGGGCAGCTAACTCCGAAGTCAGTAATGGAATCTTGCCGAAATTCAAACTCATCCAAGCTTTAATAGTTGTCCTTTATGTATGCAAGAATGAGGAAGATCCATTCAAAATTGAAAGCACTAGAGTGGTCACGACATTTCTCCCATTATAAGTCTATGGGGATTTTTCCAGACGCTCAAGGGCAGCTAACTGGTAAGTCCCTGCTCGAATCCTGCTGAATTTCGAACCCATACGATATATTATGGGTTTACTTGTTGCCTGCAAGAATGAAGAAGATCCAATCAAAAATGAAGGAGCTAGAGTGGTCACAACATTATTATTAATTTTCGGACGCTCAAGGGCAGCTAACGTTAGTAATGGAATCTTGCCGAAATTCAAACTCATCCGAGCTATTATGGTTCGTCTTGTTACCTGCAAGAATGAAGAAGATCCATCAAAAAATGAAGTAACTAGAGTGGTCACAACATTTCTCCCATTATAACTCTATGGGGATTTTTCCAGACGCTCAAGGGCAGCTAACTCATAAGTCCCTGGTCGGAATCCTGCGGAATTTCGAACCCATTCGAGATTTTAAAGTTGTCCTTGTTACCTGCATATATAAAGAAGAACAAATCAAAAATGAAGGAGCTAGAGTGGTCACAAGATTTTCCCCAATATAACCCTATGGGAGCTATCTATTGCCATGGAAACCAGAGTTCTGATCCGATCTTACCCAAAACCAAATGCAATCAATCCCCCACGCCAATGATGCTCCTGATGAAATTTGATTATGATTGGCCAGCTGGTCCCAGAGATATTAATGTTTGAAAGTGTGGACGGAAGGACGGACGGACACCGGCTCAAGTCCCATACTATAAGCTCACCCTGAGCCTTCGGCTCTGGTGAGCTAAAAATGGAGCATTTGCTCTTTTGGAGTAAAATTTAATGCTCCATTTTCCATAATATTTTCAAAAGTATTCAATCCGATGATATGACCTCATCCACGAGATCATGTAATACAGTATGCCAGATCAAGTTACGATTATAATAATATGTTTAATATATACCTTTTTCCGACATTTTTATGATTTTATAAATTGTTTTGGTCTTTGATCAAGAAAAAATGCGGGAGCGTTTGCCATTACGTTTTCTTTCTTGAAGTTATGTCATCATGTTTTCTGTCTCTGGTTCCATGCTTGAAATTTACTTTACGCAACATCTGCGCAAAAACAGGTGACCGACGTTAGCCTCATTTTAAAGGATAGTGATACGGATTCAGAAAACCTCAGTTCGCTGATCCGACTTTCTGTATCAGATGGCCAGAAAACAGACAGTTCAAACATTGTATCTTTTATAGGTATATAATAAAGACTATTATCTTACCTGTTTGATTTTATCAAACTGTTCTTCTTTCCACTCTGACTTAACATTCGGCTGAATACATTTCTTGAAGAAAGAAGTAAGTCTTTCATCTAATGTATCTAATGCATCTAAAAGAATTAAAAAACAAATTAAATGTACACCATCAAAAATCATCACAACAGGGTCCAAATACTGTATGTCCATCAATTTGAAATGCTTGCATGACTATCAAATTTAATTTACTAGCAAGCCCCTACATAATAAGAGTGTGTATTAATAAATTAATTTTCTTATTACTCAACCAAAACATATGCTGTGGGTACTCAAAAGAACCGTCTCAATGAGGCGGTTCTTTTGAGCACCCAAGACTAATATCAAAATTGATGGGTAAGAAAATAGGGCTGCAATGATACAGTTACCTCACGATATGATATGTATCATGATATTTGCCTCACAATATGATATGTATGGTGATGCATTTTTGACAAGTTGAGAACCTTAGAAATAACATAGATCTATGAAATAAGGAGAAGTATATACTCAAATATTAACCCTTGTCATGCTGGATATATTTTTATGTACTACACTCTTCCCCAGTTCTTATCAATTTCAGTTAAGATATTTCAATTATTAGCATGTATTTACACCCCAAGCCAAAAACCGTGCATATTAAGATCAGCTGGATTCTCAGAAGCAGGCTGATCTGGTCCTACACTCTTTCAAAATAGGATATATCAAAAGTTTAGCATGGAAAAGGGTTTACTAATTAAAGCAGAAAAATTTAAAGGGAAAATGGACACAGGTAGCATTCCTTTTGTACATAACATATATTTTTAAAATTAGTTTCTAATTAAGGTTGGCATTCGAACGGTCAATATGCATATTGACCAGACCAGTGGTCATTACTGGTTTTAACCGGTCATTACTGGTAAATTGAAAAAAACATGGTTGATGTGAAGATACTTAGCATTTGTTATCCCATTTTCTACTGACTCTATAAACAGACTTAAAATATTTCCAATATAAGATTATACAGGCTTAATTGGAAAAGAGTTTCATGAGTTGCTATTGTTTAAAATGTATTAAATATGCCGTAAAACAAACAAAATGAAATGTCAATAGTTTTCAGATCTTGTCTCAATCAGACTGAATCATTTCAATAACTTTCAGTTCAGACTAAAGGCCTGAACTTATTTCCTAGGAAACAGAATCTGACTTTTGAAAGGGTAAACAAAAGCAAGTACTAGCTTTTCAGAAAGATACTATTTTTCAACTCGCTTTCCTTTTCTTATATATAAAGCAACAACATATTCTTGTTTTTCGATACAAGGGGTAATAACACTAAAGAATATCTCATTTTTGCGAGAAAGGGTGATAATTTATCAGCCGTATGACCTTGTTTTTGCTGTAAAAGGGGGTTTATGTCCTGTTTTTTTAGGAAGTCCTTGTTTTTGAGACAAACAGAGGGGGGGGGGGGGGGTGTATGCCGCTGTCTCGCCTGCGCCTCCGGCTTACACCCTTCCTCATGTGACTGGGGATGGGTAGTAAGCTGCTGCAATCGAGCAAAAATGGCGCAACAGTACTTCCTTTGCGGTATAAGAGGCGAAACAGGCCTTGGCGCTTCCACGCCTTGGTTAAAAATCTGTGAGATCAGCCTACACTGGTTGTGCGCCTATTGGGTGAGCCGCCATGTGATCTAAATCAATCGAGTGCCCAGCCGGTTATGGACAACAACCAGCTTACGCCCGGCAATGCCAAAAAAACGCACCCAATGTTTCTAAAGTAAGTAACACCTTTGGGAGCTGGAGTATGAGCTGTCCGTGAATCACTTTGTGCCTTCTATGTATTCTTCAAGATGTTTCTGCGGTGACAGTGCCATTCCTAACAGCCTCGCTGTTGGGTTAACTCTTTAGCGACTTGGTTAGAATAGAGTGGTCGAATGTCACACAGGAGTTCTGGATGCAAATCCTGTCGGACCCAAAAGATTTTCCCCTTGGAATTACTAAACTGGTGGCAGAGGTAATTTGGTAACGTTTGAGTCGGCCTCTGGGGGCGGTAGCGGGCTATACTCTGTTGTATGTCTGTAGGAACTGCCGATACCCGGCTCTCCAAAAATAAATGGGGGAAGAGTGTAGTGACAGTGCCAATCCAAACAGCCTTGCTGTTGGGTTAACTCTTTAGCGACATGGTTAGAGTGGTTGACTGTCACGCAGGAGTTTTGGGTTTGATCCTTTCAGACCCAAAAGATATTCCCCTTCTTAGAATAACTTCATTTATTACTTTGACATAAAGTTAAGAGTGTTTCTTCTGCGACTTCATATATTCCAGTTTTTCTAAACATTTCAACCCTACATTTTCCCCTACATTTCTTGTGCATTTTCCTGTAAGCTATTACTTGTAAATTATCTGCAAGGGAGGGAAATGCAACTAAACACATTTTAATAAAGGGAGATAATCATACTTAAAGAAACTGTAAAAATGCATACTTTGAACTTGGAGGTCGTTTTCTCTCATTTCTGTGAGTCGTTCTCTCATTTCCATAGGAAGGTTTTCAATCACTGAAACGAAAAGAGTTGTCTAAAGGAAAACAAAGAAAATAGAGAATCCCACGCTAACTCCGAAAATCGATGATGAATAACCTGCAATAAACGATGTGCAACAATGTATCATACACTTACTTTCCAGATAATCTTCTAAATACAACATGTTGACGGTATTTACTGAATAATTTAGTAAACAATTTTTTTTTCAACACAAAGTTAATTTTTATGAAGCGCATGAGAGGCTTCATCTGATTGGCTGTTCCAGGGAATCCGATTAATGTTAAATCTCTATCTATGTTTGTAAATATTTTTAAGTGCACTTTATCTCGTCATAATTAGATGTGATATTGGCCATTTTACACATATTTATCATTTCATTGTGATCATAAACTTTGTATTTCATATAATTCTCGTTTTATCACTTAAATATGATCCAAATAGCCATCCAATCAAATACCCTCTTACAACGTCATCACAAGGTTGTCGGTAAAAGCCCTAGCCGGACCGTGCCGGACCGAACCTACGATAGCACCCGAAGTTGGTATCCGGAGAATAACGGTTTTCGGTACCGGCTTTTATCACTAAACTGAAAAGTGAAGTAAATCGAGATGAATTTAAGCAAATTAAATCTCTTAAATATTTTACACATGCGTTATGCATTGAAGAACCACTGAAATAATGACAATATACAAATTAGAATGGCATTTAAGCTAAAATTATCTTCCCGTTTAATTTTGTCAATTCCGCGGAACATTGTTTCTGTCTGTTAAACTGCCGAGTCGTTCTGTTCAAAGGCACTGTCGACCTAACTATTTTTTATATGGTCACAAATATTTTCACAGTTATGACTTTAATAGATCCTTTTAGAATTAACAGACCTACGCAAGTCACGAATCGGTGCATTACTGCCCGATCACTTCAAGACCTACATGTATCTTTATCTGAACCAGTTTCATCTGCCGGGTCGTTTCGGCAGTGCCAAAATAAACTTTCATGTTCAGAGCATTGTCAATGATAGATAGACAGACATAGGCCTACAGACAGACTGGTTGATAGAGAGATGGATAGATTAGTTTTAAATTCAAAAACCTGAGTCATGGATCCCGGAGTTTTAATTACTGCCGGTTTTAGCTGGTCTGCCGGACCGTTTCTTCTGCCGGGTCTGCCGGACCGTTTCCTCTGCCGGGTCTGCCGGACCGTTTCATCTGCCGGGTCTGCCAGATCGATTCATCTGCCAGACCGTTTCATCTGCCGTGTCCGCTTGACCCGTTTCATCTGACAGACAGACATACAGACAGACAGAAAAATAATTTAAATTCACATAGGCCTACTGTACATGTATAAGTCATAGATTGATGCGTTAGGCCTACTGCCGGTTTTGCAGAGTCTGCCAGACCGTTTCCTCTGCCGGGTCTGCCGGACCGTTTCGTCTGCCGGGTCTGCCAGACCGTTTCATCTGTCGTGTCCGCTTGACCCGTTTCATCTGACAGACAGACATACAGGCAGACAGACAGAAAAATCATTTTAAATTCACATAGGTCTACATGTATAAGTCATAGAGTGGTGCGTTAGGCATACTGCCGGTTTTGACGAGTCTGCCAGACCATTTCATCTGCCGGGTCGTTTTGGCAGTGCCTTAACAACTGCTATGCAACAGAATCACAGCTTTGTCAAAGACCGCGAGACAGACAGACAGACAGACAGACAGATAGATAGATAGATAGATAGATAGATAGATAGATAGATAGATAGATAGATAGATAGATAGATAGATAGATAGATAGATAGATAGATAGATAAACATACGCACAAACCAGCCTGCGCATCCGCACAGAGTGATCAGCGCCTTTATCACTCGCTCTCTTGGGTGTACAATAGTTCAACTTGCTACATGCAAATTTCCAATATTCAAATCAATCTCTGTATTTGAGCAAGTTGGCCCATCTACTATAAAAGCAACGTTGCTTGCCACCTCTTTATACACAATTTATGCATTCTGTCAGAACGCAGCGTAAACACCCATGCGGTTCTCTTATTCCGGATGCTAAGCGTTGATTAAACAGGTGCCCTGTCTTTCAAAGGCCTTAGACTTTGGCTGCGATTAATAGATGAGCTATCGCATGAGATACTATCCCGACCAGCCTGTTCATACTGATACAGAGACTTGAACATTCATGTAAATTAGATAAGCATTATGTCAACGAACACTAACTATGTAGATGTCACAATATATATGCCGATGCTGTTACGAAGTGCGCCCTCATTTTTGTTGATGCACTGTTGAACCGCAAATTTCACACATCGCATATTTCAAACTGTGAAGAATTTGTACCAATTACTCACAGCGCGCGAAAAAATGGTACCTGTACGTCACATATTCCGTACCAATATCTCACTTTGTGAAAAATACGCACGTAGGCAAATGTCATAGAGCATACATGCGTATCCCTCTCATTGATAAAATAGCCCCCCCCTCCCCAAGCTGCTACATTTTGCATTCGATTCCAATTCTTCACAGTTTTGTCACTTACTTACTTACATCTGTAACGATTAAGAGCCAGTTTTCACATAAGACTAATCTGATGTTTTAGTGCCAATTTTTCACATGTGTGAGGATTGGGTACAAGTTCTTCACACATGTGGGTTTCGATATCTTTTTTTCACAAGTGATATTTGCTACCAATTCTTCACAGATGTGAGGTTTTGGTACCGATTCTTCACACGTCTGAGATTTTGGTACCGACTCTTCACATTTGTGAAAATTAAGTACCCGGTGATGCAATTCTTCACATCTGAGAAAAATCGTACAAGTTCTTCACACCGTTAAAACTCGAAGCAATATGATAAACATGTGAAATTTAAGCATGAATTTTACACCCCAAAAATTATCGAAATCGCCCGTAAGTAATTTCACATAAGCCAGAAGTGACATATCGGTACGGTTCACCCGTGCCGGTGTGGAATTTATGAAGTGTGAAATATTTGGTTAGGTGAATTGACCGTCCCGACATGATCATAGCTGTTGACTGGGACGTAAAACAACAAACCAAACAATTTTCAGCAACATCGGGACACTTTCCTTGGTCGAACCAATAAGCAGAGTATAAAGTGTTTCGTCGCGGTCGCAAGGGCTCTGCGACCAGCTGAGAACGCTAAAAAGACCAACAAGAAAAACTATAACATGAAATAATCATGTTATACTGGGGCGTTTTCTCTTAAATTGCTTTTTGCAAGCTTATGAAATTTACTGAGTATATGTTGCATTTTTCACTTACGAATGAATTCAGATGTCTTCTACCACATGTTTGAGGGCATGATGAACTAGCGATTTTTTGGCCATATTTAATCTTCACACCGTACAACCGGCTGCTTTGATGACATGTTACTAACAATGATGACAGATACGGGTTTTAATGTCCCATGAAGGGTAGGTCATAGTTTTCGGTTGGCAAAATTGTTAGAGAAGCCCTCTGGTACTCTGTGGTGGATAAGTACACTTGTTAGCGATGAGAGACCCTATAGAAACAAGCTGACATTATATCTTTCACAAATAAGCCACACTCAATCATCATTTCAGAGGTTTCTGTAGAAAAGTGGCAAAAACGGTTATCTGATCATGTTGTGCGTCTCTCCGTCAAAGTCTGCTGTCTGCACTTATATACAATAAAATTACTATCATTCAGCTACATTTCTGCCAAATTTGAAGCTGCAGTTTGATTTTATAAAGTTACTGGAGCCCATCAAAGATGACAGGTAGATGAAAAATGGCTGCCTTTGTCAACAGGTCAATTTTGAAGTGGCTGTCTTTGATGACAGGTCATGAATTTTAGTGGCTAACG
Source organism: Loripinus fragilis (assembly GCA_964019695.1). Taxonomy (NCBI): domain Eukaryota; kingdom Metazoa; phylum Mollusca; class Bivalvia; order Lucinida; family Lucinidae; genus Loripinus; species Loripinus fragilis. Next base: position 40,011,768 of record OZ026520.1, on the reverse strand, counting down.
TTGATGACAGGTCATTATTGTAGAAAGTTACTTTAAATCAACATATTTCTTCAGCCTTTGGTCTCAACTGAGAGCATAAATCATCTTCCATATTGCATTCAGGTCAAAATAATCTTATCTGTCATTTGGCTAGCTGATATTGAGCATAGGTAAACAGCCTATATCCAGACCAGACACTTTAGCAACAGGGTCCATACTGTTTCTTGGAGGATATAGATACAAAAAATAAGCTCAAAATGTACACCTAGATCAGATATCAGTTAGATGACAAATGGGCATATCCACTTTTCAGTGAAATCTTGAGTTTTGTTGTATCAGTTATTGCAGGTTTAAGGACAGGGTTTGGTTTGGGTTGCGCCACTTCCTGGTCATTGCTCATGTGATTTTTGTTCAAAGCAGTACCAGTACCTGGTGGCAATATTTCACTTCCCCTATATGAATCAACAGAAAGTTGTGAATCATTGTTACAGGTTGAATGGCAACCTGATCTTCCCTCACAGCAAAATATTTTCAGCCTTGATTATGGTATGCAAGTTGACATCATGTGATGTTGAAAGCTAAACAGGCATGGTGTCTTCTTGCGTCTTTGTTGGTATCTTTTGCGTTGTGCCTTGGTGAGCAAAGTATTTGTTTTACAGATTTTGACGATAGACATCCATCAATGGGGGTCAATCTAAGGGGTCCTCACACAAGTTACCAGCCTGACCTATTTCTAACTAACCGATACAGCCAAGATTTTCACAGTTTGTTTGATCACCATATTAAGACTCTTTTACAAAGTTAAAGCATTATGTGTTGGTTAGTTGATAATTTATCGTGACTTCAAGCATGGTCAGTGAGCCAAATAATTTTCTTTCATCTAATTAGGTTGTAACGTAATTTTTACTATTTGATAAATATCTTTAGTTTGAAAATCAAGTGTGAGTATATAATATATCGATGGAATGGAAAATTTGTCACCTACTACAGCGCTTGCAGTAGTGGACGTTTTGGGCGTTTTTACATCTGAAATTGGCTTCTGTACACCGAAAATCCAAAGATTGGACGTACTCTGACTTCACCATAAAATCTTGTATGCTCGCCGGCAATAGCCGTGACGTATATATGGTATTGAGAATTTGGCCATTTGATCTCGCCGCCCTCTTCAGAAAGTCAAGTGTGCGGAACGACAGTTATACTTGATAAAGAATTCATTCGGTGATTGACCAATGGGCGCTCAGGACAACCTCAGACTGACCACTGCCTGCTGTGCCGATTTAGTTGTCAGGTGTTGAATAATTATTAATGCGACAACCAAATGGGTAATATTTTAGAGAAAAAGATCTGTGTCGGGAAACCCTTCCGTTTTTTTTTGTCAAAAATCTTGTTGCATTTCCTTCCAAATATTATTCCAATATTTGTTTAATTTTTGTTTGAAAAACGAGAGAAAAATTTATACCAAATTTTACATTTCTGCAGTAGACATGATGTTTTTCTATCGGAATCAAATGCTAAAATCTGAGAAAAATCAGAAACTATCAATCTCTGTACTTACCCCACCCACTAGGCCCGCATTACAAAGAAAATAATTGTTCAGATTGTATAATGAGACAGTTGCATTTAGGAACCTGTCAGAGTTTTAAATATCATAACCAACACAACTCTAAGCAATAAAGGCAAGGTCTTTTAACATCATAAAGAGCTAGTAGATTTAGCTTAAATATTTTTGTGAGTTATTAAAAATTTGCAGATTTTTTTAAACAAGATGAGCTTTTAAAAGAACTAGGCCTTGAGTCAAAGCAGGTATTTTTGAGTTGTAAATAAATTCATCCATATTACAGCGCAAAAAAGATTTCTTTAGATCATAAGGGAAATCTTGCCAAACTTGCCCGTTCTCTCTGTCTTACCCAACACTTTTTACAGCCCCCCCCAAAAAAGTCTGAAGAGCTTTGCCAAGGAAAACCTGTGCTGCAATTTTTCAGAAACCAATTGACAGCCCAACTCTTATGGGAATGCTCTGCCATATTTGTAATAGAATTTGTAAGACTATCATCTATTTTTGTCCAGGACCCCAAAATTGTTGGCTCAGATCAGACTTCTTATAGAATAAACTGATCAGTGTTCACAATCTTGATTCTTGAGGCATTAAATGCTAGACAGATTGCTGAAACACTTATCTTTAAACAAGAAAAATGAAACACATTGCTTAGGATTAATTAATGACCCTTCTCTTTTAGGGGCAGTCTGATTTGGGACCACAATGTTTTGTTCATACCTGTTTGCAAACTTTGACTCAATGAATAGATATCAGAAGGACACAATAAAATATATTTCATCAGTTTCAACTTTTACATTACTTATTGTTTAACAGAGTTGAACATTTAAACATGATTAAAAACGAACACAAAAAACCTGTGTACATGAAATAAGCATTGCAAACAACATCATGTTAAAAAAAAAAAGAGTAGCATTTTTGGCACCGCATGGCGCACGCATAGTTTGACTTCCACAAATTATGCCTGTGACTTCCAAATCTCAAAGGATGGAAGTCATGACTTCCTGTTTAAAAAAGTTAGTGCAAGCACTGACCTACATGATGGTATAAAAATATGAAGATCACGTAATTTGATACTTAAGTGACCCAAGGTTAAGGACAGTGGAGTATAGCGATTTTCAGACATGTTGAAAGCTCTCAGTTAGTAAAACTTTTAACAAATGTTTATCTAATCAATTAATATGCTAATATACATTTTTGTCAAAATAGCAAGGAAAAAAATGTCTGAATTATCAAATTTTCCTAAATTAAAGTTCTATTTTTACTAAGGAATAACATCACTTTTAATTTTGAACACTGTGAATTTTTTCAAAAGCAACAAATTTCATTCTAATTCTTAAAGAGAAAATACATTCTATTGGCCTCAAATATAGCTTTGTTTCAAGTGAGCATCTCACAATTTGTCTTTTGAAAAATGGCTCTTGAACATTGTAGTGTTGCATATTTCTAAGTTATTTTAGCACACTTTCAAATGCAGTTATAATTTTGATTAATCATTAGATAATATATTTTTCAAACATAGGGTTGAAGAGTATCTTGATAGAGATTGATTTTTTTAAAGAAAAAGTGATATATCTTGATGTGAAACAGGGTAGGCTGGTTACTTATTGAAAGACCCTCGTATTCCAAATTGTGATCATCGTCAAAATCTGTTTGACAAATACTTTGGTTACCAAAGCACAACACAATAGATAAAAGTCAAGACGCCAGTAGACACCATGATTGTTTAGCTTACAACATCACATGATGTCAACTTATACCATATCAAGGCTGAAAATATTTTGCTGTGTGGAAAGATCAGGACATTATCTGTTGCCATTCAGCCTGTAACAGTGATTCAAAACAATTCGTTTATTTTTGTATAGGGGAGGTTTATTATTGTTCCCAGGTACTGTTACTGCATGGAAAAAAAATAACATGAGCAATGACCAGAAAGTGGCACAACCCAAACCAAACCTATTTCCTTAAAGCACATATTATGAAATAACTTAATTACAAAACTCAAGATTTCACTCAAAGGTGGATACGCCCTTTTGTCATCTAAATTATAGCTGATCTAGACGTACATTTTGAGCTTATTTTTTTGTATCTATATCCTCAAAGAAACAGTATGGACCCTGTTTCTACAGTGTCTGGTCTGGATCTAGACTGTATACCTATGCTAAATATCAGTTAATCAACTGACAGATAAGATTGTTTTGACCTCAATGCAATATGGAAGATGATTTATGCTCTAAGTCGAGACCAAAGGCTGAAAAAATATGTTGATTTAAAGTAGCTTTCTACAATTATGACCTGTCATCAATGGATGACATTGATGGAAAGACGCAACAACCGGAACAAATAACCGTTTTTGCGACTTTTCTTGGGAAACCTCTGAAATGATGATCACGTGTGGCTTTATTTGTAAGTGATATACCGTCAGCATGTTTCTGTAGGATCTCTCATTACTAACAAGTGTACTCATCCACCACAGAGTATCAGAGGGCTTCTCTTACAATTTTGCCAACTGAAAATTATAACCTACCCTTCATCTGACATAAAATCCCGTATCTGTCATCATTGTTAGTAACCTGTCATCAAAGCAGCCGGTTGTACGGTGTGATCTTGATTAGTGGTTTTTAGCCACCAAAATAACGTGGTTAACGATTTCACACCGTACAACTGGCTGCTTTGATGACAGGTTACTAACAATGATGACAGATACGGGTTTTTATGTACCATGAAGGGTAGGTAATAATTTTCGGTTGGCAAAATTGTTAGAGAAGCCCTCTGGTACTTGGTGGTGGATGAGTACACTTGTTGGTGTTGAGAGATCATACAGAAACAAGCTGAAATTGTATCTCTCACAAATAAAGCCGCACATGATCATCATTTCAGAGGTTTCCCGAGAAAAGTCACAAAAAACGGTTATCTGTTTATGTTGTGCGTCTCTCCGTCAAAGTCTGCTGTGTGCACTTATATACAATAAAACTACTATCATTCAGCTACATTTCTGCCAAATTTGAAGCCACAGTTTGAGTTTATAAAGTTACTGGAGCCCATCAAAGATGACAGGTAGATGAAAAATGGCTGCCTTTGTCAACAGATCAATTTTAATGTGGCTGTCTTTGATGACAGGTCATGAATTTTAGTGGCTAACATAGATGACAGGTCATAATTCTTAAAAATACTTTAAATCAACATATTTCTTCAGCCTGTAGTCTCAACTGAGAGCAAAAATCATCTTCCATATTGCATTCAGGTCAAAATAATCTTATCTGCTATTTGGCTAGCTGATATTGAGCATATATAAACAGTCTAGATCCAGACTATACACTTTATAAACAGGATCTATACTGTTTCTTGGAGGATATAGATACAAAACAATAAGCTCAAAAGGGTACGTCTGGATCAGATATCAGTTAGATGACAAATGGGCATATCCACTTTTCAGTGAAAATTTGAGTTTTGTTATATCACTTATTGCAAGTTTAGGTGTTAAGGACAGGGGCTGGTTCGGGTTTAGCCACTTCCTGGTCACTCCTCGTGTGGTCTTTGTTCAAAGCAATACCTGGGGGCAATTTTTCACTTCCCCTATATGAATCAACAGAATGTTGTGAATCACTGTTACAGGTTGAATGGCAACCTGATCTTTCCTCACAGCAAAATATTTTCAGCCTTGATTATGGTATGCAAGTTGACATCATGTGAGGTTGAAAGCTAAACAGGCATGGTGTCTTCTTGCGTCTTGGCTGGTATCTTTTGTGTTGTGCCTTAGTGATCAAAGTATTTCTTTTACAGATTTTGACGATAGACATCCATCAATGGGGGTCAATCTAAGCGGTCCTCAAACTCATAATACATGGGTGTTACAATAAGTTACCAGCCTGACCTATTTATAACTGACTGATACAGTCAAGATTTTCACAGTGTCTTTGTCACCATATTAAGACTCTTTTACAAAGTTTAAGCATTATGTGTTGGTTAGTTGGTAATAAATCATGACTTCAAGCATGGTCACGAGCCAAATAATTTTCTTTCATCAATTAGGTTGTAAAGTAAATTTTACTATTTGATAAATATCTTTAGTTTGAAAAATGAAGTGTGAGTATATAATATAATTGACGGAATGGTAAACCTACATGATGGTATAAAAATGAAAAGATTATATACTTAAGTGACTAATGGTAAAGGATGGTGGAGCATAACTATTTCCAGACATGTTGGAAGCTCTCAGATAGTTAAATTTTTAACAAATGTTTATCTAATATATCAATTTATATGCGAATATAATTATAAATACATTTTTGTCAAAATAGCAAGGAAAAACTGTCTGAACTATCAAATTTTTCAAAATTTAAGTTCATTTTTACTAAGGAATAACATCACTATTAATTTTGAACACTGTGAATTTTTTCAAAAGCAACAAATTTTATTCTAATTCTTAAAGAGAAAATACATTCTATTGGCCTCAAATATAGCTTTGTTTCAAGTGAGCATCTCACAATTTGTCTTTTGAAAAATGGCTCTTGAACATTGTAGTGTTGCATATTTCTAAGTTATTTTAGCACACTTTCAAATGCAGTTATATTTTTGTTAAATCATTAGATAATATATTTTTCAAACATAGGGTTGAAGAGTATCTTGATAGAGATTGATTTTTTAAAAGAAAAAGCGATCTATCTTGATGGGAAACAGGGTAGGCTGGTTACTTATTGAATGAAACTCGTATCGCAAATTGTGATCATCGTCAAAATCTGTTCAACAAATACTTTCGTTACCAAAGAACAACACAATAGATAACAGTCAAGACGCCAGTAGACACCATGCCTGTTTAGCTTTCAACATCACATGATGTCAACTTAACCCATATCAAGGCTGAAAATATTTTGCTGTATGGAAAGATCAGGATATTATCTGTTGCCATTCAGCCTGTAACAGTGATTCACATCTTTTCGTTTATTTGTATAGGGGAGGTGTGATATTGTCCCCAGGTACTGGTACTGCATTGAAAAAAAAATAACATGAGCAACGACCAGGAAGTGGCACAACCAAAACCAAACCCTGTCCTTGAAGCACATAACTTAACACATTACAAAACTCAAGATTTCACTGAAAGGTGGATACGCCCTTTTGTTATCTAAATGATAGATGATCTGGACGTACATATTGAGCTTATTTTTTGTTTCTACACTGAACCGAAGTTCTAAGTAGCCACTTTTCAATTTCTTTTTTCTGACTAAGCCCTTGTGATATTGAAATGAATTTTTGCCCAAGTATGTGCATTGTAATGGACTAAATTTAAGCGGTGTTTTGGAAGAGTTTTCAATCACTTAACGATTTTTGGGTTCAAAAATGCAAAAATCAAGTTTTTGAAGAAAATAAGCGTTTTGAGTGCAGTTTCTATCGAGTTCAAGTAAAGGTGACTGCAAACCTGCCTAGTCGACTTGAAAAAACACCAAACACTTGACATTTTGCTTATGACAGATTTTTTATGAATTTTTAAAAATTGATAATTTTCCGAATTTTCTAAAATGTTCGGAAATCATCAGCTGTACATACTAAAATCATTGTATGTGTTTTATTTTATGTTAATACGTTTGACAAAACACCATGCAACTTGATGAGCCCATTTTCTAACGATATTTTTTACTGATTTGGTATCCGCTTCCGATTTTAACATGAAACTTTAAAGGGCATTTAAATACCATTTGTTAAAGATTTCTTTAAATTTATAAGCAGAACAGTGACGCCAATTCATAACGAAGAATCCCTGAAAATTGCACTGCTGTGCAGAGCAATGCAAAGTGAGTATACAAACTGCATGTTTAAGCTAAAATCCTTTGATTAAGTTGTTGACCGTGGCTGTCTTCATAATAAAGTAGAAGAGAAATGGAGTGTTCAATAGTCAAAAAACTATTGTTTTCTTTTCATCTCATATCACAGCTGTTATAAACATCTTAAAACTAATTAAAATATACATGGATAACGTATCTGATGAATAGTTTATATCACACTAAAAAGTGTGACTTTTTGAAATGATGGTACCTTTACTTGGAACTCGTCTGTGCAAGGTCTACCAGTCATTTTGAAATGACATAATTTGCAGAGACTCGACAAAGCCTTGGGCCTTTTCATAGAATTTAAATTTTGTGAGAGCGATTTCTACTTTCTAAATGGGAGCAAAAATTGTATGGTGGCTACTTATAACTTCGGTTCAGTGTATATCCTCTAAGAAACAGTATGGACCCTGTTTCTACAGTGTCTGGTCTGCATCTAGACTGTTTACCTATGCTCAATATCAGCTAATCAACTGACAGATAAGATTATTTTGACCTGAATGCAATATGGAAGATGATTTAGGCTCTCAGTTGAGACCAAAGGCCGAAGAAATATGCTGATTTAAAGTAACTTTCTAGAATTATGACCTGTCATCAATGTTAGCCTCTAAAATTCATGACCTGTCACCAAAGACTTTAAAATTGATCTGTTGACAAAGGCAGCCAGTTTTCATCTACCTGTCATCTTTGATGGGCTCCAGTAACTTTATAAAATCATACTGCAGCTTCAAATGTGGCAGAAATGTAGCTGAATTATAGTAGTTTTATTGTATATAAGTGCAGACAGCAGACTTTGATGGAGAGACGCACAACCTGAACAGATAACCGTTTTTTGTGACTTTTCTTGGGGAACCTCTGAAATGATGATCAAATGTGGCTTTATTTGTGAGTGATATAACGTCAGCTTGTTTCTGTGTGATCTCTCAACACTTACAAGTGTACTCATCCACCACAGAGTACCAGAGGGCTTCTCTAACAATTTTGCCAACCGAAAATTATAACCTACCCTTCATGGGACATAAAATCCCGTATCTGTCATCATTGTTAGTAACCTGTCATCAAAGCAGCCGGTTGTACGGTGTGGATTTTTTGTCTAAAAATAATGATTTTCTGCCTAATGCCCCTATTTCACCAAGAATCGAAACATATTATGATTCGTGAAGAATTATAATTTTTTCAACCAATTCGTGATGTTCTTAAAAACAGTAACGAAACTGGTTAGAAACAGATAGAGGATATTTACTTTGTTGAGGTGAATACCAAATATATTTCATCGAGTGCGGTGAAAAAATCAGTATTTTTCACGAGTGCGTATTGAGTGTGCCTTAGGGTAGGCGTCACGTGCAAACTGGCGCTACGCCAGGTCAAACAGTGACGTCATTATGTTTGATGTTGACGTCACAACATGCGTAACGTTATTTCTGACAAATATCCTTCGCTTAAAACCTTTTGATAAAAAACCCAGTCCCAAAATTGCCAAGAAAGCCTCGTTTTGGTGCAGTGAAAATACAAAATCGTATCAGACATATTCCATATAAGAGCAAGCTAACGACTCCCGCCAGAGGGGATTTTCTGAATGCAATTCTTTTCTAAAAGTTTGATGCTATACTTAAGAGTAGGCAAAGTTGAACTTACTGGCACAAAAATAAAGGCTTGACCCCCTAAATTTGAGAAATAAGAGAAATTAATTGGCGTTTCGCTGGCGGACCGATGATGGCGCGCTTATAGTGGTATTTGGATCCTCTCTCCTCTCCACAGCTGAAAAAGAAAAATTGTCAAAAGTGGACCCATCTGGCAGAATACTCGTACTTCACAGTTTGCGAGCTCTGGCTATTGATAATTGATATTGGACAGGTATTTTGATCGTGGAACCTCGGCAGATTTCCGTAATTGAACGACAGTGAGCGATAACCACAGGGGGGCATGATAATCCCTCTGGCCAATAGTCTGGTTCCCTCCCCTTGATCTACCTATCTAGGGTCAGGTATAGGCTAATCTAGACGGTCAAAATCCTGACCGTCAACGAGAATCATGGGATAGGCGTGATCTAAGGGAAGTAACTCTGAACAGTGTAAAAATGGCGCGGACGATCGAGCGGATGATTCATGAGAGCTTTAGATACAATAAAATCAACCAAATTTGAGGCAGGAATCCAGTATATCAGTGTGTATTTGTTTTTCGCAAAACTCGCTTTTTTTAAGTGATTAAAATTAACAAAATATCGTAACTGTCCAACAGTTTGCAACCCACGCTAAACTTGAAATGTAACAGGTCCTTTCATTGGTCAATCAATAAACTAATCACAGCCAATGATAGAATAGGGGATACCTGTTGTCGATTTGAGACGATAACAGGGCACCAGTTTATCTGGCCAATACTCTAATCTCGTACCAGCAAAATTATATAACTTTATGACTTGATCATCCAAGTGTGCGTTGCCTATCGTATATCAATAATAAACAGATTTAGGCTAGAAATTAAAACACCATTGCTATCAACTTAACCGCAACAATGCGGTATGTGCGACCATCAAAGCCTCAGATCAGCCTGCGCATGTGCGCAGTCTGATCAGAGCATTTGCCAGTAGCTTGAATATATAATGAGTGTTACGTTACTAACAGAACATCATTTCGGGCTTCTAAACGTAAAAGGGGGCTGCACAGGCTTGTCTGCGTCTTTACTTGTCAAAATGTCACATTGTTGGAAATCACGTGTCGCCGTTCAATTGTTTTTATTCTGTCCAAAACCTAGATTTAGAATCACTTTCATAGTAAAAAAATGGAGTAATGATGTTCGAGGGGATCGATGGGTTCTAAAGGCCATGGACGTGTCAGTGTCAGCGTGATCACCGCTGTTTTGGTTTTTTTTTGTTTGTTTATTTTTTGCTTATTTTGATGACGCTTAGTCGGATATCTTAACCCTTTGTGTACTAATGAGCTCTTCCCTTTGGTTTGCTAAAATTAAACCTAGGATAGTCCATTATATATATATAGAGGAGTCACAGATTAAAATTTCCAAAATTCTTCCTTTGATTATCGTACTTGCTTAGTAAAAAATGCAGACCCGGATCAAGTGCTGCGTTATGTTGCATTTTACCTGGGTCTGCAATGTTTGCCAATTAAAGTACTCATTTGGGTCATTAGTAAACAAAGGGGTAAAGATTGGTTTCCCACAACAGAAATAATAGGATGAACTATTTAAATGATAACAGTTTATTTCAATCATTTTCTCTCTCTCTCTCATTACATAAAACACAAAGTAAATGCAAACATTAAATTAAAATTCAGCTTTGATATAGAAAATAAATACATTGTAACAAAAAGTAATATGATCTATATTGAAGAAAGTTTGTAATGAATTAAATGATATGAGCCAGTGCATGAGATTTCCAACAATGTGGTATGTGCGACCAGCAAAGCCTCAGATCAGCCTGCGCATACGCGCAGTCTGATCAGTGCCTTTGCTAGAAGCTTGAGTATTCTATGATTGTTAAGCTACTGACTGAACACCATTTAGAGTTTCTAAGCTTAACAGGAGGCTGCGGAGGCTCGTCCGAGTCTACACTTGTCAAAATGTCAAATTGTTGGAAATCTCAATCCACGGCTCAATTATAGGAGTAGTCGAAATAGTTTACTAGTTATGATAAGAAATTTGAATAATTTAATGATTGATTTAACATCGTGTATTATTTATATATATGAGAAACACAATAAAATATATGTGTACCGCGACACAGGAAAAGGGGCACTCGGACACTGTGCAGGCCAAGCTACTTAGTTAGACCATAACTTCAAATTATTTCATCAAAGGAATACATAGGCATTGACGAGAGAAACCCTGACTTTTCTGAACGCAAAAAAGGCACATACCATCCTGCGCGTCCGTGCAATCTGATCAGCGCCTTTGTTATTCACTATCTAGAAATATAGTAGTCAACATTGCTTCATATAAAATTTCAATATTCTAGCTAGTCCCTATAACTTGATCCCCGAAGACAGGGTTTCTCGCGGTGAGGCCAAATTATGATAACAGTTCTTTGGATTTAATAATGGTCTTTTTTCCATAGTCACAAATTTTTAGTATCTGATATATATCCACTAATATATTTTTTGTGAGAATATGGATATTGATCCATAATTTATCACCTATTAATAAACAATTCATATCATTTCTCCATAAAACCACAACAGATAGGCCAGCATATGAGATTTAAAGACTTATGTTGCACATGAGCAAAAGGCCTCTAATAAATGCTGCTCTTATTTTTAGAAAAATATCCTATGAGTCATTTTTTTATTCTGATTTTTTCATCCATATCCATACGCCGACAGCTGTGGCGAGACTACGCATATACATGTATACTTGCCCGAACCCATACGGGACTTTAACGGACATCCAGGTAGCTGCGGTGCGCTGAAGCGGTAATAGGGAATTATAATGGAAGGTGTTAGTTTTTATACTATATCTTTTGAAATTATTAAAGCAGAATTCCTGTGCAAACAAATGTTTTACCTAAATGTCTTGCGATTATTCTGATATATTTTTTATGAATTTCCCTCTGCAAACTCTTCGTCCTTTTTGATGGTTTTTGATAGAACCCTAAGAATGATTAAATTATATAGTAAAACAGGCTTTTTGAGATCAGCTCATTGGTAAATATTCGGTCATAGTTATTAAAGTATTCAATATATTTTCCCTGTGCAAACGGGACACTATGCTCAGTTCAATTGCGAACAAATTGGTATAATTTTCATACAATTAAAATAAAATTTGATGTAGCCTTTTTAATTTTTCCTGATACAACCCTTTGACATTTTTCACAAGCTTTCCACGATAGTCTATTTTTAGCAACTGTATCCAAGGTAACACATGTATTGACCACACATACACTTTAGTAATAGAGTGTCTGTAACTCAGCTTTTTTGAGCGTCAAAGGCTGTTTTTTTCTTTTTTTATTTATTTATTTATTTATTTATTTATTTATTTATTTATTTATTTATTTATTTATTTATTTATTTATTCTATAAAGTTGCGCTCGATCAGGGTGTTCACTGTTTGCATCAAGAATATTCTATTAAATTTTAAATAAAAATTAAAAAAAAAACACCCGACTTAATACAGAATGAACTTGCCCAAATGACAAGAGTGGGAAATCCTGTTGACCTAAATTTGTTAAGATTCTTTACTTGCTAGTGGCGATAAATTTGGTACAAACAGTGTTGATCCAGATCAGGCCCGAAAAAGCGTCGAACTGATCTGGATTCAAACTATTTGAGTGAGAAACGTTGACACTGTGTTGGTATTTCTGTAATTAAGGGATAAACATTGATCTATTGTTTCATAGGCCCATTTAAGAAGGGACGGCAGACAACTAGATAGCTGACAAAATTACTCAGCATGCAAAGAGTTAATTGACACATTGTTCTAATTGAATGGCTTCAATTTATTGCCAATTATATAAAGTGAAAATTGACGGAGTCTATTCGGTGTAAAAACTGCGAAAAGATTATCTAAAGAAGAGCCGACTTGTCAGTATCTACTACTCATTAGATCATTTATACTTTGTTCGTCGGCGTCTGATCAGGGTCTCCACGGTTTCTTATTAAAACCTGAATAAAGAATATAAATACCACCATACAACCCTTGGTCCAGAAATGGACTTGTCCAACTTATAAGAGTAGGTTGGACTCATTAGCTAATTTAATTGTTCTTCGGCGTCTGATCATGGTCTCCACGGTTTCTAATAAAAGGTTCTATTAATAACTAAATAAATAATATAAGTACCACCATACATCCCTTGGTTCAGAAATGGACTGGTCCAACTTATAAGAGTGGGAAATTCGGGTAATATTTATATTTCTTAAATTATAAATTATGAAAATACGGCATTAATTTTGTAATATAAATAATTATAATTCGACTGGCACCATTATTTACAAGTATGTTATATCACAATCAGAATCTTGAAATTATTACGCCACAGAACTCAGTCACCTCATTTGGGTCTTCACTGATTGCATTGGATAAGCCGTATTTACCAATAAACCAACACGCCGTATTGGACCCCATGCTGTGTGGTTGCGTGAGGTGATTTGTGTCATCTGCCCAACCAAAATGGACCCAGATCAGGCACGACAACGGGATTATTATTGGATTCAAACAGATGGTATATCGTATATCTGAAATTTGTTTTTGATAAAGGTAAAATTTAAAAAAAAAAAAGATTGCAAGAAAAAAAGACGCTTATAAAATAATGTCAATGCTGCGTGTGCTTGCATATGCATGCTTATGCTCTCATATATCTCATATGGTATTAACATATTTTCGCATTAGTGATTAATTGATTTGGATCTACACGGTTTTCTGGCTTCTCTAACATCAGCTTTTATCAGGGGCTTTTGCGCATGTGCGATATACAAATGTTTTCTATGTATACCTGTAGACGGATCTTTATTCCCTTTACAACTAAATTCGATATTCCACACTTCTTTCTCTGAAGATCTATATTGTCATAGAAAACAGAGCAGACTCTGTTGTAATGCCACCCGTGTTTTCACTGTCAAAGTATCCCATTGAATATCTCACTTTGGATACGTAAACATGTGCGTTAATGAGTGGCATTTGCGCATGTGCGATCAGTACCAGATTATAGATCAATTGAATTGTCCGTAAAGTTTGAACGGTTTGGTCAGGACGGCCCTTTTTATATATTGAGGGATTTTATAAAATTATTTCATTTCTTTCTCTGGAGATCGAATCTGTCCTAGAATACAGTGTAGACCCCGATGAAAAGTCGTTTGTGCAGTATTTCCTCTAGGTCTTCACTGTTTGTCATAGTCCCCGTTTACTTCAAATTGATCTGAACAAAATCTTAACAATTTTGTTTCGCAACAATATGTGAGTCTAAAACGACTTTATTATTTGACACACCAGCGCATGAAAAAAGCTGCCACAACGATCATTCTTCGTCCGTTTGGACGCACTGTAACCCTTTGTACATTTGATCAGTGTCTCCACTGTGATATGGACAGTTTTAAACTGTTTTGATTACCACTCCCATTTGTGGACAGTGGAAATGACTGTACACGTCGCGAGAAAACCTGACTTTGTTTCCTCCGAACAGCAAAGGTGCAGGACAGAATACGCATCTGCGCAGTCTGATCATCGCCTTTATTTTTCGCTATCTCTTAACTTGCGAAACAGCACGTCCAAAGAATGCAGCGTTTAGGCAGGGTCTTCACTGTTCGCGCACACTATTGAATAAATTTAATATCTCGAGCGATGATCAGACTGCAAATGTTGTGTAGACTCATCTACACGTCAGCATGCAAGAAAGCGATTTTCTTGCGACGGTGATCAAATTCATTATGAAGTGTCGGGCCTGATCTAGGTCCACGCTGTTTGCTATACAAGCAGTAACTCCACATGGTCTGGTTCGAATGTCCTATCGTAGAGTTATTATTATTTTATTTAAATCAGGGTCTTCACTGTTCGCTCTCAGATGGTTCCTCTAAAAGTTCAATAAAAATTAAAAACCGACACCAACAGCTGTAAATTTGAAATGAACCCGTCCGATTGATGAAATGGGGAACGTTCATTCGGCTTAAATCTTACTGATCAGGGAGGGCCAAAATACAGCAGATCTCTCTACATACTTTATCAGCACCTAACATAGGTCAACCGATGATCAGACTGTGTCCGTGTACGTGTTGGGTAGACTTATCAACGCATTTTCTTTATTTGTTATGAAATGTATTAAAATTATAAATGATACTAAATTTATGCTTGTTTCATTTGATGTAAATCTGATATACACTCTGATCAATGTTCGATGCACACGCGCAGAAAAATATTCTAATAGTAATGCTACAAATTTTCGATAATCTGTTTCACTATAAAAACATTGTACTAGTCCAGTGGATTAAACGCCTTAAGCTATGCATGGTTACTATGGCGACTCTGCCACCTGCTAAGGAATTAAAAATACAGGTAGTGTCCTGGCAGAATGAGAAACGAACACTCGATGTCCTCAAAAGTCCGACATGTTTGGTTCGTTGCGAAAAGTTTAAAAATCTCATGTTAATGGGACCATCCATTTCCGTTTTAATGGTTGTTTATGGCAACACAATACACTGTTAAACTAAGTGTAACATTACACCAAATTTGGTGGCAGCAGAACTGCCACTTATGTTGGTGTAACTTTCCAACTGCTATACTTATTCGGCTGTGTTGACCAGGAAAATGAGTAGAAATGTTTTAACATTTAACACAGCAGAATTAATGGCCTAAAGTTCTGTTTACATGAAAGAGGATGTAAGTTTACACCAAAATAAGTGACAGCTTAGCTGCTACCTCTTTTAGTGTTAATAACACGTATGTTTACAGTGCATATATACACAGGTTATGTCTTATGATTATAACATATAATTGAACCGCGACATGTGATTTCCAACAATGTTGCATTTTGACAAGTGCAGACTCAGACGAGCCTGTGCAGCCTCCTTTTAAGCTAAGATACTCCAAAAAAAAAAGCTCAGTCATTAGCATTACAATCATAGAATATTCAAGCGACTAGCAATTAATGCTGCGTATATGCGCAGGCTGATCTGAGACTTTGCTGGTCGCACATTGTAGGAAATCTCATGTTGCGGCTCATTTAATATTTCTGTTAATCGCTGCGTTTAGTTTACTGATTTACAGCAGCAAGGGCCTCTTTGAGAAGGTTTACTAACTGTCAAAATTTTCTGGATCCGCGCATGATCTGTCCCGACAAGACTTGTCAGATGTATAAAATGACATTCCAAAATCTCTTTGGTTAGCTGTGTGAGCTTTATACTGAGGTGTTTAGGCCTATTGCATGAGAGAGAGAGAGAGAGAGAGAGAGAGAGAGAGAGAGAGAGAAAGAGAGAGAGAGAGAGAGAGAGAGAGAGAGAGAGTATATCGATCTATCATATGTCTATATCTATCTGTCTGTCTGTTGGTCCCTCCGTCTGTCAGTCTGTCTTTGACAAAGCTGTGACAAATTAATTTTTTATAGTAGATCTAGTTGCTTAGGCACTGCCGAAACAACCCGGCAGATGAGAGAGAGAGAGAGAGAGAGAGAGAGAGAGAGAGATGACACGCTCTGGCAGACCCGGCAGATGACACGCTCTGGCAGACCCGGCAGTTGATATGCTTTAGCAGATTCGGCAAAACCGGCAGTAGGTCCTAGTAATATCACAACTTTACATGACTCAGGTCTGTGAATTTTTTTAAAAGGATCTATGTATCTATCAAATATTTCGTCTGTCCGTATGTTCATCTGTCTGTCTGTCTGTCATTTTAGTGCATTCAAGTAGTCGTTATTACACTGCCAAATCGACCCGGCAAATGAAGCAGTCGGCAAACCCGGCAGATAAAACGGTCTGCCAGACCCGGCAAAAACTAATTGCTTAGGTATGTAAATTTGAAAAAGATCTGTCTGTCTTTTTGTCTGTCTGCTGTCTAGATCAGATTAGTCTGTATATGTATATCTATCAGATGAAACAGTCCTGCAGGCCCGGCAGATGACACGCTCTGACAGACCCGGCAGACGGCACGTTCTGGCAGACCCGGCAGTTGAAATGCTTTAGCAGATTCGGCAAAACCGGCAGTAGGTCCTATATATAGTTATATCACAACATGACTCAGGCCTGTGATTTTTTAAAGAATCTATCTATCTATCAAACACTTCGTCTGACTGTATATTCATCTATCTGTCTGTCTGTCATTTAAGTGCATCCATGTAGTCGTAATTACACTGCCAAATCGACCTGGCAAATGAAGTAGTCGGCAAACCCGGCAGATAAAACGGTCTGCCAGGCCCACAAAAACTGATTGCTTAGGTATGTAAATTTGAAAAGGATCTGTCTGTCTGTTTGTCTGTAGATGTATATCTATCAGATGAAACAGTCTTGCAGGCCCGGCAGATGACACGCTCTGACAGACCCGGCAGATGACACGCTCTGGCAGACCCGGCAGTTGAAATGCTCTAGCAGATTCGGCAAAACCGGCAGTAGGTCCTAGTTATATCGCAAATTTACATGACTCAGGTCTGTTATTTTTTTAAACGATCTATCTATCTATCTATCAAACATTTCGTCTGTATTTGTGTTCATCTGTCTGTCTGTCATTTTAGTGCATTCATGTAGTCGTTATTACACTGCCAAAACGACCCGGCAAATTGAGGCAGTCCAGCAGACCGCAAAACCGGCATTCAAAGCACTAATCCATGACTAAGGTCTTTGTATTTTAAGAGGGTCTGTCTATTTGTCTGCTAAACTATCAATCCATTCAATCACTGACAAAGATCTAAAGATATTTGGCCATATAATAGTTATTTTTGCAGTGCCAAAACGAACCGGCAGACCCGACAGAAACGACGTTTCACGGAATCTACCGAACAATCCGGGAGCGATAAACCGAGTGTCAACTGTTAGTGATTTTTCTCATTTTTTTTTTAAATACCAAATATTATTTTAATTTGCAAACCTGTCCTTATTTAATAGCGAATCGATGTGTGTAAAATACGCATTGGTTTAAACGTTTTAATTGCTATAATTCATCTATATTTACTTCACTTTATATGAGGTTATAAAAGCCGGTACCAAAAATCGTAATTCTCCGGAGATCAACTTCGGTCACAATCGTAGGTTCGGTCCGGCACGGTCCGGCTAGGGCTTTTACCGACACCCTCATCACAAGCTCTAAAGGCTACCATTTTTCACGGTGTCTAAACAAAATAAATGCACCAAAAAGTTCCGATCAATAAGCGATTTTCCTTTTTAAAAGGAGGGCTTGCCTAGTTGATTGCTTTCAAATGTGCACAACTCCCCATTCTTAGCATGCACGTATTCAGGCTGCCAAGACAACAGTAACTTGTCACAAACCCTTTCTGACCTTAGATTAGAAAAAGTAGGCCTATATTTACTTTCATACATGCTATTTTTACAGAAGGCGTCTCTTGAACGAGAGTCAAGCACAGAATATGTATTGTTTATGGTTTATACCAATTAAGGTTGTGGCGGCCATCTTGATGGTGTAACTTGGACAATTTATGCTAAACTTGTGTGTCCAGGAAAATGTGCTTAATTGGCTCAGTGGCTTGTGAGATTTTTATGTACAATACTTATTCGGTAATTTCTGTTTTAAATGCATTCTAAACAGCAATCATCTTGCGGAGTATACAATATCTTAGACTGACAGTGTATGCATTTGGACGGTGATGATAACAGGGTGGATCCAGGATTTCTTGAAATGGGGTTCATATGTTTAAAGGTGTGGGGGTTTGCTTTGCTGATTTATCTCATATTTCCCATGAAAATGAAATAAAGGATAAGAAAAAGGATGAGAAAAAGTCCTGTTCTGGCCTCCAGCAAGTACCCTACTCTTTTTTGTTGCTCGATCTTAAACCTTAGGCTTATGCCTGACCAATTACAATCTATAGTAAACAGGATATTTCACAGTTAAGTGACGAATGATAGAGTGGGATACAACATGGATGTCATGCTGCAGTCTGCATGCCTGGTTGTAAACCCAAGCATGGTTGATAACTATGTTTTCGTTTTTAATTGCACGACATTGAGTCAGGCCTCAGATTAAATGACGGCCCCGAGGTAAAGCTATAATCCGTTGGTTGGTGTCTGATGCTTGTTGTTGGCTGGGCCCACCACAGCTCTACTTGAGGTTTTCTTTAGCTCTGACTTTCTGTGAGTCATGAGCCCTTTTCTTCATGCTAGAGAACCTCTGTACTCGAAAGGTGCAGTCATTGCGTGGTGGTTGCAGTCGACGAGTGCACAAAATAGTATACCTAGCTGTTTAAAATGGTTATATTTTAGTCAATAATTTACTTCTGAAATATTCACCATGAAATATTTTCACTTATATATCAAGCTATGTATCTGCTTAACAAAAGTTTTGTGGGTTGAGTGATAGTCGCTACAGCGCCAGAGTTATGCCAAAAATGTGATTTTTTTCCTGAAAAAGTGGGTGAAAGAAATTTTTGCTTATGTTCTGGAATTTATGCTTACTTCAACTAAAATGCAAGATGATAGTACTTTAATGTGAAAAAAACCTTTGAAACTGAGGCTAGAGCATTTTAAAAGTTATTTAAGCATTTCATACTGTATGCATAGTTCTGTATACCGGGTGTTTTGGCCCAGTGGTCTTGTCGTTGACTGTTTCATATTGATTTTACTTAGACACTCGACTACTGGGCCAGAACACCTGATATACAGAACTATACGTACAGTTTGATAAGCTTGAATAAGTTCCATAATGCTCTGTCCTCAGATTTCTAACTTTTTGCACATTAAAGGATTGGTATTTTGTATTTAATCGAAAGTCAGCATAAATTCCAGAACATTAGCAAAAATTTCTTTCATCCTCTTTTTCATGAAAAATCACATTTTTGGTATAACTCTGGCGCTGAAGCGCCTATCACTCAACCCACAAAATTTTTGTTAAGCAGGTACACAGCTGGATTTATAAGTGATAATAATTCGCGATTAATATTTTCAGAAGTAAAACAGTGACCAAAATATTACATTTATTAACAGCTAGGTACTCTATTTTGTGCACTCGTTGACTGCAACCACCACACGATGACTGCGCTGTTTGAGTGCAGTGTTTTTCTAGCGTGTTTTCTTTTATCATCATAGTGTGTTAATTTGATTTGATTGTTTCTCTGTGATGATACATTGCATTAGTTAGGAAGCTTCCATACGAGCTAAACAATTTATGTTTTAACAACAACAGAATCTAGGGTGAAGATTTAGCGCTAGTAAAATGCATTTAAGCCCTCACCCAGTGGCTTAGGCTGCTGACCGTTCTAATGCGGCGGTTCTGTTGTTGTTGATCTATTGTTTAATGTACCTCAAATTGTTTTTGGGAGGAAAAGGAAGAGAAGGCTGGTTGCTTTGCTATTATTGTCTTACAGATATATTGTTACTATAAATGTTCTGTGGCTTTACCCCATAGTGCCGTGGGTTGGTCTGCAGTGTGTGATATTTCCTTCTCATACTCACTCACTTTTTCAAAACCCTACTGGGGGTATTGACTTTTGAAGTTAAACAATGGCGGCACAGAAACATAAAATTATTACCATACCGGAATAATCGAATTTCGCCAACGTAAGCAGTTATGGCTCTGTGGATAGAAAAATAAAGTATAATCTGACCAGAAAATCATAAATGTTCAACTTGTTATAATGATATGTGATAAGTTAGACCATCAAAACATATTAGTTCATTTTCCAAAACATCGATTGTTTTGTGCACCCGTTTTGCCGTCTTCTTGGAAACAGTAAGCAAAGTTCGACAACTCTGGTTGACCTGAAAAGAGAAGCCTCATAAAGGGTAAAATAAATAAAAAAAATCAATGTATGTGACTAGACAAATCATTTTTTCACTCAAATGAACATTAATTATTGTGAATGTTCTATGATTTAATTATTTGTAATCAAAGTATTTCAGTCATGTCATATAATTCAACTGATGTAAAGCCCTATGTTCATTGGGGGTGCTACCACACAGGCAGTAAATACACAGGCAGTAAATGAGAAAGAAAAAATGAAAACTTTCTTATATATGTACTTTAGGAACATATCAAGCCACCGCTGTTGAAAGATTGTAATAATTTATCCAAAAAAATCGTGGTCAAATATAAAGTCAGTACAATTGCATATTCCTAAGTCTTAACATCAATAAGACTCCCCCCCCCAACTATTGATTGGTTCAGGGAGCAGAGGCTTGCGAGACGCAGTTGGTAATGCTAGTTGACGAAATTTCTAAAAACATGCAGATGGGAAAACAAACAGATTTGATACTTTTAAATTTTAGTAAAGCATTTAATAAAAATAGTGAGTATGATCAGGAAATACCACAACCACAAACCGCAGACAAACCCATGGCACCGCGAAGAAGAGCCACACAACAATCACTAGACACCAGGAAGACAAACTAAGCCAAGCAACCAACTCTCTCTTCCCCATCAAGAGGATTGCAAAACTAGAAGGGGCATAAAGTAACGTACAACAAAACATAAAACAATTACAGACTCCCACAATGGGAGTAACAATAAACAACAAGTCCACAACAACAGAACCACCACCTTAGAACGGACAGCAGCCTAAGCCACCATGGCCTTAAATGCATTTTACCAGTACCAAATCTTCACCCTAGATTCTACTGTTGTTGAAATACAAGAAATGTTCAAAAACAGCTATGAGTGTTCTCCAA
The DNA here is from genome assembly GCA_964019695.1 of Loripinus fragilis. Lineage (NCBI taxonomy): Eukaryota > Metazoa > Mollusca > Bivalvia > Lucinida > Lucinidae > Loripinus > Loripinus fragilis. The sequence goes on along the minus strand of OZ026520.1, from coordinate 39,990,157 downwards.
AAATTATTGCATGCAGCTCACTCGCTAAAATTTTCAACACAGTTTCAAAAGTACGAGCTTTATGTGTATGAGTCTGCCAAACAGCCTATGGCTGAAACTTTATCCAACTTGGGATTGAATATTTGCAGAAATGAGACAGGAATAGCTAGCCATTTAAATACAAATGTAAAGGTACGTCAATTCTCCACCGAATGCACTTATGCCTTTGGTATAAACATGCATGTAACATCAAAGAAAAGAGTATTTTCTTACCGGATATGGGCTCAGCCATTGATTTTTTTTATCTGAATCAGTACTTTACCGACGTTACAATATGATTTTACCGGTGTTAGGCCCATTTCAATGAAGGAAGGAAGAAAGAAAGAAAGAGTCAATTTTCCCACTTGGAGGGCAATACACAACTGAGCTTTCTCACCTCCATCATGGCAATTTCAAAAGAAATACATGCAGACGGAGGAAGAAATGTATTCAGTGAATAAAACATTCAGGATCATAATTCAAAAAAGCCCTGGATCAAAAAGAATTAGTGAAAATGGCGGAATTTTTTTTTTGCAGGCATGTGACTAATATCTATAAGATAGGCATTTTCTTAGTTTGTTACAAAAACAGATAGAATGTGTAATTGGCTTACTCGAAAATTACATCGATCTTGCTTTCAAAACTGTGAATTATTGTTTGATGTATCACGTTTTTTTGCCATGCACTCTCAATGTGTGTTAGAATACTATGATAGGGATCACACATGATTTTTCATGCATTAACATTTGTCGGGTCCCAAGGATGCTGTTTGAACACGAGGCCGATAAATTTCTAATTTAGAAATTGACAAATGCAAGTCTAAAAATGTGGCTTCGGTATCAGAGGTATTGGCTTTATTCAGTCGGAGCTCTAAAGGGTAAATTTGACTAACCATATTGTCAAAATAAACATCATTAGTATTTAAAATATCGTCCAAATATCTGGATGTAGTGTTAAACGCATCAATAACGTCAGTCTGCTTATCATCAGAAAGAGACATCATAAAGTCCCTCTCATAAAAAAACAGGAATAAATCTGCAACCAGGGGAGCACAATTAGTGCCCATAGGAATCCCAAATACTTGTCTATACAGCTTGGTGCCAAATCGAATAAAAATGTTGTCAAACAAAAAGGTCAGCGCATCACATACATTTTGACACGACCATGCATTATATTTTTTAGGTTTTTCTGAAGTAAAAAATGCATTTCTGTCATTACATGCATGGTAAGGAGAGCCTTCTCTCTGGAAGGTTCTTTCAATAAGATCATTAAGTTTATCTTTGAATTAAATTATGAGGTAAAGTAGTGTAAAGAGTAGAAAATCATAATCAGACAAACTGGTCGCATTGAAAACTCTAGCTTTAAGTTTATCTAAAATTTCACCTGAATTTTAATAGTCCAAAATAGGTTTTTACCGGATCTCTCATACACCTTTTCACAATACTTGACAACATGTTTTCTAAAGCGCATATCCCATTAAAACCAGTAAAAGGGAACAAAATATAAGCCCCATTTTACTGATAATTTAGAATTTTGAAGAGCACAAAAAAAATACGTCCGACAGCCACTAGTCGGTTTATTCGTTATTCGTTTATTCGAATAAACCGACGATATACACTTCCGGTTCTACATTGCGAACACTATGTTTGTTCACGGTGTTTGTTCAGCCTATCGAAGTACTTCCGTCCTCTGCTACCAGCTGGAAGTTTTTCAACTTTTTGTAACTATTTTTGAGTCCTAGTCAATCTAAAAGAAAGGCAGTTGAGCATCGCAAATGAATCAACAAATTGTTTTGCTAATGATACCATAATTATTATTGCTGAACAATCACTTTTTTGATAATGACAAGTTAAATTTATGCCGTCCTTTAGCTTTAGATGCAGTAATTTCGGACAGCAGTGAAACTCGGACACCGTGTATTTGGGTTCATCTGATTATCACCTTTTTTATATACTCAGAAGAAAAAGTTTAGTCAGTATTTATGTTTTCTCATAAAATCAACAACACTGCATATATCATTGTCAAATTTTTTACACAAGTTAAATTATCGTAACTTTACATTTACCTGTTCATTGCGTGACAAATAATGCCTCTATTAGACTGTATCAATCAAATTTCAAAATGCATGATGTGCACGTGCTGCGGTAAACCGGCAGGGTTATTTTCTCATATATTGTTAGATATTGAAAGAGAGTTGTTCCTATTGCAATAATCCGGAGAAGACTCAGTGCTAGCAAGCTTTATTCGCCAGTCAGGCTATCTACAAATTACAGAAATACCGCGTTTTGTTATCTTGAAACAAGTACACGTGTTGCTAACGTAACACTCAGTTTCGGATGCAGTGACAAACAATTTATCGTCTGCAAACACGTTTTCAACGGCCTGGTGGTAAAAATAACAAGCCTCCGTTAGGGAGACCACGGATAACGACGCCATTTGAAGTTCGGGTCATAGTGACATCAACATGACGTAATTGCTTCATGGCTGCCTGGAAACTTCTTAAATTCCTTAGTCATGCAACAGATACCAGAATTTCTGTCTTTACTACCAGAAATCGTCTGAGGGGTGCTAGACTGATTTTTGAGTTATGAAATTTGAATTTTAATATTGACCCAGTGTCTGTACTGACTAAACTTTTTCTTCTGAGTATACTATGTTTATCATGTTTTCTATTGAGATTTTTTTTTAAAAAATACAATGCATCCTGTAATCCATTGTGAAGTAATTCCAAGGGGAAAATCTTTTGGGTCTGCCAGGGTTCGAACCCAGAACTCCTGCGTGATAGTGGACCACTCGAACCATGTCGCTAAAGAGTTAACCCAACAGTGGGGCTGTTAGGAATGGCACTGTCATTACAATTGTAACCACCAGTAGCACATTTTTGATCAGTTGAAAGGTGTCTTATTCAAATGCAGTAAAATAGCAGATCATTGCCCTTAGTAGATGGCTGCTTGTTTAATACGTTAAAACTCCGTAACGCATTGCAGTTTATGGCCCTGCCACGCAATTGGTGATTTAATTCATGGTATATTTCTGACGGTCTGTGCCCCCGGTGTCATCACAAATAAAATAAATGCATGTTTATAAAGAAATCAAAAAGTCAACAGGTATAGATTTTGTTTACCTTTCCGCCATTTTACTCCAGCACCAGTTTGTTGTAGTAACCTATGGTGCTTTTACATTTACCAGTGTGGTGATGTCTACCAATTTCAAACACCAGGCATATCACTTACACCTTTCAATTTTAATTTATATACATTTATAAGAAAACCAATCAAGATTGGTTTACCAGATTTCAAAGCTTGATTTTTGCCGAAGTCGGGAAATTATTTTTGTCAATAACGTGCATTCACTCACATTTTTCCAGAAGGTTTTGACTATTAACCCTTAGCCCGCCAGTCAATGCTTTTGTTGTCTTCTCCTCTCATCTGCATATTTTCTTAGTTAGCCTATATTGCAAAAAATATGGACCCAGATCAGACTGCTCCCATGGAGCAGTCTGATCATGTTTCATATTGTTTGCTTTACCGGGCCGCATAGCGCAGTCGGTAACGTGTCTTGCAACAGATGCGAGTCTGACTGCAGATCCAGGGGTCGCGAGTTCGAACCCAGCCTGGTTCCATACTTTCGTGGAGATTAATCATGAAATAATTTCTACGGTCATTCTCCTCCCTTCTGCTGAATCATTCAAGAAGGGTTGTTATCAGTTACAAGCGAAAGTATGTGCACGAAGTACTGGTTAACTGCTTGTTCAAGCTTGCCCAGGAAAAAGTGTGGTTATGTGAACTGACCGTCCCGCCATGACCATAGCTGTTGACTTGGGACGTAAAGCAACAAAACAAACAAACAAACAAAACAATGTTGTTTGCTTCTGTGAAAAATCTGGTCTGAAGTGAACTTGACTATATACAGCAGATTAAAACGAGACAACTTTTCAGGACAAAAGTAGTGACATGATAACTGATAAGGGTTAAAATGTTTTGTCTGACAGTTTGATCGTTACACTTCATTGATGCCAAGGCATGTAAAGTTTGCCTTGTCTAGTCAATGACTCATTGGAACCATCTACTTACGTAGTAGCTTCCTAGACTAATATCAAGAGCATTCTCCATGTACTGGCAGACAGTAGTCTGCAAAACTCTATGTTCTATATATAACTTTCGATTAACCCTTTTCCCACCAGTCACGACTTTTATCATCTGCAGCGAGTGCTTATGTTTGTAGGTAGCCTATATTGCAAACACTATGGACCCAGATCAGACTGCTTAATCTAGTCTGACGTGCACTTGAATACATGCAGCAGACACAAGAAGCAGACAACATTTTCAGGACAAAAAATGTTCAAAAAAGTTTAAGATAATTTTACATGCTTGCTTTTTTGTTGTCAGCGGAGTTTTTAAAATCAATTTTTCAAAAAGTCTTTCAGGAATACCATCAGTGTCGAGCAGCTTCAACTTCAGCTGCTTGGATCTAGATCAAGTGTGACATTTGCTGGCCTGATCTGGTTCCAAACTGTTTGAAATGTTTATCAGCGGGGAACAAGTTAAATGAAGACTTCAAGTTAATCTGTTTAAATTTCAGCTCAAGGATGTTCTGCTCATTAAGACAGATCTCAAAACAGTGTACACTGCGCACATTGTTGAGAGAGATAAAATGTTATTCAAGTGAAGGGGTGAGTACATATAATTTATATGTAATTTGATATTTGCTGAAAAATTAAAACTTTGTTACATTTGTATTTTGTAGGTGTTATCATGTGGTAAACTTTTCCATGGTACTTATTGGATTAATTTAATGTTTCCTGCTATATTTTTATTTAACCCTTTGTATTCTAATTAATTCTTCCATCTGGTTTCATACAATTTCTTTTTTTGTTCTTGAAGATTGTTTCTATATAAGCGAACAGTGCAGTCCCAGATGAAATGCCACATTTTGTGGCATTTCATCTTGGTCTGCATTGTTTGCTAAATTCCCGTCACCTGTTTGGTCCCAGTAAACAAAGGCTTAAAGGGATGTGTGCATATGACATATGGATATATGAAATCAAAATAAGTTGAAGCACTTAGCATGCAAGCACAAGTTTATTTTTTGTCCCACCAACAGGGGCCCTGAGGCGGGGTCAAAAGCTATCAAAATTGTGGGGGTTTGTGTTGGGGTGCCAATGATTTTTTTACAAGGCTCTCAACGGCCAAGATTCTTATGATGATGTAGTCTTTTTGAGCTCTACAGTTCGCAAGAAAGGGAATAGAAACCTTATTTTGAAAGTTATCCCTCCCAAAACTTATATAACACTTGACTAAACTCAGTACAAAGCATTTCTGATACAGTGAATGCCAAAGTTACACACGCTATTTACCATTGTCACCATTTATTTGCTGTTTTCACAGTGACACCTGCTGGGCGATACACTTTAATTAATGATTGAAGGTGTTAAGCCTCACTATAAGCATGGTTTAGGAAATACCTCCCGAAATGAGAAAGCAACATGGACTTTGCTTTTACAGGTGCATAAAACTAAGTAGGGATATAAATTTTAAATAAAAAAAATGCCCGAATCTCCCTTTAGCATGGGCCCTGACACTAAGTAATTCACTTATTATCTCAGCTAATATTATATATATACTTGGTTGTCAGTTTGTAACTGCTTATCATTAATGAGCTGTGACATGTGATTTCCAACAATGTGGCATTTTGACAAGTGTTGACTCCGACAAGCCTGTGCAGCTTTTATCTAAGCTTTGAAACTCTAAATGCTGTTCGGTCAGTAGCTTAACATTAATAGAATATTCAAGCGACTTGCAAAGGCTCTGATCAGACTGCGCGTATGCGCAGGCTGGTCTAAGCCTTTGCTGGTCGTACATAGAACATTGTTGGAAATCTCATGTCATGGCTCATATATACTTGGTTGTCAGTTTGTAACTGCTAATCGTTTTCTGTTACGTCAGGGGAATTGCCACTCAAGATTTGTCATCTCCTCTGGTGGGTATTTTCAATATTATCCTATAATTTCAGAGCCCCAGAAGGACCTGCTTATATGATTTTCATGTTAAACATGGTGGCAAGATGGTTGATTTCGCTGGCTGGGAGATGCCAGTACAGTACAAAGATTCCATTTCAGACTCACACCTCAATGTACGAGCTAATGCGGGAATCTTCGATGTCTCTCACATGCTTCAAACAAAAGGTAAGACAATATCAAATGGGCCAGCTAGCACACAAGGTTTTGGTACTAATCACATACAGTAAAACCTTACCTGTCTTAAGCGGCCACTTAAAAATAGACAAAACCAAGGTCTTAATAGGAACTGGTACTTTAAGGGAGGTCGAAAGTATTGCAGAATGCTCCCCTTGGAGCAAAATTTTTGCAGAAAGCTCTTCTCACTTACCTTGAGGTCAAGGTCACTGACTTAGAAATAAAATGTTCTTGATTAAAGCTTTAAATGATATATATCTTTTCAACTGATCTAGCTTATGCTTATCATATATCAGATATTTACATGAAGTCTTGGTCTTCACCATCCCAACCTGGGTCTCTGACCTTGAGGTCAAGGTCATGGACTGGGTAATTTTCATGTATTGAATGGGAGCACTTTGCTCAGTGGTAGAGTGCTGGACTCGAGGCCGAGGGGTCGCCGATTCAAGCCTCATCAGTGTCACTGTGTTGTGTCCTTGAGCAAGACACATTTATCCTTGCTTAGTACTGGTTCAACCCAGGAAGACCCATCTCGACATAACTGAAAATTGTTGACTGGGACTTAAAGAATCAAATCAATTAAACAATTCATATATTGAATGTTAATGATGGTACAGTTGATGATCTTAGTACCTCTGATTCATATTTTAGTATCGGGAGTGGATGCGATAGAGTTTATGGAGAGCCTGGTCGTGGGAGATATAGAAGGTCTGAAAGAGAACCATGGTACATTGTCAGTGTTCACCAATGATAATGGTACAGTTAATGATCTTACAACCTCTGATTCATATTTTAGTATCGGGAGTGGATGCGATAGAGTTTATGGAGAGCCTGGTGGTGGGAGATATAGCAGGTCTGAAAGAGAACCATGGTACATTGTCAGTGTTCACCAATGATAATGGTGGTATTATTGATGATCTTATTATCAACAAGACACAGGAGGGCTATCTCTATGTAGTTTCTAATGCTGGCTGTATACACAAAGATTTACCATTAATGAAGGTTAGTTGCCATTTAATTTCTTTACCTGCTAGTGTTGTCTGCTGATAACCGTTGAAAACAGTCGACCCAGATCAGGATCCATACTGTTTGAAACTTGGTATTCCTGAAAGATTTTTTTAAAAAGTTAAGTTGAAAAAAAAAATCAGCAGATGGCAAAAATCATGAAAAATTACCCAGCATGCAAAGAGTTATATCCAGAGTTACCACAGGCCTGGTAATTTTGTGGAAACTGGCTTTGTCTGGAAAATTAATGGAATTTAAATCATTTTGATTTTCTCATGTCAGAAAAGAATAAAAAAAAATCATGGAAAATTGAGAAGATATGCTTAAATAAGTCTGCAGGCATTTAAACCACTAATTAGAGTGCAGTGGCTCAGTGGTAGAGTGCTTGACTGGAGACCTAAGGGCCGTGGGTTCGAACCTCACCGGCGTCACTGAGTTGTGGTTCTTGAGCAAGACACATTCATCCTAGCTTAGTACTGGTTCTACCCAGGAAGACCCGTCCCTATATAACTAAAAGATTGTTGACGTAAAGAATCAAATCAAACAAACAAACAAAAAAATTAAACCACTAATAAAAATGCAAAATCTTTACATCAAATAGTTTCTACTATCTCACTGTTTCCGATGTTTTCATTTTGCATTTAATGGTTTGTTACCGGATAAAAATGATATTTGAACATATCAATGAATGTTAATTTACAAATTTCGTATGGTAACATGTATCATGGAAAAATAAAAAGTATCATAGATTCATGGAATTTTGTTGTCAGGAATTTGTATGAATCATGTACATGTATTATATCACACACTCTTTTCTAAAAGTCTATGAACAATACATGTTTTGTTTTGTTGTGTGTTTCAGAATCGAGCTGAGGTGATGAGAAAACAAGGCAAAGATGTGTCTGTGGACGTAATTTGTAATGGACTGATAGCTTTACAAGGTAAATAAGCATTTACCGTAGCTGTTCTAAAATTTCAGGTTGCCTGCTATAAAAGTCTAGACAAACAGTACAGACCCAGATCAGACTGCTTCTGGAGAAGCAGTCTTGCTTCTGGAGAAGCAGTCTGATCAGGGTCTGCACTGTTTGCTGTTCTGACATGCATTTTGTGAATTCCAGCCCTGATAACCAACATTTCATTTGAGACTAGAAAGAGAAAAGAGTTGGAAATTTTAGAACATTTACCGTAATCACCCAATAATGAGAGGAAACATGTTTTAAGAATGGTGGTTTAAAGAAGAAACTGAATGCATAACATGGCAGGTTGACTTGAGCTATGGATGTTCACAAGAACCATGACCCAAATTTCTACGTTACTTTTGCAATTTAATTCTGCGAAATTTATGGCAAATCTTGTATGCATATTCTATATCTTGTGAAATATTGGATGGATTTTAACCCAGTTTGCATGAATGTAACAAAGCTACCCTATGCTGGTTGATGGTAGGGGTAACGGTGGGACATCAGATACTGAAGTGATCTCTTGATAACTTTAATCATGAGCTTTTCATTCCTCTCTAAGTCTAAGTAAATTTGGAATACATTGGATCCTGACTAGAGAGAGTATTTCTCTATTTCAGTGCAGTCCCTTTATAACACACTCTTTTATAGCACTTTTATTTTTATATAAAAGCCATTTTGTGGCTCCTATTTTTCTTTACCATGGAAATTTACAAGTGAATTATAGGAAAATGACCATAAAATGGTCATTTTCCAATAATTCCGTTGTAAAATTGTCCCTTTAGAACATGATTCCCTTATAAACTGGTCCATTTAGATGGCCTCCATGCATCACGTTATAAAGGGACTGCACTGTATTTCCTTATCCAAAGAAATATTTTGGGTACTCAACCTTCTTTATGCCATGAACATGTACTTTGGCAAACAGTGAAGATCCAGGTGAAATGGCACATAATGTTTGCTAAGATAAAAACAATTTTCAGGGACAGAAGAACACCCTGACCTGTGGCTCCATTTTGTAACAATATGTAACGATGGTCATAACAACGTTGCATATATATGCCAAAATCTAGAGCTTTGCATGCCAAAATAGCAATTCCAAAGTACTTCAGTAGCATATGATATTAAAATAGATTATTGCCTAAAAAGCTGTGTCACACGCTATTACCAGCCATGTTTTAATTGGCAAAAACCCATGTATTAATCGGGCAATTCAAGTGCTGTTGATGCACAGCTTTTGTACTTTATATATACACATTCTAGGCCGTAACATAAATTGATGTCATCAACAGAAACATGCATAGAAATGAATGAATTTAGTGACATAAGTCTTTGCTCTGGAACAGGTGTTTTCAAAACCTTTGAATCCTTCATGCTTTCGCGCACCATTATAGTAATACAAAAATGAACTTTTCGAAGCTTTTTTCCAAAGTTTACAAGTGACAAAATGACTTTATGCAATAATAATGATCAAACATGGTTTTCAGATACACTAACATCTGCTAAACCCCTCGAGGGTCGTTAAAACCCTCACCTTTCAGATTCAGAATTCAACACCATCCTCGGGGTCCAGCAGATGTTAATACGTAGAAAAACATGTTTGATCCCTATATTCTTGCATAGATGTCTATTCGTATAGCTGTTTACACCCATTGTCAAATGAACGAAAATCCATGTTCAAATCAGGAGATTTACATGCTGTTTGAACATGGGTCTGAACTTGAAAATACTTAAAATGAGCCCTGCATTATTTGCATGACGTTATAAACGGAAAGCGTTGCAGACCAGACTGATCATTTTGCCGATGTTTTTGTTCGCAAAAACGTTGCGTACGGTTATGACGTTGTGACGACGCTATGACGTTCGAAAGTACACAGCCGACGCCATTTTGTTTAGAGAAATTCAGTGTAAGAAAATGGAAAATTTAATGTTTTAGCAGCGTTTTCAGTGCGAATTGGGCTCGTGTTCAAACAGCATCCTCGGTACCCGGCAAATGTTAATGCATGAAAAAACATGTGTAATCCCTATAATGTAACATTTGTGATCCTGTATTATTGAATTTATTTCACTCATTGCAATAAAGTGATAAAATGCTCTGCAAACCTCACATTTGATCTCTTTTCCTCAACTTGTTTAATTCAATAATACGAGCACTCATGTCAGATTCTCTATTTTGTCCAAACTACTGATTACTCAATGTGAGAACACTGGTTCCATGTTTTTCAAGTTAGATATTTGCATGCTGGGTAATTTTTCATGGATTTGTTGTCGCCTGCTGACTTTTTTTCAATTTTTAAAAAAAAAAAATCTTTTTGGAATAATATCAGAGTGTCAAACAGTTTGGATTCAGATCAGGACCTACATCTGGGTCCAACCTGTTTGCAAACTTTATAAGCAGACGGAAAAAGATGCCACTAGCAAGCTTTGGAAAGAGATAAGTTAGTGTTGGCTGTATCTCAGGGTTATGGTTCCAATTTTTGCTTCTTACATTCAGGGCCAGCAATGGTTAAAGCACTACAGCCTGGAGTAGATTTTGAAATGTCAACATTGCCCTTCATGACAACAAAAACTGCAACAATCTTTGACATACCAGGCTGTAGGGTGACAAGATGTGGCTACACTGGAGAAGATGGAGTAGAGGTAAATTTTGACAGAGATTTATTTCTTTACTTTCGTCAGTTTTTGGCCTGGGACCCTTAATTTGGAACTCCTAAATTATAGGTAGACTGCTGCAAGCCATACTTTTTTCAATATTCAAAGGCAGTTGTCATTATCAATACACATTAAAACCTGTGTAAAACGGCCACTCAAAAATAGACAAAATAAAGATCTTAATGACAAATGGTAGCTTAATGAAGGTCAAAAGTTTTGCAGAATGCTCCCTATGGAGCATTCTGCAATACTTTTGACCTGCATTAAGCGATAATCGGTCTTGAAAACCAATATTTGGTCTTCTTTTTGAGGGGCTGCTTAAGACAGGTTTTACTGTACCTTTTTATCATCTGATGAAGTTGGAGGGATTTATATTTGTGTTGTCCTTCAGTACCCATTGGTCATGCTTGATGCATTCTTGGTATAAATGCTAAGTACCATGGACAGTCAATATGCTATAAGTTTGTCAAGATTAACTCTTTAATACATGAGTTATTGCCCTTGACTTACCATCCCTATTCCAATTAATGATCATGTTTGTGATATCTAATGATTACTTGTGGCAGAAGAAAAATGTTCAATTATGATGGACATAGTGCCTTTATAGGCATTTCCATTGTATATGCCTCTAAACAGCATGTCAAGTTGCCAATCGTCATCAAGATACCTGTCACTTTATGGCAAATTGTTTCTTGCACACCGGATAAGGATATCTGAGATCTCACCCTGGGATAGAAAATCTTTTCTCCCACCTTTGCCCATGTAAGATAGGCTGTCAGCCCATGTAAGATATTTCTATCTTACATGACCACGTGACTGCTTTCTTACATGGGCAGAGTAAAATATTCTTTTATTCCGAAAAAGGATATTCAAATGACCAATAAATAGCGCCTAAGTAACTCAAAGGCACCAAGCAAGGGTAAGCATTACTTACTGACATCATATAACGTTAATGACGTCACCGAACGTGCACCGCATGACGATAATGGCAATGTGAGGCTAATGGCACACGGAGCCAAGCAGGATTTTATTTTGAAATTTGCAACTTGACTAATGCTCCAATTGTGTTTTCCAGTCAATAACAAGGTGCAAACTACATTTGCACCCATTTTAATATCCGATAAAAACACTCATGAACTCGAAAGTAATGTTATTCCAACGAGTAAAAAGTAAAAATTTTCACCCTTTTGGACTTTTTATGTTGGGACAAAAAAACCTTCGAAAAGTGGGAGAAAAACATCCATCATGAGCCCGTCCATGTAGGATAGAGATATCTCACCCGAGGGGTCGGAATTTTAACCAGGAACGAGGCTTGCTATCTTACCCAGGACATCAAGTAACGTCATCATGTGAAATTGCATCTTAGTGTATTCAGGGACTTCTGGAAACTTATTTTAAAATAAATAAATAAAAAATAAGTAAATAAAATAAATTAAAAACAGTGGTGAGCAAGAAAAAGAATCCGTTATTCGTGTGAGGGTAGGATAGGAAAATCGTGATGCCAAACGGCGATCCTCGAGACAGATTTTAGCTCACCTGAGACATGAATAACCACATGACCAGCTGGCCGATCATAATCATATATCATCTAAAGCAACATTGGGGTGGGGGATTGGCTGCATAAGGTTTTGGGCCAGATCGGATCAGAACTCTGGTTTCCATGGCAACAGATAGCTCCCATAGGGTTATAATGGGAAAAATCTTGTGAGCACCCTAGCTCTTCCATTTTTCATTTGAACTTCTTTATTCTTGCAGGTAACAATGCCAGCAATAAAAGCTTGGATGGGTTCGAAAATCGCCAAGTTCTGACCAAGGTCTACGGAGTTAGCAGCCCTTGAATGTCTGAAAAATTCTCCATAGACTTATAATGGTTGAAATGTTGTGAGCACTCTAGTGCTTTCATTTTTGAATGGATCTTCATCATTCTTGCAGGTAGCAAGGACAACTATAAAAGCTTGAATGAGGTTGAATTTCTGCCAGATCCCATCACCAACTACTGAGTTAGCTGCCCTTGAGCATTTGAAAAATTAATGTATAATGTTGTGAGCACTCTAGCACCTTCATTTTTGATTGGATCTTATTCATTCTTGCATGTAACAAGGACAGCTATAAAAGCTTGGATGGGTTCGAAAATCGGCAAGATCTGACCTGGGTCTATGGAGTTAGCTGCCCTTGAATGTCTGAAAAAATCTCAATAGACCTATTATGGGAGTAATGTTGTGAGCACTCTAATGCTTTCATTTCTGGATGGTTCTTCATCATTCTTATTTAGGACAACTATAAAAGCTTTAATGAGTTTGATTTTGGGCCACACTTGACCAGCAACTATAGTTAGCTGCCCTTGAGTGTCTAAAATATAGCTCTATAATGTTTTGACCATTCTAGTTCATTCATTTTTCATTTGATCTTCTTCATTCTTGTAGGTAACCAGGACATACATAAAAGCATGGATGAGTTTGAATTTTGGTCAGATCTCATTACTGACTATGGAGGTGTCTGCCCTTGAGCATTTGAAAAATATAGTTATACCCCCCGCAAACTTTGATTGTGGTGGGTATACTGTTTTCACGTTGTCCGTCCGTCCGTAACGCTTTGTTTCCTTAATATTTTGAAGAATCATGGCTGGATTTTCATCAAACCTTGCAAACATGTGCATATATGCAAGACAAATACTTTAAACAAAAAAGTGGGGGCTAGGGGCCAATTCTATTAGAGTTATTTCCCTTTGTAGTTCTAAATGGCTTTTTGTATAGGGTTTTATGCTTATGCTATTATAGGCCATGGCTGGATTTTCATCAAACCTTGCAAACATGTTCATATATGCAAGACAAATACTTTAAACAAAAAAGTAAAGGTTAGGGGCCAATTCTATTACAGTTATTTCCCTTTGTAGTTCTAAATGGCTTTTTATATAGGGTTTTATGCTTATGCTATTATAGGCCATACACGGGCAGATCAACTCATACTTCGCCTATACAATGTTAACACATTGAACATATGCATGAAGGAGTTTGGTTCAGAAAAAATAATTTTTGACAAAATGACAGCTGTGAGAACTTAGACAATTTTCCCTTAACAAGGCTTTTGTATATGCATAGATGGTGCCTTCATGGGCCTATCAACTCCTTATGCATAAAGGAGTTTGGTTCAGAAAAAATAATTTCTTTGCCTATTCAATATAGACACATTGAACATATGCATAAAGGAGTTTGGTTCAGAAAAAATAATTTTTGATAAAATGACAGCTAAAAGATCTTAGACAATTTCCCCCTTATGTGGCTTACAGGACTCGTCTAGAAACATACACCATGTACAGCTGTGAGAACTTAGACAATTTTCCCTTAACAAAATGACAGCTGTGACGACTTAGACAATTTTTCACTTATATGGCTTTTGTATATGCATGGATAGTGCCTTTATGGGCCGATCAACTCCTACCACAGCTTTCGATGGAGCAATTTGATGCTTTGCCACTACAATGTAGACATATTGAACATATGCATGAAGGAGTTTGATTTTGGAAATAATAATTTCTGACAAGATGACAGCTAATAGAACTTAGACAATTTTCCCCTATCAAGGCTTTTGTATATGCATTGATGGTGCCTTCATGGGCCAATCAACTCCTACCACAGTTTTTGATGGAGCAATTTGATATGTTGCCTTTACAATATAGACACATTGAACATATGCATGAAGGAGTTTAGTTCGGAAAAAATAATTTTTGATAAAATGACATCTATGAGAACTTAGAATATTTTTTCCGTATAAGCTTTGACATATAGAGCTTTCAGGTGTGAATAATTTTGTGTATTTGATCTTAACAAATGTTCCAGATTGCAAGCTTTAAGATCATTTGCACAGATTCTACTTAAATCTTGTTTTCACAGATTCTACTGAAATCTTTTTTTTCAAAACTAGGGTCTGCTGGTTTGAACTATCACTTGCCAAAACTAAGTTTTTTCACTGACCCTTACTGTGCGGGGGGTATCTAATAAGCATTGCTTATTGACTTTTTTCATTTTAATTAGTTTACTTTTTATGATCACATTTTGGTCCAAATCTTGTATTTTACGAGACTAAGGTTTGACATAGCTCTTAATTAATAAGTAAGAAATAGTAAACAAATGCTTATTGACTTTTTTCATTTCACCAGGTTTCCTCCCCAAGTTTTATTCAGATCTTTTTAATACTTGCAGATAAGCAGAATTGGCATAATATCTTGAGTGTTTCAATATATTCCTGATCACTGTTTCAAGTTCAGAGTTACCTGCCTTTGAGCATCACAAATCACGGTGTCTCCAAACATTATGCTGGCTCCCAGGTGAGCGATCGTTGCCCATTGGGCTACTTGTTCTATCCTACCCTCACACTCATGCTAGATTCTTATATTATATTTACATAACAGCTATATGGAATCGAGACAGTTCACCGACAGGACAGTTCACCGACACGCATTTTGAAGACAGTTCACCAACAGAAATGAAGACAGTTCACCGACAGAATTGAAGACAGTTCATCGACAAATTTTATATTGTATTTATATGGAATGTCACAATTTTCACCATTTATTGATGTTATAATGAACGAAGGCCTAATACAAAGCTAATTAAATTACCTATTTGCTATTGCAATATGATTTATTAGACATGCATACAACTGCCTATATAGCGATCATTACATTGTTTGAGCGAAAATACATCTTATATCACTAACGTTAAAACTATATAAAAATAGAAAGGTAGGCCTGAACAAATCTGTTTAAATTAAAAAAGAATGCTTTGAATTGCTGGTGAAATTCATCAAAAATAATGTACGATTGGTTATATGATCACATCATTATAGCTTCATGAAGGAATCAAATGTCTGTCTATTAATCTTTAATCAGACCAACAAAATATCGCTTTATCAACAAATTATATCAACATATCACCTCAAATCATAACTCATCAATATTTCTTCACAATTATTAATTATATTTTTGAGCCACATGTCAATAACGTGATAAAAAAAGTGTCGATGAACTGTCTTCAAAAGTGTTGGTGAACTGTCTTCAAATCTGTCGGTGAACTGTCTTCAAAAACCGTGTCGGTGAATTGTCTTGTCGGTGAACTGTCTTGTTCCCCAGCTATATCACCAAATTTGATTTCATGAACTTCATCTTTGTTAACCTGTTACATGTTCGGTTGTAAAATCATTATCTCATGGGATGGATCATTACTTTCATTCTACAGATATCAGTGCCATCAGAAAGAACTGTAGAGTTATGTAATGTATTGCTAAGTTGTAAGACAGCTGACGTAAGAATGGCAGGGCTCGGAGCTAGGGACAGTCTGAGACTAGAGGCGGGGATGTGTCTCTATGGTAACGATATAGAGGAAGATACCACACCTGCACAAGCCTCACTTACCTGGTTGATAGGTAAGATAAGATTCTAGCTGAGTAAATCCCAATTACAAAAGCAAAACAGACAAAAAATTGCAATAGCTTTCTCGTTTATTCAGTGACCATAAGGCTTGATGTTTCATGTGAATCATCTAGGAAAAATTAATCCTCAAAGCGCTAATCACAAATGCAACAGACAAAAAATTGTGTGAGTTTTCTCGGTTTTCAGTGAAGATAAGGTTTGTATATTTCATGTGAATCATCTGCAGGCAGATGATTCACATGAAATATCAAATTTTATTTAGCTTCTTAAGTAGCAACATAATTTGAAATGTTGAGTGCTGCTTATTTTAGGTGGCCCTTTAAGGGTTAAGGGGTGTTATTATATTAAAGTTACTTTTTTATACACCCGTTTTGGAAAAAAACTGACATATTATAGCATGGCGCTGTCTGTCCATCCGTAATCAATCTTCATGTTATTCTATAGAAATGTGTATTAGGTCAAGAAAATGTGTCCCACACAAGAATGATTGTTCCCCCTTTCTTAGTTTCTGATTTATGCCCCTTAGATTATTCATTTTTAAAAAATCTTGTAAGCACCATAACTCAGTAACCATTATTATATATATATATATCTTCATGAAACTTTATAGGAATGTGTATCAGGTCAAGAGGATGTGTTACATACAATAACGTTTACTTTCCGTTACTTCATTTCAGAGTTATGGCCCTTTGATTGTTTTTAGCACACCTCATGGGTGAGCTAATAGTATACCAGTGACTCCGGCATCCGTCCATGGTCTGTCCGTCAACATTTTCAAACATCTCCTGTGAAACCTCTTGGCCAATTAAACTCAAATTTCATAACTCCTTAAGATGTGGGAACGAAAGTTTGTTCAAATGGTCCTGGTCACATGACCAAGATGGCCGCTACGCCCATATATGGTAAAACTCCTTAAAAAAATTATAGTTTGGAGAAAATAGTTTTTTACATTCTGTTATTGACCCTTTTCATTATGGATAACAATAAACAGGTACTTTGGCAATCAGAAAAGACCCAGATTTTGTAGGGGAAATTTTGACTGGCAACCACTTACAATTTAAAATGGACTGTTCCATACTTATTGTTTCAATATGTATGATATAATCCATCAGTATGAAAAGGGCTAAAGGTGTTTGTTGCTCCAGGTAAAAGAAGAAAGGAGACAGGTGGTTTCCCTGGTGCAGACCTTATTTTAGCTGAAATAAAGAATAAGCCTGCAAGGAGAAGAGTTGGCTTCTTATCTAAAGGACCAACAGCCAGAGGTGAGTGGGGAAATATGGGTCTAGTTGTGAAAAAACTTGGCCCTGAGGTTAGAAAAGTTTTTTCTTGTTCAATTGACCTCAACATGACATTTCAACTGCTCATAACAGCTAAAATAATGAAGAATTATATATTTTTTCTGCTCTAAAACACACAGACACTGTATAAATTTTATCCTGCCAATACATGTTAATCCTTCACCCGCTTGTCATTACTTTTGTTGTCTGCTCTCTCAACTGCTTATTTACATAGGTAGCCTATACAGCAAATAATATGGACCCAGACCAGACTGCTCCCAGTCTGATTAGGGTTCATAGTGTTTGCTTTAATAATAAAATCTAGTCATAATGTGCACTATACTATATGCAACCGACGTAAAAAGCAGACTTCTTCTGCACAAAAAATAGTGGTGGGATAAGGGTTAAAATCTCAATAATTCTTGGCATTTTAACATTTATGAGCAGAATGAATTTCATGCTCAGTTGAGTTAAGCATGAAAAAGTGTTATAGCTTTGAGGCCTGTTTTCAGAGTATGCCCTCATGCTATATACTCAACTAGTCTGCTCAGCTATGCATACTAGCTGGAGACTTTTTACATTTTGAATGGATAAAGTGTAGTCTAAGAAGTAAATATAATATTAATAAGAATAAGAATCTATCATGAGTGTGAGGGTGGGATAGAAAAATACGTGCCGAGGGTCACTGATTGGCATCACAAGGCTTGCAGAATGATGACAAACGGTGATCAAGAGGGAAGGATTTTTCTATCCAACCCTCACACCAATAATGAATTCTTTTTCTTGGTCACCACCAAGTATCTCATTTTATACTGGAAAAAAACATGAAAAAGTTTCAAGAAAATCCCGAATACTCTGAGATGCGACATGGTGATGTCATTTTAACACTACAATGACGTCACGCATTGAAGTGTGGCCAGCTTGCGGCTGTTTGTTGGTACAGGTATCTCACATGGGTAAAAACAACCCAAATCCTGATCTGGTGTGTGAGAAAAATTATGCTGACATTGCATTCACATCTACCTACGGGGGCTAGAGGCCTAAATTTTGGTTTGAGCTTCCACCTACTTCCAAACTGTATATATGCTCAAATATGTGATAATTACCAAAAGCTGGCTCATATCAATTTTACAACCCAATGCTTTAATAAATGGTTATCTACTCATTACATTGCAGCTGCTTTAATTCAAAGAACTTACTTTTACAGTGAAAACATGTGTCATATGTACTTAAATTTAAAAAGTGCTAACCATTTGAAGTCTGTCCATGAATTCACCCCTTGAAATGATATTTTTGAAATTCTTGGTTTGAAATATACAGGTTCCCATATAATATTAAATAAAGCGTTCATGGAAATGGCTTGTATACCAACTACATGTAGTTAAACCTTAAAATCACTAAAATATTGCAACAGACAGCATTTTCAGATGATGTCTTCGCCTAAAGAAACCAAATAGTTGTGATATTGTTTTCTGATGTTTCTGTTCTAACCTTTCATTTTCTAGGTCATACTCAGATATTTGATGAGACAGGGGAAAAAGAGATCGGCATGGTTACAAGTGGATGTCCTTCACCTTCACTTAAACAGAATGTTGCTATGGGTTACGTGCAGTCAGCTTACTTCAAATCAGGGACAAATGTTAAATTCCTCATCCGCAAGAAAATGGTGGATGCTGTTGTTTCCAAGATGCCATTTGTGCCTTCCAATTATTATATTGTGAAATAAATTTTCATTTCATATCTGTTTAATATTGAGAAAAAAAAATAATTTGAAAACAGTCTGCAGACGAAAACAAAATCATGAAAAATAACCCAGCATGCAAAGAGCTAATGAAGTGAAAATAGTTCCATACCATATTTGGTCTAATATGTGCACATTCTCCTATAAGAGCACACTTAACTAGCACAAAATGAACTTCTGATTTCCTGTCAATCCAAACATGCAATTTTGTTATAATGGGTTCACTGTGTGAATGGAAAACAGTGTGGATACTGATCAGCTGGCTTCATCAGAAGGTAGCTGATCTGGATCCTAAATGATTTTAAAAGAGGATTTAGAATATTGAAAATATTATGCACACAGTTCACTTATTAGGATAAATACAGTATGAATTTTCACCATTTTAATTCAGCTATAAGGCACACGGTCACAAGGTACTCCGTATCCTTTATCGAGCGAAGCATTGCTTTTATCCTGGATACATGGGCACTGCTTCCTACTGGGATTTTTGCAGATTCCATAAAGGTAAACAAATGTTTATTTTAATTAATTTACTTTTAATGATCACATTTTGGTCCAATTTTGTATTTTACATGACTTGGGATTGACATAGCTCTTTATTAATAAGTAAGAAATTGTAAACAAATGGATAGATTTTGTGTAATTGTCATGACAATGAGAAAAGCAATAGCCGTAAATGGATGCACAAGTGATAATTTTGTGCATCTTTTATGTGCCTTTCTGTTTATTTCATACCAATATTTCCTAATAACATGAAGCGGAATTACAAACAGAGTGAAACACAGTCAGTTTTGGTGTTGTTCAATTGATGTAGACTATTTAATTCACTTTCTTTTCGGTTTGGATTGCATCCTTGAAAATCGTTATGCCACATCCTTCATTTTTGGCCTGCTAATAGGAAATGGTAGGGTGCTAATATTTTACACATTTTCCATAAAGGAGAATTACCTGTGTTCACGTAAAACGCAATTAAGACAAACATCACAAATAACAGCGTTCTTAAAAATAGGCTGACCTCAATGTTAACTGAAATTATGTTCACCATATGATGGGCTTCACATCCCCAATATTTGCATTGTCCCAATTATTACAATAAGACTAAGATAATCCATTCATTTTCAGCAGAACTGCTAAAGTCCTTGGTTATTACCGGGAGCTGTTAAATAATATAAAGGTTTAACTCACTCCTCTTTCTTGGAATTTTCATCACATTTCCGCTCTCCCTACAGCTGATCTTTCACGATGTTTACTGCGAAGGAAGGGATGCCAATGTATCAAGGATAAAAGCAACGCATCCCTCAATAAAGGATATGATGTACCTTATCTTCCCTTAAAATTAATCTACAATATCTGTAAGATTTGGGATTGTTTTGGAAGTGAAAGCCCAGTTTTATATAGAGGAACTTACATTAGTGCTCCTGTTATGTTAAACTTATTAAACAAGTTGGGGAAAAGGGATAAAATGTAAGGCTTGAGAGCATTTTATTACTTTTTCGCAACAAGTTTAATAAATTTAATAGTACAGGAGCACGAATGTAAGATTCCATTTGTCATATGATGTTAAAATTATTTTGTAATCACGTGTTAGTGTGAAAATGTGAAGATTTTGTTAATATATGTGACGTTGTTATAGGCGTCATTTCATAATGTTAACATAATCTGTAAACCATTAGTGGTTTATTGATTTTAAAACATGGCGTTAAATCACTCCCAGGAGCAACGTCATATGATTAAAGCCAATTATGTATTGTACATGTATATATCAGAGAGGAAGAAATCTGATTAAAAAAGTGTTCATGTATTATTTATTTATAAAGCTCATAAAAAATCAAGTGATATTATACAGCTATCTCATTTAGTGATTGTGGCTGGCAGACATTATATGGTGCTTTTGGATAACCATACCTGTCAAACCTCACTCTTTAATCTATAAGGCAAAAAATGTGTGTATGTATCAAGACTTCTAGAGGATCTTAAACAAGTGGAAAGGGGTATGTGCATTAAGGGGCTAATTTGGCCCCCATTGGAGCCAAAAACTGAAAATTGCTTTTCACGAATTTCTTTTGATTGGATTATTAGACGAATGACTGAAGTGTAAAATTTCGCCATTTATTTAAATTTTACTGCTGCTATGGTAACAAAAATAGCTGACAAAATAGGCATAAAATAGAGAAATTGCCATTTTTGACCAAATTTAAGGCTTTTAGAGACAGAATTTTTAAGAATTAGTCAGCACAGCTAAATACCAAAAAATTATTTTAATATGTTGTGTGCTATGATAATTCTCATCATCTGTTAGAATGTCTTTTTGGTATTTGCTTTTGCTCTATGTTAGATGCTCTGTCAAACATCTCAAATTTGCTCCAAAATGGTCAATTTCATATTTTCAGCCTATTTTGGCAGCCATTTTTGTTACCATAGCAACAGTAAAAGTCAAACTAATATCAGACTTATACGCTTGGGCCATTGTTCTAATAAACTAATAAGAACTTGGTGAAAAGCGAATTTCATTTTTTGGCCTCATAGGGGGACCAAAATAACCTCTTAATGCACGTAGCTCTTTGATATGAAATGACCACTAGCATAAGATTCTGTTTTTCATTTGACCTTTTAATAGGGATATGCATTCAAAGTGGACATTATTTTGATGAAAAATTGCATTGTTGACATGGACATTGTCATGACTAATTTCCAGTGAAAGTGTAAATGTTAAGTTTGGTCATACATTTATTACACAGTATTATCCACTGAATAACAGTGATGTCACTCGATAAACATTTCTTGTATCTATGTAATAAAGCTTCACAAGTGCTAATAAAATATCTGTGATTAATATATTGTTTTAGAAGCAATGGTTTTAATAGAGTGCCACAAGGCTTTATTTATTTTTCTTCAAATATGTAGATGTTGGAATTTCTCATTTTGTCAAAACACTTATAAGTAACCTACAGGTGTCATAAGAATCTCGCCATGGAAAGTTAGAGACCGTTTTTTGTCATAATGAAATGCCTGAATATGCATTACAATATCTACTCTGTGTATTTCCCACCAGAACTTTCCTAAAATCAGATTACACAGTACAGTGCAGTCCCTTTAAAATGCTATATTTGGGGTCCATTCCTTTGGGCCATGTTATAAGTGAATGGTTATTTTCCTATAATTCCTTTCTAAAATGCCATGGTAAAATCTTTGTGAAACACAGCATCACAGTGTTGTATCAAAATCTGTATTATATGGGCCTCTACGTGAGAAAACCTGTCTTCAGGGTTTTGGGAACAACAAAGGCGCAGACCAGCCTGCACATCCGCACAGACTGATCAGCACCTTCGTTATTCGCTTTTTGAAAACTGTCATATCTAGACTTGCTACGAGCGAAATTGCAATTTTCTTGCTAGTCTCTGTAGCTGAACAAATTGATTTGAGTCTGGCTTTGTCAGAAACCCCGAAGACAGGTCTTGTTGCGACAAGGCCCATATGTAAAAAGGTGTGTTATAAAGGGACTGCACTGTATAAAATTATCTATATGCAATTATGCAGTTTTGTGGTCGAGTTCATTTACTTTGCATAAATGATACGCATTAGAGTATTTAAACAATTTGTACTTGAGCCTGTTGTTACTCGAGATCCATTCTTTTGTGACATAGATTTCATATCAACGAATTTTTAGGTAGTCTCTGTGTATAGTATAAGGTTTAATAAAAATGGCATGTGAAATCCACTTAAGATTTTTGATTCTGTGATCTGTTGGGGCTAACTTATGGCAGTTGCAAATTGTGAGCCAAATATACCAGTTTGTATCTGTTGAAAAATATTAATTATATCTTGAATCAGGCTAGAATAGTATTTGACAAAAAATTAAATGGTGTTACAGTAAAACCTGTCTGAAGCGACCACTCAAAAAGAAGACCAAAAATTGGCTTTCAAGACCAATTATCGCTTAATGCAGGTCAAAAGTATTGTAGAATGCTCCATGGGGTGCATTCTACAATACTTTTGACCTTCATTAAGCTACCATTTGTCATTAAGATCTTTGTCTATTTTTGAGTGGCCATTTTACACAGGTATTACTGTATCTTGAATCAGTCTAGAATAGTATTTTATACAAAAATTAGATGATGTATTATTTTTTCTATCAACATGCATGTGAGTTCTGTTGTACCAAAGACTTTCATTAACAGTGCCAATATACTTTTCCTTCCTGTTTTGTATAAAATATCTGTTAGTGTCTACCTCCATATTCTGTTTAAATTAACTTAATGCTTTATTTTTCAAGGAATGCTGTTATTTGGCCTCCTTCAGACCATTTGTTAAATTACAACCTGAAAAAGTGTGTTAAAGGTAGTGATAGAATGGCAAATTTTGTAAACCCTGATCAGACTGCTTCTTCAAGAGTTGTCTGATCTGGGTTTACAATATTTGCTCAAACTAGGCCTCATAGCGCAGTCGGTAATGTGTCTGGCTGCAGGAACGTTTCTGACTGCAGATCCAGGGGTCGAGAGTTTGATCTCGACCGATTCCCATACTTTCGTGGAGATTGATCAAGAAATAATTTCTACAGTCATTCTCCTCCCTTCCGCTGAATCATTCAAGAAGGGTTGGTGTCAGTTACAAGCGAAAGTATGCGCACGAAGTACTGGTTAACTACTTAGTCAAGCTTGCCCAGGAAAAAAGTGTGGTTAGGTGAACTGACCATCATGACATGACCATAGCTGTTGACTGGGACGTAAAGAATCAAACCAAAACCAAAAACTATTTGCTCAAGCCTGTCTATCTGAATATTTAAATGAACCGCAGTGGCTCAGTTGGTTGAGCATTAGAATGAGTTTGAAGGGTTGCTAGTTCGAGACTCACCGCAGGTGGAGTCAATGTGTTGTGTCCTTGAGCCAGACACTTTATGTGCTGCTTAGTACTGGTTCTAGATATACTCAGCGTCAGTAAAGAGTTACCAGTGTCTAAATTTCTATATTTTGAAAATATATTATACAGCTCTATGGCTACTTTTACGTTCATGTTTCTGGTCAATGACGGACTGATTTGGACTGATAAAACAGCTCCACGAGCCCTGGAGCTATGGTGCACATGATTTGTATGTTTTTCGCGTTTTTTATAGAATTTGAAATCAGCATTTTCAGAAGACAACATGCCAGTATATGCTCTAGACGTTTTCATTGAAAACACCACCAAAATGGTTTGAATTATTCCTTTCAACACAAAAAATGAGGATAAAACTTTAAGGTAGCACCGAAAATTTGCATTTTCCCATACAAGGCAATGAAAACTACAGGGGTCCGCCAAGGAATGGATAGAATGCATTCAGATATGATGAATACCGTTTTCGATAGTGGTGATGCATGTGACACTATGCCATAAAATTGAGTGCTGAAGTATTCACGCTTCTTCGCTCAGAACGAACTAAATATTGTCCTATGTTAAGTGTGTGGGACTTAATGGTTACTTTTCATTGACTCTGAGTATTGGCTATTGTCCCAACATGACTGAAAAATTGTTGACTGTGACATAAAGCATCAAAATAAACTTATTCTGAATATTGAGGGCAAATACTGATGGTTCAGATATTGCGATAGACTGTCTTGATGCTTTGATCTGTTTGAAGAGCAAAATATGTTATATAGCCATTTCTTAATGTAAGCTATATTATCTTTGGACTGCTTTGTACTGTTTAGTTGCATTCCATATTTATTTTAGACTATTTGGCAATATAAATATACCCTGGTTGTTCAGCTGCATTGTTATTCAATATTGTTTTATTTTAATTGTTAGTTTACAACATTCCATGTTTGCTGTTAGTGCAGTATCTGTATTTAATTGTGTGTGTGAAATGCCTTTATGAAGTGGTTATTTTAATTAACCCATACATTGTATAAGCCTAGCGTCCTTTTTGTGGGACAAAGGCAAACAATGTAGACCCAGAACAGACGCCTAAAACCCAGCTTCTGATCAGGGTCCTCACTCTTTGCTTACAGAATGTTCTATTACGATACAAATAAAAATGAAAAAATACAACCTAGCAACCCTCAAAAATAGTGAGTATGAATAATACATGTTATGTACCATATTTTACCTAATTAGTGCATATGTTCTTTTAAGCGCACAATGTACATGTACTTTATGAGTTGTTTACACTATATGAACTTAATTTCCAGCTATGTAATTTCATCATTAAAATGGACTAATTGTGTGCATCCAGATCAGCTGGCTCCAGCGAGTCAGCTGATCTGGATCTACACAGCATTTAAAAGAGGGAATAGAATTCTGAAAAAGGGTATGCACACAGTGCACTTATTACGTTGAATACGATATATGATCAGCATTTAGACATTTTCATTTAATTTTTAACCAACTGTATGTTACTCCTATTCTTGTACATCTCAAATTCCATACAGTAAAACCTGTGGTAAACAGCCACTCTCAAAAAGACAGAAAATTGGTTTTCAAGATCGATTATCGTTTAATGCAGGTCAAAAATATTTGCAGAATGCTCCATGAGAGCATTCTAATGCACATGCAAATGCAACGTGACGTCTGATTGGACAACGTCATAAATTTGCAACAGTTTATCCTGTGATATACTGTCGGAAACCCGATGTCATTACGTAACGTTGCTTTTCATTGGTTGACAAGTGAATATATGCAGCTGGCAAGCAGTTTTATGCAACTGGCAGCCGCTGGGCGTATAGGCGCAACAAAGTACATTTTCACTGTCTTTTTAAGGAAAAAAGTTAATAGTGCATTAGAATGGGGATAACCATACTCAAAATTTTCACTTGGAGAGGTATATTGTCGGATATAAGTTCGGAATCACGTTTTACGGCTCCGCTTACGCGTCGCCTTCAAACTAAATTTCCAACCGTATATCCGACGATATACCTCCCCAAATGAAAATTTGGAAAACAGTTATCCCCTAATTCTGCAATTCTTTCGACCTTCAATAAGCTACCATTTGTCATTAAGATGTTTGTTTTGTCTATTTTCGCGGGGCTTTACACATGTTTTACTGTACATGTATTTGAAGGTAAAATCTTTAAATACATTTTAGTCTTGTATTTTAAAGAATTCTAAGAAACCTTCTGGAAGATTAGTCTTTGTATACTAAACGTTGTCACCCTCATAAAATAAAGTCTTTACTTACTTACTTACCAGATTATCTGGATGAATAATGTTTGAAAATACAGTGCAGTCCCTTTATAACGCACCTCATTATCGAACAGATTTGGATATAACAGTCATGTTGTGGCTCCCAATTTTTTTACCATTGAATTTTACAAAGGAATTATAAATGACTATTTTATGGTCATTTCCCTATAATTCATATGTAAAATTGTCCCTTTTTACCTCAATTCACTTATAACACTAGGGAGTGCAGTGGCTCAGTGGTAGAGGGCTTGACGAGACCGAGGGGCTGCGGGTTCAAGCCTCACTGTTGTCACTGTGTTGTCCTCTGCTTAGTACTGGTTCAACCCAGGAAGACCCGTCCCGACATAACTGAAACAGTGTTGACTGGGACGTAAAGAATTGAATCAAACAAATAAGAAGCCAGATTACCTGGATGAATACCTTTTGAAAATTCAGTGCAGTCCCTTTATAACACAACTCATTATAGAACCGATTCGGACATAACATTCATGTTGTGGCTCCAAATTTTGTTATCATGGAATTTTACAAAGGAATAATTGGAAAATGACCATTTTATGGTCATTTACCTGTAATTCCTTTGTAAAATTGTCCCTTTATAACTCAATTCACTTATAACATTATAGAACGGATTTTTGATATGACGTTGTGGCTCCCAATTTTTGTACCATGGAATTTAAAGCTGCATACTCTGTAACTATGAACATTTTTCGAAAAAATTTATTTTCTTTTTAAATCATTTGTAAAAGTAGAATTTAGCTATGCTTTCACAATAAAAATGTTCAGTAGAGCTGAAAACTGCATGGAAAAGTGAATTATCTTACCAAATAGGTGTATTTTTCTCTTGTTGGTAATTATTTGCGTCCCTCCAATAATTCTAGACCGTTGAATTTTAACATAAATGCAGTTGTTTTGATAGTGATAACTTGTTAAGATTTACGCAAATGGTAAAATGTTAACCCGAATTTGAGTATTTTGACTGTGTTCTTGAAAAATACAAACATTATTTTTAAAATTCGAAGATCAAAAGTTACAGGCTATGCAGCTTTAACAAAGGAATTATAGGAAAATTACCATTTTATGGTCATTTTCCTATGATTCCTTTGTAAAATTGTCCCTTTATAACTCAGTTCACTTATAACACGGTTAATTCCTATGGGCCCCAAAATAAAAGTGTTAAAAAGGGACTGCTCTGTACACAGAATATATGTATGTATCCAGTGTAGTGTAACAGTTTTAATATGAGCATGCATAATTATTATGATTATAAGTTAATTTATATTTAATAAATAAAACACCCTGATATTATTAGTGTTGACTTTTGTTTCAACGTTCATTATACCAAATGCATCAATTTTAGTCCAGACTCGGATAGAGATAGTTACTGTACCATATTTGGCGGACCATAAAACAATGTTTAAGATCACAAAACTGACAATATGAGAGGGCAGTGGCTCAGTGGTAGAATGTTAGGCTTGAGAACGAGGTGACACTAGTTCAAGACTCACAGCAGGCAATGTGTTGTGTCCATGAGCAAGACAATTAATCCTCTGCTTAGAACTGGAAAACTGGTAATCATCTTAGCATGACTGATATTTTTTATATGGATGTAAAGCATCAACACAAACAAAAAACTGACAGCTGTGTAAAACCACTTGCTTGCCAATGAAACTCAGCACTACGTATTTTTTTTTTTTTTTTTTTTTTACTGGGCATATGTGCAGGCTCAACTGAGTATTCGCTATAGATATACCACAACCTCTGAGTAATGACCTTTGGATCATTATATTTCAAAAGGTTGATGAGTAATGCGTAAAATGAGCCAGTGGGACTGGAACATATATGTGTGTCAAAATATTGTAAATGTAAGAAAATGCCATAAACCCTGTTTCTAGATCTGTATTTTCCATATTGTAAATAATCACGCCTCAAAGTGTTTTGTTTATCTATACCCACCTATGCAATAATGAATTAGCCAAATTATTGTCTCATATGTTTCGACAGCATTCTCATTCAGCGTCGTACCATTAGAAAATGGACTTTTATTGTATGGGGAAAATGACTAAAGGCCTACACATGCATAGGCTCAGTTCCATAGCTGTGTAAGTCTCGTGCAAAAACACAGACTACAAATCACTCCCTTTTATATATATGGTCAGCGATGGCTCCTGCCATACTGTGTAAGCTTAACTGAACTTCCAATACAAATGTACCTGTACTCAATAAAATTCAACGAAAAGATCGTAAGCAAGATTTATTTTTTAAAAATTTATTTCTGTTTTCTAACAATTATCAGCATTAATAACAAATAAATCATTAATAAATATATAAAGCATGCATACAAATAAAAATGCCATTCTTTGACCTTTACATAATCAAGTATTCACAGAAATTATGGTATGTTCAATGGGAGATTTCGGGACCGGGAGTATGAAGCATAAGCCGAAATTATCCTATTCAGCATACACATATTTTGAAGATCATACTGGCCTTGCCAGTGAGAAAACCTGAATTTTGTGTTTAAGGCCAGGTAAGGCTCAAACCAGCCTGCTAAGCTACAGAGATTAGCACTTAAAGTGCAAGAAATGCATCTGAAAATGTCTTCTTCTAAAGTCATCTGCTGAAAATAATTGCCTTACATTACTGACAAATTTAAGTACATTGTATATAGTAAATCCTGTCTAAATGGCGACTCAAAAATAGACAAAACAAAGATCTTAACGACAAATGGTAGCTTAATAAAGGTGGAAAGTATTGCAGAATGCTCTCTTGGAGCATTCTGCAATACTTCTGACCTGCATTAAGCAATAATCGGTCTTGAAAGCCAATTTTTGGTCTTCTTTTTAGTGGCTGCTTAAGACCAGTTTTACTGTAGAAGCAAACAGCATGGGCCCAGATCAAACTGCTCTTATAGGAGCAGTCTGATCTGGGTCCACACTCTTTGTCATGGAGGCTTATTAAACACTTCAGCAGATGAGAAAAGCAGATGACTTTTGCTATTGGCGCTTTAACTAGAATATCAGCATTTTGTATCTAACAAGTAAAGCTATTTTTAATATACTCTCCAGAGAACAATCAACAAAGGCACTAATCAGACTGCACAGATGTTGTTCCCATATACAAAACAAATCTCACAACACAGTCCATATGGGCCTCGACGCGACATAACCTGTCAGTGTGGTTTTGGAAAAAGCTAGACTCAAACCAGTCTCCTCAGCTACAGAGACTAGCGAGAAAATTGAAATTTTGCTTGTAGCAAGTTTAGATATCATACTTTCCAATAAATGAATAACAAAGGTGCTGATCAGACTGCGCAGATGCACAGGCTGATCTGCGCATTTGTTGTTCGCAAACCACCGAAGACAGGTTTTCCTGCGTTGAGGCCCATATGAGACGCGTTTTTCTATTATTTTAATAAAAATACATATGCTGGTGTTTGAGCACAGCAACAAAAGGATCAGAGTCCACTCTGGCCCGTTCCTATGGTTAATGTTCAAAAGGAATTCACAAATGACACTGTTAACTCTTTGCCTACTAGTGTCTGCTGATACCTTTGCAAACAGTTTGGACCCAGATCAGGCCCAACCAAATGTTGGGCCTGATCTGTATCCAAAATATTTGACACATGGAATTCCTGAAATATCTTTTGAAAAAGTTGATTTTGAAAATAAAATCAGCAGACGACAAAAAGCATGCAAAATTGAGTTAATGATCTCAAGTATTGTTGAACAAACATGGCTGGTAGAGGATCATTTTGAGCAAATAATAGCCATGATTATGGCACATATTCAACAAATGACAGCACATTTTTCTAGAATCCAACAGCATTCACAATGACTATAACTATATTGATTTTGCTTTTGTTTGTT
This sequence comes from Loripinus fragilis, assembly GCA_964019695.1. NCBI lineage: Eukaryota > Metazoa > Mollusca > Bivalvia > Lucinida > Lucinidae > Loripinus > Loripinus fragilis. The sequence goes on along the minus strand of OZ026520.1, from coordinate 39,959,863 downwards.
TGATTCTTTATGTCCAAGTCAACAATTTTTCAGTCATGTTGAGATGGGTCTTCCTGGGTCAAATTTCACTTCAAAACAAACAAAACAGTCTTAATGGCAAAATTTAATGGTAGCTTAATGAAGGTCGAAAGTATTGCAGAATGCTCCCATAATACTTTTGACCTACATTCTTGAAAACCAATTTGGTGTTCTTTTTTAGCGGTCGCTTAAAGACAGGTTTTACTGTATCACCAGTGTTAAAAAACTGCTGTTGAACAGCTATGGAAGCCGAGACAAGACTGCACTGAGAGCAGTCTGAATATCTGCCTAATCACACAGATCCTGAAGACAAGTTTGCATTCAGCAAAAATTGAAAATCAGCTCCAGGCTACAAAGATTGAGGTATCTGTTAATTGCTCCTGACCAAAAAATTCTGACCTCTAATATATACATGACAAGTACCTCTGGTCTATATATATATTGTATAATTATGCACCGAACAACCACTGTATACTCCATGCTACAAAGATTGAGGTATCTGATAATGTATTTTGGCATATACATTTATGACAAGTACTTCTGGCCTATATATATTGTATAATTATGCACCAAACAACCAAAGTATACAGTACAGTCCCTTTATACCACACCTCGTTATAACACAGATTGGGATATAACATGGTCATGTGGCTCCCAAATTTTTTGCCATCGAATTCGCAAAGGAATTATAGGATTGTTTTCCTATAATTTCTCTGTAAAATAGTCGCTTAACAGCATGATTCACTTATAACATGGTCCATTACTATAGACCCCAAACATAGCATTATAAAGGGCTTGCATAGTTATGCACCAAACCAAAGTATACAGTACAGTCCCTTTATAACACACCTTGTTATAACACAGATTTGGATATAACATAGTCATGTGGCTCCCAAAATTTTTGCCATCAGATTTTACAAAGGAATTATAGGATCTATGGTCATTATAAAGGGCTTGCACTGGACTTGCATTGATAAAACCTTGCATTTATTGTGTGTAAAGCTGCAAAAGAATATTTGAGCCATGGCATGAGATTTTGGTACTTATCGCATTTATACGAGAATGTCTATGCTGACATATCCAGCCAGGCTAGAGATCTACATTTTTAGTACAACTCTTCATCTACATCATCTTCGCAAGCCAAGGGTACTAAGTCCACTTCGTTCCTAACGCACGTAAGGAACGGAGTGGACTTAGTACCCTTGGCTTGCAAAGATACACCTACATTTACATTCATACTTAGAGTATGTGAGCAGTCAAGGCTCTGACCAGTCTGCATATTTGTACAGGCTTGCTGAGCTTTGATTGCTCAACAATGCCTTAAGAACCAGTCTCATGCTCTGGCTCATTTCTATTATGCTTTCCTGATAAGAACAGTATGATACACCTCTCTTCTTCATACAACTGACTTGCAATGAGGGATGGTAGGGTAGTGCGCTCTCTGCTGCAGCTTTCAGAGAGATGGCCCTGTCACAGGCCCCCAGATAAGAGTGTGTAACTGAAAATTATTTTTCTTATTTCTCAACAAAAACATATGTTGTGGGTACTCAAAAGAACCGTCTCCATGAGACAGTTCTTTTGAGTACCCAAACACATGTTTAAACTTATGGATAAGAAAATAATCGCAATTTTACGCTAAAAAAATTGCTTAACTTGCCCTATGCCTGTCATTTGGCCTGTTGGCAGGATGAAATGTGCTTCACTTAAGACAAATTTGGGTGAGGGTCGGGGCCTTTTAGTCTATCTCATTTTTCCTTTTATTCTCCCTCTCTCTGAGAGGAGTCTTGACATAAATTAAATATTGTTGACTGGGACTTTGAGCATTGAATCAATCAATCTAACTCGCAATAATTATGGATGGAATTCAATCAACCAATCAAACATTAGCTAGCACTGAATGATGAAAAAATATAGCTCTTAAAGTGTCATCTAAATTTGCAGCAGACAACATTTTCAAATTTTCGTTGTCCATTTAACAAATCAAATAAGATATGATATTTCATGTGAATTCACACAAAATAGTTCTCTTATTTGCTCCTGAAGACATATTTTCAGTTTCGTCTGCTGCAAAACAAGTAAAATATCAAACCTTCAGTAGCCTTAAAAATCATCAGCGAAGAAAAATGACATAAATGTGTCACAGTTATCAATGGCAATTAAGGGCTAACATTGGGACAGTTCTCTTGTTTAATTTATTGTATGCAATGTATACAAGTATTGTCGGGCAACATTTCACATATTATAATTTAATAACTGCTGTATGTACAATAATTTCCTAGTTAATGTGTAACCATTGATACGGCTGAAAAAATCTAGTGTGCACTCAATTTATGACTTGAGTTTCCAGTACTACTCACGTATTTTACGAAGGACTGGGGACAGCGTAACTCTTTCCTTGCTAGCGGAGACTTTTGTCATACGAGACCTGTTTCATGTTTATTTGAACATATTTGAGTTTCACTTTTCGCCGTAGCATATATATAAAACAAACAATTTTTGCTTTTTCATGCATAACGAATGTGTCCCTGGTATTGCCAAATAGACAAGATGGCAATTAAAGGCATAGACATAACACGGCGGCCCTTAATACATCCCCACCCCCTTTTAAATGATTTTCTAAAACCGGTGTATCTTCTAAGAAAGTATGTATTTAAGTGTGAAATTTTCTTTTAAGTTTAGAGGAACACTCAGTCTGTTATTAAAATAAGAAACAGCCTATGTGTGCCTGTTTTTGCTTGGAAACTGAGCTTAATAAGTTCTTCCATACAAGTGCCAAAATGCCGGGCCGCGTAGCGCAGTCGGTAACGTGTCTGGCTACAGATGCGTGTCTGACTGCAGATCCAGGGGTCGCGAGTTCGATCCCGGTCCGGTCCCATACTTTCGTGGAGATTGATCATGAAATGATTTCTACGGTCATTCTCCTCCCTTCCGCTGATTCATTCAAGAAGGGTTGTTGTCAGTTACAAGTGAAAGTATGTGCACAAATTACTGGTTAACCGCTTGTTCAAGCCTGCCCAGGAAAAAGTGTGGTTAGGTGAACTGATCGTCCCGCAATGACCACCCCTGTTGACTTGGGACGTAAAGCAACAAAACCAACCAACCAACAACAAGTGCCCTAATGGAAATCTCATGTATAAAATGTGTCTTGGAAGAAATTTGAAAAACAAATTCTCAAAACTCACAGCCGACTAAATTTCTAAGATATTTTAAGTATCTGTTGCTGATAAAACTGACCACAAAATATTGCATTTGAGCATTTGCATACAATTTAGTGTTGATATGGAAACTGTAAACCCTAAAATTTGATGTTCAAGTCTCTTTCAAAAAGTTAATATCCAACTGGAATGCTTTATTTTCTAACAGAACTCACTTTATTTATCTATGTACAATATATAAAAGGTTGCAAGAGAAAAACTTCATATCTCTTAGAGAAATTACTCGAGAAAGATCTAGTACAATCCGTTTCAGACAGCATTTTTAAACGCTTAAAATTTGACTACTCATCTTCAGAGACTGTTTCAAACCAGAAGATAAAAATTAAGAACTATTTTCTTGGTGACTGAGTATTCTTGGAGATCAGACTAAACCATGGAAATCAATTATTACCCAATATAACGAGAATTAAATGAATAACAGCATTTTCAAATTTGTTAAAATAAACATGAAACACCTCTTGTATACTGATCAACCTTTGCAAACAGTTTTGGATCCAGAATAGGACCGACAGAATGTCGGTCCTGATTTGGTTCCAAACTGTTTGACACTCTGATAGTGTTCCTGAAAGATTGTTTTGAAAAAGCGAAAGCATGAAAATTTACCCAGCATGCAAAGAGTTCAGCTGCTTGACAACAGGCCCCACATATTGCCCTAAGATGAAAAGGAGCAATTATCTGAATTTAGGGAATCCATTGAGATACTGATGAAATGTACTGTATGAAATTTGGAAGAAATCATGTGACAAATGATATGTTTATTATGACCTCAAGTCACACTAAGGAAGCTGCTATTTTGGCAGCCATCTTGGCAACCTTACACCGGACAAAATTCATATTCAAAACTGTCCAACAGTAAATCATATGTGAAGTTTGGAAGAAATCATGTGACAATGCTAAATAATTGTTATCACAAATGCGGGCAGATGGATGGACAGATTAACACATGGATGGACAGAAATGAACATACACAATGATTACTATAGAGCTCTGCAAATGCAAATATTCAGTACTACAAAGACATAAGATGGAGAATTATCTTAAAATTGTAGCCACTCACATGTATTTATATTTGACAAAATAACATCTGATAAAACTGATATAACAACACTATACATAACAATAACATGATCTGAAGTGAGAATAACATTTCAAATTACAACACTTGACTTAACAATAACAATGAGAGTACATTTTTAACCCTTTACTCCATAATAACGCTTTTTGACACCTTTGAAATACAACATATTTGAAAATATTATGGAAGATGGAGCATTTGCTCCTTTGGAGCAAATGCTCCATTTTCCATAATATTTTCAAAAGTGTATTTTGCGGGAGCGCAGTGGCTCAATGGTAGAGTGCTTGACTCGAGACCAAAGGGCCCTGCGATCGAGCCTCATCGGCGTCACTGCGTTGTGGTCCTTGAGCAACACACATTTATCCTAGCTTAGTACTGGTTCAACCCAGGAAGACTCGTCCCTATATAACTGAAAGATTGTTGATGGGACGTAAAGAATCAAATCAAACAAAAAAAATCACCGGCATCACTGCATTGTGTCCTTGAGCAACACACATTAATCCTTGCTTAGTACAGGAAGACCTGTCCCGACATAACTGAAAAATTGTTGACTGGGACGTACAGAATCAAATCAAACAATTTTACGAAATATTACCCAGTTTACTGGATTTTATAGCACAAAAAGAAAGCCTTTATATAGATTGTAACAAACATAAATGACGGAATGGCTAGTAAGCATAATGAAAAGTAAACATATCAAAGTTGATGACAATTGATAAAATATAAAATTAAAAGCAATTTAAAAATCCTGAAATAATACTGTATATTTCAAGCTTAGACTATTTAAACCTTTTGATTCTGGATGCACGGTAAACAGGTACCAGGCCTCCAGATAAGAGTGTGTATTTGAAATCTATTTTCTTTATTTCTCATACAAAACATATGTTGTGGGTACTCAAAAGGACTGTCTCAATGAGACGGTTCTTTTGAGCACCCAAAATATATGTTTAAATTAATGGGTAAGAAAATAATTTCAATGTTATGCTCATAAAATTTCCTTATCTGGATCTATGAGGTACGTACAAAAACAGTGAAGAGCCAGATGAAATGCAGCATAAGGCTGCATTTCATCAGAGTCTGCACTGTTTTTGCCAAGATAAAAATAACCTTCAAGGTCAGAAATACAGCATAATTAAAAAATTTCTATCTGCCACCCCTTAAAATACAAAATGGAAAATTCCATACTTATTCTATCAACATGCATGGGAAATTCCATCAGAATGAAAAGGGTTAATACAACCAACACTTTGGCCTCAGAAAAGCCAAAACTTAACTTCACAGGGTTTTGTCTGTTCTGAGGCCACAACACAAAAATTGTCTTCATCACAAAATTATTGTCGCTAAATCCTGTGTTCAAGATTAAAAAGGTCATTAAATCTCACTGCAATTTTTGTCAGAGATTGACATGACCTTTCAGGGGATCTGATCGAACACCTTTTTTATATATGCAAACTCTAGTTTAATCATTAATATTGCTCCAGACAGTATACCCTTAAATACAAAACCTGATAATATCTCACCTGGCATATTACTCTTACAGTAAAACCTGTGTAAAACAGCCACTCTCAAAAAGACAGGAAATTGGTTTTCAAGACCAATTATCACTTAATGCAGGTCAAAAGCACTGCAGAATGCAATACTTTTGACCTTCATTAAGCTACCATATTTCAATAAGACCTTTGTTTTGTCTATTTTTGAGTGTCTGTTTTAGACAGGTTTTACTGTAAATATAAAATCTAATGCTCTAGTGAATGTAATTAGACATCTGACTTGATGTAAAAAAATGTGATGGTATAAGCTGCTATATACTGTCAGAAATCATCATTTCACAAGGTCACTTTTCATTGGCTGGCATGTTTTGGGCAGATGGCAGCTGCTGGCTGAATGCACGACATAATCATAGTTGAAAATGTTAACCAGAGTTCGAGATCATTTTATTTAAAATGTTTGTTTGTGGAGGTATATTGTTGAATATATGGTTAAAAATCACATTTTATGGTTCTGCTCACGAGTAAATGGAAAACCAAATTTCTTACCATAGCACTGGCCATTTATCCGCGCAAATGAACATTTTGAATACCGGTACTGTTAATCTACCTCTGGTGTAATATTTTGAACTTTTCACAGCTTTCATGTATGTTACCTTGTTCCCAGAGTCCAGGAGTTGAGTTTAATTGACATTTGAGTCAGTAAGAGATTTTGGTACTTCTCGCAATGGTGAGTGACAGTGACTCAGACAAGCCTGTGCATTTGTACAGTCTCTTCAGAGCCGTTGCTGCTCACATTGTAAAGTATGGATGCGGGTGAAGGTTCAGACCAAATTTTCCTCCTCTAGCTCTATGTAACTGTCCATGCAGGTTAAAGGAGTATCTTTACACATATGCGACCTATGAGCTGGCCCATATGTATACAATTAAACCTGTCTTAAGTCACTCAAAAATAGACAAAACAAAGATCTTAACGAAAAATGGTAGCTTAATGAAGGTCAAAAGTATTGCAGAATGCTCCACTTGGAGCATTCTGCAATAATTTTGACCTGCATTAGGGAGCATTCTGCAATACTTTTGACTTGTATTATGCAATAATCGGTCTTGAAAACCAATTTTTGGCTTCTTTTTGAGACAGGTTTTACTATAATAAAAAATCTTTTACTTTTGACAAGCTAACCATGTAGTGCCTCATCAACTCTCACTATTTTAATCTAAACTCTCGTTGACATTTAATAAATCTTATGTTTTTATGGTGTAGCCTTGACAACTCAAGCTGTTCAAAAGCTTTCATTTAACGATGTGTCACTGAAAACTTAATTTAAACCCTGAATCGGGTTGATGTTTAATATAATCTTGTGCTTTTTGATGAGGTAACCTTGACAACTCGAGCTGTTCAAAGCTTTCATTTAACCTTGTGTCACTGAAAACTTAATTTACCCTTGAATCAAGTTGATGTTTAATATAATCTTGTGCTTTTTGATGAGGTAACCGTGACAACTTCATCTGTTCAACAGCTTTCATTAATTTGCCTTCATTTTTCTCTGCATACATCTTGGCATCTTGCTGCATCTGGTGTATCTTGTCTGGTCTGATCTCGTCAAGCTGGCGATCCTCAAAGACATATGGGTTAAACCGGTAATAGGTGGATGGAGGTAGAAGGTCCTTTAGAGTCATATGTACACCTGTAAATAAGATTTAAATTCAATGAATATGGTTTTACAGTGTTTATTAGATACCCACACAATACTGGTCCATAAAGATAACTACTATCAAGAATGCGGGGAGCGCAGTGGCTCAGTGGTAGAGTGCTTGACATGAGACCGAGGGGCCGCGGGTTCCAGCCTCACCGGCGTCACTGCGTTGTGGTCCTTGAGCAAGACACATTTATCCTAGCTTAGTACTGGTTCAACCGAGGAAGACCCGATCCTGTTTAACTGAAGGACTGTTGATGGGATGTAAAGAATCAAATCAAACAAACAAACTATCAAGAATGCAAAAGAAATACAGTGTAATCCCGATCCATTCTGACAGTGATTAAAATGAAGAAAGAGGCTATTTCAACTGTACTTTTTTACATAATAAAGGGCTTAAAAGTTGACTTACTTTCAGTATCTGTAGCTTTCTCTGTGACACTGAGGACAATATCTTTGAGGACCCACTTGTTGGCCACAAACTCTGGGTGAGGCTCATACCTTCCAGTGCCAATGGACACAATACACTGAATACTTTCATTTGGCCACAACAGTTTACACTCATGTATTCCAATAGCTGTAGGATTGTTAGCCAATAGACCACCATCCTGAAGAAAATAAGTTAGACCTTAAAATGAGAGAGTGTAACCGCAGGTTTAGATAAACAAAAATGTTCGGCGTAAAATTGCAAATATTTTCTTACCCATAATTTTTAGCATATGTTTTGGGTGCTCAAAAGAACCATCTCATTGAGATGGTTCTTTTGAGTACCCACAACATATGTTTTGGATGAAAAATAAAGGAAATAATTTTCCAATACACACTCTCATCTGGAGGCCTGTAGACCTTAAAATGAGAGAGTGTAACTTAAATAGGGGATAACTGTTTTCAAAATTTTCACTTGAGGAGGAATATCATAGGATATACAATTGCAAATTAAGCTTTACTGTGACAGGTTAGTTGGATCTTAAAACAGTATTGCCGGCGGTTTATCTGATGTTATACCTCTACAAATTCAAGTCTTGAATATGGTTATCCCCATTCTAATGCATTTCATTTCTTGTTTAGTATTAAAATCTTCATTTGAGCCGCGGCATGAGATTTCCAACAATGTGGTTATGCGACCAGCAAGGCTCAGACCAGCCTGCGCATATGCACAGCCTGATCAGAGCCTTTGCTAGTAGCTTGAATATTCTATGACTGTTAAGCTACTGACTGAACATAAGGACCTCTGACACTTTGATAGGGTATCTGCCTATTTTTCAGATGTTTCCCAAAACTTCCCTATGCATAAGATATCACTGGTATCCTTTTGAATAGGATGCTTGATGTATAAGAAAAATTAAGGTTATAATTAGACAGGCAGATCCCGAAGACAAAACAGGAGACGCTACCAAAGGGGGTAGGGGTTGCAAAATTGGACTTCACCAAAACATTTAGAAATCAATTATTTTCACGTGTAAGGGTAATATATCACCAACGCTTGATTACATACTACAGTGAAAGTATTTGAAAGTCCAAAATCATGAGCATTTTAATGATTATTTGTGTTGTTGTTTTTTTTCTACCTGATTTGTTAAGAAATATTTTGAAGTGCAACTGTAGTCCATATTCAACCTTGATGACAATGTATTTACCTGGTGCAATATAATGCAGCAATGTACTATAACCATTCATCCATGCGTAAAGTACGCCTAGTCAATGGCCATGTAGTTTATGTGTATTGGATAGATACAGTATATGTGCAAAATAATCTACAAACAGAATTTAGTAAAAGGACAATTTTCATAATCTAAAGAAAAAATATGCTAAAACGTTGTAATATTTAATATTTCATGACTAATGGGGTATGAAAAAGAAGCTTACTTGTACTAATTATTTCATTATACTGGAAAAAAAAGTTTTCAAGAGAGCACACCAAAAATCCAAATGCTCAGACGTCACATTTTGGGCTGAGGGATATCATCCCCCCCCCCCCAGTCCCAGCTAATAACTTTTCACATATACTATGTAAAATATGAGAACACACTTACGTGCAAAAGGATTAGTTGGTACTCGGGGGAATGATGTTTTAAAAATATTTTTCTATTTCCTATACGTGTAATACAAAAAGTGACCATTTTAGCCCCAAAATAAAGCTGCACATTTATGGAAATAGGAAATCAAATGTAAAATCATAAAATAGAGACCAACAGCAGGATTATATATGAAAATGGAAGCATTTGATCGACTTTAATTTTTATCAAAATTATAGGCAGCGATACACTGTGATTCCCATTACCACTGTCAGAGGTCCTTTGGAGTTTCTAAGCTTAAAAGGAGGCTGCACAGGCTTGTCTGAGTCTCCACTTGTCAAAATGCCAAATTGTTGGAAATCACATGTTGCGGCTCATTATATCTCCAATTGGAGCATATCAAGCTGTATAGAGCCACACGTCATATTACAATGTGATGGATTTAATTACGTCAAACTGTTTCTAACGTTATCCAATCCGATGTTGCATTACAATAGCAAGTGCATTAGATTAGATTGGCTGATTTGGTCATGCAGTATAACTGTATGTTACTTATATTACTAACTTACATATTGTATGGAAAACAGTGTGTTGTATCCTGATTAGCCAGCTTCTTCCAAAGCCAGCTGATCTGGTTCTACCAGCATACTGTTTTCAACAGAGTATTTACCTGATTCCATACCTTTTTCAAAAGAGTTTATATATGCTTTCAGCACAGTGAGGCCTTTGCTAAGTTTTTTGTGTATTATTTGTTCTTTGTGACAAGTAAAATTTTCTTTGGACAAGTACATTATGGTCACTTACTTGTCCTTGGGCAAAGGTAAAAATTTTAGTACATTGTATTTCCAAAACACAAGTAATACATGTACTCAATCAGAATCATCCTTCAGCAGCCAATTCCTTTCCAACGGATTTCCTTTCTAGGTTAATGGATTCAAATACATGAATGTTTTATTAGATCAGTAAAATTAATTTTCATGCCAAGACAAATGTGATCTATATCAAACACAATATATTTCACCAAAATTTCCATTAGACCTTTATACCAAACATAATGAATTCAGTGGGTGAGGAAATATGGCTCAGGCAGTCCCATAGCCTGATATGCCCCTCGTCATCAGGGCTTGAAAATAGTACTCGTCCAATATTTACAAGTGCTTCAGGCTGCAGGGCAGGTGAATATTTTGATATTTCTTGTGAAAATTAAATGTTCCCCATGTATGCCAATAAATTTTGTGATGCAGGGCAAGTGCCTATTTTCAGATATTTCGAGGCCTGCGTCATGCGAAACCCCCATTGTGTTCTAGGTGAAAAACTAAAAGGTAGACAGGGCTAACTCTGGCTCAGAATTTGTTGTAGCCAACACTTTAGCCAAATGGAAAAAGTTGTAGCCAAATGAAATTAACTTTAGCCAAGGTTTTAGCCAGACAGTAGTATCACCAAGTTTTTTTGTATATAACTCTTTGCCCACTTTTGTTGTCTGGCAGTCTGCAGATAACCTTTGCTACTGTTTGACACCTGGATGGTATTGAAAAAATCCAGCATCCAAAGAGTAAAATATGGCACAATAATAATGTGTGAAGAAATAATAAAAGCAGTATTTGATAAACCAAAAGCAGATCAAAATACTCTTTTCGCAAATATGTAATTTTTGAACCACCTAGACTGTACTTTTAGCCAATGACTTATATTTGTAGCCATTCTACATTTTTAGTAGCAAATGGCTACAATGGTTAATGGCAGGGTGAGCCCTGGTAGATCAGCCTGTACATCCATCCAGTCTGATCAGCTTTCTGGAATGTTTTAGAACTACACTTGCTACACCCGAAATTTTAACATTCCAGTTACAGTAAAACCTGTCTTAAGCGGCCACTCAAAAAGAAGACCAAAAATGTGTTTTGAGACTGATCATCGCTTAATGCAGGTCATAAGTATTGCAGAATGCTCCAATGGGAGTATTCTGCAATACTTTCGACCTTCATGAAGCTACCATTTGTCATTAAGACCTTAGTTTTGCCTATTTTTGAGTGACCGCTTAAGACAGGTTTTATTGTAGTCTGTGTGGCTGAGAAAGCAGGTTTGAGCCTTACCTCTGGTGAGTTTTTTTTGCCTAGGCCCATATAATAGAGGTATCAAAATCACTAGTTTCTTTTATCTGCATGAAAGCATGCATTTAATTAATACTACATTCAATATTTTCAAGGAAAAAATGGGAAAAAAAGCATTCAATCTTCTGCTATTAACCAAACATTTATCAGGACAAGAAATCACCAGTATACAGACTTACCCTAAGCATAAGTTCTCCTAAAGTTATTTCATTGTAAAAGGTTGGAGCAGCAGACGATGCCCTAACAGCTTCCCACACTTTCTGTTTACAGTTACCGGGGTAGTCTGAATACACCCCTGGGGGTAGGTTATAATTTCGAAACATAAAGTTCTTCCACTTCGGAACATTGACTAGCGTTGAGACAGCAGACATCTACAATAAAATGACAAATAGCCACAATCAATGACTCATTTTGATGTGTGTTTTTTTTGTTTTTTGCCCATTGTGATAATGGCAGGGGACAAAAACATTTCAATATTGTACTTGTCCTGCAGGACAAGTGACTTACAATTTTCACTCGTCCTGCAAACACATGCACTTGTCCTTTAAAAGTGTATTCAATAAAGAACATAAGGGAGTAATATGTAATATGACTTCCCCTTTCCTTCATGAATATTCATGCTAGGCTCCACTTTATGCATCATCAAAGTACTTTTAGCGGTATATGTTAAATAGAGGATCTACATGAGTGCTCATGTTTTATTGAATTTATCAAACAAGTTGAGGAAAAGAGATAAAATGTGAGGCTTGCCGAGCATTTTATCTCTTTTTCGCAATGAGTTTAATAAATTCAATAATACAGGAGCATGAATGTTAGATTCTATTTATCATGTGACATTAGAAATACTTAAAAATCGTATTTTGGCGTGAAAACGCAATATTTTGCCATCTTTTACGCATTGTTAAAATGGACATCATTACGTAATGTTACTAAATCTGTAAACCACTAGTGGTTTATTGATTTTATTGCATGACGTCATATCACTCCCAGATGCGACGTCATGTGATAAATGTGTACTATCTTACATTGAGCTCCTGTATTATTGAATTTATTAAACTGGTTGCGAAAAAGACTGATCTATGAGTACCCATAACATTATACTTTAGGTGAGAAATAAGAAAATTATTTTTTGATAATCTTTTATCTAGAGGCCTGCAATCATGCAAATGACTAACCATTTGCAGATAAATTATTAAAGTGCTAAACAGAACGGTTTGTCGGCCGTGTACATATAGGGCTTATCCTGTGAATCCTCCACTGACAGACAATTCATGATTCATTAAACCTTAGGCCAATTAAAACAAAATCCTGTGTTTAGGGTAACCCAACCCTACCTAAATTTACTGGTGAAAACTAGAATTATTTTCAGATTTTCTGGAAAATACAATTCTATGCCTTTTGAAAGGCAAAATGCCTTTCAAAACACATAAAATTATATTTTTTCCAGAAGAAATAAAATGAAAAAAAATGTGTGCCTTCCCTACCTAAAAATTTCAGACCTGTTACCCGAAACACACTTATATTTTTATTTGACCTTATTTAGCTGCTTAAAAATAAATTTTAATTTGCTATCTGCGACTAATTTTAACACTAACCTTTGGCACAGAAGGATCTTTTGTAAAATCAATCAGGTACTTTTCTCCCATAAGTTTCCTACAAAGAATACAGAATATCTATTTGTGATAGGAGAGTGGATATATCATGCCCGCCTTATCTGATCTGGCCCCTTTCCAGCTTCAAAATTGATACACAATTTACATTCTTTAATTTAAACATGCATCCACAGCTACCTAGTTGGCTAGAGACCCATTATTTGGCTTTATCCTTTGTCTACATGGATGATCCATAATGTGTATCTGAGTAGCAGAAACTCTCGTTATGCACTTGCTCAAGAGGCCATGATGGATCCTTGCCTATGACATAATTATAAAGTGTTGAAATCTCACACAAGAAGGCTCATATAATACTGTACAGTAAAACAGCCACTAAAAAACAGACAAAACAAAGATCTTAATGACAAATGGTAGCTTAATGAAGGTCAAAAGTATTGCAGAATGCTCCCCTTGGAGCATTCTGCAATACTTTTGACCTGCATTAAGCAATAATTGGTCTTGAAAACCAATTTTTGGTCTTTTTGAGAGTGGCGGTTTAACACTGGGGTTTTACGCAGGTTTTACTGTACTTACAAAGTTGTTTGAAGATAGAAAGTAAATTGATTTCCAAGCAATCCACTTCTAGTACTTGATTAATTAAAATGAACTTGTGTTGTATGAAAAACAATGTGGCTCCTGATCAGCTGGAATCTTCTTGTGTAAAATACCTGTATATCTGATGTTAAGATTATTAGACTGCAGTTAAACCTGTCTGAAGTGGCCACTCCAAAAGAAGACACAAAATTGGTTTACAAGGCCGATTATCATTTAATGCAGGTCAAAAGTATTGCAGAATGCTCCAAGAGAGCATTCTGCAATACTTTTGACCTTCATTAAGCTACCATTTGTCTTTAAGACTTTTGTATATTTCTAAGTGGCTGCTTAAGACAGGTTTTATGTATAAGAAAGCATCATCTACTGACCATGTTGATATTGACATTATCATGGTTATGTAAGATTCTAACTAAGGTTTGGCGTGAAGTGTATACATAAAAAAATACTCTGCAACAAAATGTGGCATCTCATCAGGGTATGCACTGTTTAATATTATATATTTATTAAAGCTAATTATAAACTTCAGTGACAGAAGTGTAACTTTGCATTTCCAATCTTTTGCATTTCCAATCAGTCTCTATGAGACAGTTCTTCTGAGCACCCAAAACATATACGCTAAAACTGCTGAGTAGGAAATATTCACAATTTTACAAAAATAATTTGCTTATCATGAGCTATGAGTGATCCCTCAAAATAGTTTTTTTGAATGTACCCTTAAAACTTGATTGGGCCAAACTCGATGGAAGATAACATTATTCAAGATAAGGCTATGAGATGACAGTACAATACCTGAGAATCTGTTCAAACTTTGCACTATCATGATATGCATAGCTCCACAAAAGTTTGGCACTTCCTGTCAGTTTATTGGTCGTAAACATTTCTGTACTCTTTTCCTTGTACAGAATCTCACACTCGTCCAGCGGCAACTGATACAGGAAGGCTAAGATCGTAACGAGAGCACCAGTACTGGTCCCAATCACATAGTCAAACATTTGGTGTAATGGCGTCTGGACACATCTTTCTAGTACTCGGAGCATTTCTATGGCAACCAGACCTCTGTAAACACACCAAACAGGAAATGATTTTTTATTGGTTTATAGTTTGTCAAGTTGATTTGTTCAATTTATGAACATTTTTTGGGTACAGGTATGTGTTATCCTTAAGCTTGAAGCCCAATCTTGATCCCATTTTGAAAGACAACCAAAAATGTATTTTTTGCAGAAAATAAGACCTCATACGCCATGTGAATCATCTGCCTTTAAAAAATCCAGATCTGGGAAAGTGACTGCAGTTTTATCACATAGGCATAAAAGCATCTCTTTAACATGCATAGACTAAGGCAGCTAGCTAGTTATGTAGATGTATATTTTTTTATGTTAATCTTCTTTCATGGTGGCAAAAAGTACCAAAATCCCATGGGCTGACTCAGAACAACATAGTGTACAGTAAAAGGCCACTCTCAAGACCGAAAATTGGTTTTCAAGACCAACTATGGCTTAATGCAGGTCAAAAAATATTGCAGAATGCATTCTGCAATACTTTTGACCTTCATTAAGCTACCATTTATCATTATGATCTTTGTTCTGTCTATTTTTGAGTGGCCATTTTACACAGGTTTTACTGTAAAGTGCTGTCAATCTTTGTTAATGTTGAAGTCTAATAAGCCTTAAAATTATCATGCTGGATTTTTTTATGCTCTGAACTTCTCTCATTTTTATTCAATTTACTTGCATGATGCCAGTATTAACTCTTTGTATGCTGGGTAATTTTTTTGTGCTTTTGTTGTCGTTTGCTGACTTTTTTTTCAAAATTAACTTTTTTTCAGGAACACTATCAGAGTGTCAAACGGTTTGGACCCTGATTCGAGTCCAAACTGTTTGCAAAGGTTATCAGAAGATGACAAGTCGTCACTGGCAAGGAAAGAGTTATGTAGCAGAGTAGAAAATAGTGTGCATGATCATGATCAGCTGGCTTCTCTTCTGATCTGGATCTACTGTTATCAAAACTGTAGATAAGGCCAAATCAAAAAATACATGTGTTTAGGGTAACCCCACCCTATCTAAATTTGCTGGTAAAACCTATAGTTTATTTCAGGTTTTCTGGAAAAAAAATATAATTTTATGCATTTTGAAAGACAAAATGCCTTTCAAAATGCATAAAAATATTTTATCCAGAAAAAAATAAAAAAAATATATGTGCCTTTTTCAGATCAATTACCTGAAACACATTTATTTTTTTTATTTGGCCTTACTGAATTTAGCATGGTAAAGATTTTATAAAAGTCTTTGAAAAACCTACTTTGTTCCTCCACCGTCCACTGACAATATTCTTATTCCTCTCCCCCTGGGAGGGGGTACATAGCCTACAAGTGCTAGCGCCTGGTGGGCCTGAGACTGGACAGCATGGTCTTGACTCTGTCTTAACTTCAACAGGTGAGGTAGAACTTTATTCTGGAAAAAATGAGCCATGACATGTGATTTCCTCAAATGTGGCATTTTGACAAGTGTAGATTCAGACATGCCTGTGCAGCCTCCTTTGAAGTATAGAAACTCCAAATGGTATTCAGTCAGTAGCTTATCACTCATAGAATACTCAAGCGACTAGCAAAGGCTCTGATCAGACTGCACATACATGTATGCACAGGCTGATCTGAGGCTTTGTTGGTCGCACATACCATATTGTTGGAAATCTCATGCCGTGGCTCAAATATTACATGAACATGAGTCACATCTCTATTCTAAAAAAACAAACATATGACAACAACAAATGGTTTTGCAATTCAAAACTAGAAATTGTACTTGTAAAACACTATGCCCCAAACAATATGCTTGTTCAAAAAGTATGTGCTATTCCTTAACTCTTTGCGTGCTAGCGGGAACTTTCGTTGTCTGCTGATAACCTTTGCAAACAGTTTGGATTCAGATCAGGACTGACAGAATGTTGGTCCTGATGACAGATCTGGATACAAACTGTTTGACACTCTGATGATGTTCCTAAAAGAATTTTTTGAAAGAGTTGATTTTGAAAAATAAACAGCAGACGACAAAAAAAGCATGCAAAAATTAACCAGTATGCAATGGGGTTGACTGGATAGGAGTGAATGCACATCTGATCTGGATCTACAGTGTTTTCAGGAAAGGACAAATCCTGGTTCAGCAGGATAAGGGTTAAGAATTATTCCTCAAAATGCAACCTAAAATTTGCAACAGGTGACATTGAGACTTGATATTTAATGTGAATTATTCAACTCACAATTCACTTGAAATGTCAAGCACTATTTTCCTAAAAACACGAAGAAAGAAATTGCTAAATATTTTATATGCTGAACTCATGAAAGGAACTTTATAAGATAAAGCATACCAAGGCCTCCCGATAAGAGCATGTTCTTACTTCTCATCCAGAATGCAAGTTTAACTCTTGTAGTGTGCTGAACTCGGATCAATTTTTGAAAAAGCACTTCAGACCCCAATCAGATGGCTTTGTCAGAAACCGACAAAGCCAGCTGAGCTGGATCAACTATGTTTTCCACTGTGATGAAAAAGAATGCTTACTACTGGAATGCTGCAGGTTAACAATAAAAAATTGGGGAGGAGTGTAGTATGTAAAAATACTCAGCACAACATTAAATTGATAGATTAGAAAAGAATCATTTTTTTACATGTTGAAAAAGTTTCCTTATCTTCTTAACTTATGATATTACCTTCATTGCAATGCTTCTGCAATCAGGATACTGCAACAGATGTGAACACAGTTCTTGTAGACGTTTATGTTTGGATTCCAAAGTTGAAGCTTTCTTTATATTTATCACAAGGTCTGTTGTCCTACTGTCCAATTCAGACTTTTTAGGCTTCTTTGGTGCTTCCGTTACACTACTTTTTGTACCAACAATTCTAGATGGAATTTTAAGCATCTTTAGATATGAAGACTCTTCACCCTCACCGTCCTTCAGGTGCTTCGAATTTCCATTTTTATTTGCTAATACTCTGACACTATCAGCTATTTTCACTTTCTTGTCAACAATAGTGGTATCATAAAATGACTCAATACTTTCATTGATCTCTTCAAGATGCTGCAAAAATGTATGCTGCTCTCTGTTTACATTATTTTCAACCTTAGACATCACTGACTTTCGTTTAACCTCTGGCTTCTGGCCAAGGTTTAAACTTGGCAACGAGACATTTTTTAGAGGCTGTGGAATACTGATAGAACTGGCACTACTCAAGATTCCAGACACACTGTTTTTAAGTCTTTCCAGAGCATTCTCAGATGGTTTGGTGTCTTTAGTGTCATGTACAATAGCTTCACCAGAATTTCCTATTGTTTTCTTGTTTGAATGGATACATCTGTATGTATTCTGACCAGATGATGCTAATAAGTCAGAGCCGGGTGAAATCTGTGTTCGACTAGATGGCTTGAAACCAGGAATGTAGTTCACAGAATGGTCCAGGAACTTGCTTAAACACAGTTGTGGCCCTCGAGTCCCCATGGTAATATTCTTCAAATCTAGATAATTTTTATTTCTGAAAAACAGATTAATTATGAAATAATAATGAACAAAATCAGATTCTAAACACTTTAGGTCTTGCAGACCAATGCACACACTTTGAAAATAGTAGGAAGTGAATAGAATAATAATTATAATTGCTCTGTAATATCTTAAATAGGGTTAAGGGCATACATATAAAACATTTACTATGAACAATGTATGGTGATGATGATGTAATGATAAATACAGTATATAATACAAAATGATTTTATTAATACTTGTCAGATGTGTCAGTTGCCAGAGACTATTGTAGCTGCCACAACCCTTGATGGTTTCAAGATGGTGCTGGCCAGCCAGGATTAATTATGTACAGACTACTTTTATCCCTCTTTTAACCTGCACCTTGTTTGACCTCACGATCATCTTGTACACCTCAACAGTGTACAACTGCCTAAAATGTCCACGAGGGCGTTTGGTAGAATGTACAGATAGACAGACAGATACATACATAGTTCACCACAGTGCCACAAAGCTTCAGAGAAGGCCATGAACTAGATTTGAAGAAGAAATGTCTTGAGTTATAAGAGCCATGCATTATAAATTAAAATTAAAAAATATTATCATATGACGTCGCGCCTGGGAGTGAAATAACGCCATGCAATAAAATCGATAAACCACTAGTGGTTTATAGATTTACGGGAAACGTTATGACGTCCATAATAACGTTGCGTACATAATGACAAAATTATAACGTTTGAACGCCCGAAATGAGATTTCAAAGTATTTGTCATATGATAAATAGAATCTAACATTCGTGCTCTTGTATTATTGAATTTATTAAACTCGTTGCGAAAAAAAGATAAAATGCTCGGCAAGCCTCGCATTTTATCTCTTTTCCCCAACTCGTTTAATAAATTCAATAAAACATGAGCACTCATGTAAGATCCTCTATTTACAAAAAACAAACATTTTTGTTTAGCATGGCCAGTTTTGTTTGAGTTGATGCTTTATTCCCAGTCAACAAATTCTCAGTCATTTCAGGATGCTTCTATGCATGGATTTAACCAGTTTTAGGCAGTGAGGATAAAGGTGTTACATAGTGCCTCCAATAAGGCTTGGATCAGTGACTTCTAGATCTCAAGTTTGGCACTGTAACACTGAGGCCTTCTAACTTCTAAGCATGCCCCTTTTTTACAGTAGTAGTTGCAGTACGCATATATGAAAATGGAAAATAGTCTATGGGTGCATTGTATAGAATGATCGCAATATATATCGCAATACTGGAAAAAACAAAATGACAATGAATTCTATACCAGAGAGATACTGGCGTCAGCTCAACAATCTCTATAATCTACCTACAGGTACACTCTTGTGGTATGAATAATTATGATTCCGGGACATTTCGGCCCCTGCCAAACTCAGCCCCTAAAAACTTGGATAACCAGCTCGGCCCCTACAAACTAAACCCCAACTGAAATATTGTTTCATTCATTTCAGGAGGCTGAATAGTTTCATTGTACATGTCCCTAGACAATAGAGCTGAAGCGCATGAGCTTTTCACTGGTCACCTAGTATTCCATAAATGAGACATAGGCAAACGGTTCATTCCCATTTAAGAAGCTCTGTTTTGTGGCGTTTCATCAGTGTTTACACAGTTGGCTTAAATGAAAGTGGTGGCTCTGGCGAGATTTGCTCTGTGCAAATGTGCATGAGACTATTCACTTGTCACATGTAATGCATTTAAACCTAGTGTTTCATAGATGGGACTACAGCTGTTCAATTGGGGAATATAGGCAAACAGTGCAGTCCGAGTTAAGAAGCCTGATAATTAGGCATTTCATAAGTGTCTACACTGTTGGAAATACCAATTAATGATGACGTGACGGCAACAGTCGTGAATGGTGGGCGTATGTTTAAAACACGGACCCTATTTTGGTAATATGTTATCCGTGTTTAAAATAATAAATGCGAAGGAGCTGTATATACAGATGCGCATTTGCGCCTGAGCCTTCAATGGTCCTGTATTGGATAAACCACTGTTTCATGTGCTCACCTAATAATGGGTATGGGATGACAGGCTTATATTGATTAGCAGAACACATGTGACAATTACATCTTTAAACTTCACACGTGAAGTTAATCATTGGCAAGTCTGTAAAACTTTACACTCCTTTAGCAATTGAGAGACAAATATATCATAGTTGGCATAGTTCTTGAAGGGGCTCTTGCTGTTGGCTGTATATGTACCTAGGATCTATTTTTCTGTGATGAGCACAGGTTTAGATAAACAAAATTTTTCAGCGCAAAATTGTAAATATTTTCTTACCCATCAGTTTTAAAATATGTGTTGGGTGCTCAAAAGAACCATCTCATTCAGGCGGTTCTATTGAGTACCCACAACATAAGTTTTGGTTGAGAAATAAGAAAAATTGAATCTTAACTAAAGTCCTAGTGACGAGACTGTGTTTTCTATCCACATTGATATCCCAATTTTAGTCAAAAACGCCACTAATTTTCCCAATTCCATGGGCCCCAGTCCCATTCACAAAAAGGGGTGTGAGAGCCCTGTCATATATACCAGTGACTACAAAATAAAAGATTGCCATACATGTAGTGTATGCTCAATAATGATATCTTGTGTTAGATGTAGATGTAATGATTTTTGTTACATTGGCATTGACTGTTTTATGCGACAGTATGACAGTATTACTAACTCATAAAATGAGTTTGCTAGGGACCAAGTTTGCGGGGGTCTAGTTGGTTAGGGGTCAAGATGTCCAGTACCATAATTATGCTGTACCAGAAACCTGCCCCAGGGCCAGGCAAAACTGCCCAAGCTGTGTTGTCAAGGAAGCACAGGATTCAATTTTAAAAGACGTAAGTATTAAATTCTCTTTACCATGGAATATACTCACCTAATGTGCTGACATTTATTTATCCGTTTGAAAAAGACACTTCGAATATCTATGCAAGACACTGCATTTCTAACTTAGAACATTGACATGGGCTACGTAATTGAACATGACAAAACACACATCAGCTAAAAACAATTGTTCAAGTTTCACAAGTGATGTCTGAAGTGAAGATGTGTCAAAATGGCTCACCGTAACTGTTTTCAGCCTTTTTATAATACGAAAGAGTGACTATCAAGCAATGCATTTAGTCTGCTAGAAAATGGATTCAAAATATGGTGACGTGGAATCGGTGGGGTGATTTGTTGCGGTTAAAATCGAAAAACTGATGATTTTCGGATGATGAATTTTCATACATTGCGACCTTCACCTTGTCGCCTGACTTGTAAGACGCTCATTGATTGGTTGAAAAACAGGTGTGTCGAGAAGAAAATATTTATGTTTGCTGGTTTTCGCTTTATGACCAATGTAACATAGATGCCTCTGTACAATTAAAGAGCCAGGGAAAAAAGCGGTCACCGGACACAAAATTTACACCCATGGACGTAGACATTCTGAACGGAAGATTTATAATACATGCTGCTACATAGTTTATACAGCTTGGCATAAAGGTTACTTTATATATATTTGTATTAAGCCTAGGAATAAGTTTAAAATAGAAGAGAGAGAGAGAGAGACAGACAGACAGACAGACAGACAGACAGACAGACAGACAGACAGAGAGAGGGGGAGAGTCTGGGTCGCTAGCCTGTTTCCTGTTTCCTCTATCTGAACCTCCATGGATGGAGAACAGCACATATATTGTGCGAATAACATATTTCTTCTTAATAGCACTTGTCAAACTTGAAGCAATTATGTTAGGATGGCGTCAGCTAAGCGGGGAGCTACTGGTGAGCATGGAATGTCAGTGTAAATACAAGAAACGTTTTGTAGCTAGGTTGCCTTGTGCTGTGTATCTATGGCATGAGAAAAAGAAGTGTGAAGTTGTTTCGATGCTACCGCACGAACAGAGCTGATTGTCAGTTAGATTCTTTTTAAACAGATGTGAATTAAACGAGCTACATTCTAGCCTTATGCGATTGTGTAGTATTTAAACTCCGTTCAGAAACTCTGTTGTAATGGTTTGTCGAAGTTCCTGCTTTTTTTTCGTAATTTTACGTCCAACATCACTATGAGAAAGTTACTGGTGTAAACCTCCCATAATGTCTCCAGCAGTTCCTTTGCATGTGCGAGCTCCTGGCAAAGCTCTGATATCTTGGGAAAAATCATGAAATTGAGAAACAGACTAAGACAATTTGACATCCGTGAAACGCCCTTCATGAACAAATATGGAAACACCAACAGTTTCATTATAATATTTGGAAGTGCACATGGTCATTTCGGCGGTCGAGAAATTCGTGGAAAACCATCAAGTGTGACTACACACCGTATTCCTAGAAATGTGAACGCAATGCTCTATGAGTTTGCAATAATTCAGTGCCCGATATATACGGCAGCACAGAGGGGACATGTGAAAAAAATTATTTATCTCGTTCCCACGACATAAGATCTCGTGCCCACGACATAAGATCTTGTGCCCACGACATAAGATCTCGTTCCCAGGACATAATTATCTCGTTCCCACGACATAATATCTCGTTCCCACGACATAATTATCTCGTTCCCACGACATAATCCGCCAATCAGGTAAGCTTATACTTTTTATGGCTTTATGATGGACGCCATGCATTCCGAGGCTGTGGCTTATTGGATAAATAAATACTTTAATAAATGGTTATTTTACAGAGATATACAGATGTATTGAAACACGAACATCCGATTTGTTTGAGATTAAGACATCGTCAACTTCAAAGAAGAAACTATCACTGCGTACACGCAGCTGTTAATTTCATACAATGACAGCTTTCTGGATCAGGACAACTTCATGGCATCGCATGATGTGGTCACGTTGTAATGAATATACGGAATCAACATCAAAATGAAAGATGCTAGATTGATACTACCCTATTTGGATCCAGCCAGGGTAGTTTCGAGATTTGTGAGGCAAAATTAATGAGAAGATGTGTTCACCATGCATGCAGACCAAAGTTCATATGGCATATAGAGGGTTTGTGTATCAATGGGTGCATATGTGGATTTTCTCGCAAATATGGTTAAATGTTTATCAGACCAACAATGACCCAAAGAATCATTGGTGGCAACTTTTTAGATGTTTAAGCTAATGGTGGGTGCCCTCTAAAAATAAGGACAGACTACATAACAGAAAAAGGACATGACAGTTCGAAGGCGGTACTTCTTTTGTGGATCTTAGCCTCACAAGTGTTTGTTATGCTTTCGTGCGCATCTGTGTTTTGATGGCTTATATTTCGTCAAGTGCAGTGAAAAATCAATATTATAATGAGTGCTTAGCACGAGTGTATCTGCTGATATTTTCACCGCACGTTTGGTATTTACCAAAAAAAAAAAATCTCTTAATTTTATGCATTTTATACTCAGGAGAATTAAAGAAAGCAAAATTAACTTTCTGGTCGTTTCTTGTCCGATTTGGTAGTTTCGAATAACATTGGATTTACCCCATAGTTTACACCTAGAAAATGGCTTAGAAGAACATTTTAACGAATGAAACTAAAGATGGCGGCCTTTTAAGAAAGTCTTTCAAGTGCGCAGGGCTAAGGATTGGCGGGATGTGCAAACTAACGATAGCCTAGCCAAAAGGTGACGTCATTTGCTTTGAAATTGACGTCATAACGCCGGAAGTGTTATGTCTGAAAAATACTTTTCATTAAGAACCGTTTTTAAAAAGTTCCAGTCCCAGAATTAATTTAAAAAAACTTGTGTGGCTCTAGTAAAAAGATATAAAGATGATATTTTTTGTATACAATTTTAAAGCTTAAAATATTTTTGCACTTATGACATCATACATTATCATACATGATGTTATATTTATGACGTTTCAAAATGTGCCTGTCTTCCAAAAGTGAAACCACATGAGTTAGAGTCTCTAAAGATCCATCGCAGACTGCACCTCCATGTGTTGCAGCTACCTGTGAAGTTTCATGACGTAGTTCTAAACGGTAAACCTGAGACCAAATGAGATATTTCAAAAACTGAGGCACCTTTCTTGTTAGAGATACCTTGCCTTTATATGACGCATAGGCCTATGAAGTTGCAATCTATAATTACAAATGGTACTTGAGATATGAATCGGAAAAGGCTCACAGACCAAGGAGATGAACCTCTGGTATGAAAGACCGGTGGTGACTTCATAATTTACACTTTGAAACAAATACTTAATTTAATTAATGGAAGACAACAGAAAGTGACAATTCACAGTTCATACTCCATGGTTCATACTTAACGCTTCTCACTTCATACTACAAAGTTTACCCTTCAAACATAACTCTTCAGAAGTCATACTTCTCACTTCATAGTTCGGACATCATACTTTACACTTCATTGTTCATACTTCATAGTTCAGGCTCTACACTTCACGCTTCACACCTCACAGTCTCCAATCTTTAAACACGTGACCGTGACGTAATACTGATTAACATGTTGAGTATTTTGCTATGGTACGTTTGATAAAGTGTAAAGTATGAAGTATGTCATGTGAAGTCAGAACTATGAAGTGTGAAGTTTAAAATGTGAACTGTGAACAGTGAATTGTAAACTATTAAATATGAACTGTGAACTTTGAAATGTCACTTTCAGTTGTCTTCCATACATTAAATAACGTTTAGTTTAGAAAACTATGAAGTGTGAAATATGAGTGCTCGTATGAACTGAGACCTTTGAAATGAAGTGTCACTCTCTCTCTCTCTCTCTCTCTCTCTCTCTCTCTCTCTCTCTCTCTCTCTCTCACACACACACACACACACACACACACACACACACACACACACACACACACACACACACACACACACACAATAACGTTTAATAAAACTATGAAATGGTAAGTATCACGTCTGAACTGTCAAGTATGAACTCATCACTGGTATTTCGCAGTTTTCATATAAAATGCTTCAATTGATTCCATTTTTTTTTTATCTCAGTCACTACCGTATGTTCACTACAACGCAATGCAAACTGTGCAGAGTCTATGTAACAATGAAGATCACCATTGTCAAGCTTCATCAGATGACATACAATTGTGTGCAGAAGAAGCAGAATTCCGCCCTATCATTCCATGTTACGAGGATATCTACTCTGGGTGCCAGCATCTGATGCCCAAGAAGCAACAGCCATATTATCAGCTTAAATAATTAAGGAAACACATTAAGGATTTCAACTGCATAAAATATAGAAAGACAATTCTTCCAGTTAAACGGGTATTGGTCAGCTATTTTTTAATAATGAATTTTATTTGAAGAAATATCAAATATTTAAAGAGAATAGTGGCCTGCGGTTTGAGTCTTTTCGGGGTTTTTACAACGTTTACTGAAAATGATAGATTTAAAACCAAATCACGAACGTAAAGAATGATGACAGAAATCCTTGGCTGTTTGCTGCTTATATTAAGTAAATGGATTTGCTTTGGAGGTCGATTAATGGTATAAAATGTTCAGATCATTATGACGAATGTTCTAGGATGGTCACGCTTAATACACGATTTTTCAATACATTCTGAAAAAGAAGCATGTATACAAGCTAAAGGAAACAAAATTCTGTGATTTACAGTAGAAATACCGACCTCTTGTGACTGGCGCTTTGGACTATGGACGGTAGTACTGATATAAGTGAAAATCATTTATTGATGAGATGGTAGGGGTCTGTTGCTTTGGCTGTTTTCAGGCCCACTGGGGTTTACCTGTTGGATATCCTTTGCTCTGGTATTCAGTTTTATTTACTGTCGAGTATTTATCTTCGCTTTATCTCCTTTTTATATCTTGATTCATATGTAGGAGACGATGCATTGATAAGTTATGGATCTTTTATGCAAACCAAACATCTATGTGTCTTGATCCAAAACTGAACTAAGGGTGAGGTTGGCGCACAGTGAAACCGGTTTAAGCCCTCTTGTAAAATATATTTACTGACCCTTCCAAGGCGGTGCTTCATTTGTGGATCATTAATGTTATTTCTGTCTTTTATGTTATGCTTTCGCGTGCGTCTGTTTATTGATGTCTTGTGGTCTCCTGATGGGAAAGGGCTGAACTCTTGGCTCTGGTTTGTAATATCTAATTGAGTTGTCACTTTCCCATTGGTATCCTGGGCCAGGTGTCGTACTTGATTGTATCGATTCCTGATCTTTGCCCTCTTTCTAACTTGGAGTAGTAGTACAGATCTCCAGTGACATCTACTGGAACTCAGGATAGTAGAAATGATCTCTAGTATAAAAAACATGTACTGGGATTCATAACATTTCACCGACCTCTAGTGACAGGTACTGGAGCTGACCTCTAGTGGCAAGTACTGGAACTCAGCTTAATAGTATTGTCCTCTATTTGCAGATACTACGACTAATAGTAGTAGTACTGACATATTATGACAGTAACTGTAATTCGGTTTATAAGTACTGGCCTATAGTGACATATACTGGGACTCTGGGTAGCAGTACTGACCATTAGTGACATTTACTGAGCTCAAGGCAGTAGAACTTACCTCTAGTGACAGGGACAGGGGAACTCAGTACAATAGTACTGACATCTCATAACAGTTACTGTGACTCTAGAAAAGTGACAATTAATGACAGGTACTAGGATTCAGGGTACTATACTGACCTATAGTGTCAGGTTTTGGGACTCTAGTACTGACTTCTAGTTAGAAGCATTGGGAATCAGCGAAGTACTAGTAGTTTCAACATCTAGTGACAGGTACTTTGATTCAGTGTAGCAGTGCAGGCCTCTAGTGACAGTAACAGTAGTAGTCTTTAGGCTCAGAACTACTGCTCAGAACAGTAGTTCTGACCCTAAAGACAGGCATTGCTACTAGAGTTATTAGCACTGTCATCTTGTGACAAGTTATAGTACTCTGGGTAGTTTACTTACCTCTGGTGGCAGTTACATGTATTAGAACTCTGGGAAGTAGTTTTGAACTCTGAGGAAAGTACTGGTACTTACTTTGTTAGTACTGACCAATTGTGATAGGTAATGGGGTTCAGGGACGTGTATTGACATCTAGTGACAGTAACTGGAACTCTGGACAGTAATATTGACTGCTAGTTGCTGGTATAGGTACGCAGGCAACAAGTACTGACCACATGTGACATGTACTGATATCTAGGATAGTCTTATGCCATCTAGTGACATGTACTGAAACTCAGCCTGGTGTATATTAAAGATTTGATTTTTTTGCACTCTAAAAGTGGTGCCACTCACTAGGGGTAATGACAGGCAGATCAAAGTAAGTAAGGTTGCAAAGATCAGGAATCGATACAATCAAGTACCACACCTGACCCAGGATACCAATGGGAAAGTGACAAACTCACAGAAGACACCACAAACGAGAGCCAAGAGGTCAGCCCTTTCCCAGCAGGTGACCACGAAGCACATATAAACAGACGCGCACAAAACATAGCAAACACAAGACAGAAGAAAAACATAAAAGATCCACAAAAGAAGGACCGCCTTGGAACGGTCAGTAAAATATTTTACATGAGGGCTTAAACCGGTTTAACGGCGCCAACCTCACCCTTAATTCAGATGTGGATCAAGACACATAGATATTTGGTTTGCATGAAAGACCCCTAACTTATCAATGCATCATCTCCTAAAACATATAAATCAAGATAAAACAAGGAGATAAAGCAAGGATAAGGACTCAACAGTAAATTAAACTGAATACCGGAGCAAAAGAAATCCAACAGGTAAACCCCGGTGGGCCCGACAAACAGCCAAAGCATCAGGCCCCTACCATCTCATCAATAGATAAGTCTTTAAGTCGGAACCATCATAGAGTCTGAAGTCCGACCCACCGGCGTGCAATTAAAGAGGAAAGCAAAGTTGCCAACAGTGATTGGGTTGACTACCAAGCATGCAGTCTGTTGCAATACATTAATGTTATAGCCAATCTTTTTATAATGGGAAATTATTTTAATGAACTGCGCTGAAAAATTATTAGAGCCAACAATCTTCTTTAACTTATACACCAAGTCACCATAGAAATCAGGTTCCGAAAGTCCTTGGCGCAAGAGAGATTTAAGTCCAACTTGGAATTTAGAAATCAAATCAAAGTATCGTCTATAAAATTTTGAAAATGTTTTGCGAAGTTTATGATACCGATAGCCCTGTTTAAGAAGTTTCTGAGTTAACAATTTATTGCGAGTGTTGAAGTCAGTAACATAGCTAGATGCTCTAGCAAAACGAATGAGTTGAGAGATATAGACTCCATAGGATGTAGAACGAGGAACATCACCATCTAAAAATGGGAAATTGACAATTTCAAAATCAAAGTCGTCACGTTTATCATAAATTTTGGTAGAAACAATACCATTAGAAATTGACAAATGCAAGTCTAAAAATGCGGCTTCGGTATCAGAGGCATTGGCTTTATTAAGTTGGAGCTCTGAAGGGTATATTTGACTAACCATATTTTCAAAATAAACATTATTAATATTTAAAATATCGTCCAAATATCTGGAAGTAGTGTTAAACGCATCAATAACATCAGCCTGCTTATCATCAGAAAGAGACATCATAAAGTCCCTTTCATAACAAAACAGGAATAAATCTGCAACCAGGGGAGCACAATTAGTGCCCATAGGAATCCCAACTACTTGTCTATAGAGCTTGGTGCCAAATCGAATAAAAATGTTGTCCAACAAAAAGGTCAGCGCATCACATACATTTTGACACGACCATGCATGATGTTTTTTAGGTTTAACTGAATTAAAATTGCATTTCTGTCACTACATGCAAGGTAAGGAGAGCCTTCTCTCTGGAAGGTACTTTCAATAAGATCAATAAGTTTATCTTTAATTAAATTATGAGGTAAAGTAGTTCAAAGAGTAGAAAAATCATAAGTAGACAAACTGGTCGCATTGAAATCTCTAGCTTTAAGTTTATCTAAAATTTCACCTGAATTTTTAATTGACCAAAATAGGTTTTTACCGGATCTCTCATATACTTTTTCACAATATTTGATAACATGTTTTTTAACAGCTGTAAGACACGAGGTTAACAATTTAGAAAGTTCTGTTGTCGTACAAGAACTAGAATTTGCAATAAATCTTGCTTTATAGGGTTTTTTATGGAGTTTAGGTAACCAGTACAACGTAGGAACTTTGTCTTGATTTTCTTTAGCTTTGACACCAAAATGTAGGGCTGTATGACAACCATGCCCATCAACAATCACCCTTTCACTTAAAGAAGGCTGCAGTTTATAGGCATTAGTGTCAACAAGCTCACGCTTAAGGAGGTGATTATGAAATGAGATCCCATGAAGGGTTTATGTCCTTTGCCTCTTCCTCACGGTGCCGTGGGTTGGTCTGTAGTGTGTGATTGTGGCATTTCCTGGTCTAGTGACAGGTAACGAGATCCAGGGCTGTATATTTACATCCAGTGACAGGTACTGCGACTCAGACTCTAATGGTAGCTACTGGAAGTCTGGACAGTAGTGCTGACCACTTGTGACAGGTACTAGGGCTCTGAAAAGTGTTCCGACATCTAGTGACAGGTACTGAGTTACGGGATGGTGTACTGACAACTAAGTACTGGAGCTCTAGACAGTAGTTGTGACCTCTAATAGTAACCAGGGAATTAGTACCAGCCATTACAGTGTCTCAGGGTAGTGTACTGACATCTAGTGACAGGTACTGGGACTTATAGTAGTAGAATGAACCACCTAGTGTCAACGAAAGGAACTCTGGGCAGTAGTACTGACCGCTAGTGTCATGTGCTGGTACTCAGGGTATGAGTGCTGACAAAGACTAGCTTCTAGTCTGATTAATAATAGTTTGATTTTTTCTGCAAAGTTAGAAACTGTTTGGACCTTTTTGATAAAGCGTCTACGTTTTACACACCTTGGCTTAAATTTATGTTAAAATTGAGACAACAGAGTAGACTAGCCATGTGGTGTACGTCTTAGATTTTATAGATTTCCCCTTTTGTAGATATTTTTATTTTAACGCCTAGAGGCCAGGCTAGTTAGTGCTGACCACTTGTGACAGGTACTGAGACTGATGGAGAGTACTGATATCTACAGGTCCATTAAAAAGTTATTTCACTACGCAATATTTCAAAAGTTTTTTCACATTTTTTTAAAATACATTAATGGTCTATGTTTTACCATACATGTTATTAAATTCTCATGTCATTTTGTTTCTATAAATCTTATCAACGTATAACCCGACAACATTTGTATATGAATATTAAATACATTCCAATGAAAACACATTAACACACTTAAATACATTCAATTCAAAACACAACTACATACATGTACGCCTACATCATGCGGTCAGTATTCGTTGCACCTCCATTTGCTTAATAAGATCTGAAATTCTCCTTGGCATTGAATTATTAAGTTCTTCCAGGACGTTCGTTGCTACACTATACTACGCTTCACATACTCGCTTCCACATCTCTTCTTTTAAACACGGCAGTTGGTGACCAATATCTTTCTTCATTATATTCCAAACGTTCTCTATGGAATTCATTTCTGGCAATTAAGTTGGCCATTTCAAAACGGGTATTTCATTACATTCTATGCATGTTCTAGTTATTTTAGGGTTATGACATGGCGAAATATCATGCATAAACATATATCCCTTCTGTGGGAACACAACGCATTCGCATTAGCCTGTATTTCACAGTTATAACAATCGACGCCATGGTCGTGTTTAGTGCAAACAGAATGTGAAATATCATGCTTAGTGTATTTAGATTAGTGTAAAAATGCCAGCAAGTGTGCAAGTCTGGGGAGCCATGGAAACAGGGGCTTGTCTCTTCAGAAAATATAAATGATAACATGGATAGTACAAAATACCAGAGTGATATTATTCGTGATATTGATATGACATGTGAATGCGTTGTGTTCCTACAGAATGAATATATTTTTATGCATGATCTCGCGCCATGCCAAAACTCTAAAAGTACTAGAATATTCCTAGACTGTAAAGGAATACCCATTCTGGAATGACCAGGGAATTTGCCGGACATGAATTCCATAGAAAACGTTTGGAATATAATGAAGAAAGAGATTGGTATCCAAATGCCATGTAAAATAGAAGAGATGTGGAAGCGAGTATGTGAAGCGTGGTATAGTGTAGAACTGAACGTCCTGGAAGAACTTTACATTTCAATGCCAAGGAGAATTGCAAATCTCATTGAAGCAAATGGAGATGTAACGAAATACTGACTGTATGATGTAGGCGTACAATGTTGTTGTGTTTTCATTTGAATGTATTTAAAGTAATGTTATTGTGTTTTTCATTGAAATATATTTGATACTTATATACAAATGCTATCTGATTATACGTTGATATGATTTATAGAAACAAAATGGCATGACAATTTAAATTCATGTATGGTAAAACAAAGGCCATTAATGTATAATAAAAATGTGAAAAAACTTTTGAAATATTGCATAGTGAAATAACGTTTTGATGGACCTGTAGTGATATGTACTGGAAATATAGTGACCTCAAGTGAAAGGTACTTTGTCAGATGACAGTAACTTGGACTCTTGGCAAATTTATGTACCGCTTATGACAGGTACTGGTACTCCAGTCATAAACTTTCTGCTGTAGAGTCAATAACTAGAACTGTGTGCTGACATCTGGTCACAAACGCCAGTACTCATTCTGTTAGTACTGACCTTGGCCTGTAGGATGTAATTGTGACATTTCCTGGTCAAACTCACTTACTTTTTGAGCAGACACGTCAATCGCTAATGACAGATACTGGTACTAAGGATGTCAATACTAGCCATTTGTGACAGGTACTGAGATTCAGCTGTAAAACATCTAGTGACAGATACTGAGGCTCTGAGTAGATCTTAAGTGACAACTGCAGTGTACTGTAACTCAAGATGATATAAGTACTTTCCTCTTGTGACAGGAACTGTGACTCAGGGTAGAATACTGACCTCTTATGAAAGACACTTGCACTAATAGATTTATACCCACAATTCCAATATCTGCCACCAGATGTCACTACTACTGCTCAGAGCCCTAGTAATTACCACCTATGGGCAGTACTACAACACGGGTCCCCATAACTACCACTAGAGGTCGTTAGTACTGAACAGTGCCCAAGTCCTTGTCTTCACCATGAAAATGAAATATATGAATAAGACTTTCAAGCGGTATTGCACGACCCTTGGGTCTGCACTTTTATCACTGTGAGTCTGTCTGTCCATCCATCCGACCAACATTATCTAACCACTGGCATGTGTAACAGCCATTTTTGATTGACGAGGCTTGCTGCCGGTTGTGGTCAGTTATTGAAAATGCTCATAATTCCTGAACTGCATGGTATATATACTTATACATTTTTTTAAATTGGCAGGGAAAATGACAAAGAAAAGAATATATATAAAGAAAAATATTGGTCATGCCAGGATTTGAACCACTGTGCGCCAGGCTGTTGGATTACAAGAAAGCCTCCTAGACCACCGCATATGAAATACACACTAGAGCAATTTACCTATATACCCTTTACCTGTACTCCTCAGATTAAAGTTGCACGACCCTTAAGTCTGTACTATTTTGCATGAACCTTGGTTAACTCGTCAGATTAAAATAGCATGACCCTTGGGTCTGCATTATATTGCATGACCCTTGGGTCTGCACTATAGTCACTATGTGAGTCTTACAGGGCCCTTGATCTGCACTATAATCTTGCACGACTCTTATGATATACACCTTAGAGCAATTTACCCATATACCCTTTACCTGTACTCGTCAGATTAAAATTGCACAGCCATTGGTTTGATCATCAGATTAAAATTGCAGTGGAAGTCTAAATTAGCTGTAAAAAATGCAATTTGAGATATAAACCAGTAAACTATGACTTTAATCATATACGAGACCTGTTTCATGTTTATTTGAACAGATTTCAATTTTAATTTTTGCGGTTGTATATAAATGAAACAAACACATTTTGCTTTTTAATGCATAACGGACGTGTCCCTGATATTTCCAAAAAGTCAAGATGGCAATTAAAAGCATAGCCATAACACAATGACCCTTAATACATCCTCGCCCCTTTTAACTGATTTTAAGAGCTTAAACGGGTGTATCTTCTAAGAAAATACGTATTTAAGTGTGAAATTTTACTTTAAGTTTGGAGGCACACTCAGTCTTTTATTGAAATGAGAAAAAGCCTATGTGTGCCTGTTTTTGCTTTTAAACTGGGCTTAATAAGTACTTCCATACATGTGCCCAAATGGGTATCTCATGTATAAAATTCAAAGCCGTCTCAATTTCTTAGATATTTTAAGTATCTATTACCGATTAAACTGATCACCAAATTTTGCATTTGAGTATTTTGCATTCAATTTAGTGTTGCTATGGAAACTGCAAACCTTAAAATTTGATGTTCATGTCGCTTCCAAAAAGTAAATATTCGACTGGAATGCTTTATTTTCTAACAGAAGATACTTTAATCATCTATGTACAATATATAAAAGATCCCAAGAGAAAACTTCATATGTTTTAGAGAAATTGTTTGAGAAAGATTTAGTACATTTCGTTTCAGACAGCATTTTAAACGCTTAAAATTTGACTGCTCATCTTCTGAGACTGTTTGAAACCAGAAAATAAAAATTAAAAACTATTTTCTTGATGACTGCGTATTCCTGGAGATCAGAATACCATGGAAATCAAATTGTATCCAATTTTAGGAGAAATAAATGAGTAATGGCATTTTCAAATTTGTTCAAATAAACATGAAACACCTCTTGTATACTTGTTTGCAGGCTTTAAATATTAATGAAAGAGAAGTTATTGCTTCTCTTATTGCGTGTTCTAAAGATGAAGGAACTTGTTGTGATCATAAATAGCAAGCGTGTTTGTCACAATGGAATAGAATGGCACTAAAATGTTGTTATTTTTCCATAGCATGAATTTAATATAAATAATTTGTATTGTTTTCTGCCAAATTCAAAAATTATTTGCAATATAGCATATATATACATGTGTTATGACTACTTGGAAGAAAACAAAACTTATCTTTATTGTAAAATTTCATTCCAGATAAGGGCTTGTTTAGAATGACATACTATGCCTCTTGTTGATAAATGTTCAGTGTAATTGATAAGAATTTAAACACTGTGCTCGTTTGGATGCAGAAAATCACTTAGTTAGTCAGGTTTTCTTTCAATTTAAACAAAATAATTGTATTACTTTGAAATAATAGTTTCAAATAGTTCAAATACCATGACAATTTTAAAAATCCCCCTAAACAACAATAGTATTTATAAGTAAGGTGCATGACATTCTTTGGTGACATCAATTTATGCATTTGTAAAAACACAATAGAAACTAACAGCTGAAGAATGTATTTCCTAAAACAAGTCATAATCACTCATAAAGACAGGAACAGTTAATATATTGGCATAACCGTCGTATTCATCAACTTGGCTTGGATGATGAAATTTAAGCCTTGGACTTTGGTCAAACCCAAGAGAGCGTATGGTATCTAATCCTTTCACAAATCCTAATAAAGTCTGCAATCCATCTGATTCATCTGAAAGTAGAAAAAAAGGCAATTAGACTTAAATAGGGAAAATTGATATACGAGGGATGTTCCGAAAGTTATGATCCTGGCGTAATATCCCTGTTACCAGCAATGCAGCATGGCTGAAAATTGTACCAAATAATAATATATTCTTTGTCTATCACCGCTTGACAAGTATTATGTAACTTGAAGGAGCGACCGTAAAACTACCCCAAAACAGTCATACCTTCAATGCACTGACCTATCAAGCAGACTGTGCATATTAGAGACCTCATAATTCAGACAATAGCAGTCTCAGCAATTCGTTTTCATGTCTGCTCAATATTCATTTGTAAGCCAACATGTCCTGTACATATGACGA
This sequence comes from Loripinus fragilis, assembly GCA_964019695.1. Lineage (NCBI taxonomy): Eukaryota > Metazoa > Mollusca > Bivalvia > Lucinida > Lucinidae > Loripinus > Loripinus fragilis. The sequence goes on along the minus strand of OZ026520.1, from coordinate 39,924,663 downwards.
ACTTTCTATATGATCTGGGTTTCTTAGGCCCTTTAATGTATGGCTATGCAACTGTCAGCTATAATCAAATTTTGACCACTTGAAGTTTTGACCGGCCCAAACTGCCATAACAACAGCTGTATTAAAGGTAAAAAAATTGAGGCAAACTCAGATGAACTTACTTTTGTCTGAAGCAATTATGAACAGTCAGTATTGCCGGAGACTGATAGTAACCCACATAAGAAAATTTAAACGAGACCACAAATTAGGACAATATTCGGAGGTGCAACAATTTGCATGTGTATATCTAAAAAAAAAACAATCAATTGTCCAGAGGTGCTCTACATCGTTAAATGATGCAATATGGGATTAATTGAGCAAAAAGCATCCATCTGAAACCAATAACGAGTTAGAAATTCTTATTTAAAATCAATTATTTTTTGGTAAAAAATGAAACTTTTTACAATAAGATATTTTGTAATCAAAATAATATTGGTCTTAGATATTTTGCCAATATTAGGTTCAGCATGTTTTAGTCCAACTTGATAGACAAAAATATAAATTCTCAGAAATAAAAATTCTGCAATGTATTAAAAATGACGTGGTTGTCAATTTCAATTACGTCATAAGAATTGCGCATTGTGCTATAAATATTGATTTTACACGACCTGTCGCCATTCTAACATTTGAATTGACATTATAAGTAACAAAAAGTAAAATTACAATGCAGGTTTATTTTGCGGTTTTAAAAATGTCGGGCTTGAAATATTCAGATTCAAATATTATTATAATTCTATAACATGAAAACGAGTGGGCGATTGATAATATGCTGTAATTATAAGAGGAAACAGTACAGCAAGAAAAAATAAGCATCATTATAAAGGTAAAAGGACAGTTCTTTTGAATGGTGCATACTATGCCTCTCAAAAATGTCTCTGGACAAAGCTTCAAGGTAAAGATCTGAATATTTGGAATGTCCCTCGTAAAATATAATGCCATGAATACTTGTATTGGATTATGGCTGATAGCAGAAATCAATTTAAACTGATGCAAGGGGACTTAAATTGAGAGTTGACGCCTTATCTACTAATAATCACAAAGATACTATGGACGAGTATGTCATGTACATAGAGCTACGTACATTAAGAGGCTATTTAACCCCCCCCCCCCCCCCCCCCCTATGAGGCTAAAAATGAAAATTGTTTTTCACCAATTTCTTCCCATTAGCCCAAGTGTAAAAGTCTGGTGCTCATTCGACTTTTGCCGTTAAGGACTATAGTAGCAAGAGGGCCCATGGGCCCAAGACCGCTCACCTGAATCCTTGTCAGGAGATGATGTTTACCACAAAATATAAATCCCATTCTCCAACACTTAAGTCTATCTTGGATATCACTCAGATCATAACCAAAGCCTATCAAGTTCAATCAATTATACTTATCTGCACAGTTTCAATGTCTGGCATTTTTGCCCAACCCAAAAGGCCAGGGGTGTGCATAATGTCAAACTTTTTAATGCCATAATGTGATGTTCACCATAACCTTCTTCAGAGAAAAACGTTTTTACATTTTATCCCAATACAGGAGCCAATGGTGTGTAAAAAGGCAGAACATTTGCATGCATGGTGTCATATGCTTCATTCTGATTAATTTGATCATGCAACATGACTACTTTCAGAAAAGAAAACAAATCAACCCTTTGAGTGTAAGCCTAAGAGTAAAACATTTGCTAATATGTTATTGTAAGCTGTTTTAATTTGATATGCAACATGACCATATTCTGAAAAAAATAACTAATTTTGTTTTTATGTGGGGGGGATTTTAGGCCCCAGGGGCGGAATTAAAAAATATATTTCTTACCTGGAGCTCTGGCTGCCCTTTTGTTCAGCTGAGTGGAAACTATTTGTGCAATTTTGGTTAAGGGCATTATTAGAAACAATTCTGTGAAATTATTTTGAATTTGGACCAGTGGTTCAAGAGAAAATGTCATTAAAAACATTATTTATCTAAAGCTCTGACAGCTCCATTGTTTGGTGGAGCAAAATCATTTGTGCATTTTAGGTAGAGGGCATCATGAGGAACAATTCTGTGAAATTATTTGGAATGTGGACCAGTGGTTCAGGAGGAGATGTCGTTTAAAGGTATTTCTTATTTGGAGCTCTGGCAGCCCTCTTGTTCAGCCGAGTTAAAACATTTGTGCAATTTTGGTAGAAGGCATCATGAGGAACAATTCTGTGACATTATTTTGAATTTGGATGGGTGGTTCAGGGGGTTCAGGAGGATATATCGTTTAAAATATTTCTTATCTGAAGCTCTGGCGACCCTTGTGTTCGTTGGAGCAGAACTATTTATGCAATTTTGGTAGACTGCATTATTGGAAACCTTCATGTGAAGTAATTTTAAATTTGGACTATTGGTTCAGGAAGAGATGTTGTTTAAAGAAAAAGATTACCGACGAACGGACGCACGACACACAAAGACCAATCAGAATAGCTCACCTTTACCATTTATCACTGGAGAAATGTTGGTTTCAAGTTGTTTAGTAAATGTAAGTTATACCAAATGGATTGGAGTGTAGCTACCATCTCTTTTGATCTAAACTCACACGTATCGTGCACAGTGTAAGTTTAGAGAACACAAAATAAAGAGAACCTACAACATTTGGGTCAATTTGGAGGGGCCACCTGTCATTTTTCTCAATAAAACTACAAATGTTTGGAGAACATAAACTTAAAAAGGACCTACAAAAGTTGGGTCAATTTGGAAGGAACCACCAGTCTTATTTCTCAATAACTACAAATGTTAAAACCCTATTCCCAGAAAAGATAGCTAATGAGCCATCCCATGACATTTTGGTACTTATTGACGGGCCAACCTACCCTGTTCATATATACATACAACGTATGGAAGTAGATGAGTGAGACACAGACCAAAGGCTGAGCATCCAGCCACTTTGGATAGCTAGGCATGCTGTGACTTAACACATCAGGTGTGATATATAAGTTTTACTTTCTCATGTGCTGCTTAAAAACATGTTAACAAAATGCATAAAGAGGCAACCCAAATTAAGCAGGAACAACAAAGCCAGGTAAAGACACATTTCTAAAAATGTCAAAAATTAAGTGAGGACAAAAACTAAGTCAAGCTATTCAATCTGATGAATCACCGTAAAAATATAAAAGATAAATGATAATTAAAACAAAAACATTGAGAGGATAACTGTATTCAAAATTCTCATTTGGGGTGGTTATCGTTATACATATGGAAGGAAAATTTAGTTTTTCGGTGACACGTTAGCGGAGCCAGAAACGGGACCTCAGAACGCATATCCGACGATATACCTCCCCAAATGATAATTTTGAGTATGGTTATCCCCATTCTAATGCACAAGTAACATTTTCCTTCAAAAAGACAGTGACAATGTAGTCTGTTGCGCCTACAGCCTGTAGCTGCCAGCTGCATAAAACCACTTACCAGCTGCATAAAACCACTTGTCAGGCATTGAAACGAGACGTTGCATAATGCCATTGCATAATGCCGTCGCAGTATATACTGTCGCAATAAGTAAATGAGTATGATCAGGAAATAGCACAATTACTCACTGCATACCAACTCACGGCATTGGGAAGAAGAACCACAGAATACCAACAGTATTTGATACTCCCAGGGGGGGGGGGGGGTACTCTCATTTTTTCTTCATACGTAGGCTCGGGCCCAAAATATATCAGGAATTTCAAGCAACCCAAAAAATATTAGAAATTTTAGCTACCCCAAATAATATCCCCATTATGTACCTTGACCTTAAGAAAAGACCCTAAATTGCATAGAAATGACCTATAAATATTGTCCAATTTTGTGATGACCCAAAAAAATCCACAAAATCTTCATACCCCCAAAAAATATTTATTTTTCTGAAAACCCCAAAAAATATTGAAATTCAAATTTTTGAACCCCAAAAAATGATCCGAGCCTACGTATGTATCAAAATATCAGAGTACCCCCCCCCACCCCCCCACCCCGGGTTGATACTGTCCTTCTCGGTAAAGCTGGAAAAATGTTAAAAAGATTCAGAATGTGGCCAGCCTTTCGCTCCAAAATTGCGTTTTTTTTATTTTCTTCAATAGAAATACAACGTTCAAAACTGCATAATTTGGTATCCATTATGTAGGTCGCTTTACATTTCTATACCAAAGCACAGTGGAAGCCCAGATGCACTTTAACAGTTTCAAAAATAAGCTGACACAACATGTTGAAACATAATATTATCCATTTGATTATATTTCTACTTTGCTATTTCACTCTAGTGAATGTACAAAATCTTTTTTAAGTTTGCACGGATTTCAAATTTTGAACAAATGTGAAATCTGTGCAATTTTGAACAGATTTTTTTTAAATTTCATTCGAGTGTACACTGACCAATTGCATTACATGTAGCGGTAGTCCCAAAACACACGAAACGTTTTGAAAGTCTTTAAAGACTTGACTCCACAGAGATAAGTTGCTTATTGATTAACGTACTATACATAGAAATTATATAATGCCATATTCCGACTTGATTTTATTTTATGACAATGCAAGGTTATGCTTTTAAACAATGGGTTCTAATCTTATGATTTACAGTTTTTACTTCTTTGGCTATACATCTAATAATTCTTGTTGCAGCATTTTATTGATATTCATTTCTTGATGCTTGCTCTTGTAAATGTATATTTTGTCTACACTTTTTTTGTTATAGCTTTTGTTTTTCTTAGTGTTCCTCAAGTTTTATAATCAAGACTCAAATTATTAACCACCTTGTTCAGAATGAATTTCTTTTAAGACCTTTTAGCTTTTACAAAATCATGTCTGTTTCCATGGTAACCAACACGCTGTAATTTTAATGTCATGTACAAATACTGAAGAGACTACTCTTGTATATGGCCCAATTTATTTAGATGATACATTTGCTTTAACTAAATGTATTGACAATATCATTAGGTGTGCACTTTATTGTTACCCAACCCACTTTTCTTTATAAAGGCCACTGATACCTGGTGTTTAGTTTGAACTTTCATATGACAGTTAAGTGTGCATGTAATAAAACAAAAACAATCGATGTGTTTATATGATACTATTGTTTTGTTTTATGCCTTAACAAAAAAACTAGGGGTTATGCTGTGAAACCGGCTTAACGGTGCCACGGGGTTGTCTGCAGTTTGTGATTGTGGTATTTCCTGATCATACTTATTTACTATTTTTTAAGCCCTCCAGTGAATATTTCACTGACCGTTCCAAGGCGGTGTTTCTTTTGTGGATCGTTTTTGTAAGTTATGCTTCATGTTGATGTGTGTTGTACTGTCGCGTCTGTTCGGTGTAGCCTTGTGGTCACCTGCTGGGAAAGGGTTGACCTCTTGGCTGTTGTGTGTGTTGTGTTTTGTCACTTTCCCAAAATGTGTCCTAGTCTACATCAGAATTAAGGGGGAGGTTAGCGCCGTTAAACTGGTTTAAGCCCTCCAGTTAAATATTGTACTGGCCGTTCCAAGGTGGTACTTCTTTTGTGGATCTTTTATGTTTTTGTTCTGTTTTGTGTTTGCTATGTCTTTGTGCGCGTCTGTTTGTATGTGCTTTGTGGTCACCTGCTGGGAAAAGACTGACCTCTTGGCTCTCGTTTATGGTGTCTAACTGTGAGTTAGTCACTTTCCCATTGGTATCCTGGGTCAGGTGTGGTACTTGATTGTATCGATTCCTCATCTTTGCACCCTTCCTTTCTTTTATGTTGTTGTTTTTTGTCTTGTGTTTGTTATGCCTGTTTATTTGTGTCTTGTGGTCACCTGCTGGGAAAGGGCTGACCTCTTGGATCTCGTTTATGGTGTATAACTGTGAGTTTGTCAATTTCCCATTGGTATCCTAGGTCAGGTGTGGTACTTGATTGTATCGATTCCTGATCTTTGCACCCTAACTTACTTTAAATAGTGAACCATTTCATTACAAGTAACGCATTTTGCCTAAAATATCACGTTAATGCCTATTTCAGTTCAAAAAATCATTTAAATTGACTTATTTGGTGACACCATATTTGACGTTACCAGAAACATACTGTTTACAGAGATTAATGCTAGCAATGCCTTGAAATAAATTTTTGACAAATATTATCTTATATTAGGGTATTTAGATATGCCTAGCTTAAAGGTTGGACTTTTATTCAAGTTTAGAAAACGTTTCATACCTTTTGGGACAAATTGTATATAGCCATAATTTAAAACCATTTTTTTTTTCTCAAAAAAATACTAGACAACAAAAATGACACAGGCACTCCAATAGTTGCATGGCTTGCTTAAATCTGCAATTTTGACAGAACATTCATTAATGTTGCTTGTACAAGTATATGATACCGTACATGACAGAACGAATACAATGAAATATGCGCCCAGCGAATATTCAGAACAACTTTTGCATGAACCCAGAAAAATCTTAGTGTACACTGAATGGGTACAGGTAGTTACATTTGTAAGTAATTAGTGTTTTCCATGCACTCAGAAAAAGTATTTGTTGGTTGGACAGATCATTCTGTTGGTTTTGGCATGCACTGTCTGTTGCAGAAGGCAATGTGTACAGTCTTGTTTTAACCCCATTTCCCAGAATTAACGTGTCGTCTGTTTTCTCATCTGCTGATGTGCTTTAGTTGCATTTATTGATAAAAATATGGACCCATATCAGAATGCTCCTAAGGTTCATAGTGTTCATATTGTTTGCGTCCATGTTTAAAGTGGTTTTAGAGTCGTTTAAATATATGCAGCAGACATAATAAGCAGATGACATTTTCAGGACAAAACACATAATGAAATCAGAAAGGGAAATCAATTGAATAGATCGACATGAAGATGGATCAGTTTGATGGGACCCAAATTGATATTGAGTTGCGTTACTCTTTTAAATTCAGATCAGCTTTTGTATGGTCATGTTCACAATGTGGATCGTTTGATCCAGCATATGTTAGAACAGTTCTTAAATAAACCAACAGCTTGTTTGACATGGCAAAATGAGCTTACCTTTTATATATATAGCATTGTTATCTAATACATAGTAGGCCTAACAAAAATGGCGAAGGACATGGCTCATTTTCATTGGATAAAGATGTCGTGGGAACGAGATAATTATGTCGTGGGAACGAGATATTATGTCGTGGGAACGAGATAATTATGTCGTGGGAACGAGATCTTATGTCGTGGGAACGAGATCTTATCTCGTGGGAACGAGATAATTATGTTGTGGGAACGAGATCTTATGTCGTGGGAACGAGATAATTATTTTTTCCACATGTCCCCTCAGTGCTGCCGTAGATATATAAGTCAGTTGCATAAAGAAAACTGCTCTGCGAACATTTTTTCAATCATGTTCGAGCGTCTGAGTGAAATGAAGACAGTATAAATGGATATAAGATAAAAGTATCAAGCTTTTTACCCCCCCCCCCCCCCCTATATTGTTTGCTAAGAAAAAACAGTAGAATGCCATACCGATCATATAAGTTTAGCCAACCATCGTCTAAAATCTAGGCACGTATGCCATGAGCAAAGACTTAAACTAAGAAAACACCAAAGTTATTTATACATTTTGTTTCTCGAATACTATAACGTCAACTCTCTATAAGGTTAACCCAACATCCCTCCGTCTGTCTGTCTGTCCGCCCACAGTAGGCCTACAGCTCGAAATTCTGCGATGGCCAAAAAAGTAATAAAGATAACATGTTAATGCATTTGAGAAAAAAAGTTTCTGTTACTGTGGCAAAGAGTTCAAACGAGACAACAGTTTTGGATATGTTCAATCCGTATTTTGAGCAACCATGGTCTAATGGGACCTGTGATAGCAGTGGCGTATAGGGACTCTTGTCAGTCACGGTCGGCAGTGCTTTGAATATGTCGGGCGATGAGCCCACCAAAACAGAGGCACTCCCAGGCACGTGTTGATGGGCGGAGACCGTTACCAGGGGTTCGCCGTTTAAAATGTCCCCTTAGTGCAGGGCATATATCCGGGCTTTGCAGATGAAAACGTCAATATCTTTGATATTCCCCGGTCCCAAGTGCAGGGGGTGGGATGCAAATAGCAGACGCATAACACGTGAATGTTTACATGTGTTCATGTACATGGTCTACCTGTATTTCAGGCGGCAAATTTGAAGCAGTTCCAGCCAGCTAGTATATGTGACGTAACAACGGTGGCTTAGAACACGAACATTCTTGACAATGCCTGTGAAGGACGCGCATAGAATTAAAAAACTTCTGTCTTGTGTTTGCTATGTTTTGTGCGCGTCTGTTTATATGTGCTTCGTGGTCACCTGCTGGGAAAGGGTTGACCTCTTGGCTCTCGTTTGTGGTGTCTTCTGTGAGTTTGTCACTTTCCCATTGGTATCCTGGGTCAGGTGTGGTACTTGATTGTATCGATTCCTGATCTTTGCAACCTTACTTACTTTTATTATCACAGTTGTAGATCTCAACCCATTCGCTCCTTGCACTTACATGTAATAGGTAGTGTTTTAGGGTATGAATGTAGATGTCATTTTCACGAACTAAAACAGAAAGATTCATCATTAGCTTACCCTTCCCGTCTTACAAATCATTTAATATTCGAGTAAATGGTGTGTTGTATTTTAAATAGACCACAGAGTCTTGAAGCGTATCAATGAATATTGATGTATCTTAATATGTGGCAATCATCGTCAACTGGACTTAGCCTGTGGACGCATTTCTGAATTTCTTGATTTTCCCCAAGATATCAGCTCGCATTGGCACGTAACCAGTTGGAGAAAGGGATGGTCTACACGATTAACTTTCTCATAGTGAGTTAGGACCTAAAATTACGAATATAAGCAGGAAATTCGAAAAACCGTTACAACAGAATTTCTGAACGGAGTTTGGGAACAAGAATTAGGCTGCGTCTTATGTGTATTTAAAGCTGTTGAGTCTCTTAAAGCTGTAGGTAAGAATGAGTTATAGTAAAAAGCAGTCCCGGGATAGCAGTACGCGTGACTGGCCTGGCAAAATCTTCTGAGTTGCGTAGAGGATATCTCTTGGTGGTAGGAGTTATAAGGTAGTTCGGTACTAAATTGTTTGTTATTTTGCATAGAAGGAAGAGATTATGCTTGTGCCGGCGCTTTTCTAGGGTTTCATCATATAGCTTTTGGAGGCTGCATACTTTTGTGCCACCTGTTGTTATTCTAAGAGCTTCGACTTGGATTATTTCAATGGTACGTTTATTTTCGTTTGAACAGCTATCCCACACTACACCCCCATATTCTAAAAAGAGGTCGAATAAAAGTTGTGTACATTTTGAACAATGAACCTCTATCTAAAATAGATTTATAGCGCATGAGAACCCAATTCTTTTCCAAGCTTGGCCCTTTGTTCATCTTGACTTTGTTTTCCTGATGTTTTGTGACTTATTGTGTTCTGTGGATCTTTGTGCCGTTAGGTTGGTCTGTAACAAAACAGAGATGAGATATGCATGTACATGTAGAACACTGAGGTAGAACAAGAGACCATGCACGGTGTCATGATGAAAAAAATACTACTGCTGTTCCAAAGAAATCTGATAAAGCTGCTCATGCATGTTTTAGAAGTGATTTCTTTCTAAATATACTTTAACATGTTAAAGATACATTTCTTCTTCTTTCTGGTGAAGAGCTAGGAGCTTCCTAGGCCGTAATTAGCTCTGCAGTGCAGAGCAAGGTCATGTGATGGCTTCAGGACGCCCCAAAGACAATGTATGCATGTTGATCAAACTGGTTAAAACTATGTACAGTAACTTCGATCTCTAATGTCAGTAATGGAGGAAGTCACACCCGGAGGGATGAATTGAATTCTTCCAGGGAGGCTGCAGACTCAACTCTGGAAGGTATGCATGTTAGTAAAACTGGTTAAACTATGTACAGTAACTTCGATCTCTGTGTCAGTAATAGAGCAGGTCACACCCCGAAGGATGACCTGAATTCTTCCATGGAGGCTGAAGACTCAACTCTGGAAGATGTTATTCCACTCTTTGGCTGTCCTTCAGAGAACAACGAGTTTGAGTAGTTTGTGTCATTGATTCTCTCCTGAAAAAAACTTGGCTGTCCCTCTGGTGCGGCTGTCACTTGGGCTCAGGTATCTCTACCAAGTTATGCTGCATTCTGTGGAGCATGCATGCTGAGCCTGTCAGGCTTTTTTCTTACTTCAAGCTCGGACCCAGTATAGTCGGAGCTTCAAGCGACTGCCATTCGAGGTCGTCAAACATCTTTGTGATGCATCCTGGGGTTCTTATGAAATCGTTGATGACATATCTAGCCGTGCGTCTTTGGACAAGTTCCAAGGCTTTGATGTTACCTTGCTGGTGAGGGTCCCAGCCAGGTGACGCATACTCCAATATAGGGAATACAATTATTTTGTATTTAGAGGCTTTAACAGGTGGTGTGCAGTCTTGGAGATTTCTACGTTCAAACCCCTTGCTTACTGTGTTCTGAATGTGCTTGTACCATGATAAATCTTCTGTAAATGTAACTCGAAGGTAGTTGGGTACTTGCTAGAATCTAATACTTCAAGGCTGTGGCCATGAAGCTGGTAATCTGTCTTGCCGATTGGCTTCTTTTTGTTGCAGTCTCAGCACGACACATTTTGTTGGGTTGAATTTAACCTCATCTGCCAAGTTTCTTCACAGAGTTCCAGTGCTGATGTAACTCCCTGTCATTGTCATTCTCAATCACCTAGAAGAGCGTTTTAGGAAATGACCAAAATAAGCCTTACAGCTTACTGTCAGAGCCTACTTATATTATATTGTACTTATGTATAAGTGATTGATCAAATAAAACATGTTTAAACCAATGATCTAGAAGAGCAGGCTATCATCGGCAAACAGCTTGGTGTTTAAACATTAGTATTCGTTTTGTGAAATTAATAAATTTGCTTCCTCAAAGGCCTATATTTCTGTCCATAAACGAGAGGTCATTAGCAGATTAACTGGTAAGGGACTATTTAAATCAATTTCAAAATCTCCATGAACTAAAGGGGCCCCAATAGGGGACTTACCTGCATAAAACAAAATTTCTCTTACGGAGATGAATATCAATATTTTATCAGAAAATACCTAAACCCTTCATGTGACTACGTTACCCCCTGTAAGGTCATAATCACTTCATAAAGATTAGCCTTTGATCTGCCTGGAATAGCCCTCAGGCAGTGGTACCACTTTTATAGTGTAAAATTCAGGTCTCTAATTGATATTTTGGTTTTGATCCTATGCACGCAGTCTGAACTTGTTAACTAACCTTCCTTGCAAAATAAACATTGTTAAATGTTTTCCCCATTGTTTTTGGGGTTTTTGCGTTTGATCCTCGTCTTATAGTGACCTTTCTAGTTTTGCAATCATTATCATCTTGACAAGGAAAAGAGAGCTGGTTGCTTAACTTTGTTTTCCTGATGCCTTGTGACTAATTGTGTTCTGTGGCTCTTTGTGCCATAGGTTGGTCTGCAATGTGTGGTTATGTAATTTCCTGATCATACTAACTTATTTTTTAAAAACCCAAACTGCATTTCCCACCAAAACTGCAACTTTACTCTTGTTGTTGTTGCAATTGTGTGTGAGTTTTATATTGGGTTCTTAATAGTTTTGTGGTGTGGTTCTTTTTGGTGTCCTTTCTAGTTTAGCAATCATTTTGCAAAGTGATAGAGCTGTTTGTTTTAATTTTGTTGTAGCTGTCTATGTTCTGTGTCTTTTCCTCATGGTGCCATGGGTTGGTCTGCAGTCTGTGATTGTGGCATGTCCTGTTCTTACTTATACTCAAACGCCATATTCTCACGGCATTCATATTCTCACGGTAAACCATTATTCTAACATAAATGAATAGCCACTTCCTCTATCAGCATTTTACATTTGCAAATGAGTGAATTAAAGGCTACAAACCACTCACAGAACAGAAACTTAAAAAAATGTTAAAGTTGTGAATGAAAAATATTTTTATCACTTTAACAAAGCAAATGTCATCTGTCTTCCCACCCATGTCATATAAAATTCATATTTCTGGAAATATTTTTAGCTAATCCCCGCAGCTTTGACAGCTCAAAGCGAGTTACATATTGATTTTCATGAATTTGAAGAAAAAATTGCATGGCCCGGTCAGGAACTTCCTGCAAGCCAAAAATAAACTAGTTACTGTGAGAATATGAGGTCCCAATTCAATATGGCTGCTGTGTGGAGGTTGTGTTTACATTGGAAGCCGGATAGAAATTCTAGGCTATTACTGTCAATAGATGATATGTATTGAAGGAATAGATGATAAGCTAACAAATTCTATGATTGATTTGATTTTATCTTCAGTAAGCATGTAAATATTGATCACTGAACTGTTAGTACCGTGAGAATATGGAGGACCAGGCTACTACTTTTTCTGCAAAAAAAAATACAAGGTTTAAAATTGCTTAACTGATGGTTAACATTGCCCTTCTGTACTGTTGGTTTAAACATATTGTATTTGTATACTTTGTACATATAACAAACATATAAAGAGAATATAAATACAACCTTAGTATACAAATGGGATTCAGAAGAAAGTCAATTGACTTATGTGAATCTGTATCCCATTTAAATTTTATTTTCTAAATTAAAGTGATTTGAAAATAATAATACCATTATTTGCAAATTCAGTACTGTACCAAGACAATTAATTGAACTCCATTTCATAACTAATTTATGGAAACTAACTAATTGTTAGTGTCAGTGTATCATAAAGTGTTAATATGTTAATAGGCTCCGCTGGGATGGAATAACTAGTATTGCCGAATATCAGAAAAAATATAATTTTGGGTTGGACTATCTCAATGTCAAAGAATAGTGTTAATGGTAAACTATGTTCACATTCTATTTAAATTGTTTTGCCTTTATAAGATATTCCTGTACACTAATAAAAATGTGCTTATTACTCTCATCAGAAAGCGCTCTCTTGCCATATAAAAGTGTATCCAATGTTGGTTCACATATAGTGGAGATATTCCTTGCATCATTTCCTGGCGAAATTCATTGAACCTATTGCATTCAAACAAGTAAAGTTTGGTAGTTTCAATTCTACTGCAATTGCACAACAGACTGTCTATGATATTTTTCGAAGAGATGGTCATTTAGAGAGCTGCAATCTGTTCTCAGTCTAGCATGGTTTATTTGGCCAATGTGTTTGTCATTGCCATAAAACAAAGGGACATCAGTCATGGTAGAGTTGAGTCTGCGCTTAAAAGCGCAATACTTGTTGCATTTTTGGTATCTTGAGGCAGTTCATTTCAATCAAGCATGACTGATGGTAGAAATGAGTTGTAGTTTAGAGGAGTATTAGAGCGTATAGTTTTATAATCAGACGCATTTCGGAGATTATATGCTGTTTTATTTCCAACTGAAGGGGGAACAAGTGAAGACTAATTCATTTGCCTGATACTGTGTACAATTGTCCCACACGACGTCAGCATATTTGAGCAGTGGTCTGATAAATGTAAAATATATTGTCTGTAGCAATGTCCTATTAAGTTGAAATTTAAGTTTTCGCATCATATAAATGGGATGCCAAGCTTTTGTTTTGATAGACTTGAAATGTTCATGCCATGCAAGATCATTAGAAAAGGTAAGCCCAAAGTGCTTATGAGAGTTAATGGTGTTAATTTGCTGGTGATTCATATTTAGGGCAGGGTGTTTAGGTTTTATTAGTTTTCTAGAAAATAATATTGACTGGGTTTTTGAAGAGTTAAAAGTGACAAGCCAATTAGATGCCCATGTATATACTTGTGAAAGTTCAGAGTTTAATACAACTGATGATTTTACTGGATTTTCTACTATTATGTAAAGGCCGCTGTCATCAGCAAATAGACCTATGGAAGAGTTGATATTCAATATACATGTAATATCATTTATGTAAATGAGGAAGAGCAAGGGACCAAGTATTGAACCTTGGGGCACACCAGTCTTTTAAGAAAGCACCTGGCAATGCCACCATTTGTTTCCTATTATTCAGATAATCAGTAAACCATTGATGAAGAGGACCTGTTATTCCCACTGTTTGCAATTTATTAAGCAGACCTTTGTGCCAGACTTGGCCGAAAGCTTTGCTAATGTCACAAAACACAGCTCGGACTTCCTCTCCTTCATCTACTGCTTTGCAGAATGAGTTGTAAATGTCTACAAGTTGGTTGATATTTAAAAATAGTAAGTGAGTATGATCAGGAAATACCACGATCACAAACCGCAGACAACCCCATTGCACCACAAGGAAGAGCCACTCAACCATCTCGAGACACCAGAAAGACAAATTAAGCAAAGCAACCGGCTCTCTCTTCCCCATCAAAGTCTGATTGTAGGGTAGTAAGAACATTGTGGTCCCTAAGAAAATTAAATACATATTTGTGTATGATTTTTTCGAGAATTTTGACAACAGTACTTAAAGGGAGCACAGTGGCTCAGTACTTGACTCGAGACCAAGGGGCCGCGGGTTCGAGCCTCACTGGCATCACTGCTTTGTGGTCCTTGAGCAAGACACATTTATCCTAGCTTAGTACTGGTTCAACCCAGGAAGACATGTCCCTGTTTAACTGAAAGATTGTTGATGGGACGTAAAGAATCAAATAAAACAAACAAAACAACAGTACTTAAAAGTGAAATTGGTCTATAATTGTTGATACCAGAGGTGTCATTTTTCTTATGGATTGGTGTGACAATAGCTTGCTTCCATATACCTTGACTTTTCCCTTTATGAGAGGGGCATTAAAAAGATCACAGAGTGGAAGGGTTGACGGTTGGGCTAATTCCTGGAGAATTCTATTATTGATAGCATCAGGACCATCAACTTTGCCAATTTGAGGAGACTTTAGGACAGCTTCCACTTTGCTTGCTGTTACAGAGATAGAATATAAAGTGAAATCTGGATGGTCTAGATCTTCAGGGAGGGTAGCATTACTGTCATCGAGAGATGATTGTTCAGTAAAATAATTATTTTATATGTTAGCTTTATCAGCATTATCAGAATATATGGTGTCATTTACTTTGATGGGAGGGATAGATGAAAATTGACTGGGCTTGATAAAAGTTTTTAGAGTTTTCCACCAATCTTTTGAACAATTTGTATTATTCTGTACTGTTGAGCAGTGAAATAGATAGGAATCACACTCCTATGTATTTTTTCAACACAAATCCTTTAAAAACTAATTTTCATGGTTTAAAGGACCCCACCAACTTATTGATATGACACATAGTGTCAGTCAGGTGTACATCTTTACCTTTGAAAACTTACCTGTAAATAGAAATTGTGTTTATAAAACACTGTGCCCCCAACCATTTGCTTGTCCATAAGGATGATCTCACCAAGTAATCTACTCACCATCCTCTATCAGCTGACCGAATTTGAGGTAACTAGCTGTAATGGTTTTCAAGATATCTTTATAACAAGTTTTCTGTGTCCAAATTTGCAAAGGGCAATAGCCCGAAAAAATGACTCGTAAAAAATAAAATAACTTTTTCTTAAATTGCCTCCAGGTAATCTACTCATTATCCTCTATCTTCTGACTAAGTTTGAAGCTCCTAGCTGTTATAATTTTTGAGATATCAAGCTTTCTATGTCCATATTTTCAAAGAGCAATAACTCCAAAAAAAATAAACTAACTTTAAAATTTTCACCAGGTAATCTACTCATTATCCTCTATCTGCTAAGTTTGAAGCATCAAGCTGTTATACATTTTGAGATATCTTGATTACAAAATTTCATAATGACCCTTTAAAAGGGGCATAACTCCACAAAGGGAGATAATTTGGACTAAA
Source organism: Loripinus fragilis (assembly GCA_964019695.1). NCBI lineage: Eukaryota > Metazoa > Mollusca > Bivalvia > Lucinida > Lucinidae > Loripinus > Loripinus fragilis. The sequence goes on along the minus strand of OZ026520.1, from coordinate 39,908,896 downwards.
AAAATATATGAGTCAACTATTTTTTGATGACACATCTTATATATGAAATTTCAAAACTGCAACTTAAATTTTGTAACGGACGTACAAACGGACGGACGGAAAAGCCCAAAGCAATATGTCCCTCCAACTTTTTCAAAGTTGGGGGCATAAAAACTACCTCTCGTGTACACTGCCATATCAGTGTTGGGTGCTATCCAATAAGCAGAAATAATGAGCTTGTAAAATAAATTTTATTAAACAATGTTGCATTCTGCAATACTTTTCACCTGCATTAAGCGAAAATTGGTCTTGAAAATCAAGTTTTGGTCTTCTTTTTGAGTGGCCGCTTGAAACAGGTTTTACTGTACTAGACTAAGAAACTCTGCCACTAAACTATCACAGATATCACTCCACGTTAATTTCATACTTTTCTTGGATAGCACCATCTGTATAACTCCTCCATTTTCTACTGGTTGTATGCATGGTCCATCTGTGTGTGATGACAAGTCATCTGTTACTTTCATCATAAAGAGATATGACCATTTATAATATTATCACATGTCTTGCTGTAACATTGAATGGGTAAACTTGGTCATGGCTTTGTTCCAACAATATAGAAGTTACATGTACAAGGAAATTATGGAAAAAACTGTCCAATGATTTCATTGTAAAATTGTCCCCATTATGCTGGACTTCACAAGAAGGCATTTCTGTTCTATCTTTCCTAGCAAAACCATATGTTGGGTACTCAAAAGAAACATCTCAGTGAGATGATTCTTTTGAGTAGCAACATGTTTTGGTTGTCAGTGATTATAAAACAACCATATTCTTACGCTCAAAATTTTGGCTAATTAAGGACACACTCCACCAAAATCTGATGCCATCCCCATGGTCCTCAAGCATAGTGTCATGAAGGGATATCACTGTATGTTTGTATGACCCTAGCGTCCCACTCCAATTTTGAGATTGTGGTGCTATCATAATAAATATGAACATGTACAATCTCAAGGTCATATTCTGCATCACTGCCATATTTAGCCACGTCACTTTGGCTGACTTGACTGCAAACCAGGAATCTGTCTGTCACGTCACTGGCCGTAGGGGCGCGGTTGATTTAATACCTGTCTCTAGATCGTAAGTGGCTATAATCATGTTAATGATGTCTTTGATCTCATTCAACGATATATCTTCTGAAAAAACCTGCAGAGAAACAAATGAAAATTATCAATTAACCCATTTATGTAGAGTAGAACCTTCCATCCCTTATGTGTTGCCATTGCCCACTATTCATTAAAGTCGCTCAGGCATCTTGAGACCTGATAAGAGCATGTAATAAACAAGGGGCAAAGTGGCCCTAAATCGCTCATCTGAGTTTTGTTCAAAGCTTACATAAGGTATCTGTTGAAAGCTGACCATGTCCCTAAAGGTGACAACTGGGGCAGGGCCAATTTTGGCCCCAGGGGCATACTTTGAACAAACTTGGTAAAGGTCCACTAGGTGATGCTACATACCAAATATCAAGACTGTAGGCCTTATGGTTTCAATCAAGAAGATTTGTTCATGTTTTTCCTATGTAAGCTTTTGTAAAGCATGTGACCCCGGAGCAGGGCCTAAATTGGCCCAAGGGACATAATTTGAACAAACTTGGTTGAGGTCCACTAGGTGATGCTACATACTAAATATAAAAGACTCAAGGCCTTATGGTTTAAGACAAGAAGTTCTTTTTCATGTTTTTTCCTATATAAGCCTAACATGTGACTCCCTGGGGTAGGGCCATTTTTGGCCCAAGGGGTATAATTTGAACAAATTTGGTATAGGTCTACTAGATGATACTACAAACCAAATATCAAGGCTCTAGGCCTTATGGTTTCAGATGAGAACATTTTTTTTTATGTTTACCCTATATAAGCCTATGTAAAACATGTGACCCCTGAGGTGGGCCATTTTTGGCCCCAAGGGCATAGTTTGAACAAACTTGGTAGAAGTCCACTAGGTGATACTTCATACCAAATATCAAGGCCTTATGCTTTATGGTTTCAGACAAGAATATTTTTTCATGTTTTTCCCTATAAAAGCTTTTGTAAAACATGTGATCCCTGGGCGGGGCCATTTTTGGCCCCAGGGGTATGATTTAAAAAAAACTTGGTAGAGATCTATAAGTGATGCTACATACCAAATATTATCGCTTTAGGCCTTTTGGTTTCAGACAAGAAGATTTTTTTTATGTTTTTCCCTATATAAGCCAATGTAAAACATGTGACCCCCTGGGGGGCATTTTTGGCCCCAGCTGTATAATTTGAACAAACTTGGTAGAGGCCTATTAAATGATGCTACATACCAAATATTATGGCTCTAGGCCTTGTGGTTTCAGACAAGAAGATTTTTCTCATGTTTTTCCCTATATAAGCCTATTTATCATATGACGTCGCGTCTGGGAGTGAAATAACACCATGCGATAAAATCGATAAACCACTAGTGGTTTATAGATTTACGGGAACGTTATGACGTCCATAACAACGCTGCATACATAACAAAATTATGACGTTTTTATGCCAGAAATGAGACTTCAAAGTGATCTTAATGCCATATGATAAAAGAATCTAACATTCGTGCTCGTGTTTTATTGAATTTATTAAACTCGTTGCGAAAAAGAGATAAAATGCTCGGCGAGCCTCGCATTTTATTTCTTTTCCCCAACTTGTTTAATAAATTCAATAAAACATGAACACTCATGTAAGATCCTCTATGTAAAACATGTGACCCCAGGGCCAGGGGTGGTTCCATTTTTGCCCCAGAGGCATAATTTGAACAAACTGTGTAGAGGTCTATTAGGCAATGCTACATACCAAATGTTAATGATCTAGGCCTTGTGGTTTCAGACAAGAAGATTTTTTAAAGTTTTCATCTTGAGAATCTATTTTTAGCCTGTGTGACCTAGATATGCAATGGACCAGAAACATTTGAACAATTTTTAAAGAAGGCCATATAAGGATCATTCCTGTCAAGTTTGGTCAAAATACAGCCAGTTGTTTAGGAGGATGGAGCAATTGATGATGACGCATGACACATGTCATATGACACAGGACGGATATCCAACAATCACAATAGCTCACCAATGGCTCAGGTGAGTTAAAAACATTATATTTACATCTCAACCAAAATATATGTTGTGGGTGCTCAAAAGAACTGTCTGATGGATTATAAAACATTCACAATTTTATGCCAAAAACATTTGTTTATCTGAATCTGGACCTATGGTTGCTGCTGGTAAAAATTTCAAATTTCTGAATATGGCTATATAGCTCATCTGGGTCTGCACTTTTTGCTGATGCTCCATTCATGGGACCCTAGGCATACATGGGTTAATTTCATTTATTTTGAATCTATATGCTATAAGAAAAACCAGTCTTTGGTCAAAAAATGGTCTTCATAAGAAGTTTGTGTGCCTAGATGCTTAATGACACAGTCAATACTGTTCATATCATGTTGAGCAAGGCCAATAAAGCTATCAAACTGTCCTGTCCAAACTTGATCCTATTAGACTTCAGTACCAGTAGTAAGTGATCAAGCCTACAGTGTTTGATTACAACAACGGTGCAGCAAAACCTGTGTAAAACGGCCACTCAAAAATAAACAAAACGAAGACTTAATGACAACTTGTAGCTTAATTAAGGTCGAAAGTATTTAATACTTATGACCTGCATTAACGATAATTGGTCTTGAAAACCAATTTTTGGCCATTTTACACAGGTTTTACTGTACCCTACATAAGCCTGGATACTGCAATTCTCATTTTATGTTGTCTGTGTATCATGTGCTGATGTACTTTGGCTGCCTTCATGTATATTGCAATTATATGGACCCAGATCAGACTGCTCCCTGAGGAACATGATCTGGGCTCAAAGTGTTTGCTTCATGATTAAAGTGTATGTTGTCTGGAGAGCATTAGAATATATGCAGCAGATGTAATAAGCTGATATTTCAGGGAAAAGAAAAATACTTAAAGGGTAAAGGTTAATCAGCTGTAGGGATAGTTGGCTATAGAAATTACTTCATGACCATTCTCCTTGGACTGGAGTTGAAAATCACAACACTGCTAACAAATGACAGATCCTACATGCTGGGGGTCGAAAGCCCTTAAGTTAATAAGGTAATCTACTCCTCCAGTAAGGGCAGTTTATCAAACACAACCATCAATCCAGCTCCTTCATTGCATATACCACTTCAGTTGGATTAAACTCTCCGTTTCTTAATTTTGAGAGCACTCACTGAACTTTTCGACACTGATTATAAGAGTTTAATACAGTAAATGTTCTAAAAATTTCAAACACTAGTTGCTTGCCAAAAAGGCCTAGACAAAAAGTGCAGACTCAGATCAGACTGCTTCTGAAGAAGCAGTCTGATCTGGGTCTTCCCTGTTTGCTATTCTGACAAGCTTTTTGTTAATTCCAGCCCTTATTTGAGAACAGAAAAAGAAAGTGTTCGGAATTTTAGAACACATACCGTAGTAACATTATCACGTGGGGTGGCCAATTTGAAATTAGCCTTACCTTCCACCATGGTACATCTGCCTGTCTGTTATAAGGAACTTCTACTCCCAAGGAAAGAAGCGAAAAGTAAACAATAGCAATGGCAATATGCTGGGGCCTAAACCTCAGGGCCAAAGGACAGTGGTACGAATCTCGCAGTAAACTCCAGCAGGTCTGAGTAACTGGAACAGTTTCCCAAGTGTAGGGATCAAACCAATCTTTGAGAAACTTCAGGTAGTGTAAGAGAAACTGAAATAAAATTCATACATGAGTGTTCAATTTATTAAACAAGTTGAGGAAAAACAATAAAATGTGAGGCTTGCCGAGCATTTTATAGCCTTTTCCCAACAAGTTTAATAAATTTAATAATACAGGAGCTTGAATGTTAGATTCTATTTATCACATGTCATTAAAATTACTTTAAAATCGCATTTTGCCATGAAAATATTAGAATTTTGCCAATAGGTACACAACATTGCTATGGATGTCATTACATAAGGTTACTAAATATGTAAACCACTAGTGGTTAATAGATTTTAATACATGGCGTTATATCACTTCAAGATGAGAAGTCATGCTTTGATTTGATAATGATTCTTTTTGTCCCATCAACAATCTTTCAGTTATGTTGGGACTGGTCTTCCTGGGTTAAACCAGTACTAAGCTAGGATAATTTGTTTTTTTTTTTTTTTTGTTGCTTTACGTCCCATGTCAATAGCTATGGTCATTGCGGGACGGTCAGTTCACTTAACCACACTTTTTCCTGGGCAGGCTTGAGCAAGCGGTTAACCAGTAATTTGTGCACATACTTTCGCTTGTAACTGACAACATCCCTTCTTGAATAAATCAGCGGAAGGGAGGAGAATGACCGTAGAAATTATTTCATGATCAATCTCCACGAAAGTATGGTACCGTGCCGGGATCGAACTCGCGACCCCTGGATCTGCAGTCAGACACGCATCTGTAGCCAGACACGTTACCGACTGCGCTACGCGGCCCGGTATAAGCTAGGATAAATGTGTCTTGCTCAAGGACGCAACACAGTGACGCCGGGGAGGCTCGAGCCCACGGCCCCTCCGTCTCAAGTCAAGCACTCTACCACTGAGCCACTGGGCTCCCTATGAGACGTCATGTGATATATAAAGGTTATAAGAGTCAACTCTACAAAGGGTATTAACTGCAGATAGAAAAATCAGTTCACTTTTGACATCACACAGATTTACTATCCATCCCCTTAAACAAAAGTTGATTATTTTTTCTTAACTCTTCAGTTTACCTCCTTTTTTGTTTGATTTGATGCTTTACATCCCAATCAACAATTTTTCAGTCATGTCAGGATGTGTCTTCCTGGGTTGAACCAGTACTAAGCAGTGGTTAAAATGTCTTGCTCAAAGACACAACACAGTGACGCCGCCAGTGGTGAGTCTCAAACTAGCAACCCTTTGATCCTACCAACTGAGCCACTGCGACCCACATCTCTTTGCATACTGGGTAATTTTGCATGCTTTTTGTTGTCTGTTGATTTTTTTTTTTCAAAACTTTAATCGACTTTTCGAAAAATTCTTTCAGATGTAGAGTGACAGTAGATAGATTCGTACAGTAGACAGATTCGTACACTCGGCAGTTCTAGCCCTCTGCTGCCTTTAGTATGCAAATTAAAAGCCCATTAATTACACCAGCAATCAATCACGCATTTCTGTCAATCATTTTCAGTGCCAATTCGCGCGTGTTTGGCAGTGCGAGAGCTTTGCAGACGACTTTTTCGGGCCACCGAAACAGACATTGTACTGAATCGTAAAACGTTTGTGTACATATTCAGAATCCGCAACCAATACAAAGCTTATCTAAGCACCAGATGGTAAGAAAATAATCCTTTTTGTATTTCAGGTACTTACATTTCTGCCCCTTTGCTTATTTGTGTACAATTTTTATCGATCTGCTGACCTCTGTCGCAGCTGTCATTCCGGATATTCTAGAGTGATTATTTCCCTTTACAACAACAACAACAACAACTTAGAGGGAGCGCTCATTATTTCAGTTTGGTTGACTACTTGATGCGGACCTAATATATGCAATCAAATGTATTTTTTGTGTGTTTTTTATGTTTCACATACATGACAACGTCCCCAACAAGCTAAAGTGTTATTCTGTTCTATTCTATTCCACTAACAAAAGTTGCCAGCTACTTTCAAGTTTCTAGCGAATAAATAACCATACAATTCAGCAGTTTAGAGTAAAATTGGTGGAATTTTAAATATTTTATATTATTTCATCTCTGATTTGCGTGTAAAGTCAGATAAAAAGGTGTACGAATCTGCATACTGTCATGTTCAATTTTTTTCCGATTTTCCGCCAGTTGAATAATGATAGCTCCCTAGCTAACTGGAAAAGCCGAAAACGAAACTAGGTCAGCATAATAAACTAGACATGTGTATTTTCTTGGCTACAACATATGAAAAGGCTAGTTAAAAAGGTAAGAAAGTTATAATTAGTTTACTTGCAAAACTGTACGAATCTACCTACTGCCACTCTACCATCAGAGTGTCAAACAGTTTGGATCCAGATCAGGACCGACGTTTTGTCGGCCCTGATCTGGGTCTAAACTGTTTGCAAAGGTTATCAGCAGACAACACTAGTGGTTTTATACATACATGTACTATACCTTTCAATTCTGCTATTCAATTTCAAATTAAGCTCCAAAGCTTCCTGAATACCTGCATATGTTGAGATCCAACATAAAAATAACTCATGATAAAACCAGCCATGACATGTGCAGTTTGTGCACCAAGCCTCGCAATCCATATATAGGGAGCGCAGTGGCTCAGTGGTAGAGTGCTTGACTCAAGACCGAGGGGCCGCGGGTTCAAGCCTCTCTGGCGTCACTGTGCTGTAGTCCTTGAGCAAGATACATTTATCCTAGCTTAGTACTGGTTCAACCAAGGAAGACCTGTCCCTGTTTAACTGAAAGATTGTTGATGGGGCGTAAAGAATCAAATGAAGCAAAAAGCAATCCATATAGTCTGATCCATCTTTAATGTGTGCCCTATGGGTAGCATAAGACCACAGTATCTTCAGCCAATCAGGTGGACAGCAAAGACTCTGATCAGACTTGACAGTTGCTGGGCACACATACCACATTGTCGGTTATGCTACAGCAATGATGTCATTTTTGATGTTTGCTTAACCCTTTACTCCATAGGCTATATTTAGATCATGACATCATTTTCTATTTTTAGAAAACATTGAAAAAAATCAAGAAAAACTGAAGTTCACTTTTGAATATTTTTGAAAATATCATAAATGGAAAATGGAGCATTTGCTCTAAAAGAGCAAATGCTCCATTTTCCATAATATTTTAAAATACATGTACATGATATTTCAAAGGCGTCAAGCGTCAGGCGTGTTTTTATGGAGTAAAAGGTTAATACAAAGAATGAAAGAAGATAGTTTGGGTCTCTAGTCTCGATGGACAACTGCACATGTACTTTCAATATTTGTATGCTGGGAAACTTTGTATCCTTTTTTTGTCTTCTGCTAATTTTTTCAAAGTCAACATCCTTAAAATTATTTCAGGAATACAATGAACCATCAGAGTATCAAACAGTTTGGATCCAGATCAGTTTAAATTTCCGTAGGTCCTGATCTGGGTCCAAACTATTTGCCAAAGTTACCAAAAGACACTACTTAAGAGTTAAAGATTGAATGTCTTTAAGTTAACAATGTATGGCTTACACAATGAAAAGATAAACGGATAAAGTTAGACAGATCAGACTGTTGGCTGTGCACTAAGTGAACGGCTAATAACTCATGGTTTAATCACACAAACAACATTTTACATAGGTGCTGAAACAACTGAACAATTCTGCTGATTAGACTGGATGGATTTTCACCTACCTTATGTGGGTGATAAACAACAGCCTTAAACTGTAAACTTCTCAACAGAAACAGCTCACAGTTGACAATAGTGTCCCTCAGCGACCAATATGTATCTCCCATCTCAAGGGGCGGCTTATCACGGTGAAGTGTTCTAGAAAATAATCAAGTTCATTTAAAGCACCAATCAGGACTGCAGCAGAGAACAAATTTGAGCCACAGCATGTGATCTACAACAATGTGGCATTTTGACGAGTGTAGACTCAGACGAGCTTGTGCAGCCTTCTTTTAAGCTAAGAAACTCCAAATGATGTTCAGTCAGTAGATTAATAGACATAGAATATTCAAGCGTATGCGCAGGCTGATCTGAGACCTTGCTGGTTGCACATACCACATTGTTGGAAATCTCATGTTGCCGTTCATTTAGTTCTATAAGCAAGCACATGATATTTTGATACTTATCACATATGCGCAAAAAACGCCTTTAAATGTATATGGGCAGCGACGCGAGATAACCTGTCTTCGCAGTTTACGACAAAGTGAGATTCAAACCATCCTGCTCTGCTACAGGGACTAGCTAGAAAATTGAAATTCAGCTCATAGCAAGTCTCCTTTTTATATCTTGATTTATATGTTCTAGGAGATTGTTTATTTATGTCCCATCAACAATCTTTCAGTTAAACAAGGATGGGTCTTCCTGGGTTGAACCAGTACTAAGCTAGGATAAATGTGTTTGGCTCAAAGACCACAACGCAGTGACGCCGGTGAGGCTCAAACCCGCGGCCCCTCAGTCTCGAGTCAAGCACTCTGCCACTGAGCCACTGCGCTCTCTATGTTCTAGATGATGCATTGATAAGTTAGGGGTCTTTCATGCAAACCAAATTATAATATCTATGTGTGTTGATCCACATCTGAATCAAGGGTTAGGTTGGCGTAATGAAACCGGTTTTAGCCCTCCAGTAAAACATTTTACTGACTGTTCCAAGGCGGTACTTCTTTTGTGGGTATTTTATATATTTTTTTTTCTGTCTTGTGTTTGTTATGCTGTTGTGCGCGTCTGTTTATTTGTGCCTTGTGGTCACCTGCTGGGAAAGGGCTGACCTCTTGGCTCTCATTTGTGGTGTCTAACTGTCTAACTGTGAGTTTGTCACTTTCCAATTGGTATCCTAGGTAAGGTGTGGCACTTGATTGCATCGATTCCTGATCTTTGCACCCTTACTTACTTAGATATTATACTTTCCAATCAGTGAATAACAAAGGCGCTGATGAGACTGTGCGGATGAGCAGGCTGGTTTGCGTCTTTGTTTGCAGCCCCCGAACATAGGTTTTCTCATGTTGAGGCCCATATGATGTACATGTATCTAGCAGGGCTAGAGGTCTAACTTTTGGTCTGAGTCTGAGTCTTCATCTACATCCAAACTTTGTGTATACATGCTGGCAGGGAAGGCTCTAGCCTGAGCCTTTGTTGCTCAACCATGCGATAAATTTAAAGGTAAATTGTATTTAAATTAGAAATTGTGTTTGTAAACCAATGTGCCCCCTATCATATACATAAGTGACATCATTGCTGTAGCATAACCATAATGGCCCTGGAACGCTCACCCGAATTCTCAGCCCTGGAGGCACTTTTTTAAGCATAGTGATATAAGGGTCATGAAGTATCATAGATTTGATCAATCAATAACATTCTTGTATAATTATTTTGAATCTGGACCAATGGATCATATGTTGCATAAAGAGTTTTATTTTTAGCTCTGGTGGCTCAGCAGAGCAGAACTGTTTGGGCAATTTTGTCATAGGGCCTTATAAGAAGCATTTGTGTGAAATTATTTTGAATTTGGACTGGTACCATGGAGGAGATACCATTTAAATATTTTTCTTATCTTCAGCTCTGGCAGGCCATCTTGTTTGGTGGAGCGGAACCATTTAGGTAATTTGGGCAGAGGGCATTATGAGGAACATTTCTGTGAAATTATTTTGAATTTGGACCAGTGGTTCAGGTGAGCTAATAAAAAAGGGCATAGTATTTTTTTTATGAAATCAAACTGCAGTTTGTTAAGTTTTTTCATTAGGAATTATGAGGACATAAAAATCTGATTCAAATATCTATTATGAGCACTCACACAATGACCTCACCTGTAAGAGACATTGACGATATCTCTCAAACTGACATGGGCATCTTCTGTTTTACTGGCCAAATACAAGGCTGTCGTGGCTATCAGCTGAAAATATGCAAAATATATAAAAATTGTAACTACTTATTTAAGTGCTTGTAATTTTTGCTATTATGTATCTATACAAAGAAATATAAAGTTTAAACAAAAATATGCGTCCTAACTATAACATGAATTTGCTTGTAACACAGTCATTTTGTGGCTCCCGAATTATTTCTACCATAGAATTTTACAAAGAAATTATAGGAAAATGACCATGAATTCCTTTATTTGATAGTACCTTTAAAACATGGTTCACTTATATCATGGTAAATTCCTACGGACCACAAACAAAGTGTTATAAAGGAACTGCACTGTACTAGTAAACCATGGTAAAATAGAGGTCACAGTATTCTGGTCAAACAACACATGCACAGTGAAATCATGGCAGATGTCACCAGAGTATTTGTGGTCAGATAAAGACACTTAACTAGATGGTTTCTACATGGGTCCAGATAAGGATAGTTTGTGCTCCTAAAATTGCATTTATTTCCTTACCCGTCAGTTTAACATGTGTTTTGGGTGCTCAAAAGAACTGTCTCATTGAGACAATTCTTTTGAGCACCCACAACATAGGTTTTGGGTGAGGAATAAGAAAAATAATTTTCCAGTATGCACTCTTATCTGGAGGCCTGTTGATAGTTAGTGTACACACTGGCATGGTTTTAGGAAACTTCATAAACAGAGATGAGGCTCTGAAAGGTAAATCTTATGAGGGTCTATCCAGTTCTGCATATGGAGGCTGAAAAAATCGCTTAAAAAACATAAGTTTCCCATTTGTTGCTTTTATGGTGTAAAAAAGCAAAAAAGGGAGAATGTAGTGCTCCACTCTGGTCTTTTAACTTCTTATCTAAGCTAATGCGAGCTGCAAATTGTGTACGGTTTTGTCAGAATCCTTTTTGTCGTGAGGTACATTAAGGTTATTTATCTCACCACAAAATTTATTCAGATAAAACCATACACAATTTGCAGCTCACATCAGCTTTGATAAGAAGTTAAAAGACCAGAATGGAGCACTACAGTCTCCCTTTTTTGCTATTTCACACGATAAAAGAAATATTTTTTGTTATTATGCAGTTTTTTCAGGCTCCATATACAGAGGCTCTGAAGTTTCCTACCCGTGACTGGGCTAAGATAAACTTAAGGGAATCATAACAATGAAAACATTTGAAAAAGATAAACCATGCAAAAATATGATCAAGGGTTTGGTGAAAAGAAGCAGTCACAAATACCAAAGTAGACCAGACACCAAGGTTTAAAACTTTTCCATGCTTAACTCAACTGAGCCTGAAATTCATCTTGCTCATAAATGTTAGAATGCCAACAATTGTTGACATTTTAACACATACAAGCAGGATAATTTCCTAAATACAACATCTAAGAGTTTAAAAGCAAGAAAAAATATTTATTGTTCACCAGTTAATCTTTTATAAGCAATCTGAAATTCATTCTCAGCTGAGTAGAGCATGAAACAGTTTTTAAAACCTCAGACCAGGCTTTCGGATGGCATTACCGCACTGCAAATGTTTCATGGGGGAAATGACCTGGCTCATATGAAAATAAAACATGTACAAATATACTTGTCACTTATATGTATTGTATCGCTTACCAGTAAAAGACATAGCTGAGCCTGCACTGCATATCCATGCAGTTTTGTGAGAGCCTTTACTTTTCTTACATATTTTTTTTGTGTTTGATTTGATTCTTTACGTCCAAGTCAACAATTTTTCAGTTATGCCGGGATGAGTGACAGTCTTCCTGGGTTGACCCAGTACCAAGCAGGGATTAATGTCTTGCTCAAGGACACAACACAGTGCAGACGGCGAGGCGCAAAACCCGCAGCCCCTCGATCTTGAGTCAAGCACTCTACCACTGAGCCAATGTGCTCCTCTTTTCCTACATAAAGACTATGGTAGAGACTAAAACTTTGATAAACTGGACTAACTCATTGCTCAGGCAGATTTAACTCTGCCTGCAAGTGTGACTTTGTTGTCATTTGCTGATTAACTAAAGGCAAAAGGTTTGGACTAAGATCAAGCCCAACAAAACTTTAGGCCTGATCTCAGTGATCTGGATCCAAACTGTTTGACATCTTGATGGTATTAAATCTTAAAAGAAATTTTTGAAAATGTTAATTTTGTAAAAAAAAAAAATCAGCAGATGACAAAAAAGCATAAAATCACCCAGCAGGTACAGAGTTAAAGGATGACTTTAAGCATATTTGCCTTCAGTACCATTTTTACCCTTATTCCTCCAATATTCTTTGTCCTGAAAATGCTGTCCGCTTTTATGTCTGCTGCATATATTCAAGTGCACTTCAGACTAGATTTTATCATGGAAGCAAACACTATGAACCCTGATCAGGCTGCTCCATTGGGAGTAGTCTGATCTAGGCCCATATTGTTTGCAATATAGGCTTAGGCTACATAAGAACATAAGCATGGAGGCAGGCGATTACTGAATACGATGATGATGATGATGATGATGATGATGATGATGATGATCAAGCAGAAGAGAGAGCAGACGACAAAAATCATGACTGGCAGGAAAAGGGTGAAATGAACTCGCAATAGCATTTTATTGAATGAAAAAAAATCATAGGTTTAGATAAACAAAATTTTTGAGCATAAAATTGTAATATTTTCTTACCCATAATTTTTAGCATATGTTTTGGGTGCCCAAAAGAAGCGTCTCATTGAGACGGTTCTTTTGAGTACCCACAACATGTTTTGGTCGAGAAATAAGATAATTAATTTTCTGTTACACTCTCTTAACTAAAGGCCTGAAACTGTTTATTAATTTAACCCTTAAAGCGCCAAGAAAAAAATGCATCTGAAAATGTCGTCTGCTGATGTCATATGCTGCAAATAATTGCGTAGCATTACTGACGAATCAAGTATAGAAGCAAACAGCCTGAACCCAGAACAGACTGCTCCTATATAGGAGCAGTCTGATCTGGTTCACACTGTTTGCCAGTGGCATATTAAACATTTCAGCAGACGAGAAAGCAGACGACTTCTGTTGCGATTGGCGCATTAAGAGTTAATTTAACTGTTACATGTCTCAGCAAGACTGAAATTTACTATGTACTTACATATGGATCATAATCATCCACTTTGTTCTCTCGAAAGAACCTGTGGTAGAGCACTGAGGCAGATGAGAGAGGTATGGACTTCATACGTAGCTTCAGACCTGCAGAAAAGGTGATATGAAATTGCAAATATTTTCTTGCTCATCAGTCTGACATTGTCTGTACATATGTTTTGGAATGCTCAAAAGAAATGTCTCAATGGAACAGTTCTTTTGAGAAACCCTAATATACATGTTTTGGTTGTACAACTATATAAAAACGCCAAAAAAGCAGCAAGAGTGAAACAAACCAAAATGAACAGAAACGAAACTCCATAATATCATATATGTGAATTGCCAGTAACTTTTGACATACACAGCCATTGTATTTAAATAAAACAGACATGTCTTCTTCTTCTTCCACTGTAAGGGTAGTAATCTTCTCAGATTGTAGGTTACCCTGTATAAAAACAGTGATGCCCGATAAAACAGATAAAATGCCCAAGATCCCCGGTTAATACTATGCACAGGTGGCGTCAATCTAGTAGGGTCACAGGAGCTGGGAAGGCAAATTAAGAGGCCTTCCCTAAATTCTTGGAGAGTCTGGACATCGGTAACAGTGGTAGTCTGGTAGACAGTCGATTCCAGTCACTGATAGTACAAGGGTAAAATTTAAACTTTGATAGTACAAGGGTAAAATTTAAACTTTTAGTAGCCTTTAGTTGCTTGTAGCTGACACAGGCATTGGGATTTTTAAAACCTCTTGTACAGGTGTCATTGTTATGAATGTAGTCAGTAGTGACGTCAACCAGACCATGCTGAATTCTGACTAACATAGAGAGTCTGTCTGTATACCGTCTATGCTGTAGAGACTCCCACCAAAGACTCTGGACCATGTTGGTGACACATCTGGGGTTCGTTCTGTATAGTTTTGGTAAACAAAGCAGGCAGCCCTGCGCTGCACTTGTTCCAGGTTGTGAATGTCGCTGGTTTGCTGAGGGTCCCAAACTGTGGAAGAGTATTCAGAGCATGGGTCTCACTACTGTTGAATAAGCCGATGCCTTCACTGGAGCTGTACAGTCACCTAGGTTATGTCAGATGAAGCTGAGAGTTTTGTTGATTGTGTTGTCAATGTGTTTCTTCATGGTGAGGTCCTCGCTGATAGTGACAGAAGTACCTGCTTAGAACTGTCTACTACCTCCAATGCAGGGCTAGAGAAATCTTCATGTCCCATTCGTCCGAAGTCATTCGAAAAAATGACCCACCCCATCCCGGCTGTACTCACGATACATTTCAAAAAAAGTATTGCCATTCATTTAGTTTTGAATAGGGCAATGATGAGATTATCCGACAGGCCCCCGCTCCATGTTTTGGTCCAATGACGGCGGTTTAAATCCCCGATATTTTGGTTAAATGATGAAAAAATTTGTAAAAAACTCCACATCATTTGATAGGTCATTGATCAAACTATTGGAACTAGTTGTTGGAGTTATTTTTTATGAAATAAATTTGCTTTAATGCGATAAAACATGTGCCATTTCCGTGTCCAATACAGATATAACCAACAGTTTACTGCCAACCAGAATATTTACCAGCTTTCCGATGAAGACCGAAGTGTTCCGGATGATATTGATTTGTGACGTAGTGGTTGGACTCGTCTATGGGTGCCCCCAGGGGTTTCGGGGATCTGGGGAGAATGGCTATTTATTTTCAGGGATCTAGGGAGCACTGGTTATTATTTTAGGGGAGCTGGCTCATAGTTTTGGGGATCTAGGGAGCCCTGCCAAAAAGCAAAAATAATAAAGGAAAAGCCTCCATTTTGTTTGATTTTTAAAAATTTCTTCTGCTTCTGGGGGGATAGCCCCCCAGACCCCCCTTGTAAATCCCAAATGTAATTATTTTCATAGAACATGTACATCAAGATTGACCTCAGGAAAAAATGTGCCAAATAACTTTTGTTGTTGTTCATTTATTAACCTTGAAATTGTTGATTTTTTGCTTGGTAACGCATACTTTGTAACGCCCAGATTGCACCAGATCGCACCATTTTTATCAAAATTTTCCCCAGGGGAGCATGCCCCCGGATCCCCCTCTGGCTGCGGATTGTTACAGTGCTACCTATGCAATCCTCTTTAAGATAATAAGCTTATTTTTATAAGAAAACTTAAGAATGCTGATCAGTCTCATATATACTTATTTAATGAAACTGAAGCTAAACAAGTGTATAGGGGCTAATAGTAACTGTAGAAAATTTTATTACAAAAAAATACTGTCACTTTGTCTATAAAAAATCTAGTTTAAGCTGTTGGAAAAAACTCAGCCCCTGCCCCCCAACCAGAAAAACAAATGGTCTGTCTCTAATTGAAAAAAATCAAATCTAGAGAGCATTCCGCCATGCCCACTCTACCAGGTACAGCAACAGCATTTTAAGGAATGGCCTCATACTTTGAGCCATATACCATGCATTTCATTGAAATAATTATTTGTCATGTAATCTATGACTAAGCCCTGTATTTACATGTAAAAGGCAAAATATTAAGTTATCATTAAGTCATGCGCTCTTGTATAGCTTCATAGTTTTTAAGTATGTGATTTTAATCCTACGAAAAAAAAATACATTTTAGGGAGAAATGATTTATATTTTTGGGGATCTGGGGAGATGCTGGTCTATTTTTAGGGATTTGGGGAGCAAAGGCAAAATACTTTTAGGGAGCTGAGGCAATTATTTTCAGGGATCTGGGGAAATCAATGCATTATTTTCAGGGATCAAGGGAGCACAGATCCCCCTGGGGGGGGGGGGGGGGGGGGGGGGGGGGGGCTCGTCTATAGAGTGGAGGATAGAGCATGTAAATTGTTTATATTCTATTCAAAGGGTATACAGCAGGGGTCTCCCTAAAAAGCGTCAAGGAGCGACAAGAAGCGACAAGAAGTGACACAAAGCGCCAAGAGGCTTTTAAACAATTTTTAATGCTTAAAATGAGAAAATAAGATAAAATTTGATAAATTTTGACATATAAAAGTACCTCAGTCCCAGTTATAAGCACTTGCAATACATATAAGGCTCCCAAATAGATGTCATAATTTCTGGTTGCTCGCTAAACTAAGCGTCAAGAGATTTGTCCTGAGCGACAAGAAGAATTAACAACACATTTAATTAGTGTTTAACAAATGACATAATACCTAACAAGAAAAGAAAGAAATATTTGTTGTTCATGTATCATTTTCTATATATCTATCATTTTTAGAGCCCGCATATTTGAAAAATAGAGCTCCTGGCGATTGAGCTCGAGCACTAGTCCAAGCGTCAAGAGAAATGTCATGAGTCAAAGCTATTTGGTGTATTAACTATAATATATACCTGAAAATGTTTAATTTATATATATACCCCCTTTCCCATCGACCTTTTTGGATAAAACCTGCTAGAAATTTGAAACATAGCCACCCAAAAGGGAAGTGGCAGGTAAAATGTGTCACATTTGAAGTGTCAAGAGAAGCGACAAGAAAATTGCGCCACATTTGAAGCGTCAAGAGAAATGTCATGAGACAAATCTTTATGATGTATTAACTAAAATATACCTGAAAATGTTCAATTTATATATGCCCCCTTTCTCCATGGACCTTGTAAACTGCGTCCTATTTGAAGTGTCAAGAGAAGCGGCAGGTAAAATGTCTCACATTTGAAGTGTCTGGAGAAGCGACAAGAAAATTGCGCCACATTTGAAGCGTCAAGAGAAATGTCATGAGACAAAGCTATATGATGTATTAACTAAAATATACCTGAAAATGTTAAATTTATATATGGCCCCTTTCTCAATGGACCTTGTAAACTTCGTCCTATTTGAAATGTCAAGAGAAGCGACAAGAAAAATGCACAACATTTGAAGCGTCAATAGAAGCGACAAGAAAATCGCGCCACATTTGAAACGACAAGAGAAGCGACAAGAAAATCGCGCCACATTTGAAGCGTCAAGAGAAATGTCATGATACCAAGCTATATGGTGTATTAACTAAAATATACGACGATGATGATGAGGTCTATGACCTCCCCGTAATCAGCCTGTGCAGTTTGTTTGGTTTCGTGAGCCTCCATGGGCTCAGGATCGTTACTATTAAAATGTGCAGTTTCGCCTTCGCTATTATCGTTTTTGTGCGAAGACTCAATTTGTACGTCGTTTTATTGAGTTTTGCGTCTGATATGCAGCTTAAGATTTCTTGTTAAAGTTCTGCACTGTGAACCATTTTACATTTTAAGTGTCAAGAGAAGCGACAAGAAAAATGCTCCACATTACAAGTGTCTGGAGAAGCGACAAGAAAAATGCTCCACATTACAAGTGTCTGGAGAAGCGACAAGAAAAATGCTCCACATTTCAAGTGTCTGGAGAAGCGACAAGAAAAATGCTCCACATTACAAGTGTCAAGAGAAGCGACAAGAAAAATGCTCCACATTTCAAGTGTCTGGAGAAGCGACAAGAAAAATGCTCCACATTACAAGTGTCTAGAGAAGCGACAAGAAAAATGCTCCACATTTCAAGTGTCAAGAGAAGCGACAAGAAAATGCTCCACATTTCAAGTGTCTAGAGAAGCGTCAAGAAAAATGCTCCACATTTCAAGTGTCTGGAGAAGCGACAAGAAAAATGCTCCACATTTCAAGTGTCAAGAGAAGCGACAAGAAAAATGCTCCACATTTCAAGTGTCTGGAGAAGCGACAAGAAAAATGCTCCACATTTCAAGTGTCTGGAGAAGCGACAAGAAAAATGCTCCACATTTCAAGTGTCAAGAGAAGCGACAAGAAAAATGCTCCACATTTCAAGTGTCAAGAGAAGCGACAAGAAAAATGCTCCACATTTCAAGTGTCTGGAGAAGCGACAAGAAAAATGCTCCACATTTCAAGTGTCTAGAGAAGCGACAAGAAAAATGCTCCACATTTCAAGTGTCAAGAGAACAGTAAAGGCGCAGACCAGTCTGTGCATCCCGCGCAGTCTGATCAGCGCCTTTGTTATTCGTTTATTGGAAACTATCATATCTTAACTTGCTCCAAGCGAAATTTCAGTTTTCTAGCTAGTCTCTGTAGCTTAGGAGACTCGTTTAGGTCATTTCTGCTGTATTAAATATCTCTTGTCTCTCAGGACTTTTTCTTGTCGCTTCAGATTAAGCTCTCGAGATGGGCGCACGTTCTAATTTATAAGAGCATATATTTCATCTGCTTTGAGATTATTATTATATAAAGTATCATTTTATAAATTAAAAAATCGGATAGGTTTTATGTTAGAAAATATTAAATGGTCCTTAGTAGATCTGTACTTCTTGTGTCTCAAGAGATTTCTCGTGACGTTATTTTTTCTTGTCGCTTACTTTAGCCTTAGCGACTAAAGCAGCATTTTCAGCGATATGTGTGTCTTCAAATGTCTGTGAATATATCTAAGAAATGGAAAGTGATGAGCAACTTCATTTCTAATATCTTGATTGATACATTACTTTGTAACTTATTGTTAATTATTCTTGTCGCTAAGGAGATATCTCTTGACGCTAATAGTTTAGCGCACCGGCAAAACTTAAGGGGGGGGGGGGGGGGGGGGTTATATATAGTTACTTGCAATGTAACTGCATTTACTTAAATAAAAACACTTGTACATGTAAAATATGATCGATTTTGCTATGCAACATACATAAAAATGCATTATAATGCTTATAAAATCCTCTTGACGCTTCGTGTCACTTCTTGTCGCTTCTTGTCGCTTTTTAGGGAGACCGTACAGCAGAGCTCTCACTAGGGTTTTGAAAACAGGAGTCACAGAGCTCTCTTTTCCAAAAAGTGGGAGTCCCACCATACAAAAGAATATAGCCTCCTTCAAAAAAATAGGAGTCCCAGCCAAAAAATGGGAGTTCTGAACTGCAAATCAGCAGTTAGTGAGAGCTCTGAGTATTACACGACTTTGTAACCTGAATAACAACAGCGTGATACACCCAGAAACAATTTGTGCAGTAGTGGAGTGCCCATCCTTCGCTTAAGTGGTATAGAAAAGGAAGATAACGTCAAGCTCATGTGCACAGACCAAGCTTACTGGGAATCGAGACAGTTCACCGACAAGACAGTTCGCCGACACGCATTTTGAAGACAGTTCACCGACAGAATTGAAGACAGGTCACCGACAGAATTGAAGACAGTTCATCGACAAATTTTATATTGTATTTAAATGGAATGTCACAATTTCACCATTAATTGATGTTATAATTAGCAAAGGCCTAATATAAAGCTAATTAAATTACCTATTTGCTTTTGCAATATGATTTTATAAGACATGCATACAACTGCAAATATAGGGATCATTACATTGTCTGTGCGAAAACATGTCCTATATCACTAACGTAAAATAACTATATAAAAATAAAAAGGTAGGCCTGAAAAAATCTGTTTAAATATTCAAAAGGAATGCTTTGAATTGCTGGCGAATTTCATCAAAAATAATGTACGATGGAACACATCAATATAGCTTCATGTAGCAATCAAATGTCTGTCTATTAATCATTAATCAGACAAACAAAATATCGCTTTCTCAACAAATTATATCACCTCAAATCATAACACATCAATATTTCTTCACAATAATCAGTTATATTTTCGAGCCATATGTCAATAACGTGATAAAAAATTGTCGATGAACTGTCTTCATAAGTGTCGGTGAACTGTCTTCAAATCTGTCGGTGAACTGTCTTCAAAAAGCGTGTCGGTGAATTGTCTTGTCGGTGAACTGTCTTGTTCCCGCTTACTGTCCCCACTGTGAGTCTGAAACCGCGAAAACTGATTACAAACAAAATAGAGCAATATCCTTTACTCTTTACTGAAAAGAGTAAGTCATTGAAAACAGTTGTCATTTTTTGCCCTTACCTGCTTCATATATAAATCGCATGACTCTAAAATGGACTAAACTTTCGTTATCTGACATTTTCAGAGCAATTTTTAACTCGGCTAAAAGGGAGGTAACAATTAAGTAACGCAAGTCAAAACGTCCCCAAGTCAAAACGCCCCAAGTATTCGTCAAAATCGTCGCGTCCCCATTAAAACTTCCCAAATTTTTTACAGGTAAAATCGACAGAAAACAGATAATTTTCTTTGATTCAGAACAGGTGACGAAAAAGGCCCCTGCTGACAGTCGTGGTGCAAACAGGCGATCATAGGTAGATAATGCGAAACTATAATAGGGGGAGGGGGTGTCCCGGCTTTGATATTGGTACAGGTTTGCAGCTGGGATTTTTCATACCCACCTATTCATGTGTACCAGTTTTCAGAAATGTATACCTATACGTGTATAAGTCATGAATTTGCTACCTATACATGTATATTGTGCCATGCGGCAACTGTTGAAAAAGCATGTTTAATGCTCACTTTTAATTCTTGCATCATATCATTGCTATGTTGCTTTTTGTTGTGATTCTTCTTCTTCTTCTTCTTCTTTTTCTTCTTCTTCTTCTTCTTCTTCTTCTTCTTCTTCTTCTTCTTCTTCTTCTTCTTCTTCTTCTTCTTCTTCTAATAAAGTGCATCACCAAGTAGTAGACATCCTCGCACTGTAGTAAAAGCTGCGGACACGTGAAGGAGGGTCCATATTTACAATTTAAAAGCAGGTTAAAAACATCTCAATCGACAGTCTTACAGGGAGAGGACTGCCGCGATCCCGGTCTTGAAGACATAAAGGGAAGGGCATTTATAATGCTCTCTGGAAGCTGGTTCCACAGACGAATAACAGAAGGCAAGAATGCCATTTTGAGTGAGTCTGTCCTGCTGTTGGGACCATGAATCTGGACTGGTGATCTCTAATTACTGCTGTGCCTTGTGGATGAAGGTATTCTCTTGGAGGGATACCGACCAGCGAATTTACTATACGGTACATCATAACTGATTTGGCCTGCTGTCGGCGCTGCTGAAGACTTTCCCATTCAAGGGCTCCCATCATCTCTGTAACGCTACTTGCGTAGTTGTAGTCATTCCTGACGAATCTAGCAGCGCGACGTTGAGCTCCTTCCAGCTTAGCTATGTTGATGTCCATGTGCGGGTCCCAAACAGTTGCTGCATATTCCAGTTGGGGCCTGACGAATGTCTTGTAGCAGGTGTCCTTGGTGTGTTGGGGACAGTTGGACAAGTTTCTGTGAAGAAAGGCAGTGGTATTGTTTGCCTTCTTGGTAACTGTATCAACATGTGCATTCCAAGACAATGTGTCACTGATCATGACTCCCAGGTACTTTGCATTCTTGGTGTGTCCAAGTTCTTTGCCATGTATGGTGCAGTTGGCATCAATAGGCTTCCTCTTTTTGGTGATCCTAATTATTTCGCATTTGTCTGGGTCGAATGACATGAGCCAGTCCTTCTCCCATTGCTCTCGCACCCAATAAACACGGACTGGTCACTTACATACAGGTAAATGTATATATTGGAAATACGTTGTCGTGGCTCAACGGTGGCTGAGCTTTCAAAGCTAACGTATGTTGAAGATTTAATCGTATCTCCGTTATTTCTCTGCATATCTTTAGATTTTCTTCAAAAAGCAATGGTTTAATATACTATCTTTAAGACAGCATTCTTATATGTATTGAAAGTTTATCCGTCTTTATGAAAGTCAGTGTAGCAGAGGTAGATTTTATTGTTTATAGCTTAATTCATTAGGTAGCATTTTAAGTCTTAGTAGCAGTGAAATAATTAATAACTTAATTAGTTCATTTTCACTGTTTCATTGTTTTAACCAAGTTTAGATGTGATAGTTTTAAATACATGGGAGAGCTATAGTTGCTCAGGTGAGCGACATTAGGTTGTATTAATCTTTTGTACTTCTAGTTGCTCAGGTGAACGCCTTTAGGTTGAATAAATCTTTTGTGCTGTTGGTATTTTATTGAGATCAGCCAGGTATAGCTGAAGGCAGATTAGGTGGTCAATTTAGATTTCATTGGTCGAAAGGGTGAGCACATTTTGCATAATAATAGAATAACTGTAGCAAGAAGGAAAACCATAGTGTTGTATGAATTTGAGAGAGAAAGAAGAAAAAGTTATATTTGGAGGTTTCCTATCATTTTTTCATTATAAAGTAAGTAAATTAAGACAAAATATCTTTACACCAAATGTTGGATCCTGATCTGGCTCCAAATTGTTTACTTCGATGGTAAATTCCTTGCAACAAAAACTCTGAGGATACTGTGCCTTTGTACTTCAGTAAATTCATTATAAAAGCTGAATCTTCAATTGTTTTATCAAGTATTTAGTAAATTCTAAAAGTAGCACAGAGAAGACCCTGACGAAGAGCTAACTTGATGTTCATAGTTTCCGTGCAATATTTCTAGACCTAAAACCGTTTCCGAGTTTTCATAATTCAATCTATACTTTATGTGGTCATCACTTTCAGTTTAGCTTGTCTACTAATATAATTAATTTGTAACGTGTCACATGAGTGCACTTGTTGTTCCTTTGTTTTTCAGTATTAACACTCACTGAGAATGATGGAGAGAGAGTAAGAGACAGCGGTCAAGAGCCCATAGTTCAGGTAAGCTTGAGAGATCTCCCCTGATATTTTAACGTTGGTTTTACATAGAGAAAGGAAGGTCACATCTATATATATTTCAAATGGCTACTTTCAGTGCATTTGACAAAGCTAGTTTTCTTGTATATAGTAGGTACACACATATGCGTGCTTATCAGAATTAGCCCAAGTCTGCTGATCATAACTTGTATATATTTTTCATCATTCATATCGGCCCTGATATGACTGAAACAGTGTTGAAAGGGGCGTAAAACTGCAATAATGGATTTACGCATTTGACAGTTAGTATGGTGATCAAGCAGAAAGAGCTGATTACATGTTCATTTAATTATTTATATATCAAAAAGATTTAAGTTGTGTTTAACTTAAATTGATAGCCATCTTTATAATAACTGTGCAGACTAGACACATGTTTAATTTGCCGTTGCACCGATGCAGACAATCAGGTTCATAGTGTTCTTATGTAAAGCAGTGTTTTCTATTAATAAGCAACATCCGATGAGCTGCTGAATTATGAACTTGTTTGCCCGCAACAGTGTGACAAGAATGACCTTACTGCGTAAATTACCAGGTCATTCGATCCTCAATATTATTTAGGACATTTCGGGTAAATGTATATTTTATTTTATTTTCAGACCCGATTGTGATTGTGATTGTTTGATTGAGATTGCGATTGTGAATGATCGATTGATAGATTTATAAGTAACTTTGTGATCGACCAATAAAAGGGATTAAAGAGTCTTCTGTTTCGTCTCATTTATTCTGAGCTACAGGGACGGTCGGTTACATCAGCAAGAAACCTAGGTACCCCTTTTAGCTATTTTCAGCAATTTAAGCCGAAAATTATCAGAAATCAACATAAACAGATGAGAAAACTTCACTTATTTTTTACTTTAACTCGTAATATTTTAGCTTCGCATACCGGGAGTAACCTCTTATAATTTCGTGTATGTTCAGAATCAATTTTATTGGCTGTATTACTTTGAAATAGCGCTAAAATAAAGCCTCGACAACATAACTTTGTATTTCCGTCAGTGACCAGTCCGTTTATACTGGGTCCGAGCATTGCTGTAGAGCATCTAGGTCATCTTGAAGTGCCTGTGCGTCCTCCTGTGAGTTGATGATGCGATATAAGAAGCAATCATCTGCAAACAAACGTGGTGTTGCTTTGACTCTGGACGGAAGGTCATTGATGTACACTAGAAACAACAGAGGACCGAGGACTGTACCTTGAGGCACTCCTGAGGTTATTGGCGATGTAGAGGATGTTTGACATTCAAGGGTGACTTGTTGGGTCCTGCCGGCTAATTTTAGCAACCCCCAAAAATATCCCCCATTCTGTACCTTCAACTCAATGAAAGACCCTAAAATGCATAGAAATGACCTTTAAATATAGTCCAATTTTTTGATGACCCCCAAAAACTATCCACAAAATCTTCATACCCCAAAAAATATTCATTTTTCTGATACCCCGAAAAATGTGAAATTCTAATTGTTGAACAAAGAAATGGCCTGAGCCTACTTATGTATAAAAAATATGAGAGTACCCCCCCCCCCCCCCCCCACACACACACACACCCCTAGGGGTCTTTCTGTGTGTAGAAAGATCCTGATTCCTAATAATATTGTTTTTTGTGTTCACAATTAAACATGGCATTATTTTGCTCTGATCCATTCAGCATTAAAATGTATATCATGCACATGTATATAGATGGTGCAGAATGGACCTATTTTTGTTTAGTTACCAGCTCTATATAAGTCCTATAAACGTATAGAAATGATAAATTTTACAACCTATTGATGTAAGTTTATATAGACGGCCTGAAAAAGGGGGCTATTCCAGCGGCACTTCTGTTGTAAGTTAACAACCTCCCCGGGAGGTGCAACCAGTGTCTCTATATCAAGTCGATTGAATATATTTGGTGCAACTAGTGCATGCTCAGACTGATGCACAGTTCGCATATGCTTTAGGATATTTTGTACATTATCTGCAAAGTATGTGCTCGAAAATTATACAACCTTATTTTTACTCTTACTGGGTATTTTTTCATAATTTTTGTAATCTGCAGATTTTTTTTAATTAACATTAAAAAAACAGGGGAAAACCAGAGCGTCAAACCTGCCCGATTTTGCTTGGGCCTGATCTGGGTTCAAGCTACATGTATATGCAAAGTACGATATCAGCAGAGAGCACAAGCAGACAAAGCCTTCTACGAAACAGTGCATATAAACGTGTCGTCTGCCAATGTCTTCTGCTGCATCTAGTTGCTAACATCACAAGCTAATTTCAGCGTTCAGGCAAACCGTGTGACCCTAATCCGACTGAGGAGGAGCCGTCTGATCTGGGTCCACACTGTTTGCTACAGAGCCGTTTTAAAAGAACCAGCATACGACACAAAATAGACGACATTTAGTAACCTTAAAACAACGTCGTATCGACGTCGATTCGACGTTGGTTTGACGCCATTTGCCTGCTGGGATGAATATATTGATTCTACAGAATAGCCAATAAATTTGCAAGTAAGAAAGGGGTAAACAAAACAAGAATTGGTGTCAATATGAAGACATGAGCCGTGACATGAGATTTCCAACAATGTGGCATTTTGACAAGTGTAGACTCAGACGAACCTGTGCAGCCTCCTTTTAAGCTTAGAAACTCCAAATGATGTTCAGTCAGTAGCTTAACAATCATAGAATACTCAAGCGACTAGCAAAGGCTCAGATCAGTCTGCGCGTGTGCGCAGGCTGGTCTGAGCCTTTGCTGGTCGCACAAGCCATATTGTTGGAAATCTCATGTCGAGGCTCACATGTCCTCGGTGACGCTGAAAAGCAATGTTAAACAGATTCAAACTGCGCACCGCGTATCTCGTCCACGTTGCTAAAATGTCATTAATAAAAATCAAGTAGCGGATAAGGACAGAGCTTAGAGTTTCCATATAACCTCTCACCAGCGGTGGTTTTGGCAAAAGTTTTACTCATTGGATATCTACATTTAGTCCTAAACCCTCAAGGATCATTAGTGTCAGCAGTTGGGTGTTTTATTACCTCTAACATTCGACTGCAGAGAACTTGATAGCCATCAAAAAGATAATCATCACACTTGGCATGCTAACCAAGTAAAGACTCAGATCAGACTGCACATTCACATAGTCAGTTCAGAGGCTTCACTGTCCATGTCAGGAAGTATTGAGTATTAAATAAGACTGCTAGTGGCAAATTTTGTCGTCCACTGCACATGCAGTTTGAAGTCAGATCAGGACTGAAAGTACACTGGTCCTCATCAGGATCCAAACACTTTGATAATTTTATTATAATATTTTTTTTTAAAAATGCTTACTTTTGAAAAGAGTCATTGCTTAAAGCTAGTTTGCTGCAGGTTAACAGGATGGAAATTGGGGCTGATCATTGTAAAAGAAAATATTCTGCATGACAAAGGTGTAGCTTGTTTCTCATGAAGGTTATTACATTCAGCTGTTTTGTAGCAGTAGATTTATGGATCTGGCATGCCAGTGTGACCACAATGTTTAGATAAGGATTCAGTTGCACAGTCTGAAATGAACCAATGAGAGCACCTTATAGTAAAAGAACTATTGGCATAAGGCATAGCTTTTCTTATCGGCTGTTGTAAAAATATAATACAATGTTCCAAACTGCCTAATTCCTGGTATCCGTTGCATGACTAGTTATACTCTTACATACAATTGAAATTCATAAGTACTTAAGTAAATTGTAAACTAACCAGCTACCCAAATATAAAAGTTGGAAATTTCGCATCTGGCGAGATTTAAATTCGAACGTGTGCAAAGGCTCAAGGGATTTTGATACTTATCCCATATCCCTAAATGCTTTATATATGTATACGCAGCTAGCAAGAGAGGCGCTACAATAATCATCAGAGTCCGCACTGTTTGTCATCATATAGAATTTATTCAACAAAAGAAAACTAACGAGATATTTGTATTTATCTAATATACGAGCACCGAAGGCTCAGACGAGCCTATGTATCTGAGCAGTCCCGCCAGAGCCTTCATCGGTCACACATAAAGTAGGTAGGGGCGTAGATGAAGCAAGAATGTACAGTAAAGTCTGTCTAAAGCGGCCACTCTCAAAAAGACCAAAAATGGTTTTCAAGGCCAGGTCTAAAGTATTGCAGAATGCTGCGACACTTTTGACCAGAATTAAGCTGGCATTTGGCATTAAGATCTTTGTTTTGTCTATTTTTGAGTGGCTTAAGGCAGGGTTTACTGTAATTAAAGCAAAATAACCAACTCTCCCTTCTTCGACAAGATAATTGCAAAACTAGAAAGGACAACGGGGACTACATAACAAGGACCCATGCAACACAAAACCCCACACACAATTGGAGCAACAACAATCAATAAATCACCAACAACAGAATCACCGCCAGCCGAGGTCACCGAGAGGCTAAGTATTTTATTACAAGCCAAATCTTCACCCTAGATTTTATTGTTACCAAATGATATGCCCTGTTCCGGAAGATGTTTCAAACCAAAATTGTATCTAACTACCAACTCTGAGTGACTGTGATATCATTTAGAAACTGCCATATGAATAGTGTCCATTGTTTTAGTAACTTAGTAGTCAAACATTTGTGTCTGTTGTTGAAGTCACTAACATTAGACTGTGACATATTCTGCAAAATATACACCATAAGACTAAAAATTAAAGTCAGGATCAGGAATAGATACAATCAAGAACCACACCTGTCCCAGGATACCAAATGGGAAAGTAACAAAAATATAATAAACATCACAAACAAGAGCCAAGAGGTCAGCCCTTTCCCTTAAGGAAAGCCTCCCCCAGTGGCGTAGGCTGCTGTCCGTTCTAAGGCGGTGGTTCTGTTGCTGTTTATCTATTGTTTAATGTTCTTCTCATTGTTTGTGGGAGTTCTGTGTTTGCGCTGTTATGCATTACTTTGTGTCCATTCTAGTTTTGCAATCATCTTGAAGAGGAAGAGAAAGCTTGTTGCTTAGCTATTATTGTCTTACAGATGTTTTGTTACTATAATTGTTAAACCCCACAGCCAATGGGAAGCACACCAAACAACAGATCAACAACAACAGAACCACCGCCTTAGAATGGACAGCAGCCTAAGCCACGGGGGGGGGGGGGGGGGGGGGGTCTTAAATGCATTTTACTGGTACCAAATCTTCGCCCTATATTCTGTTGCTGTTAAAACACAAAAGTGTTTACCTTGCATGGAGGCTTCTTAACTAATAAAGTGTATCATCATAGAGAAACAATCAAATCAAATTAACACAGTATGATGAAACAAAGAAAAGGGCTCATAACACACAGAAAGTCAGAGCTAAAGGTAACCCCAAGTTAAACTATGGATTAAAGCTTTACGTCAGGGTCATCATTGAGTCTGAGGCCTGATCCACCGTCGTGCAATTAAAGAGGCAACCATAGCTATTACCCGTGATTGGGTTTACAACCAAGCATGCAAACTGTTGCATGATATCCATGTTGTATCCCACTCTTTTATAACGTTTAATAAATACAGGTGTCCTTCACAGATAGACTTCAACAAATGCCGTGAAGAAATTGCTAATTCATTACAAGCATTTTGTAATCGATGGTGCAAGCGAGAGTATGTTGAATCTAATGCTTTAAATACTTGGGAAGTATTTTTTTAAATAATTGATAGTAGAATTTCATTTTATTGCAATAATTTAGATATTCTTCCACCTAAACCTAAATTCACTTGTAGAAATTTGAAGAAAGGGTCCAGGAATTCCATAGGAAGTTCGTTTTAGCGCCTGCAGATTAGGCTGCTAACAACGTTGTGATCGTTTGAAAAATTGACCACATTAACACCCTAAAGCAAAAACTTAGCACTGCTAAGACTTATGAGCATAATTTGCATGACGAGTCGATGTCATATGGCTGCTAAGTCTGAAGTATTTTTCAGAGTTGGGGTCGAGATTGTTAGGATGTCGAATTACAGGAACATCAGAATCAGTGATGGTTGGGTATATGCACAAATACACAAAGGTTTAGGTATGCACCTGGTCACCTATACGTCCAATGTAAGGGCGGTTTGTCTGAGATAGAGTTCACTGTTACTTTATTTAGTAACGCGGGCATGATTTTGTTATCTTTCTCGAAGATCTTGTGCATTTCTT
Source organism: Loripinus fragilis (assembly GCA_964019695.1). NCBI lineage: Eukaryota > Metazoa > Mollusca > Bivalvia > Lucinida > Lucinidae > Loripinus > Loripinus fragilis. The sequence continues at coordinate 39,879,563 of OZ026520.1, read as the reverse complement.
CCTATATAAAGGGCGGAATTGCCCATTTCTGTTATGGGACATTGTAAAGTTACCGTAACGAGGTACGTTGTAGAGACGCTGTTCATTGTTATAGAAAGGTACATGAAGTTATATATATTTGACCGTGTTGAAATTGTACATGTTAGAGCTATGGCGATTTAGTGTTATTGCATTGAATCACGATGACTCTGGCAGGTCGCATTTTACTGAAATAATAAGTCATTCGTTTTCTATTTTGTCGTCTGTTGAATCGGCCAGCATTCCATGTACGGGTTCTATAGGGCGTTATCAATAACGTCCCGTTTTTTTTTTTTGCAAAAATCACGAATGTTACACACTTGCATATCAATCTACACACATGCGTAGTGCCTAAAAATCTTTTGGGACCATTCTTGCGGCTATAGTAAAGCTGTCCGGATGGACTCGAAGGGTTATTTCGGCCAAAGTTGGTCGCAGGCTATGTCGGGTCTGCACATAAAACCATATTTGCATGCTGGAGGATTTACCAGAGACCGATAGGTGAATAAACATTTTAGCAGCTAGGTTTTAAGTTGTTGTGATTTATATTGCGTTGTTTGGAAAGACGATTTGACTTCCAGAGATAGTCGGCTTTCTGTAGCGACCTGTATGTGTCACATCGAGTTATATCTAACGCATATACAAGTTAAGGTTTAGGTGCATACACTAAAACACACTCACATAAATAAGGTGATAGCTGACATGTACGTTTAGAGATTAGGTGGTTTTTCACCAAAATAGATGTAGAAATATTGTGCATTATTCAAGCATGAACCAGCAAAATGTAATTTCGCAATATTGATGTAAATATTATGTTTGACGATGGGTCATAATTAGCTGTTTACTACTGATACGGTATGCAAGTACAAAATTAGCACGTGGACAGGGTGATGTCCGACATAAAGTCCAAACGTTACGTCGGCACCACTTTGTTCAACGTTTCCTGGAATTTCAAAGAGAATAAGTATCAGTATTTGTAAACCTCGAAACTATCTAGATTACGTGACCTAAGAGGGAAAAAGGGCCATGGGTTCTTGATGTTTCGGCTACGATAGCGTCTCAAACCAGGGTGACGTTACGATAGCATACTGAAGTTTTTTTTGTAAGGCATGGGTTTGTTCGTTTTGGCATATGAGGTATTGTTTAGCGCTGAAAGAGGCCAGTCACTAAAAAATACTTCTCTATTTCACATATTTGAGTGTGGATATTTAGAAGAGCGGAACCATCCTAACCGCATGGGAGCCATTAGCCATACACCCACGGGTGAGGCCTAATCGCTCGCTTATAGGGTTAGGCTGTAGTTTTAAATAATGGGACCACTGAAATTATTTTATTTTGTGAACTTGAAACGAACAACTCCATTTTTGACACAACAGAGTGATTCTGAGTAACCAAGATTCTAAAAGTAGATTGTTTTTGCAGAATTATCTCTGATTTGTGTCCCCTCCTACGTTAGAGGTAGAACGTTGGTGAACCATTGTATCTAAACCTGAGGGCACCTGAAAGTCGTCCCCTTGGGCCACAAACGGTGTGGGATCCGGTTCCAGGATTCGTTAATCCCAACGTAGTCAGAGGTCAACTACATACCCTATGAGTTGATAAGCCAACCGGCTGGAATCGCAAATAAGTGAACAAAGGTGACTTAAACAGTCAAGATCGCGATCAAAAATACGCTGGTTATAAAAGAAGTCCCATAGAAATAGATCTGACATCTCAGTCCAATGTGACGATAAGACTTAAAACATCTCAGAGCCTATTGACGAAGAGTCAACGATTGTGTAGCCAAGAAGATGAAGTTTTCACGAAAGGCGTAAATCAAGGGAAAATTATTTCACACCTCGATACTTGAAATTAGATGGGGCCAGTTTTTTTCTTATATCTTAGATTTGTACGTGAATTATATTCTTTACGTTTCTTATTTCTGACTAGTTGACGTACATCTAGAGCAGGACACTCTAAGATTTATTCTTATTGAAACTATCTTAGAGTGGCAACTTGCCCTAGTATAGGATGGTCAACTAGCCAGAAATAATAGCGTAGGTGGTGTCATTGTATTATTAATGTGTTGTCGATGTATTTTTAGTACATTAAGTACTGAAAAGTTATTACTGGTTGTGTGCATTATTTTCCCCTGGTAGCATCGTCATCGCCTAAAGGAATTTTCCAATAAAATTTCCCCTCTCCCTTCCTGACCGGCTTTATGTCGTAACAGAGATAACAATTACAATTACTTTGAAATTTCATGATTACTGATTACAATTACAATTACTTTTTTTTTTAATGTAAGCGATTACAATTACAGATTACATTGTAAAGTAATCATGATTACTTTACGATTACTTATGATTACTTTTGAGCAATAAATTATTTGGATTATATTTCAAGACTTAACAGAATGTTATACCGAAAAAAGGAAAACTTGGCTATGGTTCTCAATTCTACATACAGAGCTACAAGGTTTACTATATGAAATAAAGAAAAAAACAGTATTCAAAACTTAAACCTTATTATTCCAAATAAAAGCATGGATACACATTTGAACATCCCATTTATCTTACATGCATTTGCAAGATATCCCTTGTACAGGAAAATAGCCATATTTGGCTGTTTAAAGTTAAGTAAGGTCAACTTCAAAATTTGACCATCATAAATAACACAGTTCAGTGTGCTTTAAATTTTTGTTTCTGTTGGAGAAGAAATTAAAATTGAAATTATTCAAAATATCTTTAGTAATGTAGAAATCAACTACAACTTAGATGTTTGCAATAATAGAATATGAAGCACCTAGAAATCTGCTATTTAAAACAAAGAAGTTTTTAATAATATGACTACGCACTTCTAATAATAGTATTTGTAGATTCAATCTTCATGTGGACTTGTATAAAGTTCTTTTTAAGTTCATGAAACTCTCATGTAACTGTGTGAAGCTCAGAGTTGTTCATGATGAGAAAAATCAAAATTAATTTGATGAAGAATTTTGGATTTTATCCCTATTTTATCATGTTCAGAGAACATGTCCTCCTGATCTAAATTAGTCCAGCTGCCTAATATTTTGGATATTTATTTCATTTGATTTAGTCCTGATATTTGGAACACATGTATTATGTTTTACGTATGTCTGTAAAAAGAATGACAAAATTATGTAGAATCGGATCTTCTTCAGATCAAACCAAAAACTAAAATGAGATCATATTCAGAAGGAAAATGGACAAGATCAAACACTTGCTTAAAGGTGTTAAAACTAAACTGTCATAAAAGTTTCTTAAGGATCAAATAGACACTTAAGAAAAGGGTCTTTATTTCATTTGACAGCAGAGCAGAAAAAAGTTGACCAATAATGTTATTCAATGTTCACACACTTATTATAGATTTTTTCAGAAAGATGAAATTGGACAGGGAAAGCTTTGAGTTTAAATATGAATCTGATGAGATAATGTAAAATCTGATTTGTCCCAAGACTATCCAACTGTATTTACCACACAAGGGACCTTTTCCTGCTTGTTATATATATTTTGCTAAACTTTTATAGTGCTAGATAATTATGCATGCTTTTGTCATCTATTCATATTTTTCAGAATTACCCTTCTTTTGAAGCAAATTCTTTCAGGGATAGCATCAGTATAAAAAAAGTTTGAATTCAGATCTGGCCCATTATTTTGTTGGGCCTGATTGAGTCCAAACGGTTGCATAGGATATCAGCATACGACAAAAGTTGTCACTAGCAGATAACAGGTTAATCTACTAACCCTTTCATTGCTGCATACAGAATAGACATTTTTGCAAACTGTCTCCCAGGTGAAATGCAACATAAGGTGGAATTTCATCAGGGTCTGCACTATTTGTTAAGATACAAATAATCTTTAGCGACTGAAATACATCATTTTATTGAAATTTTGATTGGTACAAAAATACAAAAAGAATAATTCCATACTTATTGTATTAATATGTATGGGATAATCCATCTATTAACTGTTGGACACCTTGAAAGCATTCATGAAAGAATTTTTTGAAGAAAAAAATCAGCAGACCACAAAAAGTGTTTGAGATGAAAAAAATATTACATACTTATACTGTTGGGATATCAGTCAATTCATAACAAATATGAGCCAGCTCATAAGATATTTGTACTCATAGCATATACATAGTCATCCTTTATACAGTGGGGTTAGCAGCGTAAATTTTGACTGAATCCTTAATCTATGCTATTTCTTCATGTGTGTAAGCAGTGATGGCTTTGATGATCCTTTGTTTGTTTGATTTGATTCTTTACGTCCCATCAACAATCTTTCAGTTATAAGGAACGAGTGTGTGTGATGTGCTCCATTATCTTCTGGACAATATTTTTATAAGGTTTGGCTCAAAATTATATAGACAAATTGTCGGTATTCCAATGAGTACTAATTGTGCTCCTCTTGTTGCAGATTTGTTTTTGTTTTGTTATGAGAGAGACTTTATGTTGTCTCTGTCAGACAATAATCAAGCTGATATTATTGAAGCTTTTAACTCTACCTCCAGATATTTAGATGACTTGCTTAATATTGATAATCCTTATTTTGAACAAATGGTATATCCCACTGAACTTCAGTTAAATAAGGCGAATTCTTCTGATACTGAAGCTCCGTTTTTGGCCTTGAACTTGTCAGTAACAAATGGCATAGTTTCTTCTAAAATATATGATAAACGGGATGATTTTAATTGTGAAATAGTAAATTTCCCATTTCTTGATGGAGATGTTCCTCGCTCCCCTTCCTATGGGGTATATATTTCTCAGCTTATTCGTTTTGCTAGAGTGTGCTCTAATGTTGATGACTTCAACAACAGAAACTTATTTTTAACTGCTAAATTATTAAAACGAGGTTATAGATATCATAAAATTCGAAAAGCATTTTCTAAATTCTACTACAGACACTCAGAGTTAATTGTTAAATACAACGTTGGGTTAAAAACTCTTCTGCAACAAGGCATATCAGAACCTATATTTTATGGTGATTTAATCTATAAATTCAAACGAATTGTTGGAAAACCTAATTTTAGTGATCAATTCAAAAAGATAGTAAAACGTTATATAAGGGTTGGATATCATTTGGATATCATGCGACAGTCTGCATGCCTAGTTTTAAACCCAATCACGGTTTATAGCTATGGTTTCCTCTTTAATTGCACGACGGTGGGTTAGGCCTCAGACTCTATGACGGCTCTGACGTATAGCTTTAATCGGTGGGTTGGTGCCTGATGCTTAACTGTAGCTGGACCCACCGTGGCTCAACTTGAGGTTTTCTTTAGCTCTGACTATCTGTGAGTCATGAGCCCTTTTCTTTGTTTCATCATGGAGTGTTAATTTGATTAGAGTGTTTTCCATGATGATACATTGCATTAGTTAGATGGCCTCCATGCGAGCTGAACATTTCTTGTACTTCAACAACAGCAGAATTTAAGGCGAAGATTTGGTACCAGTAAAATGCATTTAAGCCCCCCAGTGGCTTAGGCTGCTGTCCGTTCTAAGGCGGTGGTTCTGTTGTTGTTGACTTTTTGTTTATTGTTACTCCCATTGTGGGAGTCTGTAATTGTTCTATGTTTTGTTGTACGTTACTTTATATCCATTCTAGTATTGCAATCACCTTGATGGGGAAGAGAGAGCTGATTGCTTTGCTTAATTTGTCTTCCTGGTGTCTCGTGATGGTTGAGCGGCTCTTCCTCGCGATGCCACGGGGTTGTCTGCAGTTTGTGATTGTGGTATTTCCTGATCATACTCACTTACTATTTTTCATGTGTTGAACCAGTACTTAGCTAGGATTAATGTTCTTGCTCAAGGACACAATGCAGTGACGCTGGTGAGGCTCAAACCCGCGGCCCCGCTGTCTCGAGTCAAGCACTCTACCACTGAGCCACTGCGCTCCCATGGCTTTGATGAGATTGCACTTAACTGAACATTCAATGCTCTGCAGATAAGGGCTCATGTAGTTATATTGGATCAGTCTTCAATATCTTTGATCTATTGTTGGTAGCATATTCACATTCCTTGTTTCAAACATCCACTATTCTCTTTGATTTATTGCTGGTATCTGTCACTGTACAACATAATTACAACAGTTTTAACCAGTTTCATATTTTTTGTAAAAAAAGCAAAAGTAATCATAAAGTAATTGTAAAGTAATCATGATTACAGGCTATTCTGCGATGTAATCGATTACATTACGATTACTTGTAATCATAAAAATCCATGATTACTGATTACTTTATGATTACTGAAAAAGGTAATCGAATACAAGTAATTGTGATTACAGATTACGATTACTCCATCTCTGGTATTTGTTGTTATATTGGTTACCAAAACTTCATAAAAGATCCTATAAGTCACGTTTTATTGCCAGCTCTAGCTCATGTTCTACTATTAAGTTGTCGATAGTTTTGACCTCTTGCCTTACTGCGATTACAAAATATGTTATAAAATATTGTGAAACTGTTTTTGAGCGAAAAGTAAAAATCTATTTTGTCCTGTTATAAAAGTAAGTAAGAGTGCAAAGATCAGGAATCGATACGATCAAGTACCATACCTGACCCAGGATACCAATGGGAAATTAACAAACTCGCAGTTAGACAACACAAAAGAGAGCCAAGAGGTCAGCCCTTTCCCAGCAGGTGACCACAGGCACATATAAATAGACGTGTACAAAGGCATAGCAAACACAAGCCTGAAAAAAACATAAAAGATCCACAAAAGAAGTACCGCCTTGGAACGGTCAGTAAAATATTTTACTGTAGGGCTTAAACCGGTTTAACTCAAGTGAAATTCTTAACAAATTAAAATCTACAGGTTTTCTAGCATCTAGCGTGTCTACATATGATTTCTCTACATTCTCGTATACTACATTACCTCATAATCTTATCAAAGAAAATTAACTGAGTTAATTGAACAAACATTTAACAGAGAGGACTCACTTCATTCGGCTTGTAATTGGAAACATGCATTTTTCACATCTGAACAACCTAAAAGATTTAAATTGTAGTCATGTCAGAAAGTTTGTGACGCTCTCCGTTATCTTTTAGACAATATATTTATAAGATTTGGCTCAAAATTGTATAGACAAATTGTAGGTATTCCTATGGGTACTAATTGTGCTCCTCTTGTTGCAGATTTGTTTTTATTTTGTTATGAGAGAGACTTCATGTTGTCTCTTTCTGGCAATAATCAAGCAGATGTTGTTGAAACATCTAACTCTACCTCAAGATATCTAGTTGAATTTCTTTATATTGATAATCCTTATTTTGCACAAAAAGTAAGTCAGATATATCCCACTGAACATCAGTTGAATAGGGCGAATTCTTCAGATACTGAAGCCCCTTTTTTGGACTCAGACTGGTCCATTACAAATAGCACAGTTTCAACCAAAATTTATGATAAACAGGACTTTGATATTGAAATAGTTAATTTTCCATTTCTTGATGGAGATGTTCCTCGCTCCCCTTCCTATGGTGTATACATTTCGCAAATGATGCATGGACAAATTAGGGACCTTTCATGCGAACCAAACATCTATGTGTCTTGGTCCAAATCTGAAATAAAGGTGAGGTTAGCACGCCATGAAACCGGTTTAAACCATCCAGTAAAATATTTTTACTGGCCCTTCCAAGGCGGTACTTCTTTTGTGGATCATTTGTATTATTTATGTCTTGTATTTGTCATGTTTCCGCGTCTGTTCATTGCTGCCTTGTGGTCACCTGAAGGGAGAGGGCAGACCTCTTGGCACTTATTGTGATGTTTATTGTGATTTTGTTACTTTCCTATTTGATATCCTGGGACAGTACTTGATTGTATCGATTCCTGATCTTTGCTGTCTTTCTTACTTTTATTCGTTTTGCAAGAGTATGTTCTTATGTTGATGACTTCAACAATAGAAACACATTTTGGACTTCTAAATTACTAAAACAAGGTTATCGATACCATAAACTCCATAATGTTTTTTTTCTTAATTGTATTACAGACACTCAGAGTCGATTGTTAAATACAATATTTGCTTAAAGACTATTCTGCAACAAGGCATATCAGAACCTGTATTTTATGGCGATTTAGTTTATAAATTTAAAAAAAATTGTTGGAAAGCCTAATTTTAGTAATCAATTTAAAAAGATTATGAAACGTTGGATTCAACATGGATATCATCATAGTATTTTAATTTGGTTTGACTGCTTCTCTGTGCTGATACATTACCTGTACATACTGCATCACCTTTCCTCAAAACACATATGCCTTGTGCATATGCACGTGGACTTTTCAGAAAACTAAACAGCTTCTTCCTACAAAAGTGTCGATTACTATTTTTATCGTTCAGGTAATTCAAGCCACGAATACACCATGCAGCATTTCAGCTTCAAAACCATATAGTTTTCAGCATGGTGCATTGTAAAATTCTCCAAATAGCTGTACAGAAAGTTTGCATGAGCACAAGAGCTGCTAAAATAGTACATGACGATACATATTGCAATACAAGAAGCTACAATGGTGTTAAAAAGTGTACACAGTGTTCAGCATGTTTTGGTTAAGAAGAAATAGTAATCCTATAGTGTTAATAAGTAAAATTTGACATGAATGATACATTTTGAATGAACATTTTGTGTGTGGGTAAATACGGTTCCGGGTCATTTCGGCCCATAACAAAATCAGCCCATGTCAATTTCGGCCCATGTCAATTTCGGCCCATAGCAATTTCGGCCCATAAATTTTGTCAACCTAGATTTCTGCTAAAGAGATTATATATTATTGAAAATATTCAAAATTGATAAATAGAGTTATATTGAGAAAAAAGCTTAAAAAGATTGACTTTACAAACTAGTAAAGACTAGAAAACGCTTAGACTGGCATCTTTCTTATTAGAAGAAATAGATCTTATCATAAATCACACAATATATTTTCCATTAGCAAATTAAACTTGTTCAGTGAGTTAAACTGAATAATTGGATTAAGAAAAAACCGCTAGCGTTTCATATGTGAGCAGGAAACACTCTGGCTAGAGTGCGCAAATGCGCAGGCTCGTCTGAGTCTTGGCTGTCTGTTGCCTATATGCCACGCTCTTCTCTTACATACAAACTCCTAATCAATTAAAATGAACCAGTCTTATTAATTATTATGTTTGTGTGGATAATAACAGGTAAGCCGATCTAATAATACCAATTATAGACAAACATACCAATTGTACATTATTATACCTGTGGGCCGAAATTGTATAGGCCGATTTGGTTATGGGCCGAAATTGACATGGGCCGATATTGTTATGGGCCGAAATGTCCAGTGACCGGTAAATACGACACTGGCCTAAAACAGCTTTAAACATATAATAAAGATTCCTAACCCTGTGTAGAAAGAGCCTGGACATACAAAAAAATACTTGTAATTTAAGCGTACCCATACCCCCCCCCCCCACACACACACACACACACCACCACCACCACCACAAAAAAAACGATAATCCTATGACATCTTGATTATGAGAGCTCGTGGTGTGTAATCTTTTTAGGGCAGGGCGTTTTGACTTAAGGACGTTTAGACTTTCGGTGGTAAATTATCTCCCTCTTATAATCATGTTCTTTTTTTCACGCATGCGTATTTGATATAAACAACCGCGATAGTTTGAAAGGAATCAAGACTTGATCAGACTTGCATTATCTGTTGAGAGTTGGCCATCGCAGCTTATTTCTGCTGGATAAAATCATACCACAGAAATGACTACTGCACTGGTGAGCTCAAAGTGTTCTTTGCAACATGATAAAATTGCCATTAGCGAATCGAGATAGTATAAAAAAGTGATAAAAAACGCACTCACACAATGCTGAAAAAACCTGAAAAATATCCAATCATGGTGGTTCAAGATCCTTTTTGTGTCGGCCATCACACAGTATCGTAGATATATTCTCGAGGGCCCGAATTCTTAAAGAGTAAAGAGATTTATTAGTGAATCCACACGCAAAAATGCCAGCTGAGGTGGGCTCGAACCCATAAATTAAAATTGAATCCCCCCCCTCAAGGAAGGATGCAGGACGAATCGGTCCACACAAAACTCGGCCCAAGGGTCAAAATTCGGCCAAATACAACTCAGCCCAAGATGACAAACTCTGCCCACATTTTAGAGGGACTAAATCATGTGACATATTCCATATAAGAGAGAGCTGTCAACTCCCGTCTGAGAGGATTTTTTGAAGATGGCTTTCCTCTTTTTGTTTGGTGTTGTATTAAAGAGTATGCAAAACGGTACAAAAATAAGGGCTAGAACAGCTAAATCTAAGAAAATAAATGAAGAGGGGGCTCAAACTCTTGAGCTTGGGTTGCACTGTACTGTCTGATGAACCCCTCCGTAAAAAATCGACGGTGATAACTTGAGGGGTTCATCGGACAGCTTTTTCGCACTATTTATCTGAACAATTGAAGGATATAAATGAATAAAACAAACACTTTTATCTTCATTGAATATTTCTTTAATGTAAAAAATCTATTTCAGTCACAAATTTAGTGTGAAAACCCCCTTGGACAGAATGTTATAGTAGACCGGTGACGAATCTCGATGTTTTATTTTGGCGCCATTTTAAAAATCCCTTTAAAACAAGATGTTTTTTTCTTTCGGAGCCTGCTTTTATCCAATGAGAACACAGCGTTATGACACATGCTATGCCAGTTTTCAATGCAGTATCAGACAGAAGATTGGTAGCATAAACAAATGGATAACTTCTTTCTGGACAAGTGTCTGTCAGAGGAGCTGTAAAGCTGACGTAAAACGACCTGTCAGATGAACCCTGGCATCCAATCGACCCCTGTCTTACTCTATATTCAGTTAGAAAATTTTGCATTTTTGGTTGAGGTTTTCATCTCAAAATAATCTGTATAAATGAAATACCCCAATAAGTGACAGTTAGAATTTGTTACCAGTTACCAAGGCATCACCTACAACTGATGTATCTTCTTGAAGAATTGAAATATTTTAACCATTTTATGCTTATAGAAGACTTCAACCTTTGTCTCAAACTAATATACATCGGTTTGTGTTTGCTTTTTGTTCCCTTTTCTTTAAAGGGAGTGCCTCAGGGTCCGAGCCTCACCTATGACGAATGGCTCGGGGTCCGGTAGTATGTAAAACAATTACTGACAGTCTAGGGATTCAGGCCCGTAACTGCCCATATATGAAGTAACAGCTTTTTTACCATTTTAGATATCTTAATCCAACAAAAACTTGTATTTATTGAAGTTTCACATTTGTTTCATCAGCCATCTTAAAATTGATCTTCACATTTTTCAAACAAGAATATGCTTATAAAAAATAATTATATAATTTCTCTTACTTTATTCCTTTATTTTCTTCTTATCCTTATTTTTTCAAACAGGTAATTAAGGTCAGGGGAACTCAATATCGCATCAGTGATCTGGCGCAGGGTTTGAGTTTCTTTATATGATTTAGCTAAACACGCTACCGACTGAGCTATCCAGGTGAGATTAAACATAGGGTAAGTTTCTATGAAGTCTGGCTAAAACAACTAAACCAGATTTTTCTGAATCTATCCACCCCAAAATGAGGCAGGAGGGAAACCATTTAACCCTTGAAGGGCCACCTATAATTTGCAGCAGACGACAATTTCAATGTTGCCGCTTTTTCAAAAATAACAAATAAGGGATGATATTTCATGAGAATTGTCTGCTGGCAGACGATTCTCATGTAATATCATACCTTATTTTTGTCGAAAATTGGGAAAGATGTCCCAAAATTTGTCGTCTGCTGCAGTCGTGATTGGGGCTTTAAGGGTTAAGACTGAATTGGTTTCATAATAATTTCACTTTTAATTTTATATTTTCTTTTCAGGAGGACCCCTCCCTTGAGAGGCACTTCAAGGGCCATAGGGATACAGTGACAAGTGTAGATTTCAATCCTAACATGAAACAGCTAGGTAAATAAGGGTGTTGGTCCAGTCTTTACACTATAGTATCACAAATAGTAAAAAGTTAACTCATTTCATGCTGGGTAATTTTTCATGCTTTTTTTTGTCGTCTACTGACTTTTTAAAAATTAACGTTTTCCAAAACAAATTAAGGAACGCTATTAGAGTGTCAAACGGTTTGGAACCAGATCAGGGCCGACATTTTGTCGGTCCTGATCTGGGTCCAAACTGTTTGCATTTGCCAAAGGTTTTCAGCAGACGACAAAAGTTGCCACTAGCAAGGAAAAAGTTAGTAGTTTTTTAGTAAATAACTGAGCTCTCATACTGTAAAGACTGGGGTGGCCCCTTTGGTGTTGTTATAAAAGCGTATGTTTTAAAATTTTGAACACTTACTTTTCATGCTCTCATCAATAGTTTGGTCACCTGATCATTTTTCCACAAGATATTTTTCAGATTAGCATACAGGAAATCTCTTTATTAGACTTATCCATCAGGATCTGAGTCTGTACTGTATGTTCTATTTTGTTGGTCAACTAATGTTTGAAAAATTTGAATTTGTACCATAGTTTTATCTCCACATACAATTGGTTATTCAACTCAAAGAAAGTTTGTCAATGACAATGAGACAATATGACTGTCCCTTTAGCCATGTAGATCCTAGAAGACAAATGCACAAGCACAGTGTCTCTTAAACATAGAAAATTGACTGGCTGGTCACGTTTTACTTTAGATCTTTAACGAGGAACCAATATTTTTAAGCCAAAAATTAATCTGAATAGACATGTAAATACTGACACTTGAATGTTTGGACAATAAAAAATATAATAAATTAATAATGAACTTGAAAGACAATGTGTAGCCTCCAAACCCCATTTGGCTAACATTCTTATATGAATTCCTGTCTTCTGGAAAATGTGGTGGTGCTTTGTTGAAGACACATTTGAAATGCTGTACAGTAAACCTGTCTTTAGCAACCACTCAAAGAAGACCCAAAACTAGGATTTCAAGACCAATAATTGCTTAATGCAGGTCAAAAGTATTGCAGAATGCTCTACGGGAGCATTCTGCAGTACTTTTGAACTGCATAAAGCTTCCAGATGACTTTAAGACCTTTGTTTTGTTTATTTTTGAGTGGCTGCTTAAGACAGGTTTCACTGTACAATACAGGTTATCATCAAGGTCTACACTGTTTGATATGATAAAAATTGATCTTCAGGGACAGAAATGCAAAATTATTGGCAAATAATATCCGGTAACCACTCAATACATGTAATATACAAATGATCGACCTGATTTTATTTTATCAAACTTTAATTATGAAAAAGTCAATTGTTCTAAAAAGGGTTAACCCGTAAAGTGTCAAGAAAAGAATGAATCTGAAAATGTGGTCTGCTGAAGTCGTCTGCTGCAAATAATTGCCTTACATTACTGACAAACTAAGTATAGAAGCAAACAGCATGGACCCAGAACAGACTGCTCCTATATGAGCAGTCTGATCTGGGTCCACACTGTTTGCCAGGCTTCTTAAACATTTCAGCAGGTGAGAAAAGCAGACGACTTTTGTTGGGATCGGGGCATTAAGAGTTTTAATATTTCTGTATTTCAGCCTCTGGATCAATGGATTCTTGTCTCATGGTGTGGAACTTCAAGCCACAGATGAGAGCATACAGATTTGTAGGACACAAGGTAAAACGGATCTCAGTTTTTTATGTTTCCGCCTGGCTTGGATTTGCTTTCAAACTGTCGTATTATTTCGCTAGAAGCATTGAGGTGATCAGTTTCTCTAGACCTAGTCGAGGGATGGAAAAATTCACTTGTCTACTTATCATGACAAGTGCTTCGTGTTGCAGTATTGGTACAATTCAGTGTTAGAAATAAGCAATTGCCCACTTGCCCAACACAGGTTGAATTTGCTGGGGGCAAGCTGATAGTCTGGGAAGGTTGCTCATTGGACAAGCTGAAATTCCAGAAAATATTTTTTCATGTCTTTCTTATAGTCTTGCAGGTACAAATTCATAAATAATTAGACTGCCATACTAAAACTATGAACCTAAGTTTTCGGACAAACATGTCTAGGCAGACAGTGCAAACCCAGATCAGACTGAGGAGCAGTCTGATCAGGGTCTTCACTGCTTGCCATTGCATCTTTGTATTTTGAGCCTATCAGAATTCTTAGATATGTTAAATCGATCATGTGGCACTGTGAAGGGCAAATTAAAATCGTGGGGGACAAGTTGCTTTTGTCTTCAAGTTGCCCATCTGACAAGTTGAGTTCTCTGGCATAACTCTAGCACTGGATTCTAGCTGTGATTTAAAAAAGAGAACAGCTTGTATTCAAACACTGTGTTTGGTGACCTTCAGTGGACAGTGGGATTCCTGTATATCACACAGATAGGACAAATGGCAACTTGATTGCTAGACAATTTGTTTTGACAACCAAGATATCATTACCTTAAAGATGTTTATAGGCTGTATTTTAAACATGACATTACAACCTTTTAGAACAAACCATCTTCATAGCAATGTAATAAGTAATGAATATACATGACAACAGCAGAAGTTAATTCAAGTTATCCAATTAGATTCCTTAGAAGTAAGAGATGGTGATACTGAACAATTTTGCCTCTCAGATTCAAAAAGCCAACTCTTAGCTTATGATATGGTTTAAAACTTAAAATGCCATTGAAAAACTAAAAGGGCATTTTACAATCTCGCGAGACCTCATCTAGATCTCTCGCATTTCGCGCTTTGAATTATGGGTAGCTAGCGATATCTGGCTAGTCTTGTTCAATTCTCACGCTCCTGTAGTGACACAATTTACAGAGAAAAATCACAAAAAGCCCATTTTTTGAAAATTTACCATTTCTGTATTATTTTTTGCCAATATTTTCTGGATGTACAGCCCTAAGTCATGCAAGCAATGATCGCATAATATATACTGAGGGAAAAAAGTTTAGCAATTAGTTATAATGGGTTTTCCCATAGGGGATCTTTGTAGCATTAGATCTTTTTTATTAGCAAGTGTGCAATTATGTCAGTTGTTTGAAAATGATCAAATGGCTACCCTCAAGAGGTCAAAAGAAACAAATTACAATTTCATAGCGAGGATTTGATCTGCTGAGCATTTTAATTTCAAACTCTATTCAATTGAAAGGGAGGTAATTTGAAAAAATACGAGTTTTAACTAAAAACTGTGCGAAAATAGTGACCAGAATTTTCAGTTTTATACCGGTTTTCACTTTTTGGCTTTTAGATCTAAACATTTGATGTAAAAATGAAACTTTTAGCAGAAAAATATTCGCTTAATTGGCAGTACTAATTGCCAGATAAGCTGTTTTAGCAAGGGGACTTAAAATCCGACTTTACATTAAGTGAAATGCCAACAGATTAATTTCATCGTACTCGTAAACGTTTTTCAACATATAATTTTGATATTATGAAATTAAAAATCCCATTTCTTCTTAACTGTGAATACCCAAAGTAAATTGCTAAACATTTTTCCCTGAGTATATTTTAATAAAAATGGCGGGGGAATGGTGGTTCAATTCCAGTTTGCACCCAGCAAAAGGCGACAGGTTAGTGCGTGCTAGAGCGCTTCCTGTTTGCAACAATGGGGCATTTTAACCATATCATGAGCTACCAATAAAGCTCATTGATTGTGTGCTTTCTCACTAAATACATATATAATGAAGTGGAAGCTGAGGCCGTTTGAAGCTTACAGTCATACTCAAATAATTAAATAGTGATTGTTTTCATTTCTAAAAAAATATTTGTTTGTGCATAAATCAAGTTCAAGTCCCAATGAAACTGCCGACTGTGCATAGAAAGAAATTGTTGTCAACATTAACTTGGATTGATGGTGATACTTAGTAAAACTGGATTACATATGGTATAC
This sequence comes from Loripinus fragilis, assembly GCA_964019695.1. Classification (NCBI taxonomy): domain Eukaryota; kingdom Metazoa; phylum Mollusca; class Bivalvia; order Lucinida; family Lucinidae; genus Loripinus; species Loripinus fragilis. Next base: position 39,863,734 of record OZ026520.1, on the reverse strand, counting down.
TTCATTGCAATATTCTGTCAAATTAGTAATATAAATAATTCACCGGCCTCACTGCGTTGTGTCCGTGAGCAAGACACATTTATCCAAGCTTAGTACTGGTTCAACCCAGGAAGACCTATCCTGATGTAACTGAAAGATTGTTGACTGAGATGTTAAGAGTCAAATCAAACAAACAGAATATAAATAATGAACTTTGTGGTAAAGGATAATTGTTAACCCATTAGGCGACAAGTAAAAAATGCATCTAAAAATGTTGTCTGCTGAAGTTGTCTGCTGCAAATAATTGCCTAACATTACTGACAAATTAAGTAAAGAAGCAAACAGTGTGCACCCAGAACAGACTGCTCCTATAGGAGCAGTCTGATCTGGGTCCACACTGTTTGCCATAGAGGTTTCTAAAACATTTCAGCAGACGAGAAAAGCAGACGACTAATGTTATATTTCTTTCCTATTTCAGGATGCTGTGATGAGCGTATGTTTTTCCCCATCAGGTCACCTGGTGGCTTCAGCATCAAGAGATAAAACAGTCAGATTATGGATCCCCTCTGTGTAAGTTCAAGAACAGTGTCATAGGTCTAGATGAACAAAAAAATGAGCATGAAAATGTCAACCCTTAAAGCGCCACCTTTAATTTGCAGCAGACGACAATTTCAAATTTTGCTGCTTTTTCAAAAATAACAATTAAGGCATGATATTTCATGAGAATTGTCTGCTGGCAGTCATACCTTTTTTTAAAAAAAAATTAGGAAAGATATCACAAAATTTGTCGTCTGCTGCAGTCGTGGTTGGCGCTTTTAGGGTTAACCCTTAAAGCCCCAAGAAAAAAATGCATCTGAAAATGTCTTCTGCTGAAGTCGTCTACTGCAAATAATTGCCTAACTTTACTAAGGAAATAAGTATAGAAGCAAGCATTGTGGACTCAGAACAGACTGCTCCTATAGGAGCAGTCTGATCTGGGTCCACACTTTTGCCATAGAGGCTTCTTAAACATTTAAGCAGACAAGAAAAGCAGAGGACTTTTTTGCGATTGGCGCTTTAAGGGTTAATATTTTCCTATCCATAAGTTTTAAAAAATGCTTTGTGTGCTCAAAAGAAAGAACCCTCTCAGTGAGAAGGTTCTTTTGAGTACCCACAACATATGTTTTGGTTGAGAAATAAGAAAATTAGTGTTCAGTAGTACTTTTTTGAAGACAAACTCAACCCAAATCATATTCTAATGAGAAATTGCTTGTTACTGTAATATACAGGTAAACTAAAACTACAGCCAAATATATAGAGGATCTTACATGAGTGCTCATGTTTTATTGATTTTATTAAACGAGTTGGGGAAAGAGATAAAATGTGAGGCTTGCTGAGCATTTTATCTTTAAGTTTTTTGTAAAGAGTTAAATAAATTCAATAATACAAGAGCATGAATGTTAGATCTTTTTGCATATGACATTAATAATACTTTGAAATCTCATTTGTGGCGTAAATACATTATAATTTTGTCATTATGTACGTAACATTGTTATGGACGTCATAACGTTTCCTGTAAATCTGTAAACTACTAGTGGTTTATCAATTTTATTGCATGGAGTTATTTCCCTCCCAGGCGTGACGTCGTACGATAAACATTTTTTAATTTCAATCGTGTTTCTCCTACTCTTTTCAACAAAAGACTTGGTTAATACCAGATCATAAAATGTTAATCTGAATTGCAAACAGTGCAGGCCCTGGACAGTTTGTCTCAGCATACTAGTGGGTAACAACTGTTTCAAGTTTTAGGTTTGTTTAAAAGAACTTACTATATTGTGAAACAGATTTCATATCAAATACATACAAGTCATTCTGTGTGTTTTGTGTTTTCTTTGCCAACAGATAAAATGTGCCATTTTATATGGTCAGTATAGGGAAACACACATATTTTTAAGGTTGGCCTAATATTAAATTCCTTTTGTGCTTCAGAAAAGGAGAGTCAACAGTCTTCAAGGCCCACACTGCCACAGTCAGAAGTGTAGATTTCTCTAGTGATGGACAGACTTTATTAACATCATCAGATGATAAAACTATAAAAGTAAGTTTTAGATGTATATATATATATATATATATATATATACAGAGGGATATAGTGAATCATATATATATATATATATATACAGAGGGATATAGTGAATCATATATATATATATATATAGTGAATCATATATATATATATATATAAATATATATATATATATATATATATATATATATATATATATATATATATATATATATATATATATATATATATATATATATATATATATATATATATATATATATATATATATATATATATATATATATATATATGCCAGGCACACATGATTTTGATACATACAGTAAAACCTGTCTTAAGCAGCCACTCAAAAAGAAAAAAAATGGCACTCAAGACCGATTATCGCTAAATGCAGGTCAAAAGTATTGCAGAATGCTCCAAGAGAGCATTCTGCAATACTTTCGACCTTTATTAAGTTACCATTTGTCATTAAGACCTATGTTTTGTCTATTTTTGAGTGGCTGTTTTAGACAGGTTTTACTGTAATCCCATAGGTGAGCAGTGAAGGCTATGGCAAATATGAGTATCTGCACAGTTTCACCATAGCCTTCGCGGTTTGAGCCTCACCATTGGCACTATGTGTGTCCTTGAACAATGATGAGACCATTGTTGGATCATTGACTCCTTACGTCACTCAAAACCAATAGGCAATAATTAGATTAATGGGCTTATCACATTATCAAAGGGAAATACCACTGAAGTCCCCAGGCGTCAATATCGACCAAAGTTAATAATAGACAACCGATTCCTTTGATGTGTTATCTTTTTATTATCTTAATTTTTAGATTATTAGAATAAAAAAATATTTGCAAAACATATTGACGACTGGATCCAGGCTAGGAGGCTTCCTAACTTATGCTATATATCATCATTGGGAAAGGATCAAATCAAATAACTTACTGTTATGTGACAAAGACAAGGGCCAGTCACAGCTAAAGAAAACAATAGGGTCAGCTAAGCAAATTTTTGAGCGTAAATTTGTGATTATTTTCCTATCCATCAGTTTAAACATGTTTTCTGGTGCTCAAATGAACTGGCTCATCAAGGCAGTTCTTTTGAGTGCCCACAACATATGTTTGGTTGAGAAATAAGAAAAATAAGTTTCAGTTACACATTCTTATCTTGGGGCCTGAGAAAACCCCTAGTTGAGCCACACTGGGTCCAGCCTAAAACAAACATCATGCACCAATCTACCGATGAAAGTTTTAGATTTATGGTTTTCATTCAGTCTAAGACCCTTGCAAACATATCCTAATCATAAAGTACCAATTCAAGCTACATTCTATTGTCGTGCCAACCAAGAGTGCCAGTGACTTACTATTGCTAAGAAAAATATTAACTTATACACTTAACTTGAACTAACTCTAATCGATAGATCACCTGTTTATTAATCCTATCCTGTGGATAGGATTAATACACAAGTGATCTATCGATTATAAGTCCCTGATAACTTTATAAACAAAACATGATGTCACTGTCACTCTTGGCTGGCAGGACAGTAGCTCCTTTTATATTTCAGTACATAAGATTGTTGCTCTTATGGTGTCGAGGACTAGCGAAGGCTTAGGGAAGCCTGCACAGTCTCACCAGAGACTTCATTGCTTTCACTCACAAAGTAGGGATGTAAATAAAAATTCAAACCAAAATTTATACCTAGCCCTGCTGAATACGTCCGTATGGGCTTTTAAATTAATGGTTTGCACATTTGAAATAAGTACCAGTACATTTATTTTTCAGTTATGGACAGTCCACAGACAGAAGTTCTTATTTTCCTTAAACCAACACATGAACTGGGTTAGATCTGCTAAGTAAGTATGATACATGTACAATACTCCAGAAAAAAAGTGTTTTTAAATTCTTCTTACTAATGAAAAGTACAGGGGTCATTATCCACTGGATTCTTTTCTCATTTAAAGATCCATAGTCTCATAAACAGCCAAGTTATACATTCCCTCATAGAAGGTGAGATTGCATTATATACATTTGTCATATGACGTCGCATCTGGGAGTGAAATAACACCATGCATTAAAATCAATAAGCCACTAGTGGTTTACAGATTTTCGGGTAATGTTATGAAATGATTTCCATAACAATATTGCGCATGACAAATTCTTACTTTTTTTTACACCAGAAACGAGATTTCAAAGTAATCTTAATGTCATATGATAAATAGAATAGACTTTTGTGTACTTGTATTATTGAATTTATTAAATGAGTTGAGAAAAAGTGATTAAATGCGAGGTTTGTCAAGCATTTTATCGCTTTTTTGCAACAAAACATGAGCAATAAAACATGAGCACTCATGTGAGATCCTCTATGTATTTTGGTGTGGATTGTGTGGGTGCTAGTGTCATGTGACACTTTCTTGCTTCTACAATATCTCAATGTCAAACTGGCAGACTTTAAATAAAGTTTGCATGGATAAAGCATCAGAATATGATAAAGTGTTGGATTGCATTTTGGTGACTTTGACCTCGTTTTAAAAGTCATAGTGGAGTTTTAACTTCCAGATTAAAGCCACGAAGCTCTTCACTTGCTCCATAGGGTGTGATCAGGTTGGTAGATTTCAAGCCAGTTTACATGGAAACACAATGTTACAGGAATATTTGGTTCTGGTGATCATTACCTTTTGCAGGTCAAACTTGAACTCAGACACCCATGGCACTTTCTTGTTTCCATAATAGCTCTGGATGTAGTTGGCATATTTTATTAAGCAGCTTAGTCTAAGCTTGCCCTGGAAAATTTCGAAAACTGTTGTTAGGTTGACTGACCGTCTCGACATGACCATAGCTGTTGACTGGGACGATAAACCACAAACCAACCAAACAAAACAAAAGAAGCCAGTTCATGAGATTTTGGTACTTATTTCATATGTGTACTGTAAAACCTGTGTAAAACGGCCTCTCTCAAAAAGACCAAAAATTGGTTTTCGCTACTTATTCTAACACACCTCGCCTATAGAGCCAACGGTTACAAACTGTGATATATCAGACAATAATTCACTGCTAAAGTGTGTGATAGCTGACATCACTGGAAAATGACGTCATTCATGGCGTTAGACGGTGTAACGTCGTTTTAACGCTTGAAAGACGTTACAATTACATGTAAACGTATGCGACGTAGTCTAAGAATTGGTGGGAGTTCTTCAGTGCAATGGCGGAAAGTTGGAAGAAGCTGAAGACTTCGAATGTGTTTTCGTCGTTTATTGTGTGTTAGAATCGAAATAGATCAGCTGCAGTGCGTGAATTGTTGAGTGATTATTCACTGTTTGTCGGTCAGTTGTAGGAAGATAAATCACTCGCGCTGCACGCTCGTGATTTGATCTTCTTTACAACTGACCTCCAAACAGTGAATTATTACTCAACAATTCACGCACTGCAGCTGATCTTTCTTAATTATCCCATAATGCAGGTCAAAAGTATTGCAGAATGCATTCTGCAACACTTTCGACCTTCATTAAGCTACCATTGTCATTAAGACCTTTGTTTTGTCTATTTTTAAGTGGCCATTTTTCACAGGTTTTACTGAAAAGTCATTCTTTAAGCATACATGCACAGCTATCTAATTTTGGTCTTAGCCTTTATCTACATGCTTACTCTGTATGTGCAGGCAAAGAAGGCTTACGCAAGACTGTGGTAGTGTGCAGGCTCGTCTGAGCCTTTGCTGGTCACCTATGAGATTAGTATAAATCTCATGTGCTGGCTCATATCATTTATAACTACTGTCCTGCCAGTCAAGAGTGACAGTGATGTAATGTTTGGTTTACAAAGTTATCAGGGACTTATAATTGATAGATTGCTTGTGTATTAATCCTATCTGCAGGATAGGATTAATACACAAGTGATCTATCGAATAGCGTTAGCTCAAATGGAGTGTAAAAGTTAATGTTTTACTTAAAAAGGTAAACAAAATCTTACGTCACTGTCACTCTTGGTTATCACGACAGTAGTCAAATTATTTGTTTGTTTTCAGATTTTCACCTGATGGTAGATTGATAGTTTCTGGCAGTGATGACAAGACAGTTAAATTATGGGACAGAAACAGTAAAGAATGTGTACATACATTTCATGAACATGGCGGGTAAGATGTTTCCCCTATTTTTCCTTTAAAGGGCTAGTAAAAACATAGTAAATCAATGAGGATCCCATGCTGCAAATATGACGCTGGACCAAGGTCCACAAATATTTGCAAAAAGGATGCAGGATAGCTGTCAGATTTAAAAGGTAGTCAAACTAACGAGACAGACAGGCTAGGTGGAAAACCATTGAGCACCCATGGAACAAGCAAATCGTGCATTTTGCCAGATATGCATAACACTGACAAACTATTACCTGCTTAGGGTCGAAACTATGTATCTCCAAATAGGGCATACAGCACCAAAATTAAGTGCACTAGTCGCAGTTGTGGATCAAAGCAAATTGTTGATTTCTAGAAGTAGCGCATATTTTAGAGCTTTGCCTACTCCAATTTAACAAATATTAATCTGCCTAGGGAGTGCAGTGGCTCAGTGGTAGAGTGCTTGACTCGAAACCGATGGGCCGCGGGTTCAAGCTTCACCGGCGTCACTGTGTTGTGTCCTTGAGAAAGAACATTAATCCTAGCTTAGTACTTGTTCAACCCAGGAAGACCCGTCCCTATATAACTGAAAGATTGTTGGTTGGACGTAAAGAATCAAGTCAAACAAACAAAATTAAACTGCCTAGAGTTAATACCACGCTTGGTAGTCAAATAGGTTGAACTGCAACAAATTCCGCGCACCAGGCACAGTACGAATTCATACATGCATATAGAGCTTAATAATTTGTGATAGTTCTGGATTCGTTTGATAGCATCTTATAGTCTGTTCTTGACACACAGTTCATATCAAACACCAAAGCATACACAATATTGTCAGCTCAAGTCGTCCGCTGCACACTATTGACAATATTGCTGGTCAATGCAAGTACGGAGGTGAACAGTGTGAACCTAGACAAGACTACTCCTATTGGAGCAGCCTGGTCTGGATCAACACTCTTAGTCAACGAAGCATCTTATGAGATATTCAGCAGATGACAGGCTGTTCTTAACGACGCAAACAGTGCAGTCCCATGGAATGCTGCATTCCGGGTCCCCAGTGTTTGCAAAAATACCTATTTTACCCCAGTCCACAATGAAAAGAGCTCACTCATTTATGCCCGAATAAAACGGACGCATGCAAATCATGCGGACACAGGTCACACGCAGGACCCATGTCACACACATTGTTGGGTACCACAACATATATTTTCATGTAGAATTGACCTTAAAAGTCCTTTAACTGAAGAGACAAATTTTGTAGTAGATCTAGATCTGCATTTTGTGGCACTTTAGAGGTTATGAGAATGGTCTTGCTCATTCTTTCAATATGAGAAAGCCAATTTTTTGCTCATAGCTGGCATCTGTTAAGCTAACTTTTGCTTATCTTTTCACATCCATGCATGATCAGCTTGGCAGGGATTATGTCATGGTGTGGAAGTCAAAAGCAAGTCTGTAAATAATAGTGATAAGGACTTCAAAAGTTGAAACTGAAATGAATGGTGAACATGTATGCAAGAATTTGAGATAAATCCAAAGTTAATCCTTATCTCTATTCCATGGATTAATGAGTTGGAACACCACCTAAAAGCAACAGAAGACATTTTCAAATTTTGTTGATAGTGTATGAAACCAAATAAGGCTTGATAATTCATGTGAATCATCAACAGATGATTTACATGAAATGTAAAGTCTTAATTGGGCCTCACCGTGACAAAACCTGTCTTTGGGGTTTCCGATAAAGCAAGACTAAAACCAGTCTCCTCAGCTACACAGTCTAGCTAGAAACTTGAAAATTGGCTTGTAGCAGGTTTAGATGTGATACTTTGGAATAAGCAAATAACAAAGGCGCTGATCAGACTGCGCATCTGCGCAGGCTGGTCTGCGCCTTTGTTGTTTTTGCAAACCCCAGAAGACAGGTTTTCTCTCGTTAAGGCCCATTTGATACTTTTGTGGATCTTTTATGTCTTTGTTCTGTCTTGTGTTTGCTATGTCTTTGTGCAGGTCTATTTATATGTGCTTTGTGGTCACCTGCTGGGAAAGGGCTGACCTCTTGGCTCTCGTTTGTGGTGTCTAACTGTGAGTTGTCACTTTCCCATTGGTATCCTGGGTCAGGTGTGGTACTTGATTGTATGGATTCCTGATCTTTGTACTCTTACTTACTTTGGAAGAAACAAGTTTTGTTTTCGAGACCTCGTCTACTTTAAACGATATGTTGAGCTCCAAGGATTTAACTCATATAAAAAGTACCAACAAATAATGACTTTTACATTTTTAAAAATCTTTTTCTTTCATTTCAGTTTTGTCAATCATGTAGAGTTTCATCCCAGTGGTACATGTATAGCCTCAGCGGGAACAGATAGTACAGTCAAAGTTTGGGATATTAGAATGAATAAACTATTACAACATTATACAGGTAACACCATACCATATAGGCCATATACTGGAAAATATTCCTACATGTATATCGTATGTCCAAACAAGCAAAAATAAGATTGTAATTGTTTACTTACTTATCAGTTGAAATAAATATATTATGTGCTCAAAAGAACCGTCTCAATGAGACGGTTCTTTTGAGTACCCCAGGGCTTTAGACAAGCTTGCGTACCGCGTAAATTACGAAAATATTTGACAGGATACGCATTTATTTAAATTCTAGCGCGTATCATGTACGAAAAACAAAATAAGCATTACACATTTAATGTTTTTCCAGAGCGTTACGTCCGAAATGTCATATTTCGTTTTCTTGTTTACACAGTAGGAAAAAGTTAGAGGAAATCCAAATTTGTTTCCATTCGGGCATGTTCGTTTTATTACGGATGCATCGCAAACGCATTCCCTATCAAATGAAAACACGCCTAAGTCTCAGTCGGATCAATAGTGCAGCTTGCGGAAACCATCGAGAACCACGAGGTTGCTGTGTAACACACAGTTTTACTTTCGTTTTCACAAGACGTTATCTGCAAAATGCTATGGAAGAAAGTTATAGAAATAAAGCCATCCAATTGTGTTTGCTTTCTTGTAATAGTGTTTGCAGTATTTTCTGCAAATATCTCTGAAATCCAGCGGCTTTTTCTTTTTAGAAAAGTATCAGGAGACCTGTGCTTGTGAGAATCGAATACACAAAATCCAAACAAGTACTGGCTTATACAAAAGTATTTGGGTCTGTCTAATGACTAAAAAATCTTTCAGATCATTTTAAGTACTGCGTCAAGTTCTGATCCAACATTTTGATTTCAACAAAACCCATCACCCACCTACCCCTCCCAAAGCAGACAATAGCCACTAAAAGGGCACACGTAATGCTCCAATTTGCACTATTTTTACAAAAAGTATTCTCCTCCAGCACCCCCTTGTCCCCTCTGCGGCTTTGTCCTGCTAAACACAACACCTTTTATGCAAAATGAAAATAGTTATTTTACAGTTTGCTCTCTTGTTAGTAGACTAGGAAAACAAGCAGTTAGCTCAGGCGCAATTAAAAAATGGCCTGTTGAAATAGCTTTATCGTTTCTTGGTGTATGTTTTTTAAGACAAAAAGTCAGTACTCCAAAAAATTTCTCGTTACTCCTTTTTTTAAAAATGGACAAGTACTGTACTCTTTTGAAAATAAAGCTTATCTTAAGCCCTGGTACCCACAACGTATGTTTGGGTTGAGAAATTAGAAAACTAATTTTCAATTATGCACACTTATCTGAAGGCTTGAATATCTGAGTGAGAGTTTGTATATACTATTCCAAGCAAGGACATCCATTTGCAAGAATAAAAAGTGTATGTCATCGTGCATCTTTGTTTAGAAATTCAAATAGAAGTATGCTATTTTTGAGCTTTATGCAACCATTTTTTTTTCAGAGTATTATAAAGCAACATAAGGCAGACATTTAAAAAAAATCTACCATTGAAATTTCAACAAAACTGACTTGTTTGCCAATGTTGTGCCTCATATTGGTCCAAACTGTTTGCAAAGGCTATCAGCAGGAAGTGGTCGAGAAAGAGTTAAACGTTATTTTCTTGTGTGTGTATTTTTTCAGCTCATACAGCAGCAGTGAACAGCCTATCATTCCATGCCAGTGGTAACTACCTGTTAACCGGCTCTGATGATGGGCAGTTGAAAGTGTTTGACCTACTAGAGGGCAGGCTATTCTACACATTACATGGTCATCAGGGACCTGTCACAGCTGTGTCATTCTCCAGGGGTGGGGACTATTTCTCCTCTGGTGGATCAGATGAACAGGTAAAATCATTAGCCATATCATAAAGAAGATCTGTTTATGTCATGTGAACAAGAAAGGCACAAATTTGCCTGCCCAACAGCACAGTTATATAAACACTGTCGGGAGCGCAGTGGCTTAGTGGTAGAGTGCATGACACGAGATTGAAGGGCCGCAGGTTCCAGCCTCACCGGCGTCACTACATTATGTCCTTGAGCAAAAACATTAGTCCTAGCCTACTACTGGTTCAACCCAGGAAGACCCATCCCTATATAACTGAAAGATTGTTGATTAAAGAATCAAATCAAACCAAAAAAATCAACACTGTCAAATGGGAGATTTTGAGACCGGTCATAGTTGACGGTTTGATATCCTCTTTAATGGCACGCTGACAGGTCGGACCTCAGACTATATGAGGGTTCCAACTTAAAGACTTATCTATAGATGAGAGGGTTGGGGCCTGATGCCGTGTCTGTGGTCAGGCCCACTGGGGTTAGCTGTTGGATTTCTTTGGCTCCAATATTTAGTTGTAGGATTTTCACTTTTATACTTTTATAGCTTTGCAGAAATTGCTTTGTCTTTCTTCTGCTGTTTTTAAGCATAATGCAGGAAAAAGAATGTTTGATAGAAGCTGAAAGATCAGAATTTTTTATGGGGTGGGGGGGGGGGGGGTGAATTGGGATTGAAATCACACCATTTGAAAATGTTTATGTATTTTACAGGTGCTTGTTTGGAAGACAAATTTTGATCAGTTGGACTTCAGTGAAGTTTTAAATTCCCACAAGCAAAGAGCAGAAGCTGAGCCTCAACCTACAGTTGCAGATATACCCCCTAAAGTACAGCGAGCATCATCAGGGCGGACAGTAGGCAAGGTTAGTCCCCGTCACATCATTCATTGTTAATTGCATGCGGCTATATTTAGAATGCTTGTATCCTGCTTCCATATTTTAGGGTGCTCTTGGTGTAACAGGCAATTTTTCTTGGGTGAAAGTTTTCAGGTTTAATCCTGAATTCAGGATTTTGAGACTGAATTTCAATAAAAAGTCAGCCTCAAAATGCTGAATTAGGGAGATTATAATAGCTTCTCTGATTATTTTTTAGATTATCTAAACACAATTAACCATTTAAACTTGAAATTATTATTTTTTGTAGGTATCATTCAAGTTTAAAAATTTGAATTTCTAAAGTTCGGGATTTTAGAAATTTTGAACTTGAACCCATGCACTTTTTCTTGGCTGAGATGGACACTTTGAAGAAAGAGAAAACTTATCTTCATCTGTCAGTTTCCTTTGTTGTGCTGAATATTATAACGCTATCTGTATTCTTAATTTTTAGCCAGATTGGATGCATTATCTACTGAATACCATGCATTCACAGGCAGAATGGAAAACAGTCTTGAACCTGATCAGGTGGCATCTTCAGAAGCCAGCTGATCTAGATCAACACTTCCCTTAAGAGGATATATCCAGGTTCAATAGGACATGGGGTAATTGAATTTTTTTTTTTATTATTATCAAATGTCAGAAGAAAAAGTGAAAATTTAGGCCAATGAAATACAAAATTTAGAAAAGCTGATGGTGTAAACCAAGATGGCAGATATAGTTCAAAATATATGACATATAGAAATACATGATGTTGATTAAAATGTTTGATGTTTATTAAAATGCATGTTGTTTAAAATGCATGGTGTTGATTAAAATGCATGATATGGATTAAAATGCATGATGTTTATTCAAATGCATGATGTTTATTAAAATGCTTGATGTTTATTAAAATGCTTGATGTTTATTAAAATGCTTGATGTTTGAAATGCATGATGTTGATTAAAATGCATGATGTTGATTAAAATGCATGCTATTTAAAATTTGGAGCACAGTGGCTCAGTTGGTAGAGCTTTAAAATGGGAATCAAAGGGTTACTGGTTCAAGCTTCACTGCCAGTGGAGTCACTGTGTTGTGTCCTTGAGCAAGACACTTTATCTGCTGCTTAGTACTGGTTCAACCCAGGAAGACCTGCCCCGACATGACTGAAAAATTGTTGACTGGGGCATAAAGAATCAAACCAAACAAAACTATTCAAAATGCTTGATGTTGATTAAAATGCATGCGGTTTATAGTGCTTGATGTTAATTAAAATGCATGCTGTTTAAAATAAGTGGTGTTCATTGTAACTTAATGTACTTATATCATTATAAAGTTTTGTTAGAATGCTTAGCGCCATTGTTTACTTGTTGATGTCACATCAACAAGTAAACAATGACACTAAGCTTTCTAACAAAACCATAGTTTCTGTCTCAATAAATGCTCTATTTTCTCTATTTTGATAAGCTTTGTGTAAATCCAAGACTTGATAAAGAATACTTCAAACGAGAATTGTATATTGGAGATGAATGCATGTTTGGGTGAAAGTTTTCAGAATTATTCCTGAATTAAGTATTTCGCATCTTTCCACAGAAAACCAATTTGTCCTAAATATTAGCATATTTATTTATTTTTGGCCATATCTATCTGTTTTTCAGAAAGTTTGAATTTTAGGACTTTCCTCTATGTTTTTCAAATTTTGGACTGTTTACCATAAATTCTGCTTCAGGGCATCCGCAGTGAAGTCAAGAGTATGGAGGATGAATCACCAATAGTCACTGATGTAGGCCCTGCCATGTTTTCATCTTCTGAGGTATCAATGAATAGATTAAAAGGCACTTTCCATCCCAAATAACTTTTTTTCTTGCATTGCTTTAACAGTTTAACCATTATAAAATTTTCTAAGACTGATTAAGGGTGTTAAATAAAAATATGATTAGTCTTGTAATAATAAGTATTTTATTTACGATATTTCTTACTTTAATATTAAAATTTTGCACTTTCAAGATATAAAGATAATTACGAAGAATTATTGTAAAAAATATTTATTATAGCAAGATGATCATAATGTCTACAGATCCATTTGTTGAGCTGATAGATTTTCATTTTTTTTCACTGAGTTTGGTAATGAAATGAGCCTGCATACAACATTTTGGTTCAGTCTTGCTAGACTAAGAGCCTTCACAGCCCAATGAGCCCATTTACACAAAGTATGGAAGTAGATGCAAGCTCAGAACAAAATTAAGACCTAAAGCCCAATCAGTCTCAGTGCGAACACCACTAGGTAGTGGAGTATAAAATTTCAAATAGCGACTTTATGCACATTAATTTAGTATCATTATCTCATGTGCTGGCCTAAATAATTTCTATGCCCATTCTCTTTCTACCACTGACTAAAGAAGAGTTGCTATCATATTTCTGGGAAAGTTACTTTGAAAAAGTTATGCATATAGTGTGCTGCTTAGGTCAAATACGGTACTTTATAAAAAAAGTAGTTGGATTTCATGTCATATTTTTTCATGATGGATGAACTCTGCATGTTGGGTAATTTTTCATGCTTTTGTTGTTGTCTGCTGGCTTTTTTTCAAAAATAACTTTTTCAAAAAAAAAATCATCAAAAAATCTTTCAGGTACACTATCAGAGTGTCAAATGGTTTGGATCGAGATCAGGACCAATGTTCTGTCGGTCCTGATCTGGATCTTAACTGTTTGCAAAGGTTATCAGCAGACAACAAAAGTCTATACTAGCAAGGAAAGAGTTAAGAAACCTATCACCATTTTTGAGTTGAAAAAAGAGTCTCAATGAGATGCTTCAAATGAATGCCTAGAACTAATTTTTTATGTTTTTATAGCTATAAAGAACTCATTTGAAGCATCTCATTGAGTCACTGCCAATGAATGCCACAACAAATATCACCATTTTTTGTTTAACACATATAAGCCTAGCATCATTTTTATGGGGCATAATGTAGTGTCTGATCAGGATGCTCACTGTTTGCTTACAGAATGTTCTATCACAATTTGAAAAGAAATGAAAAATTCCACTCAACACCCCTAAAATTGGAAATGAGCTCTTCCTACTACTAAGGTTTGGCATAATCAGGTTAAAAACATCTTATCTAGGGCTATTAGGAAATAAGGACTGTCATGCATTTTTTTATTTCTCATGAATTCTTTGCATACTTATTGTTGCTTGCTTTGCTTTATACTTTCATTTCTACAAACACCTCAGATAAAGCTTGTTTCATTGTCTACCATTTTTATTTGCATGTGGCTACATTCTGTGATTTGCTTGTGTTTGTTTGTGAGTGGCATGCATTCTCACATGTTACCGCTTCATTTGATTGGTTTAGTTGAGGTCAAATGCCCATGGTTTTGCATGAAAAATTAACATAACCTTGGTGTAGAATAAAAACTAGTAGATTACAAATTTAACATTATAGAAGGTTATAGAAAATTAGAATGGCAGAAAATATAAATGCATGGATGGTTTTTAAGGAAACTCAAAAATGTGTCAATGGAATTTTGTTCCCTGGACACGCCTTTGTTTATTTGTTGTGTCGAAGTACCAGCTTGAGAGGTTCCAGATATGTCTAGGGAACAAAATTCCATTGATGCATTTTGGAGACAGTTCCCTTGATTTCCACCCATGTTATGACTTTTATTAATAGACATTACTCCGATATCAATGAATATAGTTCCTTGTACAAATATCTCAGCCTTCGCAACCAAATTTGGAATAAAAGACAAGAGTTAGAACGTACTGATCAGACAGGAAGTTCTTTCTATATGTAGCTAATTATGGTATATGTTCTGGCATCTTAACACTTATTACAGAATATAAAGGCCTAAGCAAACAGTGCAGACCAAAAGCAGACTTGGGGAGCGCAGTGGCTTAGTGATAGAGTGCTTGACTCACAACCCAGGGGCCGCGGGTTCGAGCCGTCACTGTGTTGTGTCCTTGAGCAAGAACATTAATCCTAGCTTAGTACTGGTTCAACCCAGGAAGACCGTCCCTTTATAACTGAAAGATTGTTGATGGGATGTAAAGAATCAAATCAAACAAACTAACAAAAGCAGACTGGATATTCACTGGTTGTTATTCTAACAAGCATTTTGTGAATCAAAGATCTGATAATCAAGGTTCCAGTTGAGAGCAAAAAACAACTTTTTGTGGCCGTTCCTTGGAAGTAACCTGTACTTAGCTGGGTGGATTTTGGGTTTTTGTGGTTTTATGTCCAGGAGCAACCAAAGGCTCAACCGGCAGTAGTTCTGGTTTAAAATGTCTCAGAATAAGCGACCACAGCTTAAAGTCTCATCCGACAGACTGGGAGAGCCAGAGATCTAGTTTAGAGCAATGGGTCAGATGTGCTCAACTTTTATATTTCTTGGCATACGAGTATTTCTGATATAGGTAGCCAATCAAAAGGTGTTATTATGCCCCATCTGTTTCAAAGTTAAGTGGTGCATATTGCTTTCGGCTTGTCTATTCGCCCATCACACATACCTTGTAAGTAGAATCTCTCATAAGGTTTAAGAGCTACAGGCATTGAAACTTGGTAAGTTGAAAATAGATGATGAGTAGATTTATAAATTACCTGATTAACTTTCGAAGAAGTTCCAAAAAATATTACCTCACATACTGCTCTTGTTTGAGAAAGAGTACCATCCTCATAGACAAGCAAGTGGTTGGGGTCAAAGTGATTCACAAACGCTCTAGTTAACAGAATCTGAGCTGATTTAGATCTGCAGTTGGCTCTTAGTGACAATCCTGTATCTGCATGTCCTATCAACCTCCATCTTTCTATATCCCAGTTATGGCCAATACTCACTGATATCAATTCAATAACCCTATTGTACTCTATGTATGTAATTGAGCGGTGACATGAGATTTCCAACAATGTGGTATGTGCGACCAGCAAAGCTCAGATCAGCCTGCACATATGTGCAGTCTGATCAGAGCTTTTGCTAGTCTCTTGAATATCCTATGACTGTTAAGCTACTAAATGAACATCATTTGGAGTTTCTAAGCTTAAAATGAGGCTGCACAAGCTTGTCTGAGTCTACACTTGTCAAAATGCCACATTGTTAGAAATCACATGCCACAGCTTATATTTGTTTACAGCCACTGCCAGTAAATGGAGTTAGTGATAAAATGGCAGACTTTGAAATGACCTCAGGGGAATATGAACAGTCACAAGGATCCAGGGAACAGCCCCGGTCAACAACACAGCAACTGGAGCCCAGGTCAATGCCCCCACAGCTAGCCAACACACTGGAACACATAGTAGGACAACTAGACATCCTGACACAGGTATTTACCTTTTGTTAATGTAAGAACGTTTCTAGATTTTTCCTGAATTTAGGATTTGGGGACAGACTATCATCAGAAAGTCAGTCCCCAAAATCCTGATTAGGCATGATAGATTATCTTCCTTGTTACAAGATATAACAGTTTTTTTAAAGGAAAATTAGCCCTTTTATCCTGAAATTAGGTGTCAATATGGTCATGTCGTTTGTTTTAGAATTTGAATACCTGGATTTCAGGATTTCACTCATGGGTGAAGGTTTTCAGGAAATGTCTGAATTCAGGATTTGAGGACTGACAGAAAGTCAGCTCAAAAATCCTGAATTAGGCATTTGCTTCCTTGTTCCAAGATTTAAAAGGTTAAACCATTTCAGGATTCTTGGATTTCAGAACTTTACTCATGGGTGAAGGTTCTCAGGATTATGCCTAATTCAGGATTTTTTGGGACTGACTTTCCACAATCTGCCAGCCCCAAAATCCTGAATTAGGCATGCTATATAAGCTTCCTTGTTCCAAGATTTGAGCTCAAAGGACAGTTGGTCCCTAAATCTTGCACTAAGGCTTTAGCATATTGATTGTTTAAGGATCTGTATACTCATGTTTTTTTTAATTTTAGGCTTTCACCCATGTGAAGTTTTCATATTGCATACTTATTGAAAATTAAGTCTGTGATAAAGGGTGAGCTGACCTCTCCTGTCTATAGAACATACATATTTCCTCTTTCAGTTTAATATTGTAACATATTAATTTTTGAAAATAATAAATTCTAAAGGACCTAGGAAGGCCCTTTTATCTGATTGAATGACACTGTAACATTGTTTCATCTGTTCAGTCTACAAAAGGTTATATCTTAGAGAACAATTTGACTGTATTTCAGGCTCCTACTTCAGAAGGAATCAACAATGGCAACCTCATGTGGTCTTCACTAATACAGTAAAAACCAGTGTAAAACAGCCAATCTCAAGAAACTGAAAATTGGATTTTCAAGACCAATTTATTGCTTAATGCAGGTCAAAAGTATTGCAGAATGCTCCAAGGGGAGCATTATGCAATACTGTCGACCTTCATTAAGCTACAAATTGTTATTAAGATCTTTGTTTTGTCTATTTTTGAGTGGCTGTTTTACACAGGTTTTACTGTAGCATGTGATAAATGTTCTCACTTTGAGTTTTGTGTCAATTTCAGACCGTCTCACTTCTTGAACAGCGACTAACAATGACTGAGAACAAATTGAGAGAGTGCCTAGACAACCAACAGAAAATCACCTTACAGATCAGACCAACAGACTGATTCAAAACTCGATTCGTTAGAGCAGCTTTATAAGAGAATTACCTGCCTCATGTTATATGGGCCTCAACTTGAGAAAACCTGTCTTCGGGGTTTGCGAACAACAAAGGCGCAGACCAGCCTGTGCATCTGTGCAGACTGATCAGTGCCTTTGTTATTTGCTTTTTTGGAAAGTATCATATCTAAACTTGCTACAGGTGATATTTCAATATTCTAGCTAGTCTCTGTTACTGAAGAGACTGGTTTGAGTCTAGCTTTGTCTGAAACCCCGAAGACATGTTTTGTCGCGGTGAGGCCCATATGGGCCAGAAAGCATTTTTATAAACAGCCATGTGCAGCTATATAGTGGGACCAAATCCAAACTTAGTGCTGAACCATTACCAGCTTCCATATGTTGTGTATCTGAGCAGAGAAGGCTCTGGCAAGACTGCACTTATGCACCACTGGCTTGTCTGAAGAGACGAGCCCATAGGTCCAGAAAAAGAAAAAAATTGAGCATAAAGTTGTGAATATTTTCTAAATCATCAGTTTAAATATTTATTTTTGGTGCTCAAAAGAACCTTCTTATTGAGTACCCACAATATATGTTTTGACGAAGAATAAGAGAAATAGTTTTTAGTTACACTTAATTCATGCGAGCCCATGATGGTTGCCAATGCCATATTTAGAGAAAAAAACATGAGCTAGCTTGTATGATTAATGCCATAAGTTGGGTCTTACAATTTGTGAGCAAGTAAAACTCAAACCATCATGCTCAATTGCAGAGACTAGAATTTTAAAAAGTTGTAATAGATAAAGGATACTTTTACGAGGCTTTCTTGTTTAAACCGCGAGGCGGGCGTAGCCCACCGAGCGGTTTAAACAGAAAGCCATGGAAGAATCCTTTATCCAGCTTGTAGTATGGCGCAGGCGCAAACAAACGTGTTACTGACACCTGACGAAATTTACATTCGCTCCTCCCAGCATCCGGCCTAAGCTGTCAACTATATTACATTTATCTACGGGATAAACTGTCGCTTTTTAGGAAGTTACCGCCTACATCGCTGTTTAACTAAAATAGGAAGTTAGAGTACGGTTTTAAGCTCCTCCTTCGTTGTTATTCTAGGGTGTCTGATTTAAACATCAGCAAAGATCAAAGAAAATAGCATCGGCCATACTACAATGTGATGATGTAGAACTATCTAGACAGTGAACAACAAGGAAGTTGATCAGACTAAACAGATTTGCAGGCTGATCTGTACCTTTGCTGTATACATGTATATATGAGCCGTGACGTGCTTCCAACAATGTGGCATTTTGACAAGTGTAGACTCAGATGAGCCTGTGCAGCCTCCTTTTAAGCTTAGAAACTCCAAATGATGTTCAGTCAGTAGCTTAACACTCATAGAATATTCAAGCAACTAGCTAAGGCTCTGATCAGACTGTGCGTATGCGCAGGCTGATCTGAGGCTTTGCTGGTCACACATACCACATTGTTTGAAATATCATGTCGTGGCTCATATGTGCATACAGTAAAAATTCAGATAAGCTTAAGCTTAAGCATTTGAGAAGAGCTGATAGGACTGGTTTCCAACAGCATAGAAAATATGTAGATGTAACATATGGGCCTCGTCGCGAGCTAACCTGTCTTTGGGGTCTCGGACAAAGCAGGATTCAAACCAGTCTCCTCAGCTACAGTGACTATCTAGAAAATTGAAATTTCATCTGTAGAAAGTTTACATATGATACTTTCCAAAAGCCGAATAACAAAGGCACTGATCAGACTGTGCGGATACACAGGCTGGTCTGTGCCTGTGTTGTTCACTAACCCCCGAAAACAGGTTTTCTCGCATTGCGGCCCATATGCAAGATGGGTGGCTCATATTGGAATTCTCAGAGTCTACACTTTCAGTTTTCATGTGAAAAGACATCTGAAACAAGGTACAGGTAAAATATAAACACAACTGTGTTTTAATAGCAATTCATCCTTATTTATAGTCATTTAGAGTGTTGTGGTCATATTCGGAATAGCTCTAGATAATTGGGGATGTAACAATCATTATTTTTCTTATTTCTTAACCAAAACATATTGGGTACTCATTGGAAGCATCTCGGAGACAATTCAGTGAGCACACAACGAATGTTTTTATGGAGATACGGATATAATTATAGAGCTATAACCAGAATATGCAAATCTCTAAGTTTATCTCGATCATATTTTCATAGTCATATATTGTTGTTATGACATAAGGTATCTTCTATAGTATACTCGGCAAAAAAAGTTCTGCACAACTGGGGTTTATGGCAATTTATTTCAAACACAGGTAACACTCGACTACGTGATTTATATCAGCATTTAGTCCCATCTCTAAGGAACATTTTGTTTGAAACGGAATCAAAATCACACGAGAAATGTCTGAGAAACAAGTGTCTAATGGTACCAGGGGTCGGCAATCAAAAATGACAAAATGATCGATTTTCAATGTTGTACTCGGTCAGTGACTCTGCACGGGATTATTTGGTGAACTCGATTTAAAAATCACATCACGATTCTTGTGCGAAAATTTGCACGAATTTAACAAATGTTTAAACAATTACATAACCAACTGCATCCTTTGCATGATTTTTTTTGTTAAAAAAATACACTTCCTGATTTCACTAAAATCGCATTTGAATTGTCAATGTTATAATGGCAAATGCAAGGCCTTTTAGAGCTTTGAGAAAACTTTCTGATGAAGAAAGAGCCCGGGCTCTGGGTCGTATGGAGGCGGGCATTCACCCACAGGATGTTGCTAACCAATTCAACGTTCATTGTAGCACCATTATTCGACTCCGTGTTTGTCATCGAGCAACGGGGACTGTGTCTGATCGACCCAGATCTGGACGACCGAAAGTTACAACCCAGCATGAAGACCGATACATTGCAGCAAAGTGACGCTTTGTGGATGGCCCCAGTCTGGAGAGAATGTTGAGACAACAACGGGGACCAGGTGCACGTCGCATCTCGGTGCAGACTGTCAAGAATAGAGTTCGAGCTTCTGGGTTCAGTTCCAGAAAACCTGCTAAAAAGCCTCAGCTTTCCCAACGTCACAGGGCTCAAAGACGCCAGTTTTGTGCACGGCACGGCAAATGGAATAGACAGCAATGGTCACGAGTCCTCTTCTCTGATGAATCCAGGTTTTGTCTGCGAAAGGTGGATGGACGCATCCGAGTATGGCGTCGCAACGGGGAGAGTTACTTAGAACCTACTGTCCAACCAACAACGGCATACAATGGTGGAAGTGTTATGATATGGGCAGGTATTAGTTTAAATGGAAGAACTGCCCTTGTCGTTGTGCCTGGGAACTTGAATGGCCGACGGTACATTGACGAAATTCTCCGACCACATGTTGTACTATATCTCCGTCAGATGGGCCAGAATGCCATATTTCAGGACGACAATGCGAGGCCCCATCGTGCCAGGATTGTGGACAACTTCTTACAATTGAATGGTGTTCAGCGACTTGAGTGGCCTCCAATGTCTCCGGACTTGTCATGCATTAAGCACTTGTGGGATATTCTTGGCCGTGCAGTAAATAAACACATTAATCAACACACAAGACTTGCAGACTTACAGAGACTTCTTCTTCAAGAATGGGCTGCAATTCCTCAAAGGCAAATACAGCGATTGGTGAATTCGATGAGGAGGAGACTCAATGAGTGTCGTGTGAATCTTAGTGGCTATACGCATTATTGAGAGAAGAAACTGTGATTTTGCCATTTTTGGCACCCAACCCCGTATGGCTTCAGTGGACGATTACTCATGCATTTATGATGACATTCTTGTTTTGACTTCAGTTTATTGTCCAGATTGAATTAAATTTTCTGATGATATATTTATTATTTCTGTCCTATTTTTGAAAGGCGAAATATGCCGGAAAAACCTCAGTTGTGCAGAACTTTTTTTGCCGGGTTTATGTTGTTTATTGTTTTGAAAAGAATTCAAACAGATTGGGGCTTGATTAAGAAGTGGTCCAAAAATATCCATGATATTGTATTAAAGAATTTTGACCAAAAAAAATCAAAGGCGTAAATAAAATAAAGGAGGCTGAAGACAGGAGGGTCCTATTTTATCACCCTATATGCCTCAAAACCTGCCTGAAACTTATTGCTCTCAATGACTGAGCCCTGATTTTGTTTCATGGACTTGTTTATTTATTTACAAGAAAAGCTTATTTTTAAAGATCTAAGTCATTTGTCAAAACTTTTAAATGCAAGCAGTTGGCATTTATTGTGAGAAAGTATTGTTTGTTGGACTTTTGCATGCTTATATGTCTCACAAGATTATATGGCACTACTGTATGGTTACATGTCTTCTAAATATTTTAATTTTTCAGTGACTTTATTTGATCATGAAAATTTTAATGCATTTTATTATGTATTATCCATTTCACATCTCATTTATTTATTTTTTTCATTTAGTCCCAATATATTTGAGTTTATAATTTTTGTATTCAGTTCCATGTACACATGGCGCAGTCGGTATCTTGTCTGACTGCAGATCCAGGGGTTGCGAGTTAGATTCCGGCCCGGTCCCATACTTTAATGGAGATTGATCATGAAATAATTTCTCTGGTCATTCTCCTCCCTTCGGCTGATTCAAGAAAGGTTGTTGTCACTTACAAGCGAAAGTATGTGCACGAAGTACTGGTTAACTGCCTAGTCAAGCTTGCCCCGCAAAAAGTGTGGTTAGGTTAACTGGCCCTCACAACATAACCATAGCTAAGTCTAAATTCTCAGATTCTTAGTAGTTTTTGTAGCTGAGCTGATATCTTCCAAGTGTTACCTTGTTGGAAACTCAGAAAACAGGCCTCAACGTTATACAACTTTTTTCATGCTCAACTCAACTGAGCATGAAATTTCAACTGCTGCTAAAAACTAAAATGATGATGTAATACTTTTCTTGCTTTCAAACTCTCACATGTTGTATTTATCATGCTATTAAATGTTAAATTGCCAACAATTGTTGGCATTTAACATGGGCATGATAAATTTCATGCTCAGTTAAGCCTGAAAAAAAGTTTTATAACCTCTGGGCCAGGTTTTTTCATGACAAGGCTCAAATATAAAGGCATTCAAAGACGTTTGCATTTGTTTGAATGTTGTTTTTTGACAAACAGTGTCTAAAACTGTCAAGAGAATGAAAAGTGTAATTTGTTGAAATCATTTCAGCAAAGTTAAGGACAATAAAGGGCATCTCAAAATATTTTTTTTTTCAAATTTGGACCCCTCCAGAGTTTGAACTGACCTGTAGACTTTATTTTTGGAACTTTTGTTGTGAGATTGATTAGATGCCTTGAATAGATGTCTGCATCAAACCATAAAAGACAAATTGCAAAATTTAATTTCAATCCAGTAAAAAAAACAACATGGAGGGATAACGGAGTTAGCATCTTCAAATTGCATTGTTTTTCGGACACTTAAACCTTACCATGCTGAACCAATATATCTTGCTTTGAAAATAATGAAGATCCAGATCAGCTGGCTTCTGAGAAGCCAGCTGATCAGGAACTTCACTGTTTCCACTCTGCTTGTAAAAACATACTTATACATGTAACTGGAATCCTGTGAGTTTATTAGATAAAAATTTTGAAGGAGTGTAGTAGTAGTACATAAGAATATCCAGCATGGAAAGGGTTAAGATGGTTTATAGCTTAGCAAAACATATAAACCCTGATGGGATACTGCATTTGGCATGTATTCTGGGTCTACAGTCTACTCTGGCAGTGTAACCCATTTGCTGGTTCCCAGCATAAAAATGGTTAATCCATGGCCCTAAAATATTTAGACACCTTTGCTCATCACCAATGTCCATACTTTATTACTCAAAGTTAAAAGTTACTCATTTTACAACCTGATTAGGTCTGTTAAAGGTAGCTATGGAATGGCAAACTGTGTAAAACCTGATCAGACTGCTCCATTAGGAGCAGTCTGATCTGGTTTATCACTGTTTGCTCTGCCATATCTGTCCAGTAATCCTAGATAAAAGAGCCAGTGTCCGGCAAAAGGTACAATTGGGTATGTGCGTCCATAGAAGACTTGGATTAGACTGTGCATTTGTGCAGTCTGTTTTTTTTTTTTTTTTGATTTAATTCTTTACGTCCACTCAACAATCTTTCAGTTATGCGGGACGGTTCTTCCTGGGTTGAATCAGTACTAAGCTAGGATAAATGTGTCTTGCTCAAGGACCACAACGCAGTGACGCCGGTGAGGCTCGAACCCGCGGCCCTTGGTCTCGAGTCAAGCACTCTACCATGCAGTCTGTTTAGAGTCTTCAGTAGGTGCTCTATGGGTAGCCAAGCGTTCAACATATAATTGTGTCTAGCAAATGGTACAAGTGGGCTAGTGCGCCCATCGAAGACTCAGATCAGCCTGCACATCCACACAGTCTAATTAGCCCTCTAATGGTAGCCAAGGGTTCAACATTTCTTCAGGTGGAAAATTAAGACTGATCAAACTGTGCAGATGTGCAGCCCGATTTAAATCTTTGCTGATAACACATGCCAACTTGTACTTTATGCTGGACACCTGATCAAATATTGTACTTCATCTTGTGTTTGATGTTTCATGAAGTGTTATATTGCTTGGATGAAACTATTATGTATTTCTGTGATAATGTAAATATATTATTTGTATAGATCTGTAATACATTTTGCTATATTGTAGAAAGTTAGAAGACTGTGTTGTGTGATCTTTTTGCCTCCCTTAATAGTCTGTTCCAACCACAGGAGCCTGAAGTTTGGTCCTCATATCATATTATAGCCTCAAAACTGAAAGCTCATGACATCATAAAGCGCCTGTGGTTCCAACTGTGTAAGCTCGCAAGTTTTTGACAAGAAATGACATGTCATTTCATCTCGATTGCACTATTAAACAAAGATGGAATTATTAAAAACCCTGGAATGTGGTTATTTTCTTGCATAAAAAACAACTCCAATTACACTGTCACTAATGAATACAGTAGAACTTCAATGTTTCCAACAGGCTTGGGACCATAAAAAATAGTTGTAATCAAGGGTAGTTCCAGCCATTCAGCGTGGATTATGCATTAACTTACCAGTAGTGACCGTAACTAGTTCTAGCCAGCCCAGGTGATTGAGCCATTGAAGATTTACTGTATACATTTTTTACTTCACTCAATGAAATAAAGGTCAATTATTTTTTCTAAATTGAATATCCATTGTGTATTGCTCAGCTAACACTATCCTTCCTTACATAAACACACTTTTAGTAAAATTCATACACTATAAGCAGACTACGGACCATGCACAGAGTATTTGCCCACCAATCAGCATAAAAGCTCGGATGACTTGAGCTAAAAATAAAGTGAACACACATGGACTTCACATTTATTCTTTGCATTTATTACAAATATAGAAACAATGTACATTTTGACTACCTGCTTTTGAAATCTACATGGTTTATCATGGTTGACATAAGAACTTTGTGTGCTTGTATAGGAAGGTGAGCTAATTGAGTTTATTTGAATAGTTCCTTTCATCGTTTGGATGAATGATACATATCCCAGGGAAATTGTCAAAACAATGCAAATTCAGATAAGACAGCTGAGATCTTGCCTGCAGGGTATAAACTTTTCATGCTCAACTCACATCAGCATGAAATTTATCCTGCTCATAAATTTAAAAATGCCAACAACTGTTGGCATTTAAATATTTATTAGCGATAAAAACGCAATTGCTGACTTTTAAAACAGTATTAATTTTTCATGCTTAAATGAGTTGACAATGAAAAAGTTTTATAACCTCAAGGGCCAGTTTCCCTTCTTTATCTCTATGATTTTGTCACATTTGCACCCAGATTTTTGCCCATTTTGAGTGCAAGGATTAACCCTTAAAGCAAAGATCATGACCGCAGCAGATGAAAAATTTTGTGACATCTCTCTTCATTTGGGTTGAAAATAAGACCTGGCCCCGAGGTTATACATTTTTTCCATGCTCGACTCAGCGGAGAACAAACTTTATCCTGCTCATAAATGTTAAAATGCCAACAATGGTTGGCATTTTAGCATTTATTAGCATGATAAATACAACATCTGAGAGACTTTAAGCAAGAAACTTCATTGTCCAAATTTTAGTTTTTATTAGCAGTTGAAATTTTCTGCTGATATGTGTCCACACTATTTGCCTCTACTTACGCTAGTCAATAATGTAAGCAAATATGTGCCACAGACGGCATAAGCGGAGAACTATTTCAGATGCATTTTTACAGGTGCTTTAAGGGTTAAGGGACCATCCTAGCATCTCACACCATTCTTGACTGTATATACGCAAAAAATATGACAATTTAACTTGCCATAATATTACATGTATACTAAAATTTGAAAAAATCAACTTGACCACTTTATTAGAGCATTTGCTCACTCCTGCATTTCAGAAATATTTCGAGTAATCAAACTTAACTGGCCAATTCTGAAATAAAAACTGCGTAAATAATACTTTGTAAGATATATGAGCTAGTAGCTAAGATTTTTGCAATGCATCAAGCATACTTGCACCCTTTTAACAACACAATAAATTTGTTACTTTGCTGATTAAGACACTTAATTTTTAAACGTACAATATACATGTATTTGCAGGAATATTTACAAGAATATTACACAATAAAAGGCTCTAACAATCCGAAATGAACAATGATATGGGCCTCAACACGAGAAAAACTGTCTTCGGGGGTTTGTGAACAACAAAGGTGCAGACCAGCCTGCGCATCCACGCAGTCTGATCAGTGCTTTGTTTGCTTAATGGAAAGTATCATATCAAAATTGACTACAAGCAAAATTTCACTATTCTAGCTAGTCTCTGCAGTTGAGCAGGCTTGTTTTGGTATGACCTGATTGGAAACACCGAAGACGGGGTTTCTCGTAACAAGGCCCATATGGGCTAGTACATGAGATAATGGTACGAATTGCATATGTGTAAAGTCATACTTAAAACGTGCCTGTACAGTTATGAAGTTGGACTATTATATTGCTAGAAGGAAAGAGTACGTAAGGAACAGCTTCTGAGCTAAATTTCCAAATCTGCAAATCTTGTCTATACATTTTGTATTTGTGTCTTTATAAAAGATTAATGATTTGTTAAATAAAAAAGTGGGATATTTCAACCCTATATATCATTTAAACAGACAAGGTTTTGCATGAACTGGACAGTGTTGCTTTCTTTATCTCATTCTAATGGATAATTTTAGAGAAAAGTGTAAACCACAAAATACAAATTCATTCCTCCTTCAGTGGAATTGAAATGGAAATGCATGAGTAATGATCAAAACCAAGCTTTATTCAATCAGAAATTAATGTTATTTTGTTTTGTTTGTTTGATTCTTTACATCCCATCAACAATCTTTCAGTTATAAAGGGGGGGTCTTCCTGGGTTGAACCAGTATTAGGATTAATGTGTCTTGCTCAAGGACACAACGCAGTGACGCCAGTGAGGCTTGAACCTGTGGCCCCTCGGTCTCGAGTAAAGCACTCTACCATTAATCCACTGCGCTCCCAAATTAATGCTGTAATACAGACACTATCAAACATGTCAATGGGTCTCATCAAGAGAAAACCTGATGCGTTTCATGGAAACAACTAAGGAGCAGACGAGCCTGCACATCTGCGCTCTGATCAACACCTTTGTTATTCTCCCGCTAGCAAATATAATGGCTGAACTGGCTACATGAACATTTAAATATTCTAGCTACATGTAGTTTCTGTAGCTGAGCAGGCTGGTTTGAGCCTTACCTGGTAGCAAACCCAGAAGACAGGTTATCTCACAATATGGCCCGTATATCATAGGTCTGCAGCTGGATTGCTCATAATTGAGCCGCAACATGTGATTTCAAACAATGTGACATTTTGACAAGTGTAGACTCAGACCAGCCTGTGCAGCCTCCTTTTAATCTTAGAAACTCCAAATGCTATTCGACCAGTAGCTTAACAGTTATAGAATGTTCAAGCGACTTGCAGATGCTCTGTTCAGATGGTGCGTATGCGCAGGCTGTGCTGAGGCTTTGCTGGTTGCACATACCATATTGTTGTAAATTTCATGTCGAGGCTCATATTACATTTATCACATGGGCCTCGACCTGACAAAACCTGTCTTCGGGGTTTCTGACAAAGCGAAACTCAAACAGTCTCCTCAGCTGCTGAGACTAGCTAGAAAATTGAAAATTTGCTTGTAGCAAGTTTAGATAAATTTGCTTGTAGCAAGTTTAGATATGATTCTTTCCAATAAGAGAATAACAAATTAAGGCACTGATCAGACTGCACGGACAGGTTTTCTCACATTGAGGCCCATATAATGACTTCCAAGAAATGCCTGTCTTTGTGACACTATTTATCATGAAATCTACCATATGAAAATGATTAATCATTCCTGAGGTAATAAAAATAATTCTGTAACAAGTCTGTGAATGTAGATACATGTTATTTGACATCTGATTGGGCAACATTAAAGATTCACAACAATTCGTCCTGCAATATATTGTCAGAAGCCTGACTATATTACATTCCATCTCCTTCCATTTGCAGAACTGTAGTTTAGAAAGCCAGAAGCCACTGGGTGTAGGCCTAGCATAAGAACGTTTTACTGTTCTTTTTGTTCCTTTTACTAGTGCCTTACATGCAGAATGGGGAATGTTCATCACAAATATTAATTTGTGGCCCTGGTAATGTGCTGCTTAAAAATGAAATTTGTGACTAAAACTGATGAAAATTTAGAATATGGCAAAATGTTTCTTTTTATTCAATGAAGAAAGAAATCTCATTTAATTGTTAAAAATGTCACAACCACATGAATATCTGCAAGAATAATAAACTCTAAACACTAGTAAGTGAAAAAAAAGGCCTAGATGATTAGTACAGACCCAGATTGGACCTCTTTTGAGGGAGCAGCCTTATCAGTCTTGAACTACAATTTTACTCTTTGCAAAACAAGTTTACATTGAATGAGATATCACCCATTTCCAACAAATTACAAGTATCATAACAAAAGCTTTACAATTTTGGTTACCAGATGCTTATTTTACGAGATTAGCAAATCATTGAAGTTTCTGATCAGACTGTTCTTTGGGTCTGCTCTGTCTAGTATTTTTGTGATATAAGTGTCTCTTTTTCATCAACTTACTATCATACAAATAACTATGGAACTACCTTACCAATAACAGGTGCTCTTTTTTTCAACAATTAACATACCAATATGACATAATAATTCCAATTGAAATTAAGTTGAAAACTATTTGTGCTTTGTTAATGCATGAAGCCCTTTAACTCATTGCCTACCGGGTAATTTTGCATGCCTTTTTGTCATCTGATTTTTTTAAAATATTTTTTTCCAAAAAATTCCTTCAGGAATACCTTCAGAGTGTCAAACAAACAGTTTGGATCCAGATCATTTAGTCAGGCCTTTATTTGCAGATGACACTAGTAGGCAAAAAGTTAGTTTTTTGCCAATCTTCCAATCATGTTTAACATGAGAGATATATTGGTGTGCATTGCGCTTGTTGCATTTTATAAGAAGTGAAAAATATATATTACAGTTTAACTGTGTTTTAAGTGTCATTTTCAGATACATACATGTAAATAACATATATTTTTGCCAGAAATCTAAGTCATTCAATCTAAACTGTGTATATAATTAAAGCATAAATTAATTTCTCTAAATATTTTCCAACAGCGTCAATGAAAAGGTATCGATCAAAGTTTTCGATATTTCGGAAAATATATAATACGGCTCTTTGGCTACTGTTACCTTCATTTTTCTGGTCAACGACAAGCTGATTTGGAGAGATAAAACAGTTACACGAGCCCTGGAACTATGGTGCCCGTGATGCATATGCATTTGATGCTTTTTGCAGTTTTTAAGAATTTGAAACATCATTTTCAGAAGACAAGATGCCAGAACATGCCCTAGATATTTTCATTGAAAACTCCACCAAAATGGTTTAGGTTATCCCATTAAACGTGAAAATTGAGGATCAAACTTTAAGGTAGCACAAAAACTTTGCATTTTCCCACACAATGCAATGGAAACTACAGGGGTCCATCAAGGAATGATTATAATGCATTCGGGAGTGATGGATACCGTTTTCCATAGTGGTGTTGCATTGCACCCTATGCCATAAATTTGAGTGTTGAAGTATCCGCAGTTCTTCGTACAGGATAAACTAAATATTGCCCTATGTTAGGTGTATGTGATTTACTGGTAACTTTTCACTGACATTGAGTATATATAGAGGATCTTACATTCGTGCATTTGTATTAATGAATTTATTATTAAACAAGTTGAGGAAAGGAGATAAAATGTGAGGCTTGCTCATTATTTTATCGCTTCTTTGCAACATGTTTAATAAATTCATTAATATAGGAGCATGAGTGTTAGTTTCTATTTTATCAAATGACATCAAAATTACTTTGAAATCACATTTTTGGTGTGAAAACATTGAGATTTGGCATAGTGTATGCAACATTGTTATAGACGTCATTACATAACATTACCAAATATATATATAAAACACTAGTGGTTTAACGGTTTTAATACACAGCATTTAATTCATCACTTCTAGATGTGACATAATGTGATAAAGCCTGTATCACACTGCTCCACTGTTTACCAGTCAGTCACAACATTTAACATACCTAATCAGTTACCAGTGAAATAGACATGTTCAAATTTAAGAATAAGCGTAGTTAGGGTTCAAAGAGCCTGAATATAAACAACTGGCCCCAAGGTTATAAAACTTTTTTCATGCTAAACTCAGCTGAGCATGAAAATTATTTTGCTCATAAATGTTAAAATGCCAACAATTGGCATTTTAACATTTATTAGTAGGATAAATACAGCATCTGAGTGCTTTAAAGCAAGAACAATCTTAATATTACAGCATTTTATGAGCAGTTGAAATTTCATGCTTTGTTCAGTTGACCATGAAAAATGTTTATAGGCCTCTAGGTAAAAGTATGTATTGAAAAATGAATACCAAATCATGTGTTGTGGGTACTCAAAAGAACCATCTAAAAGAGACGATTCTTTTGAGCACCCAAAACAAATGTTAACACTGTTGGATAAGTTTATGCTCAACTTTTTTGTTTATCTAGACCTGTGTATAAATAAGGTAACTTTCCAAAACGTCACTCTTTTACTTTGGGATTTGAAAGATGGATTCATTTTTTCATGAATGGTAAAAAATTAAGAAATGAAAGACATTCATTTTCTCATGAACAGTGTAAATGTTTGAGATGTTTGTATGTAGACATTAAATGATCGCATCCTCAAATTAAAGGAAATATTAATATACCAGGCCTACAAATGTTAATTGAAACATTTTAATTGGGCCTCAATGCGAGAAAATCTGTCTTTGGGGGTTTGCGAACAACAAAGATGCAGTCGGATCAGCGCCTTTGTTATCGGAAAATATATCTAAACCTGCTACAGGTGAAATTTCAATTTCCTAGCTAGTCTCTGGTTTTGTCGCGTCGAGGCCCAATTTATATTATACAGATAACGGTATTTATCTCACTGACAAAATGTAAAGAGTCATAGTGTTATACATTGGGCCTCGACGTGAGAACACTTTTCTTCAAGGGTTTGCGAACAACAAAGACGCAGGCCAGTCTGCCCATCCACGCAGCCTGATCAGCGACTTTTTTTATTCGCGTATTGGAATGTATCATATCAATACTGGCTAATGAGAAATTTCAATTATCTAGCTAGTCCCTGTAGCTGAGCAGGATAGTTTGTTGAACCTCAAGTTGACGGTAACCCGGAATACAATTTTTCTCGTGTCACAGCCCATGTACAACTGGACATTAACACTTTTTATACTGGAAACCTGTATATGATGGTAAATGGATACTTTGGCAAACAGTGAAGACCCAGATGAAATTTTGAAAAGCATATAAATTTCATTAGGATTTAAACTTTGCTAAAATAAAAACAATCTTTAGGGACAGAAACACATCACAATTAGGAAATTCGGATCTGCCACACCTTAAAATAGTGTATAATGGAAGATCCTATCCATATTTGATCTGATCAATTTGTATGTGAAGATCAACCTGTACAAAAGGGTTAAAACTTGTCTAAACTTCACAATTATCTAGTCTGAGACATGGCACATGTTACTAGTTACAGCAATTTTTAAGTTGTTAATCCTTATGCTGCATATTTTTATTTACAACACTCCTCCCCAATTTTCATCCTGTTAACCTGTATCATTCCAGTTTTAAGCATGTCTTCAATCAGAGTGGGAAACAGTGTGGATCCTGATCAGATGGCTTTGTCAGAAGCCAGCTGATCTGGATCAACACTGTTTTCAAAAAAGGATAAATTTAGGATCAGCAGGACAAGGGCTAAGATATTTTCTTAATCTTTTCTATGTATGTGTAAGAATGAGCGGAACCATTTTTTATAGTTAAGAATGAACTGAACCTGTTTTTTCAGTAGTTAACAGGACTCAATCCGAGCGGGAAGAGGTAGTTCCGCCGAAGTTCGTCTGTGCTCACTTTGTTATAGCAGACATTGTCCTTCTGATCTGTATGGAAATGTTTCTTGTGAAAATGTGCTGTGGTGCTGAGTACCTCCCCCTCATCATCCTTAAATGCCGCGATGAAATTTGTTGAAAAATTCTCGTGATGAATTGTGAGATTTTTCATCGCCCAAGCCATTTTCACATCGGACACCATTCTTTTCTGAGTTCTTGGTGTCCGCGTCTTTTTCATCATCCTTCTTGCTGTGTTGAGAACTTTGATGAATTTAATTCCATCTGTGGTTTTCGCTGGAGTGACAAGGGTGCAGTGGCATGCAGTGCCCTTATTACGAATCATGAGCAGGAAGAGTTGAAACAGTCGCTCCTCGTCAATCCTTGGTGTAACGACGTATACTGTGGCGCCACAACCAAGCCAATCATCTATCAGTCTCTTCCACATTTTCATGATGAAGTCATGCTGCATGATACCACCACCTTCCGGTATCATATCAATGAGGTCTTGCACCTACAAGTAAAAAGCCATACTTATTAATTAACCCGGATTTATCCATTCTATGAAAACACTGTAGATCCAGATCAGCTGGCTTCTGATGAAGCCATCTGATCAGGATCCACACTGTTTTCTTCTCTGATTGAAAATGCATGTTTACAACTGGAATGCTGCAGGTCAAGGCTGGGCTGAATATTCCATCCCCGGTATTTACCGTGGAATTTACCGGTATTTCCGGTAAATGCCACTGGCATGGCAAATATGCTTATTTGCCGGAATTTTGCCAACCTTGCTGCAGGTTAACAGGATAAAATTTGGGGTTAACAAGATAACAAATGGGGAGGAGTGTAGTACATAAAAATATTCAGCATGACAAGGGTAATGAAGGGTTAACCATTTACAGATGGAATATTCTATTAAAATTGTTAGTTTCCATTCAGGAAGTAAAGATTAACAATAACATGTTTACATACTAGATGCAGAGAAATGAATTTGTCTCTAATCCTATATTGACTAATGGATTCCGCCATTATAGCCCATAGGAGGTTTTAGGAATTCCCAAAGTGACGTCATTTTCGCGCATGCGCATATCCGTGGCTGTCAACGTTTCGTCCAGCTCTATGGAATCTGTGTTAAATGTGGGTTTATATTTTGATAAAATGGGCTTTTATAGCCAATGTCATATCAAAACTTTTTTGTATTCTTTGATACACATTCAAAATACATCTTACCGATAAATAATGGTTCCGAATAACAAACGTTTATCCATTTAAAAGGCAAAATATGAGGCTGCGGGGCGTCCAGAAGTGTCGAGGGGAACACTGATATTTTCTTCCAATATAACCCACAAAAACTTTAAACATGTAAAATTTTGGTTTATTTATGCATTTTATGATGAACAGAGTGAATCCACCTGCTTGTTTGCCAGTTCTTACTCTCTCTCTCTCTCTCTCTCTCTCTCTTACGCATCCGTGATATCATCTCAAAACCAGTGATTATTGACAGTCCAAAATGTAGCATAATTAGGCTAATTAAAAACAGTTAACTTACGATTAATTTGTCCCAAAGAAATAATTAAAATTCCATGTTAAATATTTGATTTTCACGGTTGACACTGTTCTAACAGATCCGTTTTTATCACCCTCTGTTGAATAAATGGACGACACGCCCTGCGGACTGGCGGAATCAGAGTGTTTTCACAAGTGATTGTCATTGGTGTAATAAAAGAGGGGGTCATAAAAGATCTTTAAAGGATGTCGACATGCTGGACCCAAAATTACTGGGTCCGAGATTATAACACATTTTAACAAGTCTGACATAATGCAACGACGCTGAATTCGTTCTCTATCAGTTACATTTTAATTCGTTGCCGTGTTTTTGTATAAAC
Organism: Loripinus fragilis; assembly: GCA_964019695.1. Lineage (NCBI taxonomy): Eukaryota > Metazoa > Mollusca > Bivalvia > Lucinida > Lucinidae > Loripinus > Loripinus fragilis. The sequence continues at coordinate 39,829,549 of OZ026520.1, read as the reverse complement.
ACTAGCTAATATATATTGCCTGTCTGTCTGTCAGACAGGCCAGTTTCATTTTAATTCATTGCCTGTTTTTTTTGAAAAGCACTAGCTAATATATAATGTCTGTCTGTCTGTCTGTCAGGACATGTGTATTTATGTTTCTATCCGTCTGTCTGTCTGAACATGCACACGGAAAGGAACATACATGTGCATGTTCATACAGACAGACGGATACATGTGCATGTTCAGACAGACAGACGGATAGTAACAAAAATACACATGTCCTGACAGACAGACAGACAGACAGACAGGCATTATATATTAACTAGTGCTTTTCCAAAAAACAGGCAATGAATTAAAATGAATCTGGCCTGTCTGTAAATGCGCATATATGTAGGTTTATCAGTCTGTACGCATATAAACACTTATGTTTCTATCAGTTTATCTGTCTCTCTGTACATGCGCATGTTTGCACAAAAGCTTCAGTTAACACATATTTTGTCGTATAACTGTCCACTTCTTCTTCTGAATAGCCATCTTCATCTTACTTATGCTCCCGCGAATCTGCGCAGGCTCACCTAAGGCAATGCAACAAGTTGACATTGTGCAGTCTCAAATGAGCCTTCGCTGTTCGAGAGGAAAATGTAATTATATTTTAGCGCCATCGTGTGCGCATTCGCTACTCGAGAAGAAAGTCAACATTATATTTTTCTTTTTTCAGCCCCTAGTTTATGTCCACAATCAAATGTACAAGTGTCGACTGCTGATAACCTTTGAAAACAGTTCAGGCCCGACAAAATGTTCTCGCAAGAATGCCTGCATGTGCAGACTCGTATCAGCCTTCGCTGCTCAAAAAAAAAATCTGTTTCTTTTTCAGCGCCCATTTGTGTCCTTAATCATCCCGGTCAGACCCGGCAAAACTTTCTTGCGAAAATGGCGCGCATTCGAAGTCCCGCATGAGCCTTCGCTGCTGGAGAGGAAAGTTTACTTTTTTTTATTTTTTAAGTGCACATTTCTGTTCTTCAACTTCCTCAGTTATTTTATAGCACTGAGTTTTCTTGCAGGAATACGCTTAGGCTAAGTGCAGTCTCATATTAGCATTCTCTGCTCGACAGGAAAGTGTTGTTGTTTTTCAGCGACCATCTCATTCTATCTGTTTTTTTTCGTTAGTTCCTTTCTTTCCACAATCATGCATCTATTCAGTTTTGTTGAAATAGCTGTTTTAGCAGTGTGTGTTCTTGCGAAAATGCACACATGAGCCTTCACTGCTCGAGAGGATTTTTATATATATTTTTGGGTCGAGTTGCCCTGCACCCAAGATGAATTCCTACACGATGCGACATGGTGAAATTTTGTACATGCAATTAAATAATGCAATGTTCATATATTTCAAAATTTGTTCCATTTGTAAGTTCTTTACAATAATATAGTTGAAAATATCTCATTCGGTTTCAGAGTCTAGTTACATGAAATAAATGAAAAAAAAAAATAAACAACCACCATGTTTATTGTTAGCAAACACTTTTTAAAGAAATGAATGAAGTGTGTCATTGACAAAAGTTCGTTAATTATCAAAATATTTGCCTTAAAATGGTTAATTTTGTTGTGTTAAATTGAATTGAAAAGTTTAACGGCTCCCGATTTATTCATTTCAAACACAACGACAGACAAATTATCTCAATAAATGTTAATATTATTTGACGAAGTATTTCTAGATACATTCAAGATGCATTTACAATTCACATTAATATAAATTAAATAGCAAATCGTAACAAGGGAACTTAAAATCGGTGGAAAATGTTGAAAATTCTACTGCTTTCCCTATCTAGACAATACACAGTTGACGGCCAGTATATCCCAAGTCTATTTATAGAACCGGAAGTACGTCACGATAAAACCTCCTATAATAAGGGTTCTGTTCAATTTGTAGATATCTGACTTTAGTACTGTAGGTTGATATTATGCGCAACAGATCCTTATGCTATAGGTTTCAACATGATAAATGTAAATGATTGGAATTTTAACAAATCTATCAAAAATGCACAACTGACATAACTACATGTACATAAACAATACCAATTCAGACACATTGAAATAATTACTTGCTACCGGTATGTAAAAATAAAAATACATAACTGTACCTTTTCATACATGGGGTATGGACACCGCTTACATTCTTAACAATCTACACATTAAACTGCACAGCAATAAAAATTGGGACCAGTTAGGCATTTGACATCAAGATTGATAAAAAAATTAAACACACAATTACCTCTTCCACATTTTTGTCCAGCTGCAGAAACCTGGTCACTGAAGTATCCGAGGCATCAGCTAGGGACTCAACCTCATCATTACCAGCCTCAAGAACATTAGGAAATTCATCTGTAAGCCATGTCAAGTGATGCTTTCCCGATACCTTCATTGTTCCGCTTCTTTTATTAAGTTTAAGTGTAACCCCTGATGCTGGCGCTATCTTTATAATTTCGGCTTTTTCTCTGTAAGTCTCATTAGCATATAACATACCAAATATATTCAGCCACCAGTTGACAATATCTCTGTATGTCGAAACTATCACGACTTCACTGCCTTTGTCGAAGAAATCCACATCAAACGGAGTGGGAATATTCCACACATTGGCAAGAAGCTCTAATCGTTGCTTCTTTGAGGGCATTTTGTTGTTTTCAACTTCAAGTAGTGGATTTCATAACGTGCCTTATTTTTCACAATACTTCAGGTCTAAATTACTTCCTCGAATTTCACAGGTAAGTAAACGCTATGAATGGAAAACGAATTACTTCTATGAGTCATATATCTATTTGTATCGTGGCCAAAATATGTCCCAGAAACACAAAATTTTGTCAAAAGAGTGTTTTTAGAATTTTTCACCTGTCACACCTTCATTGTTTTCGTACCTGCTTGACATACCTGGATTTGGTACCCGCTTTTAAGCTTACATATCATTATGCTAGACTCGACCACCGGTAACCAACTCTTACAGCGTTTGTATCGAAACATTTCATTGGCTGTCTTGTTATTCGCTTGATCTGGCTATTTTCACCCCTTGTAGACGCGCCCCTCCCCTACTGTCCCTACTGAGATGGGTCGTAAATTCGTAATTATCTAAGTCGAATGTTATTATATAAATATAACATTCTTGAGAGGGTGCTAGTCGAAAATATCATCCCGAGGAATGTGATTATCAACCGAGGCGCAGCCGAGGTTGATAATCATATTTCGAGGGATGATTTTTCCGACTAGCACCCTCTCAAGAATGTTATATTTATTTTATCATACCGAACATTATTCCTTTATTTTCAAACCATGGTGAGAGAAGTTTCAAAGACATCGCAATGTGTAAAAAAGTACGAACGATTGAAATAATATCTTTCACAAAAGGATTGTGTTTGTAAACAGTTTGAGTTCTCAAACTGGTCGTGATCGTAAACAAATCGTGCCTAATAATCACTGATGACTTCAAACACTTAAGGCTTCTTAGCTTGCAGCGTCGCGGAAATCAACATTGTAGGCTAAATGGAGTTGCTGTAGATGATGCGGTTTTGTTGCAAAACAGAAAAATTCGCCTGATCTGCTCAATTTTGGTTTCAACGTGTTCCGCTCGTTCTAACTAAGAAAACGAGTACCCACACTTTATGTTTCTGTCCACAAATAACGAAGTTATCGGGAGTTTTAAGTGATCACGCCATGGCTCATACATGTGCTATCCGCCATTGTAAGTAAGCGTCTCCACGAGTAAACGAACCGTACGCGCATCTGCGGCGCGCATGTGATAGTCGAAATTATCGCAGGGTGATAGTCGAAATTAGCACCTGCCGGCCTATGGAGGTTTTACATAGGAATTCTATGTGAGGTATAATAACATTATTTAGTCCGATATGCTCAGCAACTGTTTGCTATCATACAAGACCTAGAGGCTGATCATAATCTTCGCTGTCCTTGTCATAAACAAATTACAAATCGTTGAGTACTAAGCGAAGATTGGTGAGACTGTTGGTCTGTGTGCACGGGTCTTGTTGGTAGCTCATTTGAGTCCTTTAAATAAACGATTAAACATTCCAACAGAATGGGAAGTTATATATGGTATGAAAGGGTTAATCGTTTAATATGTTAGGTCACACGAGGATACCTATTCTACCCCCTCACCCCCCCCCCCCCCCACACACACACACACACATCACCGTTTTGCTACCATGTCTATTTCACTTCATTTTATAAATTTTAAATTTTGTGTGTTTTGGCCCATTAAAATCAACATTTTACAAAGCTTATCACAGGTTGTGCACAGAAGCTTTCTAAAATTCCGAACATTTTACTCTTTTTCTTCTCAAATAAAATAGTGGTTATCAGGGCTGGACTCCACAAAATTCTTGTCAGAATGGCAATACACATATTAGATAAGTGTGTGTTTGTGCTGGAACTTAAATTTTTTAAAGTATGTCCGAAGACCAATTATATAAAATGACCAGATTTCAGTTTTTCTCATAATCTTCATCAACTGGGGTTAAGGATGAATCGCGCGCTCCAGTTTGGCTTGTTCAGGGTCGTGCTGGCTCAGATGTCAGACTTGCCTTAGCCTTCGTTGGTTGCATATATGCGATAAGCAGAAGTTATTCACGGTATAGTTTACGCGTCTGTACGCGAATATAATCCACGAGCTTTAGCGAGTGGATTATCGCCCGTACAGACGTAAAACCATACAATAACTTGCTTATTGCACCAGCATGCATTTGCACTTTGTATATTGCGAGACACTGGAAAGCCTAAATCCCATATTTAAAACGACCAGAAGATCAAACATTAACGTTCGTCAGGTCCTGGTGGAGATGTTCAAAACTGAGTGCTTCGCATTGCCCTCGGTTTTAAACATTCCCATCGGGACCTGATGAACGGAAATGCATTGAAAGACAATTTTTGATATGTCTGAATCTTCAAATATTTCCATGATATATGTAAGCGGATAGCGATTGTGTGGATGCGCATACTTGTCTGAGCGTTCGCTAATCGCCTATGCGACATTGTCTAATTCTCATCATCAATATTCAAGGACGTCGCGTCAGATGTTGGTGTTAATTTTAAAAACGTAGGGGTCCTCTCTATTGAAAGTTCTCTATTTCACTTATGCCATTATACATTTTTACAAACTAAACATCAAAGAAAAGGTTATTAATTATATTTTACATTGATGAAAAACGAAAGACAAATTAAGACAAATTAAGATACAAAGAAAAGTTGTTATCTCTAACATGTTCCGTATAAATTGCCGATTGCATGTAGAAACGTAACAGAAATCGTTTGGCGGAGTGTTTCTAAATCCAAAAGTTTTAACTAATAATGCATGGAATCTAGTAATTTTCCCCGCATAGCTACGTTTTGTGCTTATCCTCACGACGACATGCGCGAAATTGGCGTTAATCGGCAAAATAACAAGAAATAGCCAACCAAGCAAAGAAACGGAACGTGTAGAGATTTAAAGAAAACGTTGAAAACATGGCGTCTGTGAATTTATGTTGATGAATTACTTTTTAGTGCCTCGTGTTTTTGAAATTCTAAGTATATCACACAAATGCGTTTTCAAAATAGATTTTAAATTTGGATTTATTCTTGATTTTTTTCCATATTTAGAGCAAAAATTTGTTAATTTGCTATGTCTAGCAAAAATGTCACACTCACGCAAATGGCGTCTTCCGAAATATGAGACATTAATTCAATAATAAATGAAAAGATGTTTCTTCAAACTTATTTCTCTCTAAATAAGATATGTAAATGCGTTTTTCACATATTTTATGCTGTTTTTAAATTAAGAGAAATTGTTGAATATTGAATAAAATATCGTTAAAATGCTTTGTCTAGCAAAAATGTCACAGACGCCGTTTTTTTTTTTTTTTTTTTTTTTTTTTTTTACTTTGCTAATTGCGTCGTAAAAACGTTAACATTTAGCGTTATAATATGCGTAAATGCCAAAAACTTATGATCGCACATTTTCTTAAAACTTATTTACTTATATACTGATGCATTAGCATAGTCTTGTAGGACACTGTCCTATATAAAGTAATATAAACTAAGTCACTGGCCAGAATTAATTCGAGAAATCTGAATATTCAGTGACCTTTACCCCTGTTTTCAGGAATATTCAGGAAATATATCACAGGAGCTTGAAATTCGATCCTTATTCACTCCTATAGCCCCTAAACCGAAAGCTCATAACGTCACTACGTACATATACATGTAATGTCAAGCTCCTATGTATATATACAGCCACAGGACATACCCACTCTCCACCCAGTGACGTTGCCGCTTAAATCGATGTATTTCCAGATGTTTTGCAAAAAATTATTGTCCAAAAACTATAGAAGCTACAATTTTGAAAAAAGTACCAAATGAAAGCAAATTGATTTACGCAATAAACATTTTATTGTAGCTTCTCGGTTTATGTTGTTTTCGTATGGTAGTAATTTAAACGCAAACACAAATTAAAATGACAGTTTTCGGTGACGTTAACGTTAGCGTCTACGGGAATAGTGATGTTTTAAAATTTACATTCACTTTTAAATGCGTTCTACTTGAGAACCAAAAGTGTAATTATTTTAATCATTTATTGTATATTGCTGCTCTCTATTTGCTCTTCATCCCTGTAAGTTTTATAAAATTTAACCCATTAAGTTTGTCATGGTATTTTTTACAAACTTTTAGAAAGGTCTTGTTTCAAGCGGCGACGTCGCAAAGTGGCAAACAACTACATGTCCCGAGACTGTACATCATATTGCTAGGTATTAGTAATAGTCAACTCATTGGATGCCATACGATGAAAAGGGTGTGTCTGAAACTCAAACGTGATGTGCTCGAATCTCAATTAAATTAATTTCTTTGTTGTTTTCATTCATTTGTTTTTACATGTTTGTTTGGACCAACACTAACTCTTGGCGATATTTTGGTCATTATCGCATATACGCAAAAGCCTCGTGAAAATGAATGCTGACATACATGTATCAAGCGGTGATAGAGGTCTCGATTCTACAGCTATTTATCATCTACATTCATACTTTACTCTGACGAGCCTGTACCATTACACAGACTTTCCCGAGTCGCGAGTCCTAGTTGCCGGACAATGCGATAAGTACCAAACGCTTACGTATTGGCTAATTTTAATATAAAACATGCAAAGGTGTGTGCAGCGAAGATATCCTTAAGACCCATAATCACCCTTTCTGTCCGTCCGTCTGTCCATTGAAGTCTACTGCAACGAAAATAGATTTATGTAGTTATAAGCACCGACCGACAAATCGCATTTACTAACGTACGCGGCCCTAAAGTCGTCACCTTGACGCATTTAGGCGATTGTCCCGCATAAGAGACACTCACTGACTTAGACTGGTTCTCTCCCTTTAATAGCTTGTCAGCATATTAAGACAGGTAACTACTAAACGCCATTGCGTCTATTTATATGCATATACACTGACGTAGTAATGGAAAAATACGTAGTATTGGAAAATACCTGTGGCGTCTTGAGTCCATCTGCGGTATTGAATAAAAAGTGCATTTGCGATTTTTAAACAACTGCTCCAAGCTAGCATCCCATCACGAGCCACTATCGGCCCGCCGACGAACCGTCACATGCGGATGGTTGTTCGTTGGCGGGCCGATAGTGGCCCAATTGTACGTGCGGATTGGATTTTTTTATAAAGTTTATTTTGTTCTATTATCAGGAATATGGCAACTGAAAAATTACAAGATCTATAGGTTCCTATAGAAATAAGCATCCCCAACCCAACACTGGATGCGTGGATCCAGAGGGGGTTAGGTAGTCCGGACCCTACCCCCCCCCCCCAATCCCCCTAAAAAATCACATGTTCTATGGGTTTCTATAGAAATAAGCACCCCCCCATCCCCCTAAACAATCACATGTTCTATAGGTTTCTATGGAAATAAGCATCCCCCGCCACCCGAAAATAAACAAAAATACAGTTACCCCGCATCTAGTCAGACGCAACGCGGCCCGGTACAACTATTTTCTGGAATTTCAAATGTTCACAGGGGAAACACTTATGAGACTTTCAGTTTGCACCTACAAAACTCATTCCGTGACGGGGAAATGGGCAATTACTTATTTCTAACCGATGTGCGGATCCAGAGGGGGATAGGTGGTCCGGACACCCCCCCACCCCCCCCCCCCCCACCAAAAAAAAAAAATAATAAATAAATAAATAAAAATAAATAATAATCACAAGTTCTTTAAGTTTCGTTGGAAATAAGCATTTGCCCCCCCCCCCCCCCTCCCCATCCCCGAAAAAAACAAAAAAAAACAAAAAAACAGTAGTCAGACATGTTACCGACTGCGCCGGCCGGTAAACCTTCTGAGACTTTCAGAAAACTCAATCCGTGACAGGGAAGTGGGCAATTACTTATTTCTTACCCATGCCCGAATCCAGAGAGGGATAGGTGGTCCGGACTCCCCCCTCCCCCCGAAAAATCACAAGTTATATAGGTTTCTATAGAAATAAAGATTTGCACCCCCCAACCCCCCTCCCCCCCCCCCAAAAAATAAAAAAAATAATAATAATAAAAAGTTACACCCCCCCCCCCCCCCCCCGATAAATGTTTCGACCCTTTTGAACCGTAAAAAAATATAGTTGCAAAAAAAAGAACCTACAAAAAACACCCTTATCAGAGTTTTTTCTGTTATTTGAGTCTGGACGCCCCCGGCCCCTGTTTCTATCTGCGAGGAGAGGGTGGAGGGGGGGGGGGGTACTATAATATTTTCATTCATACGTGGGCTCGCGCCATTTTGGGGTTCAAAATTTTGAATTTCAATACCTTTGAGGGTTTTCAGAAAAATGTATAGTTTTTGGGGTATGAAGATTTTGTGGATATCTTTTGGGGTCATCACAAAACACCAAAAAGTTAACCCCAAAAATGGTCCGGGCCTACGTATGTTTGAAAATATCAGAGTACCCCCCCCCCCCCCCTTTCTCACCCAGGTGCGAGTATGCTTGGAATTCGTGAACAATATCAGCGGACGTCATATTTTGTGTTTGGGGTCACTACACAGATAGCAAAGATACGTTGGGCCCACAATGGTAGTTGGTGGAAATGTGGGCGACCCTGTACCAACGCAACAATGTCGACCATTCTCTCATTATTAAACACCACTATATTATTACAAAATCCTCTGTGCCTGTATTCTGAATAATGTGTTTGGTGTTAAAAAAAGTTTATGTTTCCGGAGCACAGCATTGCGAAGGAGATTTGTTTGATTTGATCCTTACGTCCCATCAACAATCTTTCAGTTATGTAGGGATGGGTCTTCCTGGGTTGAACCGGTACTAAGCTATGATTAATGTGTCTTGCTCAAGGACACAACGCAGTGACGCCTGTGAGGCTCGAACCCGCGGCCCCTCTGTCTCATGTTCATTAAATAAGCCAGGTTACGAGGAAAACTATCCATGCGCGGATCCAGAGGGGGCCGGGGCTCCGGGCCCAGCAAAATCACAAAGCTATAGGATTTATTTAGCAATACTCGTCTGGATCCACTTGAAAATCTCAAAGGCAAGTCAGAATTCAATATTGGGCCATTAATTCGGCCGCTAGCGAAACGCCATTGAAATTGGCCTATGGTGATACACCTTGAAAGGTATTTGGATTCTCACCATAAAAAAGTTGTTAAAGATAAATTGGACTCCCTCTTACAACACTTCCTGGGTCCGTGCATGCCTGTGTCGGGGATTTCCGATCGGATGGGGGCTACTCTGACATTTCGTAGCCTATGTGGACTCGGACCTTTTTTTAAGGAGGGGGTCTATCTTTTAATTTCAATAATTTTAGGGGGTTCAGATTGAATAAATATTTTATGGGATCTATGATAAAATTGTGGATATTTTAGGGGAGGGGCGGGATGGTCATCATTCACAGTTAGGGAGCGTGGCGAAAAAGGAACGCATGTGCGCGACCCCCGTAATTTGACTTTAAAGCATGTATAATATCATGCGCGGATCCAGGAATTTTTGACAGTGGGGGGGGGGGGGAGTCCAGACTGAGACGTTTTTTAGTCCTCAGCTTATTTTACAGACGGGGGGGGGGGGGGGGGGGGCAATGGTTTTATTGCAGAGAAAACTATACTTTCTCAAGGATCCAGAGGGGGTCCAACATTTTCAGAGAGAGGAGAGGAGCGCATCATTCTTTTAGTATTAGCACGCATCACTATCCTTGCATTTCGTTGGCACTCCTCATAAAAAAGTCTACATCTTTGATCGAGGTTCTGTAATTTCGAGTAACAGTTTCTACACATAAGGCCTAAATGAAATATATGTGTGGTTCCTGTTTCATGCCAAGAAAATTTAGGGTAGGTAGGTAGGGAAATTATTAAATTTTGTTATAACATTTAACAAAGAAAATAGTGACAGAAATTGAAAAAGTGCCCATTTTTTTCTCCAAAGACCATTTTATTGTTTAGGGTATATAGGGTTAAAAAAATTAGGGTAGGTAGGCAACAGGAACCACACATATATTTCATTTAAGCCTAACGCCACTCTCTACATTAATGCCCCCATATTTGGCGAGCAATGCTTTGGCGTTGATGTCTGATCTTTTTGTGGATTCGATCCTTCGGACCTCTTGTGCGCTCTTTCCACAGACCATGCAGACACGCTCTGCAGGGTGCAGATTTTTGTTTTACGGGAGTTCTATACATTTCTATTCAGGGGTGTGGAAATAGTAAAATTTTCTACTTGTCCAGGGACAAGTAAATAGCCATAATGTACTTGTCCAACGAAAATTTTACTTGTCCGATAGTACAGATTAGCTTATACCTTTCTGTGCTTAAACAATTTACACTTTTGAAAACAGTATGAAACCATGCAGATATCAACTCTCTTGAAAACAGCGTAGATCCAGATCAGCTGGCTTCTGAAGAAGCCAGCTGATCAGGATCCACACTGTTTTCAATGAAACATGTGAACTCATAATAATTAATCAAAATATGAAATACAAAATTTTATTAACTTTATACAAGTTTTGCACTTGTCCAAGGACAAGTAAATTGAAATTTTCAACTTGTCCTGAATGAAATGGGACCAGGTCGGACAAGTCGGGCATGGTATTTCCACAGCCCTGTTTCTATCCCATGCTGTAGCCACGATGATCCACGGATGTATTAGTTTGTCTTCCTGGTGTCTCTTGATGGTTGTGTGTCTCTTCCTTGCAGTGCCATGGGGTTGTCTGCTGTTTGTGATTGTGGTATTTCCTGATCATGCTCACATACTATTTTTAGGTAGTGAATACCCTTTAAACCTTCTTTACATGAACCACAAGACTGGTGACCTTGAAACATGGTTTGCATCATTGGATAGTAAGTGAGTATGAGCCACTTTCTGTGCCTTTTAATTGAATTTGGGTCACACTGACTTCATATAATACCTGGCCTATTTATGAACTTTTTCAACACCTTTGCTTGTTAACAGACGCTCTTTCTGGAGCATGCGCAGGTTCTCTACTTGAAAAAATATCATATGCGCAAGAAAAAAAATTAGGTGTGTGGGTTTCGATCATTGGACCCTTACCTCGTTAAGCGAAAGCGCTACCACTTGCGCTATTTGGGCAGGTATCGTTATTCGATTACATCAAAATCTAATGACATTGAAAAAATTATTAAAATCGAAATTACCAATAACAGCAATATTTGAAAGGCTTTGTATCGAAAAGAAAGTGCGGCAAATCTTCTCAGTTTTCAGTACATGTTCATTTCTCATTTTGATGTGCGAAATTGACCCAGGATGTAAACAGATGCTCTTTCTGGAGCATGCGCAGTCGGATGAGTGGGATTCTCTACTTGTAAAAAATTACTAGTTACCAAACGTCATATGCGTAGCGGAAGTGGAGCTTTATCAACGTGGGGAACCAATCTATCACTGACTTAGAATAGACTTTAGTAGATGGTAGTTTAACCATCCAGCTAGTGGATAAACTAAAGAAAATGGCTTGAAACTACCCGAAAATATCGTTAAAAGACCGATTTTGTCAAGAGGGGTCTGCCTGACGACTTTAGGACCACCAAGACCTAAAGTCGTCAGTAACTAGGCCCTAAAGTCGTCAACGATGGGTGGTGTTTTTGTGACCCTATTAGCCCAGTATATGGCTGAGTGTTGGCACTTATTTATTTAAATGGGCATGTGTTTGGCCTCAGAGACGTCCTGGCAGTCTGAGCGCCGGTGCTGGTTGTCCTATGGGCGTTCTAGGCATAAGGGGAAGTGTTGGTAGTCGTAGGCGTGTACTATATGTCTAGGTGGTGGTGGATGTCATCTTAGGGACGCACTGGTGGTCTGAGAGTCGGTGTTGGTGGTCACAAGAACATACTAGAGGTCTCGTTGGTGGTGTTGGTGGTCATATGGGTGTACTGAAGGTATGAGTGGACTGGCAATGTTCGCATTACTAGACATGTTGCATAATTTAGTGACAGTGCAGGTGATTGAAGGGACGTATTGAAGGTCTAAGTACCTTAGTGGTGGTCTAAGAAACGTATTGAATGTACGAATGGTGGTATTGATGGGCTTACAGACGTATTAAAGGTCTGAGTGGTGATGCTACTAGTCGTTAGGGTATTTTGTTTCCCGGTAGTCCTCGATGTGCATTAAGCTCCAAATGGCGGTGGTGGTATGAATGTATACTAGGTGGCCATGATCCTATGAGCACACATGAGCGTACATTTATATAAGCTCAAAGTGGTGTGGTCGGCGTATGCTTAAACAGAATACCTGAGAGACAGTGTTGGTCGTGTAAATGTCTTTATTTATTTGTTAATAGTCCTGTAGGCGTTCTGAATGTGGTTGGCATATATGAGTCACTTCATGAGTAACCATGTCTTTGTGATATGCAACCTATACTGATTTAAACTGGCATGCTCAGCTACTCAGACTTGAAATTTAGGAATTGGCAATTATGAGCATTTAATATACTATCTAGACAACAAAAACAAGAGCTTACCAGAATGTGTGCAGGCTATTATGGTGGAAAATGAAACCCTGGCACATCTACGGCACTGCCAGGACTCATCAGAGGTTAACCCCCCGGCACTTAAGCCCCGCTGTGTCCCCGCTATTTCCCCGGCATACATGGCCCCTAAGAAGCGGGATATACGAAAGACTGGTGTATAAAACGAGTTAAAGTCGTTGTTTCAACACAGAAGAAGTGAGTTAACAGGGAGAAATTTCACCCATTTTTATGAAGACCAAAAGTCGGCAGATCGGACCTAAAGTCGTCATCTCACTTTTCAACCTATTATTTCTGTTAGGGATTGTCTTATCGGTTAAAGGGATGTGATTATTACTAATTCGATATCTTCTGTACATGTAAAAATGCAAGTGTTTATGTGGAACAGATGTACAGTATAGTAATTTCGTTTCGCCGGATCGATATCAATATCACCTTCAGCTCTCGACAGACTCTCAATTGTGCATACAATTGGGTACCCCCATTTCAACGCCTACCACTCGGATGCCTTCTATACATTGGCTGTACTTTATATATCAATACACAGGGCAGATAATTTACTTTCAAATGATGCCCCCTCTAAGATGTTTTGATGATGTGGACGGAAGAGAGCGAGGCCAAAAGAAAACTGACGACCTTAGGGCTATGACGACTTTAGGGCCGCGTACGTTACTGAAAATAATTGTGCTTACCTGGGTATACCCTACTTTTCGTAATTCTACTCGGGAACATGTATTAATAAAACCTTTAAAAACTTAAATACTTATAAACCAAAACAGACTTTTCATCTGATCATTTTACAACTGGGCATGTGTGCTTAGAAATATTAACGCAATGAAGATCGCCTCTCTTATCTGTGAAAATCTCATTGTTTGACGTGTTAAACAACTTTTGACGTTACACAAAATAACACCAACATCTGACGCGACGTCAAAGCGGTCAGAAATTTTACATTCATAAACAGTGTAGACTCAGATAATATACATCAGAAAATCTCATCAGTGTCTCCCGTCTGATTATTATCATGAAAGTCGCATTTTTCATCTGAAACAATTTAGCATTCATTTACCATTAGCAAGCTATCCCAGTAAACATATAAAGCGGGTCATTATCGGCCCGCCAGCGAAACGCTATTGGCGTTTCGGTGGGGGCCTATAGTGTCTCGATATTGAATGCTAGCAACAAAAGTCGTCTGCTTTTCTCGTCTGCTGAAATGTTTAAGAAGCCTCTGGACCCAGATCAGACTGCTCCTATAGAAGCAGTCTGTTCTGGTCCACGCTGTTTGCTCCTATACTTGATTCGTCAGTAATGTTAGGCAATTATTTGCAGCAGACGACTTCAGCAGACGTCATTTTCAGATGCATTTTTTCTTGGCACTTTAAGGGTTAAATGGGGGATAATACCAGAAATGGGTCTAAAACTAAAAAAGAGCGACGGACAAATCGACAAGACAAACAATTAATCCAAAAGGGTTTGAACAAATATACCTAAGCTATGTAAGTATGTGTGCGTGGGGGAGGGTCGACACGCATCAGGTTTTGTACTTTTAGAGTTGTTTTGGCATGAGGTCATTTCTACGAACTGGGGTCAAGTGGTTCAACAAGCGTCCATAGAGTGCCATACAGATAAAACTCCTGCAATTACTTGTTGTGTCCACAAATTCACGCATACAAGCATATTTTTATTCTGAATTCTAATCTTTAACTCTTTCTCTGCTAGTGTTGTCTCATGATGATTTTTAAATGTCCCCGTAACATGATGTGCGGAGGGTTGGGGAGCACATCTGACAAGTATATTATACAGTTTTACGGAGTTGTTTGTTAATCTTTCTCTCACCTTTCATTCATCAATGTTTGTATATAAAATACTGCAGCAGGGGTAATGTTGGGATGGGTCCGAACCATTTTGTAGGAAACTATTAATGTTAAGCCAAAATGGACTTTATTTTTGACTGGGTCCCATATATAAGCTATTCAAACCTATCAGTAGTTTTGCTCTAAGGTGTATTTCTTTTGCCCATTTAATATTCTAAAGGGCTCATCAAAATTTCGAATGGCCTATTAAAATTGTGAAATTTGCAAGTATTTGAAAGGGAAAGGGGCCATTGGCCAATTTATAGGGCCCATCATAACTTGGGCCAGCAATATCGCTGCTACAGTATAGGTATACGGTATTATTTTAAAGTTACGCCTGATGATGAGATGTAAACTATTTGATACTGAAAGATTTTGTTGAAAAAGATATTTTCGAACAAAATCAGCAGACGATAAAAAAGGCATATAGAATTACCCAGCATGCAAAGGGTTGAATAAGGTGTTGTTGAATAAATATCACGACTGTCCAAAACATTGTGACCACCCCATCCCGTATCCTTACAATGTCACAAACCACCATAGATTAACAGCCTTATCAGACTGTTAATCAGGCGGGTCCATCCATTAGGTCATGTTGCGCACAGAAGCTCATGACGACGAAAGAATCTTTGAATACACCTTGAACTTTGCTAAGTGGTTTATATAAGGCACTACAAGAATTATAGAGCTTGCAGTTGCCAGTGAAAGTTCTAAATTTTATTCAAAATGAAGCAATTGATTATATTAGCAGTTTTTCTAGGATTATCATCTGCTGGACTTTTAAGCAGAGGTATAGCTTTTTCATCTTTTCAACTAGATGATTTATTTCATGTTAAAAATAACAACAGCAATCAATTGTATCATTAATTAAGAGAATAACAGATGGCATTCTAATTCATTTGCGGTAGCTTCAAAAATTACAACGATCAACAAAGAGAGAAAATGATATTTTAACCACAAATTATTTTAATCTATTCTCTCTCTTTGCTTTAGTAATTGAAACATACCAGCAGTTTGTTTAATTTCCAATGGTTCATGCATTGGGCACATAATGTACATGTACTTCAAACCAACTGTTGTCGGGACCAAAAAAATGAAGGCCGAATAAGTTTCAAAACCAAGTAATGTTTTGACCGACATATCGTTAAACCCTAAAAGTGCCTGGAAATTCTCTTACATATTAAGAAAACAATAATAAAAGGATATTTAAATTAATTACTTCTGTATGACTACAGAATCATTTTAATTGAAGAACAATCTACGGGTATCGAATTATCGTTGAGGTTTGGTATTAAACGGTAACTTCCTATCACCAAAAAGGACGCATACCCCCGATACCGTGCTGGCTGCCCGCGTAAACCACTGCTGACAATGCCATCGCATACTGATCACAGTCTCCGAATGGCATACTGGGAATTCCATTCCACTCCTATACTAACGTCTTCCCGAGTTCGGGGTGCTGTTGGTTATTCAGACGCCCCAACTTTGACCAACTTTATCCAAAGCATGCTCGATGAAATTTATGTATGAAGAGTGCAATGGCGAACCTCTTGTTGGAATTCCAGCTTCTTAAAACAAATTAATACGGTAGCCATAAGATCCATATTATGAAGTTGGCTGCCCTCATGTTTTACGACCACACTTTCACATAACGGTAGCGTCAATATATTCGCCAAAATGTATAAGAAGTCAAAGTTGAATTCTAGTAGTTTCAGAAACACTAGGCAACATTTTAATATCATTCAGTTTTTTTTCTAATAATGTAGTAGGCAAACAGTAAAGTGGATCAAGATACTTAAGACGGAAGGCGGGCTATGTTTCCTCTGTGACGAGACTGATCATTCGCTGATCGCCGACCCTCTTCAAGAAAATTGAAACTCATACAGCAACAGCATATTTATTAAACTGTATGCATTTCTTCCTCTTGGTTCCATCGACCAATAGGGATACGATATGATATACATAATATATGATTGACATTCATTTGCACTTTTGTTCTTTAATGCCAAAATTTCCTTATTTTCTCTTGTCTTTATTAAGTTTAAAGTATACCAGTATATAGCTAATACTACTATTTATATAGCTAATACTACTATTTTCATTTCTTTGCAGAAAAACGACAAGTAGCTACGAATTGCGTAGGTAAGTTTTTCTTCGCTTTTCAAACTTTGAATTAATATATCTATCATTCAACTACTTGAGTACAATAATTGTTGTGGACACTAAGTTTTACAGGAATAAGGATGCACTGAGTCAGCTCTGTTCTATTTAAGTACACCAAATTCGATGAAAAAATGGTAAATTTCAAACAAATTCTGTTCACCCATATCTAGATTTAGGACTGTAATTTAATTATCTTGTGGGATTTAAAAAAGAACCATCTCAGTGAGATGGATTCAAAAGAACCATCTCATTGTTTGATAATCCAAAACAGAAGTTAAAATTGATAAAAAAAATATTCGCAATTTTACTCTTACATTTTAGCTCACCTGAGCCATAGTCCCAAGGTGAGCTTTTGTGATCGGCCTTGTCCGGCGAGCGTCGTCCGTAAACTTTATCCTTTAAAAACATATCCTCCTAAACCACTCGCCAAAATTTAAAATAACTTCACACAAATGTTCTTCTTAAGGTCCTCTACCAAAATTGTCTTAATGGTTCTGCTCCACCTAACAAGATGGCCACCAGAGCTCCAGATAAGAAATATTTTAACCATTTCCTGAACCACTGGTTTAAATTCAAAACAATTTCACAGAAATGTTTTTCATAATGTCATTTGCCAAAATTGCACAAATGGTTCTGCTTCGCCGAACAAGATGGCGACCAGAGCTCTAGATAAGAATATATTAAAACGACATCTCCTGGAGCACTGGTCCAAATTCAAAATAATTTCACAGGAATGTACCTCATAATGTCCGCTTCCAAAGTTGCCTAAATGGTTCCGTTCTGCCCTGAATGCCAGAGCTCTAGATAAGAAATATCTTAAAACGACATCTGAACAACTGGTTCAAATTCAAAATAATTTCACAGAAATGTTTCTCCTAAGGCCCCCTGCCAAAATGGTTTCGCTCCGACGAACGAGATTGCCACCAGAGCTCTAGATATTAAATATCATTAAACGGCATCTCCTTCCTACATCTCCTCTGAACCACAGGTCTAAATTCAAAATACATCCACTGAAACGTTCCTTATAACGCCTTTGCCAAATGGTTCCGCTCCGCCGATCAAGATGGCCACCAAAGCTCTAGTTAACAAATATCTTAAAATGACATCCCCTGAACCACTGTTCCAAATTCAAAATAATTTCACAGAAATGTTCCTCATAATGCCCTCTGCCCAAATGGTTCCTCTCTGCCGAACAAGATGGCCACCAGTGCTCTAGATAAGTATTTAAATGACATCTCCTGAACCACTAGTCCAAAAATCAAAATAATTCCATACAAATGCTCCTCATAAGGCCTTCTACTAAACTACCAAACCTGTTCTGTCTTGCTGAGCAAAATAGCCACCAGAGCTAAAATTAAAAAATCTTTACACAATTCTAGATTCAGAATAATGACAAAAATGTTTCTGATTGATCTATGTTTCTTATATTTCTGAAAATGATTCAACTATGCTTAACATAAGTACCTCCAAGGCTAAGTCTTCAGGTGAGCGTTCCAGGGCCACAGATGATGGCCCTCTTGTTCGTTTAGCCGATATAAGCCTAGTGTCCTTTTTGTGGGACACCAGCAAACAGTGCAAAACCAGATCAGACGCCGCAGACGGCGGCGTCTGATCAGGTTCTCACTGTTTGCTTACAGAAGTTTCTTTTAAAATTTGAATAAAAAAATACCACCCAACAATCCTAAAATTGGAAATGGACTTGTCCAATTCATAACAGTGGGCAATTCCATTCGGCATAAATGGGTTAACTGGACAAAAGTATTCATTTCTTTTACAGAGCCAGCTGTTGGTAACCCATGCACCACTAGCCTAGGTCAAGTTTATTTCCCCCACCCCACAGACAACACAAAATTCCTCCAATGCAGTCAAGGTGGACGGATGTTCATTATCAAGTGTCCTGCAGGAGAGGCTTATAATCAAGCCACGACAACATGCTCCAGACCTGCGGTAATTACGCACCTTTTAACCATTTGGACACCGGACCCTAAATGGGTACTTTGGCAAACAGTGAAGACCCAGATGAAATGCTGCAACATGCAGCATTTCATCAGAATCTGCACAGTTTGTTAAGACAGGATGGATCTTCAGAGAACGAAATAATATTTTTTGGGAAATTATAACCGTGACCACTCAATATATACTAGGCCAAAAAAGAAACGAGCATATAAAGATTAAAAATATTGCGTGTTAAATAAGTTACAAAATTTCATCTGCTATCTATGTTTTGCTACAATTCCTGCCACACATTATTCCAGTTGTTCTATTGAGCTAAGTCAACCGACACCAGTGTACTGGCCGATTTTTTATTTTCAAGTTTTTTACGTGCACACTCATTTTATTTAGATTTACACATGTACTAACTACTGCAATCTCTAGTCGAATATCCAATTTGCTTGATTTTGTTTGTTTTGTTTGATTTGATTCTTTACGTCCACTCAACAATCTTTCAGTTATGCGGGACGGGTCTTCCTGGGTTGAACCAGTACTAAGCTAGGATAAATGTGTCTTGCTCAAGGACCACAACGCAGTGACGCCGGTGAGGCTCGAACCCGCGGCACTTCGGTCTCAAGTCAAGCACTCTACCACTGAGCCACTGCGCTTCCTATTAATTTGCTTGAAAACATCTCAAAACTTTAAAATTAAAGATTACACATTGCAAATTCACGATGCCAAGATGGACACCTGTTGAATGGGGATAGAATGTTAAAAGATAACGTGCCGCCATCATTGATACCCTAAAAATTTCGGTGCCATGCAAGGACGAATGAAAGTCTTAGGAAACGTTTCTGACGAATTGGGACAATGTCAGACCGTGCACGTTCAAGACGTCACCGTGTAATGACGCGATGTCAAGATCGATAAAACTGTATGTCTCAACTGCTCAATCATTTTCTTTCTGTGACAGTGACAGCAAGGACAACCCCAGGAACTCATAATCCAAGAATCAGCGCTCAAACTGAGACAAATCATTTGTGAGATATTGGTGAAAGACCCCTATATATGTTTTATATGCGGCGTTTCTTTTTTTGCCTAGTATACATAATGAATCATCCCGACTTAACTGTATGGAAAATTCCATTGGTCTTAAAAAGAGTGATGTTTTTTACCAGAAGATGGGATTAGGGAACCCTCTAGAAATGAAAATGACCCCCTCAACAGAATATCCATCACTCCATTGCAGTAAGTGGATGGTTTCTAAATGCCAGCAATTGCAAAGACCAAGTCTAGAATTGCCCCCCGATTTCTCTATAGAGTTTGCACTCATAGATAGTAAGATATATCTGCTTTGCATCAAATATTATTATGAAATTCGATTTTTTTTTATCATTCACACATATGAGGGCAGATGAAAAATACAAATAATTAGTCTATTTCAGTATATTAGCCAAGATGGCTTATTTAGCTGGACTGGCCTATTTGCTAGGAGATAACAGGATTTTCCAAAGTTTTTGAAGTTTCAGTATACAACTTAAGTTACATCTTTAACAAAAGATTTACTTGAGAAACAATATCTAATTCCAAAGGTTGAGAATCTGAAATATATAAACACCATACTCGTGTACAGTGTGTTTTAGCAGTTCCTGATGGTTTATACAGTAAGCGGCCACTCAAAAATAGACAAAACAAAGATCTTAATGACAAATGGTAGCTTAATGAAGGTCGAAAGTATTGCAGAATGCTCCAAGGGGAGCATTCTGCAATATACTTTTTACCTGCATTAAGCGATAATCAGTCTTGAAAACCAATTTTTGGTCTTCTTTTTGAGTGGCCACTTAAGACAGGTTTTAATAAGGTTCAATAATTTATATTTATAATTTATATTTTATAATCTATATTTTACTTCTCACAGGTTGTCAATCCAGTGGTGACAACCACCAATCCATGCACTGCTGATAACATCGCCAAGGGACTCATTTTCTTCGCATATCCCAGTGATAACACCAAATTCATTGAATGCAATGCTCAAGGACAGCCACAGGTGTTATCATGCCCAAGCAGACTGGTATACTCCGCAGCAAGACAGTCATGTTTACTACCAGTAGGACAGACAGCAGGTACAGGGACCACCGGAACTGGAAGCACTGGAACTGGTATTGGTGGGGGGACAGTTACAGGAACGGTCATTAATCCAGGTATATTACCTCTTGACCCTTAACCCTTTCCTTCATGAATATTCATGCTAAGCTCCACACCCACTATGAATAATTATATAAATAAGCTTTCACGTTTGTACATAGTACAAAGAAATTATTTGTCAGGTCCACTAGTATAAGATCATATCTAATCATATTTTCACACGCAAACACAGTAGAGCCTGATCAGGCAGCTCTTACAAGAGCTGCCTGATCTGGATCTGCTCTTTTTGCAAAAGCGTTAAAAAGGCATCAGTATGAGGTAAAGCACACCTAACAATTTGCAGCTGATGATATTTTCATTTTTTTGTAGCCTTAACGACTTGTGTAATCAGGGGACAAAAATTCCACTCATCCGCGAAATAAAGAAAGGACGAGTAATTATTCCTAAGCACTCATCCTGTAGGACGAGTGCTTTGGGAAAAATTATTCAAGGAAGTCATATTACATATTACTCCCTTATGTTCTTTATTGCATACGCTTTTAGAGGACAAGTGCATGTGTTTGCAGGATGAGCGAAAATTGCAAGTCACTCGTTCTGCAGTACAAGTGCAATATTGAAATATTTTTATCCCCTGGTAATATCCTTTTATGTAATAACTCGTTGTCTGCTAGTTACTTCTGCTGATGACGTTTGCAATCAATTTGGACCCAGATGAGGACAAAACTACAAAATGTTGGGCCTGATCTGAATCGAAACTGCTGGACACTCTGACGATATCCCTGAAACAATTTTTTGGAAACATTAACTAAACAACAAAAAAGCATGCAAGATTACCCTTACAAAGATAAATGAGCCGCGACCTGAGATTTCCAAAAATGTGGTATGTGCGACCAGCAAAGCCTCAGATCAGCCTGCCCATAAGCGCAGTCTGATCAGAGCCTTTGCTTGTCCCTTGAATATTCTATGAGTTTTAAGCTACTGACATCATTAGGAGTTTCTAAGCTTAAAAGGTGGCTGCACAGGCTCGTCTGAGTCTCCCCTTGTCAAAATGTCACATTGTTAGAAATCACATGTCGTGGCTCATATATAGAGAATACTAGGTGAGTCTCTTTTGATATCAAGTTTACCAGGCAAAGCTTTGAGAACGCTTGTTGACATCGCAAGGCTTGCCGAGCGATTCAACATGCGTTCTCAAAGCCAAGCCTGGTAAGTTTGATATCAAAAGATGCCAACCTGGTATTCTATTTATCAGTTATCCCATGGTTTCACTCTTCAAACTAGCGATTATGACGTAATTTTCGATTTTTGTGTTGAATCAGCGTCATTAGAGACGTTGTTCAAAAAGTGCAGCGTCATCAAGACCTGATAAAGGCACATGCTGTGAGATAGATAAAGTTTATCGGGCAACGTGCAACATTGCAGTTAATATGAGATGTAACTGATAAAATTTTTTTGTTTTTCTTCACAGGGACAGGAGGATCTCTCACCAACCCCTGCCCAGGAGTGATCACAGACCTGAACCAGAACTTACTCTTCCCCCACCCAGACAACACCAAGTTTATCCAGTGTGACCTTGCTGGTGACTACTTTGTAATGTCCTGCCCAGCCAACCTGATATGGAATGACAGGGCAAAAACATGTGACTCGAGATACCAGTTTGGACAACCCACTATTGGTTAGAGTCTCACTGTGTGTAGAATGAAAGCATGTCTGAAAGGTTCATAATTTCAATATGGCGCATCATTGACTCTCAATTCATGAACTAGGACACAGTATCATTCATCTTGCAGGACTTTAGTTAAGAGTGTGTAACAGAAAAATAACTTGCTTATTTTTTAACCAAAACATATGTTGTGGGTACTCAAAAGAACCATCTCTTTTGAGCACAGTTCTTTTGAGCACCCACAACATATGCTAAAAATTATTGGTTAGAAAATATTTACAATTTTACGCTGAAATTTTTTGTTTATCTAAACCTGTGATCTTGTTATCTTGATCCCAACAATGCATGTCCAGTTCAGTCTATACAGTGTGCCACAAACAGTTACAAGCTGAGCCCAGTTGCGAGAAAACATGATTTTGTAGCATGCAATCAAAAAAGGCATTGTCCAGCCTGCACATATGCACAGTCTGGTAAGTGCCTTTGTTTTATGAGCTGTAAGGGGACTTCACTGTATCAAAGGAATTGCTAACCAATAGAAAGACAAAAGTAATGCGAAAATAATTCATATTTCTCAACACCCATACTTACATTTAAGAAAAATAAATGCTAAAACATTATTAGCTATTGTTTTCATTATTCAGCCCTTTGCCCCCACCGACCCCAATCAGTCAATAAATACAAGAAACAAGAAGTTTATGTATATATAATTTATTATTTTAAAACAGCTGAGCAAGGTCACAGCAATTCAACAATGTGGCTTGTGCATCCTGAGAACCTGACAAATCTTGTAATCTTATAATTGTTCTAAAATTTAGAACACAAGTTTTCTATAAAATAAACAGAAACTACTGTAAATGTTCTAAATTTGTGAACACTTTTCTTGTTCTGTTCTCAAATAAAATCAGGGCTGGAATTCACAAATTGCTTGTCTGAATAGCAAATAGGGAAGACCCTGATCAGACTGCTTCTTCAGAAGCAGTCTGATCTGGGTCTGCCCTGTTTGTGCAGGCTATTTTGGCAGGCAACTAGTGTTCAAAATTTTAGAACTTTACCGTAATGGTGCAATCCCAGATCAGACTGCTCTCTGATCAAGGCCTAAAGCAAACAAAACAGGCCTAGATTGGACTGATCTTGAAGAAATAGTCTGATCAGTGTCGACATTGCTTGCCATCTGACAAGCATTTTGCAAATCAAAGACCTGATGACCACAATTTAGAAATGAGCATTCAAAATTTTAGTCCACTACTTATATTCAGAAATATCACACATGTGAATACCCAGACTAGTTTGTCCTTTCATTGTTTGCAAAAGCCAATTTGTGAATTGGACATGTTCCAGCTCAGTGTATCTCTCGTAAAACTAAAACTTATACAGGCAGCATTAATATGCATGTATATTTCAATACCTAACTAACTCAGCAATTAAAATCCAAAACAATAAATAGTGAATACACATGACATGATTTACTATATGAGTATGTATGATTTATCCAAATACTTAACAATCAAATTTTGCAAGACCGTGTGCTAATGCCATTTAGACGTAGCCAAGAATGCACAAAGACTGCTTGAGTTTAATGTCATTATATATGCAGCAAACTACTGCAATCATCATTTAACAAGCACAAACTACATTAAAAATCTAATTTAAAACAAAAGCGATTAAAACATGATCTACTCAGCTAAAGAATTCTATCCCTAACATGACAAGTATATTAATCTTTGAGTAAGTATCAAGCTATCTTTTTAGTAAAAAAAATCTTTCTCGAACCTATTCTACACCAGAAGAGACTTTACAGCATATCAAAGGGTATAATGAGCTTTGTTTGCGTGGTCAACATTTCTAGATTTTGTTAAATAAACTTTGTTTGTTTGGCTGATGTCATATATGACCTCAAGCACAATGTAGAAACTACAATGTTAACTCTGTGTATGGTCATTGTAAGCTTCTAGCAGACAATGGAAATAATAAATAACCCTTAATGCACCAATCGCAACAAAAGTCGTCTGCTTTTCTCATCTGCTGAAATGTTTAAGAAGCCTCTATGGCAAACAGTGTGGACCCAGACCAGACTGCTCCTTTAGGAGCAGCCTGTTCTGGGTCCAGGCTGTTTGCTTTTATACTTAATTTGTGAGTTATGTTAGGCAATTATTTGCAGCAGACGACTTCAGCAGATGACATTTTCAGATGCATTTTATTCTTGGCGCTTTAAGGGTAAATATATGAGTGATGCCATTTGCAGATATCCAAGCATAACTTATATTCCAGAGGAAAAGATTTCAAGATGCTACAATATGCATTCAAACAAACTTTATTCTGCAAAATCTAAAAAATGTTAGTCATATAACAGCATCCATGCAAACCAAATTTTATAGATTACTCTAATAAAATTCACCACAAAATATGCTGTGAGCTCTGCATGAGCAAAGCATTCTCTTTCAAGCTATCAATTAGCATTTCAACATTTATCATTTGCTCATATAGTCTTGGTTATCAGATCTGAGACTCATAATATAGTTCATAGAATGGCACACAGTGCAAACCCAGACCAGACTGCTCTTTTGGAGCAGTCTGATCTGGATCTGCATTGTTTGCCTAAACCATTTTATCAAAACACGACTTTAAAAAAAATAAACCCTATACCGGTATGTTTAAGACTAATTGCATGCAGTCATTTTTAAGACTTGATAACAAAATTGTCAATTCTTATCAACTCACCTGTTTTCACTTAAGGTGTCAGTACTTTCAGTTAAAAGTATATTACGAAAACATTGAATTAAACTGATTCTCTGATTTATCTCCAATTTACTCCAACTTAAGCTCTTTACTCTGAGCTATCAGGCTTTGAGTTAACAGGAGTTTAATGAAAACAAAAAATGCATTCAAGTAAAACAGTCCTTTGTCCCCCATACTGAGGCAGGCTGGACAAACACTGCATATCACAGTTTAATAATTTAAACTATAAAAAGGAAATTACTGGCATAAGAAAGGCTAAGAAAAGACTTCCTGTCATTATTACTGACAATTTCATTTTGACCTGGAGGATATTCAACTTTTTAGAGTGAATATGACATTTATTTCATTGAGTGAAAAGAAAATAGAGGATCTTACATGAGTGCTCATGTTTTATCGATTTTATTAAACGAGTTGGGGAAAAGTGACAAAATGCAAGGCTTGCAGAGCATTTTATCCCTTTTTCGCAACAAATTTGATAAATTCAATAATACAAGAGCATAAATGTTAGATTCTAATTATCATATGACATTAAGATAACTTTGAAATCTCATTTTATCATTAAGTATGCAATGTTGTTATGGACGTCATTTCATACATGTAATGTTA
Source organism: Loripinus fragilis (assembly GCA_964019695.1). Taxonomy (NCBI): domain Eukaryota; kingdom Metazoa; phylum Mollusca; class Bivalvia; order Lucinida; family Lucinidae; genus Loripinus; species Loripinus fragilis. The sequence goes on along the minus strand of OZ026520.1, from coordinate 39,803,479 downwards.
CCCTAAATCTGTAAACCACTAGTGGTTTATCAATTTTAATTCATGACCTCCTTATTACATTCCAAGACGTGACGTCATATGATAAAATGATTTTTCATGTGTGGCAAAGCCACAAATGAAATATTGTTTGTTCTCCCCACTCAATGAGTTTTCTTTTCATTATATACAATTTTGAAGCATTACAGCTTTTTTGCAATTATGACAACACATATGACGCATAATCACACCGGATAGGTGGCAATCGAAAACCTTAATACTATCCACGAACATACATAAAGAAGAGCTAGGAAAAGTTTTTGATTGCCTTTTGTTGCCCGGCTGGTGACAAATGGCAATCAAAAACACTGTTTCTAGCAATTTTCGTTGATTGCTAAGAGCGTTTTCGATTGCCGCCTATCCGGTGTGATTATGTGCCTTTCGTCCAAAATTGAAACCACAGGAGCAGAACCCGCTGGAGCGAAGTTTTTTTTAGCTAGGTCCGACAATTCTATTACCGAAATGTTCCTTACAATCCAATTAAGAAAATGAATAGACACACTTTGTGTTTTTCTCCACTTATTATCTGTTTTAGACATCAATGATTAGCACTGTATCAGATCACAATTTTGCTACATTTCCATTCACAGGCCAAAAGAAATGCCAATTCATTGTTTTTTAAGTAGTTTCCAATTCATAGTTTTGGACGGAACTGAATATAACGAAGTGCTGCCATCGACATTTATATCACAGATGTGCTATATATATACTGATAAAAAGCCACCATAAAATAATGCAAAAACAAATCAAATTTCTTGAGAGATATTCTAAAAATTTTACACACTTAACAATGTAGACAAAATTCAGACTGCTCCTTTTAAAAACAATTTGATCAGAGCCATTACTATTCCTTTGAAGTACATGTAAATGTTTCATTAAAATGTTAAATTTCAATTTTATTTGAGTCAGCACACAAAATCTTACAGAAGTATGCCAAGCCTGTTTATATGGCAAGTACTTATTTATCAGATTAATATTCTCCTACATAATGAGCCGTGACATAAGATTTCCAACAATGTGGTATGTGCGACGAGCAAAGCCTCAGATCTGCCTGCACATATGCGCAGTCTGATCAGAGCCTTTGCTAGTCGCTTGAATATTCTATGACTGTTAAGCTTCTGATGGAGCTGTATTTGGAGTTTCTATGCTTGAAAGGGGGCTGCACAGGCTCGTCTGAATCTACACTTGTAAAAATACCACATTGTTGGAAATCACATGTCATGGCTCATATGTATTTTCTTTACAACAACTTACTAGTGTAACTAGCCAAAACAATGCAAACAAAAATTTTAAAAAACCTAAAAGGAACCAGCACATGAAATTTTGGTACTTATTGATTAAGTGAGCAGCGAAGGCTCAGATGAGCCTGCACACCTGGGTAGTCCTGCCAGAGCCTTGGCTGCTTGGTGACACAACATAGCGACATAGAGGTAGCCACATGCTCAGATTAGGCCTCTAACCCTACTAGAGAGCTGTGTTTGTATGCTATATTTGTGACTACGCATATATGCGATAAGTACTAGAATCTTGAGAACTGGCTCAAATGATTTGTTCAATGTGATAATGATCATATATCTAATCTTAAACATCTCCAATTACAATCTGTTATTAACATTATGGTTATTATTATTTTTATTATCAGTTATTATCATTACTATTATTAGTAGTAGTAGAAGTTGTTGTTGAATACATAAAGATATTTTTTAAACATGCATACACAGCTATCCAGTGAGACAAGATTTATGCCTCCAGATATGAGTGCATAATTGATTTTTTTTCTTATTTCTCAGCCAAAACATATGTTGTGGTTACTCAAAAAAAAACGTCTCAATGAGATGGTTCTTTTGAGCACCCTAAACACATGTTTAAAATGATGGATAAGAAAATAATCAAAACTTTACGCTCAAAAAGTTTTTTTTATCTGGACCTATGAAGATATCTAGTTTGCACAAGACTAACTAGAACCTTGAAAGTTTTTCATAATGTAAATTTCCATGCTTTTTCCAACCAAAAAGTTGATTGTAGCTGTTGCTAAGTTTATCGTGTGGCGATTCCTCCCTTGCCCCAGAATTCTTCCTTTCTCTTCCTTGCTCTCTCAAGAGTTGCTGAGGCTACAGAGCAGCTAGACGCTATTGAGCGGTCAGATACAGATAACACGTCGTCATCATCATTATCATCGAAGTCACGATGTAAACCTAAAATACAGAAAGACATTGTAGCTTTTAAACCATTCTCATTCTACTATTACACTCCTCACCATTTCTAATCCAATCAACTAGCAGGATTCCGATTAATAGCATGTACTTGTAAGCAGAATGGAAAACATGATATATCTGGATTATACATATATTCAGATATACAAATGTACATGTATCTGGGTTAAGCACAGTTAATGCAAATTAAATTCAAGCTGTCATTTTTGGTGAAGTGAACATTAACATCAATGGGAATCAAGATATCATAAATTTCACATTCATCTCAAAAGTATCATACTCGAATCTTAAGCATAATCCTATTCATAAATCTCATTGCATATTGCTATTTCTTATTTGCTCTTTCATCACTGAAGTTTATTAAAAGATTAGTGTTATCGTTTTTACAATTTTCTGGAAAATTGCATGGATGGACTGATGGGATGGACTCGAACTCGGACCCGGCTTTGACCTTATTTATTGGAGTCATGACCTTAATCAGGTGTCAGCATGAAGCATCCATAGGTTATTTGAAAGTCATGGCCAGTCTTATAGTGTATGCTATCAAAACCATTATGCAGATAGTTTACATTACAGGCATGTGGTCTAAGCTCGCTGACAGAAAATTCCTTGAAATGCATTGTACAATATAGAATTAAAGATATGCCATGACAGAAGAAAATGCTTGGCTTAAGCTAATGCTTTATGGTCCTATTAACAATTTAGCAGTCATACAGACATACAAACGTTGTTGTTGTATTGGGGTATTACGGACCAGAGTGGGAAATTCGTCAAGACAACAGATGTGTGATGAAGAGAACACCGTTTCATGCAAAAATGCTGAAACAGATATCTCTCATGGGAATACTGCTCAGACATAATGAACTTTGGTTAGGGACATGCCACTAATAATGAAGTTATGAACTAGTCCGACCCTGAGTCATTCCTATGAGTCCATCCCTGCAATTCTAGTATGCAGATTTTAACTACAACATCACAAAGTGAGGAGTAATTTTGTCCACCTACTCTATTAAAATTTAATATTATACAATTATTGACTTTGGTGAGGTAGCCATGAGGATTTATGTACCCAAAAAGTGATATTCACTGAGTCCGCCAGGCCAAGGTGAATATCACTTTTAAGGGTAGATAAATCCTCATGTCTACTGAAATTGAAGTCAATAACTGTTTTGTTATATGACTTTTTAACTAGGAATGAAAATTTCCTACTTTCACTTTTTTTGTTGATGTCATTTTCAACCTAAGGACTCTCTCACAAGTTTTGGCAACTGTTATTAAACTATTTTAATGTAGTATTTTGTATTTTATAATGTATATAAATTCTCTGAATATGGAATGTAACATTTAATCATAAAACACTTTTTTTACATTTTGCTAATTCAAAAAAAGAAAGACAAAAAAAAACCTATTGTTAAAGTTCATTTAAGTCTGGGGGTGAAACAGCAAATCATGTAAATTTCATGCAGTGAATGCTAGTTTCATACTCATCATGCTATTTTTTGCTCTCTAGAGGGTGATATTGCAGAAGTGTCAAAAAAACTAATTTCTGGAAACTAGTTTGAGCTGGTTTTCATCCAATATCACCTTCTAGGCCCGTTTAGACCAGTTTTCAGGTAGACATTGAGATTTATGAAAACAAATTGGGCCAATCAGGAGACAGGATTTTCTCCAGTCATATGACAAAATGCTTCGGAGAAGAACTACATAAGTAACTTTCATTCTAATTTTTTGATATTAACTTGAGTTTATATGTGTATCTTATCAAGTTGAAATAAGTATTTTAAACCAATATAATGTATAATGCTACCTCCATCCATGGTCCAAGCTAAGTGTGACTGTTTAGACTTGTTGTAAGTCTGTCCAAATCCTTCATCTATAGCCCCTAAACCACCTAAAAGACATAGAACTATGAGCAAAAGCATGCAAACCTTATGATTTGAACATGGATTTTCCTTTATTTGACAATGGGGAAGAGAGAGCTGGTTGCTTTGCTTAATTTGTCTTCCTGGTGTCTCGTGATGGTTGAGTGACTCTTCCTCGCGGTACCATGGGGTTGTCTGGGGTTTGTGGTTGTGGTATTTCCTGAGCATACTCACTTACTATTTTCAAACAGCTATGTGCATAGGTATTTACGTAAGAATGCACATTCAAAGATTAGCCAAGACCACATGGCCTTTTTGTCTGCTTATCCAGATATCATTGACAAGACACCATAAAAACAAAAATATGATTTATGTTTAAAAAAAGACTCAGTTTAGTTTGGTTATGCAGTGACTCATATTGGGGATTTCTCAATAGAAAACATCCCTTCAGTGTTTTGACCAAATTAGAATCTAACCAGTCTGTTCAGCTTGAAAAATTTGATGAAGCTTGAATAATTATCATACTATCTCATAGTTCATACAGCAATTAGAAAACAGATACCAGGACTTTTCCAGATTCTTCCTCCAGGAGACAATTTCATTGAAGGTTTATACTCATTTATCATATGATGTCGCGTCTGGGAGTGAAATAACCCCGTGCAATAAAATTGATAGACCCACTGGGTGGAAACGTACACAGGATATTACTCCAAAATGAGCCGATGTTTACACTGAATTAGGAAAAAAACACACAACGAAGGTAAGGAAATCTGGAATTTCTTCTATTTAATTCTTTTTTCGGTACTTGGCGTGTGTCGATTTAGAATCACTATATGTATATTTTGCAAATTGTATGCATGATTTGGCATCAAACACTGAACTTGATAGTGAAAATCACAAAATGAAAGTCGTGCTCACACCAAAATTTAGACACCTATCCACAAAAAGGAATAATATTGAACAAAGAAAGCAAACTATTAAAATTCTGAATCGACCAAATTTTTGCAATGGCATTTAAATATCAATGCTGAAAATTTCAGCCTCGTAGGTTGAAACTTGATGGAGATATGGCTCAAAACTAATGGTCAGTTAGTCTCGAAAAGGGTACTGGGGATTGGGAAAAGGTGTACTGGGTAATGCATATTGTCTAAATTTGGTGTACTGAGGATTGGCAGGTAATTTTTAGCCCTTTTTAGCACCCTACTGATCAAAGTCAGTTTTAAGTACTATAGAATTGCTTGATTCCATCCATATGTCTCTCTGCCATTCTACCTTTCAGTCCTGACAAACTAACAATTGACTTTACGCTCCTCTAAGACTCAGAACAGACTAAATGTTTGCTCTAATCTGCTGGTGTTCTTTGGAAGCCTTATTTGCAAACATTATGTTTCCAGATAATACTTATCTTTGGAGCAGTCTTGTTAGGATCCATAGTGTTTGCTTTGGCGATAAAAGCAGTTTGATGTACATGTATATATACTGACCAACACTTCCTTTGCTAAATGTTTCAGGAGTTTAATTTAGTTACAAACAAGGTCTTGCCTAAATGATTGTATTGATAGACCTTTCGCTTACTGTAAAGGCGGCAATTTAATATTCATATCTGGGCTAGGTTTGGCTATTTCATCTGCTAAGGATGGGAAATCACCTTTTATTTATAGTTTGGTAAAGAGTTAATCAGCTTTTTGAGACACGCAAGCAAGCGTGCATTTCATGAAAATCCTAACTGTATACACACTGAACTCACATTTATTAACCCTTAAAGCACATAATCACAAAATGTATGTTTTTTGCCATCCACTAAAATATTTGAAGCCTCACAGAAAAACATTGTGGACCCAGATCAGACTGCTCCTGTAGGACCCAGATCATAGTGCTCCTGTATGAGCAGTCTGATCTGTGTCCACAATGTTTGCCCCTATGCTTATGTTTAATAGACATTTACAGATGCAGTTATTTTGCTGGCATTTTAAGGACTAAATAACGTGTTTTGCGTCTAATCTGAGGCAATGGCGCAATATGATAGTTACTTTTTAATAAAACCACGCCTAAATTTCAGCTTTTACCTATGTGTAAGGTTGACCAGTCCTTATTACGCATTCATGAGGTGCCGCCTTAACAGTAACTAAAAAGTCACATAACACTGTTTAGAGGTTATGACAGACATTCAACCAATCCAGTTCTGATAGAAAAAAAAATATTGATTGATAAAGTTCTACTTTCATTTTCATAAATATTAAGTGTTTTAATTTTGGAATAAAAAAGTATTTTACAATGGGTGGCATAATATATGGAATATTTATGGTTCAGATTGTTTTTGCGTTAGAAAAATAGTGAGTATGATCAGGAAATACCACAATCACAAACTGCAGACAATCCCATGGCACTGTGAGGAAGAGCCACACAACAATCACGAGACACCAGGAAGACAAACTAAGCAAAGCAACCAGCCCCCTCAAAATCAATTATGCTGGCTTATTTGATTTTAATTTTCACATTAAATCCAGCCAAATTGGACATGCTTTAGATAAAAAAAATAGATGATGACAATAGGGGTAGGCATGAAGGTTGTCAAACATGGACTGAATTTTTACGACTCAGATAAACAATATCATAAACCATTTTATGAAAAGTGATTTGACTATTAAAATTAGCTGTTCTTTTAATGTTGGTTACATATTTGATACAAAAACTTCTATGGTAGTTTATGTGCTTTAAGTTCAAGTATCCTCCTCTAAATCACCCATGCTTCAATCAGTTTTTTTTTCAGTAATATGCTTTATACTAATAAGGACACTATTCATCATATTTCGCATAAGTGGGCCTTCAAATGGCAGCAATTTATATCAACTAGTAGTTTAAACTCATATAGTGCTTTTATTACACTTAAATGATAAATATAAAAGAAAGCAACATATGTAACTGTAAAAGAGGTTCATATTTCTAGGCATTTGCTTTCAATAAGAAAAATATATTGACATGTAAGAATAAAAAATACTTGGATATTATCACTAAAGAAGTTCCTATCTTACCATTATAGAAGCTCCTATTTATTAGGGTAACATAGTAAACTTTGATATTGCAGGGTAATCTCCTAACTGTGTATGAGCTAACGAATATAGTTTTGTGGTTTATATAATGAGTTTGTAGCAAACTATAACAAAAAAAGCTTCGGAGGTATTATGAAAGTCAATGGTCAAGTGATAACACTGTACTTAATACAGCTGTGGTATAATATATTTGATATTAAGTAACGTGTACAACAGTTTTTTCATAAATGTAGATTGCTTTGTTGCATACTGGCTGTTGGCTGCATTTATTAACATCTTTCAATGCAATGAGCATGTCGTTAAATAAGAATTAGATTAAACTTTGTATTTGTACAATAGATTTAGATACTATTATAGGGTAACAGAGTTACCATGGCTGTTACACAGTGAAGCCTATACTGCCAGAAGCTAACATGAGCCATTTTGCATCTTATATTCTAAAAAAAATTTGATGCAGTTTAAGGAAATCATATTGTACTAAATAACTACTTAATGGGGAGAGGGCTTCCATTAAGCTTATTTTTTGGATGTTATGTATGTTACTATTTGCTCTATGGTTTCAAAATAAGCATGCCGCTTATGTATAATTTACTGCTGGTATCCAATCTCATAACGTGCCAGCTGAATATATTTGTTTTTACTCTGCATGTCTTTATTCCATGTTTTTTAGCCAAAAAATGTGTGTGTTATTATTGTAAACTTATCAAGTCAAATGTCCACAAAAAATATTCTATAACAGCTAGAGAGCTGGCCTTAACAATTTTGGATAGGTCAGTTAGTTGTCTTTTTGATAACACCAAAACCTTGACCATTTTGTCAGTAATAAGAAGAAACGACAGGCATAATCATTTCCCAGAAATAGGGTAGCAATGAAGGGTAGCAATGAAAAATGTCACGTAACATAGTGGATAGCATAATTTTGTTTAAAATAATAAGGTTTTGTTGCTAAATGGTTGGGCTATATAGAAACGTTAAACTTCAATTCATTCGAATGTCTCATAACATTTTTGACATTTTAACAGTCCATGTAACTTGAATAAATTTTGGAGAGTAACGTACGTGACAGGTATTATATGGCTTACGCGACACTTGTCTGAGGGGTAACATATTTCAAAAAACTTTTAAGACATTTGGCTATATGAATAGCATAGTCTGCAAAATTACCCCTGGGAGAGACAAAGCCATATGTATCCCATGGCCTACATTACTTTATGGCTTATATAATGAGTTTGTAGTGAATCATAATGAACAATGCTTTGGAGGTCTTTTGGCAGCCAATGGTCAAGTGAAAGCACTCTTCTAAATAGTAATATATTTTATTAAGTAACGTATATAACAGTATTATCATAGCTGTAGATTATTTTGTTGCATACTGGCTGTTGGCTGCAAGTATTTAAGAGCTTTTGATGCAATTAGTATTTTGATAAATAAGAATTAGATTCAATTTTGTATTTGCACTATAGGATTAGAGATTTTTAAAAGGTAACAGAGTCAACGTGCCTGTAACAAAGTAAAGCCCTAACTGCCCGAACCTTATTTGAGCCATTTTGCATCTTATATTCTTCTAAACATTTAATATATCTTTAGATTTTCATAGTGTACAAAAAAACTAAATGGGATGGTCCATGCACAGATATTTTTGGTTGTTATATATGTTATTATCTGCATTATGTTTTCAAGATGAGCACGCTACTCAAGTATAATTTACTGTTATTAATCTCTCTCATAACATGCCAGCTGAATATATTTGGGCTTTCTTTAAACTGCATGACTTAATCCATGTTTTTTAGCAAAAAATGTATTTGTTATTATTGAAAATTAATACACTGGTATCCATTTTCAAATGCCTACAAAAGATATTTTGTAAAGAAAAAGCTGGTCTTTGGAGTTTGGATAGTTCAGTTTATCGTCTTTGTGGCAGCATCAAACACCAGACCCAATGACCAATAATAAACATTTCAGAAGAAATGACAGCCACAATAATTTCCAAGAAATAGGGTAGTAATGCAAAATGTCACATCCGTAAAATAGTGGACCGTATAATTTTGTTTTCAATAAAAAGGTTTTGTTGTTTATGATTGGGCTATATAAAAATTTAAAACTTTAACTCATTTATGTGCCTCTAATAACATTTTGACTTTTGTACATTACATGTCATTTTAACGATTTTTGATAGATAACATGTGTAACAGAGGGAGCGCAGTGGTTCAGTGGCAGAGTGCTTGACTCAAGACCGAGGGGCCATGGGTTCGAGCCTCACCAGCGTCACTGCATTGTATCCTTCAGCAAGAACATTAATCCTAACTAAGTACTGGTTCAACCAAGGAAGGCCCGTCCCTATATAACTGAAAGACATGCTGGAATTTCTCTTATTTAATTCTTTTTTCGGTACTTGGCGTGTGTTGATTTAGAATCACTATATGTATATTTAGCAAACTGTATGCATGATTTGGCATCAAACACTAAAATTGATAGTCAAAATCGCAAAATGAAAGTCATGCTCACACCAAAATTTAGATGGGATGTAAAGAATCAAAACAAACAAAACAAACACGTGTAACAGGATGTTACAGGCTTACGTGACCGTTACCAGACGGCTAACATGTTTCAAAAACAAAACTTGTAACATATTAGGCTTTATGGAAATCATAGTCTACAAAATTCAGCCTGTGGAAGGATGGGGTTACACCATATCTATCCCAGGGCCTAACGGCTGTAGCATCAAACTAAATCACAATCTGTTGCATATGCGTATTAAGTCATCACTTAAAACACATGCACGGCTATCAAGTGAAACCAGACGCCTTAATTTCAGCAAGCAGGAAAGCCTCAATCAAGAGCGCAGTGGCTCAGCGGTAATTTTCACAGGCGTCACTGCGTTGTGTCCTTGAACAAGAACATAATTCCTACCTTAGTACTGGTTCAACCAGGAAGACCTGTCCCTATATAACTGAAATATTGTTGATGGGATGTAAAGAATCAAATCAAACAAACAAATCAATCAAGATTGTACAAAATGAAAGGCTATACAGACCTTTAGTATGTATTGCTGTCCCTTATTTAAGCCTGAGCAAAGTCTGTGCTATTCAAGTGAACCCAACTGTCTGAATATAGAGGGTCGGTGCAGTAATGCTTTGATTGTATGCTTATACACTGTATCTTTAACCTTTCTTGTCCTTTAACAGATATTACATGTACATCACAGCCGAGAGGGCACCAATTAGCATATTTTACCTAACATGTTTGTGTACTCAGTGCAACTGTAAGGTTGAATATGGTAATTTTATGTCTCTTAAAGAACCACAAAAACTCACCAACAAATAAACTGGTCAAGCTATGATTCCTTTAGACAAATAAAACCAGACTACTGAATGGTGCCTTCACGGCTGTTTAAACTGTTTCAAAACAGCTTTTGAAATTGCATGAAAGGTGCATGAAAGGCGTGAGCTAGAGATACAATCAATCAAAAAAATACCTTTACTGTAGTTTGTAAGGCATGCAGAGGGATGGCCCTCCCTGACCCTCTGTATGTCAGATGACGGGGAGAATAAAGTGTAAAAAAAAAAAAAAAAAAAGATTGTACACTTCTGCAAGCTCCCCAGAGCCATCCTTGTTTGGATACCAGCATTTCAGCTTTTAGAGGCTATATTGGCCCACCGCAAAAAATAACATCCTGACTTTGTTGCATGCCCACAACATAGGTGCAGACAATCTTGTGAATGCGCACAAACTAATCACTACCTTTGATGTTAAATCTCTGGAAAGTCGATATACTAGTCTCTGAAGCCAAACAGACTTGCCTGATCACTTACCTTGAAGATAGGCTTTCTCGTGTTGCAATTATTATTTAGGTCATGCATGAATTCGCTAAATTAATCCCTTAACAATACATGTACAAGCGCAGCTATCCAGTGAGATCAGACCCATAACTTTCGACCCATGCATTAATTAAAAGCCTTTTTATGTTTGCAAACAGCAAATATATGGAAGAAATTGTGCATTTTTTTAGCTTTGACAGGTTCTTCAACGCTCTTATAGCTGTAAACGTGTATGGTTTTTGGACGCTGTATCATATGTACATGTATAAAGCTCATCTTATGTGACCTAGTGTATATTTTCGTAAATTCATCCCTTAAAATACATGTACAGCCCGCCAGGGTTACCAGACGCCTAAATTTATGCCTCTGTGTCCGTCCAAAATTGTAATTTGTATGTGCATGCAGCAAATAATCTGAAAAAGTAATGCCTTTGCACAGAGTCAGCTGAGCCTCCATTGCATGCGCTTGTGCATATAAACAACTAGTACCATAAGATTTAGTGATAAATTGTGGCCGATGGGGGTTCAGATTCGGTAAGGGATATAATTGGAACAGCATCCCATATCGGCATATCATGAAGAGCTCCAATTAGCAACCAAACTCTGTTTTATCCTTTAATCTTCAATTCAATACCCAGTACACTAAAAAACAATACTCCCGTACACTAAAACTGAGATTTCCCAATCCCCAGTACCCTTTTCGAGACTAACTGACCATCAGTTTTGAGCCATATCTCCGTCAAGTTTCAACCTACGAGGCTGAAATTTTCAGTATTGATATTTAAATGCCATTGCAAAAAAATGGCCGATTCAGAATTTTAATAGTTTGCTTTCTTGGTTCAATATTATTCCTTTTTGGGGATAGGTGTCTAAATTTTGGTATGAGCACGACTTTCATTTTGTGATTTTCACTATCAAGTTCAGTGTTTGATGCCAAATCATGCATACAATTTGCTAAATATACATATAGCGATTCTAAATTGGTACACACCAAGTACCGAAAAAAGAATTAAATAGGAGAAATTCCTGATTTCCTTACCTTCGTTGTGTGTTTTTTTCCTAATTCAGTGTAAACATCGGCTCATTTTGGAGCAATATCCTGTGTACGTTTCCACCCAGTGAGACCACTAGACAGATTTTCTGGGAACGTTATGACGTCCATAACAACGTTGCGTACATTATGACAAAATTATAATGTTTTTATGCGAGAAATAAGATTTCAAAGTAATCTTAATGTCATATGATAAATAGAATCTAACATTCTTGCTCTTGTATTATTGAATTTATTAAACTCGCATTTTATCTCTTTTTCCCAACTTGTTTAATAAATTAAATAAAACATGAGCACTCATGTAAGATCCTCTATTTAACTCATTCTAAAAATACATTTCCCCTTTGAGCTCATTATAAATTGTTTTCTATGATAGTTGACAAAACCTTCATTCAACATTTGTTTTCTTCACACTGCATCCAAGAAAGGAAAAGGGCATTGGTAGATGCAATGTTCAGAATGATGACTAACAGTGTAGACCCTGATTATAGCAGTCCTAGCTGAGTTTACATTGTTATTATGCCTATGTGTTCAAATGTTTAAAAAAGTAGGCTGAAGACAATTTCCATCAAAATGCAGACCCTATCTTTCTAAATTAAGACAAATACAATGGTCAACAAACCTGGAGTTATCCGTTTTTGTGGGCTGTCTACAAACTGGGTGTTTAGGCCTCTATCTGTAGAGGCACAGTCATCTCTCAGCTGGTGTGTATCCCTTGTTGGGAGTCCCAACGTTGGGGTGGCAGTTAAATACCCTGCGTCTACTGTGTAGGTCTGAAAAATATAAATATTGTACCCCATTGGATATCAATGAAAATTTCAACCATACAGATTAGAAAAACGGCATCTAACAGCATGTATACAGCGAAACCTGTCTTAAGCTGTCATTCAAAAATAGACATAACAAAGGCCTCAAAGCCATATGGTAGCCTAATGCAGGTCAAAAGTATTGCAGAATACGTTTGACCTGCATTAGGGATTATGGGTCTTGAAAACCTAGTTTTTTGGTCTTTTTTGAGTGGCTACTCAAGACAGATTTTACTGTATATCCAATGACACGACATTAGCTCCTTTAATCTATCTTTTCTGGATATAAACATTTGGGGTTTAGGAGTATACGTTTTGTCAATTTATTCAGTTGTCCTTTTTATTATTGGTTTCTTCATCTGACAGCGCTTCATAGAACAAAAGTTTATTACAGAATTCCATCAGGCCTTTAGTTAAGAGTGCATAAGAAACCTTATTTCTCAACCAAAACATATGTTGTGAGTACTCAAAATAACGGTCTCAATGGACGGTTCTTTGAGCACCAAAATCATATGTAAAAACTGATGGGTAAGAAAATATTTTGAGCACCCAAACGCTTAATTATGTTTATCTAAACCTATGTCCATGGTCAGACAGTCCACAAAAATACTGAGTGGTGAAAATAAAAGGTATTCTTATTTCAAGAAGATGAATAAAGTGTAATAATATTAGCCTCTTTATAGTATTTTCAACACAGTGTCAAAAAGTATGTCAGCTAGACGCTTTTTTATTTTAAATGTTGAAAAAAAAACACACACAAAAAACAAAAATGTTTGATGTTGGTTTCATCACATTGCTGCCACATTCAGTCACCTATACAGTGTTGTGTCACTTATTAGATGCAAATGGCAGCTTATGAGAGGAAAAAACAACATATAATTTACAACTATTATTTGGGCCTCGACACAACAATATCAATCTTCCAGGTTTCCAACAAAGTGAGACTGAAGCCAATTTGTTCAGCTACATAGACTTGTTAGAATAGTGAAATTTTGCATGGAGCAAGGTTGACTACTATACTTTCCAGATAGCGAATTATGAAAGTGCTGATCAGACTGTGCAGATGTACAGGCTTGTCTGTGTCTTTGTTGTCTGCATGCAACAAAGTCAGGTATTCTCATGTCAAGGCCCATATATGGAGTGCTTTTGATGACTGATATGTCATTGGAACATAGATGATTTAAAGTTGATTAAATATGAGCTGTGACATGAGATTTCCAACAATGTAGTATGTGCGACCAGCAAAGCCTCAGATCAGCCTGCGCATACGCGAAGTCTGATCAGAGCCTTTGCAAGTCGCCTGAATATTCTATGACTGTTGAGCTACTGACTGAACAACATATTGAGTTTCTAAGCTTATAAGGAGGCTACACAGAATTGTCTGAGTCTACACTTGACAAAATGAAATCACATGTCGTAGTTCAATTATGTTCTTTACCAGCAATCCTGGCCACTCAAAATTCTATCAACATTGGGTTATCTACCTTTTGTCCAGCTAGTGGTTTGTGTACTGGCTTTTCTTCCTCTTCCACATCTTCAATATGGTCTTCTAGTGTTGCTAAAATATTAATAATGGAAATAACCTTAATTTTCATCTCTGAGTGTATAAGGTGTTCCCATATTTAAATTTGGAAAGAATCCATTGTTTGAGAAAGGAATTATAAAAAATATTGCAGTACAGAAAATGGATTTTTTGCACATCAGTTAAGGATATCTGAGATTTTACCCTGGGATAGAAACTATTATCTTACCCATGCTATCTTACTCAGACTGTCACTTGAGAGCTACATACATTGGTTGTATTGGAACCTAGGCACATGGTCGTCAAGTGACGTCATTGTTATGTTAAAGTGACGTCATCATGTGCAATTGCATCTTAGCGTATTCAAAGACTTCTGGAAGCTTATTTTAAAATAAATAAAAATAACCAGTGGTACGTAAGAAAAAATATCCATAATTCATGTGAGGGTAGGATAGAAAATCCATCCCTCAGGATCACCGTTTATCATCACTCTGCAAGCCTTGTGATGCCAAACGGCGAAACTCGGGACAGATTTTTCTATCCTACCCTCACACTCATGGTGGATTCTTATAATATCAAAAGCAGTAAATACAGATCCAGATAAGGCTCGTCATCAGTTAAGTAAAAACCTTGTTTCATCTAAGACTAAAATAATATGGGACTTGTCACAAGAAAACCCCGATATTGTTGTTTCATATCATATCATGTTTTTGATTAACAGGCATCATAGACATCAGTGAGCCCCAGTCAAGCTACTCCCGTATTTAAATTTGGAGAAAGTTCATTGTCTGAAAAAGGAATGATAGAAAATATTGCAGCACAGAAACTGAAATATCTAAACATTCTATACAGATCCAGCTCATGTTCCTCATTAGTTTAACAAAATAATATTTTTTCTAAAAATAATAAAGGACTCATTGTATGACATATTTCCACCTGCTGTTGCTTATTACACTTCTTATCAGCTCCATAAGACACAAGACTACCAAAATGGCATGAGCTGGGTCATTTCACTTTTGTGACAACCCGATTCATTCTGATGGATTTTGGCAAACATATTGATACAAAAAAGAATGGGAGTTCCATTTTGTGTTTTAAGGGTTCACAAGTCGAAATTTCTAAATTATGATGCATTAATGTCCCTAAAGATTGGTTTTATCTTAGCAAACAGTGCAGACCCTGATGAAATGCTGCCTTATGCAGCAATTCATCTGGGTCTTCACTGTTTGCCACAAAGAACCTGTTTGCAGGTACCCAGAACGAAAAGAGTTAATAAGTATACCTTGTGAAATACTGTCTACTGATCTGCTAACAAACTTCTTTTTGCCACTCCTCTTCTTCTGCTGAGGAGGAGAACTGAGGATAGCTCCGCCCACAGAGGGTGTGGTCCTGTCAAGGTGATGACGTCTTCTAACATTACCCTCCTGGAGTATTTGCTGGCGAAGCTTGGGAGTGGGAGTTCTTCCCTCTGCACTGGCAGCTTCTGAGTAGGTAGATGGTGTGGCAAGACTAGAATTAAACAAAAACAGGAAAAGTTGTTGAATTCACATCCCTCAAATTAGGCAAACAGTATACATAGGTTTAGATAAACAACATTTTTGGGCGTAAAATTGTAAATATTTTCTTACCCACCAGTTTTAACATATGGTTTGGGTGCTCAAAAGAACTGTCTCATTGAGACGGTTCTTTTGAGTACACACAACATATGTTTTGATTGAGAAATAAGAAAATTAAATTTTTGGCATGCACTCTTAACTAAAGGCCTGAGTAAAGTAAGGATTTTGCAGGCTACAGGGTTAATTGCAGAAAAAAAAGCAATACTTGCGGGTAACACAACACACATTTTGTATCTTTCAACATTATATGGGCCTCAACGTCAGAAAATCTGTCGTCAGGGGTTTGCAAACAACAAAGGTGCACATCAGCGCAGTCTGATCAGAGCCTTTGTTATTCGCTTATTGAAAAGTAACATATCTAGACTTGCTATGAGCAAATTTTCTTATTTTCTAGCTTGTCTCTGAAGCTGAGCAGGCTGGTTGGAATCTCTTTTTGTGGGAAACCCCAAAGACAGGTATGTCATGTCTTCAGGGGTTTGCAAAAACAAAGGCACAGACAAACCTGTGCATCTGCACAGTCTGATCAGTGCCTTTGTTATTCACTTATTGGAAAGTAGCATATCTATATGTCATGGCATCTTAGTCTACATATTGGCATCTACTCTTTATAAGTTTGCCACCTTGTTTACTCTGATAGTGTTCCTGAAAGATTTTTTTTAAAAAGTTAATTTTGTTAACCCTTAACAACAAAAGTATGAAAAGTTACCCAGCATGTAAAGATTTAAACCATGAATTTAGGATCTTCATTGGTGAAGCATATTAGACAAGTTCAGCTCTAAAGGACAGACAATTTTGTCCTGACAAGGCTAAAGTGAACTTACTTATCTTCGTCTTGTTCTTTTTCCCTCATCCATGCAAGCTTCTTCTGAGCATAATTTTCTTCATTCATGTTGGTAGAAGCTCTTGGTGTTAAGTCATCCTGGTCATCTTCTGTTGCCATGGTTGCAGCAGTTGAGACGGAATGTTTGAAATTGTTCTGGCCTGGCAGTACTGGTGATCTAAAGCCAAAATCATTACTGTAGTTATATTCAGACCTTAAGAAAACTGACAATTTGTTGTTTTTGTTGGTGTTTTTACAAAATTGTGATGCTGTTGACTGAATCAGGCTGGAAAAAAGGAGTAAAGTTTGGTTGCAATATTTACATATATGCTAATTTTAAAACTAAATTAAATCTTGAGGGACAATTTTTTAATCCTAATTATATTAACCATTTGTATACTAATGGATTCTTACTTCTGGTTTGATAAAATAAACTTGGGATAGTCCATTGTAGATATAAAGGGGTGTCAAGTTATAATTAAAAAAAATGTAACATTCTTCTGTCTGTAGATCAGTTTTACCTTTACAAACAGTGTAGACCCTGATGAAATGCCCCATTATGTAGCATTTCAGCTGGGTCTTCACTGTTTGCCAAAGTACTTGCTAGGGGGTTTCCCGAATAAAAAGGATAATAAAATTTAGTAGACCTTTACATTGATATAATATGTGCTGTATCACACCAGCCGTACTATCCACAAAGTTCCAGTTCAAGAGTATGAAATCTGTCGGATGTCCTTTTCAATGTGTTTACAAGGTCACAGGTGTGTATATGGGGTCTGCTAGGGGGGTCCTTTAGGGTGAATTTTGAACATTCCCCAAACTGAATTGGTTAACCCTTTACCTCATAGAGACGCCTTTGCAAACAGAGCAGACCCAGATCAGGCAGCTCTTGTGAGAGCTGCCTGATCAAAGTCTTTCCTGTTTGCTTATATAAGAGCTGCCTGATCTGGGTCTGATCTAGTTGCTTACGGAAATATAAATAGATATGACCATACACTAGTGGACCTGACAAGTAATTTCTATGTTCTATGTTCAAACATGAAAGTATATCTATATAATTATTCATAGTGGGTGGAGCTTAGCATGAATATTCATGAAGGAAAGGGTTAAATACTGGACAGGATATTACCTTTTGTCCATCCGGGCACTACCACCAGATTCCAATGAGAGTGCTGACAATGTTCTATCACTCCTGGCAGTTGATATTGTAGAGGCATCCCAGAACTCGGTCTGTTTAGCCATCAGCTGTACAAGATGTTTCCTGGAGAAATGGGTGCCCTGGGCACGTAGCTGGTACTCTTTGGCTTTGCGACGAAGTTCAAGCACCTCAGCAAACCAGTTGGACAAGGCAGAAGGCTTCTCTGTCTTTTCTTCAGGCTATACAAATACCAAAATAAATCTCATAATGAAATCATCGGCCTAGATAAGCAATTTTTTGTGCGTAAAATTGTGATTATTGTCTTACCCATCAAATAAATATATGTTTTGGGTGCTCAAAGTACCCACAATATATGCTTTGATTGAGAAATAAGAAAATTAATTTTCTATTACCCACTCTTATTTTGAAGTTTGGAGAAAAAGTTGAATTACACCTCTTATCTAGAGACGTGGTAATATCTTGATGGGTTGTGGCATCATCTTTCTTGGAACAATGTAAGACTCATGGTAGTGATATGCGTGTGATCTATGGGAATGAAATGTGCGTCAAGTGAATCCAGCCATAAACCATCAATTTTGCAAACACACAAAAAAGAGCATCAATTGCCAGTTCCCAATATTTTTGGGGGTAAAATTCTCAATTTTGCAAGCAATGACAATGATGGAACTGTATTGGATACAATAAATGTTTTCAAGCACACACTATGTACTTTAAGGGTTGTTTGCACTGTATAAACTTCTGATTTCCAGTCAATCTGGGCATTTACTGTTGGCCAAAGTGTCCCTTTATGGGTACAGTAAAAACGGTCTTAAGCAGCCACTCAAAAAGAAGACAAAAATTGGTTTTCAAGACCGATTATCGCTTAATGCAGGTCAAAAGTATTGCAGAATGCTCCAAGGGGAGCATTCTGCATTACTTTCGATCTTCATTAAGCTACTACATGTCATTAAGATCTTTGTTTTGTCTATTTTGGAGTGGACGCTTAAGACAGGTTTTACTGTATTCAGTATACAAATGGTTAAGGTATACATTATTTCAATAGAAATAGAGGCTATTCAATTTTGTATAAGAAATAGGAGCAGGCTGCTCAGGGACTATTACTATTGTACATGCTTTGCTTGTATGTGTAATTTGTTTGGACACTCAGTCACTCCTATTTTGGGGAGAAATTGTGTGACTTTTGTCGTACGCTGATAGCATGTCTAAAAAGTCTGAACCCAGATCGGGTCTAATCTGGATCCGAACTGTTTGACACTCTGATGGTATTCCTGATTTTTTTAAAACGCTTATTTTTAAAAAATCAACAGACAACAATAAAACACCTTAAATTACCCAGCATGCAAAATTACAAAAAATCTTACCACTTGGGCTCTCATATGAGGTGGTTGAGCCCCCTGCCATGCACCTTTAAGGTAGTCAAATCTGTCCGGAGCCTTAAAATTGGACAAGTATTCACTTCTATAAACCCTGCAAACACAAAACATAAGTCAAATCTGTCGGGGCCTTGAAATTGGACAAGTACATGTATTCATTTCTATAAACCCTGCAAACACAAAGCATAACATAAGTCAAATCTGTTGGGGCCTTGAAATTGGACAAGTACATGTATTCACTTCTATAAACCCTGCAAACACAAAGCATAACATAAGTCAAATCTGTCGGGGCCTTGAAATTGGACAAGTACATGTATTCACTTCTATAAACCCTGCAAACACAAAACATAAGTCAAATCTGTCGGGGCCTTGAAATTGGACAAGTACATGTATTATTTCTATACACCCTGCAAACACAAAGCATAATACAGTCAACCCTCTTTATAACAACACTGTTTGTTCGAAGCTATCTTTGACGTTAAAGTGAATTTGCTGTTATAAAGAAATTCTGACCATTACCAGATTTCCACATAATAAGCATTTGGTAAAAGAAAATATTATACAAATGAATTAAAATGCTATTATTCCAAATGCATATATCTGTTCAATTTCATATTGCATCAAAATGCACAAAGCTTCCCACTTATCAAGTAAGACAGAAACCTGTTCATGCAAAAAGACCTTGTTCTGATCACAAAATTGTTTGAAACATGGTAACAATTCTGTTATAATGAATCTATTTTCAATAGAAATTGTATTTCTGTTCCCAGAAGTTACTGTCGGTGTCGTTTAGTGAATATTCTGTTATAAAGAGGGAATTTTAATGGAAACAGATCCGTTCCCAGCAATTTCATGTCGGATATTGAATATTCTGTTATAACGAGTGACGTTATAAAGAGTTTTGACTGTATAAGTCAAATCTGTCGGGGCCTTGAAATTGGACAAGTACATGTATTCACTTCTATAAACTCTGCAAACACAAATCATAATATAAGTCAAATCTGTCGGGGCCTTGAAATTGGACATGTACATGTATTCACTTCTATAAACCCTGCAAACACAAAACATAATATAAGTCAAATCTGTCGGGGCCTTAAAATTGGACAAGTACATGTATTCACTTCTATACACCCTGCAAACACAAAACATAATATTGTAGGAAGAAATAGTAAGATGATGATATGGCTTCCACTTTAATGTGTAATGCGAAGGTAGTCTTGGACAAAAAAAAATGAATAGACGAAAAAACACTTAGTGTCTCTTGCACAAAATTATTTAGCAGTGAATGGTGCCAAAATGGTTAATAATGAGCTCCAGGGCATACAGAGATCTTAATTATATTCTGGTTCATTAATTTTCATATTGTTTCCATAAAATCTTTTCATCAAAACTTTTTGTTTTTTCTTAAATTCACAGAATGCTTTCCAGAATAGCAAACACTGTAGACCCTGATCAGACTGCTCTGGAGCAGCCTGGTCACAGTCTACACTGTTTGCATAGGTCTTACGTCAGGACTAGAGCTCAAACATTTTAAACATCAAGCAAATTAGAAAAAAAAACGAAAGCTTTTTTTCATCTCAAACAGGCCTTTAGTTAAGAGCGCATAAAAAAAAATCTTATTTCTCAACCAAAACATAAAATTATGTTGTGGGTACTCAAAATTACTGTCTCTTTTGAGCACCCAAAACAATGTTAAAACTAATGGGTAAAAAAATATTTATAATTTTATGCTCAAAAATTTTGTTTATCTAAACCTATGTCTCAAAACTATGTGGCGTAAACTCTTGTTACTTGGAGTGGCAAGAAATTCCTTACCTTGCCTTTCCCTTTGGAACTTTAGGGACAGCTTTCACTTGCTGTTTTTCTCTCTCTAATTCCAGAATCAGGTGTTCGTTATCAGGGGCAATAACTCTTGTTTTTTTGGAGTGAATAAAAAGCAAGAAATTCCTTACCTTGCCTTTCCCTTTGGAACTTTAGGAACAGCTTTCACTTGCTGTTTCTCCCTCTCTGATTCCAGTATCAGGCGTTTGTTATCAGGGGCAATAACTGGGGATGAACCTGCAGCCGGGATCTCTGTAGGTGACATATCTGAAATGTTAATACAAATCTCTGTTTAGTTTGTTTGATTTGATTCTTAACATCCCAGTCAACAACTTTTCAATTATGTCAGGACGGGCCTTCTTGGGTTGAACCATTTCTTAGCAGGGATTTAATGTGTCTTTCTCAAGGACACAACGCAGTGATGTCAGTGAGGCTCAAACCTGCAACCCCTCGGTCTCGAGTCAAGCACTCTACAACTGAGTCACTGCCCTCCCACAAATCTCTGTCTATCCTATCTGTCTATTCAGTTTAGAAATAAGTTACAAATTGATGCATGGTTCATGCAAGACAAATAAGTTAACTTTATTTTCTCTACTCTCTCTTTCTCTCTCTCTGATTCAACGTCAGACATATTTTTTTTTTTTACATTTAAACAGGGGCAATAACTAGGACTGTAAGAGTTTCACTTCTCTCTCTCTCTTTCTCTCATTTTAATGTCACACATTTATACATTTATCAGAGGCAACAATGGAAGTGAACCTGCTGCTGGGATCTCAGTATGTGACATGTCTGCAAAAATAAAATCTCTATTAAGTTTAGAGATTTATTAACTCTTTGCATGGTGGGTAATTTTGCATGCTTTTGTTGTTGTCTACTGACTTTTTTTTAAAATTAACTTTTTCAAAACATTCTTTCAGGAACACTATCAGAGTGTCAAATGGTTTGGATCCAGATCAGGACCGACATTCTGTCTGTCCTGATTTGGTTCCAAACTGTTTGCCAAAGTCATCAGCAGACAACGAAATTCACTGCTAGCAAGGAAAAAGTTAAGTTTCTCTTCTTCCAATGAATCTTTGATCAAAAAGAATAAAAGGCCAACTAAACAGATTGTTATAGCCAATGGGGTGAATTTGACATAAATGTGTTGACTGAAATAACATCACTTAGTGATGATTTTTCATATTTTTTCCTTACCTTCTAAGCTCTTACTTCTTTGCATCTGTAAAATATATGAAAGTGTCTTGTTAGTGATAAATCGGCACTTTATTTGATAAAAATGTGCAATGTTCATGTGACTCAAATGATCAATTAAACATTAAAAATGAAACTGAGGTGGACATCACTTTTGAGGATTGACAACTCCTGATGTTTACCTCAAAAGAATGCATCAATTGTTTTGTTATATGACTTTTTAGGCAGTATTGTTTTTTGTTTTTTTAGAACTAAAAATAGCTGTGGACTGGTAGACATGACTTTTGTCAAGAATGTTTGACAGCTAAAAATAGTTTTGGGATTCCTGACATCAGACTTTTCACATACCAGAGAGCTAAATTAAGCATGCATGACCAAAGATGAGCTTTTGTACAAAGCTTTTGCAGGTAGTTTAAGCCAATGAGAAAATGACTTTGCTGGCAGTCATAAAACAAGTAGCCCAATGGGCAACGGTTGCTCACCATGGAACCAGCATAATGTTTGGAGACACCATAATTTACGATGCTCAAAGGCAGGTAACTCTGAACTTGAAACAGTGACCAGGAATTAATTCAAAAACATAAGATATTATGCTAGTTCTAGTTATCTGCAAGTTTTAAAAAGATCTGAATAAAAATGGTGAAAGTGTACTTTTCAGATGCTAAAGGGCAGCTAACTCTGTAGTCAGTGATGGGTTATGACCAATCCAATCTTTAATGTATGTCCTGATAACCTACAAGGACGAAAAAAATCAAATGAAAGATGAAGGCACTAGAGTTGTCACAACATTATACAGCTATATTTTAGACGCTCAAGTGCAGCTAACTCTGTAATTGGTGGTTGGGTATAGCGGATAATCTAACTCATTGAAGCTTTAATGGGAGTCATTGTTACCTGCAAGACTGAGGAAGATCCATTCAAAATGAGGGCGCTAGAGTGGTCACAAAAGATCTTCCGTTGTAAGTCCATGCAGATTTTTTATAACACTCAAGGGCAGCTAACTCAACAGTCTGAGGTTAGTTCTACTAAAAATTCAAACTCATCCAAGTTTTATGGTTGTCCTTGTTACCTGAAAGAATGAAGAAGATCCAATCAAAAATGAAGGCGCTAGAGTGGTCACAACATTATCCATCAATTTTTAAGATGATCAAGGAGAGCTAACTCCATAATAGGTGATGGGATCTTAACGAAATTCAAACTCATTCAAGGTCTTATAGTTGTCCTTCTTATCTGCAAGAATAAAGAAGATCCATTCATAATTTGAGTAGTCACAGCATTTCTCCCATTATAAGTCTATGGGGATTTTTTGAGATACTCAAGGGAAGCTAACTCATAAGTCCTTGATCGGATCCTGCATAATTTCAAACTCACCCAAGCTTTTATGTTTGCCCTTGTTAGATGAAAGAATGAAGAAGACACAATCAAAAGTGTAGAGGCTAGAGCAGTCACAACATTATCCATCAATTTTTAAGATGCTCAAGGGGAGCTAACTCCAAAATAGGTGATGGGATATTGACGAAATTCAAACTCATCCAAGCTTTATTAGTTGTCCTTATTGTATGCAAGAATGAAGAAGATCCATTCAAAATTGAAAGCACTAGAGTGGTCACAACATTTCTCCCATGATAAGTCTATAGGGATTTTATCAAACCCTCAAGGGCAGGTAACTCATAAGTCCCTGGTTGGATCCTGCTGAATTTCGATTCGCGATATTATAGGTTTACTTGTTGCCTGCAAGAGTGAAGAAGATCCAATCAAAAATAAAGGAGCTAGAGTTGTCACAACATTATTCATTATTTTTTCTGATGCTCAAGGGCAGCTAACTCCGAAGTCAGTGATGGAATTTGGCCAAAATTCAAACTCATCTGAGCTTTTATGATTGTCCTTGTTATCTGCAAGAACCCATCTGAAATATTATAGGTTTACTAATTGCCTGTAAGAATGAAGAAGATCCAATCAAAAATGAAGGAGCCATTATTCATTAATTTTTAAGATGCTCAAGGGGAGCTAACTCCAAAATAGGTGATGGGATCTTGACGAAATTCAAACTCATCCAAGCTTTAATAGTTGTCCTTATTGTATGCAAGAATGAAGAAGATCCATTCAAAATTGAAAGCACTAGAGTGGTCACAACATTTCTCCCGTTATAAGTCTATGGTGATTTTTCCAAATGTCAAGGGCAGGTAACTCATAAGTCCCTGGTCGGATCCCGCTGAATTTCGATCCGCGATATTATAGGTTTACTTGTTGCCTGCAAGAATGAAGAAGATCCAATCAAAATGAAGGAGCTAGAGTGGTCACAACATTATTCATTAATTTTTCTGACGCTCAAGGGCAGCTAACTCCGAAGTCAGTGATGGAATCTTGCCGAAATACAAACTCATCTACGCTTTATTAGTTGTCCTTATTGTATGCAAGAATGAGGAAGATCCATTCAAAATTGAAAGCACTAGAGTGGTCACAACATTTCTCCCATTATAAGTCTATGGGGATTTTTCCAAACGCTCAAGGGCAGGTAACTCATAAGTCCCTGGTCGGATGCTGAATTTCGAACCCATCCGAGATATTATGGGTTTACTTGTTGCCTGCACGAATGAAGAAGATCCAATCAAAAATGAAGGAGCTAGAGTGGTCACAACATTATTCATGAATTTTACTGATGCTCATGGGCAGCTAACTCTGAAGTCCGTGATGGAATCTTGCCGAAATTCAAACTCATGCGAGCTTTTATGGTTGGTCTTGTTATCTGCAAGAATAAAGAAGATCCATCAAAAAATGAATGTACTAGAGTGGTCACAACATTTCTCCCATCATAAACCTATGGGAATTTTTCCAGACGCTCAAGGGCAGCTAACTCACAAGTCCCTGGTCGAATCCTGCCGAATTTTGAACCCATTCGAGATATTATGGTTGTCCTTGTTACCTGCAAGATTAAAGAAGAACAAATCAAAAATGAAGGAGCTAGAGTGATCACAAGATTTTCCCCATTATAACCCTATGGGAGCTATCTGTTGCCATGGAAACCAGAGTTCTGATCCGATCTTACCCAAAACCTAATGCAGTCAATTCCCCACCCCAATGATGCTCCTGATTAAATTTGATTATGATTGACCGGCTGGTTTCAGAGATAGTCATGTTTGAAAGTGTGGATGCACGGACGCACGGACGCACGCACGGACGGACGTACGCCCAATATTGAATATCGGGCCAGTATATAAAGGGCCTTTAATAAGGGGCCAAGTGTCCAAAATAACAGGCCAGTTTAGCTCCGAATTGGCCCGTTAATATCAGACTGACAAATTACTACGGGCCATTTCCAGTTTGGACGTCCATCACCATAGACATAAAATGGCCCTTTTTTAGAAGTTTATTTTATTACCTGCCGGGCCGCGTAGCGCAGTCGGTAACGTGTCTGGCTACAGATGCCTGTCTGACTGCAGATCCAGGGGTCACAAGTTTGATCCCAGTCTGGTCCCATACTTTCGTGGAGATTGATCATGAAATGATTTCTACGGTCATTCTCCTCCTTCCGCTGATTCATTCAAGAAGGGTTGTTGTCAGT
The DNA here is from genome assembly GCA_964019695.1 of Loripinus fragilis. Lineage (NCBI taxonomy): Eukaryota > Metazoa > Mollusca > Bivalvia > Lucinida > Lucinidae > Loripinus > Loripinus fragilis. Next base: position 39,777,580 of record OZ026520.1, on the reverse strand, counting down.
TACAAGGGAAACTATGTGCAGGAATTACTGGTTAACCGCTTGTTCAAGCCTGCCCAGGAAAAAGTGTGGTTAGGTGAACTGACCGTCCCGCAATGACCTTAGCTGTTGACTTGGGACATAAAGCAACAAAACAAACAAACAAAATTATTTTATTACCTCCCCTGAGGTCCCCTGAATCATTTGAGGCAACTTACAAAGGGCCATGGCCCCTTGTTAAGAAATGGCCCCTTGTCTATCTCCAGATGACTATAAAGGCCCCCAAATCCATATCAGTAGCACGGTTGGACGCCGGCTCGAGTCCCATACTATAAGCTCACCCTGAGCCTTCGGCTCTGATGAGCTAAAAATTTGATGTTATGCCACTGGGTGCATGATGTCATCTAAAGCAGTCATTCAACAGCAACATTGGAAGGCATCCAAAGGAACGGTGACAATATCAAGTAAACATATAAATATTATCAGCAAGATCATTTCTTGCTTTTTTACCTCCTTTTTTCCATATGATATTTATAGCAACTTGATATGTACCATTATCATGTGATCTGGCCCATTATTTTGAACTCTTTGCAGACTGGATAATTTTTCATGCTTTTGTTGTCGTCTGATGACTTTTTTCGAAATTAACTTTTCAAAACATTCTTTCAGGAACACTATAAGAGTGTCAAACTATTTAGACCCAGATCAGGACCGACATTCTGTCGGTCCTGATCTCGGTCCAAACTATTGGCAAGTTTATCAGCAGACAACAAAAGTGGCCGCTAGCAAAGAAAGAGTTCAGCCACTAGACAAGAACTATTCAATCTCACCTTTGACCTCTTCTTGGGAATTTCTTGTGGTTCCTCTTTGGGAACCGGAATAAGTTTAAATGGTTTAAACTGTTTCTGGTACTCTGTTACTTTTGGTATCACATCTTTCTTAGGGGGAGACAACTGTGGGTTGCTATTGTAGACAACCTGAAAGAATATTAGTACATGTACACAATTTTATAATTTATAATCAGCAGATGACATATGCATATACGATAACTAAAATTATATCTCAAATTGGAAGTGTCAATATGATATATAAATAATTTTTTAACCAACAATTCTTTTAAAAAATGCAAACAATTAAATGTATCTCACTCTTTTTCATAATCCTCCACTTACAGTCTTTGGTATACCTTGTTCATAAAAGGGTCTTGTCCCGAGGTTATAAAACTTTTTTCGTGCTCAACTCAAATGAGCATGAAATTTCAACAGCTCATAAAAACTTAAATATTGGAAAATAAAGATTTGACTTGCTTTCAAACTCTCAGATGTTGTATTTATGATGCTAATAAATGTTAACATGTCAACAATTGTTGTCATTTTAACATTTGTGAGCATGATAACTTTTATGCTCAGTTGAGTTGAGCATGAAAAAAGTTTTATAACCTTGGGGCCTGGTCTTTGATTTCTTTTTCCAAATACACTCAAGCTGAAATATTGTACCACAGCGGAAGTTTTAAACATAAAAGTACTCTTATTAAAATCAACATTATTCAAGAGTCAGACATTTTTATTTTGAAATCATGAAAAATTGAAAATTCACAAATTTGACAATGTTTTCATCTGCCTGCCTGCTTGAATGCCTGCCCACCCGCCTGCCGCAGGGTTATCCCACAATTGAGATTTGTGCTGCCAGATGGACAGATGGATTGACAGGAGGAAGGGTGGATGGAGAGTAAACCTGAAGCATCTTCCGCTGAAACATGTCTGCTCAAAAGTCTACTTCAGTGAAACCAGTGAGTAGGGGACTAAATATCACAACCTTTGTTAAAAATAAAAAAGGACATAAGCACTGCTAATTAGATATCCCCCGCAGTGCTGGTCAATAAAAGAGAATTAAGTTCATAAATTCTGTATATGCGATATCTAACCTCCCCCCCTATGGCCTGCTTACAGAAAAAGATATTTTCAGAATCTGACCACAGTTTCAGGAGATATAGAGCAGACAAAAAATTCTCAACATCTGACCATCTATTACCTCTACCTTGGTGCAGGGTAAATGAAACCTTCTCTCTGCATGTCGACTCATTGTTGTGAACATGTGTGAAATAATGTTAGAATCAGACCAGGGGTTAAGGAGCAGATATGAATTATTTACATGTGACCAATGACCTCCCCTTATGACCTTTCCTTGGAGTGGAAAGGAATATATTCTGTACATGTGACTTTTGACCCCCTATGACCTATGACCTTGACAATGAAACCTTTGCTCTGCATGTGGTCTCATTGAGATAGACATGATGGTGAAAAAGTTTCGAAAACTGACGAAAGATTTAGGATATGGAGTAGATATCAATACTGTACATGTGATCTTTGACCTCCCATTAGAGCTGGGCAAACGTTGTCTTCTTACTGAGGTGAAAATCTGTGCGAAATATTTTCAAATTCTGACTTGGGGTTCAGGAGATATGGAGCAGACACACCTTCTGTATATGTGATCTTTAACCTCCCCAAATGACCTTGACCTTGGAGAGGTAAATTAAAATTAACACTCATTGATCCCCAGAACAGAGAAGCATGGAGATCTGGTGTGAGAAGGACAAGCCAACTGCAGCTTACCCCAAGAACTGGGTAACTATCTGCAGTCTAAATATCAAACCAGGATTAAGTTTGAGTAAGCAAGTAACTCTGCATGTTGTCTCATTGAGGTGGGCAAGTGTGTGAAATATTTTCAGGATCTGACCACAGGTTTTCAGGACAAAAACAAAAATATGTGGTCAGACACACAGACAGAAAGACAGATGGACAATATAAAAACAGTACAGTAAAACCTGTGTAAAACGGCCACTCAAACTTAGACAAAATAAACATCTTAATGACAAATGGTAGCTTAATGCAGGTCAAAAGTATTGCAGAATGCTCCCTTTGGAGCATTCTGCAATACTTTTGACCTGCATTAAGCGATAATCCGTCTTGAAAACCATTTTTTGGTCTTTTTGAGAGTGGCCATTTTACACAGGTTTTACTTTATATAGGTATGCCAACATAATGAGTTTGGCTATCACTAATGAAAGAAAAGAAATAGATAAAAGTGAAATATATGAATAGAAACTAACGTTTAAATAAACTATATAAATATATGTAACAATAAACACAATCAAATCTGTCTTAACCCTTTCCTTCATGAATATTCATGCTAAGCTCCACCTACTATGAATAATCATATAAATAAACTTTCACGTTTGTTCATAGAACAAAGAAATTACTTGTCAGGTCCACTAGTGTAGTATCTTATCTAATCGTATTTCCATATTTAAAGCAAACAGAGTAGACCCTTATCAGGCAGTTCTTACATGAGCTGCCTGATCTGGGTCTGCTCTGTTTGCAAAAATGTTAAGAGGCGTCTCTATGAGGTAAAGGGTTAAAGGTCATCTGATTTAAGCAGTTACATGTATATATTATCTAAAAGAGGCAAAAACTAGATATGAAAACAGCATATCAAAAATTAAAGTTTTTATAAATGTATATATTTAAGTAAGCGTAGGCCTGAAAATCAATTTAGTCGGCTGCTTAAGACAGGTTTATTGACTGTACATGATAAAAGCAAAATACAGTCATGGGTCATAATTATTCTCAACTTTTGTGATAACACCATTTAAACTAATGTACTTCTAATATTTTTTGCAAAATCTATTGCTGCAAAACTATAGAAATTTCAATCAGAAAAAAAGTACCAAACTGAAAGCAAACTGATTTATTTTCTTATACTAATAATTTTCACACAAAGACCAATTTAGATTATTTTTTCAGTGATGTTAACATTAGCATCAATGAGAATCTTAATATTTTAAAATTTACATTCACTTTAAATGTGTTCTACTTGAGAACCAAAAGTGTAATTCTTTTACTATTTTATTGCATATGGCTATTTCTTATTTGAGTTTCATTGTTGCTGTATCTTTTGTGAAGTTGCACCCATTAACTTTGTCATGGTAATTTTTAATAAAAAAAAAATCTATCTGGAATCACACTATTTTAAATGGCCATATCAGAAAGTGCTCTTGGTCCAGAGCTAATTGAAAGAGAGTTAAATGAAAGAGAATTGATGAAAAGGTAGTGAAAAATGTTTCTAATGGAAAAAGAAGTGAATATTCTCTTAATGAAAGTGCAGTGTAATATGTCTCTAAATGGAATGAAAGTGGAATTCATCACTCAATGAAAAGGTAAAATGTAAAGAACTTTGTCTCTAAATCAAAGGGTAGATGAAAGTGTAGCAACATACATCTCTAAATGAAAATGTAATGAAAAGTGTTCTCTAAATGAATAGGTATGGAAATATATTCTAAATGGAAAGATTCTAATTCTAAATGTAAAGATTCTAATGAAAGTGGTGTGAACTATGTCTCTTAATTAAAGTGCAGTGAAATATTCCTCTTAATTAAAGTGCAGTGAAATATGCCTCTTAATTAAAGTGCAGTGAAATATACCACTTAATTAAAAAGCAGTGAAATATGCCTCTTAATAAAAGTGGAGTGAAATATGTATCTGCAAGTACAGTGAACTATATCTCTAAATTAACCCTTTACCTCGCAGAGACGCCTTTTAACGCTTTTGCAAACAGAGCAGACCCAGATCAGGCAGCTCTTGTAAGAGCTGTCTGATCAGGGTCTACTCTGATTGCTTACAGAAATACGATTAGATATGATCCTACACTAGTGCACCTGACAAGTAATTTATTATATACCTGCGATGATATACACCTGATACAACCCATTTTCTACTGGAAGATACAAAATCTTGTATCAGGCTACTAGTGTGATATTTTTCCGTATCAACATCCTCCATATTTTACCCATCGCATCACAAAACCCAGTACCTGACGGCGAACTCGTAAAAGCAAACACAAAATGAACGATAACAATATTACTCGCTAAAATGAAGTGTTTTTTTCATATAAGAAACAAATTCAACATGATAAATGCATTTTCTTCTGCTGTAACCTTTTTTAACACAAAGTGACGTCATAAAAATTGGGCGCGACGTTATTTGCTACGGCGTTGAAACTTCACATGACAATTTTGTTGAGTTTATTGCTAAAACTGAAGCGTTTGTTGTTTTTATGTAGGTATATAATAAAAATATCATTACTTTAGTAACTTGACCTGACGGGTCGGATCACGTCTCGCAGCCTGGCGCAGCCACTCGACAAGATCAGACCCATCAGATCAAGTTACTAAAGTAATAATGTGTATTTATTTGTTCTATGTACAAAAATGAAAGTTTATTTATATAATTATTCATAGTGGAAGGAGCTTAGCATGAATATTCATGAAAAAAAAGAGTTAAAGTGCAGTGAATATGTCTCTAAATGAAAGTGAAGTGAAATATGAACTACATGCATCTAAATGAGAGTGCAGTGAAACATGGGCTTCAACACAAGAAAATCTCAATTTGTTGTATGCGAACAACAAAAGCGCAGACCAGCCAGCACATCTGCGCAGACTGATCTCTGCCTTATTTATTCGATCCCTGGAAAGTATAATATCGAAACTTGCTGCATGCAAACTTTCAATATTCTATCTAGTCTCTGTAGCTGAGCAGACTGGTTTGAGTCTTACCTGGTCAGAAATCCTGAAGACAGGTTTTTTGGTGTTGAGGCCCAAATGATAGTGCAGTGAAATAATTGAGCTGCGATGACATGTGATTTCCAACAATGTGGCATTTTGACAAGTGTAGACTCAGACGAGCCTGTGCAACCTCCTTTTAAACTTAGAAACTCCAAATGATGTTGGATTAGTAGCTTAACAGTCATAGAATATTCAAACGACTAGCAAAGGCTCTGATCAGACTGCACATATGCACAGGCTGATCCGAGCCTTTGCTGATCCCTCATACCACATTGTTGGAAATGTCATGCTGCGGCTCAATTATTATCTGAATAAATTAGGAAAGGAAGCGAAACTGATATAAATAGGCCAGCTCATGAGATAATGTTTCTGATCACACATATGCGTAAAGGCATAATTTAACCCATTTATACCTTATTGAATTTCCCACCCTTATCAATTGGATGGATCCATTTCAAATTTAAGGGTTGTTGGAATATAAGTTTCAATATCATTCAATTTTTTAAAGTACTTTTTCAAAGCATACTGTGCAAAACCTGATTAGATAGAATGCGGCATCTGATCTGGTTCTGCACTATTTGTTGATGTCCCATAAAAGAAAACCTGGCTTCAATGTGCATGTACACCTGTCCTGTCAGGTTAAAGTTTAGCCTTTTTCTGCCGATTTATTTTTTAAAATCAACTATTCGGAAAAATTCTTTCAGGAACACCATCAGAGTGTCAAACAGTTTTTGAATCCATATTAGGACCTACATGTTGTCGGTCCTGATCTGGGTCCAAACTGTTTGCAAAGTTTATCAGCAGATGACCCTAGAAGGCAAAGAGCTAATTTTCGGGCCGAGCCTTCATATACTTTCATTCCTTGTATATGCCTGCAGCAAAGGCTCCAGCCAGACTGTGGGAATCAGCAGGCTTATCTGAGCCTTAGCTGTTTGCTGATGTGATAAGTACAGTAAAACCTGTGTAAAACAACCACTCAAAAATAGACAAAACAAAGGCTTTAATGACAAATGGTAGCTTAATGAAGGTCAAAAGTATTGCAGAATGCTCTCTTGGAGCATTCTGCAATACTTTTGACCTGCATTAAGCGATAATCAGTCTTGAAAGCCAATTTTTTTTATCTTTTTTGGAGTGGCCGCTTAAGACAGGTTTTACTGTACCATAATCTTGAGTGCTGGCCCAAATGCCACAAAGACTGCCGAAGTTGCTAATATTTATAACTGAAACTATAAACTATTATATATACAATATGAATTTATTTTACCTCTGCTGGACCGATAACATTCTACATGAAAGATAAAAATTCATTCTAATAAATGCAATTAACCCTTAGCCCGCCAGTCACTACTTTTATCATCTGCTCCTCTTGTCTGCTTATGTTCTAAGGTAGTCTATATTGTACACAATATGGACCCAGATCAGACTGCTCCTTAGGGAGCAGTCAGATCAGTGTTCATATTGTTTGCTACCATGATAAAATCTAGTCTGAAGTGCACTTGAATATATGCAGCAGATGTAAACAGCAGACAAAAAATAGTGGCAGGTTAAGGGAAGACTGTCGAAGTTGCTAATACTTATAACTGAAACTATAACTAAAGTTAAAGTAAGGATTTTGGTGTACATTATCGATCTTATTCAGTTCCTTCATCACTTTATATGTATTTTTTCTTTTTTCTTTTGATTTTCTTTGTTTATTGATAAGATTACTTAACAAAACAATGCAATATTAGGATATGTTACCTAGAAAACTCATTCGGCAAAATGCAATATCTGATTAAAAAAAACCCCAATAATTTTTCTGCATGAAAAAAAACTTTGGAGGTTAAATCTTCATCCTCAACTGTAATCATTATTTTCTTATAGGAGGAAAACATTTGAAATTCACAATTGTTAAGAAATCTAATCATTCAGGATTTAATAGTTTTGAAAAGCTGTGGTTCACACAGGTTAACTCTGCATGCCGGGAAATTCATCATGCATTTTGTCATCTGCTGATTTTTTTCGTCAAAATTAATGTTTTCAAAACACTTTCAGGAATATCTTCAAAATGTCAAATAATTTTGATTCAGATTAGGTCCAATGATTCAGCGAGCCTTATCTGGGTCCAAGCTGTTTTAAAAGGTTATCAAAAGACACGTCAGAAGGTAAAGGAGGTAATGTACAGTAAAACCTGTCTTAAGCTGCCATTCAAAAAAAGACAAAACAAAGATGTTAATGCCAAATGGTTTCTTAATGAAGGTCAAAAGTATTGCAGAATGCTCCCCTTGGAGCATTCTGCTATACTTTTGACCTGCATGAAGCAATAATTGGTCTTGAAAACCAATTTTTGGAATTTTTGAGAGTGGCCCTTATAGACAGGTTTTACTGTATATTGCATTAAATATGTGTGACCCAAAGCTTCTTAAAATCACTACATTCTGACATAATACTGAAGTGTGGGTCCAGTGCCTTTGTATTCAAGTATTCTGTATAAAATCTCTAGTTATAGTTGTAACAAGCATATTTATTTTAAGACGCTAATGTTAGTCAGTGGATAATGTCATCTTACAAATTATGTTATGATCACACATTACACAATACATTTGGCGGGAACATGTTACGTCATGAAGCGCATCCGTTACAACCATGCAAATTTTCATTGAAATAAACAAACTTTAAAGCCACTAAAATCGCATTTTAAAGGTCATACCATGATAAAGAGAATCTTACACGTGTGATCATTTCATATCAAATTTATTAAACTCACCAAAAGCTCGTTTAATAAATTTTATATGAAATGATCACGGGTGTAAGATCATTTATATTGAAGATTCAAACCATTAGGTCTGTGACAACAAATATTATTTTTAAAAATCCTCACAATTTTTTTTATTGACTATAAGGCAATGCCACTGGCACTTGAGTCCCAAACCTCAATCAATAAGTTGGAAGTACCATCGGCATATCAACGAAGCTCAAAATGCATGAAAACATAAAAAAATTCAATTTTATAAAGATAGCGTTCGTTTCTATAAGTATAAATAGAGACATGGTATTGAATGCAATGCGGCATTTTCCCGCTCTCAGCTAATTGAACCGCGAAAATGACGCAATGTGATCTCGGCCAATCAGATAATCCGTAAGAAAACACGAAAATGAAAGTAACAGAAAGCGGAAGTAGTTAGCTTGTCGAATGATGTCTGTTTGTGAGAAAAGTACAAACTGTCTACTTTTTTCCTGCAAAGGTGAGTTTTTCAAGCATGTGGACTATATCTCTAGATAGAGTAATCACTGTACTGTCAAACGAAGGTGGGTTGAAGAAAAACTAATTCGTTTGAGGGGTAGGAGATCCGTCGAAACGAGTTGGCCCAGTTTCCACTTCAATACCATGTCTCTATTTATACTTATAGAAACGAACGCTATCTTTATAAAATTGTTTTTTTTTTTCGATGTTTTCATCCATTTTGAGCTTCGTTGATATGCCGATGGTGCTTCCAACTTATTAATTGAGGTTTGGGACTCAAGTGCCAGTGGGCATTGCTGTCAAAAACTGCAGCCAAGTATTTAGTATGTCACTATTTTAAAGATCTTAAAATTATGACTGGTTACCTGTTCAGCTGTGAGTAATGGTGAAGGTGGGATACCAGCCTTCCACTGGAACTGTTTCTGGTATTCTGAGAATTTCTTTGTTGGTCTGGGTGCAGATATACCAGTCTTGTACTTAAGTGCATAGTCAGCCTGTTAAAAATAAAAAAAAAAAAGTGATAACTGTATTCAAATTTTCATTTGGTGAGGTATATCATGGGGTATACGATGAGAAATTTAGTGTTACGGTGACATGGGAGCGAAGCTGTAAAACAATGATTTCCTAACGTATATCCAACAATATATCTCCCCAAATGAAAATTTTGAATATGGATATCCCAATTCTAATGCACTTCTGCAGTCTCGACTCAAATTGGAGCATTGCAAGCCGCATAAAGCCACACGTCATCCAACAAAATGTATATTACAGGATATATTGTCGTAAATTTTTGCCGTTATCCAATCAGACATCGCGTTACAAAAGCAAGTGCATAAGAATTCTTCACTTATCTTCTTAGTCAAACAAAGTTGCAGAAAAAGTGCCAAAGAAGATACACTATATAATAGGTTTCAATCTTGTCCCCATCCATAGATTGTTAAACCAGAATTAACTTTTCACAACCTAAAATATATATTGTGGCTGTTCGGAGCACCTAAAACAAGGGTTTAGGTGGAGAGAAAGGAAAATGAACACAATTTTAAGTTTAAAATTTTGCTTCTCTGGACCTATAAATAGGACATGATCAAGGCCTCAAAGCAAGTACCCTGGCCCCTATGCTATAAAACTTTTTTCATGCTCAACTCACATAAGCATGAAATTTGTTCAGGTCATAAATTTAATAATGCCAACTATTGTTGGAATTTTAAAATTTATGACCAGAACAAATGACATAGCCTGCTCTTCTTAGCAAAAAAAACAATGGCTGGTTTGTTGGCATTTTAAAATTCATGACCAGAACAAATGACATAGCCTGCTCTTCTGAGCAAAAAACGATGGCTCATTTGTTGGTAATTTACAATTTATGAAGATTACGAATTTCATGCTTAAGTGAGTTGAGCATAAAAAAGTTTCATAACATCTTGCCCTATTGTATGGTGTGATGTTTTGTGCTCTTTGTTCTACTGTTAGCATAAAACATCTAAATAACAAGAGCACTATGATGGTCCTCCGTGGCTCACCTGAGCCTCAATCCCACTATAGCATAGCAGTGCACCGAAGTCTCACTACCGCCTTGGCTTTGTGGTATGAAAATGACATAGACATTTTGTCGGGGCTGATCTGGGTAAAAACTGTTTGCAAAGGCACTTGCAAGTAAAGAGTAGAACTTATACAGTAAAACCTGTCTTAAGTGCCAGTTCAGATAAAATTCATGCAAAATCAAAATTTCTTTCCACATGGTGGTCAACAGATTTTAGTAAAAATTACACAGTAGGAAGGTTAATGGACCTGCTATTCAGTCCTAATTTATTTTTTCTGAAATCATTTGCGTTACTTAGAAAATCGGGTTTATATTTTTTGACCATTATTTTGACATTTAGCTTAAAGTCTACGGGAAAATGATGGCGAAAATAAGCGACATTTTTCGTAACTTGTGTAGACGAGGACGGCAATGTAATATGCACGGGCATGAAGCTGAATTATTGAACTACGTTGTCAAGAAATAAAATGCTTTGCAAAATGGGTATGTGTCTAATTATTTAGCGTTTTCTGCCCCTGGGTATCGGGGTGATTTTGGTACACGGCTTCGCCGTTTCTTTACTTTAACTGGATAGGAACCAGTCTGTTTTCTCTGTAGCTATGAGAAACGTAATCACGTGATACGTCATGTGGCACAAAACAACAATGGCGAGTTTCGCGGCTAACGGATTGTTGAGTGTTGCTGTATTTTTCTAGCAGGTGCGGCATTTGATCCCAGGTTCCAAATGAATCAGAGCATTAAAGAATCGGTCAGCATAATTGGGACACAACAAGATTTATGCATCGAAAAGCGAGTGCCAGTTCTGAGGGTAACATTTTGGCGAAAAGAGCGAGAAACAAGTTGAGCTTTTGAAAAGCTTTCAGCAAATATTGGCAGAAGAGAACGCTTTATACGAAAATGCGGAAAGACTGTACATTGAGGCGATTGGCACTACCCAGCATCTAGTGCCTTTCACAGATATGCAACGACGGCAAAGGCATAGGTACGTAAGTAGACTGTTTGAGTTTGAAATAAAAAGCTGTCTAGCCTAAACTTTAGGAAAGTCTAAAATTTAAAATGTTATAAACCCAGTTTTAGAAGTCTTTATTCTGTTCATTATCAAGTTGATGCATTGATTGACAAAAACATGCAGTAAACCCCAACACTGCGGGGACACTATATGGACAGCTAACTGATAAAACATTGGTAGCACCCCCTAGTCTGTTATTACATTGCACTGCCATGTTTGCCTAGGTATATCAAACCCCCGACATTTGCCCACACACAGGGGCAATGGATAAGTTACAAACACAGCACATTCATTTGCCCGGCTACCCCCCCCCCCCCCCCTGCTCAGCGACTGGGGGCTAAGGTTACAAATGACATAAAATATTCATTCAACATCCTTGAAAAAATAGAATGCTGATTAGTTTTTATGTCAACCTGGTGCTATACACAGTTGGATCTATAATCACAATATCTGTCATCTGCTCGATCAGGACGGGCCCTGGACGAAAATAAAAGGCAGTGAGTATCCGGCCGCAATTGGCCTGGTGCTGAAGCAAAGCAGGTATTATCATTTTTCTTAAATTTACAAACATAATCTATCCATAAAGCAGTGCAAGAAAGATTTCTTTAGGATAAGGGAAATCTATCCAAACTTGCCTGTTCTCTGTCTTACCCAACACTTTTACAGGCCCTCAAATAAAAAAAAAATCTGTAAATGCTCTGGCTAGGGGAACCTATGCCAATTTTTTTCAAAAATCAAGAGACAGCCAACCCCTCCCCTGAAAGAAGTAGAGAGGGGATAAAATAAGGCCTTGTGGCACTTTTTGTTATATAATTCACTTGTCATCTATTTTCATCTAGGGCAAAAAAAATTGGCACCCATATCATAGACTGCTAATGGAGTAAACTGGTCAGGGTTTACAATGTTTGCAAACTCAAGACATTGGATGCTTGACAAATCACTAAAACATTCATTTTTTAAATGAAACATTGCTTAAGGAAAGGTGATTAACATACAAAACTGTAATGACCCATTTCTTTTTGGGGCAGTCTGATCTGGGTTAAAAATGTTTGCTCGTACTGGACTGTTTGCAATCAATAGATCAACTCTACAGGCCCAGTACTGGTTAATGCCAAAGAACAGGCACACTTTTTTTTTTATAGATATGCCTTGGCTATAAGCTCCATGATGCATTACCATCTTCAAGATCTTACTAAGTCTGAACATTTGCAAATAATTAACCTTTTTGCATATTTCACTATCAAAGAAATTTCTATATTACTTTGAAGTGGACAATTATTATTTTCATTCATATATTGACACTTCTATTTTAAGGTATGATGCCTCATAATAGTCATATCCCTATGGATGAAATGAGACCTCCCATCCTGTCATATAGAAATTACATAATAACTTTTGTTTTATTTTTTCCACATTTTCATGCTCATTCTGTTTTTTCAGCTTTGCAGAAACTGGTGGAATTTGGGATGGAGGTAATGTTCTGGACCTCCATTGGAGATCCAGTGCATTACATCTATCGTAATATCACACATTTCCATGCATTCAACATTTTTGCTGATACTCATTCTTCAATTTTGGTATCCTGTTATCCATAAGTTACATAATGACGTTGAGTTTGCAACAGTTTTTCACAGGTTATAATGTTGCCAATTATGTAATAGTTATACCATGGGTTGTCCGCCTGTACGTCGACTCCAAGATAATCCACACGAGCCTTAGCGAGTGGATTATCTTACCTACAGGTGGACAAACATGGTATAACTATTTTATACCACCTACATCAGTGTAGACCTTGCACATCACGAGATATTTCGTGCTAAAGTTGGTCAGGGTGGTATAAATGACGATATCAAATCAGATGTAGCCTTTTATTTGCAGCCTATAGTGCATTTTTTTTTTTTTAAATTTCTTTTTATCTTTTTTAGATTTTATTAAGCATTGTCTTCATGCCTTGAACAATGGAATACTAATTGGATGGCAACAATGATATGCTGGTTAGAGAGTGGTTGACCATATATGTCACAAGTCGTTGGCGCTCATATATCAAAAGTAAGTGTACTTTGCATAAATAACTCTTGATCTGCTGGTTTTCTCTGCTGGAAACCTTTGCAAACAGTTTGGGCCATGATCAGGCCCAACAAAATATTAGGGCCTCATGCCATCTGATTTTGATCCACACTCTTTTCCATCTACACAGGAATCCATATTAATTATGAAATTTCACCAATGGATTGACTAGAAATCTAAACTCATTTAGTGTAAACAGCTTTTTAATTACTCAATGTGTGCTTATATGAGCATGTGTGCTTATCAGGTCGAATAACGAACCTTAAAGTGTTCTAAAATTTTAAACATTTTTCTTTGCACAAAATGCTGATAACTCAGAACAGCAAATACTTAATACCATATTAATGTAGTATTGATTAATGCATTCTATCTTCGAAATAAAATCTTGTTTAAACTAAGAGATTTTCAACTGCCTTCATTTGCTGATACATGTAAAGACCCAGATTTGCCAGTGTGAAAAATAAAGTACATACATATAATAAAAATTGAAACATCACCCTTGTCCGTTTGTCCCTTACATACCCTGGGTCCCATTCAAATAATGTTTTTTTTCACATACAATGACCCTGGGCAGGGGTCATATGTGTCACATTGACACATAAATTTCCAGTTATTATTATTGTTGGATAAACAGAAACAAAGCCATTTTCAAAGTTGACCTAAATGCTAGTAAAAAATAAAGATCTCTATGAAATGCAAACAGTGAAGACCTTGATGAAATGCCAATACAACACAGCATTCCATCAGGGTCTGCACTGTTACCGAGACAAAAGCAGTCTTCAGAGAAATAACTATTTTTTTGGAAATCATAACTTGGACCCCTCAATTTATAAAATGGGCCATTCTGACTCCATTATAAGTAAAAGTCTGAAAAGGCTCAGTAATTTTTTGCTTTCAGGATATTGCCTATATTTTCATACAATTTTACAAACTTTTATTGAATGGTTACCATTTGGTTTATCATTGCAGGGAAAAAGATGAAGTATGCAGTCCATATAGTGTAGACTCAGTTTTCTTCAAATTACTCACCTTAGCCCCCATGATGCAAAAAACTAATTTTGGGTATAGAAGATTTCGATTATTGGAGAGCCTATCTGAGATCTGCTGTTGATCAAGGAATCTTTAATAGGCTTAGGACAAGAACATGACAGCCAAGTAGAAAATGTGCTAGATATGGTTTAGACAATTGTGTTCCATCTAAGCGATAAGAACAGTTCTAAGTGAAACTATTTTTTGTGGGTACTCATTGGAAGCATCTCAATGAGACACTTCCAATGAGCACCAAGGTTTTTGTGGAATAATAGATCCTCCAGAATGAGATAGTGCATAGTTCAAAATTAATTTCCTTTTTTCTCAATTAAATCATTATTGTATGAGGATACTCAAAAGAACAGTCTTATTGAGACTTTTCAGAACCAAAAGCAAATGTTAAAACTGATGAGTAAGAAAATATTTACATTTTTACTCTGGAAATTTTGTTAACCTTGAATTAAGGCAAGAAAATATTTAACAGTTTTTAAGTGTAGACCAGATGATAGTTATAAGGAACCTGAATGAGGTTTAACTATTGATACAAACATTTTTCTACTGAAATTGACACTGGATTTTAACCATAATGATGACAATCAGTGTTTTTGTTTTGTCAGTATTACATGCACTTCCTGTTTATTGAATAACACATCATTGATGGATACTTCTTAATTCCAATCTTGAGTAGCAAATGGGGTCAAGTCTGACTGGACTTTGGACCAGACTTCATGTTGTATAAATCTGATTGTACGTTTATCATGCACTGTTTGAATCAGAATGTTTTGGTACATGTGACCTTATTAAACTTATTTTGTTAAGAAATGTCTGATTTACACTTATTTTCTTAAGAAATGTCTGATTTACACTTATTTTCTTAAGAAATGTCTGATTGAGTCAGACATTTCTCAAGAAATTAAGTGTTATAAGGTCACACATACCAAAAGCTGAAATCTTGAAGTTGGGTTGAAGATGAAGGGCAAATTGTAACATAAGTATGCTTATATAAACTGTTTTAAACAGGTATTGTTTATTTAGTATATGTGTACTTTAAAGAACCGTCTCAATGAAACGGTTGTTTTGAGCACCTAAAACAAATGATAAGAAAAATATTCACAATTTTACTCACGAAAATTTTGTTTATCTTAACCTAGCTATGAAATATACAGGTAGCATGTTCAATAACTTGTAACAAAATTGCAAAACTTAGCTGACCATGAATTCTAACCTGCCTCAAAGTGTTTGATCTTATCCGAAAAAATAAGGGATTGATGAGTTTAGACCCAACTTGCTCAGATATACCATTGGGTAATTGGTAAGAACTGGCCCCGAGGTTCTAAAACTTTTTTCATGCTCAACTCAGCTGAGCAAAAAAAATTTCCTACTCAAAAAAGGTAAAATGCCAACAAATGTTGGTATTTTAACATTTATTAGCATGATAAATCTAACAGTTGAGAGACTCAAAGCCAGAACAAATTTATTTGTTGGTATTTAATTTTTTATGAGCAGTTGAAATTTCGTTCTCAGTTGAGTTGAGCATGATTTTTTTTTATCACCTTGAGGCCTGATTAGATCTAGGTGACATTTGACTTATTTTCAAGGTCACAAGAGATCATAGAAAGTTGAAAAATTCCTTGATTACACCATTATTATCTCCAGAATAGATGGATAGATTTGAAACAAGCTTGCACATAGATAAATCAGATTCAAAGGGTATTTAATTTCAAGGTCAAATAATCTGAAAAAATCTAGTTTCTGATCTGAATGTGCCAGTTACTATGGTAACATTATGGTAGCAGTTTTTATTCCCTAGGAAATCAGAGAGATATTAAGCAATTCTCTCAATATCTTGCCCTAAATTGGTCCCTGCTTAAGACACAGACCTTGACTATGTTTAAATAGGCAATTACAATGTATAGTGCAAAGCTATATTGGTGGGGGACATATTGCTTTTGGTGCAGATCCTGTTGTTGTCCCCATCCCTGACCACATGGCTTCTCTTTTGTTTTACTATTCCTTCATTGGTATGGTTGCTGTCATAGCAACCAGGCAACCAAATATACAAATAAGCAAAGTATTTAATTATTGGACCATGTAGTTAAATTGATCATAATGCTATAGAGAAACCGTATCTGATACCAGAATTTGCTGTAAATTGATCTTGAACCATCTATATATATAAATACTGATTTTTTATATCTTCAGTGGGTTTTTTTTTGTTGCCATAGTAACCAGATATATGACTTTGCAAATGCTTTATTATTGGAACATGTAACACAATAGTATGTCTATGCTTTTAGTTAAGAGTGTGTACCAAAAAAAAATTCTTATTTCTCAACCAAAACATATGTTGTGGGTACTCAAAAGATCTGTCTCAATGAGAAGGTTCTTTTGAGTACCCAAAACATATGCTTAAACTGATAAATAAGAAAATATTAAGACTTTAACACTGAAGAAATTTACTTATCTATAACTGTTACCAGTTTAAAAGAATTACTAAAAATTGATTTCAAATACCAAAAATAGCAAAGTTAGTGCTTTTGTCTTCAGTAGAGTGCTATTTGTTCCCATGGCAACTAGGCTTTTGATTTGACAAAGCTTTTTTATGTTTGAATCATGTACTACATGGGATGCGCTTTAAGTATGATACTATGAACTAACTGTACCAGTTTAAGAAAATGCTTAAATTGATCTCAAAATACATAAAATAGTAAAATTTGACCTTTTGTCTTTATAAGTGTGTTATGTGTTGTCATGGCAACTAGGCATATGATTGGAGAAGGCTTTTTAAGTTAGAATTATGTAATACATGAGATGCACTTGAGTTTTGATACGATAGACTAACTGAACCAGTTTACAAGAAACTGCTAAAATTGATCTCAAAATACCTAAAAAAGAAAAACAATAGGCTTGTTGTCATTATTAGTGTGTTATTTGTTGCCATGGTAACTAAGCATACAATATGACAAAGCTTTCTATGTTTGAATAATGTACTGCATAGGCATGTGATGCACTTTAAATATGATGCTATTGACTTATTGAACTAAATGAACCAGTTTAAAAAAATGCTAAAAATTATATGAGCCGTGAAATGAGATTTTCAACAATCTGGTAGGAGCGACCAGCAAAGTCTCAGATCAGCCTGCGCTTTATATGGGCAGTCTGATCAGAACCTTTGCTAGTCGCTTGAATATTCTAGGAATGTTAAGCTACTGACCAAGCATCATTCTGAGTATCTAAGCTTAAAAGGAGGCTCCACAGGCTCATCCGAGTCTACACTTGTCAAAATGCCACATTGTTGGTTATCACATGCCATGGCTCATATCAAAGTGCTTGAAAATATCAAATAAGGCCTTTTATCTTTGATAGTGTACAATTTGTTGCCATGGCAGCCAGGCATGTGCTTTGCAAAACAGTTTATGTTTTAATTATGTAAAACAAGAGTTGTTTAACATAAATGATGCTTTGAACTAACTTTACCAGTTTACAAAAATTGCCAAATTGATCTCAAAATACCTAAAGTAGCAGAAATATCCTATATGTCTTCGATAGTGTAATACGTCTTCGATAGTGTAATACTTGTTGCCATGACAACTCCACATTTGATTTTGCAAATGTTTTTATTTTTAATCATGCAAAACAAGAGTCAAACTAAAAGTATGATGCTATGGACTAACTCTACCAGTTTACAAAAATTGTTAAAAATTGATTTTAAAAAAGCTAAAAAAGCGAAATTAGGCTAAATGTCTCAAATGGTGTACTATTTGTTGCCATGGCAGCAAGTCATGTGATTTTGCAAAGATTTTTATTTTTGAATTAGGTATAACAAGAGTTACACTCTAAGTATGATGCTATGAACCAACTGTAACTAGGTACAAAAATTGATAAAAATTGATCTCAATATTGCCAAATTAACAAAAATTGGCTATATTCCTGTGATAGTGTGTTATTTGTTGCCATGGCAACTAGGCATATAATTTTGCAAAGTATGTTATTTTTGAATCATGCAGAACAAGAGTAAAACTATAAGTATGATGCCATTGACTAACAGTACCAGTTTACAAAAATTGCTAAAAATTGATTTTAAAATAGCTAAAATAGCTAAATTAGGCCATATGTCTTCGATAGTGTATTATTTGTTGCCATGGCAACTGGTCATGTGATTTTGCAAAGATTTTTATTTTTGAATCAGGTAATACAAGAGTTGCACTCTAAGTATGATGCAAATGAACTAACTGTAACAAGGTACAAAAGTTGCTAAAAATTGATCTTAAAATTGCCAAATTAGCAAAATTTGGCTTAATTTCTTCGATAGTGTGTTATTTGTTGCCATGGCAACTAGGCATATGATTTTGCAAAGTGTTTTATTTTTTAATCATGCAATACAAGAGTTAAACTATAAATATGATGTTATGAACTAACTGTACCAAGTTACAAAAAATGCTAAAAATTGATCTCAAAATGGCTAAAATAGCAAAATTAGGCAAAATGTCGTTGGTAGTGTGTTATTTGTTGCCATGGCAACTAGGCATATAATTTTGCAAAGCATTTTATTTTTGAATAACACCAAATAAGAGTTGCTCTTTATGTATAATGATAAGACATATCTATATCAATCTACACAAGTTGCCAAAAATTGACCTAAAAAACCCTTAAAATGCCATTTTTGAATTTTGCTCTTCAGTGGTATACTCTTTGTTGCCATGGCAACAACATAAGCAATTAATTCAATTGATAGCTTGGCTTAAAATGTTTAAGTTGTGTCATATGTTTGTATTATATGTGTTTTTTCTTTATGCTGGAAGGCAGTTGTATGTAATATTTGACTGAAATAGGGCAATTTCAGTCGATTATTGTACCATTTTTGCTAAAATATTAATTTCCGTTGCCATGGTTACCAAAATGATAATAATAAAAAATAAAAATATTTTTTCTTGTTCTTACATCATAACCTTTCTGTGGTATCAAAATCAACCAAATTGGTTGACCATCATGTGGAGTCACCTGCATGATTTTTATCTGAACCGGCACTTAAGCGACCACTCAAAAAGAAACACCAAAAATTGGTTTTCAATACTGATTATCGCTTAATGCAGGTCAAAAGTATTGCAGAATGCTCCGAGGGGAGCAATACTTTTCGACCTTCATTATGCTACCATTTTGTGTTTAGACCTTTGTTTTGTCTACTTTTAAGTGGCCGCTTAAGACAGGTTTTACTGTAGTCACTTACAGGAGCTTCTGTGGCTGAGTCAGTTATCCCTTTATCCATGTTGGTCTGTGTGAATTCATTCATGTTCTCAATTCTCTTACTTTTCATTGAATCTTTCACTGGTCCCTTCCTATTGAAATTCTCAGCCTGGAGAAAAAATGCCATATATAAATTCTAAACTTTGAACACCTTTACGCCTGAACCTTTTGGATTCCAATGAATTATCCCATATGGTTTGATACAATGAGACTATGACGGTTCATTGTATATATCAAGGGGTCACAGGTCAGAATTTCCAAGTTAATGTACATCAGTCCCTAAATCTTAGCAAACTGTTCTGACCTTAATGAAATTACAAATTCTGTTGCATTTCATCTAGGTCTTCACTGTTTGCCAAAATATCTGCGTATGCCTGTTCAGCTGTTCAGGGTTTTCCCGTTTTCAGTGGTTTGATATGGGCTAGCACAGGAGATTTTGGGACTTTAATATGGTAAATGTTCTAAAATTTCAAACACTTTTCTCTTTCTGTTCTCAAATAATATGTTGGTTTTCAGGGCTGTAATTCACAAAATGCTTATCAGTATAGCAAACAGAGAAGACCCTGATCAGACTGCTTCTTCAGAAGCAGTCTGATCTGGGTCTGCACTATTCATCTATGTCTTTTTTGGAAGGCAACTAGTGTTCGAAATTTTAGAACAGCTACCATACTGCATATGCCTAATTCAGTCTTAAAGTAGGCATACACAATTATCTAGTGAGGCTAGAGGCTTTATTTTTGGTTTGAGCCTTCACCTAAATCATTCCATTGTCTATGTGAGCAGCAAATGCTCTGGTGAGACCACAGGAATACCCATGTTTGCCTGAGCCTAATGCATGTGTGGATGTAATGCTATGTCTGATTGGACAATGTCGAATATTTGTGAAAGTATATCCAGCAATATACTGTCGGTAACTCGACATTATTACATAATTTCACTTTTTCATTGACTGGCAAGTGGTTTTACACAGCTGGCTGGCTGTAGGCACAACATACTACATTTTCACTGTCCTTTTGAAGGTAAAGATATTACTAATGATTCGAATGGGTTTAACCAAATTAACTTTCATTTGGGGAGGTATTTTCTATATATACAGTTGGAAAACATGTTTTATTGCTCTGCTGACATATTGCTGTAAAACTAAACTTCCCGACGATATACCGCCTCGATTGATAATTTTGAATATAGCTATCCCCTAAATGTTTTGTCACTAACCATTAATGGTGAACAGCCTAAAATAAATTGTTGCCAAATTAGCAGATATGCTTATATTGACACCACTTATGCATGTACCTTGTAGGGTTGTGTGACGGTCAGTTCATGAGAAAATGACAGCTTTTTGGAGAAGGTGCATATGAAAAATACATTTAAAGTGTAAAGATAACTTTATATTTACATTTTCAAAGCAAGCCTTTAATGAATCTTAAGATTTTTTCAATTTTTCATAGCCTCATGAAAGACATAAATTTGATTGACAGCTGCCAAGCTCACTTGCCCCTGCAATACGCTTCGAACATCGAATTCATTTGCCAGAAATGACACTGGTGTTGTGATTGACAGGGAGCCACACCCAAGTCGCACATGCTAAACAAAGTAAGGATGCAAAGAACAGGAATCAATACAATCAAGTACCACACCTGACCCAGGATACCAATGGAAAAGTGACAAACTCACAGTTATACACTACAAACGAGAGCCAAGAGGTCAGCCCCTTCTCAGCAGGTGACCACAAGGCACAAATAAACAGACGCGCACAAACACAAGACAGAAAAAAACATAAAAGATCCACAAAAGAAGTACTGCCTTGGAACAGTCAGTAAAATACTTTACTGGAGGGCTTAAACCAGTTTCACTGCGCCAACCTCACCCTTAATTCAGATGTAGATCAAGACACACAGATATTTGATTTGCATGAAAGACCCCTAGCTTATCAATGCATCATCTCCCAGAACATATAAATCAAGATATAAAATGGAGATTTAGCAAATATACAATGTAAGGACTCAACAGTAAATAAAACTGAATATCTTGTTTGCACAATTCATGGGGTCTCCATGTTCACACTGGCTGTTCCGCTTTTCCGTTTTACACTCCAACAAAACCCTTAATACGATTCCATATTAAATAAAAAAACTGTTTAGTTTCCTAAATTATAAATAATTTCTATATTTTAGATATTTATAATAAAATGTAAATATAAGCAATAAATTGAAATTTTGGTCTGTTCATATTCCATGAACACTTCAGGTCTCTTTGCAAGAGACCCGAAGTATTCATGATTCCACGAACATTCAAAAAATCGAATACATTTCTTAAATACATTCCCTCATACCTCTGCAGGTCTCTCCTTGGATGCCCTGACCTCCTTATCAGCAGATGGCTTTGGACTCCTCAGTACTTTAGGCTGTTTTGAACCAGCATCCTTAGCCATCTCTTCTTTAATGGCTTTCATCTGTTGTTCTCTGACCTTTTGCTCATTGGCTTGTTGTTTCTTTACCTCTTCTATCATAGGATCTGATTGGTCCTTTGGTCTTCTGGGAGCCAATGGAGTTGGAGGTTTCTTAAACTGCTCTGTGTCAACAACTGGTGCAGGTTTGACTCTTGGAACAGCAGCATTCTCTTTACCTTTCTAGAAAATAAAATTCTAAATGTCTATGGATTCACTTACAAGGAAAGTTAATACATTTTTGGATATAATACAGAATTTTTCAAAACTAAATACCCCAAATAAATATGTAAAGTGATACTTATAATTACTGGTACAATAGATACCGGTATTCTAAACTTTGAACACTAATTGCCAGCCAAAAAGACCTAGACAAACAGGGCAGACCCAGATCAGACTGCTTCTAAAGAAGCAGTCTGATCAGGGTCTTCCCTGTTTGCTTTTCAGACAAGCATTTTGTGAATTCCAGCCCTGATTTCATTCATTGATACAAACATTTTATTTGAGAGCAGAAAGAGAAAAGTGTTCGAAATTTTAGAACATTTACCATAAGCTATAAGAGGGACCTATGAAATCCACAAAACTCTAGATGATGTGACTGATTAACTCTTTGAGCACCACATTTCTATAATAGAATCTTCCATTTATTGTTCTAACCTTATCATGCCTTGGTAGCGATGAATGACTTACTGAAAAAAGCAAACAATTAGTCTCTGTGCTGACTGTTCATCTTGCACATTCATTTCCTGCGTATTTTGGTTCTGGTACTCAGAGTGAATGTGATAGCTCTGTGAATCATATCATACTACCTTATTGGATAAGTTAAGTCTGCATACATGGACCAGTGAAACCTGTCTTTAAGCCGCCACTCAAAAATAGACAAAAAAAAGGTCTTAAAGCTATGTGGTAGTGCAATGCAGGTCAAAAGTACTGCAGAATGCTTCACGGGATCATTCTGCAATACTTTTGACCTTCATTAAGCGATTATCTGTTTTGAAAACTCTATTTTCTGTCTCCTTTTGAGTGGCCGCTTAAGACAGGTTTTACTGTATGCAAATGCAAATCCTTTCCAGTTGTTCATAATGTTTTCTAATTGAAAAATTCAAATTTTATTCCATCAAACTAAATGGAGAATTCTAGCAATCAAGACGCATTGAAAAAATACGGTAATTGTTCTAAAATTTTGAACACTTTTCTCTTTCTGTTCTCAAATAAAATATGGGCTATCTAGACTAGAATTCACAAAATACCTGTCAGATTAGCAAACAGGGAAGGCCCCAATCACACTGCTTCTAAAAGTCTGATCTGGGTCTGCTGCATTGTTTGTCTAGGCCTTTTCTGCAGGCAACTAGTGTTTGAAATTTTAGAACATCTACTGTAGAATTTCTCAAACCTTTTGCATTCTCATCTGTTTTGGTGGGGACACTTCTCTCATTCTTTCTCTCAACTTGTACTTCACATTTTCAGAAAACTTGTCCTGGTTGCCAAGCAGTGTAAACTCATCATAGTCATGGCCGTTGTCATAGAAACCATTGGTCAAGGTTGTTGGAGGACCTTCAGTTCTTCTCTTACTCTGCATTGGTGGCTCAGTTCGCAAACCTGAAAAACATAAAAAAAAAAGTTTAAATTACAGACAGCGTAAAGACAGCAAAGCTTGCCTGAATCACGCTGCCTCTCAACATTTGCATCAAATGAAAAAAACTCTAAGTCCATGATCTTGATCTCAAGGTGACTGTCACTGACTTGGCAAGGTGTGGTAAAGAGGAGACATTAGACAAGTATGGACAAAACCCTACGAGCAAATCTACTATTTTTAAACAGCCTGAGCCAAAACTCCAAAATTATGTAATCCAAAGATATGGTTTGCACTCGGCCAGGCCCCGAGGTTATAAAACTTTTTTCATGCTCAACTCACCTGAGCACAAAATTTCAACTGCTCGTAAAACTAAAATTTCTACAAATGAAGAAGTTTCTTGCTTTAAGTCTCTCAGATGTTGTATTTATCATGCTAATAATTGTTAAAATGCCAACAATTGTTGGCATTTTAACATTTATGAGCAGGATAAATTTCGTGCTCAGCTGAGTTGAGCATGAATATTTTTATAAACTTGGGGCCTGACTTCTCATTTAGCTTTTGTCTGTGCAAAATTTCATGAAAATATCTGAGATGGTTATTGAGTTACAGAGTGAACACAATCATATCACAAAAACTTACATTGTGGATACTCAATGAGAATACGTATTTACCTTAATATTCAGACATATTATCTCTGTACCATACTTAGACCAAAAATTCGAAAGAGTCAAACCTACAGCTTGATGAGGTGGAATGTTAAAATTGTGCAAACCCTGATCAAACTGCTCTTTCAGGAGAAGTCTGACCTGGTTTAACACTGTTTGCTTAACCCTATATATCTTGAGTTCATAAGGTAACCCTATCCCCTATCCATCTGAATATAAAAGGTAATTAAGGAATATACTTTTCTATGAAAAAAGCATCCTGTCTTAGGCAAAGTTTCAAAACAAATAACCTTCACTTTAAGTAAGTGCTGAAATTACTTAAACTAGAATGTCAGTGTGAATTAAATAAGAAGTTGAACTATTTAAGCACTATAACACACAGTCCAGGACCTGAGTTTTCACATTGAGTTATTAGTAGTTTGGGTTAACAGGAGTCAGAACACAGAAAAGGCTATCACCCCAGCATGCAGGTACAGGAGTTTTCAGGATTTAAAGTCAAACTGTATTAGTGGTTCAGTGAAAAAAAGGTGAATACAATGAACAGAATATTGACAAGTGTCAAAGAAATAAACATGCAAACTATGATAATTGACAATATACATGTACAAGTATATAAAGCAGAACAGTTGTGCAAGAAAATATAACATTATTGGCAATATACAAAATATATAGAACAGATCCTTTATAATGCTACTCATTATACCAAAGATTGAATAGAGCATTGGACATGTCTTTGCATAATGCAATGAGATTTTAGAACTTTACACAAAGAATTCATTTAAGAAGACCAAAAATTGTTTTTCAAGACCGATTATCACTTAATGCAGGTCAAAAGTATTACAGAATGCTCCAAGGGGGAGCATTCTGCAAACTTAATGAAGGTCAAAAGTATTGCAGAATGCTCCAAGGGGGAGTATTCTGCAAAACTTTTGACCTGCACTAAGAGATAATCGGTCTTTGAAGACCTTTGTTTTTTCTATTTTTGAGTGGCTGCTTAAGACAGGTTTTACTGTATGTGCAAGCAGAGAAGGCTTTGGCCAGATTGTGTAGGCTTGTCTGAGCATCTGCAGCTCACTGACTTGATAAGTAACAAAGTGCACTGGCTCATTTATTTTTCTTTGTAAAATTAAATTCCCATATAAGATTCACAGGAAGTTTTAGTCATTGCTTTGACCTCCAAGAATAGCATCAGAAAGGTACAATGAAACCTGTCTCAAGCAGCCACTAAAAATAGACAAATCAAAGGTCTTAAAGGCATGTGGTACCTTAATGCAGGACAAAAGTACTGCAGAATGCTCCATGGGAGCATTCTGCAATACTTTTGACCTGCATTTAGCCATTATCTGTCTCGAAAACCTGTTTTTGGTCTTCTTTTGAGTGGCTGCTTAAGACAGGTTTTACTGTACTGCACTGTTTCAACAAACTAATAAGGGTCTGTGCATGAGAGTTTGGTACTTATTGCACATACATGCAGTAAAGACTCAGATGAACCTGCACATCTGTGCAGTCTAGTCAGAGCCTTCACTGCTCACATACATATCGCAGCTAGATAAATAAGGTTGTAACCCTTTACCTCATAGAGATGCCTTTTTAATGCTTTTGCAAACAGAGCAGACCAAGATCAGGCAGCTCTTGTAAGAGCTGCCTGATCAGGGTTTACTCTGTTTGCTTATAGAAATATGATATATTGGATCCTACTCTAGTGGAACTGACATGTAATTTCTTTGTTCTATGTACCAACATGAAAGTTTATTTATATAATTATTCATAGTGGGTGGAGCCTAGCATGAATATTCATGAAGGAAAGGATTAAGCCAAAATTTAGGTATCTAGACTCACTAGGTAGCTTCATATGCATGTTTAAAAACGGAATTTATGCGTATAATCTCATGAACTGGCCCATATAATAACTAAAAAAAAAATATAACTATATATAACTATCAAAAGTTTACACAATACTAGAGAAAATGGATGCCTGTTCATTTTAAAAACAAACTGTAGTTGCTTAGAAATGTAACTCATCACGAGGAAACCTGTCTTCAGGGTTTACAAAGGCTCAATTAAGTTTGGTCAGTTATAGAGACTAACTATAACATTGAAAGTTTGTAGGTGGCAAGCTTTAATTAGCTATTATGATTTCCAGAGAGCGAAAAATCAAAGGAGCATAACATCAATTAACATAGTTGTTTGAAGGCATCATCAAACTAAGCAATAACTATATTTTCAAACCATGAAGTTTAAATGCTGTTTTAACACAATTTTAACTTTTTCCTTGAAAAGGCGGCTTTTAATTGGCAATCCTTTTAACAGGCCCAGATGTGTTTCTATGACTTTAAACAGGAAAGGCATGCTTCCTAGAAGGACAATTTTGGTGGTAAAAAGTACCAGAAAAATTACTTTCAGGCTGCAAAAATATTGTGCCATGTTGTATGGGGAGAGCTAATGCAAGAAAAAGAACTATATTATAGTTTTGGTGCAATTTTGGTTGGAAACAGGTTTATTAAAATACAAGAATAACAATCAAACATATTTGTTGTGCTGCTAGATCAACATCTTCTAGGGACCCAGCAAATGTTGATAATGCATGAAAAAACATCTATGACACCTAAGTTTAACAGGTCATTTCTGAACAAATGCAGATTTTTGAAAATGATCAAGAACCTTAACCCATCACTCCATAATAACGCCCTTTGACGCTTTTGAAATATCATGTATTTGAAAATATTATGTAAGATGCTCTATTTTCCATAGTATTTTCGAAAGTATTCAAAACTTTACTTTAATTTTTCTTGATTTTTTTCAATTTTGTCTAAAAATAGATGTCATGATCTAAAAATAGCCTATGGAGTAAAGGGTTAAGATATTTTAAAGATATTGTGCCCTATAAAATGATAAGCTGTAACAAGTAAAGAATATCCACTGGATATATAAAATCTTAAGTACACATAGGTTAAGATAAACAAAAAATGTCAGCGTAAAATTGTAAACATTTTCTTACCCATCATTTTAAGCATATGTTTTGGGTGCTCAAAAGAACCGTCTCATTGAGACGGTTCTTTTGAGTACCCACAACATACGTTTTGGTTGATAAATAAGATTATTTTTTTTGGTACACACTCCTAAGTAATGGCCTGAGAACAGATCTAATATATAATACAGAATACAATGTTCTATAAAACTACAAGAATTTAAAACTAGCATAATCATAATATGTATACAATGTACCTGTCACAGGTGAACTGACTCTTTTCTTGCTCTGAAGAACAACTCCTCCTTCAAATGCTGCAAATCATTGAGACAGATGTATATACACATATTTAACGTCAGAGCGACAGCAATCACAAACAATCATGGGAGTTAACAAACACAGACCAATAAGCCTTAGAAACAGCAAGTTTGATTGCCAGTTTATAATTGAGCCAGTGCATGAGTTTTCCAACAATGTGGTATGTGTGACCAGCAAAGCCTCAGATCAGCCTGCGCATACGCGGGGTCTGATCACAGCCTGTGCGAGTCGCTTGAGTAGTCTATGATTGTTACGCTACTGACTGAACACCATTTGGAGTTTCTAACCTTAAAAGGAGGCTGCAGAGGCTCATCTGAGTCTACACATGTCAAAATGCCACATTGTTGGAATTTCATGCACTGGCTAAATTGATTGCATCCACTCAGTCTGATCAGTCTTCGCTGTCAGTGCGAGGAAAGCTTTTGTCCTTAGATACCCAGTGAGTGCAGAGGAGACTATGATCAGACTAGGCATGTGCCTAGGCTGATCTGACATCAATGGACACACTCTCCTTATGTTGGTTTTGCCATGTTTCGGCTCATTTCTAAAGCAATCAAATGTCAATGGTGGAAAGAACAATTCAACTATTACATTTCTTAAAAAACAAAATCTTACTTCAATACTAAAAATATTTGTTTAATACATAGGGTTCTTACAGGCATGTGTTCGTAAAATACTAGGATTTTTCAAGGGGCCCTCAGGCTTTAGTCATTCTCCAGCACATTTCAGGGGTTTTTCAAGGACTTCTTTAGAAATCCCTCCATTTTCATGTTTTTCAAGCCTAAGCAATCCCTGTTCATGCTCTGCATGCCAGTTTGCCAAGTAATAATTGGTCAGAGGTTCAGACAAGTGAAAAAAAATTATCGTAAAATTGTAACTATTTTCTTATCCATCAGTTTAAACATATGTTTTGGGTGCTCATAAGAACCATCCCATTGAGATGGTTCTTATGAGTACCCACAACATTTGGTCTGGTTAAAAATAAAAAAAGATTTTTGATTACACACTCTTATCTGTAGGCCTGATAAGTGCTTGATTTTTTGTGATTTCATAAACTCATCTAAAGAAAGATGTTTATTTTATACTTAAATTAATTGTCATCTTTTTTAAATATATCGGATGGCTTACATTTTTCAGTAGATTTTATAAATTCTGGTTCAGTTCGCCTCTTGCTTTGCAGAGCTGGTTCATTAGTGGCTGAAAACAAAGACAATGGACATCACAGACAGGCTAGCAGAATAACAAGTTTTATGTACATTGCAACTCAAAGTTACACAAAGTAAACCTTGAAAGAGAAAGACAGGGTGTTAGGAAGCATGACGAATATTACATTTTACAACAGATATGTGCTTAATACCAGTGAATTAAAATTTGCATGAGAAGAAATCACTCAGGAAGAGTAACAGAGGGGCACAATTAAAATTACTATGGCATGCTGTAGATAAACAGGTTCGACTGTATAGAAAATATTGGCCAGCCCATGAGGAAATGGTATTTAACCCTACAGCACTAAGAGTGGCCAAAATTCCACAGAGTCTTGGCAACTCTGAGTGCTATTTATACACATTATTATAATAGTAACTTGATCTGGCGTACTGTATCACATTGAGTGGATGAGGTCAAACCATAGGACCACCCGAGATGCAAAGCATCAAGGGTGATTGAATGGTATGGCCTTTTTCTGACATTATTTTAATTTCATAACTTGTTTTGATCTTTAATCCCGAAAAATTGTGGGAATGTTTGCCATTTTGTTATCTTTCTAGACGTTACGTCATCATATTTTCTGTCTGTGGTTCTATGTTTGAAATTTACTTTATGTAACATCACCGCAAAAACAGGTAACCTACGTTAGCCTCGTTTTAAAAGATAGAGATACGGAATCAGAAAGCCTCAGTTCTTTGATCCGGATTTCTGTATAAGATAGCCAGAAAACAGACAGTTCAAAAGATGTATCATTTATAGGTATATAATAAAGTTAAATAGCATAGATATCAAAATCTGACTTTAACTATTATCCTGTCATTCAAGACAAATATCGTCTGATCTCGCATCTGCTGATATACTATGGTAGCGTATAAGTATATTGCAAACAATATGGACCTTGATAATGGGGCTGAACAGATGGTTCATAGTGTTTGCTTCCATGTTAAAAGCATTCTGGAATGCATTTGAATATAAGCAGCAGATAAAATAAGCAGATGACATTTAGCTCCTATATTGAAAGACAATGATCAATCCTCTCTCTAATGTATCATTTAGGCTTTGTCATTCAGTTTTAGAGTAATGGCTTTCAAAAGATTACTCTTTTTTCTTGATTTTTAAAATATCACATTTAACCCTTGACTCCATAATATGCCTTTTGATGCCCTTGAAATATAATGTATTTGAAAAAATTATGGAAATGGAGCATTTGCTCTTTTGGAGCAAATGCTCCATTTCCCATAATATTTTCAAAAGCCTTCAAAACTTAACTTAAATTTTTCTTGATTTTTTCCAATGTTGTCTAAAAATAGAAAATGATGTCATGATCTAAAAATAGCCTATGGAGTAAAGGGTTAAAGGTAAATCCAAATGGCTCTCACTTTTCTCCCTTGTTGGAGATTTTCCCACTCTCTTTTTGGTCTGAAGTGGAACATCTCGGTCGTAAACTGTAAAGATGGAAGAAAAAATTGGGAAAAAAATATCTTATGACATCACATGGATTGAAATGACACCATGTATTAAAATCGAGATAAGTGTATTAAATATTTAGTAACATTATGAAATGATGCCAATAGCAATGTAGTACATATGGTAAAACCTTAACATTTTCACTCCAGAACTTTGATTTCAAACTAATTTTAGTGCCATATGATAAATAGAATATCATATTTTTACTCCTGTAAAATCCTTAACAAGTTTTTGATAGATGTGTAGATGTTAATGTAATGTCAGTCAGCTCATGAGATTTTGGTATATATCACAAAGTCATTCTTTAAACATACATGCATAGCTATCTAGGGGGGCTGGGGAGCTAAATTTATCTACAACCCTACTTTGTGTGTGGGAGCAGTGAAGGCCCGGGGTGAAGGCTCTAGTGAAGGTGCATCAATGTGGATCCGAAGCACAGGCTGGCCAGCCTTCACTGTTCGCATATGTGATAAATACCAAATAATTGTGCCGTGACATGTTATTTCCAACAATGTGGGATTTGACATGAATAGACTCAGACAAGCCTGTGCAGCCTCCTTTTAAACTTAGAAATTCCAAATGATGTTCAGTCAGTACATGCAACTTAACGTTCATAGAATATTCAAGCGACTAGCAAGGGCTCTGATCAGACTGCGCTTATGCGCAGGCTGATCTGAGGCTTTGCTGGTTGCACATACCGCTTTGATGGAAATCTCATGTCGCGGCTCATTATGTTCCAGACCCTGAAAGGGAGAGACATAAAAACAACAAAATATGATAAACATCATATATGAAACTAAAATAATAACCTATTTGTAAAACCATAACGAATCATGTTTTTCCAAGTAGCACATTGTTATTGTTGCATTGAGCAAGTAGTTTCCATAGGCTTTAACATTGCACAGAATTGAGTAGCATTTTAGTATCATTTGTATATTGCTTCAAATTCTTTTTGTTTGGGACTAATTTAAACACAGTTCAATTTAAAACGGAACAACAAATAAATGTGGCATAACAGCATATAATTATATACATGTTTATTTTAACAGCAGTAAAAGAGTGAAAACACACACATATAAAAAAATGAGTTTCTTAAGTAACGTTTGTTGACTCAAAATAATTATAATTATTATTTACCGGTATGTGATGTGATTATAGAATGACAGAATGAGTTTAGATAAAAGATTTCATGTAGGCCCATATAAGCAAACTTTTTGTGCTAAAAATTGTAATTATTTTCTTACCCATTCATTAAACATATGTTTTGGGTGCTCAAAAAAAAAACGTCTCACGGAGACGGTTCTTTTGAGTACCCATAACATATGTTTTGGTTGAGAAATAGCAAAATGATATTTTGAACACACACTCTTACATGTATCTGGAGGCCTGTTTTGACAAGGAAAGACGTGGAACACACAAGTCAACAGAACACAGATATCAAAGATTAGTAAAGGTTAGTAAAGGCAAATATATATTAGTCTCACTTTTCATGGGTGAAGTTTTAGCAAAAGCAGGTTCAACTCTCTTTTTAGCTTGGAGGGGAGGCTCTACTAGTGTTGCTGTAATAGAAGCAAACAAAATCATGAGAAAACCAGGCCTCGAGGTTATAACACG
Source organism: Loripinus fragilis (assembly GCA_964019695.1). Lineage (NCBI taxonomy): Eukaryota > Metazoa > Mollusca > Bivalvia > Lucinida > Lucinidae > Loripinus > Loripinus fragilis. The sequence goes on along the minus strand of OZ026520.1, from coordinate 39,745,612 downwards.
TTTTTTTCAAGCTCAACAACTATTTTGTTTGGTTTGATTCTTTACATCCCAGTCAACAATTTTTCAGTCATGTCTGGATGGGCTTTCCTTGGTTGAACCAGTACTAAGCAGCAGATCAGTCTTGCTCAAGCCTTGCTCAGAGTGACCCTGCTGGCGGTAAGACTCCAACTAACAACCCTTAGAACCCCAGGCTAACGCTCTACCAACTGAGTCACTGCGCTCTGCTGACCTCAACTGAGAATGAAATTTATCTTGCTGATAAATGTTAAAATGCCAACAACTGTTGGCATTTTAACATTTAATATCAGCAGGATAAATACAACATCTGAGAGTTTTAAAGCAAGTTTTTTGGGGGGTGAGGGGGGGGGGGGGGATTTTTCAGCATTTTAATTTTATGAGCAGTTGAAATTTCATGTTCAGTTTAGTTGAGCATGAATAAAAGTTTATAACTTTGAGGCTGTCTTACAAGAAGTGTCTTTCAACCAAAATAAAGTGATATTTTCCTTATTTTTCTCAGAAAACATTTGTTGTGGTACTCATCGGAAGTGTCTCAATGAGACGCTTCCAATGAGTGTACCATAACATATGTTTCTACCATACTTGTTATGATACTTATAGGATATGTCTAGTCTTAGTTGAGAAACATTCAATGAATGTACTTCATCATGCCCCAATTTAGGTTACCCTTATCCTACCAATAAATTTTGTCTTGAAAATGCTGTCTGCTTTTTAAGTCTGCTGCACATATTCAAATGCACTCCAGTGATTTGATCATGGAAGCAAACACTATTTGAACCCTGATCAAACTGCTCCTTTAGACTGCTCCTTTAGTCTGATCTGGCTCCATATTGTTTGAAATATAGGCTTCCAACATGTATAAGAAAATAAGAGAGCAGACGAAACTTGGCAAGAAAAGGGTTAAAATCAAGCAACTGTTCCTTGAGATATGGCATACAGTCACACCAATACCAACAGGATCAGACCAAAAACAAGTCTCTAATAATGAATGAAATGCTGTGCTTAACTATCGTCAAGTTTTTTGTCAGTTCCGTACTAATTTCTATGCAGGCATCAACACAACAAATCTTGCTTACGATTTAAAAGCAATTGTGAGTTTAACTCCTAGCATGCTGGTTATTTTTTTTTGTTGTTGTTGTCTGCTGATTTTTTCTTAAAATTAACTTTTTCAAAAAATTATTTCAGGAATACTACATGTATCTTAGTGTCAAACAGTTTGGATCCAGATCAGGCAGGAGGTTTTGCAGAGTCTGATCTGGGTCCAAAGTCCAAACTGTTTTCAAAGGTTAGGCCATGCAAAATAAATTTTTAGATTCTCATCCCCACCCGCCCCTATAAAATATCAGTTAATGAAAAAAATTGGGGCTGAAGGTTTTTCAGAAAAACCAGAAAAACCTTCAACCCCTATTTCTTTATTTGCTTATAAAAGAAAAAAATGTTTGAAAAAGGCTGAACAGTTTTGGTGCAATTTTTCTTGCAAGCATTTTTTGTAAAAAAACAACAACCTTTTTTTTATTTAATCAATTTGACAATTTAATGTATAGGTATTAAAAGTTTCTTTCAGCACTGTTCTGTTCTTTAAAGCAGTCAGAATAATAAAAAAAAAATAAAAACCTCCCACTAGCCCAAATTTTTTTCAAAATTTGGACGAGAATCTAAAAATTTATCAGCAGACAACACTAGCAGACAAAAAGTTAAGTAGGTAAGCCCTTATACTAAATCTGTTAGTATGCAAATAAACCTAGACTAGTGTTTGTTAAAAATTACATTCATATTCATTTTCTGATGAATTCTCAGCATATTCAATATAAGATGATAGTCAAAACTAAAATTTGTTTAACTGCTATCACATTGAAATGACATGATATAAAGGATTAAAACCTCATGTCTCATCAGCTATAGATGTACCACGACCTCTGAGTAATGACCTTCGGATCATTTCATTTCAAAAGTTTGATGCCGAACGCATAAAATGAGCCAGTCCGGTTGGAACAGCTGTGTGAGTCAAAAATATTTATAGTAAATGTAAATAAATGCCTGAAACCCCTACTTCTAGATCTACAATGTATTTTCAATATTGTAAATACAGTCACATCTCAAAGCTGTTTGTTTATCTATACTTAAAAGGAATGGGTTTTTTTTTTTATTTTGTTTATTATTTGATTCTTTATGTCACTTCAACAATCTTTCAGTTATATAGGGACAGGTCTTCCTGGGTTGAACCAGTACTAAACTAGGATAAATATGTCTTGCTCAAGGACCACAACGCAGTAACGCCGGTGAGGCTCTAACCTGCGGCCCTTCAGTCTCGAGTCAAGCACTTTACCACTGAGCCACTGCGCTCCCTGAAAGGAATGTAAACAAATAACAAGTACAGTGCAGTCTCTTTATAACACAACTCATTAAAACAGGGTATTGATAAAACAGTCATGCTGTGGCTCCCAAATCTTTTACAAGGGAATTTTACAAAGAAATTATAGGAAAATGACCATGAAATGGTCATTTTCCTATAATTTTTTGCAAAATTGCCCCTTTATTACATGATTCACTTATAACATGGCCTGTTCTTATGGACCCCAAGCAAAGCATTATAAAGGGACTGCACTGTACCCCTTATCACCACATGGAACAATTCTCAACCAAACCAGTGCATGTGAAAAACTAACATTTTAAAAAGAACACATGATCTGGTCTCATTATTCTTTTCTTCCTTTGAAAATCTTGGTAATCACTTTCTGCAATAGCATTTAATCACTATCAATCACTTAATTGACATTTTGCCTTGGTCACCAAGTACATCAGTTTCTTATAAAAAAAAAAATAATCATATAAATTAAAAGCTAAATTAAAATGCAATTACTTATTTTAAAAGTAAAAAAGAAGGCAATTATCAGGAATCAATACAATCAAGTACCACACTTGACCAGGGACACGTACCATGTTCAGGACCATATAGGTAGGAAAGTGACAAAAAAAGCACAAGAAACATATAGGAAAGAAACAAAACCCAAGAAAACATCACACACAAGAGAGCCAAGAGGTCAGCCCTTTCCAGCAAGTGATCACAAGGCTGCAAGGAACAGACAAGACATAAATAACAAAAAAGAAACACAGAAGGAGCACTGCCGTGGAACGGTCAGTAAAAAAAATTACTGGAGGGCTTAAACATGCTCAACCGTACCAACCTCACCCTTAATCCTGATGTAGATCAAGACACATAGATGTTTGGTTCGCATGAAAGATCTCTAACCTTAAACCTTATAAAGTCATTAACAATTGGCCATAAACTAAAGCCAGCTTATAAATATCAGGATCTAAATTGTTTCAAAAGAGGGGATAGAATTTTGACAAATTTATGCACACTGCGCACACACTTATTATGTTAAATATGGTAAATGTTCTCAGATTGTGAAATAAACACCACCATTTAACCCATTTATGCTGAATGGAATTTGCCACTGTTATCAATTGAACCAGTCCATTTCCGTTTTAAGGGTTGTTTGCTTGTATTTTTCATCTTTATTCAAATTTTAAAAGCACATTCTGTAAGCAAACAGTGTAGAACCTGATCAGAGGCCGCGTTCTGCAGAGTCTGATCTGGTTATTCACTGTTTGCCAATGTCCCATAAAATGATGCTAGGCTTATATGGGTTAAATGTTAGATTTTGTTGGAATTGCAAATCATACAGATCCCAATCGAACAGTTGATCTGGATGTGCTCTGAATTTCAAATATTTTGTGTCAGAAAAACAGTGTGAAATTTTTGTAACTGAGTGTTTACTTAACTCTTCAAATAATCATTAAAGTAACTTGCCCTATGGATATCATAGTCATCTATCCCCTAACTAGAGAGCCCTCAGGCCCTGAGTCGCTCACCTGAGAATGAATGTCAGGGCAAAGCACTATCCATCCCAGTTTCCAGGTAAGACTCTTTATATAACAGGACTTTACATGGAAAAAATCCACATTATTGATGAAAGTAACAGGATGTACATGTATTTAGAGCCTCAATAGAAATGATCATTTCAACCCACAATGAATCGAATCTAATCAACATGCCAAAAGGATACTAGGATACAGTTCCTGATAGACAAATTGATGGTCTTGTTTTTGACAGGTTTGTATAATTTAATTCATCTTGTCATAGAGTCACCCAAGGATCATTTGTGCCATTTTTTCCCATATCAGTCATTGTTTTGACAAATATTATTTTAAAGTATTTCCAATATATGGGGGGGGGTGGGGGGGAGGGGGGGGGGGGGTACCTACATGTAGTGGTTTAGGAGATGTTGATTTAAAGCAAATTGCTGACAGATGAGGGATGACATAATGACAGATTCCAGATGACAGACATCTTATGATCACAAAAGTTCTACTTGTGCCTATGGCTCAGGTGAGCTAAAATGGGAGATACATCAAAAGCAAAATTCGTACTGGTACCTATTTTCTGTGTAGATTTTCCTGCTGCTGACCCAGCTGGTTCCCCTGTATACCCCGGCATTGTTTTGTACTTGGACTTATACTCAGTTCTAGTCTGTAATCAAGGTAAAAAGTAACATCAGGCCCCTAGATAAGGGTGCGTAACGGAAAATTATTTTTCTTATTTCTCAATCAAAACATATGTTGAGTGTACTCAAAAGAACTGTCTCACTGAGACAGTTCTTTTGAGCACCAAAACACATGTTTAAACTGATGGATTAGAAAATAATCTCAATTTTACGCTGAAAATGTTTGCTTAACTGGCGCTATGTAACATGCAAACTGGTGACACACAAAAATACTGAACACAAGATTTTTTCACATATAGAATTTACCATTAGATATGGAATGTGAGAAACTCAACATGAGTGAGTGTTGTCACCTTTTGGCTCAAAAATTGATTGACATTTGTGTAAAATGTTATAATAGAGCTTTTGGGTCACTGTAAAGGCAGCAACTTTAGTATTCATATATGGGCGTGGTTGGGCTATTTCATCTGCTAAGGAACGGAAATCAAGTTGTATTTATAATTTGGTAAAGAGTTTATACGTTGTTTGAGCGGTGCAAATATGCACGTATTTCATGAAAATCTTGACCGTATGTACACACTGGTAAATATTTACGTCGATTTGGTGGTATTTATGTGTATTGGCGGTACTTCATAGACCGGAAGTGGTTGATATTGGTGTTAATACTATATAGAAAAACATGCCATATGCCTAAAGGACTATAGACTTCAATCATTTTTAAGTATTCAGTATGTGCATGGCGATTTAAGTAAGCATTTAGGAATAGATTTGAGTACCGATCATTTAGATCCGTACTCGAATCTATTCCTAAATGCTTACATAAATCGCCATGTGCATGCCTAATACTTAAAAATGATCTAATTCTATAGTCCTTTAGGCATATGGCATGTTCTATATAGTATTAACACCAATATCTACCACTTCCGGTAGATGTATACATTTACAAGTGTAATGTATACTGAACTCACATTTATTAACCCTTAAAGTGCCAATCACAACAAGTCGTCTGCTTTTGCTGTCTGCAGATATGCTTTTGAAGCCTCTTTGACAAACAGTATAGAACCAGATCAGACTGCTCCTGTAAGTGGCCTGATCTGTGATCCTCACTGTTTGCCTCAATACTTACGTTAACCAATACACAGACATTTTTTGCTGGCATTTTAAGGGTTAAATAATATGCTTTGTGTCTGAACTGAGGTGTTATGGGGCAAGATGATACATATACAGTTACTTTCGAATAAAATCATGCCGCATTTTCAGCATAACCTATGTCTTAGATAGATCATTCCTTATTACAAATTCATGAGATGCCGCCTTTACAGTGTTTGTTTTTGTTTTTGTTTGATTTGATTCTTTACGTCCACTCAACAATCTTTCAGTTATGCGGGACGAATCTTCCTGGGTTGAACCAGTACTAAGCTAGGATAAATGTGTCTTGCTCAAGGACCACAACGCAGTGACGCCGGTGAGGCTCGAACCCGCGGCCCTTCGGTCTCGAGTCAAGCACTCTACCACTGAGCCACTGCGCTCCCGCCTTTACAGTGACCCAAAAGTTCTATAATACACCAAAGAGAGATATAATATTGATAATAACAACTCAATATGTTCTAAATCTAAAAATCTTGTGTTCATCATGGACAACATCCAAGGCATTATTCAGCATCCAGCATACCATTCACTCACAAAATAACAGCAAGATAAATAATATATACAGTCATCTCCCATTAACTCTTAACCTGCTAGTGTCATCTGCTGATAACCTTAGCAAACAGTTTGGACTGGTTTGTTGGGCCTGAACTGGACCCAGGCTGATAGTGTTCCTGATTTTTTTTGAAAAATTAATTTTGAAAAAGATCAGCAGATAACAAAAAAGCAAGAAAAATTACCCAACATGCAGACTTAATGAGAGCTCATTGTATATATAGGGTACACAATTATCAGTTACAGCCATTTCAATCATGCTCAAGTGCCAACATCTGCAATAAAAATATAAAAACAGTCAAATGAGGCCCACTTAAGTAGAATCTCTTCCCGATAGACATACATTGGTAAAAGATCCAATCACAGTAAAATGGCGGGATAGGGGTTAGAATCACACAGTTACTGCGATGTTTCAAAGATAGATGAGAATCCTTGCAAACAAACACTGGCTTACCTTGTTTAGGGCGTACAGGTAGTCTCAAATTACAGTTATAATGAACCTACCACAGAATACTGCATATGCACATAGTAGTGAAAACATTATCTTTACCTGTTTATAAGAAATATAGAATCGCCTCATTACTATGCATCTTTGAAACATCAGAAGCTTTTAAAATGTATTGTTTTAGTTTTGTATGTTCAGTTGGACATTTTTCCCAAATACATTTTACATGTAGTTTTTTAGCAATATGTGTTTCCATGGGAAGAATTGACTTTTCTTAAGCAGACCTCAAGTGAGCTCATGCTGTCACCCACACTTAATAAATGATGAGTGAAGTCCTGCAATAGGGGCAGCCTGTTCTCTTCAAGGTGTAAATTCTTTGCTTCTAAATGAATCTACCCACTTGAAGTGATCATCATATTCAGAACGTCCCTGAAAATGTCAACACACAAAAACCATACACATGTACAGTTGACTCTCATTAAGTTATAAGAAGTTTGAGTTTCTGGGGTCAAATTTAGCACTTGCTAAGTACTAATTAACATAGGTTCAGGAAAGGAAACTTTTTGAGGTAAAATTGTTATTATTTTCTTACCCATCATTTTAAGCATTTGTTTTGGATGTTCAAACTAGCTACATCTCATCAAGATGGTTCTTTTGAGTACCCTGCACAACATATGTTTTCATTGAGAAGTAATAAAAATAATTTTCAATTACGCACTCATATCTGGACGATTTTTACCATTTTGATATATTAAATCCATGGCAGCTAAAAGATTACTTGCTGTAAAATTTCATATCATTAGTTACTTCTATGTGATACATTATGAATGATAAGGCTGATAGAAAAGAAAAGGAAATTATTATTTAAAGAGTACTTTCTTAAAAGAATGTTTACCAAAATATAAAAAATAATCACTTAAAGTGTTAGTTTCTCATATGTGTCATGACCCATGTATTATGCTAATTAAGTTTGACTGATGGGTACATGAACTTGGGACACACAATCAAATTCTCACTGAAGTGTGTAATTACCATTGAATGAGCTGTGATATTATAAACAGTGTTTTCCCACGGCTGATTCCTATATATTTTAAATGCATGATCTTTAAGAACAGTTTTAAGATGAATTTGATAATTCCAATAGACAATAAAAACCCATGAGGATACATGGCAAAAGAATATCTTACAAGAATATAGCTGGTAGAGAAAATTGCTGCGACCTCCTTTTGCACAATTTTACAGACAACTGAATGAACATGCAAGAAAATGTTTGCCTATATACATTGTGTTGGCGAGGGTTTCAGCAAAGAGTTTGAGGTGAAGGTCGGGGTCCATCAGGGATCCGTACTCAGTCCCTTGCTCTTCATCATTGTGCTGGAGGCCTTGTCACGTGAGTTTCGGGCTGGTGTTCCCTGGGAGGACCTATATGCAGATGATCTTGTCATCATTGCTGACTCCCTAGAGGAATGTGTCAGGAGGCTCTTGATATGGAAAGAAGCCATGGAGAAGAAGGGATTGAGGGTGAATGCAGGAAAGACAAAAGTCATGATCTGTGGTACAGGCCTGGACCTCTTTCAGAGTTCAGGCAAATACCCATGTGCTGTCTGTCGTACAGGAGTAGGCAACAACAGCATCTACTGCAATGGCTGCAAACTTTGGGTGCATAAGAAATGCAGTGGGCTACAAAGACAGACACCAAATCCTGATTATAGGTGTGCACGGTGCATGGGAAATGCTCGCCCTATTGACGGCAGACCACAGAGTGAAGTCCAGGTTGAACCTGATAAGCTTGAGGTGGTAGCTTCCTTCTGCTACCTAGGTGACATGCTTTCTGCTGGTGGAGGCTGTGAAATGGCGGTCACTACTCGTGTGAAAACCGCCTGGAAGAAGTTCAGGGAGCTACTACCAGTTCTCACATCCCGCCACCTCTCTTACAAGACCCGTGGCCATGTGTACAGCTCTTGCGTGCGGAGCGCCATGCTCCATGCCAGTGAAACTTGGCCACTTACCAAGACGAACCTGCAGCGCTTGCAACGCAATGTTAGGGCCATGATCAGACAGATCTGCAGTATCAAGCCAGAGGATGTGGCCAGGGTAAGGTCAAGCGAGCTACTGGCAAAGCTTCAGCTTGAGGACCTCGACCTCATTTTGAGAGAGAGAAGGCTTCGCTGGTTTGGGCATGTGGCGCGTTCGAGTGGTGCAATCAGAACAGCATATGATATGCAGATTGACGGCAAGCGGGGGGCAGGGAGGCCCAAGCAAACATGGAAGAAACTGACAGAGAAAGACTGCCGTGAGTGGAAGCTCACCACAGTTGACCCTCAAGAAAGGAGCACCTGGAGATCAGGTGTGAGATCTGCTATGCGTGCAGCTAGCCAGTTACCTGGAAAGGGGCCCACTAATGTGGATGATGCCCCTGCACCTGCACGTTAATCAAAAATCCGATTATGATGATTATGATGATGATGACATTACAATGATGAACCTCCCTTTTATAGTTTGGCGAAGCTCAAATCAGCATGCAATCATTGGAGGTAACATGGCAGAGACAAAGTTTATTATTTCTTCTGTAAATTATCCAAATAAACAAAAAAGTCTAATACATTTTAATAAAAATTAATGTAATCTCTTCAATCATAGAAAGCGTGGTAGCTCATTGGTTAGCACACTTGCCTCTGGTGCTAGAGGTCTCAGGTTTAATCCCTGCTCGCGATGAGGAAAATTTTGATGTCCAAACATGCTTTCCTGAGTGTCATTTGCAGGGATGACACTAAATAAGTATGCCGTCCTTTGGATCTGGACGTTAACTGGTTGTCCCTTGTGCAAGGAAAGTCACCCCTTGTGCAGGTTTAAGAACCCTACAGTAATTTAGATATTTGATCACTTGTAGGCTTTCATCCTGCAACCTGGAGTGTACAAAGTACACATGCCAATGATGCTCATGAGGGCCTCAGACAATGCTCGTAAGGGCCTCAGGCAGTACATAAAGAAAGAAATCATGACTTTACTATTCACTGCATTTCTTTCAAAACTCTTAACTGTGGGGTGAATGTTGCAATCTCAAAGACATAAAAATTTATTAACACTTATTAAATCAAATACATACAATTGAATAACTGCAGTTCCTGGAGAAAGTCCTCATAGGACTGTCTCCAGATACGAGCCTGTATACCAACTTACCAAGGCTAGGGGTCTCCAGGTACAGGCCAGTATATACCCACTTGCAATTATATAATAAAGGCTTAATCAATATAGTTTCATCGACGACTTGATAAATTTAATAGAAGGGAAGAAACGAAGATATTCTTTAGTGTAATGAGCTGAAAAATGAATGTTTGAAACAGAGCTAAATCTCTAAATACAAGGTTCCCAGAAAAATATACGACAAGTTCTGACACGTTTCAAAATTAAAAACCTGTGCTATGGATGATTTTAACATGTGTTTTCGCCTATCATAGACAGAGTTTTACCTTATCTCATAGGTTTTTTTGCATCTTACATTTGCATGTTCGTTTAGCTCTTCATTATCAACTTCCAAATGACACAAGAAAAGATGGGTGATAACCAATGCGGATTGGGAACAATTTTTAGATTCCACGATTGAACGATGAAAAAGGCTTAAATCCACCCGCTAAGATTTGTAAAAGGGGTAAGTTTTACAATATGGCTATGAACATGTTTGTACCTTAAAATGCACTGGCATTATAAGACAAAAACTTTGAAAAATATGACTTGGTGCTTTCCAGGGAAATCTGACACCGGAAGTAAACAAATTGCCGTTGAAATAAAGTCCAACAAAAACAGTCGCGGAATTATACGAAAACCCCCGAATGTTTACAGTGACATGGAACAAGACAGCTCACCGACAAAGATAGTTTTTTTCTTTCTTTCTTTACATAATGCCTTATGCCCTCACATACATAGGCATGTTGCGGTGTCGAGCAGTCCAAGAAGCATCTGACTCAAAATACCTAACCCAACTTTGTGTTATGTTATGGTTATGTTAGGTCAAATCAAAGATGCTCTTAAAAGTGTATCCTTTGGTAGCAAAGACTGCACCAAAGAACTGAAACTAGAGTGTGAATATTTCCTGGGCCGGACTAGCTAGTTTCTGTCATTTAGGCTTCATCAGCGATCCTCTAATAGTTTCAAAGTTCCACAATTAACCCATGATCCCAAAGGACAAGAAAATAAAATCTACACTATAGTGAAGGGCAGGGAGACGTTCTACCGCCGCCACACAGTCACAGAGTCAGTCACCAGCTGTAGTGAGTCAATGTGTTCTTAAAAGGGTATCCTTTGGAAGTAAAGACTGCACCAAAGAACTGAAACTAGAGTGTGCATATTTCCTGGGTCAGACTAGCTGGTTTCTGCCATTTGGGCTTCATCAGTGACCCTTTAATAATTTCAAAGTTCCACAATGAAACCCATGATCCCAAAGGACAAGAAAATGAAATCTACACTTATGTTAGGTCATTTGTACATATTTATTATGGTATGGGTAGGTATGTAAGACATTTGTTAGGCGAGCATCGGTTAGGTAAAGTTAGGTCCAGTTAGATGAGGTAAGGTTAGGTTTGCATTGGTAAGGTGAGGTAATTAGCTTAGGTTGGCATTGATTAGGTAAGGTTAGGTCAAGTTAGGCTAGATAAGGGCAAATCAAACATCCAACAGTTGAAAGCTCAAAGGCGTGCAGCAAGATTTGTGACAGGGGACTACAGAACCACCAGCAGCCCCAGTCAGATGATCGCAGACCTTGGATGGGAACCTCTCTACCAGCCAAGGGCCAACTTCAAACTGGTAATGGTGTACCGCATCACGTATGGACTTATCGACATTCCAGCGCCACTGTATCTGCATCCATCAGCATTGAGCACTCGATGCCACACTTTGCGCTACATGATTCCCTTCTGTAGGACAGATGTCTACCGGAATTCATTTTTCCCACCAGCAATCAGGCTATGGAACCAGTTGCCAGAGACTATTGTAGCTGCCCCAACCCTTGATGACTTAAAGATGGGGCTGGCCAGCCAGGATTAACTATGTACAGACAATTTTATCCCTCTTTTAACCTGCACCTTGTTTGAGCCTCACGATCACCTTGTACATAGTTCACCACAGTGCGACAATGCTTCAGAGAAGGTCATGCACTATATTGGTAGAAGAAGAAGAAGGGCAGAATTATTAACAAACAATGTTAGGTGGGCATTGATTAGGTTAAGTTAGGTGAGGTTAGGTTGGGCTGGCATTGGAAGGTTAGGTAAGCTTAGGTGCGAATTGGTTAGGTAAGGGCAGAATTATTATCAAAGGTTAGATGGGCATTTGGTAGGTTAAGTTAGGTGAGGTTAGATTGGGTTGGCATTGGTTAGGTGAGGTTAACTTAGGTGGGCATTAGTTAGGTAGGTCAAGTAACGTGAGGTTAGGTTAGATAAGGGCAAAATAAGGAAGGTTAGGTGGGAATTGGTTAAGTAAAGTAAGGCCATGTTAGGTGAGGTTAGGTTAGGTTGGGTTGGCATTGGTAAGGTGACTTGACCTACCTAACTTATGCCCACCTAAGTTAACTTAGCTTAGGTGGGCATTGGTTAGGTAGATCAAGTTAGTTCAAGCTAGATGAGGTTAGGTTAGGTAAGGGCAGAACTATTAACAAAGAAGTAAGCAACATGATTTTTTTATTTTGAGAACATCGTATACAGTTTATATTTCTGGACTTTTTGACTTGTGGGCATGTTAAATCAGATAGACCCTGGCATGTAGTGTGAAACCATTTCTTACATGAAAGGCAACTAAAATATAATCCATTGTCCTCTGGCATCAAACAAGTGCAAACACAGGGATCTTCATAACTAGACAATGCTGGGTCCTTGGGTCTAATATGCCTACTCTTGGAAATATGCTAAAGGATCTGTTTTCAAAGAATTCAATCAGATGGAAACAAAAAATCTCCCCATTGGCATACCTTAATTGTGCCCAGATCCCCTTTAAAAGCCAATTCAGTGACATTTGCTATAGAAAACAGACCACAATCCCTATTGTTGGTTTGTTGATCACAACCCATGAATTTGAGTGTCAGCATAGCTTCATCAGTGTGAACAAGTTTGGCTATTGTTATTTCTACAGCAGAGGTAGGATTCCCAGGATTTGGCGAGCTGTCATAAATGGTAACATTACCTGACTTAGCTCCTAATGTAGAAAATACAAACCAATAGACTCCACTTCCATCTGGATCAGTGTTCATTGTTTGTATCAACTGTTGGATTCCGCACTTTCATTTAATGCTCTTATTATTCCAATCCTCAGGATTGTGTGTACAATCTCCTTCCATTATTAGGATTGGCTATAACATTAATATATTGCAACAGACTGCATGCTTGGTGATCAACCCAATCACTGCTGGCAACTTTGCTTTCCTCTTTAATTGCACGCCAGTGGGTCGGACTTCAGACTCTATGGTGGTTCCGACTTAAAGTAAGTAAGGTTGCAAAGATCAGGAATCGATACAATCAAGTACCACACCTGACCCAGGATACCAATGGGAAAGTGACAAACTCACAGAAGACACCACAAACGAGAGCCAAGAGGTCAGCCCTTTCCCAGCAGGTGACCACGAAGCACATATAAACAGACGCGCACAAAACATAGCAAACACAAGACAGAACAAAAACATAAAAGATCCACAAAAGAAGTACCGCCTTGGAACGGTCAGTAAAATATTTTACTGGAGGGCTTAAACAAGTTTTATGGCGCCAACCTTATCTATTGATGAGATGGTAGGGGCCTGATGCTTTGGCTGTTTGTCGAGCCCACCGGGGTTTACCTGTCGGATTTCTTTTGCTCCGGTATTCAGTTTTATTTACTGTTGAGTCCTTATCTTTGCTTTATCTCCTTATTATATCTTGATTTATATGTTTTAGGAGATGATGCATTGATAAGGTAGGGGTCTTTCATGCAAACCAAATATCTATGTGCCTTGATCCACATCTGAATTAAAGGTGAGATTGGCGTCGTTAAACCAGTTTAAACCCTCCAGTAATATATTTTACTGACTGTTCCAAGGCGGTACTTCTTTTGTGGATCTTTTATGTTTTTGTCCTGTCTTGTGTTTGCTATGTCTTTGTGCGCGTCTATTTATATGTGCTTTTTGGTCACCTGCTGGGAAAGGGCTGACCTCTTGGCTCTCGTTTGTGGTGTCAAACTGTGAGTTTGTCACTTTCCCATTGATATCCTGGGTCAGGTGTGGTACTTGATTGTATCGATTGCACCCTTACTTACTTTGAACTTATTATATTGTTTGCTGCACTCAAACATGATCTGTAGACCACCTATTTCTGGAAGCTGGAGGTGTATGAGTTGCATACTAGCATCAATGCTAGTGTCATTAAGCCAACCATCATCTTTACCAATGATCCTGTTTTTGTCTTCTCTTCCAAGATCATCGCTACCTGCATTCTTTCCCAGAGAATGGGTAATATGCACGGTCTGACTGTCTGTATAAACCTGATCGCCAGAATGTGGTCGTTTTCGACCTGATTTTTGCTTCATTTTACCTTCAGCTTTTTCCCTAACGTATGTTAGATTCATTGTTTTTCTTGGATTCCTGTATCACTAGGCTTAATTCGGAGACTTCACCTTACAGCTTATATATGGTGACAGGATGCCTTCATATCACAGGAACATGAATGTTTCGGGAACGATGAAACTTTAAAGACTGCACTTGAGGTTATCACAGTGAAGATGCCTAATTTTGGACTGAAACCAATCCATCCAGCTTAAATAATTTCTTGTGCCCTAACTTCATGCATATCTGATGTACCATTACTTTCTGTTGGAACAACTTCTAATTTCCAGTTCTTTAGAGACTCTATTATCTTTTCTGGGGCACACACTGGAAAGTTGCTAATTTATTCAATGTTGATGATCCTATTTTTGTAGTCATTGTGTAAGGAGTGATTTCCTAGACCAACCTTTCCTCGAGACATTTATTTCAGATAAAATCTACTGCAGCATGTGGAAAGCATACACAATCACATTAACAGGGACCTCATGCCAACTTTGAAGACTGCATGCTTGTTGGTCAACCCAATCACGGTTGGCAATTTTGCTGTCTTCTTTAATTGCACCCGGTGGGTCTGACTTCAGACTCTATAATGGTTCCGACTTAAACACTTATCTATTGATGAGATGGTGGAGGGCTGATGCTTTGGCTGTTGTCAGGTCCACTGGGGCTTACCTGTTGGATTTCCTTTGCACTGGTATTCAGTTTTAATTCCTGATCTTTGCACCTTTACTTACTTTTATGTACTGTTGAGTCCTTATATTTGCCTTATCTCCTTTTTATATCTTGATTTATATCTTTTTTGGGGATGTTGCATTGATAAGTTAGGAGGCTTTCATGCAAACCAAACATCTATGTGTCTTGATCCACATCTGAACTAAGGGCGAGGTTGGTGCACCGTTAAACCGGTTTAAGACTTCCAGCAAAATATTTTTACTGACCGTTCCAAGGCGGTGCTCCTTTTGTGGATCATTTATGTTATTTCTGTCTTGTTTTGTTATGCTTTTTATGCACGTCTGTTTGTTGATGCCTTGTGGTCACCTGCTGGGAAAGGGCTGACCTCTTGGCTAACGTTTGTGATGTCTAATTGCGACGTTGTCACTTTCCCATTGGTATCCTGGATCAGGTGTGGTGCTTGATTGTATGGATTCCTGATCTTTGCCCTCTTTCTTACTTTAAAAAATAGCTAAAAGAGGTTAAAAACGAATTATAATTCTGAAGAAAGCTCAGCGACAGAATTGAAGACAGTTCATGACATTTATGAAGACGAATCACCAACACATTTGCTTCATACTTATTGACATGGGAATCTAAAGTATACCTGAAAATGTTAAGAATTTAAGATTAATTTGTAAAATGATGTCTGGAGACCCATGGCTTCTGTACTCTGTTGTCTCGCAGTATCTTTGATGGTATATGTGACTCCATGAGCAAAAGAACTTTGTTCTTAAACGTCATCCAGAGGTGCTCGACATCTTTGGTTTTTGCTGATTCCTGAAATTCAGCTTGAAAAGACCTCAGTTCTGTTTTCATGGCATCGTAATCCGCTTTCCTGTATTGAAAGACTTTTCTTGGGGATGTCTTAACTCTCATGTGTCGAAGGCTGGACTCTATGAAGACAGCTTCATGGTCTGAAGCCCTGGAATAACTTCCACCTTGTTGACTAAGGTCTGATTGCTGGTAAAGAACAGATCTAAGGTACTTGATGAAGTTTCTGTTATTCTTGTGGGTTCTGTAACCACTTGGTCAAGGTGTACATGTCTTTCACGATGGTCAGAAGTTGATTTGATCTTTTATGTTTTTGTTCTGTCTTATGTTTGCTATGTCTTTGTGCGCGTCTGTTTATGTGTGCTTTGTGGTCACCTGCTGGGAAAGGGCTGACCTCTTGGCTCTCGTTTGTGGTGTCTAACTGTGAGTTTGTAACTTTCCCATTGGTATCCTGGGTCGGGTGTGGTACTTGATTGTATCGACTCCTGATCTTTGCACCCTTACTAACTTTGAAACTGCACTGTTAGTTGCATATGGGACAACGCTTTCTTTTTCCCAGGTGATATCAGGTAAGTTGAAATCACTGCCAAGCCAGAGATGTGCTCCCTTATCAGTGGGAATACGGCTCATGATTGACAGCAACTCCTGTAAGTACTCAGGGTTGTTCTTGTCAGCGGGTTACAGAAAGATCCTACGTAGAGATCGCTGCTACCTTGGACCTTGATCTTCGTCATGATTTTCATCAACAAACACACCAAAAAATAAGTGAGTTTGACCAGGAAATGCCACAATCACACACTGCAGACCAACCCCCAGGGGGGGGGGGGGGGGGGGGTTGGTTCTCTGATATTTTTATACATACGTAGGCTCGGGTCATTTCTTATGGTTCAAATTTTTGAATTTCAATATTTTTTGGGGTTTTCAGAAAAATTAATATTTTTGGGGGTATGAAAATTTTGTAGATATTTTTTTGGAGTCATCCAAAAATTGGACTAGTTTTAGGGGTTTTTCTATGTATTTTAGGGTCTTTACTTAAGGTAAATATACAGAATCAGGATATTTTTTGGGATAGCAAAAATTTCAAATATTTTTTTGGAGTGCTTGAAATTGGTGATATTTTTGGGGTAAACTGTAGATGCTGGGTCCGAGCCTACGTATGCAGAAAAAAATAGAGTACCCCCCCCCCCCCCTGGGACCAACCCACGGCACCATGAGGAAGAGACACAGGACACTAACAGCCAAACGACAGCATGAACACAATTTAAGTAAATTTAAGCAACCTCTCTATTCCTTAACGAGATTATCGCAGGTCCTGAAGTATCCCCCAGGACTATTTTTACTTTGAACAACTTGGAACCAGTTTAAGTACTGGTTCAACCCAGCAAGACAGTGAAGTAATTCCAAGGGGAAAATCTTTGGGTCCGCCAGGATTCGAACACAGAACTCCTGCGTGACAGTCAACCACACTAACCATGTCGCTAAAGAGTTAACCCAACAGCGAGGCTGTTAGGAATGGCACTGTCACTACACTCTTCCCCCTTTTATTTCCTGAGAGCCGGGCATCAACCACAACCTAGGGGATCCCACTACCGCTCCCAGAGGCCAACTCAGGCGCTACCAAATTACCGCTCCCACCAGTGAAGTAATTCCAAGGGGAAAATCTTTGGGTCCGCCAGGATTCGAACCCAGAACTCCTGCGTGACAGTCGACCACTCTAACCATGTCGCTAAAGAGTTAACACAACAGCGAGGCTGTTAGGAATGGCACTGTTACTACAACAGGAAATCGTCCCGACATGACTGGAAAAATGTTGAAGGGGCGTAGTGCATCAAAGCAAGCAAACAAAATATTTTGCATGTCACAAACACTTATTAGGTGGGTTGCTAGGTAAGTCAACGGAGGAACATATGCTGAACTAAAGTATATTCAGTGCGGAGCTACGTTTCTAAGTTGGAAACAATATGGCGGACACAGTTCACGATCCAATGTCTCTTGGAGGAAGAGAGGTGCTTTCTCCTTTCGTAGACGATGGGTTTGTACAAGTTGATAACGAAACACATGTTTTAAATTACGACACAAACATCCTAAATCTAGATGACAATAGAGAAGTCTCCCCAGGCGCCGATATGGACGGTGATTCAGAAATTCCAAGAACAAGCACAGAATCCGTTGATCATGAAGAAGACGCGGATATTGAGGTACAGTCAAGTCCCCTAACATTGCGCGGCCCCTAACATTGCGCACTAGCCCAAATGACTATGCTACATTTAATCAGATAAAATCTTTTTCGATATCTAGTATCAGGCTGCTAATGGAGAGAGAAAAGCAGCAAAACATTTTAACTTTAAACTTTCGTAGCTGAGCAGGGGTGGATTTCGGCAAAAAATTACAAAAGTTGTTAAAAATTTTCAGATCTAAATTTCAAAAGACCCAGACTTCAAAATAATTATTTTGAATCAAGTTTTTGTTGGAGTAAATTGTTGAGAACAAGCTGGTGTAACTTTCCCTGGTATATTTTGTAAAAGCAATTTATTAAAGAGAAGTTGTTGAAAATTTTGCAGAAAGTGCGCAATGTTAGGGGACTATTTTCAATGTCTTAAAGCAGGGGGGTTGTGCACTTCAAATCAAAATTGCTAGAAATTGGGAAAATATTTTTCATTTTGAACTCTATGTAAATAACATATAATGATTACTTTATATGGCTGTGCACACTTTTTCGATTTTGTTTCTTTCTTATTGTATCCAACTGAGGTTAAAAGGCTTAAGTGCGCAATGTTAGGGGCCTTTACCGTAAGTATTTTCGCGTCACAGAAAGGTGGTATGGCTTGCTGGCATTCTCAGTCGTTGCATCCTAATCTGCTTATTTTTTTCAGGTAGCTGGGTCCGAGCCAACATGTTCTATTCATTGCAAACAATAGTGGAGTAAGCTAATTTCGCCAAGAATGTAATTTCGCCAATTGAACATTCCCACAGTTTTTTCACTTGTGTGATGTCACATGCTCATTCTGAAAAGGGGATTTTCAAGGGAAAAAGAAAAGCTGTCTGTTTAGTTGTTAAGCAGTAAGAAAATGCATTTGCAAGTGGTAAAATAATGGTCACTTACCTGCATCAATGTTTTCCCGCCATTTTCACTAATTCCTTTTAACCTCAATCTTTAAATTATGGTCCTGATATGTTTTATTATTTGAATACATTGTTTCCCCCATCTTCATTTGTGTTGACATCATCACGATGGAGGTAAGAAATCTCAGTGATGTAATTGGGTCCCAAGTGGGGAATTAAATCAATGATTTTATCATAGGGGGGTTCTTATTAATGTTGAGACTCAGAAGCAATGGTCTGGCTAATAAGCAGCTGTACGGACCATATATCTAAAAATGATTTTTTGATAAATTATATCAATCTTTCACTTGCAATGGCTTGATCATCGATGTATCCCTAAAGTACATAAAAAATAGCTTTATGTCTACCTTTTCATTTACTGTCAGTATGGTAGCACCCCAATGAACCTAGGGGTTCAAATCAATGTGCATTTAAATTGAATATAGAAAAAAAAAACATGACTGAAATATTTTTGATTACAATAAATTAAATTATAGAAGATTCACAATAATTTATGTTCATTGACTGAAAAAAATGGTTTGTCTCGTAACATCTATTGATTTTTTATCTATCCAACCCTTTAAAAGATTCTTAAAAGCCCTCTTTTTTCAGGAAAACAAGAGTTGTCGAAATTAGATTACTTTTTTCAAGATGGCGGAAAAACGGGGGCACAAACAAATCAAAGTTTTTGAAAATTAAAAAAAACAAATTTTGATGGTCTTAAGTATCACACATTATTATAAAAGGTTGAAATTTTATGATAAAATCATTTTCTGGTCAGGTTGTATTTTGTTTTGCTATCTTCAAAGCCATATTTGCTTATGTTGGCGAAAACTGATTATCCCAGTATATTAGACTGCTCCCTTTGATGCAGTCTGACATGTTTCCTATTGTTTGTTTTCATTTAAAAAATCCAGTCTGAAGTGCATATGCAGCAGACGTCTAAAGTTGATGGCACTTTTATGCCAAACAAGTGACGGGGTAACATATTTTACTTTGTTAATGCTATATATTTGACCGAGTGCGCGATGTGGAGGTTATAGGCTACATGGCATTTGCTATCAGCAATTATTTTCTGTAAATATGAGTGATAGCAGTGAAATAAGTATGCCATTTTTTTTACCACAGTACATCAGTTTATCAATCTGAGCCCATGCATTCATCCATCTATGAATGATGTATGACAGTAAATATAGATTAGCCCCCCTTTCCCATACCATTGGTGACCAAAATAGATGAAAAAGTGCAACACAACAGTGGTCTAGATAAGGATTTGGACCAATGGGTAAATCACCCCCGACTTTTTAATTTAATGAGTATTTAAAAATTTTACTCCCTACTTAAAATATCAAATAGCAGAAACTTAGTCCTAGCTAAGCATCAGTTCTGTTGCAAAGCCTTGTGAAAAGACCATTTTTATTTGCTTTGTATTAATTTATCTAATGCATGTTACATTTTTAGGAAAACTTCCAAGAGTAACACAAATGGTGTATATTTATAGTAGGTTTTTTCTTACTAAGGATAAAAGAGTTCACCACATAAATTGAATATCAGTGCTGAAACCTCAAACTGCAAAGGGTACCTTCACCCTTCAATTTAATTTTCAATGCTGATTTCCAAAAAAATAATGAAATACCCTTTACCCCCTCTTATCTGGAGCCCTGACACAAGTTTTTGTTGGATTAGATATCTAAAGCAGTAAAATAACTGTTAGTACATATATAGCTAAAATTCGAGACGCGTACATTAAAATTTGGCAACTTAAATTGCTTACGATAAAATATTCGAAAAATTCATCTGTTAATCAATGAAACCTATAATGGCCATTTTCGCTCTGTACATTAATTTTAGAATGTGTTTAATCAGTAATCACAACTTTTATTTATCTTCATTATAGTTTAGGCAGAAAACCATTAAATTTTAGACAGAAAAAAAAATCACTAAACTTTAATTTTTTGGACTAAAATCGCTAATCAATATAAAATATGGCCAAAATTGCTGTCAGATAGAAGTGCCATCTAAAAGTTACTGCAGGCATCATTTGTGATTTTGTTCCTACTTTCAGAAGCTGAATAATCCTAAGTTAAATTGCATTTCTAATGATAATTAATTTATAATCAATAGTAATAAATTACTACTAATAATAATGATAATATTAAAAAAAAATGATAACACAGAGTATCATCTGCTATTAGTCCTGAAGAACCCTATAAGGGTAAAAGGCTGATGCAAATGTCTTTAGATAGGAGTGCATAACTTCCTTTCTTCTAAACCTAAACATGTAGTATGGGACCGTGTGGGTACTCAAAAGAACATAGGAGCACCCAAAAGAAATGTTAAAACTGATGGATATTTACAGCTTTATGCTCACATTTTTTGTTTATCTAGACCTACAGTAAAATCTGCCACTCACAAATAGACAAAACAAAGATCTTAATGATAAATGGTAGCTTAATGAAGGTCGAAAGTATTGCAGAATGCTCCCCTTGGAGCATTCTGCAAATTTTTGACCTGCATTAAGTGATAATCGGTCTTGAAAATTGAATTTTCAATCTTCTATTTAAGTGGCAGCTTAAGACAGGTTTTACTGTATATGTATTGTCTTGTCGTTTTACAGTTGTCTCCAGGTGGTATTTTGGATGAAGAAACTGTTGGAAGAGGCCTGTCTAATCTGGGACGATCTGCTGATGGCAAAAAGCATGTTTTCCTGAACTGTACAGTTCCTGTAAGTTATCGTCTTTGACCTAATAAGCTTACTGTGTGTAGAGCTTTTTTTAAAGTTCTGTTCCCTCTTTTGAAAATTGTGTAGATCCAGATCAGCTGGCTTCTAATGAAGCCAGCTGATCAGGATCCACACCTTTTTCATCAAACAATGTGATTGAATTATAAAATAATCACCACTGAGTTGACTAGAAAACAAAAGTTCATATCTATAGTGTAAATAACCCATTAAGTATTTGATGTGTGCTTATAAGAGCACATGCACTTATTTGTTATATTAGCATTTGAGTACCATTTACCAATTACCATATGGCCTTAGACAAGAGTGGGGTTTTTTTTCATTTAAAAAATAGCAGCATCCTCTTTCTCTGAGACAATTGGACCAGATTATGAGAAAAAGCATTAATTTCATAGATGTGCATGCAGGCCTTAAAATAGTAAGAGTGTGTGACAAAAACATACTTTTCTTATTTCTCAACCAAAACATATTTTGTGAGTACTCAAAGGTCTCATTAGATTCAGATTCTTTTGAGCACAAAAAACATTTGTTAAAACTGATGGATAAGAAAATATTTCCAATTTTAAGCTAAACAATTTTGTTTATCTAAACCTAAGATATGCGTAAAGCTACCGGTAAATTATTTAAACATGCCTTTTTAAAAAAAAATATGAACATGTACCACAGATGCTCCTGTCATGAGAACATTAGAAAAGATAAAAAAGCCAGGTTCTTCACATTTGTAATGTAAATGTGACCCTGATAGTCTCATCAGATTTCAAGCTCTTACACATAGCCTTTGATCATAAGAAAGGTATTGAGATTAACATGTGACAATTAAATAGATCATAAATATTTCTATTTCACCGATGTTGCAATAATGTTATATCATAAAAGTAGCCACTGTCATTAGCTCCAGGTTTTCTTGATTTGAAATGAACATGTTTACTTGATAAACTTAATTACATGTATATATTCTCTTTATTCTGCTGGTAAATGTAACTGGATCCATAGATATTTTTATCCAAAAGTACACAAGTATACACAGGGATGCTTCATTTGGCATTGTCCTGTGTTAAATCATTAGTATGACATACCTGTAGCATTTTACAATGATGTTTGACACACATAAATTTTGCTCTATTAACATGTGGAAAACAACATCATCTTCACATAAAGTAGATGATTTATATGGAAAGTTTGAAGATTTTACACAACAGAAAAGCATATAGATTCAGTTAGATATTTTGATTGATACAGGATCAGTTGATTCAATCGATCGATTGAATCATGTCAATAACCGTTTTTCTTTTCCGATAAAACCGTACGCCGACCGATACACAGCACTATTTGACAACCACTATAAGTTCAATTTTGAGATTCTCATATGAAGATTCAAGCATCTTCTTAAACATATAATTGCAGGGCTTTAACCTGATAGATATTGCAGTACTGGCTTCCTTTACAGAGTTGCAGAAGGTGGAAATTCCATATAACCAGCTTACAGGTAACTGATAAAGGACCATCAAAACTTCTCACACCTTCCATTTATTTTGACAGGCACCTAAAACTTCTTATATTTTATTATCATAATTGTTGGACTATTCAGTCTTCCAAACAGTGTTAACAATAACCAGCCTGCTGATCAGTCTACAGTATTTGCCATTCCAGCATTAAGATTTAGCATACACGTGTCAAGTTTCTCAAATAGATTTGCATATCTTTTTATTTTTTAATAAGGTTTCAAAATAGTTATGGTATATAAATATGGAGGCTGGAGCCATTGATTCTCACAGGTGCACCAATATTTCTCATTCTTGCTGTTAAGCACTTTTTCAATTAGTTTATCAATAATTAAGAGATACCTATATATAAACTCACATGAGTGCCATCCCACAAGTACTTACTGTTTAGTGTCACTTTAAGTGCACTAACTGTAAAGTGTCACTTCTCATATAGTGTACCACTGTACCTATAATGGTATGCGTGAGTGCTACTTAACATTAAGTGTCACTTCACATATACTTATTACATATATTAAGTTCCTTAACATAAAGTGCACTTACTGTTAAGTATCACTTCACATATACTTACTCAGAGCTCCAGATAAGAGAGAGTAAAGGGTATTTCAGCATTTATTTTTTGGAAACCAGCATTGAAAATTAAATTGAAAGGTATAAAAATACCCTTTGCAGTTTAAGGTTTCAGCACTGATATTCAATTCATGTACTGAAAACTTTTACCTTAGTAAGAAAAAAACCTAGTAATATACACCAATTGTATAAATCTTGGAAGTTTTCCTAAAAATGTAACATGTATTTAATGCAATCAACTTTTTAAGCAAATAAAATGGGTCTTTTCACAAGGCTTTGCAACAGAACTGATGCTTCTGGGACTGAGTTTCTGACTGTTTGTCATGAAATACTTCATTTATGTTACTGTTAAGTGTCTCTTTACTTATATGTACTCACTCGTACTTAATGTTAGGTTTACTTCATTTAATGTTCTTGTTTTGTTATGAGTAACTTCACTAATACTTAGTGTTATATACAGTAAAACCTGTGAAACGGCCACTCAAAAATAGACAAAACAAAGATCTTAATGACGAATTGTTGCCTAATGAAGGTCGAAAGTATGCCCAAATTGGAGCATTCTGCAATACTTTTGACCTGCATTACGGGATAATTGGTCACGAAAACCAATTTTTAGTCTTTTTGAGAGTGGCCATTTTACACAGGTTTTACTGTATACTATTGCAGTACTTTCCTCCATTACAGAGCTGTATTAACGAAGTGACACTTAACAAAACAGTAATTAACAGTTGAGTGTATACCATCCCTCATGATTATGAGGGATGGTTTTGTGTGTTGCCATTTGGAGGTGGGGGGACTAACACAAAAAGAAGTTGAGGATTTTATTGAAGTACAAAACCTCATTAAAGTTTGCTCTTAACCAATCAAAGGCTCTGAGATATGTGTAAAATTTATGTATTTGGAACCAGTAGCAATAAATATATGAATATAGTTTGTTTTTATTTGATCAACATTTTACAAAAAAGTGTCTCAAGTAAGTTGATTTTCAGATTGGAAAACCAAATTTTGCTTGCATAATAAAGTTAAGAAGGAGGTGTTGATAAGGAGAGATTCATAAATTATTAGGCCAAGAAAAATGATATGTGTGGTTACCTGACCTACCCTAAATTTTAACCCCCTACCCTAAACTTTTTTCTCCAAATTTTGAAGTTGGGAGAGAATAGCAGAACAAAATAATTTTGTTCTGCCAATCTCTTCCAACTTCAGAATTTGGAGAAAAAATACATATCAAAATGACCATCTTCAATAGAAATCTAAATTTCTATACATTCAGTCTTTGGCATTGGAAGTAAAAGCATTAAAGCAAGGTTATGTCTTCAAAAATAGACCCTTTTATATATCAGTTTTTGTCTTATTTCATTTCCAAGCTGGTCTGAATAGTCCAAGAAAAGAAGTTTTCAAAAAAATAAAGATAGTATCCTACCTACCTACCCTAATTGTTTTCACAGTGTAACTTGAACCACACATATTTTTTTATTTGGCCTTATGCTATTGTTTTCAGATTTATCTCCTTTGAACAATCTTCCATATCTTCTAATCCTTGGTGCTTCTCACAACTCGCTGACAACGATACTAGACTCACACCACCAAAGAACCTGAATTATTATTAGCTATTGTTTTCAGATTTATCTCCCTTGAACAATCTTCCATATCTTCTAATCCTTGATGCTTCTCACAACAAGCTGACAACGATACTAGACTTCACACCACCAAAGAACCTGAATTATTATTAGCTATTTTTTCAGATTTATCTCCCTTGAACAATCTTCCATATCTTCTAATCCTTGATGCTTCTCACAATAAGCTGACAACAATACTAGACTTCACACCACCAAAGAACCTGAATCTTTATTATGCTATTGTTTTCAGATTTATCTCCCTTGAACAATCTTCCATATCTTCTAATCCTTGATGCTTCTCACAACAAGCTGACAACGATACTAGACTTCACACCACC
Organism: Loripinus fragilis; assembly: GCA_964019695.1. NCBI lineage: Eukaryota > Metazoa > Mollusca > Bivalvia > Lucinida > Lucinidae > Loripinus > Loripinus fragilis. The sequence goes on along the minus strand of OZ026520.1, from coordinate 39,720,029 downwards.
CAAGAACCTGAAGGAAGTGGATTTGTCGTTTAATGAGATTGAAGAGATGTCCGACCTATCAGCTCACCACTGTCTCGCCAAACTGAATCTGGACAGTATCCTTTTTCCCTTACAATCCTAGGGCCAGTTAACCAAATTGTTTTAGCGTAAAATTGCGATTATTTTCTTATCCATCAGTTGAAACATGTGTTTTGGGTACTCAAAAGAACCATCTCATCAAGACGGTTCTTTTGAGTACCCACAACCTATGTTTTGGTTGAGAAATAAGAAAAAAAAATCAGGTACGCACTCTTATCTGGTGACCTGACAATGTCTCCACAAAGGTCCAGATAAGCAAAGCGTTTACTATTTAATTGTGATGATTAGCTCATACATCAGTTAAAACATGTGTTTTGAGTGCTCAAAAGAACCGTCTCATCAAGACGGTTCTTTTGAGCACCCACAACCTATGTTTTGGTTGAGAAATAAGAATAAAAAATCAGGTATGCACTCTTATCCTTATCTGGAGGCCTGACAATGCTTCCACAAGGTCCAGATAAGCAAACAGTTTACGATTAGCTTATACATGTGTTTTGGGTGCTCAAAGGAACCCTCTCATAGTGACAGTTCTTTTGAGTATACCCACAACATATGTTTTGGTTGTAAAATAAGATGAAATTCTTCTTAATTAGGCACACTTAACTGAAGGCCTGCTTCCATAGTATGCACAGCCGAGATAAGATGCTTGTTAAATAAAAAAAAAAAAAAGAGATGTATCTGATTTATCTCTTTAATAATGAAAATATTTGCCATGTTTAAATATTTATTGAAGGGTGTCACAATCATGGAGATGCTTCCATTAAGTACCCACAACATAATTAAAGGCCAGCATGAGAGGTATGTAGAGTTCTCGAGAGAGAAGGATCAAGGTATGAAGTTGAACCTTGTGTGAGAGATAGAGAGAGGGGGATGGACAGATGGACAAAAAGTCTTCCCTCAAAAGGGAATGAATCATAATTGAGTTATTGACTGTCCTGCTCCAAACTTGGCAAAGGGGTGTAATTCCTGTTCTATTTTAAACCAAATTTTATGTTTCGCATAATGTATATGTACCTTAATTTCTCATATAGTTTTCATTACTTTTTTTCACATTGATGGCCTTAAGTTTCCTTGACTGAGTTCTTAGATAATTCCATAAAAGAGATCAAAGGGCTGGAGAACTGTCACAGATTGAAAAATTTAAGCGTGGCACATAACAAGATAGAGAAAATACAAGGTCTAGACAGGCTTCCTATACAGTACCTCAATTTGGTAAGTACCAAATTCAACCTCAGGCCTTTAGTTGAGAGTGTGTAACGAAAATATATATATTTTTTATTTCTCAACCAAATCATATGTTGTGGGTACTCAAAAGAACCGTCTCAATGAGACGGTTCTTTTGGGCACCCAAAACATATGTTAAAACTGATGGGTAAGAAAATCTTTACAATTTTACGCTAAAAAATTGTGCTTATCAAAACATGTGAACCTTATAAGTGCACTGAGGGCATAATCTTTTCAATATCATAGGTCAAGATAAACAAACAAAAAAATAACGTAAAATTGTAAATATTTTTTTCATGTAACAATGTGGTATTTTGACAAGTGTAGACTCAGACGAGCCTGTGCAGCCTCCTTTTAAGCTTAGAGACTCCAAATGATGTTCGGTCAGTGGCCTAAGAGTAATAGAATATTAAAGCGACAAGCAACGGCTCTGATCAGACTGCGCATATGTGCAAGCTGGTCTGAGCCTTTGCTTGTTGCACATACCACATTGTTGTAAATCTCATGTGGTGGCTCATGTGTTTTGGATGCTCATGAGACAGTTCAACTTCTTTTGAGCACCCACTTCATATGTTTTGGTTGGGAAATATGAAAAGTAATTTTTAATTATGCATTCTTAATTAAAGGGGCCTGATTATGCTATACCCTCCTTTGAAAACCATGTAGTTACAGATCAGCTGGCTTCTGATGACTGCTTTAGGAGCAGTTTGATCTGGGTCCACACTGTTTGTCATAGAGGCCTCTTAAACATTTCAGCAGACTAGAAAAGCAGACAACTTTTGTTGTGATTGGCACTCGAAGGGTTTCAATACAGTACATGACAAGGCTATCCTTAAAAAAGTCATTGTTTGGTGTCATGAGACCAACTCACTCAAAATACCACCTACCCAAAATGTTTTATGGCTATTTTGGAGATATAATTTTTTTATTCTAATTTTAGACATTATTCTTTATTTTTAATAAATAAGTGAAAAAAATACCTACCCTCCTATCCACCAGGCAAATTATGAGTATAGTGAGTCTGACAGCTAAAACATTTTTTTTAAGGATGGCCCAACATATTTTCGATCAGATTATGGGGCACAATTTGAAAGTTGACCGGGCCGCATAGCGCAGTAGGTAACGTGTTTGGCTACAGATGCAAGTCTGACTGCAGATCAAGGGGTCGCGAGTTTGATCCCACCACGGTCCCATACTTTCGTGGAGATTGATCATGAAATAATTTCTATGGTCATTCTCCTCCCTTCCGCTGAATCATTCAAGAAGGGTTTTTGTCAGTTACAAGCGAAGGTATATGCAGGAAGTACTGGTTAACCTCTTGTTAAGCTTGCCCAGGAAAAAGTGTGGTTAGGTGAACTGACCGTCCCGCAATGACCATAGCTGTTGACTTGGGACGTTAAGCAACAAAACAAACAACCTTTATGACTTTCTTGGGGTCATGCAATTCTCTAATCATGTATTGTTTTCTCTCTGCTTTCAGTGTCACAACCAGTTAACAAGGATTGAAAATATTGAGTCCCTTAGGTTGCTTAGAGTAAGTATTGGTTCAGGCTTTACTCTTGTGATTGGGGTGTCTGTTGAGAAATTGGAGAGAATTGACTATATGTGGCAATATTTCACTTTCAAGATATTTCCTTGTATGCACCTTGGTATCCTGCATCAGGTGTGGTACTTGATTGTATTGATTTTTGATCTTTGCACCCTCACTTTGTTTTGAAAGATGTATTCATTTTCTCATGAATGGTGTTCATCCCTATAAGTTACATGTAGTTCAAAATGAATGGCAGTCAACGTTTACTTAACCTGTGGCATTCATACTTTCATGAACCTCTGATCTTTTTTTCTTAAATTCTATTTAAAACAATTATCCCTTCTAGATCTTAGATACTTTTTTCAGTTAAAAATGAAGTCTAGATACTAATTTTACCCAATGAACAGGGTTGACACGGTCAGGGAAAAAATTCTGGAATACGAGAATTTTTCCAGGTGAGGGAATTTCATTTTCAGTCAGGGAAATTTAGAAAAAATGAAAAAGTCAAGGAAAAGTCAGGGAATTTCAAAATTTTACAAAAAGTTTGCTAGATAACAGGCTTAGAACTGGGAATTTTTTTTATTTCTATAAATTGATGCAATATTAGAAAGCTCCATATTGCATGGAGATCATTATAATGCTGTTACATCGTGGCTTCCTTTTTTCCACAGGTTTATTGTGGGGCTGTTTATTCCTCAGATCTTTCATAGCCCTCTTTTATCATTACATTTTGGTCTAATTTTCAGTTTTAATATTTGTCTGATGGTGCTATAGAAAACCTTATTTTAATTACAGCATGTGAATTTCTCTGGTAACAAATTGCTTGCAATTTATGTTCAGAAACATTCCTTTCCTGATATTTATGGTTTGAGATTTTTCTCTGAAGATTAAATCAGCAAGCATAAATAGATCTATTTGTACAAATTTTCGAATTGTCAATGGATGAAAATGGTTAAAATCGGCCTCCCGAAAGGGTCTGAAAAACTGTCGAAAGTCAGGGAAAAGTAAGTGAAAAGTCAAGGAACTTTGAAAAGGATATTGAGTGGCAACCATGGATGAATATGTGAGCAATGACACTACAACATACCATATTCATCCTAATAATGCACATGACTTTTCCAAAGTTTTATACCATTTAATTTTGTAAGCAGTGTAAACCCAGCTTAACTGAATCCACACTGTTTTTTCATCCACTTGATGAATCCATTAACTGAAATGTTCATAGGTTTAGATAAACAAAAATTTTCAGCGTAAAATTGTCAATATTTTCTTACCCATAATTTTTATGTTTTGGGTGCTCAAAAGAACCGTCTCATTGACACGGTTCTTTTGAGTAACCACAACATTTGTTTTGGTTGAGAAATAAGAAAATTATTTTTCTGGTATGCACTCTTAACTAAAGGCCTGAATGTTGATTCACCACAGCTCCATATTGCATGAAGATCATATAATGCTGATACATTGTACTACCTTTTTCTCCCAGCTAGGTTTTTTGTGGGTCTGTTTTTTCCTCAGATCTCTCATAGCCCTCTTTTATCATTACATTTTGGTCTAATGTTCAGTTTTAACGTTTGTCTGATGGTTCTATAGAAAACCTTATTTGAGCCACGACATGAGATTTCCAACAATGTGGAATGTGCTACCAGCAAAGCCTCAGATCAGCCTGCGCATACGCGCAGTCTGATTAGAGCCTTTGCTAGTTACTTGAATATTCTATGACTGTTAAGCTACTGACTGTACATCATTTGGAATTTTCTCAGCTTAAAAGGAGGCTGCACAGGCTTGTCTGAGTCTACACTTGTTACAATGCCACATTGTTGGAAATCACATGTCGCGGCTCATTTGAATTACAGCAAGTGAATTTCTCTGGTAACAAGATAAGAAGTCTGAGTGGAATTGAAGATCATGATTTATTGGAGACAGTTGACCTTGAAGATAATGAGGTAAGCCATGTTCAAGCTTGATCATGGGCCAGATTTGATCAATTATAATGTCAGTTTCAGTGACAACTAAAGCATAATTCAAGATGTATAAGCAGTTTTTTGGCTTAAAAATGTAATAATTTTTTATCAATCAGTTTAAACATGTGTTTCGGTACTTTCAAAAGATCTGTTTCATTGAGACATTTCTTTTGAGTGCTTGCCTATATCATATGATTTGATTGAGAAATAAGATTTTTTTGAATTATAATTCCACATTCTTATGTAGAGGTCTATAAATACCGTTGACATTATAGGGAGTTCAATGCTTTAATTTGATCAGCTGCCTACAGGAATGCATTCTCATGCACCACACTCATCCTTACCAATAAGTCCTCTGTATATATATATAGGATCTTACATGAGGGCTCATGTTTAATTGAATTTATTAAACTAGTTCGGGAAAAGAGATAAAATGCGAGGCTTGCCGTGCATTTTATCTCTTTTTCTCGAGTTTAATAAATTCAATACTACAAGAGCATGAATGTTAGATTCTATTTATCATATGGCATTAAGATCACTTTGAAGTCTCATTTCTGGCGTAAAAACGTCATCATTTTGGTTTTATGTACGCAACGTTTTTGTTTGATTTGATTCTTTACGTCCCATCAACAAACTTTCAGTTATATAGGGACGGGTCTTCCTGGGTTGAACCAGTACTAAGCTAGGATAAATGTGTCTTGCTCAAGGAGCACAATACAGTGACACCGGTGAGGCTCGAACCCGCGGCCCTTCGGTCTCGAGTCAAGCACTCTACCACTGAGCCACTGTGCTCCCTATGTACGCAACGTTGTTATCTATAAACCACTAGTGGTTTACTGATATAATTGCATGGTGTTATTTCACTCTCAGACGCGACGTCATATGATAAAACATATAACATCTCACATCTTGTCAGGATTTGGGTCATTGTACCAACTTCCTGTCAAATCATAAGCTCCAATCATTGCTTTTGGTGAGGTTCCCATCAGCATTGGTGGGACTGTATGTGATAATCTTAAGTACTGCTTGGCAAATTTTAACCAAATTTGCATGGATATAACATTGGTTGGTGTATGACGAAATGTTGATTAAACCTTTTGTATTCGCCTACTATTCGGGAAACCCCTAAACAAGTACTTTTGCAGACAGTGAAGACCCAGATGAAATGCAGCATAATGCTGCATTTCATCAGGGTCTACACTGTTTGTAAAGATGAAAAAGATTTTCAGGCAAAATTTTTTTCATTATAACCTGACACCCCTAGAAATGTACAATGGACTGTCCCAAGTTTATTGTATCAAACCAGAAGGATGAATCCATTAGTATACAAAGGGTTAAGTTCTTGTGACTGTGACCTAATTTTCATAAGTTTGGTATAAACTGCCAAATACAAACAAAAACTTGTGTGTGTACCCTATCAGCTGACCTGTTGGATGAATGGCCATTATATGCTGGTTTGTCTGTTTTCTCTGAAAAAACAACAACAAAAAAGTTTTTGTTTGATTTGATTCTTTACGTCCCAGTCAATAATCTTTCAATTACATTGAGGCTGGTCTTCCTGGGTTGAACCAGTACTAAGCTAGGATTAATGTGTCTTGCTCAAGAACACAACACAGTGACGCCGATGAGGCTTGACCCCACAGCCCATACAAAATGTTTTACTTTATAATCATGTTGCTACATATCTAAATTGATGACACCAGTTACTGTGGTATTTTATGTTAAAAAAGCTTGGAATGCTAAATTGCTTCATTCTTGAGACACATGTCATCGAAGCCAATTTTAAAATGTTTAAACAGATGTTTTATTGTTAATTAGGTAATAGATATAACAGAGATGAAATACGTCATGGAGCTGCAAATGTTGCGCCAGCTGAACTTGTTACGGAACCCAATCCAGGAGCTACCTGACTACCGATTGTCAATTCTGTTCAGGTTACAGAGACTCACAGAGCTTGACAGACATAAAGTGGAGGTGGAGGAAAAGGTATGTCTCTCATCCATTGTTGACTGGAAACTTGTTAACCCTTAAAGCTCCAAGAAAAATGCATCTGAAAATGTTGTCTGCTGAAGTCGTCTGCTACAAATAATTGCAAATTTAAGTATACAAGCAAAAAGTGTGGACCCAGAACAGACTGCTCCTATAGGAGCAGTCTGATATGGGTTCACACTGTTTGCCATTTCAGCAGATGAGAAAAGCAAACGACTTTTGTTGCGATTGGCGCTTTAAGAGTTAATAGGTACTTTCGGAAAAAGTGAAAACCCAGCTGAAATGTTGCATTCTGAGAGATATCTTGAAAAAGTTTGTTTTTTAACAAAATCAACAGATAATACAACAGCATGCAAAATTGTCCAGCATGCAAGGAGTTTTAAAGTAATCACAGTAGGGTAACAAATCAATAAATTACCTGCTCTCTGCTCACCTACAGTAACACCTGTGTAAAACGGCCACTCTAAAAAAACGAAAATTGTTTTTTATGAACAAATTATCACTTAATGCAGGTCAAAAATATTGCAGAATGCTCCAAGGGGAGCATTCTGCAATACTTTTGACCTTCATTGAGCTACCATTTTGTCATTAAGATCTATGTTTTGTCTATTTTTAAGTGGCCGTTTTACACAGGTTTTACTGTATTTCAAAAGATGAAAACACCAATGCACCCCAAAATATAAATATTAAAGTTTTCACTTATGTCAATACCTATTTGTGCTACTAAATGTGATGAAGAAGGATGTGGTGAGGATCTTTTTTCTCATTGAAGCTTTTTAATAAGAATTCAATTGAGATGAAGTGATAATCGCCACCATGTTTTGTAAGGAAGATAAGTATTGAAACATTCAAAATACTTTCATATTGGTGCGTCCCTTCTCAAAAGGGGTCTACATTTGGAGGAAAGACCTTGATCCCAGAGTCTTTCTGTCAATAGAAGATCTTATTTTGAGAAGGATCTTTCATGAAGGTTAAGATGATACCTTTGAAATCAATAATTATCTCCCTAGAGGGTAATACTGACAATTCCCTTAATAATCATGATCTTTTCCAGGTTGCCTCAATAAACATGTTTAACCCATCCCCAGAAGTGATAGCTGCCAGAGATCACATCATGCATGTAGTCTATTCTTTCCTACAACCAAGTAGAGTGTGGGACAGGTAAGACTTAATTGACCTTATAATGCCTGTCAGCATACCAGTTAACACATTTACTCAAGATACCTACCTCATCCAATAAAGTTAGTCAACATACTTATAAACACATTTATTCAAAATACCTGCTTCAACCAATAAAGTAGTTATGGTAATGCATAGCGGCATACATATTAAAACATTTACTGGAGATATCTGTTTCAGCCAATACACTGAAGTACCTTAAAAATGCTAAAAATGATTTTTTTTTTGCACCCAGAACATTTTTAGTCTTCTTTAACAGGTAAAATCGGCTGGTAATGACACTCTTGCTTCTATCTCTACTTAATACCAGCGTTTTTACAGACACTGGCCACCAACAGCTATGCATCGCTGGCTTACTATGTTAAGCACGTGGCGTTCCAATGAATATTTTATCATTTGACATGTAGCTTGTAAGTATACATGTATGAAAAACACTGTAGCTTTAGTTTTATAACTTTATCAATCACGCCACGTTTGTCAGAACATGAATTATCTGGCACAATTGGAATGTTACAAGCAGGGGTGCGTGTTTCTGACGTCACGGGATATTATAATTGCCATCCGTCAACTATACAGCATCTCAGAGATCGTTACCAAGCTGCTAGTACAGTTAATGATCAACGCAGGCTGGTCAGTCAAGAATGACGATGAGGCGCTAAGACAGCAACTTACGTCGATTGCTTCGACAGTATTTGAATTGACGATATCCATTCTGACCGGCTACCGGCAGTGCCAGACGAATAGTAGGGCTGCAAGGGTTATTTGCTTTCAGATATTTAATAAAAAATATTTTATTACAATAAATTTAAATCAGGTCCAATTTCTAAACAAATTTCAAATTGCAACTTTAGAATCTAAGGGTATTGCTATTTGATAGAAATTTGCTCTAACATTGTTTATTATTTTGAAATGAAATTTAAAACATGTTTTGCTGACATTTTGATGTTCATTGTTGCCAAATCTCGATAAAATTGATTTATATGAAATTAGTAAATTTTATGTAATCAATTTTTGCGTTTTTAAAGTCCTTCAGTGTACGGTAATGCACATAAGCATTTGCTTCAGCCAATAAGGTAATGATAAATTAGTATGGAGAGCATTTGAACATACAGTAGAATCTCATAAATTCAAAGTCCTCGAGGCTAGAGGTTTTATTTCGAATTATCAGCAGTTCAAATTATAGGGAGATAGACATAAAAAATATCCCTTCCCCCCCCCCCCCCCCCCCCCCCCCCCCCAAAAAAAAGAAAGAGATTATTATCAGTTTTTTTTTTCTATCAAACATAAGTCTTGGGCGCGTAAAAGAAATGTCTCAAAGAGACGTTTCTTTTACGCACCCAAAACTTATGGTATTATAGGCAGTTATTAAAATTAGATCATGAAAGTGTCCTATTCTCTGAATCCAGTGTGTCCCAATTTTATTTCGAATTAGAGAGTATTTCGAAAAATCGAAGTTCAAATTTTCGAGGTTTTACTGTATTCAGCAGATGTAAGAAGCAGTTCTGGACAGAAAAATTAGCAAAATGCAATATGTACCATTTTCTCATGGGCTTGCAAAATACTTAACGATGTGTCTAATTTTCTTATTTCAGTACTTTACCGAGCATAGAGACCCCCTATCCCATGTTAGTGTTGGTTGGTCCTCAGGGTTCAGGAAAGAAAGATCTTGCTATACAATTGGTCGAAGAATTTTCAGATTATTTTGGATATGGGTAAGTTAAAAAAAATTACCAAAGGGCAATCAAAACAAAACAAGTACATTAATACCTGTGTAAAACGGCCACTCAAAAATAGACAAAACAAAGGTCTTAAAGCCATGTGGTAGCTTAATGAAGGTCAAAAGTATTGCAGAATGCTCCCCTTGGAGCATACTGCAATACTTTTGACCTGCATTAAGCGATAGTTGTCTTGAAAACCACTTTTCGGTCTTTTTAAAGGTGGCCGTTTTTCTCAGGTTTTACTGTACCCTCTGACTTTTACCAAAGAGCAAGCAAAACAAAACAAGTACACCAAGTCAAAGGTACATACTGTACGATATATAAGTCTATAATAGGGTTTAGGTGTTTGATGTTGTTGCAGCCCTACCTTGATTCTCATGCCCAATGAAGGCCACAACTAAGGTTTATTGCGTATACGTTATCATTACACACTCTTAATATGATGTTAACCATTACTTTGTTCGTTTTTCAAACTTCTGTATCTTTTTCACTCCTATATGGGCTTTGTCATGAGAATGTCTTCAAGGTTTGTTACCTGGAAAGGATCAAACCAGACTTCTCAGCTACAGAGACTAGCTAGATTATTGAAATTTTGCGAATAGCTATTTTAGCTATTGTATCTTCTAGAGAGTAAATAACAAAGGTGCTGGTCAGACTCTACACATGCAACGGCCTGTCTGTGTTTTTCATTGTCCGCATGGAACAAAATCATGTTTTCTCAAGAAAAGGCCCATATAAACATGAAACCGGTACGCTATCTGAAATACCAACATACACCACTTGCTGGTAAAGAGAGTTTGATGCATATAATTAACTTTTTGCTTTTTTTTGTCTGCTGCCTTTTTTTCAAAATTAACTTTTTCAAAACATTTTTTATGTAACACTTTCAGAGTGCCAAACAGTTTGGATCCAGATCTACAAAAGTATGGAAATTACCCAGCATGCAAAGAGCTAAAATGATTCTTGATTTTTGTTCAACTTTCAGAGTATCCCACTCCACAAGAAAACCACACCCAGAAGAGACTGCTGGAAAAGATTATCACTTTGTTACACTTGACAAGTTCGAAATGGACATTAAAATGGTAAATTTAGAAATGCCATAATCATTTTAATCATTGTTTTGTAAACAGTGTAGATCCAAATCAGCTGGCTTAAGAAGCCAGCTGATCAGGATCCACACAGTTTTCCACTCTGCTTGTAAATACATGTACATGCTAATCACTGGAATCCTGCAAGCCAATTGGTTAAAAGTTGGCGAGAAGTGAAGTACAATAAAATATCCAGCATGATAAGGGCCCGGATAACTTTATTTAATAGGAGCCTCTTTGCCAGAAAACCTGTCTTCGGGGTGTTCGACAAAGTGAGTTTCAAACCAGTCTCCTCAGCTACAGAGACTAGCTTGAATATTCAAATTTCATGTGTAGCAAGTTTACGCATGATACTTTCCAAAAAGTGAATAACAAAGGGGCTGATCAGACTGCGTGGATGCGCAGGCTGGTCTGTGTTGTTCGCACCCCCCCACCCCCCCAAGACAGGTTTTCTCGCGTAGAGGCCCATATAGTATTGTATAATATAGTATTTTCAGAGAAAATGATGCTCCCCCTCCACATACACACACACCTCCAAAATCAGTCTATGCTGACAGGTTCCTTCATGAAGCTATGACCTTGAAACTAGGTCAAGGTTACCACAATCAGTTAACTTATTGATCCTGTTCCATTTATTTAGTCTTTTATAATCTATACCACTCCTGCAAACCATTAAGATGAATATGTATTGTATTTGGTTATCAGGGTATACATCTTGGCACACATCCTATTTTTTAACCCTTACTATTCTTACTCTGGATAGATCCTGTTAGATCAAAATCAGGGGCCTGTTGCATAAACCGTCATTAAAAGTTAACTGCCAGTTAAGTCGTCATTAAGTCGCTGTTAACTTAATGCCAACTTAAACTCTGTTGCATAAAAGTCCATTAACTTTAAGTCGGCATTAAGCTCCTGTTACTCTAAACCAGCTAGGGGCTTGGGATTGGCTGAATATGATGGCTTTCACATGGCTCAGATAATACAACTAGATACTTAATGTCCTTTTGAAATTGGCAATTGGACTTGCTACTTCGCTACTTTGCGAGTCACAAAATGAACATGCATCACAGGGTAAGAATGATATAACTCTGACCTTTTTTTGAGTGTCGGTGTATACAACAACAGTATTGGCACACGCGCTGTGACTGTGACATGCAATAAGTCACACTGGATAACCTGATCAATACGCGACGGCCCAACCGAGTAAAGAAACACCGTTTATCTCTTGATAATCATCCAGCCTGATTTCCTAGATAACAGGCCATACATAAATGGTGCGATTTTTTGTTGTTGCAATGCATGAACCACAAGACGTAGGGGGGCGGGAATAGGAAAATTATTCCTGGAAAACTATTGAAGCTATAATTATGAAAATAGTACCAAATGATAGCAAATTGGTTTTCGTACTAAACATACATACAGTAGTTTACTGTTGTCTTTTGTTTTCGTATACCAACCATTTTAGCAAAAAGAAAAAAAGAAAATCATGCCATTTTTTTCGATGAGGTTAATGTTAGCTTCACTGGAAAAATAGTACTCACTTTGAACGCGCGTTAAATAGTTTAGAACCAAAAGAGTAATCATCTTGATATTTAATTGTATATTGTTATTTTCTATTTGCTATTCTGTGAAATTGCACCCATGCATTAACTATTTTTTTACCAAAAAAAATCTTGAAATACATTGTTTTATACAGCGACGTCATGGAGTGACGAATACTTTTGTCCACCATATGTAGGCTATATGCATGCACTGTTGAACCAAGCTGCTTTTAAACATGCTTTTGAACTAGGTGTATAAATGATTAACGGTTAGCGAATTTTTATGGTTAATCTTACCGAATAGCGGATTGAGAGGTGCTAGAGATAAGTGAATTTCGGCCTAAAATAATGATTACCGATTTTGGGCCAAAAAATTACCGACGCTTTTAACGGTTAGTGAATAGTTTAACCCTTTAAGGGATAAAGCCTAGCGTCCTTTTTGTGGGACATTGGCAAATTGATCAGGTTCTCCACTGTTTGCTTACAGAAGTTTCTTTTAAAAAGTGAATTCAAATGAAAAGTACCACCAAACAACCCTTAAAACGGAAATGGGCTGGTCCAATTGTTAGAAGTGGGAAATTCCATTTGGCTCAAAAGGTCAAACATATTTTATTGCAAAATATGATACAGCAATGGGGTTGGGTCACAAGTTCTCACAACACTAGTTACGACCCTTGCCCTAGTTAGCGAATTCTATGGAAAAAACGGTTATTCCACTTCGCTTTTACAGAAAACTGTTACTGATTACATGTAGCCATTTTCGGGGATATTTTTTACCGATTACTGATTTTTGGCCTAAACTTTACTGATTCGTACTTTTTTTGCCAAATTTTACTGTTTACCTATTCCTGGACATACATTTTACCGACTGGCGATTTTTGGGTGTAAATTTTACAGATTAGCTGTTTTTGGGTGTTACTGATTAGCGATTTCCTTTTACGGTGCCTTTTAAAATATTTTTTATTAGACCCATCCATTTTATGCACTAAGATGTGAGCATATGCGTGCCCTGTGTGAATAAACATATCCGCAATGCTATTATCCAATAGCAAAAAATGGATAATAAAATAAAATAAAAATAAATAACAGCTTGTAGTGTTTTTTTCCCTGAGCAGCCTTTTATGGTGCCTTTTAAAATATTTTTTATTAGACCCATCCATTTTATGGAGTAAGATGTGAGCATATGCGTGCCCTGTGTGAATAAACATATCTGCAATGCTATTATCCAATAGCAAAGAATGGATAATAAAATAAAATAAAAATAAATAACAGCTTGTAGTGTTTTTTCCCTGAGCACCCCGGCTTTCCCTGCCATACAAACAGGCTGTGACGACCTTGTCTGTATTGTGCCAGGATGCTGGTTGTCATAGATGGAAAGCCCTATTTCTGGGGTCCCATTTTATTTTGTTCTGATGAAATTTTAGGAGCACAACCCAGTGTTAGAGTGCTTGACTCGAAATCAAGGGGGTTGCGGGTTCGAACATCACCCGCGTCACTGCCTTGTGTCCTTGAGCAAGACCCATTAACTAATCCTTGCTTAGCTCTGGGTCAACCCAGGAAGACCCGTCCCGTCCCGACATAACTGGAAAAGGATTTGTGTACACAGACGTAAAGATTCAAATCAAACAAATTGTGGCTTGAAGGGGAAAGTCACTGGCGGAAAATACATCAATGTCAACATGCATGTCCCATGGAAACGGATGTAAACAAAACAGCCGATGGTTTTGAAAAACGTTTTTTTTTCCATAAAACAGACACATCGTCGCATGTGCATTAGGCTTACAGCCTTTCAGCCATTTCTTTTATGGAACTACAACATCTTGATCTAGAACTGATAATGGGGTGAAAACGAACAACATCTTTACGGCGCAATGTAGCATAAACTGACATTTTCAGGATTTGATCTAGATTGTTTTTCTGCAAAGAAGTTTGTTTTTCCATATTCGCTATACATGCCAGTTACAATAAATAGTTTAAAAAGCTCAATTAAGCTGTGACCAGCTGTCGGTTTTGTCGAAGAGTCACTGTGACTGTGATTCGCCGCCATATTGGAAGCTGTTGTTGGAGCTTTTGCACGTGAAAAGGTCTTAATGTCAGCTTTACCAGTCTGTTAAGTCGTCATTAGTTAAGTTGACATTAAAATTGCTTTATGCAACACAAAAATAATGCCAACTTAACTAATGGACTGGTAAAAGTTTAATGACAGCTTAAACCTTAATGATAGCTTAACTTTAATGAAGGTTTATGCAACAGGGCCCAGATTTATAGTTGCAAAGGATATGTATGTAGTTTTATGGCCACACATTTGCTGAACGAGAAAACACTATTAGGAGCCATAAAATTGACCATAGTATATTTTGAATGCAGTTATCCCTTTTCTAATGCACTTTCTCTTGTTTCCCGTCAAAACCTTTGTATCTCTTATCTGAGTGTTGCAAGCAGCATAAAGCTACAAATCATCCAATGTAGTGACGTTTCTGACAGTAAAATTTCAGACAATATTTATGACAGTATTAGCTGTCACAAAATTTAACTTTTATCCAATCAGATGCCATGTTACATTAGCAAGTGCAGTAAAATGTTATATATGTTTGTCTATTTCAGGGTCAGTTTATCCAGACCTACCAGTATGGTGGGGACTTCTATGGTTTACAAATGGAGTCAGTGGAGTGTGTGGCTAGAGAGGGTCTTGCCTGTGCTGTACACATGGAACTAGAGGTACAATAATGTATATATTACTTGACTTTTCGCTTACTGTAAAGGCGGCAACTTTAATATTCATATCTAGGTGTGGCTCGGCTATTTCATCTGCTAAGGAAGGGAAATCGGGTTTTATTTATAATTTGGTAAAGAATTAATAAGCTTTTATAGCCGCGCAAACGTGCGTGCATTTCATGAAAAACCTAACCGTATACACACTGAACTCACATTTATTAATCCTTAAAGCGCATAGTCACAAAATGTATGTTTATTGTTGCCCACTAAACTATTGCCCACTAAACTATTTGAAGCCCCATAGATAAACAGTGTGGACCCAGATCAGACTGCTACTGTAGGAGCAGTCTGATCTGGGTCCACAATGTTTGCCTCCCTGCTTATGTTAAATAGACATTTTCAGATGCAGTTATTTTGCTGGCATTTTAAGGACTAAATAATGACTGAGGTGGTGGCACAAGATGATACAGTTACTTCTGAGTAAAACCACGCCTCCTTTTCAGCTTTTACCTATGCCTAAGGTTGACTGGTCCTAATTACACATTCATGAGGTGCCGCCTTTACAGTAAGCGGAAAGTCAAGTTATACCTTCTGGAATTAACGGCAGGGATCTTTTTTTTTGTCCACTTGCTAAAAATAACTAGTGACTTTTTTTCTTCAGTAGCTGAAGGTGCTAATCTGTTAGCTATATTGACAAAGATTGATTACCGTAGATGTTCTAAAATTTCAAATACTAAGCTGCCTGACAAAAGGCCTAGACAAACAGTGCAGACCCAGATCAGACTGTACTATCTGAGAAGTGAATACTATAAAAAAAAAAAATTGCAGTCAATTTGAGCTATTGACAGTCGAAGATAAAAACATCAAAATAAAATACCACCAATAATGTCAAAAAGCCCATGAGAAGAATAGCAAACTGACAGTATAATTTTATTCCTAAGACATATCTCAAGTATGATATATGGCAATGTGAAGAGCATTATCTTCTACAAACAAAAAATCATCTATTTACTTCTTTAGAAGTCTAAAAAGGTATTATGAAGCCACTTAGCATATATGGTTATTGATTGACAGCTTCACCTGGGAGTAATTAAACAATAATACAACTGATTTACATTCACTCACACACACAGAACAATGTCAAAAACAGTTAAAAATCACTGTAAATCACTGATGGCTTGCAAATCACAATATAGAGCTCACATACATTAGACTACAGTAAAACCTGTGTAAAACGGCCACTCAAAATAGACAAAATGATGATCTTAATGACAATTGGTAGCTTAATGAAGGTCTAAAGTTCTGCAGAATGCTACCCTTGGAGCATTCTGTAATACTTTTGACCTGCATTAAATAATAATTAATCTTGAAAAACAGTTTTTGGTCTTTTTTAGAGTGGCCGTTTTTCACAGGTTTTACTGTACATGGCTACTACAGAAATCACTTGTTTAATGAAATCAAAATCCACCAAAATATTAATCCACCAAAAGGTACACACATATAAGCTGCTAAAATTTGCTGGTACCAAATAAAGTATTTTACAGTAACAATGGTGCTGATGAGAACTGCACAGGCTGATCTATGTCTTTGTTTCATGTTTTCTCAAGAAATGGCTCATATGGCATGTATATTTGTAGGGTGTACTAACATTAAAGAACACCTACTTTGAACCGCGCTATGTTCTGGTATTACCTCTCAATGAAGAGTGTCATGAGAAGAGAATGAGAGACAGGGGTATCTACACAGAACCCCAGATAGAACACACCCTCTCTAGAGCAGAGTTATACAAAACCTACAACCAGATGCACCCTGGATTCTTTGACATGATGATTAACAGTGGTAAGGACTTGAATACATGCTCAAGATACTGTATACAACTTTAAAAGCACATGGAACATAATTTTTCATAACCCTCATTTTAAAACAATGCAGATAAGCAATTTTTCGTCTACACAATGAATTTGTATTTACATTGGTGAAAGTTCAAAATTTCCAAAATCCTGAACTTAAGAAATTAAATTTTAAAACATGCAGTCTGACCAGAAAATATTAACAATTTCATGTTAAAATGGTATATTGTCTTAGTATAACCTGAATATAAATCAGAGAAGCTATTATAATCTGCTTAATTCAGCATTAATTTCTATGGAAAGTCAGCCTCAAAATCCTAAATTCAGGAATTATCCTTAAAACTTTCACCCATGTACTTAATAATGAAATTACACCACTAGATTGACTGAAAATATGTTCATAAATGTAAACAATTCATATATTACTCAGTGTGTGCTTATAAGAGCATTGTGCACTTATCAGGTCGATTAGAGTAAGAGGCTTTGTCCATGCCAGACATGACATATTTTGCTTGTCTCTAAAAAGAATCATTTATTAACTCAATGGACCCATCTTGTCAAAACACTTTTATTGATTACACACAGCAAAAAAGGGTAATCCTTACCTTCCATTTACAATAATTGCCATTTTCTCTCTCATCTGCTTAAGCACTGTGGTATCTTAAAGTGCAAACAATATGCACCCAGATCAGACTGCTCTAAGGGAGCAGTCTGATCTGGGTGCATATTATTTGCTTCCAAAATAAAGACGTTCTGGAGTGCATTTGAATATATGAAGCAGATGTAATAAGCAGACATTTTCAGGACAAAAAAATATTGGCAAGATAACGATTAACATGTAATATAGGAACCACACATACAATTTGTTTTGGGCCCTAGTAGATGCTGTATTCCAGGGCTCAAAATTACAATGCCTCCTTAAAGTTAAGAACTACCTTAGTTACAGCCCGCTTTGAAAGGGGGTGGGGGGCATGCGCGGATCCAGGAATTTTTGTCAGGGGGGGTCCAGGTCAGTCTGACAAATAAAGCTCTGATAAGGTTTTTTTTTTTTTTTTTTTTTTTCCTCAGCTTATTTTACAGAAGTCAAATGGTCAATTTCAAAGAAATATATCATTTTTCAAGGTTCCAGAGGGGGTCCAACATTTTCCAGGGGGGATCCAACTTTTACCAGGGGGGGGGGGGGTCCAATTGCTTATTCCCTATAGAAACCCATATAACTTGTGATTTTCCAGGGGGGGTCCGTACTCCCTGTCCCTCCCTCTGGATCCGCACTTGGGGGGGGGGGGGGGGGGGGGGGGCTATATTGAATTCAGGTTGTCCATTATTCCATCATAATTTTGTTTCTGCTCAATATCTTGAGAACAAATTGATAGAATTTCACCAAATTTTAAATATGCATTCATATTGACAAGATCTACGTTGAGATTGTTACTAATCATTTTCGCACAATTGTACCAGAGTAATGGCCCTTGATTTACGCCAAAATTTCATTTCCACTGAATATCTTGAGAACAAATGGACAGAATTTTACCATATTTTATATATGCATTGATATTGACAAGATCTACTTTGGGATTTTTACACATCATTTTTCGCACAATTGTACCTGAGTTATGGCCCTTGATTTATGCCAAAATATTGTTTCCGCTCAATATCTTGAGAACAAATTGACAGAATCTCACCAAATTTTATATTTGCATTCATATTGACAAGATCTATGTTGAGATTCTTACACAAAATTTTTCGCAGGCTTGTAACAGAGTAATGACCCTTGATTTATGCAAGAATTTTGTTTCTGCTCAATATCTTGGAACAAATGGACAGATTTTGACCAAACTTTATATAACTATTTATACTGACAAGATTTACATTGGGATTGTTAGCTGTCATTTTTCACAAATTTGTAACAGAGTTATGGCTCTTCAGCGCTCCAGATAGCGTCCGTACAGACGTAAATTACAGGTCTGTTTTCCCCAAATACAGTAAAACCTGTCTTAAGCGGCCACTCAAAAAAGACCAAAAGATTGGTTTTCAAGACCGATTATTACTTAATGCAGGTCAAAAGTGTTGCAGAATGCTCCAAAGGGAGCATTCTGCAATACTTTCAACCTTCATTAAGGTATCATTTACCATTAACATCCTTGTTTTGTCTATTTTGGAGTGGCCGCTTAAGACAGGTTTCACTGTACGGATAGAGTTGAAAATTAGTTCCTACCGAATATGGGTGTATTTTTGCCTGTACGGTACATTCTTACCGGCAACCCGTATTTCTGATATATTTTGAATCAGAAGATGCTTGATAATTGAATTGATTTGTGAATCTGCATTGTCGCAGACAGGAAGCACTCTAGCACGTACTAACGGATGAGCTATCGTCAGGTCTCGCGAGAATGGTGAATCTGTCGAAATCTATGCCTCAAGAAATCCAGAATCAACTTGCTGGACTGCTTATTGATGTTTTTTTTTTGCCTCAATATAAACTCCCCAATGTTCAGTTGCGTCCCCTAACAATATCTCATTGGAGAACACAGAATAATATTTGCGCAGAAGCCACTCTCGGGGAGTTTGCTATCAGTTTGGTCCTTGTAATTTCATGTGAACCAGTCAAAGTAGAAAGTGAAAGTAGAAAATTCTCGGAAGAGCAATGTGTTTACTGAAGGCAATAAAAAGATCATCCCTGTTCCAATATTCTTGCCTAAGTATATATATATATACTAGCCAAAAGTTCTAACCGGCCACTTGCATTTTATTAATTTTTTTCACAACGTAGAATGATGCGACTACTCTTTTTGTATCTCGAAATAGACAGACGTGTCCTGTACCATAGACAGTAAAGATATTGAAAACATGTTCAACCGTACATGCAGGATAATAATTTGAATAGTGGTACCCCCATTTTCAAAATTCGCATTTTGGCACAATTTGTGAGTCATGACTTTTTGAAATAACCCCTTTTCACACGCAAAACGTTTTCATTTCAAAAGTCAAACTCCTATTGAACACTAAAGTGCTGAATAGAACACTCCATCAGCATGAGACTCGTTGCTATTGACCAAAGTGTCAAAAATTACCCCACCATCCAATGCAAATTCTTGTGAATTTTGAAATGGAGGGTATGTGTATTCGGCAAAGCCTCCCGGATACAATTTTATGAATTTTGCTTAGCCATTTTCTGGTATCGTTTACTGATAGGTTGGCCTATTCGGGAATGCAAATGAAATTGATATAGTGCTTATAGCTTTTCAGAATAACGGTAAAAACACACGTGGCCGGTTAGCACTTTTGACTAGTATATTTATATAGAGAGACATCGCTGTTTTCATTGATGGGTAATCAATCTGTACATGATGAAAGCACCAACGTGACCTGTTTTCAATACAAGTATAAGCTTTCATAAAAATTTTGGCTAAGCCTAAATTAATACATGTACAGATGCTGGTACGGATCACGTTTCATTTGGACCAGTACCGGTACTGATGGTAGTCAAAATAATCTGGAGCACTGGCTCTTGATTGATGTCAGAATTATGTTTCCACTCAATATCTTGAGAAACTTGACCTTTTTACTGCATGCAAAGCGCTGCAGCGGGCTAAGTCAGATTCTCTGACAATTCTAGTTAGGTATTGATTTTTTAGAATATGAAAAATAATGTTACAACCTTCTTAAAATCAAAATTGTTTTAATGAATTATGCAGATCACAATTACATCTTTGTCCATATGAACTAAGCCTGGCAATTTATTAAACATTCAAAATATGATGATTATCAATACTCAACTAAGGCATTGTAATTTTGGGCCCTGATCAACAGTCTAATTTTATTAAATTTCAGATGACATACAAGAAGCTTATAAGAGATTACGTCGACTTGTGATGGATTATCTGGGTATTGGAGTGAATTCCCCTCCTAACTCAGAGATAGGAGACACCGATGGCAGGGGAGATACCACAGACGTGAATATCACCACACAGATGGGAACCAGAACCTGGTCAAAACCAAGCATATCAGAATCCATGTCTCAGACATTCCCGAGAAGTAGAAATGTACAGTCGCCTATACCTTCTGGAAGAGGCATTGTTGTAAGTTTTATAACTAAGTAGCTCAAATGTATGTGATCAATTTTATCTAAGGCATAAATCTTGGTTTTCAAATTATGTTTATTTAGAGATGAAAGATTTAAAATGCCATTTCTTATAGTTAAAAGCTAAAGGAAAAAATAAACCTATCAAAAGTTTAAAACATTCTAGGTGATAATTATCAACACCAACACAATCACACTATGGAGATGACCATTATCACCATTAATAAATGCATTGTTACACCCCTAGTCCTATCTTGACATAAGACAGCAATATTGCTGATCATAATGTATGTGCAGGGTGATTTCAGTGGCTGATCCAGAGGGGGTTCGCTCAAACCCCACTCCCCGCCCCCGTTTTAAATATCCTATGAACATGAAATAATTTGGTCTATGAGACCAAATTATTTCATTTTCATGGGATATTTAAGAAAAATGAGATAAAATCAACAAAGTGAACCCCCACACCTTTATATATATGAACCCCCTTTCCAGAAATCCTGGATCTAAACACCAACACAATTACACTATGGAGATGCCCATTATCACCATTAATAAAAGCATTGTTCCACCCCTAGTCCTATCTGGATATCAGACACCACCATTGCTGGTCATAATGTATGTATGTGCAGGATGATTTACACCTACACATATGATACACAAACAGTTTTTTCATGATGCATTTCCTAAGCTTGACTTTGCTTGTTCTTTTGATTATTAGGAGGAAGCATCATTGAAACGCCGACAAAGTGCAGCTAAGGAGGCAGTGGCCGGGACTGCTCCACCATTACTGGAGCAATTACTAACTAGGTAGGCTTCAACCCCTTTTGTCTATAGGCAATACAAAGTTCCTTGGCAATCAGTGTGCCACTCTTCAATTTCAAGTGATCAGTCAGTGGTCAAGGATCAGTACATTATTTTTAAGTGATCAAGTGAGCGTTTACTCCTCCATTTTCCATAATATTTTCAAAAGTATTCAAAATTTTACTTATTTTTTTTTTTATATTTTTTTTCAATGTTATCTAAAAATAGAAAATGTCATGATCTAAAAATAGCCCAAGGAGTAAAGGGTTAAGGGCTCTTATCTAAAGGACAGATTAGGGTCAGTATGGTAATTCAGGTCTCCAGATACGAAGGTGTAATAAATATTCATTTTGTCTAAATCAAAACATAAAATGTGGGTCTTCAAAAGAACCAGCTCAATGAGACACTAAAAATATACATTAAAACGGTCTTAAGCAGCTACTCAAAAATAGACAAAACAAGTCTTTAAGACAAATGGTAGCTTAATACAAAACAAAGGTCACGAAGACAAATGGTAGCTTAATGAAGGTTGAAAGTATTGCAGAATGCTCTCTTTCTGCAATACTTTTGACCAGCATTAAGCGATAACCAATTTTTGGTCTTCCCTTTGAGTGGTTGCTTAAGACAGATTTTTCTGTATGTTTAAACTGAAGGATAAGTAAATAATCTTGATTTTACACTCAGACGGTTTGCTTAATTCGACCTACAGACAATATGAATTTCCAGATAAAATTGCATGGTGCATTTATGTATTTCAGTTATCCTAAAACTGCTCCACAAAGTGTTGAGGGACAGATGGGCCTTGGATCAGTAATACCCGATACTTTGACAGAAAACCAAAGATCTTTCTCAGCACCAGTTAAGAAAGTCCCTCGACCAGGATCATCAGAGACCAGTTCAGACCGCACTGGAGCCAGTTCCAGCCTGTCAGGTCTGACCTCTGCTAGTGACATACAAAGAGAAAGAGCTAAATCACCAGAAGCTGCTCCAGATAAAGGGCCACAACTCCCAACAGAAATGGTTAATCCCCTTGAACTTATGAGTGAGCCCAGTATCGAACCAAAACCAATGTCCAACCAGAAACCGAACTCTCAAGGGTCCAGAAATAGGCCTGGATCAGATAAACACAAAGTTCTGCCCCCTATATCACCAAATAGTAGACTTGTAGAGTTGAAGTAACCAAACATGAAAAAAGAGGCCCTTAAAGCATTTAGGTCTGTGATAAGCACTTTCATTAAACTTTTTTGACTGACTACCAAGGTTTTTTTTACTTTGGGTCAGATCTGAGTGACCTTTGGAAAAATATTCTGTGTGGGTGAAATTTTCAGTGCCTGAAATACCTAGGACTGAGGTTATAAAACTCTTTTCATACTCATCTCACTTTGTCATAAATTTTGTAATCTTCACAAAATATCAAAATACACACGAAAAACTTAAGTTTCTTGCCCAGAACAGCTGACACTGTCATTTGTCCTGGTAATTATTCTTAAAATGCCCGAAAAATTTGGCATTTTAAAATAAAAATATAAAATATAGCCCGGACAATAATAACGGGGACACATTTTATACTCATGTAAAGTCAGGATTGTTTCATTGTTTTCATGTTGTCAATTATCTCTGTTACTAGAGAAATCTTTCCATCCATTTCACTTTTGGGGGCATGAGAAGCATAACACTGCAACAGATAGGAAAAAAATATTTCCACAAAATTAATTAACCCATGTCTTGCTAAACCTGTATTTATCCTTTTCTTTTTGAAAATGTAGATCCAGATCAGCTGGCTTCTGGTGAAGCCATCTGATCAGGATCTACACTGTTTTCCATTCTAATTGAAATTACATGCTTTCAACTGGAATGCAGCAGGTTAATAGGATAAACAAAATGGGGGTGGTGGGTGGAGGGGGGGGGGGGGGTAGTTCATAAAATATTCAGCATCACAAGGGTTGATACTTGCCACAGTCTTCTTGAGGAAAAAACTGTTGTGTGGAATATTTTTTGATCGATAAAAACATTTTGCTTGAAAGTGCCCACTTAAATCATTTGTGTGTTGTGTTGTCCCATCAAACCTCTAATCATGTGATATAAACTAAGCTGCAGCGTTACCTAATGGAACATATTTTGTTTAAGTGGTCATTTTTTTCAACAGCTATAGTGCCTTGAATTGGGCGTGGTCACTTGAAATTCCATCTTTGGGATAGACTGAAACCAGCCTGCTCAGCTACAGAGACAAGCTAGACCTTACCATTGAAGTTTTGCATGTTGTAAGTTTAACAATTGTTCTTTCCAGAAAGCAAATAACAAAGACGCTGATCAGACTGCATGGATGCTTAGACTGGTATGCACCTTTGTTTTTCACATGCAAAATAAAAATCTGCTTTTCTCACAACCAGGTCCAGTTTTCCTAGATTTATTGAAATATCTATCTCAATTTATTTAGTCTCCCAAACGAAGTGGAGAGACTTATTGTTTTTACTCCATTTCTTACTATTGTTACTATTGTTATTCTTCTTCCATTTCCATCAGCCCTAATTTTGTCCAGACGAGTTCTCAGTAACCACTGGATAGATTTTTTGAAATTAGGGAATGGTAGACATGGATGTGAAGTTGTGCACAAAATTCAAAATGTTAGACTCTAAGACTGGCCCACCGGCGTGCCAAAAAACACCCAAATTTTGTCTGGACTATTTTTCAATAACCACTCAAGGGATTGCTCTGAAATTTTTTGGCTATGATAAATATTGATATAGTTTTGCAAGAAAGTTTAAAAATTGAAATCCCGGACTCAAAGGCTGACCCAAAGGCATGCCCAGTCCCATCCCGAAACCATATATATTCATGTTTCTTATGATAAGACACATTCAATAACACTGACCAGGAAGTTCCCTGGTGTGTGCCAGGGCATGCCCTACCCACTTCACTTCATTTTGCTTGATTCGATTCTTTACGTGCCACCAACAATCTTTCAGTTAAACAGGGACGGGTCTTCCTGGGTTGAACCAGTACTAATCTAGGATAAATGTGTCTTGCTCAAGGACCACAGCGCAGTGACTGGTGAGGCTCGAACCCGCAGCCCCTCGGTCGCCCCTCTACCACTGACCACTGCGCTCCCATCTTCACTTCATAAAAGGCTTAATATCTCGTAAACCATTCAGATACCCACCCCTTAACCATATATAATGATATTCCTTATGATAATACACATTCATTAACACTGACCTAGATGTCGCCCAGGGATGTGCCCAGGCATGCCCCTACCCCTTCACAACATAAAAGGCCTTAAATCTCTGAAACTTTTCAGATCCCCACCCCTGGGCCATATATATTCAGGTTTCTTATGATAAGACACATTCAGTAACACTGATCAGGATGTCTCAAAGGGGTGACTGTGAGCCCTTGAAGGCTTCCATGCCTCACCCCTTCACTTCATATAAGGCTTAATATCTTGGGAACCTTTCATATCCCCACTCCTAAACCATATGGGCCTCGACGTGAGAAAAACTGTCTTCTGTAGCTTGCGAATAACACAGGCGCAGACCCGCAGTCTGATCAGCACCTTTGTTATTCGCTTTTTGGAAAGTATCATATCTAGGCTTGCTACAAGCGAAATTTCAAACTTCTAGATTGCCTGTGTGCTGAGGAAACTGGTTTGGGCCTCGCTTTTTCGAAACCCCCAAAGACAGGTTTTGTCACGTCAAGGCCCATATATATTTATGTTCGGAACTTCCATTCAATATTATAGACCGGCTGTCCCCCTGGGGGAGTGCCAGGGCATTGGGGGCTGGGTTTGGGAGACTTTATAATCATATCTTATACAATTCGAGGAGATATGCATCTGGGCCAATCAGATGTTTATAATTATAGATTATATAATTATGTTATTTATAGTCTGTCTGTGATACATATAAGAAACCATTATTTAAACCTGTTTCTAGGCTCGGACCCAATAAACACGGACTGGTCACTTACATACAGGTAAATGAATATATTGGAAATACGTTGTCGTGGCTCAACGGTGGCTGAGCTTTCAAAACTGACTTATGTTGAAGATTAAACAATCATATCTCCGTTATTTCGATGCATATCTTTGAATTTTCTTCAAAAAGCAATGGTTCAATATGCTATCTTTAAGACTGTAATGTTATATTTATTGAAAGTTTATCTGTCTTTATGAACATCAGCAAGAAACCTAGGTACCATTTTTAGCTATTTTCGGCACTTTTAGCCGAAAATCGTCAGAAATCAACAAAAAAAGATGAGAAAACTTTGATTCTTTTTACTGTAACTCGTAATATTTTAGCTTCGCATATTGGGAGTAACCTCTTATAATCTCGTGTATGTTCAAAATCAATTTTATTGGCTGTAGTACTTTGAAATAGCGCTAAAATAAAGCCTCGACAACATAACTTTGTTTTTCCGTCAGTGACCAGTCCGTTTATACTGGGTCCGAGTTCTAGGTAAAGAAACATTTTGAGCATAAAATGTTAATATTTTATCTATAACGTGTATAAGTGTTACCATTTGTTTTGGGTGCTCAAAAGAACATCTTATTGAAACAGTTCTTTTGAGTACCCACAACACATGTTTTGGTTGAGAAATAATAAAATTTATTTTTAATCACACTCCTATTATCTAGAGGCCTGCATATATTAAGAAACCATTTTGTTACTTATTTTGATGGCAGTGATATAGATAAATGAGTCATTTCACAAGATTTTGGTACTCATCACAGATGTATGATAAATGTTCTAAAATTTCGTGAACACATATCTTTTTCTATTTGGTAATCAGGGCTAGAATTCACAAAATGCTTGTTAAAATAGCAAACAGCACAGACCCTGATCAGAATGCTCCTTCAGATGCAGTCTTAACAGGGTCTGTGCTGTTTGTCTGGGCCTTTTTTGCAGGCAGCCAGTTTTTGAAATTTTAGAACATCTACCATGAAGACATTCCTTAAACATGCATATGCAGCTACATGTATATTGTGCTACTAGAGGCCTACAATTTGCATTAAGCCTTCATTAATTACTTTGTGTGTGTGAATAGTGAAGGCTCTAGTGAGACTGTGCTGATGTCCTGGCTTATTTTAGCCTTCACTAATCACATATGGGCCGCGACGCGAGAAAATCTGTCTTCGGGTTTCCGACATAGCAAGACTCAAACCAGCCTGCTCAGCTACAGAGACTAACTAGAAAATTGAAATTTCGCTTGTATCAAGTCTGGATATGATACTTTACAAGAAGCGAATAACAAAAGCGCTGATCAGACTGCGCGTATGCGCAGGCTGGTCTGCGCCTTTGTTGTTCGCAAACCACCTAAGACAGGTTTTCTCGCAGCGAGGCCCATATGTGATAAGTACCAAACTCACGTACTAGTACAGCTCAGACTCAAAGGTTTTTTTGTCAAATTGAAAGACCTGATTAGGGTCTATTGTAAGACTGAAATGTGTTGATGTTAATAAAATAAGTTAAATAATAAAATAAATTAAATATACCTGTTCTTAGTTCTACTTCTTTTTCCCTGATAAAGGCCTCTTTTTACGCTCCGAAAGGGACTTTGGGATGCATATACATGTAGTAATCTCACTGTCCGTCCTAAGTGTCCATCCCTTCGCATTGTGTCCGGTGTTTATCTCCTATATATTTGAGGTAGGAATCCCAAATTTGGTGGGGATGCATCAATGTGGAGTGCTGTGTACCATTTTAGGGTCACTGTGACCTTGACCTCATTTCTAGAATAATAGTGTCCGTTGTATATCTCCTATATTATTTGAGGTAGGAATCCAAATTTAGTGTGTGGATGCATCTTGGGATGGCAGAATGTACATACCAGTTTTGGGTCACTGTGACCTTGACCTTGTTTCTAGAATAATTGTGTCTGTAGCACTTCTCCTGTATATATATATGAGGCAGGAATACCAAATTTGGTGTGTGCATGCATCTTGGAATTGTGATATTACATTGCATTTCCTTTTTTTTTTTGAGACACTGCCGGTATGGTACAAATTAAGCTTGAAAAATGTTTTTGAATAATCATTTTATATAAGATTACAAATGTTCAATTGAAAATTCTAAAACTGATAAAAGGCGAAAGTGTGCATAGGGAATTCCAATCAAGTAGGCAGGTAGTTAAATTGACCATTCCATACTTTGTGTATGCATCAAGCAGTCTAGGTCCTGGTAACACTGCAGATGTGCAGGCTTATCCTAGCTCTATGCACATCACCTTAGTGATAAGAGGCATTTCATATCAGCTAATTCATTCAAGAGCCAAAGAAAGAATGTAAGCTTTTTTGTCATTTTCTTTTTTGTCATTTTCTTTATTTCTTTTCTGTTTTAACACATGTATAATATTATTAATTCAAACAATCTTATGATCTTGGCAGTCTGAACATCAGTAATATTAGATATAACTCAAAGTGAGAACACACTGATTGTATTCTTATTCTCAAATGAAAACACTTGTTGTGGTGCACATTGGATGGGTATCAATGAGACACTTCTAATGTGTATCCACTAACCACAATTGGACTTCTTGAGAAATAAGAAAATATTTTTTCTAACTCCACCATGAAAACAATTGTTGGTTGTACTTCCAATGAGTGTCCACACAACATTAGATTCATAGATAAGTAAAGAAAAACAGCATTCTAAACACCCTTCAATGTGTCACAGTCTTCTGTATAGTCTTAAGCCTTGGTAAAATGTCAACACTGACTGTCTATATATATGTTTTTTTGTGTGTGTTTTTAAACCCTATTGCACTGAGACTGACCAAAACTCCATAGTGTTTTGATCAGTGAGAGTGCAATAGGGTTAAGATCCCAGGGTTAAGATAATAAACACTGTGTATACATAGGCTTTTTGTGTTTTTTTAAAGATATGAAACACACACATATGAGCAACGACATGAGATTTCCAGCAATGTGGTATGTGTGACCAGCAAAGGCTCAGACCAGCCTGCACAGTCTGATCAGAGCCTTTGCTAGTCACTTGAATATTCTATGACTGTTAAGCTACTGAACGAACATCATTTAGAGTTTCTAAGCTTAAAAGTAGGCTGCACAGGCTTGTCTGAGTCTACACCTGTTAAAATGCCACATTGTTGGAAATCACATGTCACGGCTCATATAGTTTGCCATATCTACAGAACTATATAAATATTCTTCAGTGTTACACATCATTAGGGTGAGGTTTATTCCTGTATGGGGGTGGTATCCACTTGGGCTTGCCTCTCAGGTCACGCCGCCTCTGCATTTCTTCTTTCAAATCAGCATGTTCATCTCTGTCAAAGAGAAATGTTAACTGTACGGTAAAACCTGTGTAAAATGGCCGCTCAAAAATAGACAAAACAAAGGTCTTAATGACAAATGGTAGCTTAATGAAGGTCGAAAGTATTGCAGAATGCTCCCCTTGGAGCATTCTGCAATACTTTTAACCTGCATTAAGCGATAATTGGTCTTGAAAACCAATTTTCGGTCTTTTTGAGAGTGGCTGTTTTACACAGGTTTTACTGTACAAGATAAACCATACTCGTCCTAATAAGCACACTGTGTGCATCCATATTTCCATAATTCTATACCCTTTTGAAAACAGTGTAGATCCAGATCAGCTGGCTTCTGATGTAGCCAGCTGGACAGGATCTACACTTTTCATCCAAACAAAGAATCCATATTAACCCTGTGTAGACCTTTTAATACATTGTGAGCTGTGGTAATTCTCATCTTCTGTTAAAATATCTTTTTTGGTATTTGCTTGTTCTATATATTAATTTCTCCGTCAAACCCCTCTATATGCTCCAAAATGGTCAATTTTCCTATTTTGGTGTCCATTTTTGTCACCATAGCAATGGTAAAAGTCAAAGTAGTTCGAACTTTTAGGGAGCGCAGTGGCTCAGTGGTAGCGTGCTTGACTCGAGACAGAGGGGCCGCGGGTTGGAGCCTCACCAGCGTCACTGCGTTGTGGTCCTTGAGCAAGACACATTTTTCCTAGCTTAGTACTGATTCAACCCAGGAAGAACTGAAAGATTGGTGATGGGATGTAAAGAATCAAATCAATAACAATAATTTGAACTTTTACACTTTGGTTATTGTTCTAATAAACTAATAAGAACAAATTGGTGAAATACAATTTTTATATTTTAGCCTCATATAGGGGGAGGGGGGAGGGGGGCAAAAATGCCCCTTAATGCACATAGCTCTTTACGCGGTATAGGCAATTCTCAGCAGCAGTCCTCGCAGGTGTGACACCTCCTTCCACAGAACTTTTGTTCATTTTGAGATGCCACAGGTTAAGCACTTTCAAATGTCATATATGATTAACAAACAGTACAACTTAAAAGCAAACAGTGCTGAAGCAGATGCTGCAATCATAGGAATCTTTTCGAGCGTACATAGTAAATGTTTTCTTACCCATCAATTTAGACACATGTTCTAGGTGCTCAAAAGAACCATCTCATTGAGACGGTTCTTTTGAGTACCCACAGCATATGTTTTGGTTAGGAAATAAGAAAAGTAATTTTCAATTACACACTCTTATCTGGTGGCCTGTGAAAATTACTAAATTTATTAGTTTCTATTCCAGTATCAAAGAGTTATTTGACCAAAAAGTGTCACTATCTGAAATCTTTCTGCCAGTGTCACCTGATGACTAAAGGTCAGGCCTGATCTGGATCAAAACTGTTTGGCACTCTGATCATCTTCCTGATAGATTTTTTTTAGAAAAGCTGACAATAAAAAAAAATGCAAAAGTTCAAGTTGATATTATTGACTTGACTTGATCCCGAGTTTATTTTTCTACTGCTGAGGGTGTCCCAGGTACTGGGGTAGGCAGCAGATGGCTAGAGTGTCTAACACCCAATCCCCACGCCTCTCTGTTTAGGGGATCAATGCTGCCAAGACTGCACATTTTCATGCCAGTCTTAACATACTCAGACCAGGTCTTTTTAGGTCTCCCTCTTCTTCTGGCGCTAGGAATCGTCATACTTGTGATGGAGTTTATGCATGAAGAGGAGCGTGCAACATATCCATACCATCTCAAACGCCTAGTGCGGAGAGCTGCTGTCACTTCCTGCACTCCTAACATTGCACAGAGTGTGAAGGTGATACTCTGGAGCGGGGAAACTATCTTGGCCTGAAACTACCGGATCAGGTTATGAAGCTGCTCGAGCGTGTGCTGGACTCCTTCATTCCAGAGATGGTGGACATTGACGCCATGCAGTTTGGCTTTGTGTCGCGTCGTGGCACCACTGATGCCATCTTCATCATTCGCCAATTGCAAGAGAAGTACATCGCTGCAAACAAGCCACTTTACTTCGCCTTTGTTGACCTAGAGAAGGCTTTCGACCGAGTACCCAGGAAAGTTCTTTGGTGGGCCTTGAGGAGTTTGGGAGGTGAGGAGTGGGCTGTACGTTTCATCCAGGGCATGTATACGGATGTCAAAAGCCGTGTCCATGTCAACGGTCAGTACAGCAAGGAGTTCTCAGCCCCTTGCTTTTAATACTTGTGCTGGAAGCTCTGTTGCGCCAGTTCTGTACTGGTGTGCCATGGGAGCTTTTGTATGCTGACGACCTTGCTGTAATGGCAGACTCACTTGAAGAATGCATTGCAAGGTTGAAGGTATGGAAAGAGGGTATGGAACGCAAGGGACAAAGTCAACATGAAGAAGACAAAGCTCATGGTCTCGGGACCGGGGCTTGACCTTCTTCGCGACTCTGGAGTGTTCCCCTGTGCAGTCTGTCGGAGTGGTGTTGGTGTGAACTCTATCCAGTGCTCGCAGTGCATGTATTGGATGCACAAGAAGTGCAGTGTTGTTAGAGGAAGATTGGCTGAGGATCCAAACTATGTTTGTCCAAGATGCTGTGATCAGGCTCGACCGATTGACAATAGACCTGTCACACAGGTAGATGTGGATGGAACGCTGCTCGATGTGGAATCCAACTTTTGCTACCTTGGAGACATGCTGTGTGCCGGCGGAGGATGCAAGCTTGCCATCGTCACCAGATGTAGTACTGCCTGGGGAAAGTTTAAAAGGCTTCTTCCTATTCTGACATCAAAGCATGTGTCCCTAAGGACCCGCGGGAAGGTATTCTGACATCAAAGCATGTGTCCCTAAGGACCCACGGGAAGGTCTTCAACGCCTGTGTACGTTCTGCCCTATTACATGGTAGTGAAACCTGGGCACCTACTGTGCCAGACTTGCAGCGGCTTCGCGGGAATGGCAGATCAATGGTCTGCTGGATATGCGGAGTCAGAGATGATGACGAAGTGTCCGCGGGCACGCTCTATGCAATGTTTGTTCAAAATATCTAGCCTCGAGGTTATAGATCTTTTTTATGCTCAACTCAGCTGAGCATGAAATTTATCCTGCTTATAAATGTTAATTGTTGGCATTTTAACAATTATAAGCAGGATAAATATCATATGAGAGCCTAAAAGCAAAAAATACCTATCTTTTTCAGTTTTTATGAGCAGTTGAAATTTTATGCTCAATTGAGTTGAGCATGAAAAAAGTTTTATAACCTCGGGGCCTAGTGTCTTACCTATAAAGTCCATGGTATCTTAAAACTGCCATCAGATTCTTCAGCTCCTTATGACGTGGGTAATATTGTGTTACTTCCTTATCCAGATGAGCAGGTAAACCGGAGAAGATTTTTATCACCTTTCTTGTCCCTTTATCTGGAGGGGTAACAGGCTCCCCAAAAATTCTGTTGGACAGTCTTGCCATCCGCTGTGCATACCGGGACATGATGATTTGTCTTGCTAGATCCTATTTGAGACAACTGAAATAAACAAGCATGGGTCACATGGATGAAAGTTCAAAATTTCCAAAATCCTGAACTTTAGAAAATCAGAATTTAAAACTTGTTGTATGCCTCCAAATTATCAAGAAGTCCAAGTTTAATGGTCAAATACCTTTAGATAAACTGAAACTAAATCAGAAAAGCTATTACACGGGTGGTAAACCTAGGAACTACCACGAAATTGTGTTAACGTAATTTTGTTCCCAAGCCACATCCGGGACACGTCGTGGTAGTTTCCAGGCCGAAAATTGGATAAAGAAAGGTTGGTGTCACTTTCATTTTTGTTTTATTTTACAACTTAGAACAAACAATGGTGAAATCCGACAATGTGGTTCCGTGTAAGTATGTCTCAGCGTCCCCTCTAGCCCAAAATTTTGTTTGAAAAGTTATTTTCTTTCTTTTGGTACGTGTTTCCCCACTGAGCATCGGACCAACTTTCCCCAAAGTTCGAAGGATTTTAGCCCATATCTGTCAAATTGAATGGAATTTGATATCATTTGACGATGGAAATGATAAAAAGACCCTGAATAAACATTTCTACACAGAAAAAAAATCTGAGCATTTACTCGTAAACGATTCATGCCCCGTTCGTCATGTGTGGTAGTTTCCAGCTCATCGAGGTTGTTAAAATGCTATCGTGGTAGTTTCCAAGACTTTGTAGGAATTAAGTAGTAGTTCGCATCAGCAGATTTCCACTATTCAGGGGCTACTTCATTTTTATAAAGACAGGGTGTGCGGGCCGAACCTTGAATACTCCTCTTAAAATACGAAGTCCTTTTCAAATAACCCTTTGTCAGATAACAAATGACGACTGCCTGAATTTTAATTTTAGTGGGCTATTGAAATGATGAGAAGAATGAAAAGAAGGGATATTCACATTTTTTGTTTTTGAATAAACATGCTTTTTAAATATCAAATAACATGCCCGTTCATCGTCACACTCGCATATATATAAAAAGTGTCCCAACCCGAGGATATTTCCCTTTTTTCCAAAGCGCAAGTACTAACAATACTTTGGGCCAGTAGTCTTAGCCTGCCATTTCATCTTAAAGCTGACTGAACATGGAACAACGTAGCGAGTGACGCAATTTTTTATATCATTTTTTTGTCTGTTGCTTGGTCCACCACGGCTCAACTGATGACCTTCTTTTGCTTTAGATTTCCAGGGTGTTGTTTGGCAGTCCAGGGCATGGTCTCCACCTGTCAAGCATCACATTGAATCTCGAGTCCTCAGCTTAGCTTCCTCATGGTGTTGAAATGTGGTTTATTTGTTTACCGTGGTAATTAATTGACGAGTTCGAGGGTTATCATGCGAAACAAACAACCACTATAATGTTTTGTACCACTTCAGAGACGTATCCTATAAAGTCTTGGAAACTACCACGATAGCATTTTAACTACCACGATGAGCTGGAAACTACCACACAGGACGAACGGGGCATGAATCGTTTACGAGTAAATGCTCAGATTTTTTTTCTGTGCAGGAATGTTTATTCAGGGTCTTTTTATCATTTCCATCGTCAAATGATATCAAATTCCATTCAATTTGACAGATATGGGCTAAAATCCTTCGAACTTTGGGGAAAGTTGGTCCGATGCTCAGTGGGGAAACACGTACCAAAAGAATGAAAATAACTTTTCAAACAAAATTTTGGGCTAGAGGGGACGCTGAGACATACTTACACGGAACCACATTGTCGGATTTCACCATTGTTTGTTCTAAGTTGTAAAATAAAACAAAAATGAAAGTGACACCAACCTTTCTTTATCCAATTTTCGGCCTGGAAACTACCACGACGTGTCCCGGATGTGGCTTGGGAACAAAATTACGTTAACACAATTTCGTGGTAGTTCCTAGGTTTACCACCCGTGTATTATAACCTGCAGAATTCAGCATTTTGGGGCTGACTTTCTATGGAAAGTCAGCCTCAAAATCCTGAATTCAGGAATAATCTTGAAAACTTTCACCCATGGGGTCAGAGGATATATGAGCCGTGACATGTGATTTCCAACAATTTGGCATTTTGACAAGTGTAGACTCATATGAGCCTGTGCAGCTCCCTTTTAAGATTAGAAACTCCAAATGGGGTTCAGTCAGTCGCTTAATAGTCATAGAATATTCAAGCGACTAGCAAAGGCTCTGATAAGACTGTGTGTATGCGCAGGCTGATCTGAGGCTTTGCTGGTGGCACATACCTGTACCACATTGTTGGAAATCTCATGTCACGGCTCATATGTTAAAGTATTTTCTTTTTTTTATAAAACTCTTTCCTTATTAGCGACAACTTTTGTCACCTGCTGATAACCTTTTAAACAGTTTGGACCCAGATCAGGACCAACAGAGTGTCAATCCTGGTCTGGATCCAAACAGTTTGATACACTGATAGTGTTCTTGAAATATTTTTTTGAAAAAGTTATAATTTTGAAAAAAAGTCAGCCACAACAAGACAAATTCATCAAATTTATATCCCCCGATGAAGGGTTATTTTAGAAAAATGTGTAAATCACAAAACATAAATCCCACTTCTCCAACCCCTAAGTTCCCCTCGGGTATCATTCAGTTCATAACAAATGCCTGTCAACTGTGCTTTTGTGCTTAGTTAAATAAACAAGTAGCCCAATGGTCATAGCCCATGTAGGTCTACACTTCTTTCACTTTAATTTGATATGCAACATGACCACTTTCAGAAAAGAAAAATATTTGACCTTTTGACCCCACCCCAGGGGTCAAGTGTGTAATGACAGAATATTTGCTTTCATGGTGCTCTACACTCCATTCCCAATAATTTGATATGCAACATGATTACTTTCAGTTTATTCTTTTTTTACTTTTTGACCCCAACCCTTGGGTCGAGGATGTGTCTGTACAGGGCAAGATATTTACTACCATGTTCCCTTCAATTTGATATGCAACGTGACCATATTCAGAAAACGTTGAATATTTGACCTTTTGACCCCACCCTAGCCTTTCCCAAAGGCCTAGAACTATTCAAATAGTGCTTTCATTTTTATTTTCATATAAACATAATATCCCTACTTTGTAACTAGTCTATAGGCTGGTGCTAATCATACAACTCCACTGAAGACAACTACATTTAAAGTCTAGCCATGAACATAACCATTCGGAGAAGAAAAAAATATCATTATAATTTTTTTACTTGTATTAATCACTGGGTAGGAGCGAAAAGTACAATTGACCCCTTCTGTTGATCTGTATAGTGGACAAATCCTTGTGTGAAGCATGTCCGGTAAGTTTCAGAGTGTTTATTTTTGTGATTTAATAATATTTACTTTGAGAATTTCAGCTTCATACCAGTAGTACAAGAAGCATAAGTAAAGGCCTTTTCGATGTATTACTCCGTTTTTTCTGTTTATTGCCGCGATCTCGGTTATTTACATGTTTATTCTTAGAAAATCATCATTCTACTTTCGATTTTAAAAGCAACACCAGAACTTTTTCATAAATATTTGCCAAAAACGTTATTTGAAATGACTGATGTTGCATTATGCGTATTTCATGATGTATTTTGTTTCAGATTATATTAATACTTCTAAATGCCGTGCTATGTAAGTGCAATTAATTGCAATGGATATCATAGAGGGGTCAAAAATTGTTCTGCATCGCGTGTTGCAAAACTGACTACCAGCACTGGACGTCGTGTTGCAGGCATGCTGTATAGTATGTTATGATAATATTATAAAGGGGTTTCGATGTTTTTTGTAGGATAACATTTAGATATGTTTGAAATTCTTTTTCTAAAGTGAGAAAACTTGGCAGATGCACACATTGTTTGTTGAATACTAATATAGAACAAAGTGACACTCTTCCAGTCGTGGAGGTTCCTAGGCAGTGACTATCCTGGGGTGGGGGGAGGTACTCCGATATTTTCATATATATTTAGGTTCGGAGCATTATTTTTGGTTTAAAATTTCAGAAAAGTAATACTTTTGGGAGTATGAAGAGTTGTGGATATTTGGGGGAGGGGGGTCATTATGAAATCGGACGTTTTTTTTTGGAGGGGGGGGGGGGGCATTTAAAAATCATTTTAGGGCTTTTTAAAGGTCAAGATACAGAATGGGATTTTCTTTTTGGGCAGCAAAATTTCAAATATTTTAGGGTATGCCTGATATTCCTGATTTCTTTTTTTTTTGGGGGGGGGGGGGGGGGGGGGGGTTAAACAGTAGATGCTGGGTCCAAGCCTATGGATGAAGAAAAAAATGAGAGTATCCCCTGGGGTGTCTTTGGGTATAGATTTATACTTCTACTCTAGCCTTGTATGGCGGGATCGGAATTAGGGTGCTTCAAATGACCAGGCTAGAGGCGCAGTTTCATAATCCTGATCATAACTAAAAATTATGATTCAGAAATGTCTCCATCTAGACGGGAAAGTCTAAAAGCCCTATACTCCAGGAAGCCATTGTATCTTATATAATCATCATGTATAGGTGCATGACTGATCCTGGTTATCTCAACTTGATGGCCGGCTACGGATACAGATGCGTTTCTCTAGCACGCTCAAATTGGCTGAATTGCCTCCTTCAAGACGGGAAAGTCTAAAAGTCTTTCACTCGAGGAAGCCATTGTTTTGGTGTATTACATATCCTGGATATCCAAACTTGGTCACACAAATTCCGGAAGATCTAAATGAGTAGTTAAGCATAAACATGCTTATTTCACCAGATTAGCATGCGCAGATCTAGAGGGGGGGTATGGGGTCCGGACCTCCCCCCCCCACTTCAGATTTTCAGGGGGTCCGGACCCACTACCCCCCTGACAAAAAATCCTGGATCCGCGCATGATTAGCTACATTGCAAATTGAGCATGTCGAGTTCGCCAAAGTTCACAATTCAGCCAGTTCATGAGACTGATATTTAATGAACTGGATCGCTTACCTCATGTGAACATGATACAATGTAAGGCTTTTCGTATAGTGGAGCAGCGAGTGCTACATGCAATACGAGTCTACACAATACCGGCCAAGAATTATCTTCCTTGGCCTAAGTGATGGTAATTTTTGGCCGATATTAATATTTTGAAGAAGATTTTAGTTATTTTCAGAGCTCCTGAATATTGAACCGTTCGTATTTTTCAGGGAGTTTCTGAAACGCAAATTATATAAACGACTGTGCCAATGAAGATTCAGATCAGAAAGCATATCCACTGAGTCTGGCCAGATTCTTCATTGTGCACTTAATGGTTAGCTTTCTTCACATGGGCAACAAAGACTCTGATCAGGCTAGGCAGTGGCTCAGACTAAGCTTTTGTAATGCGTTTCCACAGCTACGCTTTATTCCAGCATGAACGCATGGCATAAGATCGCGCTCTTTGTTTGCTTAGCAACAGCAACCTTTACTTTGTATGATCATGTTTTTGCATATTCTGAGACAGGATAGTTCTAATATGCCAAATTTTACTGTCGTACGTCAACTTAATTAAAAGATATGTATCAAATCTCATTTATTTTTGAGTTACCC
This sequence comes from Loripinus fragilis, assembly GCA_964019695.1. NCBI lineage: Eukaryota > Metazoa > Mollusca > Bivalvia > Lucinida > Lucinidae > Loripinus > Loripinus fragilis. The sequence continues at coordinate 39,682,001 of OZ026520.1, read as the reverse complement.
AACTTGAATTTGGGGAGAAAACAATGTGTGTCTAAAGAGATCATTTTAGTGCTATCATAGGCCAGCTCTTAAACCATTACCCCCTGATCTATACACTAGGCTACTAGCTTTAAAAGTTTCTAGATATCTTTATTACAAGATATCTTTATTTATGTCCAACTTTGCAAAGGGCAATGATCGAAAAAATAAAAAATAAAAAAAAAAATTTAAAATCTTCACAAGGTTATCTACTCCTTATCCCCAGTCAGCTATTCAAGTTTGTTCAAAGCTCCTAGCTGTATGAGTGAAATATCAAGTTTTCTATGTTCAAATTTGCAAAGGGCAATAAATGATTTTTATTAACTTACACCAGGTAATCTACTCATTTCTTCTATCAGCTGACCAAGTTTGGAGCTCCTAGCTGTAAAAGTTTTTGAGATATCTTAATTACAAAATTTATAATGGCCCCTAAAAAGGCATTAATCCACAAAGGGAGATAATGCAGACTTAATAAATTACGGGTCACTTATATTTTGATGAGAAATACATCTATAAAATTTCAAAACCCTATCTTAAATTTTGAACCGACTGACATATGGACAAGCTTATTTCAATATGCCCCTTCAACTTTTCCAAAGTTGTGGCAATAATAAAATTTCACGTTTGTACATTGACCTCATAAATTACTTGTCATATCCACTATATTGTAACCTTTTTTTTTATTATCAAACAGAGTAAACCCTGATCAGGCAGCTCTGACAAGAGCTGCTGATCTGTGTCTGCCCTGATTGAAAAAGTGTTAAAGGCGTCTCTCATTGAGGCAAACGGCTAATGTAGCTTTGCTTTACCTACTTCAGCATATTTTTTTTGTTGCAAAGAAAAATATTTTTCAATTAAACTTATAAACTACTGCATATTTAAATTGACACAGGATACAGACAAATCGAAGTGTCATAACACAAAGTATACCTTAGTTCTGCGACATGCCATGCAGTCTGAAAATTTTGGGAATGGTCACTCATGCTCCTCGTGTGCTTTCACACGCATTTCTAACGATATTTATCTTAAGTGAATGTCATCATAGATCATTTCTCTATCTTAAAAAGGCATTGACCGATATTTTGTTTCAATCAAAGCGCTCAATCGGTCGATTTTCTGTTCACAGGTGATGTGTTATTCTCGTAAGCAATAGTGATTTGCGGACGAAAAGAACAATTTATACCATAGAAAACGACATGTTTTCGTGCCCAAAGCTTTTCAATAAGGAAAACAAGAATAAATAAAACACGCTTACCAAGTTGTCTATGTCCAAAACTTTATTACACAGATGACAAAACACACACCGTTATCAAGGTCATAGAGAACACTAGGATTTGTCCACTATACAGATCAACAGAAGGGGTCACGTGTACTTTTCGCTCCCACCCAGTGTTAATGACAACATTATAATCAGACTAGTAGCTAGTCTTACCCCACCCCTGGGGTGGGTTGAGGGTGTGTGTAAGGACATAGTATTTGCTTTCATGGTGCTCTACACTCCATTCCCTTTAATTTGGTATGCAATATGAGTACTTTCAGAAAAAAAAGTTTTGATCTTTTGACCCCACCCCAGGGGTCAAGGGTGTGTCTGCGGGCCAAATATTTGCTACCATGTTGCTGTATGTGGTGTTCCCATTAATTTGATATGCAACATGACCATATTACGAATTAATTTAATTTTGGCCTCTGCCACACCCCCCAAGTCCATCCAGGGGATTGGACCTAGGCCTTCAAACTAAAATCTTGTCTGGTATGTTTCATATCTATTGTTCCTCTGCCTGCATACAAAATCTCGGTAAAAATATTGACAACTGACTTAGTTATTGCCAAATTTAAATATTTGACCTTGACCCCAAAGTGGTCAAGGGGGTGGGGTAAATATTTTTACACCGTCATGCTTATCTACAGGCACTTGGCAATCATGGCCTTATAATAGCTTTGGGGAAATGTGAAGTTCATTACACTAAAAAAGCCAATAACAGCTTTTGCATTATAATTGCCTATACTAAGTCAAGGGCAATAACTCAAGTGTTAATGAGTTGATTTTGACGAAACTTATAGGATATCGACTGTCCATGGTACTTATCATTTACACCAAGAATGCATCAAGTCTGACCAATAGGTACTAAGACATGGTTCCGGACGGACAGACAGACAGACACCGCCAAAACTATATCCCTCGGACTTTGTCGGGAATACTCACCCAGCATGCAAAGAGTTAACAAGCACTGTTCTACATGTACTGAGTAGAGCTGTCATTGATTGGTCATTTAGCGTATCGATATATTGGTAGGAAATATCGTGATATATCAATATATATCAATTTATTGATAATCTTTTAAAAAATGTATAAAATACAACCTTTATGCACCCTTATTATTGTTTTATGTTCTTTTTGCATGTGAGAGATTAAAAGTTTGAAACCTCTAGCCCTTTCTTATCTTTTAACTTAAAATTTAAGGCTTGCAGCAAGTATGAAAAAAATATGATCTGGTTGATTTGTTACTTTACGTCCATGGTAAACATATGAGGTCAAGTAGGGACAGCCAGCTATCCTAACCATGCTTTTCCTTGAATAGGCTTAACTTAAGCAGTACTCATTTACATCCTTTTACCAGTACCTGACACATTGGCATGTCAGCGGTTAGAAGAGAATGGCCATAGGAAATATTATTTCATGAAAAATCTCAATTAAAAGAATTTTTGCTGAATTTTTAACACGGGAATCAAACTTGCAAATTCCTGAATGATAGGCAGGAGCCACTAGATGTGCTACCAACCACACACTAACCAGGCTGACTTATGGCAATTTCTGTTCGCCTCGGAATGCTAAATGCTTTTTATAGCTTGTTGTCAAACTGGCTAGCTAGGCAACAGGGGTCACATCAAGATCCCACCTCAGTCAACTGCAATACTTTGGCTCAAAACCACTTTATACCAATCCAATTGCTTAGCTGTTATGCACTACTATCTCATTTATTGGTTCTTTGGGGATCCAAAGTTATGAATTGTTCCTTAATAGTGATACAAATGGTATCTGTCAAAATGTGATAACTTAAGTTGTGTTACCGCTCTAATGTATGGGTAATGTTCAACAGGTGCATGAAACTTTTGCTTTCAACTTAAAATGTCTGGTGCGTACAATCCTTGAGTATGGAAACTTGGTTTGAAACCTTCATGATGTAGGCCTCCAGGAAGAAAACAACATTTCTTGCTTGACCCAATATCGATACGTATCGATATCCAAATTTCTGTATCGATATGAATATCGCAGCTCTTTTTTATTGATATCATCGATAACGATGACAGCTCTAGTACTGAGCTGAACAATTATCATTAACTCTTTGCCTACTGGTTTCGTCTGCTGATAACTTTTGCAAACAGTTTAGACCCAAATCAGGCCTGACAAAACAATCTGGATCCACTGCTTGACACTAATGGTATTCGGGCCTGAAAGAATTTTTCAAAAAAATTGATGTTGAAAAAAATCAGCAGACGACAAAAAAGCATACAAAATTTCCCAGGAGGCAAAGAGTTAACTTTTTGGCTGGGTAATTTTTTATCCTTTTGTTTTGGGTTAATTCAACCAACTCATCAAAGGAATAGTTCAGTTTTTAAAAACATAGCATTTTGATCATTTATCCCCCAACCTACTCAATATCAACATTTGGCATATTAATACAATTTGATTGTTGATAAAGAATAAGGACTCAAGATACAAAATTTGGATAAAATATTTCCTATTTTAATATCCCAATATTCTTAAGAATAATAATTTGATAATAAATAACACGCTTAAGGAGTGTGTGTGCATGCGTGAGTGTGTACGTGTGTGTGATGGTGTGTGGGGGGTGGGAGGGGTGTCAGACAAACACATTCTCAATTACAATAAATGTCTCATGATCAATTGCCTGATTAGTTAAATAATTACTCCAAAGTTACAATCATAGTGATTGTCTGATAATTACCATAAGGGAAATTATCAAAAACTATATAGCATATATATGTAGGCCAAACTTAAATTTTTTTGTTGGTTCGCCGTGCTCCTACTTACCCACCCAAAACAGGCCCTACCCAAAAAAAATTATTGCTTTTCTGAGAATCTTTTTTTCTTTTAAATTCTTCTCTAATTCTGATAACAAACCCTTCTTTAAAATCATTAAAAGCTGTATTTGAATTGAAGAAATGTTACAGAGACTGTTATTATGTGCATTCTTACCTTATATACAGCATTTGTAGACCCCGGTTGTAGACCTCTAAAAGTGATAGTTAGAAGAAGTCATAAAATTATGCTGAATTTCTAAAAAAGACCTACCTACCTACCCAAACTGAAATTGATGGGTAGAAGCACGGCAAACAAATATATCTTAAAGGACGGCCTAATTTTGGGAGGGTCTTGTATAGATGGTCAAAAGCTCATTATAGAGCTTATGATTTCTCTGTTTTACTGTCATGCTGTCTTTGAATAAAAATTCCTATCTTATCTTATAGAAGGACTGTTGGAAAAATGCATTCCTTATGCTATTTTACAGAAACAACAAAATGGAATCAGGATAAAACACTTTACCATAGAATCGGTGGTTTAAAACAATTTAATTCAAACATCGTAGAATCTGCCTGAAATTTCATAAAATGTACATTTGTAAATTAAAAATCACTTTGGGCACGTTTAGACCACGTTTTTTGATTATGGGGATGTTTGACTAATTTTTTTGTCGAAGTAGAAGCCCTACAGGGCTTATGTTTGATGTTTATCATATTCAAAGTTAAATAAATCTTCTATGTCTATTCTCTTAAACAGTGATACGTCATATCCTGCTCTGGATCATCAAGGCGCTTAACGCACTCGGTAAATACACAGGTAATTTTCTGTTATCCCTACGTATTTTGGTGAATTTATGACTTGCAATATCTTTAAAACTACTCAATATTTTGCGCTGATATTTTCAGTAAAGGAGCTTTTATCATGACATATGTGACAAGCGCATGTTCAGACAGACAGACAGACAGACAGACGTATAGAAACATAACTATACATGTCCGGACAGACAGGCAGGCAGGCGGACAGACAGACAGAAAGAAGTAAAGTACGACAACGAATTAAAATTGAACTGATGGAGAACGTTGCAGTTTCATTGCATTAGCCATTATGTCTGACTTGTTAAAATGTGTTATGAAACCTTCTGCATCCTTATAATTCTTATTGATCTTTTATGACCCATTCTTTTGTGACACATTCTTAAGACATACTTGTGAAAAAAACATGATGATAAGGCCTCTCCCCGCAGGGAATGTAGTTCATTTATTCAGCAGAGGATGTGTTTGGATGTTGTCAACCGTGAAAAGCAAACATTAAACGTGTTTTACATGGAATTATAGTTATTTCTTTCGACTGTCAACTGTTTAAGCCTATTTAAGCTACATTTTGGACTGTCAATAATCACCGGCTTTGAGATGATATCGCGGGTGCGTGAGAGAGAGAGCGAGAGAGGGAGGGAGAGAGCGAGCAAAAACTGGCAAACAAGCAGATAGATTCACTTTGTTAATCCTAATATTGCATAAACAAACCAAAATTTTAAATGTTTAAAGTTTTTATGTGTTTTATTGTGAGAAAATATCATCGTTCTGCTTGACACTTCTGGACTTCCCGCAGCCTCATGTTTTGCCTTTTAAATGAATAAACGTTTGTTTTTCGGAGCCTTTATTTATCATAAAGATGCATTTTGAATGAATATCAAAGAATACAAACAAGTTTTGACATGTCTTTGGCTACAAAACCCCATTTTTCTCAAAAAAATTAACCCACATTTTACACAGATTCAATGCGGCTGGCCTATGCGTTGACGGCCACCGATATGCGCATGCGCGAGAATGACGTCACTTTGGGAATACCTAAAAGTTCCTATTGATTAGAAATATGATTTTCATTTGATACAGAAAGTGTTTATAAAATAATCGGACATATTTACGGACATATATTATTGATTAAAAAATTCGGGATTTTGTACGCTTTTTAGTAAGCGTCTTTCTTTCTTTCTTTAGATTCTGCAACACCCCCTAGCGAGGATTACGTGCAGGTTGATTACGCCTTACTGTCACGGTACAAAGTTTAAGAAAAAGAAAAATGGTAGAAGATAGTTGTTAAAAGTACATGAACAGGAAGAGATAAAAACAGGATAAAAACAGTTTATGTTGATTTATGGGATGTGATGATTATGCGCCCGTACTGCCACACTGAACTGGTCCATAGTGGGCAGAAGTACGATCTGGGCTGGGAGCTGATTCCAATAAACAACAGTTGAGAGGAAAAAGGCAAATTTGTAATAATTTGCTGTTGTATGAATCTGACGTAATGCAAGGGGGTGGCTATGTCGTGTCGATCTCATTGGTTGTTTAAAGTATGGTGGAACAGGTATGGCAACCAGGCCATGTATAATTTTAAACATCATAATAACTTTAGCATCAACTCTTCTCTGTTCTAGCGTTCTCAGATCTAGTTGTTGTTGGAGTTCCGTAACACTTTGGTAAGGAAAGTAGAATCTGAGAATCCAGCGAGTAGCCCTTCTCTGAACCATTTCTACCTTATGGATGTCTGTTTTAGTGTACAGACTCCAAACCGATGAAGCATATTCAACCTGCGGTCTTACTGTAGTTTTATAGGCTGCTTCGGGTATACCTGGATGTTTTGTTTTGATGTTTCTTTTCAGAAAGCCTAAACTTTTTTAAGTATTTGATGTGACGCGGTTGATGTGATGGTTGAAATTTAGGTCAGATGAGATGTCGACACCAAGGTACCGTGCATGGTCTATAGAGTCCAGGACTGGCATTATTTTCACCGAGTTACCTCAGCGGAGCTCTTCAGCGTGAGGTTACATAAAACCTAAAATACCCGGATAACTTAACAATAGACTGTCTATGTTTGGGGATGTTTTGACTTGGGGGCGTTTCGACTTGGGGACGTTTTGACTAAACCGGGTGGTGGGGTTAAAGGGTAATTATGACATGTTTGATGTCATTCAAGCTTCAGCTTCAACACAAAATGCCACGCTCTTCCACGCTACATTGCACTAAACCTACATGTCATAAAATAATCGCCATAATCCTAATTCTTGCTCCGTCAGTCTGTGTCAAAGTGACGACTTTCAAGAAAAGCAAAATAAGGACAGCTCGATTATTGAATTAAAGATAGACCAAATATGACCGGATATACTCAGCGAACATTCCCAACAACACGGTATATAGACGCAAAGGAGCCTATTGGTTCAAAACTGTTTTTCCTGAGCCCTATCCCTATAAGAAATCACCCGATAGCGTACCGACAGATCACAACTCTAAAAGACTTCTACAAATTCACCTTCTTTCCTCGGACAATAATACATTGGAACGCCCTACCACACCACATACCCACCCTGCCTACCTTGGCACAGTTCAGTACAGCTGTTTGCCAGGTAGCCCACTCCACTCCCTAGATACCAGCATCTGTTTTATCTTTTAACTTTACTAACACTCTCTATCGCACTGTACAAACTCATTTCACCCACTTTCTTCTATGCTTTTATTCCATCTAACACCCTTTAGCTCCTGGTATATACCGGAACACCACCTCACGTCCTCCTCGGAGGTTTAGGTGTACAGGAAGATAGATAGATAGATATCCGCTCCAGAAAAGGAGCCTATCAGCTAAAAACAAGCTTAGCGATAGACAGTGACATCAAAAGGTAAGTAAAATAATAGGTTCCATTAACTACATGAAGAATATGGCAATGCAACGGAACAACAGAGAAGCTATATGACAAAAATCAAACAGCCACACGTTCGTTGATGATGCAGATTTTTTATAACGCGACACATTCTTCAATGCGGCGACGTCCACAGAGGATTATACAACAAAGAAAACAAACTTTTTCGAAAAGTTTGTGCTGTTCTCGCAATTCTTTTTGGTATCTTGTAAAGAATTTATGTGGAAAATGACTTATATGCGTTTCACAGACCGAATAATACGTTATTATCTCTATAAAAGTGACTTGTTGAACCCAGAACTGTTTACCCAGCTCACCCTGGATGCTTCATTCTACATTAATGGGTGTGAAAATTTAGAAGCCCTAGAATTGCATTCCAGAGAATATATATTACAGATACACAGGAAAAGAATAGCAAGTCTTAATTGTCAAATTTCAGAGTGCTAATAATTACCAGCTTTTGTGCCTGCGGAATATTGTGTTAAACCTGTAAATACACAGACTGTATATACATTTCACCTCACCAGTTTAAAACTAATATGAGCTCACTGAACCTTTACACCTTATGGTGGTGCCTCGATAAGCCAACGGGGGAACTCTAAGAAGAATAGAATAGAATAGAATGGCACGGAAAAGAAAATAATCTGGCAAGGGATCCTATTTGTCTTTGGCTCAGGAGCCTATATGATTACTGGCTACGGATCCTATATGCTATTTCTTACTTTTATAACCTATAGGCTCCCATTGCACTTAGTTGAAAACATATAGGCTCCTGTGCCACGGGTACGGCTCATCATGTGCCACAAAATGGTAATTTTTCTCTCAACGTTTAGGCTCCTTAGCCATCTTGTTTTCAAACATGACCCTTCTTTTCTATGGAAAACCAATTTTAAAAGCAAACCAGACGCTTTAAGTAAGCGGATGGAACATAAAACATTTTCTGCTGTGGTGTAGGCCGGCAAAATTGACTGAATTGTTTAGTTTTGCTTCATTTTCCAGTGCAAACTTAATCGCCGAAAACAGAGCAGTCATTTTCTGATTAACTTTGTAGACGTAACCTGATATCAGCCTTATCATATGTTTAAAAATCCATCAAGTCAGAGACCAGGATAACGGAACCACTTCAAACATCTTAGATCTATTTTTCACCAGCAACCCAACACTAATCAACAAGGTTGAGGTAATTCCTGGCATTGGAGATCATGAAGCGGTTTTCATTGAATCGAGTCTACGACCAATGAGAGTTGTAACCCCGCCTAGGAAGATCTACAAGTATAAGAATGCTGATTACCAATCCATGAGAAAGGAACTGAGATCATCCCAAGCAGATTTTGAGGAAAAGGCAAGAACAGAAGACGTTGAACAACTTTGGTCCACATTCAAGGATAAAATTCACACCCTGATGGAGTCTTATATACCATCAAAGATCTTGTGCAGAAACAGAGAGCACAAACCATGGATCTCACGACAGGTCAAGACACTCCTTCGCAAGAGCAAGAAACTCTTTCAGAGACAGAGAAAGACAGGAAAAGTCAGACACATAAGGCACTACAAGGAAACCAAAGCGCGTCTACAAAAGGCTGAACGGCAATCCTACTGGCAGTTTGTCGACAACATCATAGAGGTGGGAGACCCAGACCAAGATCAACAGCCCAAGCAGAAGAGATTCTGGTCATATATCAAGTCTATCTGGAAAGATACAGGAGGAGTTGCACCCCTTAAGGAGAATGGAAGACTCCATGCGGACCCAAAAGATAAAGCCAATATACTAAATCGGCAGTATGAGTCAACATGGACCCAAGAAGACACTCATGACATCCCCTCACCAGACGGAGAACCATACCTGCCAATGAAAGATGTTCATGTTTCAACTGAAGGAGTGACAAAGCTACTGCAAAAGCTCAACCCTGCAAAAGCTACCGGACCTGACCTACTGCCTGCAAGAGTTCTCAAAGAGCTTGCCAGCGAAATATCAACAACCTGACAGCCATCTTCCAAAGAAGCTTTGATACCGGCTATGTACCAAAGGATTCATCATCATCATCCTCATCATCATCACCTTCAGTAATTGCCTCCCTCAGTACTTGAGTATTCTCGCAATGTGGTGGAGGATGCCCATGCGCCACAGATAAAAGAGGTATGTACAGTAGTTAAAATGGTTAAAACCGGTTAAAAACAAGGCGTGGCGTTTAGGGGGTATGGGTGGCCAGCTGGTTCTGGAAGGCCTCCAGCGTTGTCTGTCTTACTGCAGTCTGAGGAAGTTGGTTCCACAAGATGACGGTTCTTGGGAAGAAGCTCTGTTGGTAAGTTGTGTTTGATGTCCGGATCTGGAAGAAGCGAGAGTCATGGCCTCTAGTCATACTAGTTGATGGAGTCAGGTATGGCTCTATTGGAATATCAACTAGGTGGAGGAAAGCCAATGTAACTGCTATCTTTAAAAAGGGTGAGAAGTTCAAGGCAAGCAATTATAGACCTGTCTCCCTCACTAGCATTTGTTGCAAAATTCAGGAGCACGTGATAACCAGCAACGTTCTTAAACACCTTGATGAACATAATATACTGACAGATTGTCAGCATGGCTTTAGAGCTAGAAGAAGCTGCGAAACCCAGTTACTGACCCTGGCCCAAGAACTCCTTGCAGGACTTGACAAAAAGCGTCAACATGATCTCATCATCTTGGATTTTTCCAAAGCGTTCGATCGTGTCCCGCACCAACGTTTGATGAAAAAGATTGACCACTACGGCATCAGGGGGAGTAACTACAACTGGATCCGAGCATTCCTGAGCGACCGTACTCAACAAGTCCTAGTTGAAGGAGCCACATCCGATAGCATACCAGTCATCAGCGGGGTACCTCAAGGCACAGTTCTCGGTCCATTGTTATTTCTACTATTTATCAATGACCTACCTAATTGCGTCCAGTCAAGTACACAGCTCTTCGCAGATGATTGTATTCTGTACAGGCAGATCAAGTCCCAACAAGACTGTGACATACTGCAGGATGATCTAAATAAACTGGCAGCTTGGGAGAAGAAATGGGGGATGGCCTTCCATCCAGACAAATGTAGTGCCATCAGAATATCAAGATCCAGGAACCCCATCTCCATGGACTATTCACTGAAAGGACATATCTTGGACAAGGAGGATTACACCAAATACTTAGGAGTGGAGCTCCTGTCAAGTCTCTCTTGGAACCGTCACATCGACCAAACAGTCAAGAAGGCCAACAGCATGCTAGGATTCCTTAGAAGAAACCTGAGAGTAAATAGTGAACAAACAAAAGCCACTGCATACTGCTCAATGGTTCGACCTCTTCTGGAATACTGTTCAACTGTATGGAGCCCCTATACCCATGAGTACGTCCAAAAGCTGGAAATGGTCCAGAGAAGAGCAGCCAGGTACGTCACTAACAGGTATCATAACACCAGCAGCGTTGCATCAATGCTTGATCACCTTGACTAGGAATCTCTGGAGGCAAGACGAACCAAACACCGGCTCATTATGTTCTTTAAGATAGTACATGGACTCGTAGACATACCATCGAACGCCTACCTGACACCTGCATCCACACGGACACGATCCCATCACTCGCTGAAGTTCCGGCAGATCCCTACTTCCAGTGACTATTATAAACACAGCTTTTTCCCTAAAACAGTCTGTCTCTGGAACTCCCTCCCAGCCGCTGTGGCTGAGGCTCCCGATTTGGTACCATTCAAACAGAGCTCTCCAAGATCTCATTCTAAGTAAGTTAGGGCCGCCGAGTGTAAGTAAGACCTAGTGACCTCCTTGTGCTGTGCTGGCGAGGACCTCGGGTGCCCTGGTACCTGCAAGGTAGCCAGATTGGACGGGAGTGAAGGGATGAAATGCACTTGGCCTTCTTTATTTTTTTTATTTTCTAGCTTTCCTATCACATCTTGTTTTTTGTTTAAACTTCTGACTTTCCTATCATTTCCACTTTTCCTTATTCTTAAAGCCGCAACCAACCCGCGCTATGACAGTCAAGTGTGACGGCAGCGTGTACCATATAGATGTAGACTTAAAAGTCCCGTGGCGTTTGATTTTATGTTTCTTACATCGTAAATAATCTTATATTGGCCCATATTTAAAGTATCTCCTCTCCCCATGTCTTGTTTTTGGCGGATAAGCTCCTTTTCTGGAGTGGATTGGGCTCAAGAAAAGCAGTTTTTCTCGGATAGGCTCCTTTGCGTCTATATACCGTGAACAAAGAGAAATCGGTTGGTCCCGGTTTTTATTCCTTTCCGTCCCAGACACATTAATAGAGCAGCGCCTGGTAGGAAAATGGGAATAGCTATATACCGGAAGGAAGGTTCCTTCCGCGGAAGGAAGGTTCCTTCCGCGGAAGGAAGATTTTTGTACGGAAGGAAGCTTTTAAATAAATTCATTAGCAAGATAATTCTATAAAATCATGATTTATTATTAAAATAATGAATAATGAGATGCTTAGATGAAAAGTTGTGATGAAAATCAAAACTTGATGTCAACGTTGCTACCATTAAAAAATTGTCCGTGTGCCGCGTATAGCGGCATCGAAAATTTCAATACGGAAGGAAGAATATCTAGCTTGATTTAAGCATGATAAGTCTAATAAATCATGATTTAATAATGAAATAAAGAATATGAAACATTTAAATTAAAAACTCAGTAATATCTTAACTTGATTTCACCCTTGGCAGTGATTTAAATTGTCCCTACGCGAAAGGAACCGATGCCTACGGAAGGAAGATTTATCTACGGAAGGAAGTTTTTTTCTACGGAAGGAAGCTTTTTAATAAGTTTTTAGCACAATTTGTCATGAGTTCATCTATGGTAGTGAAATTAATTTACCGTATACGAAAGCAACATTCCTACGGAAGGAAACTTTTAAAAGTACATAGTGAAAGCAAAGAATATACAGCCTGGTCAAACACAGCATTCTGTGTCGTCTGACCTGGTTCTGCGCTGTTTGCATATGAGTTACCTCCAAACAATTCGTCAGCTGGTAACCTGGACCCAGAGCACGCCCGAATAGGACAGGATTGTTTTATCCTATAAAAGGAAGATTAACCTCGAAAGGAAATATTTCTTTGTGACATGATACGACCTGTCATGTTAGCCCACAGATAATGTTATCCATAGTTTCCAGCTGGCACCGTACAAGACTGAAACGATCTTGTGACTCGTGGAGGTATGACTAGGTCTTGTTGCCTAACTGTTTTCATGTAGAGCAACCGTTTGTCAGCCTCCTTTTGTTAACATAGATAGATAGGTTTATTTCAAAATTCCAATAGGCTATAAAGCCCATGAGGATACAACAAATACAATATTAACATGGTGATGATGGCAGACAGTACAAGCAAGAATGCAATGTGTAAATCAACAAACGTTTGAGTTCTTACAAAATCTTGACAGTTTACATTGCATTTTAGTTTTAACAACACATGGCAGAGAACATGCGGTGGCTAGCAATGTCCAGACACCATGTTCCCTGTCTCCTTGATATATACATGTATGATACTAAATTCACCACTGATAAGAACCAATACAGTTATAAGCGTTTGCGATCGAGCACAACACCCAAAATGCTACTTATTTGACAATCAAATCATATTTTGTGGGTACTCAAAAGAACCGTCTCAATGGGACGTTTCTTTCGATGACACACACCTTATGTTATAACTAAAGAATACAACATATTGACTCGATTACGCTGTTCTATTTTGTTTACCTTGACCTATGTTCTATGAAAATGGTCAAAGACAGGGGTTGTCCATACACGTACATGGCGTACATGTATAATCAAACCCTGTTCGTTGTTTTTTTTTTTTTTTTTTTTTACTTTTTTTTTCTTTTTTTCGTTTTTATGCTACATATGTACAGGATACTTTTCGCACATGTTTAAACGACCATGTTTCCTTTGCACAGCAAAATTACCATACTAATACTAATTACTGGCTGCTCTATAATGTGATGAAATGTACGTGTTTCGGTGCTAGAAGCCACAGCCTGGTTACTTGAGGTGGCCAGTTGTATCCCGAATCGTACAGTTTATGAACCCTACATACGGTCAATTTGTTAAATGTTATCGGTGCTAGTATAGCCACAGCCTGATTACTTGAGGTGACCAGTTGTATCCCGAATAGTAAAACAAATAACATGTAAGAGTCGGTGAACTTTTGAAAATTCAAATCTTAGTAAGCGTACAAAACATTAAAATTTTCAAACGTGAATGGTCAAAATAAATCATAGAAACCATACTATTCCCAATATCTCAGCCTTATTCAGGATTTTGAGGCTGACTTTCGTTGGAAAGTCCGCCTCAAAATCCTGTATTCAGGAATAATCCTGTAAACGGTACGGATTCTGATGGGATGCCACATTGGTGACATCTCATTTGGATCCGCACTGTACAAGATTAAATTAGACCCTTATTTTCACGTTCGAGACGAATCATTCATTTTAGAAAAACAAAACAAGCAAAAACAAAAACAAAAAAAACACAGCCAAACATAACAAAGTGATCGAATAACATAATTTCGAAATTTGAGCTTGAAATATTTTTTTCTAAAACAAATAATTCTTCACAAGAAGGCTTTAGCCCCAAAAGGAGTTGAAACTTAATCCGCGTTTATGTTGGACAAAATATTCCATCATTATTACCAAAGTATCTGGGTTACTAAAAAGCTTTTATTGGTGACATCTCATTTAGGTCTGCACTGTTTGCATATGCGGGCATTGAGTTGGGTGCTAAAGTATAGCTTGTCTAGGATGTTAGAACGTGAACAATTACGTTGTTTTTTTCTTGTTTTTTTTCTTCAAGAAAGTTAAAGTATGTTTTGTTCATAAGATAAGTTGGATTTCAGACCATATAGTAACATGTAGTACATTTAGTCGAGCATCAGGTAAATTGGTGGCTGGTGCATGGGGTGCGGTTGGATCATCGATCCCACACATACCATCTATGCACCAGACAAGAATTGACCTATATACAAGGTAGCTCTCTAAGAAACAAAATATTTAAATTTTGAAATTGCTATTATCTAAACAAAAAACAAAAAGAAAAACAGATCAAAAAAATACTTCACTCTCGATCTATTTATTTATGTTATTTATGTTATTGTTATGTCCACGGCCAAGCCCGTGTCACTATGTAAATGCTTATATGATGTAATGACGATGAGCTTGTATGCTTAAGTCTAAAATAAAATTTCTGTTCTGTTCTGTTCTGTTGTAATTACTAAAAGAATAGTCTCAAAGAGACGGTTCTTTTATGTACCCATAACGTATAGATTGGAGCCAGATTAGAACCGACAGTGCAAACAGTGCAGAACCAGATCAGACGCCGCATAGTACTATGTCTGATAAGGTTCTGTACAATTCTGTTTGTTTACAAAATGCAGTTTAAAATTTGAGAGAAATGGTAAATTTCTACCCCAAAACCCTTGTTTTCGATATGGATTCGTCCTATTGATATGGGCGAAAAATTCCATTACTCATAAATGTGCTAATTGGTCACGAGATAAATTTATCTTAAAGGCACACTTAACGCCTTGTTAGTGTACGGCACACTTCACTCACACCTTCACACCTTTACTAATGGTTAACACTGTTCATTCTTAATATCAGTATACACGGGTCACTTGGCAAACAGTGAATACCCAGACGATTTCTTTTAACGGTTCGATAAGATAATAAACGCACGCGCGAAATAAGTTCTGATATCGCGAACTTAAATTCTTTAATTCAAACAATTGATTTTTAACTTATACCAAAGATTGACATAGCCTGAACACAAACGGTCCTTTTCAGTACCACAAAATTATATCGAAAGAAAACCATTTATTGTCCTATAATATTTCGAGAACACAACTCTAAGCTTGATACATTACTTGAATATATATGTACGCATATTTAGCATATTAAATCATCAGAATAATAATCAAATTTATTTCAAAAGCATGCTTTCTTTAAAACGCATATTAGACACTAAATCGGCCTTGCATAGAAAAAAACTTCCTTTGCAAAATCTCGAAAATCCATAAAAGGAACATTTTGCCCCAGTCACAAAGCTGCCAAGCCAGCATTCAATGTTGGGCCATCATCAGCCCGCCATTGAAATTCCATATATATGGCGTTTCGCTGGCGGACCGATAATGGCCCGCTTTTAATGCTATCTAGATCCTCTTTCCCCTTATAAAAATGTTGGACCCCCTCTGACAAAACTTTCTGGATCCGCGCATACAGTCTTTGAGTACATTTATTAATACATCAATATATGTTACAATATGTATACAACAATGGTAGCTTAATGGTAATGGTAATGACTACTATACATACATTTTTCGTATTTATGGTAAAATTTATATATATGAAAAATCCTAGCAAGGGCAAATATTTGCTCAATAACCCTTCCTTCAGAAGGTAAATCTTCTTTTCACAAATGGACAATTTTCATTCATATCCCAGCTGACATGCAGAAAGTGGTTTAATTTGGTTTTTAACCACAACGACTTCAAATTATGTTGTTGTTTTTTAAATCAGAAATAATATGATTTAATTTACAAACAACGCAAAGCATGTTTTAAAACATTCTTTCCGTAAAGAATGTTCCTTCTGCGGAAGACTTTCATTTAGCATACAGACATTTTTTTCAATAGTAGCAAAGCTGACAACCCGTTATGATCTTTATCGCATTTTTTTTTCATCTAAACATCTCAATACTCATTATTTTAAAATGAATCATGATTTTATAGACTTATCTTGCTAAAACTTATTTGAAAGCTTCCTTCCGTACAAAAAATTTTCCTTCCGCATAGGGACATTTTTTTATTAGTAGCAAAGCTGTCATCCAGTTTGAGATTTTTATCACAGTTTTTCATCTAAACATCTCTATATTCATTATTTTAATAATAACTCGTGATTTTATAGACTTATCTTGCTAAAAAACTTATTTGAAAGCTTCATTCCGTAAAAAAATCTTCCTTCCGCATAGGGACATTTTTTAATAGTAGCAAAGCTGTCATCCAGTTTGAGATTTTCATCACACTTTTTTCATCTAAACATCTCTATATTCATTATTTTTATAATAAATCGTGATTTTATAGACTTATCTTGCTAAAAAAAATGAAAGCTTCCTTCCGTAAAAAAATCTTCCTTCCGCATAGGGACATTTTTTAATAGTAGCAAAGCTGTCATCCAGTTTTAGATTTTCATCACAGTTTTTCATCTAAGCATCTCTATATTCATTACTTTAATAATTAATCGTGATTTTATAGACTTATCTTGCTAAAAACCTCATTTAAAATCTTCCTTCCGTACAAAAATCTTCCTTCCGCGGATCCTTCCGCGGAAGGAACGTTCCTTCCGGTATATAGCTATACCGCAGCGCCTGGTAGGAAAATTCAGATAAGGGAATAAATGGAAGAATATGGATATATATTAAAAATTTCTTGTTAGATAGGCAGTATTACATTAAGGTCAATGACTACAAGTCTCCGACATACAAATCAGCTGTTGGTATACCACAGGGGTCAGTAATTAGCCCTGTGCTCTGCAACTTATACACAGGAGATGCTATGGAGGGAGTCAAAGGCTTACATGCAGAATTCGCAGATGACGCTACAGTTGTAAATAGTGATAGTACAGTCAGTGGAGCTTGTGAGAAGGCCAACAATGATATGAAAGTAGAAGGGAAATGGTGTAGAAGCTGGAATATGTCTGTATTGGATAAAACTGAAGTTATGGTTATTTCATTTGATGGAAAAGAGGTGGAGGAGCAAGTACGAGTATATATGGGAGAAAAATTATTGAAAGTAGTGAAAACTAAAAAAGTGTTAGGTATCACTTTGGACAATAAATTATCATTCAGAGGTCATATTCAGGAAAAAACAAAATCAGGTTTTGGTGCACTTAGGAGCATAGATTCATTTGTACAAGGTCATAGAGGTTGCAGTCAGTCGGTTTACATGAGGCTATACAGATCACTTGTTCTTCCAGTGTTTGAGTATGGGGCTCCAGTGTGGGTATCTGCAGTCACAGAAGGGTGTAAGGAGTTTGGGAAGATTCAAAGAAGTGCAATGCTGAAGGCATCAGGATGCCTTAATTCTACAAGTACAGAAGCTCTAGAAATATGTTGTACTGGTCCTGTCGACGTCTACGCCCATTGCAATAACTACTGTGTACTACTGGGGAGTTCCTGGGGAGTTGGCCGACCACGGAAATCTCGTGCACAAGAACATGTGGTCGGCCTCTTTCTTGATCCAGGCTTTGAAGCGTCAACATCGTTGTGTGCAATAAAAGTCCAGGAGAGCAAAGAGGTAAGTTAGTAGACTAACAAACTACTAACAAACTAATAACCATTAGAGTATAACAATTGGCGACGAGGGTAAATTAAAGGTTAATTACCGGGGAGTTTAATTAATTAATTAATTTTTGTAGAAGATTGTACTTGTTAAAAAAACAGTATTTTTTCTACAGCCATCTCGTAGTAAATTTCCTAAGGCCGTTTTGGCGAATTCTAAAGTCCTATTTGGGTTATTTTTCATCTAAAACATAGATATAAATAATTTTTGGCATTTTTAAGGTATTTTTGGTCAGTTATTGAGCCAGAAAAATATAATTGGAAAATTTTGAATACGGGAATTCCGTATAGCGTTTTCCTCCATTTCTAAAATTCAGAAGTCATTTGAACAGGTAAATTTTTCATTTTTTGTAGCTTTACTCCTGCTAAATTGTTATCGTTTAGCATCTACTCACATTTAGTGCCTAACCACTAACCTTTTGTGCTCATTTTCATTCAGTAGTATTTATTCATTACTTCATCATGAATATTTATGAATGCTCAGAGGCAGATTTGGCCACTATACCAAAGATAGGCACCAAAACTGCCAAGGCTATAAAGGACTTGGTGCAGGAAGTTAAAAAAGAAACACATGCCCCTTTGACAGTCAGCGACTTGGCGGCTGTCAAATACTCTGTGGAGTTTTGGACAGAGCTCCTTGATAAGGGGACTCTGTCCATAGACTACACACCTGTCAGCTGGCATGGAGAAGAGAAGGGTCATGAAGTCAAGTATGTTACAGAGGAGACCTTTAAAGGTGCCATGTCCTTCTTAGCCGAGCAGATAGAGAAAATAGCTCATAGGCTAGACACTATTAGTGTAGCAATCCCCACAGTATATCCACCAGGGATTACAGGGCCATCTTATATGGCCGGTACCCTTGACCCGGCAGTCAAGCCCAAAGAAGAGAAAGCAGAGGCTGTGGAAGGGGTAGGCGCTATGGCTGATCCCGCTCCTGTGGGTTCACCCAAAGAGGCTTCCCCAAAGGCACCAGCTAAGCTTAGCGCTAGTGATTTGATAAGTAAGATCACTACGATCATGCCTAAGAGTGGGGTTTATGGGAAGGATTTCAAAAAGGCGGAACCCCATTCTAAAAAGGGTGAAGTCTCTAAGGATCCTCCCATAGATAGTTCGGACAAGGGTGGCCATAAGGTTGATAGAGATAGGTCTAGGTCCCCTCAGCCTCCCAAAATGTCAGTCTTCACCGGGGACCCAAAAAAACAATCATGGTTAAGCTTCATCTCCAAGTTTGAGAGAATAGCTCAAAGGAGGAAATGGACGGCTCAGAAGAGGTTGGATAGATTATTTGACTGCCTCTCTGAGACTGCCCTTGAATATGCAAACCGATGCGAGGGTCAAAATGACTACGTGCAGCTCAGGGCTGAACTGGCACGTAGGTTTGATCTTCGAGATACCCCGGTGGCCGCGCGACAGAAGTTGCATACAATCCGTCAAAAGGAGGATGAGGGGCTGGAGATGTTTCTGCAGCGGGTTCTGTCAGTCTGTTTGGATGGCTTTCCACAGACTGACGCAATCACTCTGCAGAATGTTGCAACCGAGGCATTCTTGAGAGGGACTAAACATAGAGATGAGGCTATAGTGGTGATAAATGAAAGTCCCACAAACATTCAGCAAGCCTGTAAACGGCTTAAAACAGTAATTGCTAATAAACAGGCAATAAGTGGGCAGAAGGTGTCCTTTAAGGAGAGAGTTTTTACTGCACAGGAGGAGGACAGGGTTTCACGCATCGAACAGAGGCTTGATTCCTTGTCCAGCGGCTTCCGTGAATCCTCCCGTTCGCCGGCTCGCGGTGATGGTCGCAATACCAGGGGAGATAGCCCTACGGATAATTTCAGGCAAAGAAATTATTGGGACGCCGGTTACCGCCAAAGATCACCATCTTATGGTAGGGACTGGCGTCACAATAATTCCCGAGGAAACTATGAGCCACGCGATTGGCAATCCAGGGGGCGCTCTCCTACACAGCGATCATACCGTGATGATTATAGGGGCTGGAACTCTCCTGGGAGGACTCCTTTTCAGGATAGGCAATATGGGTCGGGGAGTTCACATCGTGAATACTCCCCATCCTATAGTGGCTATGCCAGAGGTCAGTATGACAGACAGGGGAGGGATAATTACTCTTCTCCTAGCCGGTCATACAATCGGCCTACAAATTATCAAAATAGGCCTCAGAACTATGTGTCCCAGAGTCCGAAGCCTCCAGATAAGCGTGGACCTGTTTCTGCAGCTGTAAGGCAGGCTGATTCCAATGAGGAGTCGTTAAACTCCAACGGACTAGGAGTGAAGGCGACGAACGCCTAGTCCCGTTGAGTGTAGATGAGGGTCGCCAGTACGAAATATTCGAGGTATCATTGCCTAGTAGTAGGAACTTAACCATTTCTGTTTCAGCAGGTATTAATGGCTATGAGACCGAGGCTGTAATTGACAGTGCAGCCATGATCACATTGATTCAGGAGAAATATTTCCGGTCAATTTACACTCCAAATGAGTGGGGAGTTTCCGTCCGTCTCACCGGCATAGGTGGGGAGCATGTCATGGGTAAGATGGTGCATAATGTCCCATTTACTTTTGGGGATCAGACTTTCCTGCATACAGTCTGTGTTGCTCCAATAAAAGAACTTTGCCTATTGGGCTTAGACTTTTTGAAGGCAACGGGCTGTGTGCTTGATCTTGCCAATGACATTCTCGAGATAGCTGGAGATGTTTTTCCGATCAAAGTGGCTGCATCGCCTGAATTGCAAGTCTCGAGAGTAAGTGTAGCCAAAAGAACAGTAATACCACCAAACACTGTGGGTTACATCAGAGGTAATTTGGAAACTGACATAGATGGCACATATATTGTCCAGCCATCTAATAAAAAGGCTTTAGTTTCCCGATTGTTTGGTCATGGATCGTCCGTCTGTATGAAAGTGATCAATGAATCTGATAAATATGTCACTTTCAAGAAAGGCAGTTTAATAGGTCATGCAGAATCGGCTGACTTAGTACCGGATGCAATGGTCAATTGTGATATAAACAGGTGTGCGACTCAGCCGCAAGGGTTTGCAGAGCAAAATGTCAATGAGGCTCAAGAATTGCCAGAACATCCAGCATGCCCATTCACGTACTGCAGTACGTAAAACACGTACAGAAACTGGTCTGCACGCATGGATCATCTGATACATACGGGCATAAACGTACAGTAAATTTGATGCACGCATAACTTCTGTTTCCTGAACGTGCTGCTTCATTGATGATTTCCTAAAATAGCTTACAAATTTCCAGCTTTTGTTACTAAATTCAGATCGGCATCGTCCGTAACTTGCGGAAAGTCACGATGGTAATCGTAGGGTAACGAGTTCCAAATATAACCCAAAAAATTCCAAATTTTGTTTTAAATTTAGAATCGGCAAAAATCTTAAGCTGAAAACAATAACATGACCGATTCCGACCAATCACACAAGGCCACATGCTTTTCTTGTCCAATCATAGTCGACCGCCTGGTAAAAGCCGCATCAGTATCAAGTATTCGGGCGGGCATTGCGCAAAAAAAGCATTAAAACATACTTTCTAAAGGGAAAAGCGCACGAATCCGGGAATTGCAGAGAGGATCAAATTGAAAAAAATGCAACTGCACCAAAGCATATCGTACAGGAAA
Organism: Loripinus fragilis; assembly: GCA_964019695.1. NCBI lineage: Eukaryota > Metazoa > Mollusca > Bivalvia > Lucinida > Lucinidae > Loripinus > Loripinus fragilis. The sequence goes on along the minus strand of OZ026520.1, from coordinate 39,660,247 downwards.
ACGCATCGGAGGCCAAACAACCTAAATCAGGCAATAAATGAGCAACATAATAAAAATTCGTCTCAACTGGTTTCGGTTTGCACACGTGTAGTCATTGAACTAGGTGTGTACCCCCAAAAATTGGCTTGTACCCCCAATTTGAAAAGCAAGGGGTACATGTACCCCCAATTTCAAAATGGAGTGGGCATGCTGACATCTGAAAAAAATGTATGAGGATAACATTTCGGAACTTTCATCAGAAGAAAAACAGCAGTTCAAAAATTTATTAATTGAATTTTCAGATGTATTTTCTAAAAGTGATTTTGACCTAGGATGTTTGTCTGGGGTGGAGCACAAAATTAACACATATGATGAAATTCCACATGCAGAAAAATTTCGAAGGACTCCACTCCAATTTCAAAAAGCTGAACAGGAGTACATAGAAAAATTGCTCCAACAAGGTGTAATTGAGCCTTCAGTGTCAGAGTGGTCTGCTGCCCCTGTATTAGTTCGTAAAAAGACCGGCGAACTACGCTATTGTATAGACTATAGGGCCCTTAATGCAAAAACATATAAGGATAATTTTAGTCTCCCGTTGATCGATGACTGCATGGATTCCCTATATGGCAAGAAGCTGTTCTGTGTGTTAGATCTGTGCTCGGGGTACTTTCAGATTCCAGTGGAAGAAAGTTCTAGGCATAAGACCTCATTCAATACGCGCTTTGGCAGCTTTCAGTGGACCCGGCTCGCGATGGGCTTATGCTGTGCGCCCGCGACATTTCAGCGGGCGATGCAGCTGGTCCTTCGGGGTCTCACCTGGGAGGAAGTCATTGTGTACCTGGATGACATTATTGTGCTGGGAACCGATTTCCAAGACATCATCGGCGCGTTACGCAAGATATACATCCGCTTCCGTACTCACAATCTGAAATTTAAACCTAGGAAGTGCCAATTTTTCAAATCTCAAGTTGAATTTTTAGGCAAATTAGTTAGTGGAAGCGGAATCGCGATTTCCCCAGATAAGCTGGAGGCCGTTAAACAATGGCCTGTCCCCTCAAACGCGAAAGAATTATTTTCATTCTTAGGGTTCATGAATTACCATAGGAATCACATACCAAATTTTGCTAAGGTCTCAGCTGACCTATATGAATTAGCACATGCGAAACTGTATGTCTGGACTGGTAAGCATCAGTCCTCTTTCCAGGCACTTAAGGATCTCGCGTTATCCGCACAAGTTCTCTCTCATCCATCTCCGGATGGATTATTCATCCTAGATACTGACGCGAGTGACAAACAAATAGGTGCGGAGCTATCCCAAATTCAAAATGGGGTAGAAAGGCCCATCTGCTATGCCAGCCATGTACTAATGAAGCAGCACAGAAATTACTGCACTACGCGTAAGGAATTATTATCCATCGTGAAGTTCTGCCGCCAATTCAGACATTATTTGTTAGGTCGGTTCTTCATCATCCGAACTGACCACAACAGTCTTGTCTGGCTTACGCGTTTCAAGCATCTTGAGGGTCAGCTTGCTCGATTCATGGAGGAGCTGTCGCAATATAATTTTAAAATTGTCCATCGGCGTGGCGCAGAACACAATAACGCGGATGCTCTGAGTCGAATAGAGGATAATCTTGCTCCTTGTGACTGCTATAGAGCTGGAACTAGGATTGAAGATCTCCCATGTGGAGGTTGTCATTACTGCAGCAAAGTGCATAGACAGTGGGCCAGATTTAATGATGATGTGGATGATGTAGTTCCCTTGGCAGTGCGCAGCGTTCGTGCTGGACTTGCGGAGCAAGCCTTGTCGGGAGCTAATCCAGTCTCGAATTGGGTTGTCGGTTTGTCATCCCTCCAGCTACGGGATGCCCAACAGAATGATTCTTCTCTGGGCGCGATTACACACTGGCTTGAATACTCCTATGAACCATCAAAAAGAGAACTTTTATTATGTAGCCCTGAAACTAGGTCACTTTGGTTAATGCGAGATCAACTGTCGTTAGATCAAGGTGTATTATTTTATTCCTGGGAACGATCTGACACCGTGTCAAAATGTCTCGTTGTGCCATCCGACCTACAGTCCAAAGTACTGTATTACTGCCATAATTCAAAGGATTCTGGACATTTGGGTCAACAAAAGACCCTGGATAAACTTAAGGAAAGATTCTATTGGTACGGAATGTCCAGAGACAGTGATCTGTACGTCAAACAGTGTTCTGTTTGTAATACCAACAAAAAGGGGAATAGGACGTATAGAAGTGGCCTGGAGTGTTTTCATGCCGGGTATCCCATGGAGCGTGTTCATATAGATATCTTGGGACCTATTAATCCAAAGACAAAATCTGGTTCTTCATACATACTTGTCATGATCGATCAGTTCACAAAATGGGTTGAGCTTGCAGCTTTGCCAGCCCAAAATGCAGAATTAACAGCTAAAGCGTTCTTGTCGCATTTTGTAACAACTTTTGGTTGCCCATTAGAAGTCCACACTGACCAGGGGCGTAATTTTGAGAGTGATTTATTCCAGGCATTTTGCAAACTTCTGGAGATCACTAAGACAAGGACTACACCCTACCACCCCTCCTCAAATGGCCAGGCCGAGGTTTTTAACAAATTAATTCTGCAAATGATAAGATCCTACATTTCTAAGGGCCTGAAAGATTGGGACGAGCATCTTCCCCTTATTTCCATGGCTTTACACTCCATGAAAAACAAATCAACTGGTTTTTCAGCCAATATGCTAATGTTGGGGAGAGAAGTAATACAACCCATTGATTTGATGCTTGGGTTGAATAGACACACTGCCCAGGACCCTCCAACTTGGGTCAAAAACCTATCCCACAATCTCTCAGAAGCTCACAAATTGGCCAGGGAGAAGATTGGCGAGACTCAACTGCGCCAAAAGAGAGATTATGACCTCAGAGTACTTCAAAAATTCTATGAAGTTGGTGACGTTGTTTATATACGAGACTCGTCTACCAAGATTGGCATCAGTTCCAAAATACGACCGCCATGGAACGGTCCATTGATTGTAATAAGATCTCGTCCCCCACTCTATAAACTTCAGGGTAGAAAGAAAACCCTGACTGTCCATCATGACCGGTTGAAACCTTGTCACGATTCTTCTTTCCCTCTATGGTTGCAAAGGAAAAGGCATTTCATCCTTGATACTTTGCTCATAGATGAGGGGGAGGATGGTGATGATCTTGGAGAACCAGAGCAGAACTTTGCCCCAGACCTAGATGCATCCTTCGATCCTGATGCTACCTTGCCATATATGCAAGGTATGGACTTGGATGCAACATTATTGTACATGCCAGGGGATGACACCGATTCTTCCGTTTTGTTAGATACGGGAAATGACCATGTATTGATTGATAATGGTGATGATACCGAGAATATTTCTCAGTCCGCCCCTAGTGACCTGCGTCCACAATCCAGAACTAGCAGGTCAGGTAGGAAGATCAATCTGCCTGCTCGGTTTTTGGATTAGTCTGTCATGTGCACCTGCATTGATGGTGATCATATTAGTCTATGTATTGTATGGTTACTGTCAATGTTGGTGTTGCCTGCATACATGTATGAGAGTGTCTATGGCAAAAGTGCTCATATTAGTCTATGTATTGTATGAGTGCTGGTGCTGTGGACGCTCTTACCTTATGGTATCTGTGTGGGTGTTGCTCATATTAGTCTATGTATTGTATGGGTGATGTCGACGTGGGTATCATGCTGTCTTAAATGTTTGGGTATCTGCACTGATGGCGTCCATATTAGTCTATGTATTGTATGGGTGGTGTCAGTGTTGGTTCTCTTGGATGTGATATCCTGGGTGCGGGTGCCTGTATTAGTCTATGTATTGTAGGGGTGCTTGCGCTTGGGTTGTCAATTTGCATGGGATATCTGCATTGTTGGTGTCCGTATTAGTCTCTGTATTGTATGGATAGTGATAATGTTGGTGTCCCCATCCTGACAGGGCATCCTCGGTGGAAGTATCAGTATTAGTCTATGTATTGTATTGGTGTTTTCGGCGGGGGGTGTGCTGAGCATTTACTATAGTACTTGTACTGGCAGTTTCTGTATTAGTCTATGTATTGTATAGATGCTGTCAGTGTAGGTATTTTGGAAGCTTTGTGGTATATGTTTTGTCAGTGGATTATTAGTCTATGTATTGTATACCCGCTGACCATTCATGCACCACTATCCCTTAAATATTAGGGATTTATCCCATATCCGGTACGTCTTGCGATATTAGTCTATGTATTGTATTGTGGATGGACTGGGTATGATGATATATTTGTACCCTGCTCCTGGGGGGTTCTAGAAGTTCAGGGGCTGCCCGTTACTTCTGGGACAGCGCTGCTTGTACCTTCGTACTTTAAGGCAGGCTTGGGGTTCCGCCCAAGCTGGGTAAAAGTCTCCACAAATTCAGAGGTTACGTCCGTTTTAGACGTCCAATAAATGGAAAAACAGCTGAGAACCAAGATGGACCTGTTTATCTATTTCTTTGCAGATGGCGACCAGTGCAAAGAAGAGTCGATTCGCCCATACATGTGAGGTGTGTGATCTCTCAACCACACATCTCAACAAACACACTCTAAGGACTCATGTACCTTGGTATGTGAGTCCATCCACTGCGTGCGTGGATTGCCACAAGTCTGAGGGTTTTGGCAAGGACCGTGACCGCTTCCACAAGGGTCATAGGCTGATCAGTGGGGAGAATCTGTTGAGGGCCTGGTTTCTGCTGATGAATGGGCAATTCCTATTCATGAGCAGGGAACTTGGCCTGAATTCCTCCACTGACCTCCTGACCTTGGCAGCGGCACAGCACCTTCCCAAGACTCTCAAGATCTCGGAGGAAGAATATTTCTACTTCCGAGAGTTTGATTTGAGAGCGGGTTTGGAGCCTTTGTCTATCGGCGGTTACATGACTTTGCCCCCTACACGGCTTTGCATAATTGGACACCCAGCTGTCTTGACTGCACTGCTGGCCAAATTCACTGTGCAAAGCCGTTCTGCTTTCGTAAGATATGCCGAATATTTGCAGTTTGATGGCCTCACCTTCCCTTGGCTTTCCCCAGATGAAAATGGGAATCATTGATTCGCATTGTCATCTGGACAAGCTCTCGAATCGTAAGGATATGACCTTGTTGGACCTGGAGACTATGGAGACTGACATGAAAATTCACCTTCCCTTTGTCATTGCTAACTATGTTTACCCTACAAAATGGGATTTTATTGGTGATCGCGTGCGGGAGGACCCCAGGATCAAACTGACTTTTGGGATCCATCCTCACATGATCGTCAAAGCACCCTTTTCGGCAGCAATTGACCAGTCTCGTCGTCTGGAGGAAATGTTGGGAAGGCATCCCGAGGCCGTAGGAATTGGTGAGGTTGGCCTGGACTTCACTGCAACTTGTACGTGTAGTTCAGGTCATGACAGCAGAAAATGCATTGCGGGCAAAATCGAGGCTCAGCGCCGATTCCTCCGTCCTACCCTCCAGCTGGCGAAACGGTTAAATAAGGTTCTTGTTGTGCATGTCCGTGATCACAATACTGGAAAGGCGGCGAAGGAGTTTATCTCGCTCCTTCAAGAATTAGACATGTGCAACCATCCAATACACCGCCATTGTTTCACTGGGAATGAGACTGAATTTAAGCAGTGGACTGAAACGCTTCCCAATTGCTTATTTAGCATTGGCCCCATATCCCTGAGAAAACCAAGCACTGTTAATGCCATGCGCACATTTGGATTGAGCAAACTTATGCTAGAGACGGATGCCCCTTACATGCAGAACCACAAGCGACCGTGGCATGTCCATGCTGTTGCTGAGGGGCTGGCCGAGAAACTGAATTTGTCTGTTTTCGAGGTCATAAGAGTCTGTAATATGAATACTGCCAGGTTGTATAGCTTGACCTGGTAAGACTCTTCTAATGCACCACTGCTTGTCTGAATTTTGTGATCAGGATTTGCATAGCTACCTTTAATTTCAACTAGTCTATTTTAACTGTCACATTGGTCTGAATATTAGTATACTGGGTACTCTGATCCCTTCATGCGATGAGCCTATGTGTTGTCATGTGGGGGGTCTCAGGGTTTCCAGTTGGCCTTTAACTTATTTCAGTCATTATGACTTTTATTTTCAGATATAGTTATCCTATATTGTATCCTCTTCTTTAGATGGGGGAGGAGTGTGGTAGCATATGTTTTATGACATTTCATTTTGATAAATACTATGTGCATACTTTTCAAATTCTGACCCCTTATTTTGCAGATGCAGCCGAGGTAACTTATTGTAAGTTCTAAGTGTTCTGTAGTAGCATAGCTATAGTTCTGCCTGTTTATTCCAGATTCCACCAACATGTATCTTCTAATCTATTATAATTCATGTAAAAAGAAAAAAATGTATATATTTATCTGAACCTTGAGTAGTAAGCATATAAATTTATACACCCCTTTCATATTTCACGCTAATATGCATTTAATGCTATAATTTAGCTTTATATTAGCGCAATGTTTTAAATGCTTCAATATTCAAGTGAAGGTTCAGAATTATTGTAAAGTATATACATCACAGTGGAATTTGGGAGAGCTTATTATAGTTGCACCTTGAATTATCTTTCTTTTAATTTGCTTTGCAGTTTATTTTTGCATATATTCTATAGTCAAGTCTTCGAGTTTTCAGTTTTCACATGGACAATGTCAAGTTGTCCCTTTTTCCAATATTGTGTCCCTTATTTGCAGCTTTCCACCTTGCACGTAGTGGCTATATAGATTGTATCCTCCCAAAGCACTATTGTTCAGCCCTGGCAGAGTTTATCTTACCCATTGGTCAGTTACAGTGCATAAAATTATATTGCACATGGGTATTTTCAGAAATGGTATTTTCTGAGTATTTCTTGGCATTATTGCCATTCCGAGTGTAAAGGTGTTAGCCCTTTTTGAGTGTAAAGGTGTTGTTCCTTTCTGAGTGTTAGGAATAAATTCTTTACACACCTGCTATTTATATTTAATTATATTTTATGCCTCTGCCAGGGTTTTCACTTTCTGACTGTAATATATTTCATGTACCAGTTTTTCTTTAAGTTCCCAGAATATCTTGGATCCTGTTTTAAAAAATGAACACAACCTGAATTGTTTCATGTGGATTGTTTGCTACAAAGTGTTTTGTAAACTAGATCTGTTACAAAGCACTACCTGTCAAATATGGGCCAGTCCTGATAAAACTGGTTTGATTGGATTCTCAATACAGGTCTGGTTTATTACAAGCATTGTTTAAAGCAGGATTCATTATGTTCTTATATAGTGGTATAAATATATCACTATTTCATATATACAATTAAATAATTGTATCAGTATTGTTCTAAGTCAAGAACCAAATAATTACATATAATAGCATTTATATGGTAAGGGAAGCAATCCTTACTTTATTTTATTTTTCCTGTATCAGGAGTTAACTCTGTATATACATGTAACATTCAGAATAGCATCAGTAAGGTCATTTAAATCAGCATCATCTTTGGTCAATTTTTTTATGCATAATTAGGGATTTTTTAAGAAACAATAACTTTAGGGATTTTTTAAGAAACAATAACTTTAGGCAAAACAATTAGATTTTAAGACATATGTAAGAAACTTTAAACAAGGGGGAGAGTGTTGTACTGGTCCTGTCGACGTCTACGCCCATTGCAATAACTACTGTGTACTACTGGGGAGTTCCTGGGGAGTTGGCCGACCACGGAAATCTCGTGCACAAGAACATGTGGTCAGCCTCTTTCTTGATCCAGGCTTTGAAGCGTCAACATCGTTGTGTGCAATAAAAGTCCAGGAGAGCAAAGAGGTAAGTTAGTAGACTAACAAACTACTAACAAACTAATAACCATTAGAGTATAACAAATACTTACCAATACAGTACCAATTGATCTGCAGCTGAAACTTAGACAAGCCCAGGAAGTCATCAGAATAAGTGCCAAATATGATATAGATCCATTGAAAGAGGAGTTCAATAGATGGTGTGCAGGAGACATTGTGGTAGGAAGGAACCCAACAGTATTTCATTTACTTATGAGCAGATTTAGAGAAATGAAGGAAACAGTGGAACTAGATAATGTTGAAAAAGAATTCAGATATACCAAAGAGTACATGGGTCTTAGTAAGGACAAAGCGACAGTGCTTACAGAGGAATTCCAAAACACAAAAAGCAGACAGGAAGAGAATGTGAGAGAGATGCTAGACAACACAGATGATAGAGATGTATTGGTATTTACAGATGGGTCAGCTTTGGGAAACCCGGGACCAACAGGAGCAGGGGCTGTGGTTTATTTAGATGGTTACCAGTCAGTGCCGGTTCTTCTCAAAAAGAGTGTAAGTCCTATGAGCAACAACTATACAGGTGAATTGGTAGGCATACAAATAGCATTGGAATTTCTGTCTGAAATAGATCATTCTGACCTTGTGGATAGGAGTATTCATCTATTTAGCAATTATCACAGCATTTGATAAGAAAACACCAACATCCAAGATTGAAATCGTGACAAAAATTAAAGAATGTTGCAGTCATTTGTATTTTAAAGGAAATTCAATTAATGTACATTGGGTACCAGGTCATCAGGAGATTAGGGGCAATGAATTAGCAGATAAACAAGCAAAGGAGGCAGCAGCAGAAGTGAGTGGAAAGGATGACATACCAATAGAAATGGACAAGAAAGAAGCAGTTAGTGAGTTGAAGAGGCAGGTTAAAGAAAAATGGCAGAGGAAATTTGATTTAACAGAAAAGGCAGAGAAAATACAAGAAATTTATACAGAGGTAGGAAAGAGGAACTGTTATGGAGAGGGAGACAGACTTACATTTTCATTGGTAAACCAATTACTGTCCGGTCATACCCAACTGAATAGTCACAGGTCTAAAATTGACAAAACAGTGTCACAGATGTGTTCAGTATGCAATGTTCCGGAGGATACAGAACATTTTCTATTCCACTGTGATGCTTATAAGGAGGAACGAGATTGTCTTGAGAAATCAGTTGAGGAAGTATTGTATAGAGAAGGAATCTTTACAGTCTGTGACATCAATTTGAAAGTGTTGAATGGATGCGTAGGAGATATTAGTCGGCAAGGTCAAAATGACCTAGTAGGAGCTCTTGCACAGTATGTGAAGAGCACCAAACGTTTTATATAAATTAAATGATCGCCCACGCATGCGCATGGAGCATATGTGTTAAAGCACAAAGGGACAATGTACTGATGAGCTAAGAAGAAAAGCACCAAGAGTTCATAAGCAGCGTTATAATGCTTAATGGATAGACAACAACAACAACAAATTGTAGTTTTGAAAAGATTTCATAGAACACCCCTTTATTCACAGCTTTAAAGTTTCATCCCCTGTATCGGTTTAACCTGTGATGACTATAGGTTTAGTCTCTGTTTATACGTCGGGTATCATGCAATCGCGCCGAAATTGGGTGTAGATGATATGAGGCGGGCACTAGAGACGAGTTATAGCTTTTTTTCAACAAAGGAAGTGCCAGCAAACAAATGTAATGGAGTCTATTTTTAGAAGTTGTTTTTTTATTACCGTTGAGAAAAATATGTTTTCAATACATGGTTTAAGATTTTAATGCTGTTAATCCTTGGAATTTTCATTATAGGGAAAGGAAGGTATCCCTTGTCAGGCCCGGACCCAGAGGGGGGCACTGGGGCCTGTGCCCCCCCACCCCCAGTTCACCCGCTAGTAACCTTTTTTTTCTTACTGTGTAAGACAATATTTTCGACTCCATAATTAAGCCATCATGCGCCGCAGAGTCAGATTTCTGCCCTTAAGGCCAATCTGTTATTCATTCCGCATGGTGTGAAATAAGGACCCAGACTGTCAGGTTTAGTCCTTTAAACGAATTATCGTTTGCTGGTGGTTGGCCTGGGCAGTCAACTTTTCATTTGGGCACAATAGGCATGGCCATGAAGGGGGCACCTTTGACACTGGTTGTGTGTGTGTGGAGGGGGAGGGGGCACTGGTCGCAGCGAAGTGGGAACCTTGTCGATTTCAGCATCAGTGTGGGGCACCAGAGTATCCGCTGAGGGGGTGACACTCTTTTCCGAGGGATCGGGCACAGGGCACCATAGGGGCGGGCACCATAGCTACATTGTTGGGGTGTGGGGGCACCTTGTGAGAGGTATGGGGCTCGGGGTGTTATTTTGGCATTGAGTGAACCAAAACCAGGTGATATACTGGACACAGGGGGGGGGGGGGGGGCTGTTTCTTTGTCTTATTTCTGAATCATTAGATAAAAGGTGGGACCGAGGCACCACTATAGCAGCATTGTTGGAACACATTTAATGGGGAGGGGGGCCTGGTATAGATAAAAATATTAGGATATAATGAAGATATATTGAAGGTTGTACCAACATAGAATTTAGATTTCAATCCATTATTTTTTTTTTTTTCAAATCTGCAAGTTTTCTGTGTTTGTCTGTTTTTGTTTTGTTTTTTGTTTCTGTTTGTTTTTTTGAAAATAATCAAATATTTATATTTGAAATCAATGAATCTATAACAGCTGAAACATTTCTGTTTGCATGTTACAATATGCACGCTAGAGAACCACTGTACTCGAACAGCGCAGTCATCACATGGTGGTTGCAGTCGACGAGTGCACAAAATAGTGTACCCAGCTGTTAAAAAGGGTAATATTTTGGTCAATTTATTTACTTCTGAAAATATTCATCGTGAATTATTATCACTTATAAAACCAGCTGTCTATCTCCATAACAAATTGTTTGTGGGTTGAGAGATAGTTGCTACAGCGCCAGAGTTATGCCAAAATGTGATTTTTTCCTGAAAAAGAGGATGAAAGAAAGTTTTGCTTATGTTCTGGAATTTATGCTTACTTTGGATAAAATGCAAAATACCAGTCCTTTAATGTGCACAAAGTTTGAAATCTGAGGACAGAAGATTTCGAAAGTTATTCAAGCTTTTCATACTGTACGCATAGTTCTGTACATCGGGTGTTCTGGCCCAGTAGTCGAGTATCTAAATAAAATCAACATGTTGCAGTCAACGACCCAACCACTGGGCCAGAACACCTGATAAACAGAACTATGCGTACAGTATGAAACGCTTGAATAACATTCAAAATGCTCTGTCCTCAGATTTCAAACTTTGTGCACATTAAAGGACTGGTATTTTGCATTTTAAGATGAAAAAATATGCAAGAAACATGATAAAGGAGAGCTCTCCAAAGCGATTTAAAATGCTGAAAATCGTTTTGCTTTGGGGGCTTTGCCCCCCTGAACCCCCTACCAGGGCTTTGCTCTGGACCCACAGGGGCCTAGGCGGGCCCCTTGACCCCTCGCCAATTTTGGTGCCCCCCAAAGGGGCAATGTCTGGATCCAGCCTTGCTTGTCCTTGTATTATCGTCAGTTGATTATAATTCTTATGCTCTTGTCCACCTCTAGGCTCTATATGATAAGTCTAGACTATGGCATCAAACAGCAATTTTTCAAAGAAAAATGTTCTGGTGGCATCAGCAAAGAGATTCTCAGAATCACTCTCTCTGACAGAAAGTTCTGCAGTGGAGGAGGTAAAATTCGGGTAAAATCCATATTCTGTAGGATGTTTTCAAAACTGAAATCTGTACATTTAACTTTCATTTTCTGTGGCACATGAATTACCCAAATCTTTGCTAAATTAAGAAAGAGCTAAGTCATGCTCCAAGATATTTATCAGAATTTTATTTTTAGATGCAGCAAGTTTTGTGATGACGTCATTTAAATGAAGCTGTACGATAACTGGAGAACAAATCCAAATATTTTCTAAAGTCAAGGCAAGTTGTTTTTGTCTCATGTTTTCAAAGAAATACTGAATGGAACTTTACAAAAATTGCAGAATGTATTTATAATAGAAGTGCCTTTGCAGAGATAAAAGAAACTACAAGTAATTTCAGCAGCTTATAACAATCAAAGCTTTTTAAAAATTAGATGGACGAGAACTGGAGAAAACAGCATATATCGTAGTTCATGATGCTAATAATTATGTCCAATTGAAATACGACCAAATAAGAAACATTAAATGCCTTATCGTTGATATAAGATAGTGAGTGTGGTAGCACATTGTCAAATCTCAGAAAAAACTAACACAGAATAGACCGCATTATAAGCAGTCTGATCGCAGTCCCTAATCGTGTGTCCAAAGTAGTGTGCTATATCGACGCTCCAGTATACACAATGTACTATATTTTAGATAGGAAAAAACAACAACAAATTTTGAGTCAGGGAATCATGTAAAACGTTGGGTATAACTTTATTTTAAAAAAAAATCACTTTGCCTTTGTGATTAAAATATAATAAAAAATATGACTACATGTATATATAATATCCAACAGTTTAAACTTGTTAAACCCACGCAGTGAGTGTAATACATGTACGTACATGTATAGGTCATTGGACAGTTTAACAATAAGCCAATCGCAGGCAACTGGTAGTTGTCATTTTGAGATGATAACAGGGCACCAGGCACCAGTTTAAGTCTGCAGTGGGAATAATGCCCCCCCCCCCCCCCCCCCCCCACTCACAATTATTTGTGGGGACATGTTTTTGATGTGGATTCTGTCAGCATAGCTTTTTGTCTGCGCTCTAACTCCTGTACTATTGAATGGATTTTGATCAACTTACACAGATACTTATTTGCTTATTTGGGACAGCCGAAAGGAATGATTAGATTTTGGTAACTTTAATCTAATTTTCAAGGTCACTAGGGCAATATAACTATAAAAAAGTGGTATAGCTTAAGTCTGCGCTCTAACTTGTGAACCTTTCAATGGATTTTGACCAAACTTGCACAGATACTTATTTTGGATAGCCAAAAGGAGTGATTAGATTTTGGTGACCTTGACCTAATTTCAAGGTCACCAGGGTCTTATAACTATGAAAAAGCCTTGTCTGCACTCTATCTTCTGAACCAATTGTTTAATTTTAACAAGACTGGCACATTGTGAGGATGTTAATAATCGTTTTTTTTTTTTCAAAATTAACTTGTTCAAAAAAATCTTTCAGAAATTCCTGATTAGGCTCTAGCTTTTGTCTGATATGATCTGATTTGTTTGCAAAGATTATCAGCAGCAACAAAAATATTAACCCTTTGCCTGCTAGGAAACAATGGATATAAAAGTGCCATCTGCCATGGTCCTCTGCTGCATCTAGTTGCTAACATCACACACTAACTTCAGTTACTTCACCATACAGGAAAACAGCGTAGGCCCTGATCAGACTGCTCCTGGAGGAGCAGTCTGATCGGGATCCTCACTGTTTGCTGCAGAGATGTTTTAAAAGGACCAGCAGAAGACACACAGGGGTCGACATTTAGTCTTGATTAGCAGTCAAAGAGTTAAAAAGGAAAGATCAAGTTAACCCTTTGTATACACGAAACCCCTAAATGGGTTCTTTAAAAACAGTGAAGACCCAGATGAAATGCCACTTATTGCAGCATTTCATCAGGGTCTATAATGTTTGATAAGGTAATAATAATATTCAAACAACCCAGCAGGCACACAACTTTGAATCAACATAGAATCAACATTGATTTAACCTCATGGCGTTAAATCAATGTTGATTCAACGTTGTGTGCCTGCTTGGAAACAATAAAATATTTTTTCTAAATCATAACCTGACACCCCTAGATGTGTACAATGGAATATCCCAACTTTATTGTATCAAACTAGAAGGAAGAATCCATTAGTATGCAAAGGGTTAATTGTGGCTATCTACTTTCAGATCCAGATTCAAAAGCTGCAGTACTTCCCTAACTTTGATGGAGTCATTAATAATTGTTTTACACATCTTTTCTGGCCTTCGTGATCCACAGTGGGAAATTGACAGCTCACATGAAAGCTTTGCTGAAATACATTCGTTACTGGCTAGCCAAGGTAGTACATGCACAGCCCATCCTTCAATCCTCGGCTACAGAGGTTTCACTGTGGAGTTAATGGTTGATGGAAAAGGAGTGAGAAAATATTTGGTTGGGAAAAAGACGGCAGTTGAACTTGAAAGAAAACTGATTGACTCGGCTCCAGAAGAACTAAGGCAGAGGCTGGGTGATACTGTGCTTGAGGCTTTGGCGGATTGCTGATGCTTGGAGCTTTTAAAAATAGTAAGTATTATGAATATGCATAACTGGCAAGATTATATAAAAATTACTTTGAAATACTGAATATAAGAAATATCTGGATAACAGTGAATGATTTTTGGCTTCTTTTACCTACTAGTGTCATCTTCTAATAACTTTTGCAAGCAGTTCGGACCCAGATCAGGCTTGATAAAATGTCAGGCTTGATCTTTGTCCAAACTGATAGCATTCCTGAATAACTTTTCAAAAAAATTGAATTTTGAAAAAAATCAGCGGACCACAAAAAGCATGCAAAGTTTCGTTGCATGCAAAGAGTTGACTATTATTACATTACAGGGAAATTCATTATGTAAATGTACTATTATAAAATTTATTTAGATTCTGGTGGCTTTGAGAAGCTATGTCCAACAGATAAATGCATTTCAAATCAAACTCCCCTTAGTAAATATGAATCCCCAAACAAGAAATCCTGGATCCACCTCTGATATGTTCAGGCAAATATACCAGTAATGCACTGACTATGAGGCCACAGAACATATCAGGAAGTTTACCTGTAAAAGCTCTTTTTTGACTCTTTGCATGCTGGGTAATTTTTCATGGTTTTGTTTTCGTCTGTGGCCTTTTTTAAAAATCAATTCCTTCATGAGCACTATGAGAGTGTCAATGGATTTGGATCCAGATCAGGACTGACATTCTGTGGGCTCTGATCTGGGTCCAAACTGTTTGCAATGGTTATCAGCAAACAGCAAAAGTTATCGCTTGCAAGGATTGAGTTAATAGATTGAATATTGACGCTTCAAATTAAAAATGTCATTTGCTGATGCTGTCTGCTGCAAGTTTCGTTAAAATACTGAAGATGATATGGCGTATATAATATATTGAAGAGAAAAATAAAATATGGTGAATATTCTAAATTTGAACACTAGTTGTCTGCAAAAAGGCCTAGACAAACAGTGCAGACCCCAGGATCAGACTGCTTGACAGAAAAAATGTTAGAAATTTAGAACATTTACCTTAATTGATTTTGTTCTGTCCTTGGCAGCAGTCTATTCTTGATCTACACTGTTTGTTCTGTACAGTAGCTACACTAAAATGATTGCTGTTGTTCTCTCTTTTCAGATTTATTGGAGTTCAATAATCCTCATTGACCGTCAATATGAATGGCACAGTTATTCCTAATACACCCATTGCTGTTGACTTCTGGAAATTGAGGGACTGTCCGCAAGCAAGACTGTTCTTTCTGACTCACCTACATGGGGATCATATTGCAGGTATTTATTATACTAAAATTCATAGTTTTGTTATAGCATCCCCCCTCTCCTACCGGTGCATTTGTTTGGTGTGGATCACTTTAGCATCAGTGTTAGCACAGACATGAACATTTTAGTATGGTCGTTGAAATCTGTTGTCAGTCGTCAACACTTGCTTCAAAGGACATCTCCTAAACTACTAGCTGGATTTTGACCAAACATGGCAGGAATGATCCTTATATGGCCCTTGTAGAAAATGTTCAGATGGTTCCTGACTGCTGCATACGCATTTATTTAGGTCACATAGGCTCAAAATAGATTTTCAAGATAAAACTTTAATAAAATCTTCTTGTCTGAAATCACAAGGCCTGAAGCTGTGATATTTGGTATGTAGCATTATCTTGTAGACCTCTACCAAGTTTGTGCAAATTATGGCCCCAGGGCCAAAATAATGCCTGCCCTGGGGGTCACATTTTAACATGCTAGGCTTAAATTGGAAAATCATAAAAAAGTCTTGTTGTCTGAAACCACTAGGCTAACAGCCTTGATATTTGATATGTAGCAGCATCTGATGGACCTCTATCAAGTTTGTTCAAATTATATCCCTGGGGCCAAAAAAAGGCCCCATCCCAGGGGTTACATGTTTTACAAAGGCTTTTATAGGGGAAAAAAAGATTCTTGTCTGAAACCACTGGGCCTAGAGCCTTCATATTTGCTATGTAGCATCGCCTAGTTGAACTTTATGGTCCAGGCCCTGCCCAGTGGACCACATGTTTTATTTAGGTTTATTTAGAGAAAACATGAAAAACTTTTTGTAATAAATCATTATCCCCACGCTTTTTTTTAAAAAAAAAGCTCTCATGCTTTTTTAAAAAAAGCGAATGGGTTATTGTTATCTCCTCCGTTCGTCCATCCGTTATGCTATCTCCTCCTAAACCATAGAACGAAATCCAACCAAATTTGGTGTGTGAGCTACTCACATGAATGGGGCATGCAACAGCAAAAACATTTTGGCCCCGTCCCCTGGGGCTTTGGGGAGGGATCAAAAGGTCAAATATCATTAAATTTCAATAACAAAGTCAATTTCAAAGGTTTTTTATTCCAAAGTTTGTGTGTATTCTTACAAATAAAAGGTATAAAATATATCAAACAGGATTTTTGTTCTGATGCCTGGGTCATGCGGGACTTGGGGGCGGCGGGGGTGAGCAGGGGGCCAAAAAAATTATCTTTTTTGAACATGGTCAAGTGGCATATACCAAATTGACGGGGATGATAAGTAGAACAGAATGCAAGTAAAATTTTCACCCTAGGGTAAAACTGGTGACCCTGGGGTGAGGTCAAAAGGTCAGATATCATTAAATTTGTTAATTTCATTTACAAAGTCATTTTCAAAGATTTTTTATACCAAACTGTGTGTGTGTTCTCACAAATATAAGATATGAAACATGTCAAACGGAATTTTAACTCTGTTGCCTGGGTCATGCCCCAGGGGAGGGACTTGAGGGTGCTGGGGGTCAAAAACTCTAGCGTGGGGATTTGTGATGGTGCCCTATCGACTGCGCGTTCTAGTATATACCATTTTGTTGATATGACAATATAATATATCATGAAAAAATAGGGGTTGGGAATCACAAAGGCTGCATCTTTGGCAGCCAAGGGTACTAAGTACTTTTCATATGCATGAAACAAAGTGGACTTAGTACTTAGTACCCTTGACTGCCAAAGATATACAGGCTTTGGCTTGTCAGTTGAACATTCTTTTTCCAGGATTGACTCCATCATGGAACTATCCCATATACTGTTCTGAGATAACAGCCAAACTACTGTCCCAGCGCCATCAGATACGAGAAGAGCTGATACACCCTCTCTCACTGGACGATACACACATCATTTACCTGGACAAGGAGCAGAAGGAACAGATGAACGTGACATTGATTGATGCCAATCACTGCCCTGGGGCTGTCATGTACCTGTTTGAGGGATATTTCGGAACAATCTTGCACACAGGAGATTTTAGATTTCAGCCATCAATGATAGAAGATGTGCCTCTAAAGAACTATGAAGGTACAGTAAAGTAAAACCTGTGTAAAACAGCCACTCACAAATAGACAAAAGAATGATCCTAATGACAAATGGTAGCTTAATGAAGGTCGAAAGTATTGCAGTATGCTTCCCTTGGAGCATTCTGCAATAGGTCGAAAGTATTGCAGAATGCTCCCCTTGGAGCATTCTGCAATACTTTTGACTTGCATTAAGGGATGATTGGTCTTAAAAAGACATTTTTCTGTCTTTTTGAGAGTTGCCATTTTACACAGGTTTTACTGTAACTTTGTGCCGCTGTACATTCCATAGGTTGAGATAAACACATTTTTATTAACGTAAAATTGTGAATGTTTTCTTACCGATCAGTTTTTACATTTGTTTTGGATGCTCAAAAGAAACATCTGATTGAGTATCCACAACATGTGCTTTGGTTGAGAAGCAGGCCCCCAGATAAGAGTGCGTAACTGAAAATTATTTTTTTATTTCTCAACCAAAACATATGTTGTGGGTACTCAAAAGAACCGTCTT
This sequence comes from Loripinus fragilis, assembly GCA_964019695.1. Taxonomy (NCBI): domain Eukaryota; kingdom Metazoa; phylum Mollusca; class Bivalvia; order Lucinida; family Lucinidae; genus Loripinus; species Loripinus fragilis. Next base: position 39,642,336 of record OZ026520.1, on the reverse strand, counting down.
GATGAGACGGTTCTTTTGGGCACCCAAAACACATGTTTAAACTAATTGATAAGAAAATAATCACAATTTTACGCAAATTATTTTTCCTTAACTGGCCCTATGAGAAGTAGAGAGGAAGGCAAATATCAGGAATTGATACAATCAAGTACCATATTTGGCCTGGAACACCATATGGGAAACTGACAAAAACACAAGAAAACATAACACAAAAGAAAGCCAAGAGGTCAGCCTTTTCCCAGCAGGTGATCACAAGGCTGCAAGGAACAGACAAGACAGCATAACACAAATAAACATGACACATAAATAACAAAAAGGATCCACAAAAGAAGCACCGCCTTGAAGGTTTCAAGGCGGTGCTTCTTTTGTGGATCCTTTTGAAACAGTCAGCAAATAAAAAATCACTGGAGGGCTTAAATATGTTTAACGGTACCAACCTCATCTGATGTGGATCAAGACACATAGATGTTTGGTTCGCATGAAAGATAAGAAAATTATTTTTTTAATTATGCTCCTTTATCTAGGGGCCTGACATTCCATGTTCACCTATGTTATCATTAACTATCACATAGCGACTGCATAACGAAAGCATAAAAATGAAATGCGTGCTCAACAATGACTCGGAGCGTAGAGATTATTTTGCACATTGTTTATTTTTTCCGTATGACAAATTGTTTTGTTGCTATTGTAACAGGAATAGTTAAAATAATATGCAAATTCTTGATCTCGAAATAAATGCAAAAGTATTAGAGATAGGTAAGTGAAAGTTGATGAGTGGATAGAGGCCAATCATTGCCAAAAACAAACAAAAAAAACATGGTTAAATTTTGTCACACAAAACCATGGTTGCTAAGGTAAGGAGAATATTTAAATGGTAATAGAAACTTTGAAAGCTTTTAAGTCGTATCCCACCACTATTTTTGTTCTGAAAATGTCGTCTGCTTTTTATGTCTGCTGTATATATTCAGGTGCACTTCAGGCTAGATTTTTTCATGGACGCAAACAATATGAACCCTGATCAGACTGCTCCAAAGGAAGCAGTCTGATCTGGGTTCATATGTTTGCAATATTGGCTACCTAAGATCATAAGCAAAAGAGGGGAACAGACGACAAAAGTCACGACTGTCCGGCTATTAAAGGGTTGACTTTTAGGGGACCAATTAATGTATATGCTTGCATTTCTCCAGTTAATATTTCATCTTTTTTTCAGGCAAAATTGATGTCTTATATTTGGACAATACCTACTGTTCTCCAGCATGCAGATTTCCAAGTAGAGATGATTCTACTGCAGACATCATAGACATTATACAGTCCCATCCCAAACACGACATAGTTTTAGGTCTCAGGAGTCTTGGAAAGGAAACCCTGCTTTGTAAGATTGCCATGACATTTGAAGAATGGATATCTGTGCCTTTTAAATTTTACGAAACTCTCAAAACCCTCCAAGCTCCAGATGTTTTTCAGAATAATGATGCTGATTGTAGAATAAGAGTTGAACCATTCCATAAGATCACTAATAAATTTGTAGATAATCTTAACGAGAGAACACAAACTTTAGCCATTCTGCCTACAGCTATATATTGTGGAATAGAGGCTAGACCATTTGAGACTAATGATAAGGTCTATGTGGTACCATACTCTGATCACTCATCCTATGTAGAACTGGTACAGTTTGTTTCTTTCCTGAAGCCATGTAAAATAATCCCAGTTGTGAATGGTTCGGCAAGGGGACCATTTGGCATCAGTGTTCATGATAGGGCAGACATGTCTAGATTTGATAAGTACCTGAATGTTAGAACCACCACTTCCTGTAATCCAATTCCAGACACAGTGATGAGATACATGAAAGGAAAAGCATTTGTCTCTTTAGAAAATCTGAATCAGGGCAGGAAGAGAAAAGCTAAGAAAGAGTTGAGGCGTGCTCCCGGTAAATCTATGAAGAAGGGTATTGAATATGAGGACTCGCCTGAGAAAAACAGTCAGACAGAGAATGTTGATAGAGAAACAAATCATAATGTATCTGTAAGATCCTTTTCAAAGTCAAGCACTTTAAGTTCAGCTGAACTTAAAGTGCTTGACTTTGAAAAGGATCTTACAGATACATCACTGGTCAGTAAAGAGAGAAACAGCAAGCATGCAGATACAGGTACTGATCATCATAATGAAATAGCGGCTTCTCAAGGATTTCATGTAACAGGAGAAACAGATAATGAAGTAGGAGAGTCTCAAGGTTTCATTATAACTGGAGACTTGAATTCAGACAAAGAAGAGATTGTCATATCGGTAGAATCTGAATTTGAACCGAAGACCTCTTGCTCAAATCATGTTGAAACAAATACAGTCAGTAAACATTCTTTTTCTTCTGATGTTAACAACTGTATGGATGAAAACAAAGATATTTCAAATTTAAAGGTTAAAAAGTTAAGGAGAAAAAAGTTTCGAAGATCACTGGATTTTGTGTCAGGTAGCTTTGAGGTTCATAAATCCAAAAGGTTTTTGAAACGAAAATCACCAAAATTAAACCATGATGATAAGGCTCAGAAGGATAATCATTATTCATCTGGAAACCCATTGTCATGCAGTTCAGGAAGCAACAGTACAGAGATGATTAATGATATAGGTGGTAATGATAATGAAATAAAATCATCCCCATGTTCAGACGTGAGGATGGAAAGTGAAAGTACTTGTTCAGACAAATCTACAAGTAAGGATAACTCCCCATCTCTTTTGGGTATTCAAGGAATTCATGATTCAAGAGACACTGTCTCAGTTTTATCCTCTGCAACAATCCATTCACTACCATTTCCTGACTTTTCAAAAAAGTCAGGAAATGGTAGTGAAAGGATTGTTGAATATGCTGAAAAGTCGGGAAATGGTAGTGAAAGGATTGTTGAATATGCTGAAAAGTCCGGAAATGGTAGTGAAAGGATTGTTGAATATGCTGAAAAGTCAGGAAATGGTAGTGAAAGGATTGTTGAATATGCTGAAAAGTCGGGTAATGGTATTGAAAGGATTGTTGAATATGCTGAAAAGTCGGGAAATGGTAGTGAAAGGAATGATAAAGATGCTGAAAAGTTGGGAAACGGTAGTGAAAGGATTGTTGAATATGCTGAAAAGTCAGGAAATGGTAGTGAAAGGATTGATAAAGATGCTGAAAAGTCGGAAAATGGTAGTGAAAGGATTGTTGAAGCTGATAAAACTGAGACAGAAATGTCACACTCAGATAAAGATGGTCATATAAAAGATATAAATGGTAAACAATTTCATCATGTGGGTTCTGAAACAGATGTAATTGTTGTTGAAGACAGTCAATCTTTGGTTGAGACAGACAATACTGATCATTCTGCTAGTTCTTTAACCACTGTTGGGGATTCAGAGAAAGCTTTGAAAGCTGATTCACAGACTGAACAAAAGGCTAAAGATTCCATTAACCTTATAGCACTCAAAACGACCAAAACTCCATGGAGTTTTGGCCGTTCTGAGTGCAATAGGGTTAAAGAGAAGAAAGCTGAGATAGAATTCTCAAAGTCAGACAAAGACAATCACAAGAAACATGTAAATGGTAAAACGCTCCAAGGCACTGAAAATACCAAAATTGATGAAATAGTTATTGAAGACAGTGAAGAATTCTCAAAGTCAGATAAAGACAATCACAAGAGACGTGTAAATGGTAAAAAGCTCAAAGGCACTGAAAATACCAAAATTGATGAAATAGTTATTGAAGACAGTGAAGAATTCTCAAAGTCAGATAAAGACAATCACAAGAAACATGTAAATGGTAAAACGCTCCATGGCACTGAAAATACCAAAATTGATGAAATAGTTATTGAAGACAGTGAAGAATTCTCAAAGTCAGTTAAAGACAATCACAAGAGACGTGTAAATGGTAAAAAGCTCAAAGGCACTGAAAATACCAAAATTGATGAAATAGTTGTTGAAGATGGTCAAGAATTCTCAAAGTCAGATAAAGACAATCACAAGAAACATGTAAATGGTAAAAAGCCCCGTGACACTGAAAATACCAAAATTGATGCAATACTTATTGAAGACAGTGAACCTTCTGGTGAGACTGATATAGCATCTCACTCAGAAAGCTCATTGTCTATTATTAGTGACTCAGAAAGGACTTCACAGCCTGCTCTGGAGATTGAAGAAAAAACTCCAAACCCTGTTGATGTGCTGTTAACCCAGACTCTGTCAGAAGATACTGCTCATTCAACTCAATCTGGAGACTCCGATAATATTGAGTGTATTCTTGAATCAAATGCTGAATTAGATAATAACCCTTTTCCACTCAGAACTTCCAAAACTTCACTGAGTTCTGTCAGTTCTGAGCACAGCAGTGATATGAGTTTAGCTGATGAGCCTTTTTCATGTACAGTTGTTACAAAGACTAGTAAACTTTCTAATCCATCTTCAACTGATATTGGGCTAAGGGTGCTAAAGTGGCATCCTAATATGAGAAAAATTAGGAAACAGAAATTTCACAAAATTTTAACAAAAGTTGGAATGGAAAGCAATAATGTAAAAACAGATTAATTAATTGCATGCAATATGTAGATCTATTTAGAAGAAAAGACCTCATTCTACTGTAATGTTTCATAAGTCTTGTCCTCCTCTCGCTTCACAAAAAAGTGAGTATGATCAGGAAATACCACAATCACAAACTGCAGACAAACCCATGGCACTGTGAGGAAGAGCCACACAACAATCACGAGACACTACGGAGACAAACTAAGCAAAGCAACCAGCTCTTTCTTCCCCATCAAAATGATTGCAAAACTAGAATGGGCAGAAAGTATCCCAGAACAAAACAGAACAAATACAGAATCCCACAATTGGAGTAACAATCAACAACAAATCAACAACAACAGAACCACCGCCTTCAAACGGACAGCAGCCTAAGCCACTGAGGGGCTTAAATGCATTTTACATGTACCAATTCTTCGCCCTAGATTCTGCTGTTGTTGAAGCACAAAAATGCTAAGCTCGCATGGAGGCTTCCTAACTATTGCAATGTATCATCATGGAGAAACAATCTAATCAAATTAACACACTGATGAAACAAAGAAAAGGGCTGAAGTATGGTCTCACAATGAAATATAGTCAAAGTACAATGGATGTTACATACCAGTTTCACCATAATTAAGCTGAGATACAACAAAAGGTACAAGTTGTCATGTGCGCCCATCAAAGACTCAGATCAGACTGCACATCAGTGCAGGCTGATCAGAGTCTTTGATGTGCGCTCTAGGAGTTCTTGAGGTGGAAAACTAAGACTGATCAGACTGTGCCAGCCCCCAGATAAGAGTGTGTAACTGAAAATTATTTTTCTTATTTCTCAACCAAAATATATGCTGTGGGTACTCAAAAAAACCGTCTCAATGAGATGGTTCATTTGAGCGCCCAAAACATGTTTAAACTGATGGATAAGAAAATAATCACATTTTTACACAAATTTACTTTACTGGCCCTATGAGATTGATTTGAATCTTTGCTGTATTAATTCACATGTCAACTTGTACCTCATGTTGGATACTGGCTCATATATCCTCATCCTCACCAAAAATGAACTTTTCTTGCTAGACACATTACAGCCTAAACAATTGTGTCATCATGACACTATTGGAATCCAATGTATATACAGCCAAACTTCAATGGTTTGATTAATTTTGGGACCATAAAAATTTGTTCGAGATAGGGGTAGTTTAAGCCACTAAGAGTTATAGCACCAGATCAGGAGGCATAATGTTAGGATACTGTAGATTCGGAAATTTTCGCGTGACTTTTATTTCGCGAATTTTCGATTTTCGAATTATTCGCGAAGTTTTAAATTCGCGAGCAAGCATTCGTGTGGTTGGTCATTTCCGTCGGTTAAAACTCGGACCCAATAGGTCCGAGGTTGAAACTAGGCATGCAAATTGTAGTTTCCCAAAAGTTGTAGTGGACAGAATAGCCGTCCATTTTTGACGTGCCGACTTTAACTGCAATAATTATTTCATTGTCTCTATGAACACATGCTCAAAATCACTGGTCCATATCTGAATCATTGATCAGGTATTAGTATTTTTAACGTAATTGATCTCTTATCTTTCGCTTGTCCAAGCCATCAATTCAACACTTTTGTTTGGAATCACTAAGCGTCTATTGTGTAACGGTTGAACGCTCACGTAAAATGACCTTGATTTGCGTAATCTTTTCAAGTCCAATAACAGTTTAACTTCGCCTTTAAACTACAACTGGTCAATTTTCGATAAAAAGTGATTTATTTCTTAATAAATACACAAATATTGTTTCATCTTTTGTGGATAAAGTTAATGAGGGAGTAAAATACAGTAAGGCAAGATTTTCTCTTTTCAGTATCTGTTTGCTCCATCGTCTATCATAAGCCATTCTCAAAGATCTTCAACGATCAATGCAACTTGCTTTTGAGTAAATTAATATTAGCGAGAACTTTGAATTCGCGAGGCAGCAAATTCGCGAATATTAGCGAAAATTAAGTTCACGCGAAAATTTCCGAATCTACAGTAATAAGAATCCATCATGAGTGTGAGGGTGGGATAGAAAAATCCGTCCCAAGGATCACCGATTGGCATCACGAGGCTTGCCAAGTGATGACTAACAATGATCGTGAGGGACAGATTTTTCTATCCCATCCTCACACGAATAATGGATTCTTTTTCTTGCTCACCACTAAGTACATATGTACTGCATTTTATATTGGAAAAACATGAAAAAATTGGTTTGATGCAACATGGCGACGTCATTAAAACAGTGAACCTTCAGACAAGGTGATCAACAGAAGCAATATCAGGCCTCTAGATAAGAGTGTGTATTTGAAAAATTATTTTTCTTATTTCTCAACCAAAACATATGTTGTGGGTACTCAAAAGAACCATCTCAATGAGACGGTCCTTTTGAGCACCCAAAATACATGTTTAAATTGATGCATATGGAAATAAATGCAGTTTTAGGTGCACAAACGATCCTTATCTGGATCTATGAATATGAAACCTGCACAATTTGTACAGGTTTGATATTTTGTACATCTTCTGCAACGGAAGCAACAAAATACAACATTCACAAGGTTCTTAAAAGTTCTTGGCACATTTATTAAATTTTTTACACTGCACAAAATTGTATATGGCATGTATTTGAACATTTCGTTGAATTTGAAGAAAATGTTAAAAAGTATTGAGTGCCAAAGGGGTAGGCTCAGTGCATTGAACCCTATGGAAATCTTTATAGGGATGCATATCAAAAAGATTGAGTAGTACGAGGGTTGTCCCAATAAATCGTGGACTTTTGTTATAACACAAGACTGTGTACAAGTAACTCTATGATATTTAAAGGATGTGTTTATACACATATGGGAAACATCTTGTATAAATACGGGTGGAATCGCAGTTTAGATAACAAATTTATGGACCTTTACTTGACGGTATGTCCGCGTGAGCGGTGCAAGTCAAAATATTTTCAAGAAACACATCTAGTCTAAAAGGTAGTGTACATTTAATCAACTTTCGCTTTTGTATTTCAAACAATGCATTGCCACATCAACTAGTAACTATGCAAGGTAAAGTGTTGAAAATTTGAAACGTTTGTGGCCATTCGCATTGATTTTATAAAAGATTTTACATACCTACTACATTTCTTTTTTCGGAAAAAACTAACGTTATGAGAATTGTACGGCGCAGAATTTAGACTTTTAGTATTTTTTGGCTAATTAAAAACATAAAACTACGTTCTTTTAATGTTAAATGATTTGTAGAATAGTCACTAGTACCGTAAAAGCGATTTCGTATAAAATTATATTAGTAATATCACAAAGACAAGCTCCTTTTCGTCAATTTAACAGAACACATGCTATTTTTCTGTTAGATATTTTAATGGTGAATATGTTATCTCGTATTAGATCTATAAGATCTCGCTCGTTTGTGTGCTTAACATATCTAAGCTAACTATATAGTCATTACTTGAACCAGGGAGACTTACTCATCAAAAAGATGATAATATTTGTTACCATTTAAGCTTATATAAAAAGAGTAGAATCAAAACATTTGACCACCCCTCTTTGAAAATACAGCAAAATAATTTGTGACGTGCTCCGCATACGCTGAGGCACCCTCAAGTAAAGGTTCACAACTTTGTTATCTAAACTGTGATTTCATCCATATTTATAGAAAATGTGTCTTAGATGTATATAAACATATCATACAAATTTCATAGAATTCCTGATACACAGCCTCATTTTATAACAAAAGTTCACGATTTACTGGGACAACCCTCGTATATGTAAATTATATATATTTTTAACAGTATGTGTCAAGACTTACGAGACATTACACAGGGCCTTAACTTCTGGTATGAAGATATTCTTACTCATTTATTATTAGATCTTTTATTTATTTATGTCAGATTATTAACTATATCATATGTATTAAAAGGGTGTAGGCTAATTTCATCAGTTACTTATTTATTGTTGTCCTTTCATTTTTACAAGTACATTTTTTAAGCAAACTTGATGAAATCGAGTCTGCTGTTTGTACTCTTTCTTTGCTAGGGGTCACTTTTGTCATCTGCTGATAACCTTTAGAAAAAATTTGGACCCAGATCAGGGTCTGGATCCAAACCATTTGACACTCTGATAGTGTTCCTGAAAGAATTTTGGGGGAAAGTTTTGTTTGTTTGTTTTGTTGCTTTACGTCCCATGTCAACAGCTATGGTCATTGCGGGACGGTCAGTTCACTTAACCACACTTTTTCCTGGGCAGGCTTGAGCAAGCGGTTAACCAGTAATTTGTGCACACACTTTCGCTTGTAACTGACAACAACCCTACTTGAATAAATCAGCGGAAGGGAGGAGAATGACCGTAGAAATTATTTCATGATCAATCTCCACGAAAGTATGGTACCGGGCTGGGATCGAACTCGCGACCCCTGGATCTGCAGTCAGACACGCATCTGTAGCCAGACACATTACCAACTGCGCTACGCGGCCCGGTTTTTGGGGAAAGTATTTTTGGGGAAAGTTAATTTTGAAAAAAAGTCAGCAGAGAACAACAAAAGCAGGAAATATTACCCAGCATGCAAACAGTTAAAAGTTTGTAATTTCTCTCTTTTTCAGAGATTTGGGCCTCAACGCTAGAAAACGTGTCTTCTGGGTTTCCGACCATGTAAGACTCAAACCAGTTTGCTCTGCTACAGGGAATAGCTAGATTAATGATTTTTTCATGTAGCTAATTAAGCTATTATACTATCAAGAGAACGAATAACAAAGGTGCTGATCAGGCTGCATGGATGCATAGGCTAGTCTGCAACTTTGTTGTCTGCATATGCAACAAAGTCAGGTTTTTCCGCATCAAGGCCCATTTATAAATAACAATGGTTGTCATTGTACCACATGGAATTAATAGAACTTTTCCAATACCTCAATATAGTATTGATATTAACTCTTCACCCCTGGGATTTTTTTCCTGCTTTTTTGTCGTCTGCTGATTTTTTTCAAAATCACTTTTTTTTTTTTTTTAAATCTTTCAGAAATACGATCAGAGTGTCAAAAAGTTTGGATCCAGATCAGGCCTGGCATTTTGTCGGGCCTGATCTGGGTCCAAACTGTTTGCAAAAGTTATCAGCAGACGACACTAGGAGATAAAGAGTTAAACCACCACAAAGGAATGCTTGTGTTGGTAAACTGGAATCACTTTGTCTAACAGACTGTCTGTCTGTCCCATTTGACATATTGAACTTGTGTTTCAAACTACTTTTTCAGTTATCAACAAATCAATTGAAACAGTTGATGGCATCACCATGATGCGATGGTTTGCCGGACTTATATGTATGTCAAGATTCATTGAGGTTGTGTAGAGTTATGTGCCCTTGGGCTTAGGCATTACTTGTATTCTAGCACTTGTAAAACTTGTGTGAACTACTTTATCAATTTTCAAGATTTTAAGATGAAACTTGATATAAATCATATCTGAGGTGCATACATGTATCTGAGCAAGATAGTTTGGGCCTTGACGCAAAAAAACCTGTCTTCAGGGGTTTGGGAACAACAATGGAGCCGCAGACCAGCCTGCACATCCTCTCAGTCTTATCAGCGCATTTATTATTTGCTTACTAGAAAGTATCATATCTAAACTTGCTACAAGCAAAATTTCAATATTCTAGCTATTCTCTGTAATTTAGCAGGCTGTTTTGAGTCTGACTGGGTAGGACATCCCGAAGACAGGTTTTCTCGCGTTGAGGCCAATTTTATCCAGATTTGTCAAGGTGTTCATAAAATATTCAAATTCAGACTTAAATACTCGTGTCGCATGCCATAGGTCAAGATAAAACTTTTTGAGCAATAAATTGTAATTATTTTCTTACACATTTACATTAATTTAAACACGTGATTTGGGTGCTCAAAATAAGAAAGAGGGCAAAGATCAGGAATCGATACAATCAAGTACCACACCTGACCCAGGATACCAATGGGAAAATAACAAACTCACAATTAGACATCACAAACCAGAGCCAAGAGGTCAGCCCTTTCCCAGCAGGTGACCACAAGGCATCAATAAACAGATGCCCATGAAAGCAAAACAAACCAAAAGACAGAAATAACATGAATGATCCACAAAAGAAGTACCACCCTGGAATGGTAAGTAAAAATACTTTACTGGAGGGCTTAAACCGGTTTCATGGCGCCAACCTCACCCTTATCGAGGTGGTTCTTTTGAGTACCCATAACATATGTTTTGATTGAGAAATAAGAATGTTCTTTTGAGTACCCATAACATATGTTTTGATCGAGAAATAAGATGTTCTTTTGAGTACCCATAACATATGTTTTGATTGAGAAATAAGAACATTCTTTTGAGTATCCATAACATCTTTTGATTGGGAAATAAGAATGTTCTCTTGGGTACCCACAACATATGTTTTGATTGAGAAATAAGAACATTCTTTTGAGTACCCATAACATCTTTTGATTGGGAAATAAGAATGTTCTCTTGAGTACCCACAACATATGTTTTGATTGAGAAATTAGATGTTCTTTTGAGTACCCATAACGTATGTTTTGATTGAGAAATAAGAACATTCTTTTGAGTACCCACAACATATGTTTTGATTGAGAAATTAGAATATTCTTTTGAGAACCCACAATGGATCTTTTGATTGGGAAATAAGAATATTCTTTTGAGTACCCACAACATATGTTTTGATTGAGAAATAAGAAAATCAAATTTTCGATTACCCACTCTTATCTGGAGGTCTGTCACTCTCTTTCAATTTTCAAGATATCAAGCTGAAACTTGGTACCAATCATCACCATGATATGATTGCAGGGTGCCCACCTGTCAGGGAAATGTCAGGGAAATTTGTTTTTTCTTCAAGATCAGGGAAAAGTCAGGGAATTCTGTAAAATGGTCAGGGAAATTAGAAAATCTTCAAAAGTCAGGGAAAAGTCAGGGAATTTTAAAATCATGTTTGGTAAATCCCTCAAAAATTGAAAAAAAAAACAGATATGAGATGATGACTTAAATAGTTTTAGAGTGAATATAATATACAATCCAGTTATTCTGATATATATTTCTCTTAGCTAGTAACTGTTAATTATTTTATTTTAATCCAAGACCTAATTTTTGGTCACATTGTTTTAACTCCCCTAAGTCAAAGGCTCAAGTGAGGTATGATAATGAGTATATGGATGGTCTGTTGTCAATGTCTGTTCACATTTTCAAAAAAGTATATATCTCTAGTTGTGATCAAATTTCATGTAAAGCACATAAGGTAGGGGAAAGGCTGCATAAGATTTTTGGGCAGATTGGATTTGAATTCTAGTTGCCATGGGCAATATAAAGCTCCAATAGACATAGAACCTTTAAAAATCTCACTGAAGCCATAAGCCCCACAGCTTATTGATTTAGTTTGTAGCAATATCTAGTGGTCTTCTACATAAATCCTGCCAATCAAGCCCCTTGGGTCCACACTGGCCCCACCTGGACATCCTGGAGGATCACTAGATCACATAGACAGTAAGACTGTGACTTAAAATGGAAAAAATAACTTAAAGAATCTATTTCTCTGTAGCCATGAGACCCACAGCACGTATATACACAAATTTCAATGGCTCAAACAGGCTTGGGGTCATGAAAAATAGTTCTAGCTAAGGGTAGTGATAGATTATGAATTAAAATGACCTTTAGAGACGCCAGCCAACTTGAAGGTGAATGAGCCATCAGAGTTTGATCTGTAACAATTCAGGTCCACAGCATATATTATTTGATATAAAGCAATGTCAAGTGGTCCCCTACATAAATCCTGCCAACCATGCCCCTGGGGTCCAAACTGGTCACACCCTGGGTGCCATTATTTTCCATTGACTTTTAATGGGGAAAAATGAGGTCCACAGCTTATATAGCAATGTTTAGTGATATCATCCCTTGCATAAATCTTGCCGACCATGCCCCTGGGGTCCAAATTGACCATGTCCTTGGGGTATGATTTGCTCCCATAGATTCCTATTTAAGAAAAACCTGGAAAAGTTCTCTGAAACTATGAGGCACACAGATCAGGTAAGCAGTATAACATATTAACAAATCATCATATGAAACAAAAAATTATGTACATGCTTGCTGCCAGTTGTTTGTCTTTTTAATTTAAACACATATTTCTGATGTAAAGCTAATACATTTTAAGGATTTAGTTTGAGTGATGCCAGTATTAATAATATGCGGGTGTAGCTGACGGTTTTAAGGGGAGGAGGCGCATGCGAATGCGCTGTAAAATGGTCAGGGAAAAATGAATTTTGGTCAGGGAAAAGTCAGGGAATTTCATTTCAGACTAAGAGTGGGCACCCTGTGTGAAGATAGGCATGACATATTTTGGTGTCCAGATTAATCAAGATGTTCATGTGACTAGGGGGTAATATATGGGTGAAAGTTTTCAGAATTAATCCTGAATTCAGGATTTTGAGGCTGAGTTTCAAAAGAAAGTCAGCCTCAAAATGCTGAATTAGGGAGATTATAGTAATTTCTCTGATTAATTTATAGATTATCTATAAACATAATAAACCATTTACACATGACAATTATTCATTTTTGTGGGCATCTAGCAGGTTTAAAAATTTTAGTTTCTAAAGTTCAGGATTTTGGAAATTTTGAACTTTCACCCATGGTACTTATATGGCCAGCCTAGGGAGCGCAGTGGCTCAGTGGTAGAGTGCTTGACTCGAGACCGAAGGGCCGCGGGTTCGAGCCTCACCGGCGTCACTGCGTTGTGGTCCTTGAGCAAGACACATTTATCCTAGCTTAGTACTGGTTCAACCCAGGAAGAACCGTCCCGCATAACTGAAAGATTGTTGAGTGGACGTAAAGAATCAAATCAAACAAATCAAAATATGGCCAGCCTGTGCATCTGCACAGTTTGATCAGCGCCTTTGTTATTCACTATCTGACAAGTATAATACCTAAACTTGCTACATGCAAAATTTAAATCTTTTAGCTAGTCCCTGTAGCTATGCAAGCTGGGTTGAGCCTTACTTGGTCAGAAACACCTACGATAGGTTTTCTCACATCAAGTACACATATGTGCATTGTAGGATTGCAAATTTGTGTAGATGATTACTTTTTCAGTTTTCAATGAATCTTAATGCAACCTGGTACAAGTCATCACCAGGATATGAGTGTGCAAGACATTTTTGCCCAGATTGATGGACATTTTCTTGAGTTAACTCTGAATGCTGGGTAAATTTTCATGTTTTTATTGTCAGCTGCTGACGTTTTCAAAATTAACTTTTTCAAAAAATTCTTCCAGGAACACTATCAGAGTGTCAAACAGTTTGGATCCAGATCAGGACCGACATTCTGTCGGTCCTGATCTGGGTCCAAACTATTTGCAGAGGTTATCAGCATATGACATTAGTCGCCACTAGTGAGTAAAGATAAGAGTGTTAGGCCATGGACATATAATTTGGTTCTTGGCACTTTTGACACATGAAACTTGTCTTACACCTGTTTTTACTGTCAATGAATCTAAATGAAAAAACAAAACCAACAAAAAAACAAGTAAGAATAACAAGGAAATGCTGCAATCCTAGATCACAGACCAATCCATGGCACCATGATAAAAAGACAATAGAAAAAGACAAGCTAAGATACACAAATGAAAGCAAGAATACAGCTAGAATTGTTTTTTTTCTGCAAAAAACCCCCAGATGTCTCCCCCTTTTAGGAATAAAAAAATCACAAAATTGCATTTAGTTATGTAACAAGGGGAATAATTTGAAAAATATTCATGCAGGAGTTATTGTTCTTGTGCATAACACGTCATCTGAATGTGCTTTACAAATGTATGAAGTCTCGTTGAAATACCTCTAATGGTTTTCAAGCAAAAGAGTGGACACAAAATATCATTGCAAATGATCAAAGGGAAATAACTCAAAAATCTTTATCACAAAACCAGTCTCTTTCTCAGTTAGATGATTGCCAAACTTGATAGGCCACAAGAATCTATATCACAAAACCCATCTCTACCCTGGTAAGTTGATTGCCAAACTCGAAAGGCCACAAGAAACTTTATCACAAAACCCATCTCTACCCCAGTAAGATGATTACCAAACTTGAAAGGCTACAAGAATCTATATCACAAAACCTGTCTCTACCCCAGTAAGAGGATTGTCAAACTAGAAAGGCCACAAGAATCTATATCACAAATCTGTCTCTACCTCAGTAATATGATTGCCAAACTAGAGATGTCAAAAGAAACTATAACACAAAAACCGTTTCTTCCTCAGTAAGATGATTGCCAAATTCGAAAGGCCACAAGAATCTATATCACAAAACCTGTCTCTACCTCAGTAAGATGTTTACCAAACTATAAAGTCCAAAAGAAACTATACCACAAAAACCGTTTCTTCCTCAGTAAGATGATTGCCAAATTCGAAAGGCCACAAGAATCTATCACAAAACCCGTCTCTACCGTAGTAAGACAATTGCCAAACTAGAAAGTCCAAACGAATCTATATCAGAAAAACTGTTTTTTCCTCAGTAAGACGATTGCCAAACTCGAAAGGCCACAAGAATCTATCACAAAACCCGTCTCTACCCCAGTAAGATGATTACCAAACTCGAAAGGCCACAATTATATACATCATAAAACCCATCTCTACCCCAGTAAGACGACTGCCAAACTTGAAAGGCATCAAGAATCTATATCACAAATCTGTCTCTACCTCATTAAGACGATTGCCAAACTAGAAAGGCCACAATTATCTATACCACTTAACCCGTCTCTACCTCACTAAGATGATTGCCAAACTTGAAAGGCCACAAGAATCTATATCACAAATATGGTCTTAAAAGGGAATCTCTACCTCAGTAAGACGATTGCCAAACTAGAAAGTCCAAAAAGAATCTATATCACAAAAACCGTTTTTCCTCAGTAAGACGATTGCCAAACTCCAAAGGCCACAAGAATCTATCACAAAAACTGTCTCTAACTCAAATCTCAAAAGGCCACAAGAATCTAGATCACAAAACCAGTCTCTACCTCAGTAAGACGACTGCCAAACTTGACAGGCATCAAGAATCTATATCACAAATCTGTCTCTACCTCAGTAAGACGATTGCCAAACTAGAAAGGCCACAATTATCTATACCACTTAACCCGTCTCTACCTCAGTAAGATGATTGCCAAACTTGAAAGGCCACAAGAATCTGTACCACATAACCTGTCTCTACCTCAGTTAGACGATTGCCAAACTAGAAAGTCCAAAAGAATCTATACCACAAAAACCGTTTCTTCCTCAGTAAGATGATTGCCAAACTAGAATGTCCAAAAGAATCTGTATCACAAAAAACGTTTCTTTCTCAGTAAGACGATTGCCAAACTAGACATGCCACAAGAATCTATATCACAAAACCTGTCTCTACCTCAGTAAGATGATTGCCAAACTCGAAATGCCACAATAATCTATTGTATAAAAACAAGGGACTTACCACACACGCACGCACGCACGCACGCACGCACGCACGCACGCACGCACGCACACACACACACACACACACACACACACACACACACACACACACACACACACACACACACACACACACACACACACACACACACACACACACACACACACACACACACACACACACACACACACACACACACTTGGAACCGCAACAATGTACCAACAACACACAACTGGCCTGATTCTGGATGCTTATCTGTTGTTTTATACTGTACCAACTGGCCCGAATTTGGATAATTATCCGTGGCTTTATGATGTACCAACTGGCCTGATTCTGGATGCTTATCTGTAATTTTATGCTGTACCAACTAGCTTGAGTCTGGATACTCATCTGTGGTTTTATGTTGATCAAACCGGCCTGATTCTGGATACTTAATTGTGGTTTAATGTTGTACCAACTGGCCTGAGTCTGGATACCCATCTGTGGTTTTATGCTGTATCAACTGGCCTGATTCTGGATGCTTATCAGTGGTAAAATGTTGTACCTACTGGCCTGAGTCTGGATACCCATCTGTGGTTTTATGCTGTATCAACTGGCCTGATTCTGGATGCTTATCTGTGGTTTAATGCTGTATCAACTGGTCTGAATCTGGAAACTTATCTGTGATTTAATGCTGTATCAAGTGGCCTCTTTCTAGATACTTATCTTTGGTTTTATGTTGATCCAACCCGCCTGACTCTGGATACTTAATTGTGGTTAAATGTTGTACCTACTGGCCTGAGTCTGGATACCCATCTGTGCTTTATGCTGTATCAACTGGCCTGATTCTGGATGCTTATCTGATGTTTAATGCTGTATCAACTCGCCTGATTCTGGATACTTATCTGTGGTTTTATGTTGTATCAACTGGCCTCATTCTGGATACTTATTTGTGGTTTTTTGTTGATCCAACCAGCCTGACTCTGGATCCTTAATTGTGGTTAAATGTTGTACCTACTGGTCTGAGTCTGGATACCCATCTGTGCTTTATGTAGTATCAACTGGCCTGATTCTGGATGCTTATCTGATGTTTAATGCTGTATCAACTCGCCTGATTCTGGATACTTATCTGTGGTTTTATGTTGTATCAACTGGCCTGATTCTTGATGCTAATCTGTAGTTTCATGTTGTACCACTTGGCCTGATTCTGGAAACTTATCTGTGGTTTTATGCTGAACCAACTGGCCTAGTTCTGGATACTTATTTGTGGTTTTATGTTGATCCAACCATCTTGACTCTGGATACTTAATTGTGGTTTAATATTGTACCTACTGGCCTGAGTCTGGATACCCATCTGTGTTTTATGTTGTATCAACTGGCCTGATTCTGGATACTTATCTGTGGTTTTAGTTTGTATCAACTGGCCTGATTCTTGATGCTTATCTATGGTTTAATGCTGTCTCAACTGGTCTGATTCTGAATACTTATCTGTGGTTTTATTCTGTACGAACTGGCATGAGTTAGGATACTCATATGTGGTTTTGTTATACCACTTGGCCTGATTCTGTAAACTTACCTGTTGTTTTATGATGTACCAACTGGTCTTATTCTGGATAACTCATCTGTGGTTTTATGCTGTACCAACTGGTCTTATTCTGGATACTTTTCTGTGTTTTATGCTGTACCAACTGGCCTGATTCTTGAAACTTCTCTGTGGTTTTATGCTGTTCCAACTGGTCTGAATCTGGATACGTCTCATCTGTGGTTTTATGCTGTACCAACTGGTCTGAATCTGGAAACTTATCTGTTGTTTTGTATTGTACCAACTGGCCTGGTTCTGGATACTTATCTGTGGTTTTATGCTGTACCAACTGGTCTGATCCTGGATACTTGTCTGTGGTTCAATGCTGTACCAACTGGCCTGGTTCTTGATACTTATCTCTGGTTTTATGCTGTACTAACTGGCCTGAATCTGGAAATTTATCTGTGGTTTTATGCTGTACTAACTGGTCGGAATCTGGAAACTTATCTGTGGTTTTATGCTGTACCAACTGGTCTGAATCTGGAAACTTATCTGTGGTTTTATGCTGTACCAACTGGTCTGAATCTGGAAACTTATCTGTGGTTTTATGCTGTCTAACTGGTCGGAATCTGGAAACTTATCTGTGGTTTTATGCTGTACCAACTGGCCTGAATCTGGAAATTTATCTGTGGTTTTATGCTGTACTAACTGGTCGGAATCTGGAAACTTATCTGTGGTTTTATGCTGTACCAACTGGTCTGAATCTGGAAACTTATCTGTGGTTTTATGCTGTACCAACTGGTCGGAATCTGGAAACTTATCTGTGGTTTTATGCTGTACCAACTGGTCTGAATCTGGAAACTTATCTGTGGTTTTATGCTGTCTAACTGGCCTGATTCTGGATACTTATCCGTGTTTATGCTGAACCCACTGGCCTGGTTCTGGATACTTATCTGAGGTTTTATGCTGTACCAAATGGTCTGATTCTATATACTTATCTGTGGTTATATGCTGTACCAACTGGTCTGATTCTCGAAACTTATGTGTGGTTTTATGCTGTACCAACTGGCCTGGTTCTGGATACTTATCTGTGGTTTTATGCTGTACTAACTGGTCTGAATCTGGAAATTTATTCGTGTGTTTCTCCTCCCTTCCGCTGATTCATTCAAGAAGGGTTGTTGTCAGTTACAAGCGAAAGTATGCGCACAAATTACTGGTTAACCGCTTGTTCAAGCCTGCCCAGGAAAAAGTGTGGTTAGATGAACTGACCATCCCGCAATGACCATAGCTGTTGACTTGGGACGTAAAGCAACAATACAAACAAACAAAATCTGTGGTTTTATGCTGTACTAACTGGTCGGAATCTGGAAACTTATCTGTGGTTTTATGCTGTACCAACTGGTCTGAATCTGGAAACTTATCTGTGGTTTTATGCTGTACCAACTGGTCTGAATCTGGAAACTTATCTGTGGTTTTATGCTGTCCAACTGGCCTGATTCTGGATACTTATCTGTGTTTTATGCTGAACCCACTGGCCTGGTTCTGGATACTTATCTGAGGTTTTATGCTGTACCAACTGGTCTGAATCTGGAAATTTATCTGTGGTTTTATGCTGTACCAACTGGTCTGAATCTGGAAATTTATCTGTGGTTTTATGCTGTACCAACTGGTCTGAATCTGGAAATTTATCTGTGGTTTTATGCTTTACCAACTGGTCTGAATCTGGAAACTCATCTGTGGTTTTATGCTGTTCCAACTGGCCTGATTCTGGATACTTATCTGTGGTTTTATGCTGAACCCACTGGCCTGGTTCTGGATACTTATCTGTGGTTTTATGCTGAACCCACTGGCCTGGTTTGGATACTTATCTGTGGTTTTATGCTGTACCAACTTGCCTGTTTTGGAATCTTCTCTGTGGTTTTATGTTGTACCAACTGGTCTGATTCTGGATACTTATCTGTGGTTTTATGTTGTACCAACTGGTCTGATTCTGGATACTTATCTGTGGTTCAATGCGGTGTCAACTGGCTTGATTCTGGAAACTTATCTTCGGTTTTATGCTGCACCAACTGGTCTGAATCTGGAACATAGTCTGTAGTTTTATGCTGTACTAACTGGTCTGATTCTGGAAACTTATCTGTGGTTTGATGCAGTATTAATTGGCCTGATTTTATCTGTGGTTTAATGCGGTTTCAACTGGCTTGATTCTGGATACATATCTGTGGTTTTATGCTGTACGAACTGGCATGAGTTAGGATACTCATCTGTGGTTTTGTAATACCACTTGGGCTGAATCTGGAAACTTATCTGTTGTTTTATGCTGTACTAACTGGTCTGAATCTGGAAACTTATCTGTGATTTTATGCTGTACCAACTGGTCTGAATCTGGAAATTTATCTGTGGTTTTATGCTGTACCAACTGGTCTGAATCTGGAAACTTATCTTTGGTTTTTATGCTGTACCAACTGGTCTGAATCTGGAAATTTATCTGTGGTTTTATGCTGTACCAACTGGCCTGGTTCTGGATACTTATCTGTGGTTTTATGCTGTACTAACTGGTCTGAATCTGGAAACTTATCTGTGATTTTATGCTGTACCAACTGGTCTGAATCTGGAAATTTATCTGTGGTTTTATGCTGTACCAACTGGTCTGAATCTGGAAACTTATCTTTGGTTTTTATGCTGTACCAACTGGTCTGAATCTGGAAATTTATCTGTGGTTTTATGCTGTACCAACTGGCCTGGTTCTGGATACTTATCTGTGGTTTTATGCTGTTCCAACTGGCCTGATTCTGGATACTTATCTGTGGTTTTATGCTGAACCCACTGGCCTGGTTCTGGATACTTATCTGTGGTTTTATGCTGAACCCACTGGCCTGGTTCTGGATACTTATCTGTGGTTTTATGCGGTGCCAGCTGGTCTGATCCTGGATACTTATCTGTGGTTCAATGCTGTACTAACTGGCCTGGTTCTTGATACTTATCTGTGGTTTTACGCTGTACTAACTGGCCTGAATCTGGAAATTTATCTGTGGTTTTATGCTGTACTAACTGGTCGGAATCTGGAAACTTATCTGTGGTTTTATGCTGTACCAACTGGTCTGAATCTGGAAACTTATCTGTGGTTTTATGCTGTACCAACTAGTCTGAATCTGGAAACTTATCTGTGGTTTTATGCTGTACCAACTGGTCTGAATCTGGAAACTTATCTGTGGTTTTATGCTGTACCAACTAGTCTGAATCTGGAAACTTATCTGTGGTTTTATGCTGTACCAACTGGTCTGAATCTGGAAACTTATCTGTGGTTTTATGCTGTACCAACTGGTCGGAATCTGGAAACTTATCTGTGGTTTTATGCTGTACCAACTGGTCTGAATCTGGAAACTTATCTGTGGTTTTATGCTGCCCAACTGGCCTGATTCTGGATACTTATCTGTGTTTATGCTGAACCCACTGGCCTGGTTCTGGATACTTATCTGAGGTTTTATGCTGTACCAACTGGTCTGATTCTGGAAACTTATCTGTGGTTTTATGCTGTACCAAATGGTCTGATTCTATACACTTATCTGTGGTTATATGCTGTACCAACTGGTCTGATTCTCGAAACTTATGTGTGGTTTTATGCTGTACTAACTGGCCTGGTTCTGGATACTTATCTGTGGTTTTATGCTGTACTAGCTGGTCTGAATCTGGAAATTTATTCGTGTGTTTCTCCTCCCTTCCGCTGATTCATTCAAGAAGGGTTGTTGTCAGTTACAAGCGAAAGTATGTGCACAAATTACTGTTTAACCGCTTGTTCAAGCCTGCCCAGGAAAAAGTGTGGTTAGATGAACTGACAGTCCCGCAATGACCATAGCTGTTGACTTGGGACGTAAAGCAACAATACAAACAAACAAAATCTGTGGTTTTATGCTGTACTAACTGGTCGGAATCTGGAAACTTATCTGTGGTTTTATGCTGTACCAACTGGTCTGAATCTGGAAACTTATCTGTGGTTTTATGCTGTACCAACTGGTCTGAATCTGGAAACTTATCTGTGGTTTTATGCTGTCCAACTGGCCTGATTCTGGATACTTATCTGTGTTTTATGCTGAACCCACTGGCCTGGTTCTGGATACTTATCTGAGGTTTTATGCTGTACCAACTGGTCTGATTCTGGAAACTTATCTGTGGTTTTATGCTGTACCAACTGGTCTGAATCTGGAAACTTATCTGTGGTTTTATGCTGTCCAACTGGCCTGATTCTGGATACTTATCTGTGTTTTATGCTGAACCCACTGGCCTGGTTCTGGATACTTATCTGAGGTTTTATGCTGTACCAACTGGTCTGATTCTGGAAATTTATCTGTGGTTTTATGCTGTACCAAATGGTCTGATTCTCTATACATATCTGTGGTTTTATGCTGTACCAACTGGTCTGATTCTTGAAACTTATCTGTGGTTTTATGCTGTACCAACTGGCCTGGTTCTGGATACTTATCTGTGGTTATATGCTGTACTAGCTGGTTTGAATCTGGAAACTTATCTGTGGTTTTATGCTGTACCAACTGGCCTGGTTCTGGATACTTATCTGTGGTTTTATGCTGTGCCAACTTGTCTGATTCAGGATACTTATCTGTGATTTTATGCTAAATCAACTGGTCTGATATTGGTATGAAGTTTTATGTTGTATCTACCTGGCCTGATGTTAGATGCTGGTCTGAAGTTTAATGGTGTACCTACCTTACCTGATGCTAGATACTGGTCTGAAGTTTTATGTTGTACCTACCTGGCCTGATGTTAGATATTGATATGAAGTTTTATGTTGTACCTACCTGACCTGATGTTAGATACTGGTCTGAAGTTTTATGTTGTACCTACCTGGCCTGATGTTAGATATTGATATGAAGTTTTATGTTGTACCTACCTGACCTGATGATATATACTGGTCTGAAGTTTTATGCTGTACCTACCTGGCCTGACAACAGATATTGATATGAAGTTTTATGCTGTACCTATCTGACCTGGTGTTAGATATCGATATGAAGTTTTAGGCTGTACCTACCTGACCTGGTGTTAGGTATTGGTCTGAAGTTTTATGGTTAACCTACCTGGTCTCTTGTTGGACATTGGTTTGAATTTTTATGTTGTACCTAGCTGACCTGCCGTTAGATATTGGTCTGTCGTTTTATGTTGTACCTACCTGTCTTGATGTTAGATACAGGTCTGAGTTTTAATGTTGTACCTAGCTGGCCTGATGTTAGATATTGGTATGAAGTTTTATGTTGTACCTACCTTACCTGATGCTAGATACTGGTCTGAAGTTTTATGTTGTACCTACCTGGCCTGATGTTAGATATTGGTATGAAGTTTTATGTTGTACCTTCCTGACCTGGTGTTAGATACTGGTCTGAAGTTTTATGAGGGTCTGGATGGGGGGTCTGGTATTCACTATTCATTAAAAATTTAGCCCATTATTCATCTCATTAAAATTTTGGGTTATTCATTAAAATAAGACCAATTATTCATTAAAAGTAAGAAAAGTGGCAAAGAAATCTGATTATTCACTATTCATTAATTTTTCTTCAATTCATTAAAAATATAGGCTTATTCATTAATTTTTAGGCCCTCATTATTCACTATTCATTATAAAAAAGGGCCATTATTCACTAATCATTATACCCAATCCAAACCCTCATTTATGTTGTACCTACCTGGCCTGACGTTAGATATTGATATGAAGTTTTATGGTGTACCTACAGGGCCTGATATTAGATATTGATATAAAGTTTTATGTTGTATCTACCTGGCCTGATGTTAGATATTGGTCTGAAGTTTTATGCTGTACCTACATGGCCTGATGATAGATATTATTGATCTAACGTTTAATGTTGTACCAACCTGGACTGATGGTGGATATTGGTCAGACGTTTTATGCTGTACCTGCCTGGCTTGATGTTAGAAACTGGTCTGAGGTTTTATAATGTATCTACCTGGCTTAGTGTTAGATATTGATCTTACCTGGCCTGTTGTTGGATATTGGTCTTGCCTACCTGGTCTGATGTTAGATCCTGGTTTGGCGTCAAATGTTGTATCTACCTGGCCTGAAGTTAGATATTGATCTGACGTTTTATGTTGTATCTACCTGGCCTGAAGTTAGATATTGATCTGACGTTTTATGTTGTATCTACCTGGCCTGAAGTTAGATATTGATTTGCCGTTTTATGTTGTATCTACCTGGCCTGTGGTAGATACTCGTCTGAAGTTTTATGTTGTAGCTAGCTGACCTGATGGTAGATATTGGTCTGAAGTTTAATGTTGTACCTACCTGGCCTGATGTTAGGTACTGGTTTGAAGTTTTATGTTGTACCTACCTAGCCTGATGTTAGATTCGCGTATGGTATTCTGTGCTGTACCTACCTGACCTGATGTTAGATACTAGTCTGAAGATATGTAGCAAACATGAAATGTCACTCTCACCGATTCAGATTTTGAATGATCTCCCTTGATCTGAGACCATCTCCTGTGTACGGAATAATTTCATGAAACTTCACAGGTACATATGTCATAATCATCCAATATATAAGCATATGAAAACGGGTCACTATCGGCCCACCTGCGAAACGTCCATTTGGATGGTCATGGTTTCGCTGGTGCGCCGATAGTGGCCCGAGACTGCGTACTGGCAAGGATACATACTTGCAATCATTTGCAAACTTCATAGGATATGCAGTGCAACTGGCAGGGACATCCGTGTCCAATGGACAGTGTTCCAAAAATTTAAAATATGTCTTGCTCCAGCTTATCCTTATATTATATCAGATGTTGTCTAAAGTTTCAGACTTGGGCCTGTGGCCTTTTGAATGAGCACATTTGATTTTAATGTTGAGAGGGCGATTCAGACAGCTACGCTGTCCTGTGACAGCTCTTATTTATTAAAAAAAAAAACACGGTCCAGTAAGCAACTAAAAGCGGGTGACCCACCATAGTGGCCTAGCACAATGCTGGCTATGGATAGAATGACTCTTTACTTATTAAAGAAAGGGAAGGACCTCTGACACTTTGATAGGATATCTGCCTATTTTTCAGATGCTTCCCAAATTTTCCCTGTGTATAAGATATCGCTGGTATCCTTTTGAATAGGACGCTTGATGTATTAGGAACGAATTAAGGTTATAAATAGACAGGCAGATCCCTACGACAAAACAGGAGACGCTACCAAAGAGGGTAGGGGTTGCAAAATTTGACTTCACCAAAACATTTAGAAATCAACTATTTTCACGTGTAAGGGTATTATATCATCAATCCTCGATTACAAATCAGAGTGAAAGTATTTTAAAGTCCAAAATCATGAGCATTTTAATGATTATTTTTTTTGTTGTTTTATCTATCTGATTTGTGAAGAAATATTTTGAAGTGCAACTGTAGTCCATATTCAACCTTGATGACAATGTATTTACCTGGTGCAATATTATGCAGCAATGTACTATAACCATTCATCCATGCATAAAGTACACCTAGTCAATGGCCATGTAGTTTATGTGTATTGGATAGATACAGTATATGTGCAAAATAATCTACCAACTGAATTTAGTAAAAGGACAATTTCCATAATCTAAAGAAAAATATGCTAAAACGTTGTTATATTTCACGACTAATGGGTTATGAAAAGGAAGCTTACTTGTACTTATTATTTCATTATACTGGAAAAAAAGATTTTCAAGAGAGCACTCCAAAAATCCAAATGCTAATGATCGGGCTCGCCCAGACGTCACATTTTGGGCTGTGGGGTATCATTCCCCCCCGAGTCCCAGCTAGCTTTTCACATATATTATGTAAAATATGAGAACACACTTACGTGCAAAAGGATAAGTTGGGACTCGGGGGGGAATGATGTTTTAAAAATATTTTTCTATTTCCTATATGTATAATACAAAAAGTGACCATTTTAGCCCCAAAATAAAGCCGTACATTTATGGCAATAGGAAATCAAATGCAAAATCATAAAATAGAGACCAACAGCAAGCTTATATATGAAGATGGAAGCATTTGATCGACTTTGATTTTTATCAAAATAATAGGCAACGATACACTGTGATTCCCATTACCACCGTCAGAGGTCCTTTATTTAACACGCAATAATCAAAGAAACTGAATATAAATACATGCACTGACAGGCAATTAGCACAGCTCAAAGTCAAAATACAATGCGCATTTCAACAATTAAAGCAATTATCTTGGCTATTCTATTCAATTAGCTTCAACAATAACTGTGAGCCTAACTCTTTGTGTATATGTTATTACCCTATTATCAGAGACCGCTCAGGAGATTTTTGTACTCTCTGTGTTGGCGAGCAACGAAGCCTCAGACTAGCCTACGCATTTGGCTTGTCTCTTCATAGCGCTTTACGGTTTTTCGGTAGACGAGGGGCATGCACGCTTTCGCTGTGAAAATTTTAGAACCTGGTTTCGTTTAACAGCGAGAAGAGCAAACGAGCTAGAAACTAGAAAGGTACATGTAAATTTGAATTAAAAAAGAAAAAAAAACAATATTTTGTCAAGTAAGAAATCGGCGTGTATGTATTATTCAAGAGTGATCATATGCAATGGATATCCTTATTTCAATGCTTTCTTAATGGCTACTTTATTAGACGAAGTCTTATAATTTCATTGTTAGCGAAAAAGCTTGCTATATGATCTCTGTATGGAAGAAATACATGTCATGAAATGGTTATTGAGCTATCGCTGTTTTAGTTGTATTAAATGTTTATTTTTCGCACTTTTTGATTTGTTTTACACATGATTTTCACGTTGACGCTGAAAGTATGATCGTTAAAACGCGAGACGGCCACCAAAATCATGGATTTTGACATATTAATGAAATATTTCATTTTTTGACATGTTTTTTTCTCCCCAAAATCATTAGTATTATGTACTAAGAAGAGTACATGGTTTTGGTGGCAATTCACATACCTATTCTAGGCTATTACCGTATTTATGGTAATAAATGTCTATTTAGTCTATACAATCTTACATATTCAAAATAGTGAGTATGATCAGGAAATACCACAATCACAAACTGCAGA
This sequence comes from Loripinus fragilis, assembly GCA_964019695.1. NCBI lineage: Eukaryota > Metazoa > Mollusca > Bivalvia > Lucinida > Lucinidae > Loripinus > Loripinus fragilis. Next base: position 39,615,803 of record OZ026520.1, on the reverse strand, counting down.
CAAACCCATGGCACCGCGAGGAAGAGCCACACAACAATCACGAGACACCAGGAAGACAAACTAAGCAAAGCAACCAGCTCTCTCTTCCCCATCAAGATGATAGCAAAACTAGAATGGACATAAAGTAACGTACAACAAAACATACAACAATTACAGACTCCCACATTCGTAGTAACAATAAACAACGAATCAACAACAACAGAACCACCGCCTTAGAACGGACAGCAGCCTAAGTCACCGAGAGGCTTAAATGCATTTTACTGGTACCAAATCTTCGTCCTAGATTCTGCTGTTGTTTAAGTACAATAAATGTTCAGCTCGCATGGAGGCCTTCTTGCATTTTCAGTATCCTGCTTTTTAAATGTAAGTTTTATTCATAGCACATAAACATAAACTGTTTACTAGATTTTCAATAATAAATGAGAAAGAAACTTTGATAATCAACAAGTTGTTTTATTTTAAAATAAATATGTCATAATGTCCATAATCATTAAAAATGCCCAAATATACGGTACTTTGTAACATATTAAAAAGTAACAGCATACACATTCCTTAGTAGCCTAGAGTCTAATTAGACCAACCTTGCACTATCAGGAAACCTTCTAATGGGTGTCAAATCGTTTTGTGAGACCACCTAAATGGGGGAAATATTCTCCTAAAGAATAACCCCATTTGAGCTATGTGCAATTGCATTGTTTCATGGCAGCGCATAATGCGCTTCTAAAGAATAGGGATGTCCCTACAAAAGTACTCATATTTCAGCAGTAACTCATCCTAAACTTTTCTACTTTGTAGATAAACTTCCAAGTCATGGATGTAAACAAACAGATACATACAGACTCCCATTGGATTATTGATTTTTTGAGGTTATATGTCATGTTTACGGTACTGTAAACGTTAAGACATAGTACTTTCATTCGATGTTCAGATATGCAAATTATCAAAATTGCATATTCATGAATATTAATGAAAATATTTTAAAAAAGAGAAAAGCCGTAAAAAATTAAGGGGGTGTATATGCAAAATTATCTACATCTCAGCTGCTTACTATCCTAGACGACCAGCCTTGGTACCAATTTAATACTAAGACATAGCATGTTAACTACATGGTCCAATAAATAAATTATCTAAAAATTGTATTCATGAATATTAATTGAACTATTAGAAATGAGAAAAAATAGAATGTACTTACAAAATTACTCATATCTCAGCTGCTATTTATCCTAGACTTCTAAACTTGTTCCCATATTAAAGTCCAGGAAAAGTTCTATTATAGTGTTGTTTGATACACAAATTATCTAATATGTTTATTAAAAGGTAATCTTTAAATATAAAACCTTATTGGTCCTTTTTCGACTTTTTTATTTTTCTATAGTTTTCATCATTATTCATAAATAATTTTGCCAAACTATTTGTATATCTGACCATTGGAATAAAATACTATATCACAGCCTTAATTTGATACCAAGAATAATTGTATAGAACAATTGACAGATGAGATAGGAGTAATTATTATGATACTCTTGCATAGTAATATACTTGTCAAGTTACAAATAAACTATTGTTTAAACAGGAGTAATTTTATACCGCCACTAATTTTTCTACTTTTTTTTCTCTCATTTCTAAGTTTTACATTAATTTTAATACATTTACAAATTTGATAATTTCATATAATAAAATAAAATAAGATCAGCTTTATTTTGAGTCTGCAAGACATATAAACAATACAACATAATCTCTTTGAGAGCTTTTGCACCGACTATGAAAATAACAGTTGTATATGAATAACATGCAAAATAGAAGCTGAAAGACTAAGGTTTCAGATTTAATGCATAGTGACTGAAAGATGAAGCACACATTTTGCATAAACGTACATGCATACATAAGAGTTTTTAAAATTGCACGATTACATGAACAGACATATTTAAAGCACTAAAACCAGACATAAAGTAATGACTGTTAAGTAAAGTACAATGTCTTAGCTTGAAGTTGGTACCAAGGGTGGTAGTCTAGGATTATTAGCAGCTACGATATGAGTAATTTTGTAGGTACACCCCTTTAATTCTATTACAATTTTTCTCTCATTTCTAACATTGAATTAATATTCAAGAATATAATCATGAAATAATTTGCATATCCGATCATTGCATAAAATGCGCTATGTCTTAGCATATATTTGGCATCAAGTCTGTTAGTCTAGAACAGTTAGCAGATGAGAAATGGGTATTTTTGTAGATATGCCCTTTTTATTTTTTTCTGCAATTTTCCTTTCTTTTTTAATGTTTTCATTAATATTCAAGAATATGCAAATAAGATTTGTATATCAGAATATTGCGTTAAAGTACTGTGACTCAACTTTCATTTGGTACCAATTTTGGTAGTCTAGACTAGTTAGCAGCTGACATATGGGTTAGAAATAATGTTTTTCTTGCTTCTTTTTTTATTTCTCATGCTACTCATATCAAACATGTTTTCTTTCACTTCGTCGTATATCTTTTTTAAAAGATATTTCTCGTTACCCATACGTCCAGATAAACATTTTAAGCGTAAAATCGTGAATATTTTCTTATTTGGTAATTTAATAAAAACACATGTTTGGGTGCTCAAAAGAACCAGCTCATTGAGACGATTCTTTCGAGTACCCACAACATATGATCGGTTGAGGAATAACAAAATTATTTTTTGATTACGCATTCTTATCTATAGGCCTGTAAATTTACCTCTTTATACTGGTGGGTTCTTCCATCTGGTTTGATATAAATTAATTAAGATTCATTCATTTTGCCTATTAATGAATCATAGGTTAGGAGTTCCAGATTATGACGTGTCTGTGTTTGTGTGTTTTTAAATCTGATCCTTGGTCTTCACTGTTAACCATATTTCTCGTCTATGTGTTACCAGTATTAACCATTTGGGCCTCTGCGCCAGAAGACCTGTCTCCGGGGTTTCTGATCAAGTAAGACTCAAACCGGCCTGCTCAGCTACAGAGACTAGCTAGAGAATTGAAATTTCGCTTGTAGCAAGTTAAGATAATATTTTCCAATAAGCTAATAACAAAGGCACTGATCAGACTGCGTGGATGCGCAGGCTGGTCTGTACCTTTGTTGTTCTCAAACCCCCGAAGACGTTTTCTTGCGCCGAGGTCAATTTATATACTGGAAATTTGTAAAGGAGTACATGTACTTTAGCAAACATAGCTGTATAGCTTTGCATTTCTTCATGTTCTGCACTGTTTACTAAGGCAAAATGATCTTCATGAAAAGGAATACAATGTTATTTCAAAAGCATAACCTGTGACTCCTCCATATATACGATTTATGGTATCAAACCAAAACTGATGGAAGAACCTATTGGTACACAAAAGATTAAGTGAGTAAAACTAATGATGTTGTTGTTCAATTTCCGTTTCAAATGCCACTTGTTTGGGATCATCTACTTCATGATTTCTCATATTATCTAAGATATAATCAGTGTCATCATTTACCAAATCTCCTTCGCCCATAGATACTTGGCGTCGTATAAAGTCATTGGGAATACCATCTGGCTGGACAACCTCGTTCTGGCGTACAGGTGGAGCTAGCTTAGGCATGGCATATTCCACTTTTGCCCAGAACCAGGGATCTCCATATTTGACATAGGTCCGTGTCTTTATGTAATCTCTTAACTGATTGTCAAACATTTGATGATCAATGTCATGAAGCAGTATCATGATTATTCTGTTTCTTTTTTCCTCGAGTAACTGGAGGTGAGCCTTCTGAAACTCAAACTGACACCATTCACTATGTAAAAAGTTTTCAGATAATATTATGATCACACGTTTGCTATGTTCCACTGCTGATATAATAGATTCTGCTATTGATGCTCCTACAGCAAAATCCCGATAATGAACACAAAGTCTATAGCCAGGTCTACCCTTCTGACTCTCTTCAAGATAAGGTACTAATTCTCTTATTACGAATTGTTCATCATCACTGCTATAAGACACAAACGCATCAAATGGTCTGTGAGCATCCTCTTCTGTTTCTTTTTGGTGCCATTTCCAGCCAAATTTAACAAAGCACCAGACTTTTAGAAACTCACGGTTCCAAAATAAAACTCCAAATATGACTATTCCAAGCACAAAAAGTGATAAAACTGTACTCATAGCAACTATTGCTGCTGTGTCTAAATTATTTGTACCCCCATTGTAGAAAGTTGTTTGATTAACACATAAATCTGGCAGGTGTACGCCAGCTAATGGATAGTTAACAGTTTCATTTGAAGTTACATTGTGAAACAGACATGAAACCTTCTGGATGTCTTTTATTTTACCAGCATTGGCAATAGTAAAATTTTTCATATCTTCTAGGTAAGAACAGTCACACGACCAGGGATTTTCTGAGATATTTAGAGAGGAAATTGTTGACAGGCGTTTAAAGTTATTAACAGAGAGCCTTTTCAATTGATTAGAAGTTAGGTCCAAGTATAGCAAACTTTTAAGAGATTTAAATGTTCCATCCTCTATCAGATGTATTCGATTAAAAGACACAGATAGGCTTATTAGGCTATCTAAGCCTTCAAACATTCTTTCATTGAGTGATTGGAGTAAATTGTAACTTAAATCTAAGAACACAAGTTTCGAAAGCCACTTAAAGCTACCATTTTCTATTTCTCTAATTTGACATGAACGAAGTTTAAGTTGCATTACACCTGATAACGCATCAAAATTCACTGAAGAGACAAAAGATAAATTATTCTCAGAAAAATCCATTGCTGTACATGTTGTCGAAATATCGGATGGAATTGACGTTAAGTTAGCACCCAGACAATCCACAATGTCTGCATCTTGCCAGTTTCTGGTTCGATAGCAGTTGCAACCGTCAGGGCATTTAGTCCGACAGTGACATTTTACAAGTGCACAGCAGTTACAGAGAAGACTAATACACTTATTCACGTATGGGCAGAGAAAACCTGATGCGCCGATATACTTCATTAAATTTGGCTCATGTTGGTACACTGATTTACAGAATAGTGAGCTTTCGTCCCGAATAATTATCGATGCATGTGAGAAATTTTTCTGCAACATGAAGACATCTTTGAGCCATTGCAATTGGCAGTCGCAGAGAAAAGGATTTCCAGATATATGGTAAATTACAGGCATTATGTTTTTTTCTGACGCAACAAGCGCAAGGTTGGACAGGGACTCAATCCTGTTTTCTCTTAAGTCAACATATCTTAGAGAAGGTAGCTGGAACACAAAATTTCCAATGTAAGTTATTTCATTCCAAGCGAAATATAATTCTTCTATGCTATCTGGGAATAATGGATCCTGACCAAAATTTTCTCTTACTAACGAATTTAATTTGTTATTGCTGATATCAAAAACTCTAAGATGAGGGAAATACTCATTCGAAAATGTCCAAATATTACTGATATTGTTGTGATCAAGAAATAATGAAGTTAATGATGAATTCCAAGGAAACGTGTGATAATCTAACAACGATATACTATTGTATGCTAGTTGTAAGAGTTGAAGTTTGGCATTGTTCTTAAAGGCGTTTTGATGAACAAAGTTGATGTTGTTATGTGCTAAATTAATTCCTATTAGATTCTTTAATCCTGAGAATACTTTGCTATCAATATAAATTATCTCGTTTTTGCGTAAATCAAGAAGCTGCAGAGAAGCAGGAAACATAGGGATAGTTTTAATAATGTTACATGAAAGATTTAGTTGCAACAAGTAACTTAGCTCTACCAAGGCCTCAGGATGTATTGATCGTATATTGTTTTGCCGAATGTCCAATTTAATGAGTTTTTGTAAACCCATAAATGCATCCTTTTCAATAAATGTGATATTGTTTCTTGTCAAATTTAATACTTTCAGTTCTGACTGACTCTTAAATAATCTGTTCGAAATCGAGGAAAGATTATTATTACTAAGATCCAAAACTATAAGTTGTTTCATTTCACTGAGTACTTCCTTATCAATTAATCTAATTTTATTGCTGTTCAATAATAATAGCTGAAGCCTGGACAGGTTGTTTAATTGGTACCACATATCATCAGTCAAAGCCATGTCATTTAAATTAAGAAAGGTGATATTCGGTGTAAGAGAGAATATTCCTCTTGGCAGTGATCCAACTATATTGTGAGCAAGTTGCAATGTTTGCATTTTAGAATTTATCCCTAGGAAATCTGTTGGGAAACTAAATATCCTGTTTCCACTTAAATTTATTTCCACAACACTAGTAAGGTTCTCAAAAATAGTAGGTGTTATTTCACGAATCTTGTTGTTTGATGCAAAGAACCCCATCAGTTTTCCTGTTACATCACACATTACTGGTGGAATATCTCTTATAGCGTTCTCTGATACGTCAATGATTGTTACATTAGTGGGATGATCACAAACCAATCCTGCATCTGCAAATGTTGTTAAATTGTTTCTTGTCAGATTCACGAGCCACAGGTGTTCTCTTCCACACAAAACGGGTGCAAAGTACAAACCACTTTCAATAATGTTCAATGTTTCCAGATTAGATAAATGTGGTATCTGTAAACACTCTCTATCCATATTGATATGGTGACCACCCTGTATTATGATGTTCTTTAATGATGACATACCTCGGAATGCCTGTCTTGAAATGTGCGTTAAATGACAGCCTTTAATTTCAATAGAGAAGAATGCATGAAGAGATTCAAAAACACCGTCACTTAATTTGCTGAAGAATAAATTTCGTGGATCACATTGTAAAAGCATCTTGCTTGGAATAATTGTCTCATTAAACATCGAAAGGTCCGTTTTAGAATTTATTAAAAGTATATTGCATGCGACGTACATGTATGTAGGGTTTTTTAACATCCAACATGCACAATGTATTGGTTCGCCTGGACAAACTATGGATTCAGGATATATCTCTGCCGATGAACCGTTGTCTTCTGGTGGTTGCACATTGGCTATTGACGTCAAAATAACCATCCAGGTTGCGATCACTACCAAATAAAGATTCTGAACTTTACTAAACATCCTGAAAAAAATAGAAATCTAAATATTAACTGACGACTTTGTCTTACGAGTCGCCTGACAAAATATACTTAACAACGCAACACTAACTTCCCTAGCGTTGTCTCTTTCAAAAGATGGCTGAATAAACTTGTTTTGCTTCGAAGATGTCACCATGAGTTAGCTTCTTCAGCCACTACTTAAGTTTAAACTGTACAACTAAATTCGACGACGTACGTTACTGCTTCGTATGAGTTTCGTCACTGAAACATTTCTTAAACAGGGGAGATTTAAGTTACTAAATTTAAGTGTATAAACAGATAAACATCAAATAAGCAAACACCTTGATAAGCAAACGCCTGTTAATCAATATGAGAGTGATTCCTCGATGACTAACAAAGTCCATGACACAAATTTGATGCTTGTTGACAACATTTTGGCACATGAAACAGTTGCCCCTATCTCAAAACGTTTACACTTTTAATGCGTTAAAATCATTTTATTTGGACAATTGTTATTATCTGTTACTAAAAAATGAATACTCTTTTAACATAAATGAAAATAAGCGTTTTGCCTTCTTTAACGAACCATAAATTAAAGCTGCTATCCAAGTCTTGCGTTTTTAAAGTTGGTCAGTATATATAATAATGCAGATGGAAAATTTTATACATTTTATTCAATCATTTTTACATTTTTCCCATTTTATCGTAGGAACATGCGTACATCACACAGTTTTGTGCCATTAAAGATGTATGCCTAATTCACATGCACACAATTGTTGCGTAGGGAAATCCCTTACGAAAATAACTTCTGTCTTTTGACCATTTACTGAATCCTATCAATATTGTAAAAAATTTAGAGCTTTAAGAATGAATTGATTATCCTTCAGCTGAATTACTTCATATTTGGTAAATTGGAATTATCTAAATAACAGAAATGGTAATTACTGAACTTTTTATACAGAATTATGCATGATTTTACGGTTTATGGGGCGGGGGGGGGGGGTAAATTTTGCCCACCTGATAGATAACTAGTGTGGTGACATCATTGAAATTAGCAAGGATTTTCAACACCAGATTTTTATATATTCGGGAATTGGTTTGAAAAGGAAATACATTTGCCAATTTTTTAGAAGATTGAGGTCATGAACAATAATTAAAATTAAAAGAAAGAAGCTGACTGAACGCTGTAAAGGTTACATTTATATTTGGCTTGATATTTAATAAAAAATTGTCAAATGTTGTAAACTCCCATATGAGATTATGAAAAACTAAACACGGCGACATATCATTTTAGTTCATAAATGGAAAGTCAATGCATAAAACAAACTATTGTGGGAAGTATATATATATAGTTACATATATACACAGAACCAAAAATAAGTGAACGCTTGTATTTCTCCAGGAACTTGGTGTTGCACTTCAGGAGAAATGGCAGCAGATTCCGAGAGCAGAGATATGCCATATCATCTTAAGTATGTCCGACAAGTGTCATGAATGGGATTCTGCTCGTGGAAGTCACACCCGATTTTGACTTAGACTCCATATCTTTTACGTTAAATAAAGCAAATTCTGCTGATGCAGAAGTCCTGTTTTTGGACTTGGACTCTTCCATAACAAATGGCATAGTTTCATCTAAGATTTATGATAAACGGGATGATTTTAATTTTGAAATAGTAAATTTCACATTTCTTGATGGAGATGTTCCTCGCTCTCGTTCCTATGGTGTATATATTTCGCAACTTATTCATTTTGTGAGAATGTGTTCTAATGTTGATGACTTCAACAACAGAAACTTATTTTTGACTGCTAAGTTATTTCAAGACTGCTAAGTTATAAGATATCATAAATTCGAAAAGCATTTTCTTAATTCTACCACAGACACTCAGAGGTAATTGTTAAACACAATATTGGTTTAAAAACTCCTCTGCAACAGGGCATATCAGAACCGTCATATTATATTGATTTAGATTATGAATTAAAAAAAAATGTTGGAAACCTAATTTTAGTGATCAATTCAAAACGATTATCAAACGTAATAAAAAGGTTGGTTAATTATAACTTGGATATCATGCGGCAGTCTGCATGCCTGGTTGTATACCCAATCACGGTTTATAGCTATGATTAACCCTTTAATAGCCTGGGTCCAGTCGTCAATATTTTGGCAATATTTCCTAACGCTAATATTCTACAAAATAAGAGAATAAAAATAGACCACATCAAAGGTATCGGTTGTCCATTATTGATTTCGATTAATATTGACTTTTTGACCAAGTAACGGAAAAATAAAAAAGAAGAAAAAATGATCAGACTGGAACCCAGGCTAACCCTTTAAGTGCACGACGGTGGTTCAGGCCTCAGACTCAATGACGGCGCTGACGTAAAGCTTTAATCGGTGGGTTGGTGCCTGATGCCTGTAGCTGGGCCCACCATGGCTCACCTTCACACTGGTCAATGTAAACGCACCGGTGGTTGCTACAACGAGGTGGTGGTTGCATTTTACAGCACCGGTGGTGGCGTAAAAGGTTAAAAAATCTATACCTGTTGACTTTATTATTTATTTATAAACTTGCTGCGTGGCGGCCCTAAAAAGTCTCCCCGCACTTTCATTTAATGCTCTTATTTTTCCAATCCTCAGGATTGTGTGTACAATCTCCTTCCATTATTCCTGTCCCTGGATATCCTCTATGTCTTGTACCGCATTTAAGATCACTAGATGACCGATTTTCATACCCCGTTGTATAACTTCTGCTTTCTATATACCTGTGGACTTGTATTAGCCATTTGGATTATCGCTTGCATTTGTTATACCTTCCTTTGCTTTTAAGGACTCATATTATACTGGCTTGTCATTTTAATAACTGGTGTGTTGATTGCTTGTCTTGGGATGGTACTTACCCAAACAACTTTTAATGATAAGAACGAAAATAACAAAATTACATTTATCTCCCATTAATTTACATTCGGCGTCCTCTGTTCGTATTCCTAGTTCAGTTAACAATTTTCGGGATATGCTTCCTACCATTAGGTTATCTCCTCTTGGGTTACCTATTATCAGGAAGTATACTAAACCATTTAATGCATTCAAAAGACGCGGAATGTATCCTAATGTTTCTAAGTGCAATGCCAAGAGGTGTGTCTGTTGCGCACATTTATGTACTAAAACTACCATTACATCTTCTGTAAATGGAAGAAAATTCTCCATAATTAATAATAATGATTTGGACTGAACTTCATCAGATCTGATTTATGTTATAACTTGAACTGAAACTAACTGTGGAATGCAATATGTTGGACAAACTGGCCGATCCCTCAAGACTAGGTTTCGTGAGCACTTTCGTAAAATGAAAAAGCCTAAAAAATTTGACACATTTCTTTATCGCCATTTCAAAAATAATGGTCATTCACCTAGTAAAATTGAAATTCAGCCTGTTGAAAAAATTATATATGATCCTAATTCATCAACTAGATTAAAAAATATTAAGAGACATGAAACTGAACTTAAATGGATTAAATTTTTGCAATCACCTTTTCCTTTAGGCTTTAATGATAATATATACCATGAAGGCAACATTCCTAAAATGCCAGATTTTGATGTTTTTTTCTGTTTTGGAATGTAAAAAACGTAAAAGTAGATCTCATGGTAAACGTAAAAATGGCAACATTAAGCGCAAAATTTGTACTGAAAAACGCTTAAATACTTCTCTAAAGGATCTTTCTTTGGCTTTAACTAATCATGGTCGACATGGCTTATTTTCATTTTTAAGTTCCTTGCCTATCTCAGTTTTACGCAATTTAGAGTTAGAGGCTAATAAACTTTATGATAGAGCAAATAAATTATATAAAGCAGCACTCCTTACAAGGTGTTATGTTCAACATTTCCTTAGTCCTTATATCGATTCTGTGGTCAACCATAAACGACATTTTATCAAAATTCCATTCATTAACAAAGGTATTGAGTTTATTGATTTACATAGTATCTTCAAGGATAATTCAGTGATTTCATCTATTCCAAATTACTTTAATAATTCTGAAACTCCTATCATTTGTTATAAATATAACAAACCAATAAGGTCTACAATATTTAACTTTAATAAAATTGTAAATGATTTAGATATAGATTCCAATACTCCTGCCGCCTGAGATTGTAAAAATTCAAATTATTTATATCCCTCTGCAGGGCATGTTATTACAGGTAATCTAAATGTCATTCCTGACGCTAGAGTTCGCAATATCATTTCTAAAGGTCCTAAATATAGATTTCCCTCTTACATTGATTTCTCTAAATGTCGTAGAGAGATCGCTGCTTCTTTAAATGACTTCAGTAATCGATTGTGCAAACGGGAAAATGTTGAACCTGATGCTTTGAAGGAATGGAAGATTAACATTTTTAAAATTATTGATACTCGTATTTCATTTTACTCTCGTAATACACATCTTTTGCCTCCTAAACCTAAATCTTCTTTTCGTCATCTTAAACGAGGTATCCAGGATTTTCATATGAACTATGTTTTGGTTCCAGCAGATAAAGCTGCTAACAATGTTGTAGTTGTATGACGATTGTATTATATTAATACTCTTAAGTGTGAGCTTGTTGACACTAATGCCTATAAACTGCAGCCTTCTTTAAGTGAAAGGGTGATTGTTGATGGGCATGGTTGTCATACAGCCCTTCATTTTGGTGTCAAAGCTAAAGAAAATCAAGACAAAGTTCGTACGTTGTACTGGTTACCTAAACTCCATAAAAAACCCTATAAAGCAAGATTTATTGCAAATTCTAGTTCTTGTACGACAACAGAACTTTCTAAATTGTTAACCTCGTGTCTTACAGCTGTTAAAAAACATGTTATCAAATATTGTGAAAAAGTATATGAGAGATCCGGTAAAAACCTATTTTGGTCGATAAAAAATTCAGGTGAAATTTTAGATAAACTTAAAGCTAGAGATTTCAATGCGACCAGTTTGTCTACTTATGATTTTTCTACTCTTTACACTACTTTACCTCATAATTTAATTAAAGATAAACTTATTGATCTTATTGAAAGAACCTTCCAGAGAGAAGGCTCTCCTTACCTTGCATGTAGTGACAGAAATGCATTTTTTACTTCAGAAAAACCTAAAAAATATCATGCATGGTCGTGTCAAAATGTATGTGATGCGCTGACCTTTTTGTTGGACAACATTTTTATTCGATTTGGCACCAAGCTCTATAGACAAGTAGTTGGGATTCCTATGGGCACTAATTGTGCTCCCCTGGTTGCAGATTTATTCCTGTTTTGTTATGAAAGGGACTTTATGATGTCTCTTTCTGATGATAAGCAGGCTGATGTTATTGATGCGTTTAACACTACTTCCAGATATTTGGACGATATTTTAAATATTAATAATGTTTATTTTGAAAATATGGTTAGTCAAATATACCCTTCAGAGCTCCAACTTAATAAAGCCAATGCCTCTGATACCGAAGCCGCATTTTTAGACTTGCATTTGTCAATTTCTAATGGTATTGTTTCTACCAAAATTTATGATAAACGTGACGACTTTGATTTTGAAATTGTCAATTTCCCATTTTTAGACGGTGATGTTCCTCGTTCTACATCTTATGGAGTCTATATCTCTCAACTCATTCGTTTTGCTAGAGCATCTAGCTATGTTACTGACTTCAACACTCGCAATAAATTGTTAACTCAGAAACTTCTTAAACAGGGCTATCGGTATCATAAACTTCGCAAAACATTTTCAAAATTTTATAGACGATACTTTGATTTGATTTCTAAATTCCAAGTTGGACTTAAATCTCTCTTGCGCCAAGGACTTTCGGAACCTGATTTCTATGGTGACTTGGTGTATAAGTTGAAGAAGATTGTTGGCTCTAATAATTTTTCAGCGCAGTTCATTAAAATAATTTCCCATTATAAAAAGGTTGGCTATAACATTAATGTATTGCAACAGACTGCATGCTTGGTAGTCAACGCAATCACAGTTGGCAACTTTGCTTTCCTCTTTAATTGCACGCCGGTGGGTCGGACTTCAGACTCTATGATGGTTCCGACTTAAAGACTTATCTATTGATGAGATGGTAGGGGCCTGATGCTTTGGCTGTTTGTCGGGCCCACCGGGGTTTACCTGTTGGATTTCTTTTGCTCCGGTATTCAGTTTAATTTACTGTTGAGTCCTTATCCTTGCTTTATCTCCTTGTTATATCTTGATTTATATGTTTTAGGAGATGATGCATTGATAAGTTAGGGGTCTTTCATGCAAACCAAATATCTATGTGTCTTGATCCACATCTGAATTAAGGGTGAGGTTGGCGCCGTTAAACCGGTTTAAGCCCTCCAGTAAAATATTTTACTGACCGTTCCAAGGCGGTACTTCTTTTGTGGATCTTTTATGTTTTTGTTCTGTCTTGTGTTTGCTATGTTTTGTGCGCGTCTGTTTATATGTGCTTCGTGGTCACCTGCTGGGAAAGGGCTGACCTCTTGGCTCTCGTTTGTGGTGTCTTCTGTGAGTTTCTGTGAGTTTGTCACTTTCCCATTGGTATCCTGGGTCAGGTGTGGTACTTGATTGTATCGATTCCTGATCTTTGCAACCTTACTTACTTTTATTTTATTTGTGATGACACCTGGCGCACAGACCACCGGTAACATTGCAGTTTATGGCTCTGCCAAGCAATTGGTGATTTAATTCATGGTTTGGACTGCAAATCCAACAAAGTTCTGGAGTTTTGTCGTGACAGGTGTTTTTTTTTTCTAGTGTAACTGCCTAAATTGAGTGAAATCTGCACGTCTAAGCGCAGCTGTTGTCATATTCCCATGAAATAACATCAAAAAAACGATTACTACTTTGGGTTTTTTTCCTTGGTAAATTCTGTTGTTGTTGATTCGTTGTTGATTGTTACTCCTATTTTGGGATTCTGTAATTGTTCTATGTTTTGTTTTGTGTTGTGTGACCATTCTAAGTATATGGCAAAATTTTGTCGCTTTCAGGCCCCCAAAACGCGATTTCAAAATATTCTAGTGTTATACTCATATTTGTATCTGTATTGTTGAATTTATTAGACTCGTTGCAAAAAAAGCAAAACAATGCTGGACAAAGCCACTTATTTTAACTCTTTTATTCAACATGTGTATTGCATTCAATAATACATGAACACACATGTAAGTTCCTCTAAATTTCATAAAATTTAACAGATTTAAGAAAATGCATATCTCTCATAATAATATAACTTACTTGTTTTATTTCATCAGTTCCGTATATCTGCACATACGGGTATCTGTACTTTGTAAAACAGCTTCCTCTAACACACCCTTTAATCCTTTCTACATGTAAAGTACAACCTTTATTTACGAAAAAGCTAAAAATAGATTGTTTACCTGTCTAGTCCTAAAAGCAGTTCACATGAATATCATATTTCAAAGATTTGAAAATATAATAATGAGAAACTGTTTTGCACTAAATACTTATTTGCAATAGCCGAGATCGAAATGCATCACCGTGGTGACTCGGAACACGTAATGGTATAAACAGTTAAAACAGTCAGGACAAAAGAACAGTCTTAATCAAGCAAACGTATAAACGAACATCTGTTTTTTGCAATTTATAATTGAGTCATTTTTTTTAAATATATTTGGTCTGGCGTTTATAATAACTCAATAATCATATCAAATTTAATTCAAAATGAAGTAAGTTTAATGTGAGAACAAGTCAGCCTATTAACTTGACATGCATCAAAATAAAACTCACAGATTTTATCAAAATGACAGAATTTTGAGGGCAGTATTTTTTGACGTTTTTTTTCTGTCGAGAGGTCCCAGATGTGTCGAGGGAACAAAATGTCCGTTGACTCTTTTTAGAGCTAGTGCCACTGATTTCCACCCGTGCAAAACTATTGTTTTAACTGAACGATATGGAAATAAATACAATATTGTAATCTATTCACCATAAGTAATCATCTGCTAAATATGAACACATTCCATCAAAGTATGAAAGAGGACTTCGCATTACGAGCCGTATGACAGATTTTAAGTATATTAAGGTTACGGACCGTAAGACATACACTTAAGGCCACAGCCAACGCAACACTTACCTGCTTACAATAAGTTATATTAATTGAGAATGTGTAAACGGATTGCGTTAAAATTTGGAATAAGAATAAATCAACGCAAGAAACATATTTGGCAGAAATTTATT
The DNA here is from genome assembly GCA_964019695.1 of Loripinus fragilis. Lineage (NCBI taxonomy): Eukaryota > Metazoa > Mollusca > Bivalvia > Lucinida > Lucinidae > Loripinus > Loripinus fragilis. The sequence continues at coordinate 39,600,635 of OZ026520.1, read as the reverse complement.
TTCAATCGATTGACTAATAAATTCAAATCATAGCAAATAAAAAATATCACACCATAAATAAAAGTCACATATCACGAAATGGTGCCAATTTTCAAAAGAATATTGCCGAAGTTAAACAAAATCACATGATGGCAATTTAACTTTTATTACATGTTATTTTAGAATACATTGGTACATCTACAGGACACAACTTTGTCTGTGACAACATTTAGCTCCAATAACTTGCTGACATCTGATTGAAAAAAGCGTAATTCCGTATGCATGAGTTTCTCCATTCCTAAACCAGGGACTGCTGCAGCGCGGAGCTACTGGATGCCTTCTCACTGGCCGGTTAAGCTTATCCCATAAATGAGCCGCGACATGTGATTTCCAACAATGTGGTGTGTGCGATCAGCAAAGGCTCAGACCAGCCTGCGCATACGCGCAGTCTGATCAGAGCATTTGCTAGTCGCTTGAATATTCTATGAGTGTTAAGCTAATGAATGAACATTATTTTGAGTTTCTAAGCTTAAAGAGAGGCTGTACAGGCTCGTCTGAGTCAACATTTGTCAAAATGCCACATTGTTGGAAATCACATATCGCGGCTCAAATGTTCAATGACATTAAGGTGCGGTTACGTTGAAGGCCATGGTAGCTGGCGGATATGCTGCTACTGTAGCAATGCCTGTCTGTGATATTCTTTTGAAAAATGGCATAATTACATGATTTTGTTACTTTTTCTTAAAGAGATTAGGTCTGTAACTATGAACATTTTTCGAAAAAAAAAATCTTTTTAAATCATTTGTAAAAGTAGAATTAAGTTATGTTTTCACAATAAATATGTTCAGAACTGCTGAAAACTGCATGGAAAAATGAATTATCTTATTAAAACAGGTGTTTTTCTCTTATTGGTAATTATTTACGTCCCTCCAATAATTCTAGACAGTTGACTTTTAACATAAACGCTGTTGTTTTGATAGTGACCATTTGTTAACATTTACGAAAATGCTAAATTTTTTACCTGAATTTGAGGATTTTTCCTGTATTCTTGAAAAATAGAAACTTTATTTCTAAAATTAAAAGATCAAAAGTTACAGACTATGCAGCTTTAAATGATATGCTATTTTTATTTTTATTAGTAAATCGATTGAAATGATATTTCTGCCAAATTTTATTGCAATCTTAAATTATAAAACATATATAGTAAGTGTTTCGTTATCTGTGGCCTTGGATGTATTTTAAGTATAATTCTCCTTGACATGTAGTGCCAATGTCGAAAGCACATGCCGAGATGGTTTTTCTGATCCATAACCATATGCAATAATTGTGCTAAATTGTGCTAAATATGAACACCCTCTGTTGAAAAATTAAAAAAAAGGAGTTTACATTGCGAGCCGTTAGCCAGATTTTTGTTTATGTGACCTTGACATTTGACTCCAATGTCATTATAGATGCTCTGGATAGTTCGTTGTTATCTACGTACTGGTCATAGGCAATCATTGTAGCAAATATGAATACCCTCGGTCAAAAAATGAAGTTGTTCATGTTAAGAGCAAAACCGACCAACGGACAGATGGACAGACAGACGGACGGGCGGATGGAAGGATGTATAAACGAAACCTATTGCAATATATTTTTAAAAAATGCGGATATAATCATTTCAATGCAGACTTGAAGTATTTGAAGTGCTTTTAAGTCTGTATCACTGAAATAATGTCACACGTATGGAAGCTTGTAGGGGACATTTTAACTTGTGGCTTGCGACTTCTGGTTAACCACTTGTAACATTTGGGCTACTGAAGCAGCAATGTCGAGTGGCGAACAACGAGGTAAGCGCTTTTGCTCCTTCTGTATTATATTGTTTGAAACATACCATGAAGAAGATCCCTATTTATGAAATTTGATTACATTTTGACATGACATTTGACTTGTGACTTTTGACTTGCACGTGATAAGACAGTAATCGCAAGTAAAAATTCGCAAGACAAGATGTCACAAGTCAAAATGTATGTCAATGGGGCACATTGTGACTTGTGACATTTTGACATGTGACGTCTGACAAATCACTTGCGACCTATTGATGACTTGGGGCTATTTTTGTGAAAACCTGAAGCAATGGCAGAGTAAGCGACTTTGTTCTTTCTGTGTTGCGGTATATTGTTTGAAAAATACCAATAGGAAGAACCTGATTTATGTACTTCGATCACGTTTTAACTGGACATTTTGTCTTGTGACTTGACATGATTTGTGACTTTAGATCATTCTTTGTGTAAAGCTAGAGTAATGGAGGGCAACACCAATGGCTTGAATGAAACAAAACTCAGGAATTACGTTTGTAAGCTTTCCGAATTGACCACCACATTGCGGTACTGTCCCTTCGGTAAGCCTAAAAACGTGCTTGACCCTGATTTTGTTATTTGCCCTCCATTAATTCAGCTTTGTGCAAAAAAAGGTCTAAAGTCGCAAATCATAAGTCACAACTCAAACGTCATATGTCGCTACCGGGCCGCGTAGCGCAGTCGGTAACGTGTCTGGCTACAGATGTGTGTCTGACTGCAATTCCAGGGGTCGCGAGTTCGATCCCGGCCCGGTCCCATACTTTCGTGGAGATTGATCATGAAATAATTTCTACGGTCATTCTCCTCCCTTCCGCTGATTCATTCAAGAAGGGTTGTTGTCAGTTACAAGCGAAAGTATGTGCACGAATTACTGGTTAACCGCTTGTTCAAGCCTGCCCAGGAAAAAGTGTGGTAAGGTTAACTGACCGTCCCGCAATGACCATAGCTGTTGACTTGGGACGTAAAGCAAACAAACAAACAAACAAATCATAAGACAAAATTTACTCGTCAAAATGACACGGCATACATAAATCTGAATCTTCTTAATGGTATTTTTCAAACAATATGAGCCAGTGAATGAGCTTTCCGACAATGTGGCATTTTGACATGTGTAGACTCAGATGAGCCTCTGCAGCCTCCTTTTAAGCTTAGACACTCCAAATGGTGTTCAGTCAGTAGTTTAACAATCATAGAATGCTCAAGCGACTAGCAAAGGCTCTGATCAGACTGCGCGTATGCGCAGGTTGATCTGAGGCTTTGCTGGTCGCACATACCACATTGTTTGAAATCTCATGCACTTGCTCATTATGATACAGGAGCAAAATCACTTTTCTCGTCGTTAATCATCCGACATTGCTTCAGGTTTGCGCCAAAAATAGTCCAAAACCACAAGTCGCAAGTCAAAATGTCCCCCATCGGCTTCCATACAAATATAAGTGTAGCTTCACACTAAATTTGGTGACAGCTGAGCTGTCATTGGGCTTAATTGATTTGAGTGTTTCACTGTGATTACGCATTGCATAAGTTAGGAAGTATCAATGCAAGCTAAGCATTTTTTGTGTTTTAACAACAACAGAATCTAGGCATTTAGCTTCGGCTGCTGTCCCTTCTAAGGCGGTGCTTTTGTTTTTGTTCTTTCAATGTTTATTGTTGCTCCCATTGTTTGTTGGGCTTTTGTATTTGGTCCATGTTTTGTAATGCAGCACTAATAAGTGTCCTTTCTAGCTCGCTGGTTGCTTTACTTTAATTGGGCCTCGACGCGAGAAAACCTGTCTTCGGGGGTTGGCGAACAACAAAGGCGCAGACCAGCCTGCGCATACGCGCAGACTGATCAGCGCCTTTATTATTCGCTGCGTGGAAAGTATCATAATCCAGCTTGCAACATGCGAAATTCCAAATTTTTAGCTAATCTATGTAACTGAGGAGACTGGTTTGAGTCTTGCTTTGTTGGAAATCCCGAAGACAGGTTTTGTCGCGACGAGGCCCAATTGTCTTCTTGATGGCACAGTGTGGCTGTTGGTGCTCTGAGTCTCTTCCCGTCAGTGCATTGTGCTGGTCTGCAGTGCGTGATTGGGTATGGTGTACCGATAGGGTAAAAAGTTTATTTTTAGTCTGACACTAATATTAGTTTACGATCGACGTAAAATAATTTACTTTCAACGTAACATATACAGCCAGACATAAGTTAAGCATCACCCGAACATTATTTCAGAGACGTTTTTCGTGTACAAATTTCTATAGAAGAACAACCAGTTTGTAATAGTTTGTTACCATTGTCTTCCTTTGGTCTGCTGGCCATATCAGAATGTCATTTGATCATTTTGCTGAATTTCTACGGTGTCTGTATACACCAACCCCCTTTTTTTCTTTTTTTTTTTGGGGGGGGGGTGTACCCTTAAAAGGTGTCACAGCTTAACCCAAAGTGCTTACTTTGAATTCAAATAAACGCAGAAATAATCTAGACTTATTTTTCAAACTAGTGCCAAACTGATTCTGTCGAACTCAAGGTTTCATGTCAGTTATAGAGGATCATAGAGATAGTTAATCGCGTGTTTATAATTTTTGCATTATCACTATAACATGTCATTCTTTACACATCCATAACTTTTATTCCTTTAGAGATACGAATCTGAAATTTTCAGATTGGACTTGTCTTTGGTATTGCAACAATATGACACTAACACTTTACCTGTCTAAGCACGTTCAAAATACCATAATGGGCTAGAGAATAGGGACAATTTTAGGGGTAACTGTGCATTTACCATGCCTGGTTGTTTATCTTTGTGATAATCGAATCTAAATTGCTGTTAATTGTCACCACTTTATCTATTTTCATAAATAAAGCAAGAAAATATTAATGATTGGAAAGCTTACTTCGTTTTCTAGGAAACTATTTGGGCGATGCTTAGCTTATGTCTGACTGTATACTATTAGTGTCACACTAAATATACGTACACCATTATTGTGGCATCTCCTCCTTTTTGGTGTAATTTTTCTACTGCAATTAAAGTTATAGATCTTTTTTCTGTCTGGTTAATAAGTATTGATGGTAAAACCTCGAATATTCGAACTCCGATTTTTCGAAATATTCGCTAATTCGAAACAAATTTGGGACCTACTGGATTCGGAGAATAGGACCTATTTTTTATTATATACCTATAACTGATACGACTTTAGAACTGTCTGTTTTCTGGCCATCTGATACAGAAAGCCGGATCAACGAACTGAGGTTTTCTGAATCCATATCACTATCCTTTAAAACGAGGCTAACGTTGGTTGCCTGCTTTTGCGGCGACGTTACGTAAAGTAAATTGAAAGCATGGAACCAGAGACGGAAAAATGATGACGTGACGTCAAGAAACGTAACGTTACGGCAAACGTTCTCGCATTTTTTCTGGATTAAAGACCAAAACAGGATTTAAAATCAGCGTCTCGGGTGATCCGATGGCATGACCTCATCCACTCGACGTGATACAGTACGCCAGATCAAGTTACTATTATGATAATGTGTATATGATCTATTATAATAACTGTATGTTTAGGGTACGTAAAAGAAACGTCCCATTGAGATGTTTCTTTTACGCGGCCAAAACTTATGTTTGATAGCAAAAACGATAAATGATTTTTGTTGTCATATATGTTTATGTCTACGGTACATCGCTATAATTCGAACTACATATAATTCGAAATAAAACCTCTATTCCTGAGGATTTCGAATGTACGAGATTCGAATGTACGAGATTCGATTGTATACGACTGTATATTTAATTTTACAGTGTACGACGCTATGGGGATATTTCGCATTAAAATTTTCCTGTATAAACAAGAATTGCTTTTTCATTCAAGTAAGAGCTTTTGAAAGATTTTTCCCCTCGTGCTTTTTGACGTTTCAATGTAGTGTCCACTGTTGGAGACTTGAGATGTGGATACCAGTATGAAAGCAGAACGCACTTGGCTCAATCGGAAGAGCGTTAGACTGGGGATTGAAGGGTTGCTAGTTCGAATACCATAGCCGGCGGAGTCACTGTGTTGCGTCCTTGAGCAAGAAACATTAAATATCGCGGCTGCTTAGTGCTTGTTCAACCCAGGAAGACCCGGCATGAGTGAAAAATTATTGACCCAGACGCAAAGAATCAACACAAACAAACAGTATGAAAATGCACTGCACCGGTTTATTCAGGAAATACCAAAATCACACACTGCAAGCCAACCCATGACAATGTGGGGAAGAGCCACGGGATGCAAGGTTGAAACAATCGAAATATATCAATAACGGCAATTGAGCCACGACATGTGATTTCCAACAATGTGGTATTTTGGCATGTGTAGACTCAGACGAGCCTGTGCAGCTCTTTTTAAGCTTAGAAACTCCAAATGGTGTTCAGTCAGTAGATTAACACTCAATGAATATTCAAGCGGCTAGCAAAGGTTCTGATCAGACTGCGCGCATGCGCAGGCTGGTCTGAGCCTTTGCTGGTTGCACATACCACATTGTTGGAAATCTCATGTCGCGGCTCAATTAAAGTATGGCAAACAGCTCTCTCTTCCTCGTCAAGATGATTGCAAAGCTAGACACAAAGTAACGCAAAACAAAACAAGGGCCAAAAACAATGGGAGGACCATTAAACCTCTCTTATGCCAATCGTCCAAAGGTTATGACACAGATGGCCCGGAAGACTTCTAAATGCAATATCTGATTTGTTTCTATACTTTGTGCAGTCATAATAGCCAAACATGAAGTCAACAAACGAATTTCCACCAAAATAAAGCTTGACAACACTATTATGTTATTATTCAAGGGATTTGATATTGGTCCAGTTTCCTAAGTGGGCAAATTCGAAATCACTTGATATCGACATCAGGCCAATACAGCTGACCTCAAACCTGTTTTAGGCCAATACGAAATCAGAAGATTAATCCGGACATTTTTATAGATAAACTACTTAAAAATTAACACTTTACATGCAATTGTGTGTTTACTGGTTTGGCCGGCTGATCAGGGTCTCCACTGTTTGTTTACAGAAAGTTCTATTAAAATTTGAATTAGAATGAAAAATACAACCCAACAACCCTTTAAACGGAAATGGACTGGTCCAAATGATAGAGGTGGGGAATTCCATTATGCATATATGGGTTAATAATGGTAAATAACAGACCATTACCACATGACAAAAACAGGAAGTATGGACAATTATAGGTGGTATAGGTGGGTTAACTGGCTTGATATAATAAGCATGGGATAGTTTACTGTACATATAAAGAGTACTGGGTCACGTGTTAGTATCTTAAATGGTGACGTATTTCTGTCCATGAAGATTTTTTTATCGAAGCAAACAGTGAAGATCCTTTCTGCGTCATTTCATTCGGGTCTTAAACTTTACTGTTTGCCAAAGTACCCATTTATGCGTATCCCGTATAGAAAGGGGTAATTTACTAACTTTATACCACCCTTACCAACTTTAGCATGAAATATCTCATGATGTGCTAGGGTTACACTGATGTAGGTGGTATAAAATAGTTATACCATGTTTGTCCTCCTGTACGCAAGATAATCCACTCGCTAAAGCTCGTGAATTATCTCCACGTACAGGCGGACAACCCATGATATAACTATTACTTATATTGTCTGAAACACAACAACTTTTTCGTTAAAGGACACTCTAGTTGGTGGTCGCTCAGTATTGGCAACAGATTCTATGTCTTCTTTTCTCTCCGCTTCAAGCATTGCATTTTCAATCTGAGCCTTTCTCTTGTTTCGTGCACGAAGCTCCAGTCGTTTCTTTGCGTCTGGAGGCACTCGACTAAAATTGTCATAGCTAAATTGCAACTTTTTGGCAAGTTTCTCCAGCAATGGTTTTCCAGTAAAGCTACTGACGTGGCTGTCTTGTTCGCTTTCAACCTTACCAGGTATCGGTGTTAGACGTCGTTTGATAGGCTCAGTTTTTCTAGAAACTGGTGTGTAGGCATCACGCTCCACTTCAAAGCCATTTTTCTCAGAGAAAACGGAATCTGACATTTTCCAAAGTTGTCTTTCTGACTGAGACGACTGACTGTGACGCGTGGATAAAGCTTGTAGAGGACGGTTTTTCAGAGATTTCACTTTGTTTCCTTTGTGAGCCACTTCTGAGTTTGCTTTTGTAACTTTTTCTATCGTTTCTAGATCAATGTTTTGTTTCAACAAAGCATTGCTTGAGATGTGTGCTTCTTTATGCTTTTCATCTATAATAGCATCTGATTCTTTATTTATCTTAGGCAATGAACGTTTCTTATTAGCATCTGGTAATGGTAGCTGTCTTTTCCCATAATTTGTATTACCTAGAGCATCTTTAATATTTGTCACTTTTAGCTTCTTGGCCAGATTTCGTTTTTCTCTTTGCAGTCGTTCTTTTTCAATCCTCTCTGCTGCCGTCAACAGAGCATTTTCGTGTATTTCGATTGGGCCATCAGGAAGTTCTTTGTAAGATGATGTTCTAGATACCGAGGGAATCTTCTCACTACCTTCCCGTTTCCTCGCTGGCAAGGGAGATAATATTCTACTGCTGTACTCGGTTCTTCTTGTGCTAATGGGAGACAATGGTCGTGGTACTGGCGATAACTGGCGCACTATAATCGATTGGTTATCACCATTCACTTCGTTCAAGCATGTCTGTTGTTCCCTATATTGCTTCAGGTCTCTAAACATTTCGGATGTAGTTTTTGGCCTCAAGTGGTCTGGCTGTGGTTTCTCAAGACCCCTAGCTTTTTCATAAATTTCTAATCTTTTTGGATCTTTGGACCATGATTCTATTATCTCAGTGGCTTCTCTTCTGATTAACTTCTTCATTCCAATGGAGTTTTTAGTTCCTGATGGATAAATGCTGGTACTTCGCGGTGGTACAGCAGGTAACTTCCTGCGCTTGGTATCCCGCTCCCTTTTCATGTCATTTTTCTCCTGGAAACCTGGTGTTGGTGGGAGAACACGCCTCTTTTCAAACTGTTCTTGTTCCTTTCTCCGCATCAGCAGAAGATTCTGTCCCATGTCAAATGCATTAATGTGTGGTCTTGTATCAATAGTGATTTCACTTTCAGTTTCATGGGCCATCCCAGCAGGAGCTGAGTAAAGACTGTCCTTGTCAGTATCTATTGTAGTTTTATAGTGGTATTTTATTTCAACACCCATAGCATGTTCAATATTAGGAAACACTGTAGAATGTCCTTTATCATTAGAATTTCTCGATGGACATGAAGGAGGGGGCTCATATTGTTTTTCACCAAGCATATTTACACGCTCCTTTTCTTTATCTAGGTTATCACTATCTCTGTTTTCAATTGGAGGAAATTTTACTTTAAGTTCCTCCTTATACGCTTCAATTTCTCTCAAAGAGCCAAGTGGTCTAGGCCCTCGACTGACAGCAGACCTTCGCTCACGTTCATATAAATCATATTTATCGGACATCGGTCGCTTGATTTGTGGATTGGTCTTTTCCTTTGCTGATTTATCACGATTTCTCAAATTGTGAGCCTTATACACATACTGATAAGCCAACATTGATGTAAAATCATCTCTTAAAGCTTTAATCGCCTTTGTAGATTCTCCTTTAACATATTTTTCATGTTCAAGCATTTGTTTCATATCCTGGTCGTGTTTCTGAGATATATGTTGATTTTTGTATTTTGTTTTCATCATATTATCGTCGGACATATGCATGAGTGCGTGATATTGGGCTTCCACACCATACCAGCCCCTGTACGCTGCTGCTAGCTGTCTTCGAGACATTTTCCCATCATTTGTTATATTCCTGAAAAAAAAGAATAGTAAAACCATATGAGCTGCATACAGTCTTGGGCCTTTATCGGCCCACCAGCGAAATGCCATTCAAAAATGCGTTTCGCAGGTGGGCCGATAGTGGCCCACTTTTATATGATTTCTTGGATAGTTTTGTTTGTGCGTTTGGTGATGCTTTACTTACCAGACAGCAATTTTCAAGTATGTCAGGACTTCCCTCTGTCGAACTAGTACTACGCAAAGGATAATGGATCGTAAAGTGTCTTGCTCAAGGACATAACACAGTGCATTCAATGAGTCTCGAACTATGGACCCTTTGATATGAAGTGTAACACTCTACCACTGAGTCACCGTACTCCTCTCTGATATGGATACATGAGCCACCTATTATGTAACAAAGTAGTATCTGCAATTATGGTTCATTAGCCTTATCAGAGTCTTTGCCGTGTGCTCTATAAGAAGCTAAGAACCCACCGCAGTTTTAGGCGGACAACGAAGACTCTGACCAGAGTGGGCAGATGCCAAGGCTGATCCGATTCTTCACATAGCGTATATGCCGCTTTGAAGGTTTTGTCAACAGGCCTCTATGTGCACCACCATGTCCATTTATTATTGACACAGTTTAGGCACTGCTTTGACATTAAAATGGACCTCGGGGTCAAATTTATATTTGAAGCTATTCTAAATTCTACCACAATTCTATGTTGGTGATGTCTCAGAAACATAAAATTGAGCCGGTTTCTAGCAAAAGGTACAAATTGGCATGTGCGCCAATCGAAAACTCAGTTCAGCCTGCGCACCGGTACAGTATGGTCAGAGTCTTCGATGGGCAGTCTTTGGGTAGCCAAGGATCCAGTGTTTCTTTAGGCGGAAAACTTAAGCATACCAGCAGAATGTGCGGACGCGCAGACTAATCTAAATATTCGCTGTACGCAGATGCCAACGTGTACCGACTTATTATATTGTTTCTATAGCTTTTTTATTTGATATACTTAAAGAGTTAAACAACGAAATTGCCAATTTTGGCGACTTATTTGCACAGATTTAAAAGTTGTTTGAACAGAAAACAACAAAAGCTGGGATGCGTCAGTCTGTCAAAGTATAGTTCAATTATATAACAAATAATAGAACTGACAATCACTGGTAACTGTAGCCTGATTTGTTTTCATTTTGTTTTGAAAGAGATGGCATCCTCTCTCTCTCTCTTTCTCTCTCTCTCTCTCTCTCTCTCTCTCTGAAAATAATCAAGCTGATGTCACTGCTGCTTTCAAATATATGTAATCTAGAAGATGACTTACTAAATTCCGACACTTCTTGGAAGCTGAACTTCGTTTTAATTAAGCAAATTCTTTTTGATAGCAGCGCACTAAATCAAGCAATTAATTTAACAACTTACTTTGGGGAAGCGGGTGGAGTAACTTGACATCCATTATTTATTCTTTTGTACACTAATGAATACTTCCATGTGTTTTCAGGATACAACGAACATGGGTTGGTTCATTGTATATATCAAGGGGTCACAGGTTAGAATTTCTGCTTTAGGCAGTGTAGACCATTTTGAAATGACGTATTTTGGAACATTTCATCTGATTCTACACTGTGTGTCAACTTACCAGTTTAGGTGTTTCCAGCATACAAAGGTTTAATTTCAAATAGTATAGTTATAGGATAATTTGATGCATACACTTCGTATTACGATGACACTAAATTAACACTGGTGCTTTATGTAAGCAATTCCTTTAATTTATTAAACATAAACCCCTGGATTGATTTCATATTTGGCATAATGGATCTGGGTATCCACTGTAAAATTGTACACAATGGCATAGCTACCCATATAATATAACTAGCAAAATGCATTTACTTTACAAATGAACCTGAAATTAAGAAAGAAAAAAAACAACAACAAAACAGCAGTGTAGTGTTTCACGTGGCTCCCGAATTTACAAGATTTGCAGATGTTGTTTTCGTTTGTTTTTAGCTGTGTCGTTTTTTTTTTTTTTCGATATGTTTTTAGATTATTTGAACTATACTTACTTTTTCCTTTCTTCGAGTCTTCGGTAGACGACCTGTAGGTCAATCTCCTTAAGCATATTCTTCATCCCATCCATAGTAGCGCTGCTAGATGCTGCTGCTAGATGTTTTATTCAGCAAACAGTTTTATCAGTTTGGTCTTATGGTTACTGTTAGCATACAAACACCATCCCGGATTGAAATTTAGACACAGTGTATAAGTTTCAAGTTTTCAACTTTAGAGTTTTCAACACAAAATATTTTCCATCAGCTTTGAAACTGTGCAAATATCATGACAAATGTATTTGAGCCTGACTTTTCCGTGCCATTTGAGCAACAGTCAAAATGAAACTTTAAACATATATGCGTATTCAGAAACAGGCTAATTTCATTGAGGGGCCAAAGTTATAACAGATTTAAAATAACAAGACGTAATGTTTGACAGGATTTTTGTTCAGATAACATTGAAATTGATTGTGTTGAAAATATTTTGCCATATGAATGTAACTAGAAATTACCTTTCTTCTTTGTTTTTTACCAATATTTGTACGAAGTTTAAAAATTAATAATAGATAATTACAACTAATTGGTGACGAAATAACAAGTTGTATTGTGGCTTTCTCCGGTGTTTCATTATAATAGATTCAATTCTTTATTCACTCTAGGTCAACATAGTCAACAACAAGAGGTATACTACAGATATATGCATGCATGAAAATACATTATGGCGGTCATATTGTTCAGTTATTACATTCCATATATATAATATCTAACCATAAATCCCTATTATCTGGTGAAGCACAACAGATTCTCTTTACTTTACATAGCTAATTTTCATTACCATACATATATATGATTCAAGACTGATCCAGCGCACACCGCTCTGGACCTTCTATGACCTTGGGTGTGATGTCAGGCCAGGAATGGTTCATCGCCATGGCGCTGAGAGAGAGTCGATAGCAAAGTGTGGCTGTATTTAAACCGATAAGCGCACTTGAACCTATTAGCGCACACTGACTGCTTTATATGTTGTTACACCGTATGTACTTTAGATTCCCAGTCAGTCAAGCAGTTTAATTTCAAAGACGGACAGACGGAGAACGCCTAAACAGAATCGCATCTGCCATCTGCCGTTCGGCAGGATACTGGTCTGGCGTTGTTCATATGTGCCCTGGGGAGGGGTAAAACTTTCGAAAGCGTCAGACTTTGCAATGGCACTCCATTCGTTATTTTAGAGACTCGCCAGATTAATGAAAATTTTGCAGACTAAAATCAGTCTGCTAAGACATATAATAAAATTTTGTATAAGGTATATTTTTTTCTTGCATTTAGTGAAAAACAAAGGGGCTGGTGAGACTGTCTGCGAGCTGGTCTGCGCCTTTGTCCACATACTACAGTCAGGCTTTCGGGCGGCGAGGTACATATCCGAATCATGAGTGCTGACGTCGGTTAACGTTACGTTAATGACGTTCGTTACCAATGGCAGCATTTCAATTGTCACAATTTGATCGCAAAGCGTGTTTGTTTTATCTGTTGTGCAATTTCAAAAGTATTTAATAAAGGCGACAAAATTATGGGCATGAAGAATCAAAATAAACCAGGTAATACTTTATGCATATTAGGATGTATGGAGAAAAAGAAGAAAGTTTTATTTAGCAGGAAATATTAAAGTTACGAGCCATAACAGCAAATGGATGAGATCATGAAATTCTAACTATATATAACGTATTTTTTTTAGATTTATATGGTGGTTATGTTGTTGTTGATTCATGCCGGGGGTGCAATACAGTACTAAGTGCCCTTTAAAGCTTTGCAATCATCTCGCGAAGGAAGAGAGAGCTTATTGCTTTGAGTGTGATTTGAACGTTCTTTCTGCAGTGTTGCTGTGTCTTCTTCTTGGTGCCGTGGTATATGAGTATGACATTTCCTGCTCAGACTCTCTTTTTCTTTAGAGATACATGCGCAGCCCGTCCAGTGAGATTGAAGGCCTAAATATTGGTATGGGCACTCATCCATGTTTGTGTGTGCGCCAGCAGCAAAGGCTTAGAAGAGACTCGTTTGCAAGGCTCCGTCTGAGCGATATGTACCAAATAGATTTTCGTCTGCTGACTCGAAAGAGCTAGTCCATAATGTTGATAAATCATGCTTTAATGTGTTGAGACTTTCAGTCAACACCCATCTATTCTCTATATAGATACTTGTATGTGCGAGCAAACAAGCTCTGGCGAATCTGCGATGGCTCGTCTGAGACCTCGCCACTCGCGTATATGATGCGTATGAGCTGGCTTAAATGTGGTGTGCGTCAAGTGATTACTAATGATTTTAAAAATCAGCGTCATAACTGTCTTTTCATAGTCTTCTCCGTGTCAATTTCTTATTTCTTGTGTTTAGCGAAAAGCAAAGGTGCTGATCAGACTACGCGGATGTGCATGCTGGTCTGTGCCTTTGTTGTTCGCATACTACAAAGTGAGGTTTTCAAGCGACGAGGAACATATCCAAATCATGAGTGTTGACGTCGATTGGCGTTACGTCAATGACGTTCGTTGCCAATGACAGCATTTCAATTGTCAATTTGATCGCGAAGCTTGTTTGCTTTATCTGCTGTCTCTGGATTTTCAAAATATTTAATCAAGGTGACAAAATGGTGGAAATGAACAATAAAAATAAACCAGGTAATACTTTATTATCTATATCTGAATCACTATGTAGACATCTAATTAGGCCCATTGGCCTCTTCTGATGCATTCTGGTTCTGTGTTCTATCTCTGGTGTTTTGTCCGGGTGAGTAACAGGATGGGCTGAACTTGTAAGGGTGTCCTCGCCAGAACCGGTTTAGCCGGCTTTTGAACGCGTTTAGGGAGGGTGCATTTACTATGTCCTCTGTCAAAGAATTCCAACTGTCCACAACTCTATTTGAAAAGCTGTTTGCCCTAACTACCTTTTTTTGAACAATTTCAATGAGTGACCACGCGTTGCCGAGTACCTATTCACTGTGAAGAACTTGTCTTTATCAACTTTGTCTATGCCGTGCATGATTTTGTATATCTGGATCATGTCAGATCTTTCTCTTCTATACTCTAAACTAGGCAGTCCTAATGTTTTCAATCTGTCCTCATATGAAAAGTGTTTTAGACATTTTACGAGTCTTGTTGCCCGACGCTGTACATTTTCTATCAGGATTTTGTCTTTCTTAAACATAGGTGACCATACACTAGATGCATACTCTAAATGGGGTCTAACAACAGATTTATAAATGCTTAAAAACATATCTTTGTCCATGAATGTAAATGTTCTGAAAATTAGACCTACATTTCTATTTGCCTTGTTTACTTTGTTATTTATATGATCTGTAAATTTCAGGTTTTGGTCAAATGTTACTCCTAGGTCTTTTTCTGTCGTTACTTTTTGGACTTTCATTTCTCCACTATTTGTTTGCATTGTGTATTCGAAGTGTATATCGTGGTTGCCAATATGTAGATGTTTACATTTTTGGAAATGATAGTTCATATCCCAGATCTGTGCCCAGTCAACGGCATTGTGGTGGCGAAAAGAAGAAAAATATTTTACAGAAAATGTCAAATGTATGAGCCAAAACAGCAAATGGGTGAGATCATGAAATTCTAACTAACGTATTGAAAAATGTAGTCATTCTTTTGTGTTCATATGGTGGTCGTGTTGTTGTTGATTCATGCCGGGGGGGGGGGGGGGGGGGGGGTGGTCCTTGTTTTTTTATACAGCACTGTGTCCTTTAAAGCTTTGCAAGCATCATGCTTACGGAGAGAGAGGGAGAGCTATTTGTTTCGCTTTGATTGTGTTCTTATTGTTGTGTTACTATTGGTGTTCTGTGTTTCTTACTCATGGTGCCGTAGGTATGTTTGTGATGTGTGATTGTGACATTTCCTGGTCTTACTCACTTGTTTTTCTTTTTTTTTTGTTTTTTTTTTCAAAAAGATACACGCGCAGCTGCCTAGTGAGGCGTGTATGGTCCTTCGTCCCTGTCTGTGTGCGAGCAGCAAATGCCTTGACGAGACTGAGCATTTGAGAAGGCTATCTTAATGCGGCATTTAATCAGGGTATACACCCTTTGTTAAGACAAAAGTCATCTTTAGAGAAAGATTGGAAATTATAGCCTGTGACTCCTCAATATATACAACGGACCACTCCAAGTGAAGAATCCATTGGTGCATAAAGGGCTAATGCAGTGATGCAATTGTATATACGAGCAGATACAATGGCTAGCCTATTGGATGAGTATGAGCTGGGCTCAAATATGGTGTGTGCAAAATAAACATTCAAATCAGCGTCGCGCGTGTGTGTCTTGGCATGGTCTTCTCCATGTCCACGTTATTTGGTATTTTCGTGACCTACATTTATATGGAGTGCACAGCAAAGAAATGTCAGACTAAACAGATGATCTTTCACTGAATTGAGTCTTCACTGGGCACACATTATAAGAATGCTTTTTAATGTTATCACCTCCGTCTGTTTGACCGCTATGCTATCACCTCCTAAATGGCTGACCATAATCTAACCAACTATGTTGACTTGCTTACACAAGTGGGGCATGCACGAGCATAATACCCCCCCCCCCCACATACACACACACATATGGGCCCTGAGGAGGGGTAAAAAACTCGTAATTTTCAATGGCGTGCCATTAGCTTTCATCATAATGGCGTGCCAATAGCTTTCAACATAATTATGTTTTTCTTTTTTTTTCTAACCTAAACTTCGCTAGCATATGTTTTTCTGAAGCAATTAAGCGTCCTATGTTTAAAATATTGTTTGTTGTATTATCAACAATTTGTTGCAGCAAATGATATCCAAATCATGAATGTTGACGTCGATTAACGTTACGTAAAATGACGTCCGTTGCCAATGACAGCATTTCAATTGTCAGATTGATCGTGAAGCGTGTTTGTTTTCTCTACTGTGAATTTTCAAAAGTGTTTAATAAAGGCGGTATAATGTTGGAAATGAACAATCAAAATAAATCAGGTAATACTTTATATATTGGAATGCATGGCTAAAAGAAGAGTTTTAATATTATGAGCCAAAACAGCAAATAGGCCATATCATAAAATTGGGACATGTTGAATATGCTTATTCATTTTTTTGTATTCATTTCATGTTTGGTGGTTCTGTTGTTGTTGATTCGAGTTTATTGTTGCTCCCATTTTTTGTGGGCTTTTTGTTTGGTCCTTGTTTTGTTATGCAGTACTTGGCGTCCTTTCTAGTTTTGTAATCATCCCGCTGAGGAAGAGAGAGCTAGTTGCTTTACTTTATGTTCTCGCTGTCGTGTTGCTATTGATGCTCGCGGTGCCGTGCCATGAATTGGTTTTAGGTACGTGATTGTGACATTTCCTTGTCATACTCGCTGTTTTGTTTGATCCTTTACGTCCCATTAACAATCCTCCTGTTAAACAGGGACGGGTCTTCCTGGGTTGAACCAGTACTAAGCTATGATAAATGTGTCTTGCTCATGGACCACAACGCAGTGACACAGGTGAGACTCGAACACGCGGCCCCTCGGTCATGAGTCAAGCACTCTACCACTGAGCCACTGCGCTTTCATTCTCACTTGCTTTTAAAGATGCGTGCGCAGCTGTCTGGTAAGACATAAATTTTCGTATGGTCCTTCATCCAAGTTTGAGTGTGCGAGCAGCAATGTCTTAGACAAGGCTGGCCGTTTGCGCAGGCTCGTCTGAGCCTTCCCTGTTCGCATATTTGCGATAAATACCAATATTTCGAGTGGTGACTCAAATGAGCCAGTCCAACATTCATATCGCAATTGCGACAAAGCAATCACGGTTTATAGCTATGGCTCCCCTTTTAATTGCACGACGGTTGTGTCGGGCTTCAGACCCAATGACGACTTGCATCGGTGGGTTGGTGCCTGATGCTAGACTTTTGCTGGGCCCAAAGTGGTTAAATTTGATGAGCTGTACGTTAAGAGCCCATTTCTTTGTTTCATCACAGTATGTTAGTTTGATTTGATTGTTACTCTGTGATGATGCATTGAGAGCTAAATTTTGACAACAGCAGAATCTAAAGCAAAGATTTGGTCAGTAAAATAAATTTAAGCCCCCCCCCCCTCCTCCACCCCAACCCTCTGCTGATGTCCGTTTTAAGGCGGGGTTGTGTTGTTACAATATCCATTATTTTAGTAATGGCGTGCATATTTGTATATATGCACATCCTCGGACCCGGGTCCGTGGTACATATTACTGTTCGTTTGTTTCCATGTTTTATGTGTCATCTTATATGTTAAGAGGGTCGGTCATATGGTCGAGCTAAATACATGTATGTCACCCTCTTGAAATATTGTTTAAATAAATAATAAATGCAGTGAGGCTTTAAGCCTGAACCCATCTAATTTCCTAAAGCTTTGCAAACAGTTTGACACCCTGATGTAATTCCTGAAAGAAGTTTTTTGGAAGCTCATTTTGAAAAATGACAAAATTTCTTGAAAAAAAAATCCCAGAATGTAGAGTTACATGTAAATTGGCTGAATGTTGATAGTTAGTACATTATTCTACTTAGTTTTCCTTCTTTTCCAGATATAAAGACCAGCAAGACAGATAAATCACCTAGTGAATCATCATCAAGGTTATCTCTAAAGAGATTATTTGGTTCCTGTGTTTCTAGCAGAGCCCATTCACCTGATAGAGATGATACTGTAGAACTAAGAGCTGCAAGAGATGAGCTGGGTGCCGCAGCTGAAAGAACTGACACAAGCATAGCAACCACTGGGGTTGGTAGTAATCCTTTAAAGAAGTATGCCCCAGTCAGTGTACCAGGTTGGGAAGTCAATATTATCTACACCAAGGATATTAAAAGAGTACCAAGAAACCATTCTGCTGGAGATAAAGTGAGACTGGTTGATATGGTAGACTGTGACACTGCTGAGATTGAAGTGAAAACCAAGAAAACAAGCAAAATAAAGCAGGCGGTTTTGAAACCAGTCTGGGCACTGAAATCCTTACTGAGAAGAATTCAAATCAACAGAAATCAGACAAAAATAAATAGAACAAGTTGAATGATCAAAAGTTTTTCTTTTTCTTTAATTATCATTGTACACTAAAACCTGTGTAAAATGACCACTCAAAAATAGACAAAACAAAGCTCTTATAACAAAAGGTAGCTTAATGAAGGTCGAAAGTATTGCATAATGCTCCCATTCTGCAATACTTTTGACAATTGGTCTTGAAAACCATTTGAAAGCAAGGCTTAATAAATATGGGATTTACAATTAAAATGGAATTAATGCAATAATTACAGATACTTTTTCTGAAGCCAACATTTGGCTCTAAAATTCAATAATGAATGAATGGCAGTATTACACGGAAAAGCTAACATATATTACATATATATGTAATATTTCAGATTTCTTCAAAAAAAAAAACTATGCACGGTAACTGTTCTTAAATTTCAAACACTACTTGCCCACCAAATATGTATGTAAAAACAGTGCAGACCCAGATCATACTGCTTCTGAAGAAGCAGTCTGATCAGGGTCTTCCTGTTTGCTATTCTGCCAAGCGTTTTGTAATATCCAGCCTTGATAACCAACATGTTTTTTTGAGAACAGAAACACAAAGTGTTCAAAATTTTAGAACATTTACTGTAATGCACAAATATACCAGTAATGAATATTGCATTAAATATGTGTGGTACAGAGGTTCTCAAAATTCCCTAAAATCTGAGAGTACCCTACATCCCTGTAATTCATTGCATATTTTAAAGCTGCATACTCTGTAACTTTGAACATTTTTCGAAAATTTTTATTTTCTTTTTAAATCATTTGTAAAAGTAGAATAAAGCTATGTTTTCACAACAAAAATGTTCAGTACAGCTGAAAACTACATGGAAAATTGAATTATCTTATCAAATAGGTGTATTTTTCTCTTGTTTGTAATTATTTGCGTCCCTCCAATAATTCTAGACCGTTGAATTTTAACATAAATGCAGTTGTTTTGATAGTGATAACTTGTTAAGATTAACGAAAATGGTAAAATTTTGTACCTGTTTTTGAGTATTTTTTACTGTGTTCTTAAAAATAAAAACATTATTTTTAAAATTAGAAGATCAAAAGTTACAGACTATGCAGCTTTAAGTAAATCTTATATTTCAACAAGCAAGTGGGTATTACGTGAGGCTGAGGAAATGCCACAATCACAGACCACAGACCAACCCAAGGAGCTGCCAGGAAGATACACAGAGCTCTAACAATCACACAACAGCAAGAACACAAATAAAGAAAAGCAACAAGCTCTCTCTCTCTTCCTTGGCAAGTAGAAAAGACACAAATTACACTGCATTACAAAACAAGGACCAAACACAAAAACCCACAATTAGGCCAAGGTCAACCAGGTGTAATCAACTTTTCATCATGTTTTCATGTTGCGTGCAAACTCCTTCAGGAAAATTAATTGGGACACACACTTTAAACTAGATCCTGTTCATCCCAATTCCTTTTGAACAGCACAGGTTCTTCAGGGTTTGAGCCCTGTATACCTTACAAAGATAGGGAGCACAGTGGCTCAGTGGTAGAGTGCTTGCCTCAAGACCGAAGGTTCGAGCCTTACCGGCATCACTGTGTTGTGGCCTTGAGCAGGACACATTTATCCTAGCTTAGTACTGGTTCAACCCAGGAAGACCTGTCCCAACACACCTGAAAGATTGTTGACGAAAAACCTTACATAGATGTTTTTGCATGCTACGTAACTTTTCCTGCTTTTTTAAATCAACATTCTCAATGTTATCTTTCAAGAACACCATCATTGTCAAACAGTTTGGATCCAGATCAAGCCAGACAAGACATCAGGCCTTATCTGGATCCAAACTATTTGCAAAGTAAGCTGATCACAGTAATAGCCTATTGCAGGTGAAGGGTTATATTTAAATTATGAAAACAAAACACTGATCATAACAGAATGGGCCTTTATTTCAAAGCAACATAACACAAATAAACTCTAAATTATAAATCATAAGTCTTCACTATGAACAATTACACTTTCACTGTCAGCTGAAAATGCAGCAGAAAATCTTATTGGCTAAGTAATAGCTATAATATGGCTTGTCCACCTGTACGTGGAGATAATCCACGAGCTTTAGCGAGTGGATTATCTTACATACAGGTGAACAAACATGGTTTTACTATTTTATACCACCTACATTAGTGTAGACCTTGCACATCATGAGATATTTTGTGCTAAAGTTGGTGAGGGTGGTATAATATCATCTGTCACAATCTTTTCACTTAATAAATCATACAAACCGTGAGGACTCTAATGCTCCATGTGGTTCAAATATTAAGCTTTCTCAGCCATTTTTGTCGTGATTACATTTTATATATTCAAACACAATACATGCATATATTTTTCCGCATTAAGCATATGCTACACAAATACTAAACCATTTAATAACTAATACATTCCTATTTTTATATTCCAACACACAACTATTTGAGCCACAAAATAATAAAACCTCTCTAATCAGCATACAACTTTAGTTTTATATGGATATCATATACACATGTTTGATCATGCATTAACATGCCAGATCCCAAGGGAGCTGTTTGTACATGAGGCCACTAGGCCGAGTATGCAAACATCTCCAGGGAACTAACATTATTGATGCAAAGGGAAAAATGTGTAATTGTTCTTCTTGCATATTTTACCTGATTACAACTAAAATTGCACTGAAAACGTTGCTAAAAAATCAAAATTTATTTTTTCTTACACTGGATTTCTAAAAAAAAAATATGGCGTCAGCTGTGAACTTTTGGTCATCATAACGATTTCACAATGTCACAACGTCATAGCCATGAGCAATGTTTTTGTGAACAAAACATTGGCAAAATGATCAGTCTATGCAATGCTTTTCGTTCTAACATTCTGTATTCAAAGATAAATTCTATATGTTATGTATAAACAGACATCATAAATTTTTTGAATGCTGTGTAATCTTGCATGCTTTTTTGTCATCTGTAGACTTTTTTCAATTAAGTTTTAAAAAAAAATCTTGCAGGAAAATAAGTCAAAGAATTGGATCCATATCTGATCTGAGCCAAAACTTTTGCAAAGGTTATCACCATAATTATGACAAGTTGCTGTTGGCGGGGGGAAGTTGTAATGCAGGGTCATAAAGAGATTTTATTAAGCAGTGACTCACTACAAATATACCATATATTTCTTTAAGTAATATCACATATAATATATACAACATTAAACAGTTCAAAAATAACTACAAAAATATTAACCTCAGTCCAAAGAGGAGATAATGAAAACATTGCATTGCTTAAAGGTAAATGAAAAAAACTAATATTCTACTCTAGCCAAATGATGGCGTGAAAAATTGCATTGTTAAAGTATTCTGAGATGAATGGGAAAAGTTCCACTTTGTTATTGGCCTCCTGATAAGAGTACGTATTGGAAAACTATTTTCTTTCTTTCCCATCCAAAACATATGTTGCGGGTACTCAATGAGACGGTTCTTTTGAGCACCCAAAACACATGTTTAAATTGATGGGTCAGAAAATATTTACAATTTTACGCTAATAAAATTTCCTGCCTTGGGGGTTTCCGACCAGGTAATTCCTAAACCAGCCTGCTCAGCTACAGAGACTAGCTAGATTAGTGAAATTTCTCTTGATGATACTTTCCAATAAGCGATTAACAAAGGCGCTGATCAGACTGTGCAGATGCACAGTCTGGTCTGCAACTTTGTTGTTCCCAAATCCTTGAAGACAGGTTTTCTAACATCAGGGCTCAATGACACCAAAATATTTTGCTTTTTTTATTATTTGTATAAATTATCTGTCATGGAGATGGTACATGACAGTTGATTAGTGACATTTGATTAAATTTACTATTTTGTCAAAACGTCACAAGTTTTGGTGTTGTCACACAGATGCAAATAATAATTCACAAATATCAATGTCAACGTTTTGATATGTTCCGTAATCTTTTTATCATGTGACACTAAAATTATTTTGAAATCACATTTTTGGAGTGAAAACGTCAACAGTTTGCCACATATACCCAACATTGTTATGGGTGTCATTACAATCACATTTCTAAATTATTTATTTTAAACAGCCTATTATTTAATTTCAGAAATTATTTTTTGGTTCGGAAAACACCAGGTTTTACTGATTGACAGAACAAATCAACCTTTGGTCAACATAACCTATTATTGGCATACATTTTGTCAACAAAACCTATTCCTGGCATATGTTTTGTTCATGATCACTGTGCTGGCCACTTGATGTGGTTCAACATAACCTATTCCTGGCATACATTTTGTCAACAAAACGGATTCCTGGCATATATTTTGGTCACAGTTACTATGCTGGCCACTTCATAAGGCTCAACATAACCTATTCCTGGTATACATTTTGTCAATCATTAAAACCTGGTGTTTTCCGAGCAAAAAAAAATAATTTCCAAAATTAACTAATAGACTGTTTTTCATACATAGCATTATTACACTCCAAGATGCGACATAATTATTATGACATGATAAACGGTAACATTTTTTTCTCATTGATCACATAAATAGAAGCCAAAGTTCACTTTTCCCATTCAACAAATAAACAGTCGTGATATTATGTCAACATGTTGCATTGATATGGTCCTATAGAAGATAAAGATTTGCACCAGAAGCCTAAAAAGAAGAAAATGAGCCAGGCTATTTATGAGCCACTTCTCAAGAAAATATGTTACTAGTGGTGAAGGCTCAAACTCATTTGCTCAGCTACAGAGACTAGCTAGAGTCTTGAAATTTTGGATGAAGCATACATAGCTAATATACTATGCACAAAGAAAACAACAAAGGTGCAGACCAGACTGTGCAGATGCACAGTCTGATCTGCAACTTTGTTGTATTCATACAGCAAAAGGATATACATGGGTGAAAGTTCAAAATTTCCAAAATCCTGAACTTCAGAAAATCAGAATTTAAAACTTGCTGTATGCAACCAAAATATTAAAAATTCCAAGTTAAATGGTCAAATACCTTTAAATAAACTGAAACTAAATTAGAAAAGCTATCATTATCTGCAGAAATCAGCATTTTGAGGCTGACTTTCTTTGAGGCTGACTTTCTATGGAAAGTCAGCCACAAAATCCTGAATTCAGGAATAATCCTGAAAACTTTCACCCATGGATATAACAATAACAGATTTCCTTGTGGTTCATATGAAAAGAGCACTTATCACATAGAGGTAAAATTCATCATTAAGCATGTGGTTCAAGCTACCAAGTTGGGCTAGATGTATAGTTTTTTGTCTGAACTTTCATCTTCTTCCATATTTTGTGTATGCAAAGAGTGAAAGCTCCAGTGAGGCTGTGTAGATGTACAGGTTTCTCTAAATCTTCCCTGGTTGCTTATCAGATAAGTTACACTTTTCATGTTGGCTGGCTCAACTAGTCTAATTCTACCTAATCACACAATGATTTTATCTTTCACACAAACTAGCACTTGTCTGATCAGACCCCAGGGTTATGAAACTTCTTTCATGCTCAACTCAGCTGAGCATGGAATTTATCCTGCTCATAAATGTTAAAATGCCAACAATTGTTGGCATTTTAACATTTATTAGCATGATAAATACATCATCTAAGAGACTTAAAGAAAGGAACATCTTTATTTGTTGGTGTTTTAGTTTTTATGAGCAGTTGAAATTTCGTGCTCATTTGAGTTGAGCATGAAAAAAGTTTTTTAACCCCAGGGCCAGCCATAAAGATGCTTTCTGCAAAACATGATGCTGCTGGTCATAACATACGCGGATCCAGAGAAAGGGGGGATTACAAAGCTACCCAGCTAGTATTCAATGTTGGGCCATCATCAGCCCGCCAGCTTAACACCATTGAAATGATGTTTAGTTGTCGGGCCAATGATGGCCGGCTTTCAGTTGTATACCTGGTTTTCTTAGGAATACTGGTGCAGACCCCCTCTAAATTGGACCCCCTCTTCACTCTGTAAAATAAGTTGATGACTAAAAGAAAACATTGTCAGAGCTGGAGCCCTCCGAAGAAACTTTCTGGATCTGCGCATGCAGAACAATATTAATCAAGCTTTATTAGCGTTTCCCTTCCAAAAAATCTGGAAGAAGGAATAAATAAATCTACACAAGACTGATTTGTATATCTGGGATAATTTTTGGAAAGGAAACCCCCATTTTTTTTTAGCCCAATAAGACAGTATCTTATCATTATAAATTCAGAAATTTTTGTGAGGGTTTTATTTTTGCGAAACTTCACAGAATGGCAAAATCACTCTGTCGTTTACTGATGTAGGTAAATCGTGCCCTAGTCATGAAATTAAAACATAGCAAATATGTCTTTTAAGGCTGTTTGCCAAACTAAAATTCTCACGAAAATTTCCAAATTACAGTAAGTTAATTATGACAGTACAGTAAAACCTGTGTAAAATGGCCACTCAAAAATAGACAAAACAAAGATTCTTTTGACAAATGGTTGCTTAATGAAGGTCAAAAGTATTGCAGAATGCTCCCCTTGGAGCATTCCGCTATACTTTTGACCTGCATTAAGCGATAATTGGTCTTGAAAACCAATTTTGGTTCTTTTTGAGAGTGGCCGTTTTACACAGGTTTTACTGTATACACCACAGGAGCTTAAAGTCTGGTCCTTATATCACTTCTATAGCCTCAAAACGGAAAGCTCATAATGTCACTATGATATGGGCCGCGACGCAAGAAAACCTGTCTTCAGTGGTTTGCGAACAACAAAGGCGCAGACCAGTCTACGCATCCACACAGTCTGATCAGCACCTTTGTTATTCGCCTTTTGGAAAGTATCATATCTAGACTTGCTTTGTGCAAAATTTCAATTTTCTAGTTAGTCTCTGTAGCTGAGGAGAATGGTTTGAGTCTCACTTTGTCGGAAACCCGAAGACAGGTTTTCCAAGGCTCATATCGCTATAGTGATCTTCTATCTGAAAGCATTTTGCAGGTTTAAAGACCGAACTTCAGGTGCCTGTGTCACATACACACACTAGCTATACTCATCTTTTACCTTACCTTTAATTTTAATACAAACATTAGCAACAAAACAACAGACAGATTTAAATAAACATTTATACAAAATACAAGTTGCATTGATTCTATTTTACGAAACTGCAAAAAATAAATATGGTCTAAATTATTACATGAGCAAACTGTAGATATCCAAATTAATCTGGGTAAATTTTATTGTATGGACAAAACTATACCAAGACTTATGAAAAGAAAATAGATTTAAAAATAGATATCTATTGTTTGTTCAAAATCAGTATAGAACTTATTTCACCATAAGTTAAGGTTCTTCCAATGGCATTTATAAATCAGTTCAGATTTGGGGTGTTAATAAGCATATATATATATATATATATATATATATATATATATATATATATATATATATATATATATATATATATATATATATATATATATATATATATATATATATATATATATATATATATATATCTTTACAGGTATATTTAAACTGTGCAAAGTACATGTACACAGCTTTTTTAAAAACCCCAAATCTCAAATTATAGTAATTAAAGGTACATGCAAAAAAATCTTGTTAGTACATGTTATCAATAAATGTAAAGCATGCATGCACATATCAAAATCATGGAGAGTAGGCTATAACTGTTTGCATTCAACACAAGACTGCGTAATATTTGTTATAGTGCAATCTGTAACATAGTACATATGAGCCTAGGCATGAGATTTCCAACAATATGGTATGTGCGACCAGCAAAGGCTCAGACTAGCCTGCGCATCCGCGCAGCCTGATCAGAGCCTTTGCTAGTCCCTTGAGTATTCTATGATTGTTGAGCTACTGGCTGAACATCATTTGGAGTTTCTAAGCTTAATAGGAGGCTACACAGGCTCGTCTGAGTCTACACTTGTCAAAACACCACATTGTTGGAAATCTCATGTCACGGCTCATATATTAAAGAAATTTGATGAATAACAAGATATGAGCCGTGACATGAGATTTCCAACAATGTGACATTTTGACAAGTCTAGACTCAGACGAGCCTGTGCAGCCTCCTTTTAAGCATAGAAACTCCAAATGATGTTTACTCAGTAGCTTAACACTCATAGAATATTCAAGCGACTAGCAAAGGCTCTGATCAGACTGTGCGTATGCGCAGGCTGTTCTGAGCCTTTGCTGGTCGCACATACAACATTGTTTGAAATCTCATGGCTCAATTATTTAAACAACACAGAAAAATATAATCCTTAGGATATAAGTAAGAGGGGTGTCCAAACCCATATCCGTCTTGTTTCTCAACAAAAACATATTGTGGGTGCTCATTGAAAGTGTCTCGCAGAGATGCTCCCAGTGAGTACCACAGCAAATATTTTCACGGAAAAATGAGAAAGTTATGGACATTTTCAGATGAAAAAGAAAACCTTTTCTAAACCAACAGAAGAGCTTCTAATAACAAGCAGAAAAAATATTTACAACAAATAATAATACACAGTTTAAATTTTTGTTAGTTCTTCTAAGTTTATGCTTAGAATTTTACAAATAACAATACATGCACATAGCTTAAATTTTTGTTAGTTCTTCCAAGTTAATGCTTAGAATTTTACAAATAATAATACATGCACATAGCTTAAATTTTTGTTAGTTCTTCCAAGTTAATGCTTAGAATTTTACAAATAATAATACATGCACATAGCTTAAATTTTTGTTAGTTCTTCCAAGTTAATGCTTAGAATTTTACAAATAATAATACATGCACATAGCTTAAATTTTTGTTAGTTCTTCCAAGTTAATGCTTAGAATTTTACAAATAATAATACATGCACATAGCTTAAATTTTTGTTAGTTCTTCCAAGTTAATGCTTAGAATTTTACAATCGTCCAATTAAATTTTCATTCCAGTACACACACATGCATACTCTCTTGAATTATATATAATTTGAACTACAATCACTAACACTTTAATACATGATAAATGAGACCAGCATATAGAGGCCATTCTATTTTCTATAATATAAACAGATTGGATACAATCTAGCAAATGAAAAAAATATGACATCTTTACTCTATGAAATATACCATCCAGGCTCTTATGTTATAAAACATTTTTCATGCTCAACTCAGCTGAGTATGATATTTCAACTGCTCATAGTAAAATGCTGAAGCGCAGCTATATTTTCAGCTTGAAACATACAGATGTATTTATTCAGCTAATAAATGTTAAAATGCCAACAATTGTTGCCATTTTAACATTATGAGCAGAATAAATTTTATGCTCAGTTCAGTTGTGCATGAAAAAAGTTTTATGACCTCATGATCAGGCTTTCAACCTTCAAATTCTTATAACTACAATTTTGATCAAAAGTGGATCAAAATTCTGCTGAATAAATTCTGATCAAATATTTTTATCTTTCACTTCTTAACCCATATAAGCCAAATGGTACTTCCCACTCTTATCAATTGGACCAGTCCATTTTCGATTTAAGGGTTGATGGGTGTTAATTTTCATTTTTATTCAAATTTTAAAAGAAACTTCTGTTTGCAAACAGTTGAGAACCTGATCAGACGCCGCATTTTGCGGCTTCTGATCTGGTTTTGGACTGTTTGCCGATGTCCCACAAAAAGGATGCTAGCCTTATATGGGTTAACTTTCATTATTTTAATTTCATTTTCCATTGACACTAATTATTCTCTGTATGTATAAATGATCCAAAATATTTTCACAAGATTATGGAAACATTAAAGTGGTATTGTAACAAGTGGATTAACTGGACAGGAAAAGAAGATATAATCAGTGAAAATTGTAGTATAATTTCCTCCTTTCTTGATCAACAATATAGTCTTAAAGTATCTTATGTGCCAAAACATGAGATTTTGGTAGTTATCAAAATGTCAACAGGAGCAGATCCAGGATTTCTGGAAAGGGGGTTCATAAGCATATAGGTGTGGGTGGTTCGCTTTGCTGATTTTATCTCATTTTTCTTAAATATCCCATGAAAATGAAATAATTTGGTCTCACTGAGACCAAATTTTTGTCATTTTCATAGGAGATTTAAAAGCGGGGCAGGGAGGGGGGTTCAAGCGAACCACCAGAATCCCCTCTGCATCCGACACTGGTCAAACAATAAATACAAATGCGTACACTAGCCAGAGCCTTGCTGCCAGTATACTTTGCTGCTAGTATAAACAAAGTATAGATGTAGATAAAGACTCAGATCAAAAATGAGACATCTATTAACGCTGGATACTTCTGCATGGGCATTTGAAGGAGGCTTTTGAGCATGAGCTGGTCCATATCTTTTCTAAACAGCTATAGAATGCATTTTTCCCAGCCAATATCAAGCTTCGCCTTCAAGCTTGATCTATATAGGATTTATTGTATATTGTTTTGGAGGAGAAAAATTATTCTAACCCTTAAAGTGCCAGCAAAAAAATCGGATCTGGAAAGGTTGTCTGCTTAAAGTCGTCTGCTGCAAATTTTTACTAACATTTTTGGTGAATGTATGTATAGAGGCAAACAGTGTGGACTCAGATCAGACTGCTCCTACAGAAGCCATCTGATTGGGGTCCACACTGTTTGACCAAGAGGCTTCTAAAACATTTCAGCAGACGACAAAAGCAGAAGACTTTGTTGTGATTGGCGTTTTAAGGGTTAAAAGCTGAATCACACCGACATCAGAGTTTAGGTAATTATGGAAAGGGAACTGAACACCACATCTGGAAAGCTAGACTAGAAATCACAAGGTGAATAGTGTACACAACCCTTAAAGTACAAAATGTGTGCTTATAAGAGCATGTGTGCTTCTCAGGTCAAATACAGTCTCCCCCACTTTTTATCCAATCAACTTGCAGGATTTTATTTACGAGCAGAGTAGTGGTGATCATCTGATGAGGATCTGCACTGTTTTCAACACAGGATATATCCATATTTACAGGACTTTAGTTAAGAGTGTGTAACGAAAATTTAATTTTCTTATTTCTCAACCAAAACATATGTTGTGGGTACTTAAAAGAACCGTCTCAATGAGACGGTTCTTTTGAGCAGCCAAAACATATGTTAAAATTGAAGGGTAGGAAAATATTTACAATTTTACGCTTAAAAAATTTTGTTTATCTAAACCTGTGATATTTAGCCTGGTGGGGGTTAACAAACCTCTGAATACTGATACAGTAGAAAGAAAAAAGTTGGAATCTAACTACTTTACATTGAGGTCAAACTATGTGTACCAGCACTTTACTATGCAATACATGAATGAGCTTGAAATTCATAATGGATGACAACAGACATAAGCTCTCAACAATACACAAGATATAACATTGACTATTTTACTATTTCTACACTACTTGCCAACCCCATAAATAGAGGATCTTACATGATTGCTTATGTTTTATTGAATTTATAAAACGAGTTGAGGAAAAGCGATAAAAATGCAAGCCTTGCCGAGCACTTTATAGCTTTTTCGCAACGAGTTTAATAAATTCAATAAAACAGGAGCAGGAATGTTAGATTCTATCTATAATACAACATTAAAATTATTTTGATATCATATTTTTGGCTTGAAAACGTTAAGGTTTTTGCCATATGCGTGACGTTAAAAAGGTCATTTCATAACGTTTCCCTAAAATCAATAAACCACTAGTGGTTTATCAATTTTAATGCATGGTGTTATTTCACTCCCAGACGCGACGTCATATGATAAATATATTTAAACTCTGTATAGCCACATCTCTGAGAGCCACATTTAAAATCCAGAGATTGCAATTCCAAGTAAGCATACAGGTAAATTGCAATTCTAAATAAATTGTACTCTGAACACACGAGTACCAAGAAAAATGAAATTTAGTTTAAAATACATAATAGTCACAAAAATTAATCATAATTATGTTCTCCTTGACAAAAAATATAATCGACTGATATGAATTATGATTATGGCATCATCTTAATCTAATCACATTTGTTTTTACATTTACAGTTAGATTTGTCTTCAGTGACCATTTCCAGACATGAGACTGGCCCCCGGGTTATTAAACTTTGTTTATACTCAACTCAACTGAGCATGAAATTTATCCTGCTCATAAATGTTAAAATGTCAACAATTGTTGACATTTTAACACTTATTAGCAGGATAAATACATTATCTTAGAGCTTAAAAACAAGAAATACCTATCTTTTCAGAATGTTAGTTTTTTATGAGCAGTTGAAATTTTATGAAAAAAAGTTTTATAACCTCGGGGGCCTGTTCTATTTACCATTGTCCTACCAAACATATTAGCATCTCACTTCTTCTGTTTTATGGCCTGAATTGCATGATAACACTATAACAATGGGTTCACAGGTTGTATTGAAAACAGTGTGGATCCGAATCAGTTGGCTTCTGAAAAAGAGGCGGCTTCTGAAGAAGCCAACTGATCTGGGTCTACACTAGTATGTCAAATTAATATACATGCACCAATTATCGCTTAATGCAGGTCAAAAGTATTGCAGAATGCTCCAAGAGAGCATTCTGCAATACTTTCGACCTTCATTAAGCTACCATTTGTCATTAAGATATTTGTTTTGTCTATTTTTGAGTGGCCTTTCCAGGCAGGTTTTACTGTATAGTAGCTAAACTTGAGAATTTCAGAACTTCACTAGTCTAGCTAGTCTCTGCTACTTAGTAGTTAGGTAATAAGTATTTCCTGCACAACTGATAAGAAAATCTGAGATTTTAGCCAGGGTTAGAAATTCTTTTCTCGCACACCAGATCGGATTTCCATTGTTTTTACCCATGTGAGATAATTCTATCTCACATACCCATACCAGCCCGTGGGAAAGATAAAAAACTAACAGCCGCAAGTCAATCAGTTACGTCAGTGTCATGTTAAAATTACGTCACCATGTCGCATCTCAGCATATTCAGGATTTTCTAGAAGTCTTTTTCATGTTTTTCCAATATAAAATGACGTATTTAGTGGTGAGCAAAAAAAAGAATCCATTATCCGTGTGAGGGTGGAATAATAGGAAAAAACGTTCCTCGCGATCATCGTTTGTCATCACTCGGCAAGCCTTGTGATGCTAGGACTGATTTTTCTATCCCACACTCACACTCAT
Source organism: Loripinus fragilis (assembly GCA_964019695.1). Taxonomy (NCBI): domain Eukaryota; kingdom Metazoa; phylum Mollusca; class Bivalvia; order Lucinida; family Lucinidae; genus Loripinus; species Loripinus fragilis. The sequence goes on along the minus strand of OZ026520.1, from coordinate 39,568,931 downwards.
AATGGATTCTTATAATGTTACCAATTTTATTTTTCCCAGGCTGTCATGTGTGGACTGTTCATTGGTTGTATTGGAACACACCTGCATAGTTATCGAGTGACATGACGTCAATATTATGTCAAAGTGATGTCATCATGTAATGTTGCATATTTCAGCTTACTCAGGAACTTAAAGGACTCTTTTTTAAATAGAAATGCAATAAAAGCAAGAAAGAGAATCCATCATTTCTGTGAGGAGTGCCTAAGATAAATCTGTCCCTTGGGATCACCGTTTGTCATCACTCGTCAAGCCTCAAGATGCCAAACGGTGATCCTCAGAATGGGTTTTTCCATCCCATCCTCATGAATTGTTGTTTCTTTTAATCTTGTTCAAAACCCAGAAAACATGGCTTACAGAAAAACCTATCTTAAGTGGCCACTCAAAAATAGACAAAACAAAGATCTTCATGACAAATGGTAGCTTAATGAAGGTCGAAAGTATTGCATAATGCTCTCCTTGGAGCATTCTGCAATACTTGTGACCTGCATTAAGCAATAATGGGTCTAGAAAACCAATTTTTGGTCTTTTAGAGAGTGGCCATTGTACACACTGTATATGGACATTGGCCGAAGAAAGCATGTCTGGTTAACATGCCAGTTAAGGCTCAATCCAGCCTGCTTAGCTACAGAGACTGGCTAGAATCTAGAAATTTTGTATGGAGCAATCAAGTGTACCTTCTAACTTTTCCAGGCTGTAAAAACAAAGGTGACTATCAGACTGTGCGGATGCACAGGCTGGTCTGCGCCTTTGTTGTTAGTATGCAAAAAAATCAGTTTTTCTCGGCACAAGGGTCAGGTGTGGTACTTGATTGTATCGATTCCTGATCTTTGCCCTCTTTCTTACTTATATTATAGTGCTGAATATTCAAATAGCACCAACTTGTCAGAACTTTTACCATACTGGCAAAGGAACTTTCCCTTCTAAAACTCTAAGATGGTTTTGGAAGCCAAAAAACTATGACCTAGCGATTATTTGATCATGGTGTCATTTCCAATAGGTTTCAGGATAGCATGGCTATGACAAGCTGTCAAGTTAATGAAATTGCACACTCAACAATTAAAATATGGGAAGAGAAAAGGCAAACAAATGTGATAAGAGCTGAGGGATCCAAGAAGTCTTTTATACATGAGCCACGACATGTGATTTCCAACAATGTGGCATTTTGAATAGTGTAGACTCAGGCAAGCCTGTACAGCCTCCTTTAAAGCTTAGAAGCTATTAATGATGTTCTGTCAGTACCTTAACACTCATAGAATATTAAAGCGACTAGCAAAGGCTCTGATCGGACTGCGCATATGCGCAGGCTGATCTGAGGCTTTGCTGGTCGCGTATACCACATTGTTGGAAATCTCATGTGGCCGCTCACATGTATTTGATTTATACAGTAAATTGTTTAACATGACTTTGAGTTGCGTAATTCCTGTTTTTGCCAGAAACCATTGTCTACAAGGGAAAATTATCTTCTGAACATTTAAACTTTCAAAAATAGCTCCATCAAGGTTGGTTCGGGAATGGGTCACACCTGGGTTACCGAGGATGGGTTGGTGTTAGATATACATGTACCTGGTCAAAAGTTTGAACTGTCTTATATGCATATTCTGAATTAATTCTTTGCATACTAGTATCGTCTGCTGATAACCTTTGCAAACAGGCTGACCCAGATGAGGCCCGACAAAATATCTGGCCTGACCTGAATCCAAACTGTTTCGACACGCTGATGGTATTCCTGAAAGAATGATTCATTAAGGAATACCATCAGAGTGTCAATCAGTTTGGTTCTACATCAAGCCCAACATGTTGTCGGGCTTGATCTGGGTCCAAACCATTTGAAAAGATTATCAGCAGACAACAAGTTGCCACTAGCAAGGAAAGATTTAAAAAAAGGTATTTTTGTTAAGGGATAAAAGTGTGTGCATCTTTTTCAAAGTTTCTTTTTATTTTATTTTTCTTTCAGTTTCTTTATCTTTATATTATTGTTTATATCTAATTTTATTTTTTGTTGGGATTCTTTATTTTCATTAATTTATAGTGGATTCAATTTGGTAATTCATTTACTCTATTTCTTCCTCTAGATTTATATATATTTTTCTTGTAGCTTTCCTACACTGTTTGCTGTTTTGAATAAACAAGGTGAAAGTTTTTTGCATTCTTGTTTACCATTTTTAGTTTGTATGGTCTATTCATAAGAAATAAGTAAATTTTTAGAAGAAAATGCATCAAAACTGACAAAAGGAATATGACACATGACAAAAGGAACAAAAAATTCCTAGTACAAACCGTGCATTACCACATACTTTTCACTTGTGAGATATTGACACATGCCAAAAATGGCCAGATTAATATGTGTTGCAAAACAAATATACATAACATGATTTTTTAGTCAATTCATTTTTCTTTCTTTTTAGGGTATCGTATTCAGCCTGAATATTCAGATAGATAGGTCTGAGGAAGTAGAGTAAACCCAGATCAGACTGCTCCTTATGAAGGAAAAGTCCGATGAGGGTTTCCACTTTTTACCATGCCTTCACTACCTTTCACACCTCAGGTTGTAAAATAGATTTACGGTAAATGTTCTAAAATTTTGAACACTTTTCTAATTCTGTATTCAAATAAAATGTTGAGTTTTCAGGGCTGGAATTCACAAAATGTTTGTCAAAAATAGCAAACAGGGAAGACTCTGATCAGACTGCTTCTTCAGAAGCAGTCTGATCTGGGTCTGCACTGTTTGTCTATGACTTGCTGGCGGGCAACTAGTGTTTAAAGTTTTAGAACACTTACTGTACTCAAATTTTAGAATAATCTTATTGATAAGTGAGCATAGGTTTACATAGCATAAAAGTGTGAATATTTTCCTACTCATCAGTTTAAACATATATTTTGTGTTTTCAAAAGAACCTTCTCATTGAGACCGTTCTTTTTGTAACCCACAACATGTTTTGGTTGATAAATAATAAAATTAGTTTTTGATTAAGCACTCTTATGTAAAGGTGTACTAAGAATAAATATGGTGTGTAGGAGCAATATAAAGCCAATAAATGAGAATACAGGGGGTAGTGAGAGAAGCAACATGTATCTGAAAGATGTCTATTTCAACTTTCAAGTTTTTATCTATTTAAGTTTTTATAAGGCAATAATTTGCTCAATACACGCAATGTATCTGTTCGTTCCTAGCCACTATAAGAGAGTACGGTAAACATTCTAAAATTTCGAACACTTTCCTCTTTCTGTTAAAATGTAAAAAATAAAATGTGGGTTATCAAGGCTGGATTTCACAAAATTCTTGTCCAAATAGCAAACAGGGGAGACCCTGATCAGACTGCTTCTCCAGAAGCAGTTTGATCTAGGTCTGCGCTGCTTGTCTTGGCCTCTTTTGCAGGCAACTAGTGTTCGAAATTTAAGAACATTTACCATACATAAGCATTGGGAGAAGCAGCATGTATCTGCAAGATGTCTATTTCAGGCCTACCTAATGCTCTGATTCTCAAATGCTGGTTAAATATGAAAAACAATTGCCATAGGAAGAGAATCAAAAATCAAATTGGGAAATGTCATGCAATTGCCTATGGATTTGTACGTTTGTGGTTTAAATACGAGCTCAGAAAAGTATTCTCATTATGTCATATTTACTTTTAGCATTATTAACATGATCCTGTTGGCATATGGTACATATTTATTACGCTAAAAGTAAATCTGACAAAAGGAGAGAACTTTCTGCCCTTGTATTTAAAAAATAAATGTAGGAATCCATAAGCTATTGCATGACATTCCTAGATTTTCAATTCTCTTCCTCGAACAGTTGTTTTCCATATTCATCCATTAGTTGAGCATCAGAGTTTGGTAATTCATCATCCAAGCTAAGTTTTCATTAGGTAATGATTTGCTCAGTGGATGCAATGTATTTGTTATCGAGATTGACTTGTTCAGATTTTGCCAAACTTTGTATGGTACAAATGGACGTTGTCATGAGAAAACCTGTCTGTGTGGTTCGGGACCTGGTGAGGTTCAACACAGCCTAATCATTTACCCAGACAAACTAGAAAATTGAAATTTGCATGTAGCAAGCTCAGGGTTTGTGCATTCTAGAGAGCAAATGAGCCGTGACATGAGATTTCCAACAATGTGGTATGTGCGACCAGCAAACCTTAGATCTGCCTGCGCATATGTGCAGTCTGATCAGAGCCTTTGCTAGTCGCATGAATATTCTATGAATATTAAGCTACTTGGAGTTTCTAAGCTTAACAGGAGTCTGCACATATTTATGAATATTAAGCTACTTGGAGTTTCTAAGCTTAACAGGAGGCTGCACAGGCTCGTCTAAGTCTACACTTGTCAAATTGCCACATTGTCGGACATCACATATCACAGCTCAAATTAGAAAGGTGCTGATCAAATTGCGGGCCTGCAACTTTGTTGTTTGCATGGAACAAAATCAGGTTTTCTAACTACTAGGCTCAAATTAACCCTTTAACCGCCATTCACAACAATTGTCATCTGCTCTCTCATCTTCATATATTTACATTTTCGAAGCAATCCTTTAATGAATCTTTAGATTTTTGCAACCGTTCATAGCCTCATGAATTACACAAATTTGATTGACAGCTGCTAAGCTCACTTGCACATGCAATACGCTTCAAACATAGAACTCATTCGCCAGAAGTGATACTGGTGTTGTGATTGACAGCGAAGCGAGCCACACCAGAGTGGCACATGTAAAGCAAGCCTCTTGTTTGCTCCATTGGCTGTCCGTGTTCAAGCAGGCTTTTAAGCTTTTCAATTTTACACTCTGACTAAACCGTTAATATGATTATATTTTAAAATACAAAACTGTTTTAATTCCTAAATTAAAAATAACTTTTATATTTTAGATATTTATAATAAAATGTAAATATAAGCAATAAATTCAATTTTTGGTATGTTCATGGAATCATAAATACTTAAGGTATCTTGCAACTTTGCAAGAGACCCGAAGTATTCATTTTTCCATGAACATTCCAAAAATTGAATTCATTTCTTAAATGTACTTCAAAAGCTTTAATTGCAAACAATATGAACCCAGACTGGACGGCTCTCAAAGAAATTTAGTCTGTGCTGCTTTAGAATATATGCAGCAAACATAATAAGCAGACATTTTTATGACAAAAATTGTGGCGGCACCCTGAGGGTTAATAATTACTTTATGACATATATTTAGGTGATAAGTATGTGGCCAAGATATTTTTATTTTGGTTGGAAAATATGTCCCAACTCACACCCACCTTTCTTCTCACCTCCATTCTGGAATTTATTTTCCTTCTGGGCAATGACTCGTCCTGGCAGTGTGCCATTTCCATTTCGATGACTAAAATATAATTTGTCACAGAAATATACAAGTAGAAACTGACCTTTTAAGTGACTCAGAGAGATCTTTGTCTAGCTGCAACTTTGTTTGGGGGCATAAGATCGCAAAACACAAAAGTATTTCAGTATTTTGAATTTTTAATACATTATACATTTCAAAACAAGTGTTCGAAGTCATGATTTTTAACAGGAAACTAAATGAGTATTTCATGTATATAAACATATGCATTTACATGCACAAGTAAACCATAAACAATATCTCATTTTAAATAAAGCACCGATTGGTCAGTTCAGATCAACAAAATTTGTGAAATAGCACACCGTCAGCACAGTCATACGTGGGAAAAAAATGTTTTGTCCGATCTGATGTGGGATGAGACAAGCTTCGCTGAACATGTATAAGCATAAATATATGGGCCTCATCGCAAGAAAACCTGCCTCCTGGGTTTACGACCATGTAAGGCTCAAACCAGCCTGCTCGACTACAGATACTTGCTAGAATATTGAAGTTTTGTATGAAGCAAGTTTAGATATTAAACTTTCTATGGAGCAAATAACAATGGCACTGATCGGACTGTGTGGATACATAGGCTGGTCTGTCCCTTTGTTGTTCGCATACAACAAAGTCAGGGTTTTTCACGTCAAGGCCCATATGTACAGTGTAGTCCCTTTATAACATACCTCGTTATAACACAGATTTAGATATAACACAGTCATGTTGTGGGTCCCAAATTTTTTTACCATGCAATTTTACAAAGTAATTATAGGAAAATGACCATGAATGATCATTTTCCTATAATTCCTTTGTAAAATTGTCCCTTTATAACATTTGATTTGATTCTATACGTCCCATCAACAATCTTTCAGTTATGTAGGAACTGATCTTCCTGGGTCGAACCATTACATAGCTAGGATTAATGTTGTTGCTCAAGGACACAACGCAGTGATGCTGGTGAGGCTCGAACCTGTGGCCCCTCAGTCTCACGTCAAGCATTCTACCACTGAGCCACTGTGCTCCCCCTTTATAACAAGATTCACTTATGACACTGTCCATTTCAAAGGGCACAAATTATAACGTTATAAAGACGCCACACTGTATAAGCACAAATGTATGTATCTGTACACAAAACCAGACTAAATATACAATCAACTCTCTTTAACTCTTGAGTCTATGTGCCATGTCGTGAAAAAACCTATCTTCTGTATCAGCAATCAGGCAAGGTTCAAACAAGCATGCTCAGCTTCAAAGACTAGCTAGAATTGTGACAATCTAGATATAGCAAGCATGGGTTTTATACTATGTATATAGGCAGCAAATAAAGAAGGTGTTGACAGAATTGCAGATGTGCCAGCTGGTATGTGCCTTTGTAACAGCAATAACAGATTTTCTCAAGGCATGGCTCATATCTATCTATACAGTAAAACCTGTGTAATACGGCTACTCTCAGAAAGACCGAAAATTGTTTTTCAAGATCAATTATTGCTTAATGCAGGTCAAAAGTATTGCAGAATGCTCCAAGGGGAGCATTCTACAATACGCTTGACCTTCATTAAGCTACCATTTGTCTTTAAGATTTTTGTTGTGTCTATTTTTGAGTGGCCGTTTTACACAGGTTTCACTGTAGTTCCGATAATTGGAATGTAAGTTTTTATCATTAACTTGAGACATCCACTAAGAAATATGTTGTGGGTACTTAAAGGCCAAAATATTTATTCAATAAAAGTGGTACCACTAATTATGACTCCCTAGAGATTACATCAGGCAGATCAAAGGCTGGTTATAATGAGGTGATTATGAACTCATTGCAAGGGTGATGAAAAGGTCCCTTGAAGGGTTTAGGTATTTTCCCATAAAGTATTTTTATCTTAGTGGGTCATACAGGTAAGTTCCCTCTTGGAACCTCTTTAGTTCAGTGAGATATTGAAATTGATTTAATCTGTCCCTTTTACCTAATTAATCCACTAATGACCTCTTACATACTGAAATATAGGTATCTAAAAACAAGGTCCAGAAACACACCCTCCGATTGGAATCAGTATTGGGTTCAAACATGGTTTTTCATGCATTAACATTCTCCTGAGGGAGATGTTAATAAAAACTGAAGGCAAACCCCGAGGTTCTTAGGGATCTGTTTAACATTAATGTATTAAAAAATAATGTTAGATCCCTATATTGCATAAATTGAACGCAATGTTCATCAAAATTTTCAAAATAAGGACTACATTTCAAGGATAACACATGGCTGGGTAATTTCAGTCACTATAAATATTCCAGGGCCAACCATTATATGGGCCTCGGTGCGAGAAAACCTGTCTATGGCGATTTGCGCTTAACAAAGGAGCAGACCAGCCTGTGCATCCGCAAATATCGTATCTAGACTGGCTATGAGCCAAATTTCAATTTTCTAGCTAGTCTCTGTAGCTGAGCAGGCTGGTTTGAATCTCACTTCGTCGGAAACTCCAAACAGGTTCTGTTGCATCGCGGCTCATATAAGAACAATTTTACGGATCAGCGGTCATAAATTTAGTGACCTGGAAAGGGTGTATTGGTAGTCGCCAATCCATTTAATTACAGCATGTGAATTCCCTTGTTAATACATGGGTTTTCACAGGTTAATGCACAGGTATAAATAGCGTGTGGTACCATGCTATCTCAATCTTATTTCAACTTAATCAGATAATTAGAGGTATCAGTCAATTGTATATGAAACTAGCTTGGATATGTGTTAATGGAAGTACGTTGTATATGAAAATAGCACAATGTCCAGACAAGACTACATGGGATATGTGTTATAGAAAGTCAATTGTACATGAGAATAGAATGGATAGGTGTTATTGGAAGTCAGTTGCATTAGAAAATAAAATTATGTCCAGACCAGACTTCAATGTGCAGTCTGATCAGGACCCTTTTTTATTCCCCATTAGTAAGAATATACAATATGTAGCCACAATATCTGTTTTGTTTAACGCTCTGCATGCTGGGTAATTTTCATGCTTTTGCTGTCATCTGCCAACTTTTTCAAAATTAACTTTTTCAAAAAATTCTTTCAGGAATACTATCAGATTGTAAAACAGTTTGGATCCAGATCAGGACCGACTCGGTCCTCATCTGGGGCCAAACTGTTTGCAAAGGTTATCAGCAAATGACAGAAGTTTCCTCTAGCATGGTAAGAGTTAAGAAATAAGAAAATGATGAAAACTTCAAGCTCATATCATTTACTCTTATGGGAACTATAAAGTAAACCCCCAATTTTCTTTCTTTTCTTAAATCCATGTCTGTCAAACTAACCCTTCACAATGCCCATGTCAGCAAAAACTTGCAAAAATGAAATGCAATATGTCTTCACACCTGATAGGCAGCAATCACAAACTGTCGTGAGAATCAACCAGGGCACATGTAAGGGACAAAGTTAACTCAAAATCATTTTGGTTTGCAAAGATAAGAGTCAATAAGCATAAGAAACAGCATATGAAATTCTGCTCCTATTAACCAAAATACTGCAAATATTTTTTGTACAGTAAATGTAGTCTGCTTATAATGCTTGCTGCATATATTCAAATGCACTCCGGAACACTTTTACCATGTAAACAAACATTATGAACCCTTATCAGACTAATCCCTAAGGAGCAGTCTGATCAGGGTCCATATTGTTTGCAATATAGGCTTCCAAAGAATATAAGCAGATAAGTGAACAGACAACAATTGTTGTGAATGGCGACAAAAGGGTCAATTTAATTGGTCCACATTAGTTGATTCTCTCTAAGTTTCTGATTGCCTCCTTTCCAGTGTGGTCTTATGACTCAATTCACCCTGTCATTCAAAAATGATAACATATATAAACAGAAACAGGTGAAATATCAGACTAAATATTCCAGATCGCTATTCTTCATTTACTCGTATATGTGATACTTTTTTCCCTTACGAGAACCTTTGTATCATGATAGCAGCTGATCCTTTTTTCTATATAATAATGGGGTGGGTGAGTTAAAAAGCGTGCAAGAGAGGGAGAGAGACAGACCGAGAGACAGACAGAGAGACAGACAGGCAGAAGGGATATAGTAGGTTTTAGGTGCACATGGAATTATCTTCATGGAATAAATCCCATGAACACCACAAAGACATTTTAATGCTGTGATAATAGTATTTGGGGTTATAAATTATAATTTAGGAAAACATAGGTGTGGCAGTAAGTTGGGTTTTTTTATACGTTTTTTTCTCCTCATAAATATATAGCACATTCTCTCCATTGAAATGGAACTATCTACAATGTTCTTTGACCCTTTATATACTGATGGATTCTTCCAAGAAATTTGGATGATCCATTTTACATTTTAAGGGGAGACAGGTTGGCATTTCAAAAAAATATAATGGATTTCTGTCCTTGAAGATTGTTTATCTAAGCAAACAGTGGAAACGCCGATGAGATGCTGCCATTCTGCCACAACTCATCTGGTTCTTCACTGTTTATCAAAGTAGTAATTTATGTGTTTTATAGTATAGAAATGGTTATGGGTTAACTCTGAAAAGTAAAACCTAGCAGTCTTAGATAAGAAGCTTTCTTTAAACATTAAAAATAGCATTTTCCCCCATTTCTCCATACAAAAATGTTGTGAGATGCTTCCAATGAGCACCCGTAACAAAAAAATTGTTCTTGGGAGAAATGATTTCTAATAATCCAGATTCTTATCTAGAAAATTGGAAAAAAAGAAGTCCTGTCATGGAAGCATAGTTAAAGTCTGCTTGAATTTATGGAATAAACCTGTTTTTTATCGACAGTTGGGTAAAAAAATCTGACAAAAAAAAGTAAAATATGAAAATAAATAGATAAATCTAACAAAAAATACTAGTAGTCTACTGATAGATTACTATGTGTACACTCAAATACAACATCGCTTTATGCCCTATGTTCAGCTTTATTGTATTTCTCTATAGTATCACAGCTTTTTTGTATTTCTCTATAGTATCATATTTTTTTGTTTTATAAAATTTATAGACTACCATAATTTCCAAAGTCATGAAATATTTCGGCAAGAAAACTGCAATGTATATTAAATAATTAAACTTGTTCAAACAGAATTACCAATCACTAGTATGTAGACACATTTTTAATCATTCTTTTACTTTATGTTAATTTTTCTATCATTTGAATTAGAATTTTTCAATCAGAATTACAATTACAAACATGTAGACACATTATTGTTTTTTTTTTTATTTTATTGATATTTTTTCCTATCATTATTCCCTAGGACCTGTTAAGAAAAGAAACAAAATTGAGGTTCAGCTTTCAGGGTCGGAAAGAAATATTATCTGGTAGTGGCAAAAACTTGCCATATCATATCTTTGTTAAATAAAGTATCGTCAAATTAAGTATATATGGATCAACTTCTTGAAAGTGTTGTGCATGTACACATTTTGTTTCAGTATAAAGAGAACCATCATTCTCTGCAATACAAACAGTGTAGACCCAGATCAGACTGCTCCTTTAGGAGCAGTCTGATCTGGGTGCACTCTGTTCGTCTATTAAACATATATGAAAATATACAGGGACACCATTCAATTCTGTACATTTGTCCAATAATTTGATATTTACAACAGGACTGTACTGGTCCATTGGATTATACACTGAACAGTTATATACACTCTACAGTACAGTCAAACCAACATCTAATCACTACACACTGTACAATTTAACAAAACTTTTTCTGAGAGCCCACTTCAAGCCAACAATCATACACTGTACAGTCTGGCCAACCCTTTTCTGAGAGACATATCTAGGCTATCATCTCTGATAAGCCTGTTCTCACTTACATGTATATTGAAGTAAATTAATTGGGGTAATAGCACAAATATTGATAGAATTATAAGCACTTCAAAATGTTTCTTATCAACATATTCTTGTCAACATAACATTTTAAGTCTCTATACATGGAATATTCCTGATATGGATCTGGACAAATCCATCTGAATTAACATTAATTTGTTTGCTGAAAAATCTGTGAATATTTTGATTGCACTTGTTTTTCCTGTCTAATTTAGTTCTCGCACGCAGAGAATTCATTTATTTCAATGTGCCTTCATCACTCTGTCCATTTAAGCTTGAGTTAAACCATCTATAAGTTAGCATTCAGATTGGTAATAAAGCTCTTGCATTTTTACAGCGATAGCATAATAAAAGTTTGCATCTCATTTCAAATTATAGTTGACCCAAAAACAAACAATCTCTCAACATGTCTAGAAATGTGCAATCTAATCACGGTACATAACACTTTATATACAGTCAGACATAAGTTAAGCATTGCCCTAATAGTTTCCTTGAAAAACGAAGGAAGCTTTCCAGTCATGAATATTTTCTTGTTTTATTTATTAAAATAGATCAATTGGTGACAATTTACAGCTCATTTTGATTCGATTATCATTGAGGTAAACAACCAGGCATGGTAAATGCACACTAACCCCTAAAACTGTCCCTATTCTCAACCCCATTATGGTGTTTTCAAAACGCTTAGACATGGAAAATGTTAGTGTCATATTGTAACAATATTAAAGACAAGTACTGTCTGAAAATTTCAGATTCATATCTCTAAAATAATAAAAATTATGGATGTGTAAAGAATGGCATGTTATATAGTGATAATGCACAATTCAAAAACATGCAATTAACTTTCTCTATGATCCTCTATAACTGACATGTATCGTAGAGTTCGACAACATCAGTTTGGCACTATTTTTGAAAATAGGTCTAGATTATTTTTGCGTTAATTTGAGTTCAAAGTAAGCACTTTGGGTTAAGCTGTGACACTTTTTAAGGGTATACCCCCAAAATAGGGGTTGGTGTATACAGGACACCGTAGAAATTTAGCAAAATGACCAAAAGGCATTCTGATATGTCCAACGGACCAAGAAAAGACTGGCGCAACAAAATGTTACAAACTGGTTGTTCTTCTGAAGAAATTTGTACACGAAAAACTTCTCTGAAATAATGTTTGGGTGATGCTTAACTTCTGTCTGAGTGTATATAATATTACTGTCTTTTGAAATTACCCCAGTTTTATTGAACTTCATTTTTATTTACATTCATACCCATTTCCTTTCCTTTCAACGACAGAACTACTTTATTCATATATACTATGTGGAAAAAATGCCTTGACCTGTTTATGGAGATGCATGATTTAGAGTTAACATTATGTGGATGAAAACATTATAGCATCTCTCTTTACATCAAAATAAATATCACTTATGTAAATATCAAACATATATAATGGCAAATAACAATGATGTGAAAAGAAATTATAACAGTTGAAAGGAATTTTAATTTTCACCGGGTTTTCCTCAAAAATTGCGTGTTCACAGTAAATAATTGATCCTCAATGTCAGTTTGCATGTTAATGTAAATTACTTTTCTTTCAATTAAATTGAAATTTTGCCTTGCTTGAATGACATTTTTTTGCTAGAGCTTAGTCCAAAAACATGATTTAGATTACAAGTATATGAATAAAAATGCTTACAATTTTTCATTTATGAGTACTGAATGTAAAAGTTACGAACAAAGTTTACCTTACGTTTATTTTTCAATTAAGTCTCAATGAAGGAAAATACCTATATTCTAGTTCTTTAATAAAAATCAATGTCTGATTTAGAAAAAAGCACACACAATATATATGATGACTATGATGATCAAGTTATGTTGCCTTAAACATAACCTTTGTTTTCTAAGTGTAGATCCAGACAGAACAGCATGTCCTTAGCTATCTTATCTACATTTAAACTACTTGTAATCTACTCTTTATATATTTAACCGAAATCTTGCTTTGCCTCGCTTTGTGAGAGGTTTCTTACTGTGGGACAATTCTCTATAGTATACGTTTCACCTGCCTTGTGGAAGACCTGTTGTATGTCAATCCCTTGATTTTTTTTTATAGAGACAATAGTTTCTGGCAAACTATCTGAACTAGAAAGACTAATGACTGTAAAGCCGGAGTCAAACCACTTCCCTCAGTATGCTCTGATATATCTGAACTAGTCTGGTTTCTTAAATGGATTTATAAAGCAGCCAGTTCTGATGACCAGGTTCGCCCAACAGCTACCACAGCTGGGAAAGTTAAATCTTTTGCTCGAAATTGATCTATGACTTGTTTGTTTGCTACTCTTCTTAAACTTTGCCAAAAAAATGCAACTCAGGGTCTCCAACATGATTAATTGGCAGGGGACAAATATATTTCAATATAGCACTTGTCCTGCAGGACTTACAATTTTCACTCGTCCTGCAAACACATGCACTTGTCCTTTAAAAGTGTATGCAATAAAGAACATAAGGGAGTAATATGAAATATGACTTCCTGGAGTAATTATTCCCAGCGCACTCGTCCTGTAGGACGAGTGCTTTGGGAAGAATTAATCATCCTTTCTAGATTTCACTCGTAATTAAAAGCGAAAGAGTGGAATTTTGTCCCCATATTGGCTTTTTTGTTTGAAACCACTTTGGTTATTAACTTATAATATCGTGTGATGGACAACTAGAATGACAATTTAGAAGACAAGTAATCCCTTTATATATGTGGGACCTTTTAGATGTACCTTTTAAACATTATCTTCAAAGATCTCTATTACAACTCAAAATACGCCCTCTTTACCTGGACAGGGTTCATACAGGCAAAGGCTATACAAATTTCAAGGACATTTTCAAGGACTACTAAGGGATTCTCCTGCAGTTTTCAAGGCCTACAAGCATAGGTCAAGAAAAGCAAACTTTTTGTTCGTAAATCATGATTATTTTCTTATTTGTCAGTTAAATCATATATTTTGGGTTTGTTTCTCAATGAAAAGGTTCTTTTGAGCACCCACAATATATGATTAGGTTGAGAAATAAAGATGATAATTCTTAATCTAGAGGCCTGGTAGTAATTTATGAAAAATACAGATTTATCCTTTAAATTCTAATTTTCAGAAGCTTGACAATGCAGATAGTCCTTATAAATCAGTACAAAATTTGCTGCATTATTTGCTTTGAACAGCTTACATACTGCGCCAAACAAAAGCATAAAAATTTCAAACTAATTTTTTGCCTACATGAACAGAGCTAGGCATTACAGAAAAAAGTAAAATTCGACCTTTAAAAGATATTCCAGCTCTCTTTTCTAAAGAGATTTGATTTTCAAGGACATTTCAAGAATCTCTCCATTTTAAAGGAGTTTTTTTCAAGCCTGTACAAACCCCCGGTACAAACCCTGCTAGACCTATCTGTGTCCAGTCACAACCCATACATATATAAAGCATCCAGCTTCCATCCTATCTTCTTAACCGGCATGTAACCTGTGAGCTCTCCTCTAGTAGTGAGTCACAGAAGACAGATATGCAGGTACTAGCCTTTCTAAAGAAACTTCCTGGCTTAACCATTACATTGTGTTCAGTCGAGTTTCTCCGTTGATGCACAACAGCTTCTATTACCTGGCTTCATAGCTTCATGGTCTTGTTTCTCCAGCCCCCTGGCGAATAATTTTACCAACTGTCGATGTACTCTAAAAGAAAACAAATATAGACACATGGATGAAAGTTCAAAAATTCCAAAATCCTGAACTTTTGAAACTCTAATCTTAAAACTTGCAGTATGCCCACTAAATATTCACAATTTCAAGTTTAAATGATTAGTTGCCTTTAGTCAGACTGTATATAAACAGGAAAGCCTATTATAATCTCCCTAATTCAGCATTTTGAGGCTGACTTTCTATGGAAAGTCAGCCTCAAAATTCTGAATTAGTGAACAATCCTAAAAACTTTCACCCATGTAGGCATACTATATTTACTCTAGATATTCTCCCACAAGAACAGTCTGATCTGAGTTTACACTATTTGCCATTCCAATGCTATCTTTGACATTGCCCCGAGGTTACAAAACTTTCTTCACACTCAACTCAAATAAGCATGAAATTTCAACTTCCCAATGCTTTAGAACTCTCAGATTATCCTGCTAATAAATGTTAAAATGCCAAAAATTGTTGGCATTTTAACATTTATGAGCAGGATAAATTTCATGCTCAGGTGAGTTAAGCATGAAAAATGTTTTATCATACGACGTTACTGTTATCAGTGGATAACATCATGTCATAAATAATGTTATGAACACATGTTACATAACACTTTTGGCGGGAACAAGTAATGTCATGATGATGTCCACTACAACAATGCAAATTTTCATGGAAATAAACAAACTTTTAATGCCTTGAAATCACATTTAAAAGGTCATATGATAATCAGAATATTACACTCGTGATCATTTCATATCAAATTTATTAAACCTCGCCAAAGGCTCGTTTAATAAACCTCGCCAAAAGGCTTCTTTAATAAATTTCATATGAAATGATCACTAGTGGGAGATCCTCTATTCAGGGTTCCCACAGAAATTCAAAAACACAATTCCATGATTTTTCCATGGTTTTCCATGATCAACCATGTAATTTCCATGACTATTTAATTCACAGCCGCCAACCTCTCGTTTTAGCAGCATCTTCACCACCTGAGCATAAATGCGGAATGCAGCAACAACAGCATGCATGTAGACCATGCATGCATTTTGAACAATTAAAACTTGAAACCACCAGTAGCCAGAAAACTAGCCATCGGACACGCAAGTGTCCGAAGGCTAGCTTTCTGGCTTCTGGTGGTTTCGTCAAATTATTTTGCAAAATTCCATGATTTTTCCATGATTATTCAGGGTTTTTCAAATTCCATGATTTTTCCATGCATGGAACTTTTTTTAGTGATTTTCCACAATTTCAAGAGCTTGTGGGAACCTTGTCTATTTATAACCTCGAGGCTAGGTTGTAAAATCAACATGTTTGAGCTTTAAGAAATGTTCAGTGAGTTGGTAGGCAATTGAATATGAATGGTTAATATGGAAGCTTTAGAATTCTACTGATGCATTAAAAAAAGACATATGTATCAATTTTCTTATTTTTCGATGAAAACATTTCCTGTGACGTGCATTGTTTTATACCTCACTTTTGCATGAAAAAGCATGTCCAAAAAATGTACTGATGTGAGCTTGTGAAGAAGCTTTGCAGGGGTAGTGAAAATGACATCAACATCTTTTTGCATGAAATATTTGTGTGAGTGCTCATTGGAAACATCTCATGAATCTTTGCTGATCACATGTGCATTAACCCTTTGAAGACGGGAGACCCTAAACGAGTACTTTGGCAAACAGTGAAGACCCAGATGATATGCTGAATAATACATCATTTCATCAGGGTCTACACTGTTTGCTAAGACAAGTGACAAATACAATGTATTATGGAAATTATAACTTGTGAAAATAGATCATCATGACTTAACTGTATCAAACTTTATGGAAAACTCAATTGGTCGCAAAATGGTTAAGTAGCATACTCTCATGATCTTGCTCAAATTTCTTTTGTATACAGTTAAACCTGCCTTAAACGGTCACTCAAAAATAGATAAAACAAAGGTCTTAAAGACAAATGGTAGCTTATTAAAGGTCAAAAGTATTGCAGAATGCTCTCTTGGAGCATTCTGCAATTCTTTTGACCTGCATTAAGCGATAATCTGTCTTGAAAACCAATTTCTGGTCTTTTGAGTGGCAGATTATGACAGGTTTCACTGTACCTCAAATGAATCCGAGGATCTCTAATCAACTCTCCATCACAATTCCACACACTATGGCGTACTGGCGTTGATTTTGATTTAGTCTTCTTTGATTCTGTAGTGTCCTTTTCGGCGTCATCCTCGATGTCTATTTCTATCGTATGTGGTAGGGGATGGAATGAGAACTCTTTCACACGATACATTTTTATTAGTGGAAGACCAAGCTAAAATATAGATATGTTCCGATTAGCAAACAATTTGAACAAATTGTGATCATTTCCTTATTCATTAGTTGGGTCTCGAAGCAAGAAAACTTGTTTTCAGAGGTTTGCAAACAACATGGGCGCAGACTCTGATCAGCACCTTTGTTGTTTGTTATCTGAAAAGTATAGTAGTTCAGCTTACTTCATAGGAAATTTCAATATTCTGGTGAGGAGACTGGTTTGAGTCTCGCTTTGTCGGAAACCCCGAAGACAGGTTTTGTCGTGTCGAGGCCAAGTTAAAACATGTTTTTGCGCTCAAAGGAACTGCCATGTGACTGTTATAGTGTAGTTTCTTTTTGCATTGTTAAAATTTTATTAAAAATACTTTCCTTGTGCCATTTAAACCAGGTGCATCAAACAATTAATGACAGAGGTTTACAAAACAACAAAAGCTGTAAGATACAATAATAATGTATATTTACTTAAGACACCCCTGAAAATTTACATTTTCAAATTTTGTTGCTCCTCTAAGAAACAAATTAGTGCATGATAATTCATGTCATGAAATGTCAAGCCTTTTTTTCCCCAGATTTGAAAAAATGTCACAAATTTGTCATTTGTGAGAAATGCCAAGCCTTGTTTTCCCCCAAATTTGAAAAATGTGACAAATTGTGTCATATGTGTTTGTGATTTGATATTTTAAGAATTAGAAGGGTTTCCTACATGTTCTCCTTTGGCTGCCCGGTACAGGCAGCGAAGGAAGCTAAATCTTGAGCAATCTGGAATAATGAGGAGATCTAGACATCCATCACCAAGATGTGAAGATGGCGAAAGACCCTGCGGACTGAGATCACAGCTACAGCTCATTGTGACAGCATTCACAGCAGAATATTTCCCCTGGATTGTCGTCCATTCTTCTGAGGTATCTGAGAAAATACAGAAATGAGACATTTGCCTAGAATAGAATAGAAAGCCTCCAGTCATACATGCACACGGGTCCACATAAATTGTGCTTATTTTGGTATATATCAGTTTAAACATATGTTTTGGTAACTCAAAAGAACCATCTCATTGAGATGGTTGTTTTGAGTATCCACAACATATATCTTGATTGAGATATAAGAAAATAAATTTCTAATAGCACACCCTTTTCTAAAGGCTTGGAAAATGTATTATGGCAAACTGCTAAAAGAACTATTTCAAGCTTGTTAACACTAGTCAGAGTTGTCACATTTGGCATCATGTTGTAGCAGTTTGCGTGATGAGTGTTGCTTCTAAATTGGTCAACTAAACACAAGCTTTTTCACAGGTTTAGATAAACAAAAATTTTCAGCGTAAAATTGTAAATGTTTTCTTACCCATCAATTTTAACATATGTTTTGGGTGCTCAAAAGAACCGTCTCATTGAGACGGTTCTTTTGAGTACCCACAACATATGTTTTGGTTGAGAAATAAGAAAATTAATTTTTCGTTTCATACTCTTAACTAAAGTCCTGCTTTTTCGTTGCTGTTGCTTTAATGTTTATGTCAAGTCAATAGCTGTAGACACGTTGAGATGGTGATTAACTGAACCACGCCTTTACAGGGCATGGCCATACCAAATCATTAACTCCTTTCCCACCACTCACTACAATTGTGGTCTGCTCACAGGAGGCACTGTGTTGTGGCCTTGAGCAAGACACTTTATCCTCTATTCCACCCAGGATACATCCCTGAATAAGTTGTTTACTGAGATGTAAGGCATCAACAAAACAAACCTTGCTTAAAGGAATTTTTCAGTGATATCACAATGTTCAGTAATCTATTTTAACACTGTTCCTGGTTAGTTCCTCATAGGTTTTCTAAGAACTAAAGTGTATTCATTCTTTCCCCAGAAACTGAATCAGCGGTAATGAGAGAGTTAAGTGGCCTAGACACTATGAGGTTCAAACTCACAACACCTTTATTGCAGTACACATTGGCGAAAGTAGAAATTTCCAAAATCTTGAATTAAAAATTCAAAACTTAAAACTGACAATATGACTACAAATTAAATATGTAAATTAAGCCTCAATGGTTAATTGCCTTTAGATTGTCAGAAATTTACCAATGAAGCTGTTTTAAGCAGCCTAGTTGTTTTGGGATTTTTTTTATCATGAATTAAGGAATAATCCTGAAAACTTTCACCAATGAGTACACAGAAGTCCAATGACTAATCTAACTACTGACTGGGCTATACCGATCGGAATAATCGATTTAGCATTACACCTGAGTACTCGTACCTGTTTGTATTTCAATACTATCAGTATCTCTGCCAGCAGAGACATCGTCTGTTGTTTGACTAGATGGCGTAGAAGATGAACTGCAAGTTTCACACCTGAAAGTATATTAGGTGGGACTGAAAATAAGAAAGTGTGCTTTTTATCAAACTTTACATCACATACTCATATACAGATATACTTATGGATACATAAGATTACCAGCAGATGACAATTACCAAGCTGGGAAAGAGTCGGGCCTGATCTGGATCCAAACTGTTTGACACTCTGATAATATTCCTGAAAGAATTTTTCGGAACAGAATAATTTGGAAAAATCAGCAGACGACAAAAAAGCAGGAAATATTTCCCAGGGAGCAAAGAGTTTAAGCTGTTAGGGTGTCCTCCGCTATAAACTACCAAATAAACATTTGAGAAAGTTCATGAGATTTTGGTACTTTTATCATTTGCTTATTAACTTTCTAAACATGCATCCAGTGGTGCTAGCTTCCTAATTTTTGACAGCCTTCATCTACTTCCCTACTTTGAGCCTGCAAGCAGTGATGGCTTGGGTGAGACTGTGCACTGACACAGGCTAGTCTTTGCATTTGCTAGTCCCTAATGGTATCCCATGTGCTGGCCAATTTGATTTTGTTTGTTTGATTTCATTCTTTACAACCCATCAACAATCTTTCAGTTATGTAGGGACATGTCTTCCTGGGTTGAACCAGTACTAAGCTAAGATTAATGTGTCTTGCTCAAGGACACAACACAGTGACGCCGGTGAGGCTTAACCCCGTGGCCCCTCCGTTTCAAGTCAAGCACTCTATCACTGAGCCACTGTGCTCCCTGGCCAATAGGAATTATCAAAAGCATAAATGTAATCATTAACTAGTGTATTGAATTTTAAAAAAAATTCTGAAAATAGTATAGCACCAAAAAGAAGATCTAAATTTATGCTGACTGATCAACCCTTTCCATCCGAATATTTTGGGTTAACACAGCAAAATTCCTAAGAAAGGTTTGAGGAAAATCAAGAAGACTGCTATACATACCCTGTGTAACATTTGTCTTTGTCATAAGGAGTACTATCTGTATTCTCTGACAATCGAAACTTTAACTCTCCAGAATATGATCTGTTCGCTAGGAATGTTTTCGTACCTGATCAAATAGAAACAGAGAAGTTCACTCTTAACTCAAAACCATTTTCCTTAATATTGCATATTTTTTATCATCTGCACTTTTATTTTAAATTAAAGTTTTCCTTTTTCAAAAAGTTCTTTCAGGAATACCATGATTCATCAGTGTCAAACAGTTTGGATCCAAATCAGGATCGACGTTTGTCGGGCCTGATCTGGGTTTAAATTGTTTGCAAAGGTTATCAACAGACAACAAAAATGGGGAAGGCTTAATTTATTGAAAAGTTTTGTGGCATTACCTGCTTTTGAACATTTTCTCTATCGGTAAAAAAATCCAAATGCATGCTTTTTTTGGACAAAAGTCCCAGGCAAACATTGTAGTCTCAGAACGGACAACCCAGTCTGATCAATGTCAACACTTTTTCCTCCAACTAGCAATTCGTCAATGAAAAATTTGTTAAACCAAAATTTGAAATGACAACATGTAAGAAAAAAAAACCTAAATCAAGCTAGTCTAAAATTTGTCTTGCCCACCTTCATATGGGCCTCTCTGCGAGAAAACCTGTTGGGGTATTTGCATGCAAATATCAAAGATGCTGACAGCCTGCATATCCATGCAGTCTGATCAACACCTTTGTTTTAAGCTCACTGCAAAGTATGATAGCTAAACATGCATCATGCAAAATTTCATTATTCTAGCTAGCAGACTGGTTTGAGTCTCAATTGGTCAGAAACCCTGAAAACAGGTTTTTTCGTGACCAGGCCCATATCATAGTGATGACTTGTACTATACTTCGTTTTGATTCATTGAAAAATAAGAGTTGTTCTAAATACAAGTTACACATGTCAAACATGTCCCTTCACGTAATGGAAAAATCAAAACCCCCTTACCTGACCAATCATATCTCTTTGGTCCCATCCATCTCTTGTTCTCGCTATCTTTCAACAGGTCCCCGAGGTAGCCATAGCCACATACTGTTACACTGTATCTATTAAACTGTCCCTACGTGTAAATTATCAAACCCCTTACCTGACCAATCATATCTCTTTGGTCCCATCCATCTCTTGTTCTCGCTATCTTTCAACAGGTCCCCAAAGTAGCCATAGCCACATACTGTTACACTGTATCTATTAAACTGTCCTTACACGTAAATTATCAAACCCCTTACCTGACCAATCATATCTCTTTGGTCCCATCCATCTCTTGTTCTCGCTATCTTTCAACAGATCCCCCAGGTAGCCATAGCCACACACTGTTACACTGTATCTATTAAACTGTCCCTATGTGTAAATTATCAAACCCCTTACCTGATCAATCGTATCTCTTTGGTCCCATCCATCTCTTGTTCTCGCTATCTTTCAACAGGTCCCCAAAGTAGCCATAGCCACATACTGTTACACTGTATCTATTAAACTGTCCTTACACGTAAATTATCAAACCCCTTACCTGACCAATCATATCTCTTTGGTCCCATCCATCTCTTGTTCTCGCTATCTTTCAACAGGTCCCCGAGGTAGCCATAGGCACATACTGTTACACTGTATCTATTGAACTGTCCCTACACGTAAATTATCAACCCCCTTACCTGACCAATCGTATCTCTTTGGTCCCATCCATCTCTTGTTCTCGCTATCTTTCAACAGGTCCCCGAGGTAGCCATAGGCACATACTGTTACACTGTATCTATTGAACTGTCCCTACACGTAAATTATCAACCCCCTTACCTGACCAATCGTATCTCTTTGGTCCCATCCATCTCTTGTTCTCGCTATCTTTCAACAGATCCCCGAGGTAGCCATAGCCACATACTGTTACACTGTATCTATTAAACTGTCCCTTCACATAAATTATCAAACCCCTTACCTGACCAATCGTATCTCTTTGGTCCCATCCATCTCTTGTTCTCGCTATCTTTCAACAGATCCCCGAGGTAGCCATAGCCACATACTGTTACACTGTATCTATTAAACTGTCCCTACGTGTAAATTATCAAACCCCTTACCTGACCAATCATATCTCTTTGGTCCCATCCATCTCTTGTTCTCGCTATCTTTCAACAGGTCCCCGAGGTAGCCATAGCCACATACTGTTACACTGTATCTATTAAACTGTCCATTCACATTCACAGAGTTTACATCTATTCCAACACTATCACCTTAAATTGAATTAAAACATTCAAAAGCTACATTATACAAACGAAATAGGGTATTAATGTGCCTTAACATTGTCTTGCGAGGTTTTTTTAAACAGAATACTAGTCTTCAGACGATGGTACACCATCGCAAATAACCGCTTTTTATCTAACAAGAAATGCATTTACAAGAAAATACATGATTTTGATCTTGACCCCAAGATCAAGGTCACATAAAATGTTGCCTAGTATGATGCAGTATCCTCTACATCATGTGACCTATGCACTTGCAAAGTTTGAAGTTGCTTCATCCAATGGTTAAGGAGATGCATTTACAAGAAAATACATTATTTGACCTTCAACTTTGATGTCAAGGTCACACAAAATGTTGCACAGCATTCTCTACACCTGCAAACTTTGTAGTTGCTATGTCTAACAGTTTATGAGGAGATACATTTACAAGAAAATAAACTATTTGACCCTTAACTTTGCAGTCAAGGTCACACAAAACATTGCCCAGTACCCTCTACATTACAACCTAAATCGTGAAAAAACCTTCGTTAAGAGGCCATATTATTTTGGACTGGACAACTTGTTGAGGTTAGAAATCATACGCAAGTTCCAGAAACAGACCGACATGAACAATTGAGGTATCACTAAAAACTGAAACCATTCTTCATGCAATAATGCATCCGTTTACTTAACTGCAAACAAGCCAAAATTAACAAAGTTTGAGTGTAGCACTAATCGAACATTGACAACAGAAGTAGACTGGTTCATAAAAAAAAAAAATCAGAAAACCAGCAAATCTGGATAATAATACTCAAGGATATCGAAACCGACTGTAACCATTAATCGTACACGACATGCGGATATTGTATATCAATAAATTACTAGTGAATTACATATTTTGGTAACATTATGAAATGACACCCATGATTAAGTCATTTAAATGGCAAAATCTTGATGTTTCACACACAAAAAACACTCAATTTCAAAAATAATTTTAGCTTCATATGATAAATTGAATCTAACATTTGTGCTCCTGTATTATTGAATTTATTAACTAGTAGACAATAATTTAAATGCTTGGCATAGCCTCACATTTTATCACTTTTCCTCAACTTGCTTAATAAATTCAATAATACATGAGCACTCATGTAAGATCTTCAATTTACTGGGCCTTGTAGCGCAATCCATAGAGATTCCTATTGCAGATCCAGGGGTGGTAATTAACCACCCTGTAGTCCAATGGACTTTTCCATAAAGTTTGGTATATTTCAGTCAGGATGGTCCATTGTATAAAAATTATACATGTATATATATTTAGGGGTTGTAGGTTATAAGTTAAAAAGATATTGTATTTCTTTCTCTGAAGATCAATTTTGTATCAGCAAACAATGCAGACAATGGTGAAATGCTGCATGATCGAGCATTTCATCTGGGTCTTCACTGTTTGCCAAAGTACCCGTTTAGGTGTTTCCTGTCTTTAAAGGTTTTACTTACCAAGAATAATATGTAATGTAGAAGTCACTGGATCACCTACACCATTCGTTGTGTGTGCTATTGTGTCTGTTGAACCTGTCAATGAGAAAGTCATAGCATTAATGAAGCTTCAAAGTTTGTTTGTTTGTTTGATTTGATTCTTTACGTCCCATCAACAGTCTTTCAGTTAAACAGGGACGAGTCTTCCTGGGTTGAACCAGTACTAAGCTAGGATAAATGTGTCTTGCTCAAAGACCACAATGCAGTGACGCCGGTGAGGCTCGAACCCGCGACCCCTCAGTCTCGAGTCAAGCACTATACCGCTGAGCCACTGCGCTCCCTGTAAAGTAAGACTCAACTAGAAATGAATTTATGGTACCTATCACATGATGCCTAAAGTCATTCTTTAAACATACAAGAGCAGCTATTTGTGGGTTTTGCATAGGGCCACTTAAGCAAATTTAATTAAGCAGCTATTTGTAGGTTTTGCATAGGGCCACTTAAGCAAAAATATTCAGCGTAAAAGTGTGAATATTTTCTTATCCATCAGTTTAAACATGTGTTTTGGGTACTCAAAAGAACCGTCTCTTTGAGACGGTCATTTTGAGTACTCACAACATATGTTTTGGTTGAGAAATAAGAAAATAATTTTTAGTTGCGCACTCTTATCTGGGGGCCTGGGTTTTTGCCTGAGCCTTCAACTTCATCCCTACTATGTGAATGACTACATTTTACACACATCAGACACATCTAATGATCAATATGGCAAGACAAAGGCAGCTGAAAATTTAGGGGAAATATTGTGGTTGGCTAGCTACAGTATCTGTTTTATAATAGTAAATACATGCAACAGGATATAGACATTCAGTAATTTTTTGTGCAATCTCATATCTTCGAATTGATAATTTATGAGCCTCATCACAATAAAACATGTCTTCGAGACTTGCAACCAGGGATAAAATTCAATCCAGCCTGCTCAGCTACAGAGACTAGCTAGAGTATTGAAATTTAGCTCAGCAAATTTAGCTTCAAGTATAATACTTTCCAATGAATGACAAAGGCACTGATTAGACTGCGTGGATGCACAGGCTGGTCTGTGCTTTTGTTGTTTGCCTGTGATAAAATCAGGTTTTCTCAAGTCCAGGCCCTTATACTGCAATAAAATACATGAGGAGTGTTATTTGTAGTACTTTACTACCTGGTCTGTGTCACAAATGAAAACTGAAAGCCCTGGTTACATTACGGAAACAAAAATAATTGTTGCTCTATTATTTTCCTAAACCAATTGACTAAGTTAGTCGCTCCCATGCATTGTTATACATTATGCTATCTACGAGGGGTGATAGATAAATTCGAGAATTTTCTAAATTATGTAAATACTGTTAGAGGTACTTACAAATAAAGTTCATTCCTTTTCAAAGTAAGACCCCTTCGCTTTAATGCACTTGTCCTATCTTTCCACCCACGTGCGTAACACGTGCTGCCGGCCGTCACGTGTCACCGTTCGAAGCGCCACCGTTATTGCAGTACCTACCTCTCTGGACTCGAATTTCCTTCCACGAAGGTGATCTTTTACGGTTGGAAACAGAAAGAAGTCACAAATAGCCAAATCTGGACTGTACGGTGGGTGTTGAAGTGGTTCTATATTTAAATCGCTCATAGTTTGCTTTACAACACGACTGACATTTACTGGCACATTATCTTGGTGTAGAATGAATCCTGACCTGTACAATTCCGGGGACTTATCTCGGATAGCTCTTCGGAGTTGTTCTCGTAGTACACCGGAATAGTAGTCACCATTTACAATAGTTTTGTCAGGTACCATATGATTGAGTACAATTCCCTTCGTATCACAGTATATTATTGACATTACTTTGCCAACGGACTTCGAAAGGCGTGCTTTTACAGGTGAAGGGGACAAAGTATGCTTCCACATTGAGCTTTGTTGCTTACTTTCGGGCTCGAAGAAATGAAACCATGTTTCATCACATGTTATCACTTTATTAAGAAATGAATCACCTTCATCCGACAATCTCTGTTGAAGTTCTGTGCATATTTGTACCCTAACCGTCTTCTGTTCTGGAACAAGCAGTCTAGGCACCCAACGTGCACAAACCCTTCACATTTCAAGTACATTTGTCAGAATATCTTGAGCAGTCCCATAACCAATGTAAAAGTTCTCACCTACCTGCCGAACAGTAATTCGCCTATCTTCTATTGCAGCAATTCTTTTGTCCGTACTTACTGTTACTTTTCGGCCGGAGCGGGGGTCATCTTTCACATACTTTCTACCGTCATTGAATCGATGAAACCACTTGTGAATACAACTATTTGTGAAACAAGAGTCCCCGTAAACTTTTTGCAGGTCTTCTTTAATTTCGGGCATATTCTTTCCTAATTTTACATAGAATTTAATAACAGTACGCTGTTCGTGAACCACCTCATCCGCCATTTCTCGACGATGCGCTTTTACCGTGACGTCATAAATGTGACGTCAGGGTATTAGTTCTGACGTCATGAGGACCTCACGTCGTCAAAATGTTCCTAATTGATATTTCAGCATGTTGCCAAAGTAATAAGGTTGCAAAGATCAGGAATCGATACAATCAAGTACCACACCTGACCCAGGATACCAATGGGAAAGTGACAAACTCACAGAAGACACCACAAACGAGAGCCAAGAGGTCAGCCCTTTCCCAGCAGGTGACCACAAAGCACATATAAACAGACGCGCACAAAACATAGCAAACACAAGACAGAACAAAAACATAAAGTTTCATTAACCTATGCCTAATTCAGCGTCTAATATTAAAGAAATTCTCGAATTTATCGATCACCCCTCGTACATTATGCTGTCTCGTGCATTGTATATGTTTTTCAACAATGAGCTTCTTAAATCTGAATTAGATTAAAAAAATATTCAGAAATACCCAGATTACATAGTTAACTACATGTACACCTACCTGCAGGAATGATACCAATCCTGACACCAGGTGAGATGGGTTGATGGTCGTGGGTCTGTAGTACGTCTGCTTCCTTCAACTGTCGATTCAACAAACCGTTCAGGATTTCTGAGAAAATACCATCACCTCCAACACACACAAGACTGAAAATAAATAATACATTTTAGATGATGCAGAACCTCTCTATAAAAGTTCACTTGGGCCATAGCCTGGCTATCAACTAATCCTTAAAGCGTCAAGAAAAAAATGCATCTGAACATGTAGTCTGCTGAAGTCGTCTGCTGCAAAAATTGCCTAACATTACCGACGTATTAAGTATAGAAGCAAACAGCGTGGACCCAGAACAGACTGCTCCTATAGGAGCAGACTGAACTGGGTCCACACTGTTTGTCATAGAGGCTTCTTAAACATTTCAGCAGCCGAGAAAAGCATACGACTTTTGTTGCGATTGGCGCATTAAGGGCTAAGTTTACTTGACAACCAATAAAAAAATTTGTTACAGCAACACTGTTTAAAAGAGTTATTATCAGAGGATAAAAGTTGCTGCTAGCAAGGAAAGAGTTAAGGAGGATGTAGTAAACACCATCAAGTTCTAGATAGGAGCCCGCCATTAAAAATAAATTTTCGTATTTATCAAACAAAACATGTTGTGGGTATTCAAAAGAACTGTCTCAATGAGACAGTTCTTTTGAGCACCCAAAACAAATGTCTAAAACTGATGGATAAGAACAGTTATGCTGAAAAGATTTGTTTAACTAGACCAATTTTAAAAAAAGGATCTATCGTAAGTGTGAGGTTGGGATAGAAAAATAAGTCCCTAGGATCACCGATTGGCATCACGATACTTGGACATTGCATTTACAATACGCAGTGAGTGCACTGTATATATACTGTCACTCACAAGGGACAGATTTTTCTATCCCATCCTCACACGAATAATGGATTCTTTTTCTTGCTCACCACTAAGTTACACATTTTATATAGGAAAAACATGAAAACGGCTTCCAAAAAAATCCTGAATAGACTCTTTTCACATTGTTAGTGCGCATGCGCCAAACAGTCTCGTTCCGCGTTATCTCCGCGAGATTACACTCGAAGGGGCAACCTTTATACGGCTGCCTATGCATTACACGATGGAATATGAAAAACGGTGTAAAGAAAAATAAATTCGCAAATAAATATTAGACTTACGTTAAAAATAAATGATAAATGTAACAATTTGAGATATTAATTCAAATATTCTGAATATCTGAGATCAAAATAATTGATTTCAAAGCATCCAAGACTGACTTTTTCCGAATGAGGCCAATGAGCGGGTGAATTTCAGCAGTGGTCATATGTTATATCATATCAATAATTTCCTTCAATACTATGCGTATGCGAGCAGTGAAGAGTCTGGTAAACTTCGTACTTAAAATTTACATTCCATACCGGATACGAAGACGGACCTGCTCCTTTGTTGTTTACATGCACAAAAGTCAGGTTTTCTCGCGTCAAGGCCCTTTCCAATATGTACTAATATGCATCCGGTCCTTTAATACTACGCCCGGGGGCCCTTTAAAGCCAATCAAACATAGCACACGTAATTCGACGGCATGATTGATTTATGAAGTGAGATGTCGCTTTCTTTAATTGGTACTTATAGACGCCAATAGATACCCATGCGATCTGGTGTTTTAGAAAAAAATCGAGTCTTCATCTACATCCATTACTTTTGAGTGCATGCAGCGATGATTCTCGCGAGCCTGCGCATGAATGGACGTTGTGTAGAAATGATGGAATTTATAGGTCTATAAATAGAGGTATCTACTTAAAGTTTTCGACATATATCGCATATGCTTAGTCATTATGCGCATGCTGGTAGCATGCAGTACCATGCATGCTTATCTGGTGGGGCTAGAAGCCTTAGATCTAATTTCTGCCTGAGCCGCCCTGTCTACACGCACCGCCTTTTTAGTTTGTGTGCACACGGACACAACAATGGATCCGAGGTGTGTGTGAGCAGCGAATGTCCTGGTGAGAGTGTACAGACTCGTCTGCGTTGTTGATGTTCGCATAACAGTCTCGTTTGTTTTATTAATGCATGTATTTCAAATAATTTATGCGATTCGTGCCTGAAGAAAACGCCGATTTTAGCTCGCTATCAAAGTATATTTTTCACTAATTAAAGTGAAAAAAATCACGGAAGACTTATAAAATGTACATGAAAACATTAATTTATATTATTTCTAGAACAAGAAATCTCAATCTAGCGTTTAAAGGCCAAATAATCCACTTATTAAGCATCATTATGTGTTTTGACAATGTAACTAATAAGCACTCTGCCCCTTCATTTTCAAAAACGACTTTATCGATTTTCCAATCGAAGAGCGATTGCTAAGGGAGATTACAATGTGAAAGGGGTCTATTCGCTGAGATGTCAGATGTGACATGGTGACGTCATTTAAACATTACAATGAAGTCACAGATCGACATGCAGCCAGCATGTGGTCGACGTGCCGCTATTCGATTTTTATCTTTCCCCCGGGCTGGTACGGATGTGAGATAGAAGTGGTAAAAACAACGGAAAGCCCGATCTGGTGTGCGAGAAAACCTTATCTAGGGCTAATAAATTTCTGCTCCAAGTTCTTATTGCTAATATGGAACAATGAGTCTAAAACATTGTTCAATGCGCTTTCTGATCTGCACCTTATGTCTCTACTTATGTGGCAATAACAGTAATTAGTTTCCACCTGTCCTATAATTATCGCCAGACCCCAGCTGTGAATGTCTTTATTGTTTACTACAAGATGACAAGAATCAATATTCCGCTTATTTCAAAAGCAGCAATATTAACTCGTTCTATAGGCAGGCTAGCCGCAAATTTTGTCATCTGCTGATAACCTTTGCAAACAGTTTGGACCCAGATCAGGACTGACAGAATTGCGGTCCTGATCTGGATCCAAACCATTAGACACTCTGATAATGTTCATGAAAAGTTTATTTTAAAAAAAGTCAGCAGACAACAACAGATGCATGAAAAATTACCCAGCATGCAGAGTTAGAGTGCATAACTTATTCCATCATTAAAGAAAATACCATTTTGCTGTAATTACACTATGGAAATCCCACTCATGGAATGCTAGGCATACATGGAACAAGCAATAATTCAAGTGTACATTTAGTTAAAGTCCATGTTCAAAGTAACAGACTGATGTGGTTAAAGATTCTTCCATAGAAACTAACAACATGACATTCTTCCTAAAAACATTCACAAATTTCTATGCAGATCTAAAGAGTGTACATTCAGTTCAGAATATGTGTATACATTTTATTGTAAGTTAAAAAAAGGGATCTTTTTTCCACCCCTCCCCCTACCCAACCCGCAACCCCACCCCCCAAATGAAACAAACATGTTTTCTCACTTGATGGCTCATAAAAGACACATGCGGATCCAAATTTCGGGGTCCAGGCCCCCACTTCTCAGGGAGGGTGGGGGGTGAGGAGGGATTCTCCTTGAATCTCTTTGAAAGTATGTGGCCAGCCAGGGTTTGAACTCATGACTCCACTATAAATACAGTAGACCAGAGAAGTAAATTTACCAATCCTACATGCTATTGTCTAATAAACAAAGATAAAGACCTGCCTTAACCCTTAAAGCACCAAGAAAAAAAATGCATCTGAAAATGTCGTCTGCTGAAGTTGTCTGCTGCAAATAATTGCTTAGCATTACTGACAAATTAAGTATAGAAGCAAACAGCATGGACACAGAACAGACTGCTCCTATAGGAGCAGTCTGATCTGGGTCCACACTGTTTGCCATAGAGGCTTCTTAAACATTTCAGCAGACGAGAAAAGCAGACAACTTTTGTTGCGATTGGCGTATTAAGGGTTAAACTTACCCATCAATATTTCGGAGATCTAGACTGTGTTCAACCAGGTCTTTCGCATGATTCTGTCTCTGTGTTTCTGGAAAACAAATTAGATATGGTTTCAAAAGTCGAAATAGAACAAGTTACAGGTTCAATCCCCAAGCCCTCCAGGCTTTGTAGCAAAACTTTCAACCTTATCTCGCCATTTTTGTCCTGAAAATGTTGTCTGCTTTTTTATGATCGGACTGCTCTCCTTGGGAAAATCTGATCTGGGGATTCTGGGCTCATATTGTTTGCAATATAAGCTACCTAAGGTCATAAGCAGATGAAAAGGCAGACAACAAAATTTAAGACTGGTGTAACCCCCTAGATAAAACATCCTACGAAAACAGTGTGGATCCTGATCAGATGTGCCCCGCAATCAGAAATGGGTGATTATGTACTATTTACAGTATGCAGTGAGTGCACTGTACATACTGTCACTCTTAGTTGGCCTCTAGGCGTCTAGCCCTTACTTTTCTTGTTAGGAAGTTAGAACTTAATATTGACAGGGGGGGATGGTAACTCAAACAGTAGAGTGTCAAACACATTTCCAAGAATGTTACAAAATTTTATCATAGCTTGAAACTAGTAACAGGCCTCCTGATAAGAGAGCGTACTGGAAAACTATTTTCTTCATTAGTCATCCAAACCATATGTTGTGGGTACTCAAAAGAACTGTCCAAATGAGACGGTTCTTTTGAACAACCAAAACATATGTTTAAACTGATGGATAAGCAAATAATTACAATTTTACGCTCATAGAATTTCCTTATCTGGTTCTATGTAGTAAGGACATAGGCCATATTATTCTGAAAGAGCAAACAAGTTTTCCATTTACTTTATTACTATTTACTTTCTTTGAAAGGGGCTTAAATTTGTATGTAATCATCTAAAGAAAATAGTAGCAACTTGCTTTACTTCCTCGTTTATCTGTCATTTATGTACAGTATCGTATTCAACCTTATGAGCACACCGAATACTTTAAGGGTTGTTTAGTGTTTATGCTATATTGACCAAAAGCTTCAGGGGGATATTGTGATCGCCAACGCCTGTCCGTCTCTCTGTCTGTCCCTTATGCTATCTCCTCATAAACCATTGGACGAAATCCAACCAAATTTGGTGTGTGAGTTACTCACATGAATGGAGCATGCACACATTTTTGGCCCCGCACCCTGGGGCCCTGGGGGAGGGGTCAAAAGATCAAATATCATTAAATTTCAATTACAAAGTCAACTTCGAAAGCGTGGGGATTTGTGATGGCACCCATGATCAACTCCGCTGTTTAGACACAATCAGGTGTTGCAATTTGGTAAGTAATATGGATTTATAGTGTTGGTGAAAAGCAGTGTGGGTCCTGATCAGCTGGCTTCATCAGAAGCCAGCTGATCTGGATCTACACTGTTTTCACAAGATGGTACAAAATTTTGAAAAAAGTGCACTTATTAGGTTGTATACGGTATGTATAGGTATATGTACAAACATTTCACACAGCTTGAAAAGTTGCTAAGGAGGTGAAAATTATGAATTTTCTTCTATTCCCACAAAAACAAAACATATCTTTGGCTACTAGCTGCGAAAGGATTGTGGCAGACACTCCTCGGCCTTGCTTAAAAATATCTTTGGCTAACTCTGATTGCACAATATTTATGAATCAACAAGAAGTATTGTGTTTTTGTAAAACACTATGCCCCCAGCCAAATGCCCTTCAGATAAGTTTTTTTTAGCAATTTATAAAATCTCAGATACCCATTATCATGAGCAAAACCTGTCAGCCCAGAGCAGACTCTGATCAGCCTTGGCATCTGCCCAATTTGATCAGCCTGCATTGTCCACATGCTCAGCTACATATACAATGTACCCATTGAGTGCACAGAAAAACTCTGATTATCTGCAGATATTTTTCAACATAGTTTTTTTCCTAAAATTTTTTTTCTGATTTAACATCAGATAATCAGGGGCGGGCCCGGATCCAAATCAGGCCTGACATTCTGTTGGGCCTGATCTTGGTTCAAGCTGTTTGCAAAGACCATAAGCAGGTGACAAAATTCAATAAACCCATTGCCTGCTAGTGTTGTCTGCTAATATATACCTTTGCAAACAGTTTGGACCCAGATCAGGATAGACAGTTACGTGGAAACTCTCTTACCATTATCCTGTTAGAATTTTTTTAATCATTTGCATGTAAAAATAATTGAGCCAGTGCATGAGATTTCCAACAATGTGGTATGTGCGTCAAGCAAAGCCTCAGATCAGCCTGCGCATATGCACAGTCTGATCAGAGCCTTTGCTAGTCGCTTGAGTATTCTATGAATGTTAAGCTACTGACTGAACACCATTTGGAAATTCTAAGCTTAAAAGGAAGCTGCAAAGGCTCGTCCGAGTCTACACATGTCAAAATGCCACATTGTTGGAAATCTCATGCGGCACTGGCTCAATTAGCAGGCAAAGATCTAGGTAATATTATCTGAAACCTCTCTATACAGGAGTGCATCCCGTTATAGTTCTACACTGTGAGTGTGCTCTAATGTTCCAGTTTTGGGACATCAGGCTACCTGAGTTAGTGCATATGTTTTCGCTTGTTTTCATAAGCAAGTTATGTGAAAATTAATTCTTTCACTGCATTTACTATCAGGTGAAAAAAACAGAAACCTGACTCATATAATGCAGGTGAAGGCTATAAATATAAATTTAATGTTTCTCATGCCCCATCCCATATCCCCTGAAAAATGTTCCTTCTAGCGATGACTTTTCTTCTCTGCTGATAACAGTTTGGACCTAGATCAAGACCGACGTTCTGTCGGTCCAGATCTGGATCCACACCACTTGACACCCTGAAAGTCAGCAGACAACAAAAGCATGAAAAATCATTCAGCATGCAAAGAGTTAATCAGCTTGAAATTATGGAACTCCAGAATTTTGTAAAATTATTCAGCTTTTGGTTCCAATAAGTGATGACAATACACATTTATAATATGCCAGTGTCACATGTAAAGTGCTTATGTCATTATGATTTACAGTGAAATTGTTCTAAAATTTCAAACACTTTTCCTCTTCTGTTCTTAAAAAAAATGTCGGCATTCAGGGCTGGAATTCACAAAATGCATGTCAGAAGACCCTGATCATACTGCTTCTTCATAACTGGTTTTTTTTTTTCCTAAATTATAAATAATTTCTATGTTTTAGATATTTATGATAAAATTTAAATATAAGCAATAGATTCAAGTTCTGGTCTGTTCATGGAATCATGAATACTTTGGGTCTCTTGCAATGTTTATGAAGCCCTTTGGGCTGACACTTACTTTGCAAGAGACCCGAAGTATTAATGATTCCAAGAACATTCCAAAAATCAAATTTATTTGTTAAATATTTTCAGGACAAAGAAAATATGAAAATGCGCCAAAAATGGTGATTTCTCAAAGCATGTGCTTTGAACCGTTAGATTTCTTAAATAGCATGGCCTATCCTAGTAAATGTTTTGAAGAGAAACTATGAAATCATTTAGCTTGGCCTTACCTACAAAAACAACATCACATGAGTTCAGTTACACGATAAAAAGGACTGTTTGCATATCGAGAAAAGGTACCCTGTCTTGAGTCTTTCAAGGCCATTGAGTAACCAGACACTTATATCAAAGAACAAACATAATGATGTTATATTTGCTCAGTTTTTTAATATGATTGATCATTTTCTTCAGGTATATTAAATCTTTTTTAATTAAAAAATCAGACATTTTTAACACCTATTAGGTGTGGCTAATATCTAGGTTACTTGGTGGTAGTATTATAGATTCAAATGTCAGAATGAACTTCAATGAATGTCCTGTTAACCTATTGAGTCCCCTCTCCCCCTCATTATAATACTCAGTTGAGCATGAAATTTCAACTTCCCATAAAAACTAAAATGCTGAAAACTAAAAACTAAAAGAAATCTAGGTCTCAGATGTAGAATTTATCCTGCTGAAAATAAAACACCAACAATTATTTTGTTGGCATTTTAACTTTCTACCAAAATACACCTGCCAAGGTAAACAAGTCATAACAGACTTTTTGATACGGTTCCACTACAGGGGTGAGAGCCACAAGGTTTTCCATTCAGCTGGTAACAAATTGTAATCTATGCCAATTTATGTTATTATTCATTCAAACTTGCAGGGAATTATGTAAAGCACAACACATTCTGGGAGATATTTTTGGGAAAATAAGGCTTGATATTTCATGTTTTGTCTGTATAATTGAAATATCAATTCCTGTTTAGTTTTTATAAGAAGCAAGAACTGAAAATGTCATCCGCTGCAGATTAGGCGAATGAACTCTACGGTGACACTGACACTTTTTTGTGTAATTTCGTCCTTAATTTACAATATAAAACCGGCTACCAGCTTCTATTTCATAACAGATAGACAGGTAGATAAAAAAAGAAGTTTGCCTATGGTCCTTGTAATGAGAAAATCTGATTTTGTTACATGCGAACAACAAAGGTGCAGACTAGATTGTACATGGTCAGTCAGTATTTTTATTCATTATCTGGAAACTATTAGCTACAATGTAGATAAAAACTCCATATTTTAGCTAATTTCTGTAGCTAAATCTTAAGCAGGTTGGGTTGAGCCTTACAAGCCCTAAAGAGACTAAAGACAGTTTCTTGTGTCGAGGCCTATATTATATTTCAGATAAATACATTCAATACCTCTGATAAATTTTTTTATGCAAAACAGATCTCTACTGCTAGTTAGTTTTAATATAACAGTCACAGATTTAACCATCCTTTCCTTCTATTGTGCCAGCACACAAGATTATGGTACTGTTGCATCAAAGCCTTCGAATAGGCGCAAGTCTTGCCAGAGCCTTCGTAATAGTGATTTTTAGGAGACTGGCCTTAAAATTTTATAAGTAGGTCAATATATTTTACAAGAGGGCCCTCGGGCCTGGGCGGCTCACCTGAGAACGACTGTTTATAAAGGTAAATTTTGTATAGGAAAGCATAGTCACCTTAAGTCTAGCTTTGAATTTTGATAGATCAGCAGTTTCATTAATTTTGTTGACAAAATTAACAGGATGTAGAACCTCAACTTTATATGAGTCTAAGGAAAATGTGTAAAATCTGAGGAGTGGCCGTTTTTGACCATTTAACAAATTTGGTAGAGGTTCACTACATAATATCAAGGCTTTAGGCCTAGCGGTTTCAGACATGATTTTTTATGATTTCCCTATATAAGCCAATGCAAAACAAATGACCTCCAGCACAGGGCCACTTTTGGACCCAGGGGCATAATTTGATCGAACCCATTTGATTTTTTTGTTTGTTTGTTTTGTTGCTTTACGTCCCATAAGTCAACAGCTATGGTCATGGCAGGATGGTCAGTTCACCTTACCACACTTTTTTCCTGGGCAAGCTAGAATTAGCGGTTAACCTGAGTACTTCGTGCACATACTTTGCTTGAAACTGACAACAACCCTTCTTGAATGATTCAGCGGAAGGGAGGAGAATGTCTGTAGAAATTATTGCATGATCAATCTCCACGAAAGTATGGGATAGGGCCGGGATCAAACTTGCAACCCCAGGATTTGCAGTGAGACACCCATCTGTAGCCAGACACTTAACCGACTGCGCTACATGGCCCGGTCAAACTCATTTGAAATAAGAGAAATTAAACACTATAATAAATGTACCCAGAATCAAGGGAGAAAACTCCACTTACATCAAGAAAGATAACCGCAATTGCAAGTGTTGTCTCCCTTACAAGATTTCAATTTAACCCAAGTATATTGGGTCCGAGTTTCAATGCACTATAGTCATTTGTAACCACTGCACCTCCACCTACAGGAAATGGTGGGGAACCGAAAATTTCCAGGTAAAAGGCAAGGGACCATCCCATGGAAATTGCTTTTTACAATGTAAATGATAAAATTCCTTGGGGGTATTATGTCCTCAAATTTAAAACTTTATGGAGCTTCAGACTACATTTATTTTTCTATTTCTCAGATTTCTCCCATGTATTTCCACAACCTCTTGAAGTGCTACCTTACTTCAGCATCTTGAAGTACCGTAATACGCACATGTACTCCACCAGTCTTCGCTCTCCTTTCATTTACTGCATGTTAATAAGTTAAACAAACCCACAACCTCCAAGTCCGAAAGAGGATTATATCATGGGTGGATCCAGAGGGGGGGACAGGGGATCAGGAACCCCCCTGAAAAATCACAAAAATATAGGGTTTCTCTGCAATACTGGTCCGGATCCCCTGAAAAATCACAACCCTACCAAGCCAGAATTCAATGTTGGGCCATCATCGGCCTGCCAGCGAAACGCCATTTATATGGCATTTCGCTCGCGGGTCGATGATGGCCCATTTAAAGCGGTATTTGTATCCTCTATCCTCTTATCAACTAAAAAAAAACGATTTCAAATTTGGTCCCCCTCTGATCCGCGCATGTATATATTTATGAAACTTTAAACGTAGGACTCCCAATTTCCACCAGTATTTCAGTTGGCAGCCCTCTGCATGTTTGTTTGATTTGATTCTTTAAGTCCCATCAACAATCTTTCAGTTATAAAGGGACGGGTCTTCCTGGGTTGAACCAGTACCAAGCTAGGATTAATGTTCTTGCTCAAGGAAACAATGCAGTGACGCCGGTGAGGCTCGAACCAGCGGCCCCTCGGTCTTGAGTCAAGCACTCTACCACTGAGTCACTGCGCTCCCTCCCTCTGCATGTGCAAGAGAGCTGCATGTGCAAGAGTACTAATTTCATGACCTACATAAAATCCCTATTCATGAAGATGTGAACTATGGGGAAATCCTGAAATGCATACAGAGCAATTCTTTTGTATTAGGGGCTTTTTGCATACATCGCATGTTGTATACTTCATGCTATTTTTAGCTGTGAACTAATTTTGGTACCTACAGCTGTTTTTGCACCTTTAACATGCCACATGAAAAAAACCTTTTAACAATAATATGCAGAATGCATTGACCTAAGTTAGTTACAAATGCATGCAGTGTTGTGTGTGTCTTCCCCATGCTTCAATATAAACAAAACACTAAAGAATCTGCACCCCTAAGACGGAGGCTCTTACAGGAATTCACAAAGCATCAAGTTCACACATTTAAGTGTCAAAGGACCCCTTTTCGAATGCTAAGGCTGTCTGTCATGTGAGCTACAATAACAATACATTTATGTTGTTTTCCATTCAACACTTTCCATCTCCAGCTAAAAGGTAAACAAAGCTAAATTTTTGCATTTTTTGCAAAATAGCATATTTTATGAGTATTTTTGGAACCCCCTCCCTAAGGCAATTCCAGTGGGCACCAATAAGAGGTGTCTTTCTGCATTAGAATGAATATTCATTATAAATAATAACCCAAATTCATGTTTTATCTGGATCAC
This sequence comes from Loripinus fragilis, assembly GCA_964019695.1. NCBI lineage: Eukaryota > Metazoa > Mollusca > Bivalvia > Lucinida > Lucinidae > Loripinus > Loripinus fragilis. The sequence continues at coordinate 39,530,519 of OZ026520.1, read as the reverse complement.
TGCTTGACCTATTTAAGAAACCACATGAGAAGCTAGGAATCAGCTGATCAGGTGATCAAAATATTGCTGTAATCAACCTTTAACCTTCAATTGCTGAATAAATTAGCATATACTACAAACACAGATCCACCTGCATGAATAAATTAATGAATATTAAAATGGCGGATCTGCAAACAGTGTATATCCTGATCAGCCAGCTTCAACATGAAGCTGGCTGATCTTGATCTACACTGTTAGCAAAGACAGGCATTTTTGCTGACTCAGCTGGACAAGGGATGTCTGGACAGTGTGGACACCATGACCTTGTATATTATATGGGCCTCGTCGTGAGAAAACCTGTCTTCGGGGTTTCCGATAAAGCGAGTTTCAAACCAGTCTCCTCAGCTACAGAGACTAGCTAGAAAGTTCAAATTTCACCTGTAGCAAGTTTACATATGATACTTTCCAGAAAGCGAATAATAAAGGTGTTGATCAGACTGCGCGGATGTGCAGGCTGGTCTGCGCCTGTGTTGTTCGCAAACCCCAGAAGACAGGTTTTCTAGCGTTCTGGCCCATATTTGCCATGTGACTCACTCAGGCCACTTTGAGCCACTTTGTTTGATTGACCAGTGACATGACCAGAAGTTTGTAGCAGGATTGGCAAAGCCTGTCCGAACAAGAAAATTGTCACCTGACCTATGATTGATTAATTACCACCTAAATTTTGCAGCAGACATTTTATCTCTGTGTTTAGCAATAAAATAATGCACAAGTCATTTATAACCTGTGACTGCCCCCTATAATGCCCCCCCCCCCCTACTATGGCCTAAAGAGAGCAGGGTGATGAACAACCTCTTGAGTCCCCCCCCACCCCCCCCCACCCCTCCTCCACAGTGCTGGATATTGTAGAGAGTGGGGCATGGTCCCTGTAATTTATTATGCCCCATCATTCACCCCTAATGGTTACAAATGACTATAGTGTATAAGGCTTGAAATTTCAACTTATATTAAACTTCAAATTTCAAGCCTTATTTTCTCCGAAAATGAAGAAATGACCCACACAATTTGTCGTTCACAACTTGATACATGTACTACAGGCTATAAAAATTAAAAATCAAATAGTTTGAAAATTTTATTGACTCTCATGCAGATTATCAGGTGTGTTTAATTTGACTATCTTTAGTACCATAATATAGGTCCAGATAAGTTAAAAATTATTATTTTTCTCTTATTCACCAGTTTAAACATGTGTTTTGGTTTCTCACAATCGTCTCATTGAGACAATTCATTTAAGGACCAACAACATATGTTTGGGTTTAGAAATAAGAAAATTAATTTTGAAAAGTATCTTAACAACATGTAATTTCTTGTCCTATCAGCAGATATGTTGTGCATTAACTCTTTTGCATGCAGGCTATAAAACTTTTCATGATTTTTTGCTATCTGCTGATTTTTTTTTCAAAATTAGCATTTTTGAAAAATTCTTTCAGGATTAGAGTGTCAAACATCAAACAGTTTGGATCTAGATCAGGCCTGACATTTTATCAGGCCTGATCTGAGTCGAAACTGTTTGCAAAGATTATCAACAGAAGACACCAGTTCAAAATAAACATTTTCAAAAATATCTTTCACGAATACCATCAGAGTGTCAAACAGATCAGACCCGGCATTTTATCCAGCCTGACTATTTGCAAAGGTTTCAGATAAGTAGGGTGCACTAGTTAATTATGTTACCTATTTGTTACCCCACTCATCGCCATATCCTATGGCCTGTATAGAGGGAAGTTCCCTCCATTTATTATTGATGAGACACTGTAACTCGAGCCAGAGGTTGTACTGCACACCCGATCCTGCAGGGGAACCCCCAATTTATGTTGTATACATTGTACATGCAATTAAAAGGTTGTGGGGTGGTGTATACCAAGTTTCAAAGTCATGGGGCAGAAGAGCTTTGCTTGGCAGCCATCTTGGTCATATCACCTGCGTCCCTTAGATACCAAATGAGCCGCAGCATGAGATTTCCAAAAATTTGACATTTTGACAAGTGTAGACTCGGATGAGCCTCTGCAGCCTCCTTTTAAGCTTAGAAACTCCAAATGGTGTTCAGTCAGTAGCTTAACAATAATCGAATACTCAAGCGACTAGCAAAGGCTCTGATCAGACTGCGCATATGCGCAGGCTGATCTGAGGCTTTGCTGGTCGCACATACCACATTGTTGGAAATCTCATGCACTGGCTCAAATGGTCTGGTGTAAATAAAGTGACAACTGACATTAGTGTCTTGGCTGAAAATCCAAAGATCAATCTTGACTTCGAACTTATTTTTATTCACAAACTGTTTGCCCCAACCCCCACCTCCGATGAATGAGACTTAAGTTCATTTATCTTATACTACTAAGCTGGAAAATGTCTGGGCAATATCACTTTCCCTATTTCAAACATTGCCAATCAGGTATGTGATACTGTAAATATGTAAGTTAGGATAAGGGGTAATGCTTAATATGAAATAATCTTTCAAGACATAATATAATGAAGGCATGCAGGCAATCACGTTTCATTTATGGCCAATGTTCTATAAATCTTGGCAAAAGAACAGGACAAAGAATACAGTCCCAGAACATGAGCCCTGAGGTTATAAAACTTTTTAGCAAGCTCAAATCAACTGAGCATGACATTTCAACTACTTAAAAAATCTAAAATGCTGAAAAATTCTGACCTTTCTTACTAGCAAACTCTAAGATGCTGTATTTATCATGCTAATAAATTTTAAAAATGCCAACAATTGATGGAATTTTAAGATTTATGAGCATGATATTTTTTATGCTCAGTTGAGTTGAGCATGAAAAAAGTTATAACCTCGAGGTCAGACTGAAGGAGCAGCCTGATTCAATAGGCCTCATTGTTTGCTATTCTCCATTGTGCCAAGATTCAAAATCTTCGCTGAAAAATGGAAAGATTTGTAAGATCTCAAAATTTTAGAACATAACATTATCATTTCTTGAAGATACATGTATTGCAGGGCTTTTTCCAAGACCCCTGGCCAATATTGGGAAAAAATGATCGACTTAATATCAAAATTGGTAGAAATTAACGACATAGAACATAACAATTTAAGGGTAGCAAAATATATCCTCATATCAAGTTATTTTAGATTGTATTATGCCAAGCATACCACTTCAGCACAAGTGTTTAAGTATCATTCTGATATGGGTCATTGTTTCTCATAAGAAGTAGTGGTCTCTAAAAAAAAAGGTTTTTTTACTTTTCTTAATTGGGAAAAACAGACATGGTATTGGGAAAAATGTGGCTATTTTCGACTGGGAATGGGGCCAAAATTCGACCCCTGGAGAAGGGCAGAAAATCCCCTGTATCGTTAACTCTTGTTGACTTAAAACTGAGACTCCATGGTAAAGTTTTCACTTTTAAAGAGCCTACTGGGCGATACTTACCAATCGTGTGAACACTTATGTCGGCAAGTTCCAGCAGAGGTAGTACTTTGTCTTTATAAATCTTTGGTGCACGCTTTTTACCAGAATAGGGGTTTACGAACACTATTACATTCCGGGGACGATTGAACTCTGAAAAAGTTTAATGAAATGAAAATCATTATCCACATATTCAAGGTAGTTAAATTTTTCACTAAAAACTAGGAGGAACTATATGGGCCTCGACGCGGGAAAACCTGTCTTTGGGGGTTTGCGAACAACAAAAGTGCTGAACAGCCTGTGCATCCGCGCAGTCTGATCAGCGCCTTTGTTGTTCACTAATTGGAAAGTATCATATCTAGACTTGCTACAAGCGAAAGTTCAAGTATCTAGCTAGTCTCTGTAGCAGTGCAGGCTGGTTTGAATCTCACTTTGTCGGAAACCCCAACGACAGGTTTTCTCCCGTTGCGGCCCATATATAAACAAGAAAATGAGATTGTACTTATGAGTGCCTACATATGCTTTGGTTAATGAGTGATTCAGAATGTATACTTTACATACAATTGTAAACCTCGGACAGTCTCCTATTCAATCTGCCCAAATTTTTGGGGCCTGTTGTTAGGATTACGTATAATTGACAACTGTAGTTTTGTGCTTAAATTATAACCTGACATTCAGCGCACCTAAAAATAAATATATTGAGAAAATATTACATATTGTATCATGACTTTGCGGCCTTTCCTTTGATATATGCTCAGGGCTTCCGTTAGGCGGACGTACGCCGTATATTACGTCCAAAAATAGGCTGCGTACGCCGAAATTACAAATCAAAGACGTACCGCTGACTTCTGAAAATTCCTTAGTGTCGGCAGAAAAAACCCGCCCACATTTACCAGATTACGTGATTTATGTCCCGCCTTCGTATTGGAAACTCATTTATTTTGTTTATTGACCACGCTAGGACGTCCCACTTGACTGATTTCGAGAGTTTTATTGACAGCCAGTGTCACGTGTAGTGTAATTATAAAAGCGTGTCATCCAACAGGTGTGAAATTTTACATCGACACATCTTGACAACGGCCTTAGAAGCCATTCCCGCAAGACGGACGTCCAGTCCCTGAGCAATAAAGCGAAACGGCAAACAGCCCAATCACTATCCGTTTTGTTTGAAGTGCCGACGTGACATTTTGCACGCTTGTGAAATAACTTTTATAAACTCTACACGTCTGCGTCGTAATTAATTGTGTAGATCCTGCGCATGCGATAATTTAGTACTTGAACGCTCCTTCTACACAGGCACTACACCAACGAACATACAACATATTAAAAACGAATGTTGTTTTGTTGCAATTTTTACGCTGTACAAGTACAAGCTTATAAAACAAGAAAAGATATGGCATAAAGTGCCATATCAATGAACTCGGCTTTAGCAGATAAAGAGTTCGTTCTTTCATTACATCACAAGCTACATGTGAGTACATGTATCAACAAACCGAATGATGTACACAAACACAATCAATCAGTTTTTCACTCAATCAATCATTTGTACATAAACAACAATGAAACCTCCCTCCTTGATGATACTATCTCCAGGTATTTATTCAAAGAAGGAGTCTTATAAGACAGAATAGCATAAAGCAAATCTTACCGTTTAAGTTGAGGCCTTTAACTGCTCATATAGCCTACGCATGTAAGGAAAAAAAACTTATAGAGCATGGTTTTTGGCTCTGTATTTGAAAACAGAACAGACCTTGATATTATCGAAATTTGCTTTATTTACCAGACACCTATATAATGTTTAAAGCCGCGAGAACCCCGACTTTGTTAAAAGCAGGGACCACCCTGAGCGCCCGCGCAGTCCCATCGGCGCCTTTGTTTTTACATGTAGATTCAAGTGTATCATTAAAGTCAGGAAAACCGTCAGGTTTGATCAATTTTAAACTCTTTGCCGGACCAGATCTGGGACCAAACTTTCTGCTTATGTTATCAGCAGAGGCTCGCTGATAGCAATTTTTAAGATCAAAGAAGCCGCTATGGGTTCTGTTACACGACGTGGTAGCAATGACCAGTGACCAATATATCGGTCACTGCCTTGACGCTGGAAAGCGGATGTAGCACATTCATAAAACGTGGTTTTCGGCCGTGGGTAGTTTTGGCTGGGTCGTTTTCGGTCTGGTTTTAGGATGGGTCGTTTCGGCATATTCTGAAGGCAGTGGCTAGAGGTACGGATCCTTACCCCTAGCCTGGGAGGCTAGGGATACGGATCCCTACCCCCAGCCTGGGAGGCTAGAGGTACGGACCCGTACCCCTAGCATATTCTACCATGTCAGGCTACAGGTACAGACATATAAACCTGATGAGAAATTCTAAATTATCATGATGGTAAGAGTTAGAAAATACCTCGTTGATATGTTATGAAATACCAATCCAGTAAGTCGCCATTTGCAATGTGAGGTAACTCTGTATAGTAAATATAAAAACGAAACACGAATTCGGAATTGGGACAAGTGGCGCGAGATTTATGTTGTGTTGTTATTATTATTATTATTATTATTATTATTATTATTATTAAATTAAAACTTATTAATTATGATTTGTTTTAGATGTTTTCACTTTCGGTTTGTGTCATTAGCGAGGGTGCGAACAACATTCTGTGATTAATTGGTCGGTATAACGCACCACAAAGACATCTTTAAACTTAAAAGAACAAATTACAATGATTGGCTGAATGTTTTAATGTTCAACCTCAAAGACATCAGAAGAACTTAAGAACGTACTTAATTAGCCTAATCCGTACAAACAGTATCTAGACCTATAATTATACCTATAATAATAACTATTTGATGTAACCACCTAATTCTCGCTAACTCCAAGAAAATTATGTTCAGTCTCACTTTGTAAGAATGGCTCAAATGCTGAACATAGAGAAAAAGTTTGAAGACTTTTCCTCTTTAGAAATTGCCATCCAGCAGTATCAGAAGGAAGTAAATGTTCAATTCTTAAGTCGCAGTTCGCGAACCATTGAAAAGGCACAGCCACGGATGCCAGACATAAAAATTAATGAACGTCTGAATTTGTATTATAAGATATCATTTCATTGTATACGCGGTGGCAAGAACTTTAAATCCAGGAGTACAGGAATGAGAGAACAGAGGTAATCTATCTATCTATCTATCTATCTATCTATCTATCTATCTATCTATCTATCTATCTATCTATCTATATCTATCTATATCTATCTATCTATCTATCTATCTATCTATCTATCTATCTATCTATCTATCTATCTATCTATTGATACTATCACAAAAACATATTCTGGGTGTAAAGAAAGTGGTTTGGGATGGATAAGAGGTGGTTTGGGGTGGTTCCATATCGTTTCACCCAAATAAATCCTTTCGAGGTTAATCTTCCTTTTATAGAATAATAATAATAATAATAATAATAATAATAATAATAATAATAATAATAACACAACATAACTCCCGCACCACTTGTCACATTTCCGAATTCGTGTTTCGTTTTTATATTTACTATACAGAGTTATCCAACATTGCAAATGGCGACCTGCTGGATTTGTATTTCATAACACAACAATAGGTATTTTCGAGATAACTTCTCATATGGGTTATATGTATGTACCTGTAGCCTGACATGGTAGAATATACTAGGGGTACGGATCCGTACCTCTAGCCTCCCAGGCTAGGGGTACGGATCCGTATCCCTAGCCTCCCAGGCTAGGAGTACGGATCCGTACCTCTAGCCACTGCCTATTCTGAAAGGATCTGATTGTTTTATAAACTTGCCAAAGTTCCGACCGCATTGATTTTTCCACGAAATCGTACATGCGCGCATTCTCGCAAGAGCGTTTACTAATACAAAATAAACAAACAAAACTGGGCTCTTTTCTGAAATAATTATTGTGTTCACAAATACAATGTATAGGTGCTGACTTTCTTTTATTTATTTATTTTTTTTATATAAATTTCCAAAGATCCGTCTGCATTAAACACTACCCAGGCCGAGTACCGAAAGCTCAAGAACAGACTGCACATGCGTGCATACTAGCAAGAACACTTACAGGGAAATAACTAACAACAATCGGGCAAATAATGTTTGTTAACAAAAATATGTACTGAAAAGAGAGCATTCCAGATCCGACTCTATTAAACACTTGAATACTTGGAGTTTTTCTCTGTACTAACATAAGCAAATAAAGTTATCAACTATGTGCAGCAGACGACTTAATCAGGCACCATTTGGACGAACATATGGGCCGAAAATTAGGTGCATAGACCCACTTGATGGCTGTGCATGCATGATTACTTCACGCATGTCAAATGCATTACGGTATCTGCCGCATTTATGTTTATATGAACAGCGTACACGCAGGAAGAATACAGAGACCGAAATATAGTGGATGGCTGCGCTTTCATGTTTAAAGGGTGTGATAAATTAAATGAGCTGGCCCAAATACTATAACATTTACAAGAAATCTAATCAAGGAACGATGGGAAAGCGCCAGGTCATTCAGTTTATGACATGTATGCGCATCTTGTCATACCCAAGGGTTGCGATTCGCTATCTTGTCGAAAGGTAGATACGACGAAACCTTCGCTGGTGAAGATGATGTATGCGTGACTGAGATATATCCTTATGCAATGACCAGCACGTACACACTGCTGTTGGTTATACATGTAAGGTATGATAGCTCAACTTGCGACATCAAATTTCCGAGAACTAACAGAGTATTAAACAGAGTAGTCTTTTAAAATTCTGAAAGGCAGGTTTTATCATGAAACGGCTTATTTTCATTCATTGGAATACACTACGAGGCGTGGTTGACCTGATTAACAGCGATATTCATACGCGCATCACGCTGGTATGCAGTGTCCATTCATAGAAAACAATTAAATAAGAGTTACTGTTCCTGAAATGACCGAATAACCGTTCAAAAGTGACACGTAAGCTTCCCAGTTCGCAAAAACACCATTAACTCAGTAAAAGTTCAACTTTCGAATGAAAATCGGCAACAAAAGACATATTTTTGAATAACTGCACTGTGGTTTATGTTTCACTCACTATCATTTCAAAGCAAACAGCCATTTTAACAAGAACTATTTCTTCAAAGTGTAGAAATTTCGAAAACAGATATAACTCTCTAGAATAGCTGATGTTGAACAGATCCCGAGTTCCAAAAATAATTGTTACACAAAATAAGTACAAGCTTTTAAAATAAAAATTGCTACACAAACACTCTCCCAAACAAATCTATCTATCTACCCTACCCTTCCCTTCCCTACCCTACCTTACCTGACCCTACCTTACCTTACTCTACCCTACCTAACCCTACCCTACCTATCTATGCATTGTAAGGAACAAAGAATGATCTCAATCTGTATAAGTACAAGCTTATAAAAAATAATTGTTACACAAATAAGAACAAGCTTTTAAAATAAAAATTGGCACACAAACACCCTCCCAAACAAATCTATCTACCCTACCCTACCATTCTCTACCCTACCCAACCCAACCCTACCCTACCCTACCTAACTAACCCTACCCTACCTAACTAACCCAACCCTACCCTAACCTACCCTACCCATCTTGCAAGGAACAAAGAATGATCCCTAAAATATATATCTTATTTTTCAAATCCAGTTTGACAATCCGCCACACCGCGATGGTATCAAAGAAAAAAAAGAGGGACTTCCAAAAAAATTCAATGGGACTTCCAAATTTCAAGTGTAGGAAGTCTGGACTTCCTGGATTTGAAAGTTAATGGAAGCCCTGTATGCTGTTTATTAATTTCGACAAGACCAATCAAAGGTGGAGCTTATTATTGACTTGAATATCTGATGAAAAAATTAAAACGTGTGATTGTTTTATTGGTCATGATACAAGTATTTTTTTGTACAAATACTCATGAGCTCTTGTAGGGTGAAACTCGTCTTCAACTCGTCATGCCAACAAGAGCACTTGTAAATTGTACAATAAAGCTAACTTAATTCAAGGATCTTAGGGTTTGGGGGGGGGGGGGTGAGGTATTTTTGTGACCTAATTTTATTTTGCAGAAAGCCAAAGTTTTGTCTATTCATTTAAATACATGGAAATATAATGTTTGCAGAATAAAACTGGGGACAAAAGTATTGTGATTGCAGAGAATTCAGGTCTAGAATATTTCATTGTTTTGGTTACATTACTTTTGACTATTACCTGTGAATGTCTTAGAATATACCTGAGGCCAGTTCAACAATGCCAGTATTTGCGAGCGCTCGTTGTTTCGGTACCTATCTTTACTAGTAATGTGTAAAGCCTGGCATCAGTACAACAAGCACTTGAGAGCACTCGCATCGTTGAACTTGCCTCAGTTTTATTTATAGTTCAATCAGTCTGACCTATTCACTGAGGTGTATCATAACAACATACATGTACTGTATTCATGATAATTAGCTACAGGTTTGTATAAAATTAGGCCCCGTTCACATGCACACATTTACTTACGTAAGTAAAGTTACTTACGTAAGCAACTTTACTTATGGTGTCATGTGAACGCACTTGCTTACGTAAGTATGAATACTCCTTGAGTAAACTGGGGTAGGTAAAAGTATATTTGCACCACCTCTGGAGGTCATGCAAAAGTATATTTGCTTATAAGTAATTATGCTCCATGAGTAAACTATGTCATGTGAACGGACCTCAAATTTACATACGTAAGCAAATGGAAGATTCCGCAACATTTTGACCAGCATTAAGTGATAATTGGTCTTGGAAGTAAGAAATAGGGCAAAGATCAGGAATCAATACAATCAAACCAATTTTCTGTCATATGAGAGTGCCCATTTTACACAGATTTTACTGTAACTAGAAGTTTAGATTCATCGAATCCAGAAACAACCTAAGAACTGAAGCAGATTTTTTTTTGTTTATATCAAAATGACTCAAACGCACAATCTCAAATCATAAAGCATGTGTTACCTTGTGAATACCACCTTGTGATCCCTGGCTTGTGATATGACTCATGTCTTAAAAAGGGTCGGCCAAAGTTTTTGTCAACATTTATGAGGCAAATACTAAAATCAAAACATGGGCCTGCTGCCTGCTGGGCTACTTCAAAATACACAGTATCTGTAAAACCGTATTTCTAAACAAAAGGAATACAGTATTTGGATGTTTTGAAAGCCATTTAATCTTTTTTATCAGTTTGTCTTCATGTACTTTAAAAGTTTTTAAAGGTTTTCAACTTCAACACTCATTATTTCAGAAAGGACTGACTTATTACAAAACTGTTTGGTTAGTAAAACACAGAACCCAGTTATTTCAAACTAATGATGCTGTTAATAAATGACTGATAATTTTAAATGTTAATATCACAAATACAGAGATTTCCGTTGCTGTTATTGAAAATTGTAAAAGATTTAGCTATGCAAAATCTGTTAACATTTTTCAACAAAAACAAAAAAATCACTGTAGACAATTTGGTTTTTCGGTTCCAAAAAGTGACCTCTTAATGAAGTCATTAACCTTACAATGTTATGAATAATTGAGCCTTGTAAGCCGTGTTTTGTCTTCCTCTTTTTATAATTAGTCTGTCATCAACTGCATAAACACAATTTTCCCTCCAAAAATCTAGCAAAGACCTATTCAGTTATCGCAAAGTACGTCGCTAGGTCGTTCCTAAGGATGATAGCACTTGGTTGAGCTTCCTCCCCATCACCATCACGGTCATCTCGCCTTTCATGCTCTTCTTCCCCCTCTTCATCCATGTATCTCTCATGTCGCTTTTCGCATAGGTTATACATGATAGCACATGCTGTTACAAGTGTACTGTCAAAATCTACAGACACATCTAGTCTCTTTTGAAGACATCGCCATCTGCCTTTCAAGCGCCCAAATGTGCTTTCAATTGTCATACGTGCTCTGCTAAACCTGTAGTTGACCACCCTTTGTGCAGCTGTTAGATTAGCACAATTGGTGTAAGGTTTAAGCAGCCAGGTTATAAGAGGGTGTGCTGCATCCCCAAGAAGAACTATACGCATTGCTATTTCTTTGCCGGGACACACCAGTTTCTTCATTTTCCGTTGAAACAAGTCATTTGTCTCTCCTTTGTAATACAACTCTGAATTTCTAAAAACCCTCGCATCATGGACCCGCCCTGGCCATCCAACGTTCATATTGGTTATAATGTTGTTGTGATCACAAACAGCCTGGAGGATAGTTGAATACCAGCCCTTTCTATTCACATAATTGTCATTAGCTGACTCTGGAGCAATTATTGTCCACTGCTCCTGCACAATTAGGAAATCCCCAAGTATTATCAAAACCATCAATGACATGTTGGAAATCATCACCTGCAGGGAATTTCACATATTTGTCCAAAATATTCTCAGCCATTGCTGTGCAGACATCATGGATGCATTTATGTACTGTGGATTTTCCAACACCAAACAGATTGGCAATAGTACGGTATTCGGTGGAAGAGGCCATCCAGTACACAGCAATGGCAACTCTGTGATCCAGTTGAAGTGGCTCCCGTACGGATCTAGCCTGGTCAGGAAAACTAGGACGCAAATCATCACACAAAATCTCGAAAGTGGCTTTAGTCATTCGAAAATTTTCCATCCATTGGTCATCACTCAATGTCACTTTCACTATGTCAGGCCACCACTCTCGAGATTGCTGTTTCTCCCAAATAGTTTTCTCATGAGACAGCCCAAGGGGCAACCCAGTACACAAATAATATGGCAGCTGTCGCCTCTGTTTTTCAACTAACAGTCTGTACATGGCCGCTATCAAAATACAACTGATCTTGAGTAACTTTTAAGATACTTATGTGGACACTATTAGCATGTGAAAGCAGATTAAATATACTTTTACTTATGTGTGTATATTTGCTCCATATAGCAAAATACTTACAGGTGTAAATTTTGTGCATGTGAACAGGGCCTTAGTGACTAATTGGCTTTATAATACAGTAAAACCTGTCTTAAGCCTAAATTACCAATGGTAATAGACAATTTGTCATCTGCTGCAGTTTCTTTATCATAAATATGGTATGTTTGATCAGAAAGTTTTTTAACCTGGTTATTGTTGATAAGTTATTTTTAGAGTTTTTTTTAAGGTTCACTCAGTGAATGTCAATAAAAAAAATCAAGGTGTGCATGAACATTAATTATCACTTCTTTATGTACATTAATCATATTTTTATGCTGTTTTAATCAATACAGAAAAATGAAATCAGTTAATTGACATGATAGTTTATGACCTGCCTGGGTCTAGACTCTAAGATATTTAAACCTATGGATTTCATCCAGAAAGACAGCTGACATGTACCAAAATCAACCAGGGTTTGTAGTTCTATTCCATACACCAATAAAATTTTAACAAAGAGTAAGATAATGGCGCAGTGTAGAACCTACATGTAGCCTACGACCATCCACACAGGCAGATGGGCCAGACATGAATGCTGCCATGACTGCTAGATTAATGTCATCTGAGTGTTGAAGAGAACTCTTTATGAATCCCATAAAAACTTGCACAAACATAACATACTCACATATTTCTGACAAAATATCATTTATATATGTTTTGTAGTATGGCCGATGCTTTTTTCTTTGATCTTTGCTGATGTTTAAATCAGACACCCTAGAATAACGACGAAGGTGGAGCTTAAAACCGTACTCTAACTTCCAATTTTAGGTAAACAGAGATGTAGGCCCGAACTTCCTAAATAGCGACAAATTAACCCGTAGGTAAATGTAATATAATTGACAGCTTAGGCCGGATGCTGGGAGGAGCGAATGTAAATTTTGCCAGGTGTCAGTAACACGCGTTTATTTGCGCCTGCGCCATACTACAAGCTAAATAAAGGATTTTTCCTCGGCTTTCTGTTTAAACCGCTCGGTGGGCTACGCCCACCTCGCGGTTTAAACAAGAAAGCCTCGGAAAAGTATCCTTCATCTATTACGTGTCAAACCCATACACATATTTTGATTAAAATGTTCAAATGCAAACTAAACTCCAGCTGTTAAGTTTTTAGAACTGATTTTTAGCAATAACTTTTTTGTCTACAATTTTAGCAAAATGTGTTCGCGATGAAAGTTGTAGAGGAGAATTTCTGCCAACTTCTCCAAAAGGTCTTGTGCTTGTGGCGCAACCAGATTTTTGTGTATTAAGATGAAGATTTTGCAATAAATTGAATTCGTCCTTAATTTCTAAGTCTTTTAATGGCAGGTATAATTCGTATAGGCGTGACAGAAAAGGGTAATTTCAAAAAATAGTCGGAATTTATCTTGCATATGCAGAATCAACTTAAAGCAGGCTCATTTGTGGGAACAAAGGCAGGGTTATCGCATGACATGCAATTTTTCTCTTATGCACGTGCTATGAAATGAACGGTTTTGAGATGACCCTACTAGCTTAACGCACGAGCGAATCAGGTGCGATTTCTATGATATTTGAACAAGCCATCCATCGCTTTAGTAATTGAATTAGGGCGGTGCAATGTAACTTTTTGACTGACATCTTGGACTTGGTTTATTTGCGCTTTGCTTAAAATGTTCAAAGAGTGTATCTAAGCACAGAGGAAACTGCAGCATCTAGGATGTTGGAACCATTTGGAGAAGTTGGCGGAGATGTTCCTGAATACTTTTCTTCACCAACACATTTTGCTAAAATTGAAGATAAAAAAATATTGCGAAAAATTAGTTCTAAAAACTTAACAGCTGGAGTTTAGAAGAATGGTGAATTACATGTATAACCAGTTTGGGTGAGCTATAGCTCATTACATCTTGCCCATAGTATAACAGGGGCTTAAACATCTGACCAGGAAATTGCAGGAATGGTTCAATAAGAATTTCATACATGCTTGCTAGACATATTTCTACAAGAGTAATTTTTGGTTGAAGACTGTCTGAGTATGCAATAACTATCTTTCAAACTGTTAATGTTTAAGTACATAAACATACTTTCATGGATAACTGACAACTTTTTAAAAGCCCTGTATAAAAACAAATCTTTTAAAGAGTACATTTTGTAATTGAAGATTTAAATTTGACAGGCTTAGATCAATGTTTTCATTAAATATAGGCCTTCAAGGGTAGGAAATGATCTATTTTACCAGGAATAACCCACATAAAAAACAGTCTGCCCACAACCTATGCAAACAAAATGGTCCAAATCAGACTGCTATAGTCCCAACTGAGCTGTCTGATCAGGGCCTTTCAGTGTCATGTTGTTTTCTTCGGCAAATTATTCATCCTTATGACGTTTTAGAAAAAACTAGCATTTAAAGGTTTTATTTGTAAAGAGGACTTACTTATTTAGATCAATAATAGATTGCCACCAGGATACCTTAGGTACAAAACTATTCAAGCCAGCTCATTATGAAAATTGCTTTTATCGAATAGCCTGCATATCAGTCTAGTCAGAATTTTCATTGCTCTCACACACAAAGTACTACAATACAGGATTGTATACATGCGACGACCAAAAAAAACATGTTTGTGAACCTGTTACTCTCGCTTGCCGCCTGCTGTTTGGACCCAGATCAGGACCGACGAAATGTCAGGCCTAATCTGGGTCCAAACTGTTTGGCACTCTGTCGACTCTTATGGTATATTCCTGAAATAATTTTTTGAGAAAAGATGATTTTGAAAAAAAAAATTGCAGATGACAAAAAAGCATGAAAATTATGCAGTATGCAAAGAGTTAGCGTATGTGACAATTTGCATTGTCAAATGAATATGAACTGCTATTCAGACTTCATGTCTAACTAAAGTTCATATCAAAAGTATTGATTTGTGAATTGATTACTTATTGGTCTTTCTCTTATATGTCCCTTTCAATGAATGGTTCTCCATACATAGTGAAAAGCCGACTGACGCAGACCATTTCAGATATATATCTATTTAATAGGTAGAGGAGGACTTACTTCTTGCCCATTCTTGATAGCAGTCAGGGAAACATTCTCTCTATGTATTGGGCTGACAGAAATTTTGTTTGTTTGATTTGATTTTTACGTCCCATCAACAATCTTTCAGTTAAATAGGGACAAGTCTACCTGGGTTGAACCATTACTGAGCTATGATAAATGTGTCTTGCTCAAGAACCACAAGGCAGTGGCACCGGTGAGGCTCGAACCCGTGACCCCTCGGTCTGGAGTCAAGCACTCTACCACTGAGCCACTGCGCTCCCTGATAATAGTACTTAATCTTAATGCATGCGTAGAGTAGCTCAGGGTCTGGCAAGTCAGGCCCCCAGATAAGAGTGTGTAACTGAAAATTATTTTTCTTATTTCTCAACCAAAACATATGTTGTGGGTACTCAAAAGAACCGTCTCGAGTCGATGAGACGGTTCTTTTGAGCACCAAAAACATATGTTTAAACTGATGGATAAGAAAATAATCACAATTTTACGCATTTATTTTTGGCTTAACTGGCCCTATGGCAAATCTCTGCCTTTGTGCTGGCTGACTTGTTTGTTTATTTCAGCTTGAGCTCCCATTTTAGTTGTGTTTAAACAGGACAAACAAAATGATGCAATGCTGTTCGCTTCAGTGATATAATGTTTGTTTGTTGGTGTGATGCAATGTAATTGTGTTATGGTTTTACTGAATTATCGTTTCTGGTATGATGGTTTTACTGAATAATCATTTCTGGTATGACACCAGAAATGATTATTCAGTAAAACCATAACACAAACACATTGCACTATGCCCATCATGGACATTTATTTCCTGCTGCAGGTGTTTGCGTTGTTTGGCTGCATTAAGGGTTTACTAAACAGTACACTGTCCACATTTGTATGGTCAAGTATGACACACTCATATATCTTGTTCCTGAGCAGGCTAAAAGTTAAACCTGTAAACCCCCCCCCCCCCCCCCCCCCACATGCTAACACTATACAAACTTGCACCAGCAACTGCCAACCCCCTCACTTGAATCTGCAGCAAGGAAAAATGCATGTGCATAATTTCATGTCTCTCTTGGTATCAGTACCTGTCAGATACCAATCCAATGTGCATTTGATACACATACTGCTACCATTCCAAGTTGCTCATCAATAACTTTTAAAACAGATCTTTGTCTGCAAGTCTTGTAAGATGGACATGTTTCTATATTTTTCCGGCCTATCTGCTTCAAACCTTATGCAAATCGGAAACATCAAAGGAATCGTAGGGTTTCTAACACATATTGTTGGTGCTGTATAGTCACAAGACACAGAAACGTCAGTATAAATGCTCAACTCTATGCATGCTGGGAAATTTAGCTTTTTTGTTGTCTGCTGTTTTTATTTCAAAATCAACTTTAAAAAAAAATTCTTCCAGGAATACCATCAGTGTTAAAGGATTCAGATCCAAATCAGGCCTGACTTTTCTTCAAGGCTTGACCCCAAGGTCATAAAAGTGTTTTGGTGCTCAACTCAACTGCGCATGAAATTTCAACCGCACATTTAAACCAAAAAAGCTGAACAATAGAGACTTTTCTTGCTTTCAACCTCACAAATGTTGCATTTATCATGCTGATAAATGTTAAAATGCCAACAATTGTTGGCATTTTAACATTTATGAGCATGATGAATTTTATGCTCAGTTGAGTTGAGCATGAAAAAAGTTTTTATAACACTGGGGCCTAAACTGGATCAAAACTCATTGCAACAACACTGACAGGCAAAGAGATAATAGAAAGAATTTACAAGGCAGACTGACCAACCATGTTTAAAATGAAAATTTCAAAGCACAATGGAGGCTTATCATGGGCTTACCAAACTTTTAATTTAATTCATTACCTGGGGCTTTTAATGCTTCTTTTATAATGTTGATCCACTGTTGACATATATTACTATCTTTACACTGGAATGAGATGTACCGATAACGCCATTTACAGTTCGCAGCTCGCTGCACAACATACACCGAAAATCCCACTGGCCCAAGGGGCTGCATTTCGATGCACACTGGGGTGTCATTTTTCAGTTTGTATTTCTTTTTTAATCCAAGTGTCGAAATCTTCGGAGGAATCTTGATTGGCTTGATACCGATAACTTCACAGAGATCAATAGAACTGTCCGAGTCTGAAAGAAGAAAACGAAATCACATTTGAATCATCTCATACTAAAGATTGTATAGATTGTGTACAGTGCTGTACAAAATATAGTTGTACAGATTTTGTAGCTGCTTACATACCATACGGTAAATGTTCTAAAATTTCGAGCACTTTTCTCTTTCTGTTCTCAAATAAAACATAGGTTTTCAGGGCTGAAATAGCTTGTCGGAATAGCAAACAGGGAAGACCCTGATCAGACTGCTTCTTCAGAAGCAGTCTGATCTAGGTCTGTACTGTTTGTAAAGGCCTTTTTTGGCAGGCTACTATAGTGTTTGTAATTTTAGAACTTTTACCGTACTTGGTTATGGTTTTCCATGCATGATCATTTAAACTTTGGCTCTCCTAACTAAATTCGCTTTAAATTGATTTTGGGCCTTAAATGGGGATAACACCGGCGTCACTGCGTTGTGGTCCTTGAGCAAGACACATTTATCCTAGCTTAGTACTGGTTCAACCCAGGAAGACCCGTCCCGCATAACTGAAAGATTGTTGAGTGGACGCAAAGAATCAAATCAAACAAACAAACAAACAAACAAATGGGGATAACTTTTTAAATTCTTATTTTAGCAAAAATACACAGTGTTTGTGATGGAATGACACTAAGTATAAATGTTTACAAAGTTTCCATGCTTGTGGCACAAACAGATCTTTGGGCACATAGATGGATTTGGCAAGAAATTTGATGGGTCCAAATTTCTAAGTTGTTTATTGACAGGCAAAATTTTAAAAGGTGTGACAGAAAGGGATGAATTCAAAATAATATTCACAAGCGTAGAATATTTAATTATTAAATGGTTGAATAAAGCATAATAATACCAAACCAACACTCCGAATTTATCATGCATGCATATGCAGAATCTAAGTTTATGTACGCTCATTCACAGACACAGAAGCTGGAATTTCGCATATCATGGCTTTTTTATTTTGTGCACACGCTCTAAAAGGGACAAGCCAATCAGACAGTTTTCCATAATATTTGAACAAGCTATCCATCACTTCAGATAGTGAGTTAGGGCAATACAATGCCACTTTTTAACTGACAGTTCTGGCATTTTGGATAAGTTTGCACTTGAGCCCCTATACAACTTTCCTGGAAAACATCTTTTGCTCATATTAATAATAAAAAAAAAACATAAAAAAAGCGAGTTTGTTACATAAAGTTATGTCTTTTTAGACTTTTTGTACTATGATTAGAACTCGGCGTAAATTGTGTTCACTGCAAATGAGCAATTATTGCCACTACCATACATATAGGTTGTATACATTGTATAAGAATGACCATTGATTCATAGTCACTTATCAGAAAATATCTACATGTATATATGGGCCTCCACGCGCGAAAACATGTCTTCCGGGGTTCGCGAACAACACAGGCCCAGACTGATCAGCGCCTTTGTTATTCGCTTATCGAGAAGTATCATATCTAGACTTGTTACGAGCGAAATTTTAATTTTCTAGCAAGTCTCCGTAGTTGAAGAGACTGGTTTGAAACTCGCTATGTCGGAAAACCCCGAAGACAGGTTTTCTCGCGACGAGGCCTATATTGTATATGAATCTATACATTTTGCCTTAGAACTTCCAGGTATTCAAATAAAGATTCTAGCAGTGACATTGATTGTTGTTTAATCAATTATTGGTAGTTGAATAAGCTGATGGTTAAGCAAACGGCACTACTTTCTGAAATATATGTAGGTCTAGATAAACAAAAATGTTGAGCCATAAATGTTAATATTTTCCTATCAATCAGTTTAAACATACATGTATGCTTTGGGTGCTCAGAAGAACAGTCTCTTTTTATGATTCTTCTGAGCATCCAAACATATGTTATGGTTCTTCTGAGCACCCACAACATACATGTATGTTTTGGTTGAGAAATAAGAAAATTAATTTTAATTACCATTACTATGTACTACATGTACCCTATCTACAGACCTGTGAATTAAATATATACATGTATATGAAAAATCAGCCCAGTCCCTTGGGGGGCATATTTTATAGGGAGCAGAATCCTTTGAGTGTCACCCAAGGACCAATTGATGATGATTTTTCTTCTCTTTTTTTATAACAAGACTTAAAGTTTTTCCATTCTAATGCCATGGCAATTATTTTTGAAAGATGACAATCTCCAAGGACTATTCCTGTGAAATTTGATGAATTCCACCTGGTGGTTTTGGAAATGTACAGTCCCTTTATAATACACCTCATTATAACACAGATTTGGATATTGGATACTAGTGTACAAACTAATACAATATTTACCATATAGTACTGTCAAACATGAAGAATTTTACAAATGAATAACTGATGTTTTAAAGATGCATATAGTAATGAGGTGATTCTATATTTCTTATAAACACGATAAACAGGTATACTCCCACAAAACGCTTTGAGGCGTGACTGTAATGGTAAATGTATTGAATGAATCGAGGTTCATTACTTAGAGGTCGTGGTAGAAGTATAAAGATGACGTATTCACTACCACATGCATATGCAGTATTCTGTGGTAGGTTCATTATAACTGTAAACTGAGACTACCTGTATGCCCAAAAACAAGGTAAACTCACCAGTGTTTGTTTACAACAATTCTCATCTATCTTTGAAACATCAATGACTAGTAAATAAATATGAAATGATCATTTTCCTATAATAGTAATACTGTTGTAAAATTAACCCTGTATATAACATGATTCACTTATAACATGATCCATTCCGCCCAAACCCAAACCTTGCTGTAGTGCAATTTGAAGCTATGTACATGTACATGTATATTGATGCACAGACAACAATCACAAAAGCTCACTTGAGTTTGTTGTGCTTAGACGAGAATCACTGCACAATGTACATAACTGTGCCACTTTTACTAGATGTTGATGCCACTTAATAAATCTAAAATGTTTTCTGGGAAATTGAAGCTGTAATTTAGGCGTTCTAATAAGATTTCTTCCACAAGAAATATATCTTATGAATTGGATCATGGATATTAGTTCTTGCATTCAGTCACATAAACCATTGGTTTTAATTTGCAATACAAGTTGCCATAGCAACAGGATATGAATAAGAGACAAGCTGTAAACAAAATAGTTTTAATCTTCCTGAAGATGAAATACAGCAGATATTAGCAAAACTGTTACAAACAAGCCCATTCTGTTTTCCCACAGTGCTTGTTAACTCCTTGTCTGGTAGTGTCATCTGCTGATAGCCTTTACAAATATGAGGCATAACAATACATGTGAATATGTTGGCCCTGGACCTGATCTTGAACCAAAATGTATGACACTGGTGGTATCCCACCCCCCCAAAAAAAATAGTTGGTTTTGAAACAAACAAACAAAAAACATGCAAAATTTTTGGTCATGGCGAATTCATACAATACAAAACATGAGCTCTAACATGGACTCATGGAGTTAATGAATCATATTGTGCACAGAAATGAATGGTAAATGTTCTAAAATTTCTCTTTCTGTCCTCAATTAAAGTGTTGGTTATCAAGGCTGGAATTCACAAAGTGCTTGTCTGAAGCTGTCTGCTCTAGGTCTGCACTGTTTGTCTAGGGCTTTTTGCCAGGCAACTAGTGTTCGAAATGTTAGAACATTTACTGTATAAAGACAGGGAGTATTGCCTTATTTACTGGTGAGGCAAGGAGGCTGTTTTAACAGCCATGTATTTGCAGCTGCATGTGCGTATTAAACTCTGTTGCAAATAATGTCAGATCAACACTACAAAATGATAATAATACCCAGGGGTGTGGAAATACCATGCCCGACTTGTCTGATCCAGTCCCATTTCATTCAGGACAAGTTAAAAGTTCATACTTACTTGTCCTGGGACAAGTATAAACAAAGTTAATTGCAAATCTGTATATCATTTTTAATTATTATGAACTGGCAATGCCATGTTGTATGGAATACAGGGTGGAACTGATCAGCTGGCTTGTGAAGAAGCCAGCTGATCTGGATCTACACTGTTTTCAAATGCGTTAATATCTAGTTTCATACTGTTTTTTAAGAGTTTATGCATGGTATCAGCAAAGTAAGGGCCAACCTGAGTTCTTTGTACATATCTATTCTTTGGGACAAGTAAAAATTTTCATTGGACAAGTACACTATGGCCATTTACTTGTCCCTGGGCAAGTATAAAATTTTCCTACATGTATTTCCACATCCCTGAATAATACCACAGATCTTTCTGAAGTTGAGGTCAGGGGCCTGTTGAATTTGGGAAAAAAGCATTTCGACCTTCAAAATTGGGAAAATTTGATGCTGTCTGAAAGAACTGGACAGCCATTTTAAATGGATTAAAAACCGTACGAAATTAGCAGTGTAAAGCTGTAACATATTTGTTGCTTTAATTGCCCATCATAAAAATCCATGAATATTTGCATAAAAATGTGATTCATTCACATTTTTATGCAAATATTCATGCATCTGTAACTTTGGATTTTCATGAAATTTTCAGCAATCTGTAGAACTAAGAAATTGTGAACAGTATGCACCATTTTGCTCAATTTTGAATTGGGAAGGGGCATCAGCCCCAAATCAGGCCTAAGAAAATCCCTGAATACTTTCTGGTTATTATCAACACACTTTAATTCTGTAAAGCAATGGATATGTTTATGTTCTACTAGTGGTCTACTACAAAGTACAATTTAGGAGAGCAGTGACTCAGTGGTAGAGTGCTTGACTTGAGACTGAGGGGCCGCGGGTTCGAGCCTCACCGTGTTGTGTCCTTGAGCATGACACATTAATCCTAGCTTAGTACTGGTTCAACCCAGGAAGACCTGTCCCTATATAACAGAAAGATTGCTGATGGGACATAAAGAATCAAATCAAACAAAGGCGTGAGTGGAAAACAGTGTATATCCTGATCAGCTGGTTTCCCAGAAACCAGCTGATCTGGATCAACACTGTTTTCAAAATGGGTTATATCCAGGTTCAGTATGGTAAAGGTAAAACAAATGAACATTCTTTTAAATACAGCTAGAGTCTCTGATATCATACCTTGACTAATGAACATACACATTCAGTCCAGGTTACAGGGTAAAATAGTTTGGAGGGATTATTTTCGGGGGAGATAGTGAGAGATTTGCTCATTTTCCTGCAAAAAATCTCATTGAAATTGGCTTGATGGGAGAAAAATCTCACAGAAAAATGTCATAAGCAAAGGATTTTGTTAAAATTTCTCATCGGTCAGGGCTCTAAAGTAAGCATGTTCCTATAGTACCTGTACTAGTAAAATCATGGCCAGGACAAGTCAATTCTAGGTCTTGGTAGCCCGATTGGGCTAATTCAAAGAAAATAAAAAATAAATAGATATTGTTCTAAACAGTTTACTCAAGGGTAATGATTTTCAAATAAATGTTGTTAAGTTGTTCATTTCAGTTTGAAAACAATTACAAATGTTTAACTGAAAACAATCCAATTATTATTTGGTATGACGTGTTAATGCACACAATGTACAGATTGTTAATAACTAGAAATTAGCAAATTTTAGGTCAGGACAAGTGCATTTTAGGTCAGGACAAGTTCATTTCTCAAGGTCCTTGTCCGACTGGGCTACAGTGCTTGCACTAACTTTTTGAAACAGGAAGTCATGACTTCCACCCTTTGAGATTTGGAAGTCACAGGCCTAATTTGTTGAAGTCAATTGTGTGCGCGCCGTGCGGTGCCAAAAATACTACTCTTTTTTTAAACATAATGTTGTTTGCAATGCTAAGTTTCATGTACACAGGTTTTTTGTGTGTATTTTTAAACATGTTTATGTTAAACTCTGTTAAACAATGTTAAAGTTGAAATTGATGAAATATATTTTATTGTGTCCTTCTGATATCTATGCAATGATCCAAAGTTTGGAAACAGGTATGAGCAAAAACATTGTGGACCCATATCAGATTGTCCCTAAAGGATAAGGGTCATTAGTTGATTATTCCTAAGCAATATGTTTCATTTTTCTTGTTAAAAGATAAGTGTTTCAGTGATTTGTCTATCATCCAATGCCTCAAGATTGTGAACACTGATCAGTTTATTCTATTAGAAGTCTGATATGAGCCCACAATTTTGGGGTCCTGGACAAAAAAGATGACAGTCTTACAAATTCTATTGCAAATGTGGCAAAACATCTCCATAAGGGTTGGGCTGTCCATTGGTTTCTGAAAAACTCAGCATAGGTTCTCCTTGCCAAAGCTCTTTCAGACTGTTTTTTTTTGTTTTGTTTTTTTTTGTTTTCGTTTTTTTTTGTTTTCGTTTTTTTTTTTTTTTTTTTTTTTTTTTTTGGGGGGGGGGGGGGTCTGTAAAAAGTGTTGGGTAAAACAGAGAGAACAGGCAAGTTTGGCAAGATTTCCCTAACATCTAAAGAAATCATTCTTGCGCTGTAATATGGATAGAATTTATTTTAATACAACTCAAAATACCTGCTTTGACTCAAGGCCTATTGGTTTTTGCATAGTTGCCATAGTTCCTTTAAAAGCTTAACTTATTTAAAACTAGAGGACCTGAAGGTCCTGAGGCGCTCACCTGATCTCCTTAACAATGTTAAAATAGGTCAAGGTCAACTACATCTTTAAATAATGGAACAAATTTTGTTTTTACCATATACATTTTGGTCAAGTGACCTCAACAATCTAATGAATAATCCATCAAACAGCCCAGTGATTTCTGAGAAAAAGATATTTAGATAGGAATGTGGCAGTCCAAATGCATGGCCTTGGATAAAAGGTCATAGGTCAGCTTAATAAACCATTGTCTCAATAGGTTTAACTACTTTGAATTCCGCTCAGTTATAGACAATGAACATTTTAAGATTTTCTCCATATAACTGCATTAGGAATCAAATTTGACCTTGCCATAAAGTAGGTCAAGGTCAACATAGATTCATCATTTGTGCTAACCTGGTAGGGCCCACATCGCTGATCCTACATACCAAGTCCCAAAGCCAATGGCCTTTTTGTTCCAGAGAAGAAGAGATTTAAAGAGTTTTTACCATATATGGGCATGGTGGCCATGTTAGTCATGTGACCATAACAATTTGTATAAGTTTTGGCTAACCAATCATTAGAGTTGTCGTATGAAATTTGGTTTCAATTGGCCGAGAATTGTCTGAGAAAACTATGTTTCAATATGTTGATGGGACTCCAATATAAGCGACCTTGGCTGAAAGGTCAAAGATCAACCTTGAACTTTGTAACTTATTTATAGACACTAGATTGAACATATCAAGTGAGAATAATGACCTTGGCTTCCACAGTATTCAAAAAATCAACTTTTCAAAAAATTTCCCATTCAAATGCATTAGGAAGCAAACTTGACCTTGACGTTAAGTAGGTCAAGGTCACCCTAGGATCATCATTTGAACAAACTTGGTAGGCCCCACATCCCCAATACTACATACCAAGTCTCAAGGTCACTGGCCTTCTGGTTCTGGTAAAGAAGATTTTTAAAAGGTTTTTCCCATATATGGGCGTGGTGGCCATTTTTGACATGTGACCAACATATTTTGTATAGAGTTTGACTTACTTATCATAAGGAGTCTTCACATGAAATTTGAGCTCATTGGGGCCAATGGTTTGTGAGAAAACTATGTTTTTACATATTCATGGGACCACAATATGAGCGACCTTGGCTGAAAGGGTAAAGGTCAACCTTGACCTTTGAAACTTATCTATAGCCATTGTCTCATTAGTTTCAACATATAAAGTAAGAATAATCACTTTGGCTTTAACAGTATTCAAAAAATCAACTTTTCAAAAAAATTCCCATTTAAATGCATTAGGAAGCAAATTTGACCTTGACGTTAAGTAGGTCAAGGTCAACCTAAGACCATCATTTGAACAAACTTAGTAGGCCCCACATCCCTGATGCTACATACCAAGTCCCAAGGTAATCGGACTTCTGGTTCTGGAGAAGAAGATTTTTAAAGGGTTTTTACCATATATGGGCATGGCGGCCATCTTGGTCATGTGACCAGGAACATTTGAACAAACTTTCGTTCCCCCATCCTAAGGAGTCTCCATATGAAATTTGAGTTCAATTGGCCCTGTGGTTTCAGAGGAGAAGATGTTTGAAAATGTTGACGGACGGACGGACGACGGACGCCGGAGTCACTGGTATACTAATAGCTCACCTCGGAGCCTTCGGCTCAGGTGAGCTAAAAATCTGCAAATTTTAATAACTCGCAAAAAAATATTTAAGCTAAATTTGGTAGCTCTTTATGATGTTAAAAGACCTTGCTTAAGTTGGTTATGATATTTTCAAAACTCAGGTTCCTAAATGCAACTGTCTCATTATTTTCTTCGTAGTGCGGGCCTAGTGGGTGGGGTAAGTACGGAGATTGATAGTTTCTAATTTTTCTCAGATTTTTGCATTTGATTCCGCTAGAAAAACATCATGTCTACTACAGAAATTACAAAAAATGTATAAAAACATTGTTCTCTCGTTTTTCAAACAAAAATTAAACAGATATTGGAATAATATTTGGAAGGAAATGCAACAAAATTTTTGACAGATACTGAGGGGGGGTACTCTGATATTCTCACACATACGTAGGCTCGGTCCATTTTTTGGGGTTCAAAATTCTGAATTTCAATATTTTTGGGGGGTTTCAGAAAAATGAATATTTTTTTGGGGTATGAAGATTTTGTGGATATTTTTTTGGGGTCATCACAAAATTGGGCTAGTTTGAGGGTATTTTCTATGCAATTTAGGGTCTTTTTTTAAGGTCAAGGTACAGAATTGGGATATTTTTTTAGGGTTGCTAAAATTTCAAATATTTTTTTGGGGTGCTTGAAATTCCAGATATTTTTTGGGGGTGAACGGTAGATGCTGGGTCCGAGCCTACGTACGCAGAAAAAATTAGAGTACCCCCCCCCCCCCTGGGGGGTTTCCCTACACAGATCTATTTTTTTCTAAAATATTATTCATGCGGTCATTGCAATAATTATTTAACACCTGTCAACTAAATCTGCACAGCAGGCAGTGGGCGGTCTGATGTTGTCCTGAGCGCCCATTGGTCATTGGTGAATGATTTCTTTATCAAGTGTTATTGCCGTTACACACACTTGACTTTCTGAAGTCGGTGGCGAGATCAAACGGCCGAATTCTCAATACCGATATAAAAGTCACGGCTATTGCCGACGGGCATACAAGATTTTATGGGGAAGTCAGAGTATGTCCGATCTTCGGATTTTTGGCATACGGAAGCCATTTCAGACGTAAAAACGCCCAAAACGTCCACTAGTGCAAGCGCTGTGGGCTAGTGGGTTAAAAAGTTAACGTAGAGCCCTGTCGGTTTTGGCTGAATGGGATATTTTCTCTCATGATATTCTGAACCAGATTTATCCCCGAGTTTGGCTTAATATCCTGTTTCATCCCCTCTTATAAGGAGATGACTTGACATTACTGAAATATTCAAGGTTGCCACTCAATATCCTTTTCAAAATTCCCTGACTTTCGACCATTTTCCAGACCCCTTTTGGAAGGCCGACTTTTGCCATTTTCATCCATCAACAGTTTGAATATTTTGTACAAATATTTATGCTTGCTAAAGAAAAATCTCAAACCATAAATATTAGAAAAGGAATGTTTCTGAACATAAATTGCTTATCTTCGTTTGTTTGATTTGTTTCTTTATGTCCCATCAACAATCTTTCAGTTATAAAGGGACGGGTCTTCCTAGGTTGAACCAGTACTAAGCTAGGATAAATGTTCTTGCTGAAGGACACAACGCTGTGACGCCGGTGAGACTCGAACCCGCAGCCCTTCGGTCTCGAGTCAAGCACTCAACCACTGAGCCACTGCGCTCCCATATTCCGTATCTAATATTGCTTGCAATTTATGGAAAATAAAATTTCCAGCAACCTGTTAACTAGCATCTTTTAGGAAAATTTTGAAAATCCTGGCTTTTTCATGACTTTTTTTTCATTTTTTCTAAATTTTCCAGACTGAAAATGAAATTCCCTGACTTTTACCTGACCTGGAAAAAAAATATTTCTAGAATATTTTCCCTGACCGTGACAAGTTACAACCCTGAATATTGCTGACTGGTTTCTTAAAAAGTTTTACAAACCAACAGATCAACTTCTTCATCCTGTGGCTCTTTCATGTTTGAACATACAAGCTGATTTTCCTTGGTACTGTAGAAACCATTACCAAGCAATATATATTATATGGATGTTAAAAAGTTTCTTTTCTTGAAATCTTACATAACCATAATGAAATGCAGCATATTGAGAACCCTAGAACAGATTATCCAATTTAAAATTGGAACAGTAAGCATGGAATTGTCAATTTTGCATTTTTAAGGGGCTGTCGCTCAAAGTTTCTACATGTATAAAATGAGGTATAATGTTTTATCTATGCAAACAGTGCAGATCCTGATAAAATGCCGCCTTAAGCATTATGTAATCTTTTTGTCAGCAAACATCCTTTCTTTCTCTAGTTACTGGCTCAGTGATTTTGTTACCTGCGCATCCTGCATCTTTTGCACATAGTTTTGTCTCCGGGATGCAAAGTTTTTAGTTCAGCTAGTCCCCGGATGCAATAGTATTGCAGACTTGTCATTAAAAATAGTGTTCTGGACTCATAAGTTTGCAGTTGGACTCATTGATATGGGAAACAGTGAGTCCCAGGACCCATAAGCCCAAAATTGTAAATGAATTACTGCTGGCTCAATCAAAATTTGACAGACCTGTTTACATTGAAAGTCACGTATGTGTAGGCAAGGATGCTGTTAAGTGTAGTTTTGAATTCAGTAAATATTTTTAAATTTCGAACATCAAAAATTATGGCAGAAATTAATTTTTAAAACATCCTAAAAAATCAAACACTGCTCTTTTTGCAGAAGTGGATCTCTAAAATTAAGAACACAAGTTATTTTCGGCGGAAAAATTGATTTTTCTTTCTTTCTTCCAATACTTCTAAACCTCTATTGAGGACTTAAGAAGGGTATTCCATATACCAAGTGAAGTCTGAGTTGTCGAGAATGAGGCTATATGATAGGCTAAATATAAACATTCTATCGCTGAGAACAGCAACACAACTACCATATTTCTGTTCAGTAATGAGACCCTCTGGACCACCTGTCACAACAGGATGTTAATGTGCGTCTACGTCGCGATACACGATAATTTCGATCACAGATTTCAGATATTTCCCAAGACCTGATGATGCTTGAAAATGACAATTCATTTCATTTAATGTATGAGTGACTATATGACCAGATTATAGACCAGTCCAATGTTATTGATTTCATCCAAACTTATTGACCATGACTTGATACGCCTTTGACCACGTGACTTTTTCCTGTGGTGGGCAAAAACCTTCTGCTCAATGCAATGTCCATTGAGTTGAGTCATTATTAACGTGTGAAAAAACATCTTTAAAGACATTTTAGCTCTAGGTTTTGTTTTGAATATGTAGAATAAGTATCCGACATTGATTTTCAATGATTTTTTGCGAAAAAAATAATTTATTTTATTAGTTTTTTTTACGGTCCCCGCTCCGGTGTCTCCGATATTTTTTGTTAAATGACGATAAAATATGTGAAAAAACACATTAAGTGATAGGCTATGATCAAACTATGTGCACCAGTCATTGGAATTATCTTTTATAAAATGAATTTGTTTTAAATTGCAATAAAACTTGTGCTGTTTCAGTGTACGATACTGGTAAACAACAGATTGCCAAATAATCCGAGCCTTCTCTGATGTTTAAGTAGCTTTTCCATATTTTGATATTTGCCACTTAGGACAGTAGTGGCAAATATCAAAATAAACAAAAGCAACTAAAACGTCAGAGAAAACTCCGACTAACTGCCAACCAGAGTATTTATACCAGATTTCGTATAAAGACCGTAGTGTTCCGGATATTGATGTGTGACATAGTGTTTGGACTCGCCTATATGAGCCTGGCCTAAATAACACACCCAGAAAATTTGGTAAAAAAGAGATAAAAACTTATTCAGCCTTGACCCTGATTACCTGATTACAGTACAGTTGGACTGCAAAACCAGGATGTTTGACCGAAATTCAATAGAACAAAATAAGGAAACACTTACTGATGGTAGACTCCGAAATATTTCCATCATGCAGCTTACACTTTGATTGTGCTTCCCAAGAAAGCTGGTACTTTGTTAGCAAAAGAATATGGGGTTTATTTTCATGTTCAACTGGAGACTGAAACAAGACGTCGTCGCCAGTGTCAGCCATTGTTTGCAAACATCTGACTGGCACGCCAATTTATTACTAACTGAAAAACTGAAATTTGGGTAGCCAGTCAAGTAACAAAAAAAGGTCTACCTATTCACCGTCAAGTTCAGCGGGCTAACACAAACTTACAGAAACGAACCAGAAGTGAGGAATATATATGCAACTGTTCTGGTTGTATGAGTGAAAAGGTTTTTTTTTTATTTACAGCCTCTCAACACCTTACAAAATACAGAAACGATAAAAGTATAGGACAAGGCAGTGGCTAGAGGTACGGATCCGTACCCCTAGCCTGGGAGGCTAGGGATACGGATCCGTACCCCTAGTCTCGGAGGCTAGGGGTACGGACCCGTACCCCTAGTATATTCTACCATGTCAGGCTACAGGTACAGACATATAACCCTGATGAGAAATTCTAAATTATCATGATGATAAGTGTTAGAAAGTACCTTGTTGTTGTGTTATGAAATAGCAATCCAGTAAGTCGCCATTTGCAATGTGGGATAAACGAAACACGAATTCGGAAATTGAACAAGTGGTGCGGGATTTATGTTGTGTTGTTGTTATTATAATTATTATTATTGTTATCATTATTATTAAATCAAATTAAACTTGTTATTAATGATTTGTTTTTGCTGTTTTCACTTTCGGTTTGTTCATTAGCGAGTGTGCGAACAACATTCTGTGTGATTAATTGGTCGGCATGACGCACTACAAAGGCATCTTTAAACTTAAAAGAACAAATTACAATGATTGGCTGAATATTTTTATGTCCAACCTCACAGACATCAGAAGAACGTCCTTAATTAGCCTAATCCGTACAAACAGTATCTAGACCTATAATTATACATATAATAATAACTATTTGATGTAACCGCCTAATTCTCGCTGCTCATTTGTAAAACTCCCAAGAAAATTATGTTCAGTCTCACTTTGTCAAAATGGCTAAAACGCTGAACATAGGGAAAAAGTTTGAGGACTTTTCCTCTTTAGAAATTGCCATCCAGCAGTATCAGAAGGAAGAAAATGTTCAATTCTTTAGGCGCCAAAAACTTACGTTAAACGTGATAGAAAATACAATTTTACACACCATCCGTCCATATGTCCGTTCGTCAGTCCGTACAATTTTATAATTTTTTTTGTGCTTAGAAGTAACATAAGTACCTTAAGGATCTAAAAAATATTAAAATTATCCATACGTCTAAAGGTCCTTACAAATAAACCCAGCCAGCACACTTACTTAGATAAGTACAGGTGAGCTTATTTGACACTGCTCACTCATCAGCTGCCAACAAGTGATTAATTGGTTACTTTAATTGAAGATGAGAAGATAATTGCTGGTGAGAAGATAATTGATTTGTTACAGGTGATTAATTTCCTCTACTACTCATGGTCTGTTAAGGATAAGAAAAAATATATATAGAATTATGTTCTTTTTTTTTTTTAACTTTACCGTTATTTTTCAACCCTTTTGTATAAGCTTATACTTGTTTGAATTATATATATGACATATGACGTCACAGTAAATAGAGTAGCTTCCCTTTATCGATCAAAGCTGGCGGACAAAACAAATGTAAAACTTCAACACAAGTTTTTGTTTAATTAAGCTATATTAATCATGATAGCTTCTTATCAGGGTTATATGTCTGTACCTGTAGCCTGACATGGTAGAATATACTAGGAGTACGGATCCGTACCTCTAGCCTCCCAGGCTAGGGGTACGGATCCGTATCCCTAGCCTCCCAGGCTAGGGGTACGGATCCGTACCGCTAGCCACTGCCATAGGACAAACTACCAAAAATGCAAGTGAGTGTCACAGGGTCTAGGCCCAGGGGGGTACTCTAATTTTTTCCGCATACGTAGGCTCGGACCCAGCATCTACCGTTCACCCCAAAAAAATATCAGGAATTTCAAGCATCCCAAATATATTTGAAATTTTAGCAACCCCAAAAAAATCCCAATTCTGTACCTAGACCTTAAAAAGGGGGTATGTATAAATAAGAGACTTTTACAAGAGGACCAGGGAGACAAGGACCAGTCCCTCAGGGACCAAACGGTATAAAAGTAGGACCAATTAATGACTTATTAATAGAGGGACCAGGTAACAGGAGAACCTGACCAGTATCCATGCCTCTTATCAGCCTGTGTATAATTTTAATTATCTGTGTTTCCAGATCATATCTTATCAGAAGAAATAGGAATCTTAGATTGGAATTTGATTTCAGTAACTGTAAAATTAATCATTTTCCCATATTTCGTGCAATTTGAATTTAGCCTTTATTATATTATGTGGATCTATATATCTACAAATTTGATACAATTCCCTTGGATGGCTCTTCCAAATAGAAAGGAAAAAACATAATACGCATATATATTCAGACAACGTGAGTGTTGCTGCAAACAACGAATAGCTGTCAAAATATCTCATTATCGTCTGAGGAGCATTTTACCCAATGAATTTGCGTCGTCGAGTGCAATCGTGTTATTTTAATGTTTTATGTCCACTTTATCTGATTTGATTTTATATTTAGCATGTTCAGTATGGGTACATGTTTACTGGAGCAAGAAATGTTTCCTGCTTAAATATCCATGCATGTACACTCAGTGGCCATAAGTAAGTAGCCAAATCAGCTTACAAGAATTTGACAAAAAATATGGTCTGAAACAATGGTCTTTTCTAGCCAATTAAGACAATTTTCCCAAATTATTATATGCCCCAGATAAATATTCAGTGTATATGTTTACGTCATTACCAAATTGTATGATGTCATCATCTGTTGCTATGGAGATATTGTGTATCACAAACATTGGCTCCATTTCTTCAAAAAAGATACCAGGTGTTGAAAAATTGCTGTAATATGCCAGATTGTAAAATTCTTTATTGGAAATTTGCAGAAATATTTGAAATGTACTGAAAAACATTCTGTTAAAGTTCAAATTAGTATAGACACTGAAAATAAAATAATGCAGAGCAGAGAACTGGACGGAAAATAATGCCATGAAAATTATCCGACTGCAGTATACTTTGACTTTAAAAACAAACTAAATAAGCAAATACAGGAATATAGGGTATGTATGTTTTGTGAGGTATCATAACAGTGTTCAAATTGAAAATAATATATTTTGAATAAATGTTGATGGATATAAGCTATGGTTGGATCGAAAGAAAATCTGCTAATTTTCACTGTCAGTGCTGATATTGGTGCCATAAGCAGCATAACTGGTGATATAATATTTGTGTAATAATTATTTTCAGTTGAAAGTACCATTTGGGGTTACATTTTTACAGAACATTTATTTTTTTAAGAAGAACTATCCTAAGATTTTGTATGAAAGTTTGGGTACCCCCTCGTAAAGCAAAATTTGGCCAAGGGGCTAGGTATCGCTGGGTGCTGTCTTTTTGACTTGAAAGGAAGAAACATTTCAAGACTAATTCCTTCAAACACTCATATATACACCCTAGAAAGCCTGATACTTGTTGCTAAGTTACCATGTAGATTCATTCTATAATTTAGATTTTTGGGTCAGGGGTACAAATACCCCACCCACCCCTTATATGACGGTGAATAAATTGGGAAGATGTGAACGCATCTTGTTCACAGCTCACGATTATAACATATTAGCATCATTATCACCAAAAAATATACAGAAAATAAGCAATATCTATAGCCATGTAAAAACGGAAGAAGTTTAGAACCCACATCGAATTTTCAAACTGTTTCAGAAATCAGGGTTGGTTGAAATGAATAACACCCACGAACTCTAGGTGATATTATTTCTATAATAATCAAGCATTCTTAAGTTGAAAAATAGCAAATAGTGATATGTTCAAAATTTCAGATAATTTGCACTCCTTGTTTTCAAATTATACAAATTTTAAATGTACTTAATTTTTTGCAAAAGAAACAACGTTAACGTCAAATGGCTACTTACTTATGACCTACGACTGTGTACGTACATAAAACGATCTGTATACTCTGCTTAAAACATTTTAAACAAGATTCAATCAATTTTACCCAGGAATAAACAGAGCTTAATACTTTTATATTTTCTGACTTAATATACATTGGGTTTTTTGGCTGTCTATTTTAAAAACAAATGACGCATGCGCAGAAACGCACCATGCGGGGACCGTTGTCATTATCCCCTTCCCCTATCAGATTGAATTCATTTGCAATGAGAACAATCCCAGTATGGAACAATTTACCATCAGAAATAGAAAACTCAAAAACCGTTTTGGAATTCATAACTAAACTCGATAAATTGTGGAAGGACTCAAGATATGACTTATCTGAAATTTATTAATATATCACAAAAACCGGAAGCGACGACAAGAAAAAAACAGAGAGCAGAGGGGGAAAACAAGCCTTTGGGGCTTAATAAGTTTCCCGATGACTACAAGTAAGACAAGTAAGACATAATCGGGTTAGCCTTTGGGGTACTGGTCAACTCGTACCTAAGTCAACTCGTACCTTAGTCAACTCGTGGGTTCGGTGCACAATTAATCGGTCCTATTCAACTACATGTAAAAAGGCAGAATTCGAGCATCTGCATTTTTTTCCAGGACATTGCTTGGACTTTTTTCTGTCTGTGAGTGGCAAGATCTGTCATTCACCTATCAAAAAAGTGAAAAGACAACCTACCTTGATAATCTCGTTTTCTCAGCATTCTCCGTTCTTTGGGGAACAGTCAAAAAATCCGGGCTGAAATCCGACCCCCGTCAGACGTTACCTGGGGAGTGCGCCGGGGAGTCTGTGACAAAATAGTCCACTCAAAGATGCATTTTTCTGCATCAGCCTGACAAACATAGACCAATGTTGAATCACATGTACATTTAAAGTCAAATTAAGCACCCATTTACGCCATAAAGGGCCCAGAAACGGCAAGTGCTAAATTTCTAAAGGTACTATTTTCGTGGGCTACCAAACCGGAAGACTGTAATTGTGTACTAACACCTTCAAACCCATTTTTGGTCAACTCGTACCTTAGTCAACTCGTACCTAAGTCAACTCGTACCTTAGTTTATTTATAATAGTAAATGTGATAGTTTTTAGCAATTGTCCAAGTACGTTAATCATGTCAAAAGCAAAACGATAAGTTTTGTTACGATTTAGGCGAATTCTGCACCTAAATACATGTAACCATAGAAGGAGCGTTCAATTACAAATGGGTAAATACAGTATTCTGCCCAGGTAATGCTCGCTCTTACAAATTACAGTAGATGAAGAAATAGCTAGTCTCTACATTGTACGAGACATAAAAGCAAAAAGTGTAACTTAACACCCATTTGGTGGCAGCTGGACTGCCACTGGTCTTAATGCATTAAACCTATAAGCTGTATTGTAATAACAGGGATCATGTTAGCCTCCTTTACCGTAGCGTTGTCTTAGTATGAAAGTGTATCTAAATGAACATCCGAAATAGGTGGTAACTACGCAGCCACCTCATTTGGTGTTACTTATACAGGAATAGCACATTGCAAACTTATCGCAAATAGCACTGGTCCCATTGAAAAAAAATATACAGTCTGGTTTTGTTGCATGCAAACAATAAAGGTACAGACCGATCTGAGCATCCAAGCAGTCTGATCAGCGCTTTTGTTGTTCGCTCTCTAAAATCTATAATATCTAAACTTCCTATGCGCATAATTCAAATTGAAACCCAGTCTTTGTAGCTGAACATGCAGGACTTGTCCTTATAGTGTAGCGAACCCCTGAAGATATGTTTTCTCGTGACGCGGGTTTTGTGTACATAAAGCCGCCTTACAGCCACGTGCTGGTGATTGGTAGGGTGTGAAAAACAGTTTTTGGTACCTAATCAATAATGAATATGTGATTGGATTAAGCTGTAACAAGAATTAGCTTTTCAAAAAAGCTGGCGGTCGTTTAGCCCTATCATTGTATGTATTCTTGCCCACTGCATGCTTCCATTTTGAACTTCTAAAGCTTGTCCATGTAGATTTTATTCTAAGCTCTGGTTATTAACATCTGAACTGTGATTTGTTACCATTTAACATATGCTTCCAGCGAGTATGTTGCTTGGTCTTTTGAAAGCAACGGGCTTATACATGTTATGTTATGGTAATGTATCTAGCATGCGACTCACTTATGGAAAATCATTTGACACCACTAGACAGCACATTTTTCTTAAAACTGATGCCAGAAAATCAAGGTCACAGTGGTCGCTTAACTGTATATGTACAAACTCCGTGACTCCAAGATGTGTTCACGAACCAAATTTGGGATTCCTAGGATTTATGTTTGTGACACGATTTTTCTAGATCTGATGGCAGTGGTAAAAGTGCGTGACGCTCCATGACCCTAAATGCATTAAGGCACGAATTTTGGCATTCCTACCTAAAATAATATAGGAGATATACTCCGGATATGATATGAACACTCAAACTGCTAGGACACTAAGGACAGGCAGTTTGATTACTATATGCCTCCCTTTGGGGGCATAAAACCTGTTTGTCATGACTGTCATAAGACAGTTCCTGAATTCATAGTAATTCTATGTGATCAGATGTGGATGACAATCACATAAGTACGTTTACTGATGTGAAGTTCGCTCGCACTCTTTGCCAATCAAGGACGTTTTGACTTTGGGACGTTTTATTTTCGGCAGCTTTTTTGAAAAGCTAATACTTATTGCGTTGATATAAGCGACAGGACAAATAGACGCCCTCTTTGTTAAATTAGCAAATGAGCTTGCCTCGCGCTATAGGTAGCCCTACAGATTTCACAGACAGTTTACTTCGCGCTGTAGGTTAACCCACGATATTTGGTACCCCGCTCGTTGTTCGGCAGCAATTGAAATATAGCCTGAGCACGGCATTATGGTTCACTCAAAGCCTGAAATTGATGTGTGTTTACATTGATGTTTATATAAGCGGCCGGCCACGGCCGACCGCAATAAGTGTCTGACAGTGTAAAACTTGAATTATTAAAAAAAAGTACAATCTGATTAAAGATAATCGGCAATTGCAATGCAATTAACTTCAGGTTTATAATTGATTAACACATTTTAAAACAGTGCCAGTTCACCTCAGAGGGTTTGGTTCTTTAATTTAGAAAGTCCAGTCGAGTCTCTCATCATGCAGTCTCATCTGAGCCTTCGCTACTTGCTACTGAAATGACTCAAAATTTGCATTTTGTTTTGTCGTCGAGATGAGTAGTTCAAAATACCTTCTAATATATTAGTGCTAGCTAAAAAACATACTGCACTCTATCGTGGTAGACCTATATGTCGCTATGTCCGAAGTTTAAAGCTTTGTGTATTCGAACAGCGAAGACCCTGCTGAGCCGTCATTATACATAAAGGTACAGGATATTGGAACAAGCAGATCTGAAACTGCCCTAATCGTAGCCTCACAGGTTCTAATTTTTAGGTGTTTTTTTTTAATATTTGAACAAACTAGCCGGAATCTCGCCTTATCGCAGATAGCAAAATGTGTTGATTTGGTCGTTTAAGCAGGAGCCGTATTGTAAATACACCTCCCCAGAAGGAAAAGGTTAGAGAATTTGCCAGATCTGGCCTGAACATCGTCCGATCGCAAATACTAATTTGTAATGATGATGTATGATGGAACAAGCTCCTAGAAGGTCACCCCATAGGCATAAGAGTTGGGATCTTTGAACAGGCTGGCACGAACCTAATCTCAGCGCACAGATAGTAAATTATGATGTTTTAGTGTTTGAAAAAGCTTGTTAGGACCTAGACTTACCAACCCCACGTCTATCAAGCTCTTCCCTACCCCGTTTATTGACTCGGGTACGAGTTGACTTGGGATAGGTACGAGTTGACCAAAGGTCAGGTACGAGTTGACCAAAATGGGTACGAGTTGACTTAGGCACGAGTTGACTTAGGTACGAGTTGACTAGAAACCAGCCTTTGTGGGCCGACCAATTGAAGTCGGTAATTAGAAAGACCTGAAATCTACTTGCCTACCAATGCGGCCCATTATTTTCCTGTTCAGACAGTTACTGAAAGGGAGGTAATTAGACACTTCCGGAAACATGCCGATCGAAAATTTAGAAGAAGAAGGGCTACCAAAAAACCCAAATTTACAGCTTGCACAATGGAAATTCCTCTTAACTACGGACAGATACAAAGATGATAAAGAAATAAAACAAAAATTATTAGATTTTTTGAAAGAAAATGGTATGTGGTCTTAATTTTCACGGCAGATTGTGGAAGCCGGGTCAAATTTTGCCTTGTCATGCAGTGGGTGTACGGAGTAGGTTCAGATTGTCTACATTATTCCAAAATTAGCCTGTCAGTCAATATGAAATTTTTGCTGTTAAATGCTCAGTCTTTTGCAACAGCAAAATATGACTTGTCAACTTCGACATCAGACTATAACATTGACATTTTGTGTTTAAATGAGACTTGGGAAAATAAAAACAGTAACATTTCTCTTTCTTTACCAAATTATAGATGTTTTTCACGTCCCAGGCCTACAGACCCTCATGGAGTAGTGGCAATTTTCATCAAACAAAATGGTAGTACTTTCTTAATGGATAAGTGTGACAAATATAATCACCAGGACTTAGAACTTTTAGCTCTTACAGTGAAAACAAATTCTAATCTAACATTTGATCTCATAGTAGCATACATTCCTCCTGAGAAAACAGAACAGATGAAGCTTTTATCAGACCAAATTTCCCAAAATGCTGATAGGAACATAGTTTTGGTTGGAGACTTCAACGCGAAAAGTAGTGAATGGAATGATCCAGTCTGCAATGAAAGTGGTGAAATTTTGGAACAACTCGTGACCAAATGTGACCTTGTTATTCACAATGATGGTCAGCAAACAAGAAGACAGAATAATACAGTGATAGACTTAGTTTTAACCTCTGCACCTTTGACTCACTTAATATCATCTTGCTGTACACTAACCCATGAGAAGGTCAGATCAGATCATGTACCCATATTCTTTGAAGGAGTTTTTGATAAAGAGGATGTGCAAGCTAGAAGTAAGATAATAAAAGAGCTCAAAAAGGTAGACTGGAATAAATGGACAGAAATAAGCGAAGAAAGATTCAGATTATGGTTTGAAGACAGGAGTGGAGATTTTGACAGCGATGTGGAGTCTTTTTATAGTGTTGTAAATACATTAATACTTGATGTAATACCAGAGAAAGAAGTAAAAATTAGCAGTCAAAAATCTAAACCCTGTTGGTGGAATAACAGTGTAAAACTTGCAAAAAAACACCTCAACCATTGGCAAAGAAGATTCAAAAACAGAAATACAATTCAGAATAAAAATGCATTAATTGAAGCAGAAACTCAGTTTGAAAAGGCAAAACTTAATGCAATGGATGTTTGGTCAAATAGCTTAATTGAGAAATTTGATAATACATGTGACCCAAAAGAAAGATGGACTATTTACAAGCAAATGACAAAGAAACACACAGACCATTCAGTACTGCCTCTCATAGATTCAAATAGCAACATTGCTTTTGATAATCATGATAAGTGTAGTGTTCTTCAAAGTGTATTTTTTGAATCAAATTCAGCTAATGTGAATTTTGACGATAACTTCAGACAAGAAGTGGAAAATGAAGTCAATAATTTGGCTAATAATCAAGACCTTCACAACACAGATAACTTAGGCTTCAACATAGACTTTCAGGAATCTGAGTTGGATGGAGCGATATATAGACTCAAGTTGGGCAAGTCCCCAGGCCCAGATTCATTATACCCAGAGATGCTGCATCATGCAGGTGAATTTTTCAGAAAATCAATATTACATATCTTTAATTTATCATGGTGCACAGGTAAGCTTCCAGACCCATGGAGGCATGCAAGTGTCAAGTTTCTGAGGAAGCATAACAAGACAGATTTCTACAGCCCATCATCTTATAGACCTATCAGTCTCACCAGCGTTCTTTGTAAACTGATGGAAAGAATCGTTTTGAAACGTCTAGAATCACATGTAGAAAGCAACCAACTACTTGATCCTCAGCAAGAAGGTTTTAGAAGATATCACAGTACCACATATGCAGTAACACGACTAGTGCAGTCTATTGCTGATGGCTTTAACAAAAATAACCATACTTTAGCTTGCTTTGTGGACCTTGCTAAAGCTTTTGATAGTGTATGGCGCCCTGGTTTGATGTACAAACTTTCCAAGATTGGTGTAAGTGGAAGACTCTGGGCATGGATAGGAAATTTCCTTCATAATAGAACAATTCAATGTCATATTGGAGAAGTTATTGGTGACATTTTCCATTCAGAAATGGGACTACCTCAAGGCAGCGTATTAGCTCCATTGTTATTCAGCATATTTATAATAGACATGTTTGCAGGAATAGATGGTGATCACTGTAAGTTTGCTGATGATGGCACCTTCTGGCATTCTGCAGATCAAGTTCAAGAATTGGTGGAGAAAATATGCAAAGACATTGGCATCTTAAAAGACTGGTGTAGGAAATGGAGGATGCAAATAAGTCTTCCCAAAACTGAAATTACATTGTTTTCACAGAGTAATACTGAAAATCAAGAGCCAGTAGTCACTATAGATAATCATGTCCTTCAATATAATCAAAATCCTAAACTGTTAGGTGTACATTTGGATGAAAAACTCAATTTCAGGAAACATATTGAAGTAATTTCTCATAAAGCCAGTAGATGTTTAGGAGTTTTGAGAGAAATCAACGGAATCGCTAAACTGTCCAGTAAAAAACTGATCCAGCTGTATATTGGTCTTGTTAGACCTGTTTTGGAATATGGATGTCTTGCATGGCAGACAGCAACCTCACAGGACTTGAAACCACTAGAAAAAATCCAAAAGAAGGCTTTGGCTCTTTGTCTAAAGGCCCCAATCACTTCCAGCAGAGAGGCTCTAGAAGTTACTTCAGGGATTCCGCCCATAGATTTACGTTTTTCTGAAATTGCTGTAAGAGAAGTGGCCAAAATAAATGCAAAGAGCACAGATCATCCCCTCAAACTTCAACTAAATCAATGTATAGAACAAGTTCCAGGGTCAAGATGCATTGGGCCAATTAACCTTGCTTTAAGTCAGGCAGCAGAGATGCAACAAACCACAAACATAAGTATCAATATGATTCAACCTGAACCTGCTTACAACCCGGGTGACCTCGTCAGGACTATTCAACAGCCTAATTACTGGAGTCAGTTAGGGTCTTCAAAAAATAGAACATCAGTGCAACAAGAAATGGGCCAAAATATTATCCATGAATTACTTTCAGAAGCTCCTGATAGGTCATGCTTTGCTTTCACAGATGGATCATGTCTGGAGAACCCAGGACCCTGTGGAGCTGGCGCAGTGATCTTCTTTCCAGATGATCCCAGCGGGTTAGAACTGACCAGACCTGTAGCAGCGAGAGGGTCTATTCTCTTGGCGGAACTTATAGCCATACTTATGGTCCTAGAGCTTGCTGTCTCTAAGAAAATCTCTGACTTTTCCTCATCTCTACAAATATTCTCTGACAGTCAATCTGCAGTTGGAATCCTAACATTGAACTGGGCAAGTACCAATTTTACTGTTCTTATCTCACAGATCAAGTCTCTCCTTCAACAACTACAATCTACAGCTTTTGAGGTTTCAATACACTGGACACCGGGACATGCTACTATTGCTGGGAACGAAATTGCTGACAGGCTAGCAAAAGATGCTGCACACTAAGCCTCAGAGATGCCTATGGATTCCTCAATTGTCACCAATCAGGATATCAAGTCTGCAGCAAGGAAGTCAATTATATTTAAATGGCAGCAGTGCTGGGACATTTCAGAGACAGGCAGATTTCTCTATACCTTCAAGCCTCTAGTTGACGGAAAACTCTACTTAGACTTACCTTCTAAGGATCTCTTCCCTATCATTCTTCATCTCCGGACTGGTTATTGCAAGTTGAATGAATACAGATGTAAATTGAATCAGTGTGAAAGTTCGGAATGTGATTGTGGTGAAATAGAGACTGTTCAGCATTTTATACTTGAATGTCCTCTATATGAGGATAAACGTCAACAACTTCTGAAGAACCTATTCTCTCGGCTTGGCATTAATTATCTAGATATGGATCTACTTCTTGGTTACAGTGAGAATGATAATATTCCTGGTTGGAGAGAGTCTATCTTAACCGAATTAGGACAATACCTTGCCAGTACTGGTCGTCTTTTCAGCAGAGTTGCTGGTGAGGACGTGCCACAATAATCCGTTGACCGTATCAAACACTAAATCTCTTAATTACATTTGTGGAAACTTTATATTTGAGTCACTCAACCTACATCGTGAGACGTTTACATTGGAGAAGATAGTGCCACAAGGCCTGATACGGAATACGGGTGGGGTATGTTTTTGGATTTATGGATGGATGGATGGATTTTGTTTCATATTTTTAGAAATTCTGAGTCAGATGAAGGAGAATGAAGTTGTTATCTTCACGGATGGGTCAGCATTAGGAAATCTGGGACCAACAGGACCAGATGCAGTAGTCTATCTTACCGGTTACCAGTCTTCACCCATACTACTCAAAAAAGGTGTTAGTCCCCTTAGTAACAACTACACAGGGTAACTAGAAGGAATTCAGATTGCCCTTGAATTCATGATAGGATTTAAAGAACAGCTAAAGGACACTAGAATTCATGTTTTCATGGACTGTCAAACTGCCATCATCGCGGCGTTCTATGGTGGCATACTACATCTACATGGTTACACGCCGCCGTTAATCATGACTTCTGTAGCGCGGGTGGTTGCGTCTTAAAAAGAATAAAGAGAAACGATAGGAAAGTCAGAAGTGAAAAAAAAAAGAAGATTTGATAGGAAAGGTAGAAGAAAAATAAAGTTTGACCAGATGCATTTCATCCCTTCAATCTTGTCCAGTCTAGCTTCCTTGGAGGTGCCAGGGCCCACGAAGTCCCCGCCAGCATAGCACAAGAAATCATTAGGTCTTACTTACATCTGGCCGGGCCTGCATTTTTTTTTAGAATGATACCATAGAGAGCTCCCGTTTGAAAGGTACCAAACCGGGAGCCTCAGCCACTGTGGCTGGAAGGGAATTCCAGAGACAAACTGTTTGAGGGAAGAAACTGTGTTTGTAGTAGTCACTGGAAGTGGGAATTTGTCTGTATTTAAGAGAGTGGCGAGAGCGAGTCCGTGTAGATGCAGGTGTCAGGTACTTGTCTGCAGGTATGTCCACAAGGCCATGTACAATTTTGAAGAACATGATCAGCTGGTTCTTGGTTCTTCTTGACTCTAGGGTTTCCCATTCCTGGTGGTCCAACATAGAGGTCACGCTACTTGTATTATGGTATCGGTTTGTGACATACCTGGCTGCTCTACGCTGAACCATCTCAATCTTCTGGATATATTCCTTGGTATGGGGACTCCAGACAGTGGAACAGTACTCTAGTAGTGGTTGAACCATCGAGTAGTAAGCAGAGGCCTTGGTTGCTTCGCTGCTGACTCTAAGGTTTCGTCGTAGGAAGCCCACCATGCTATTTGCCTTCTTTACTGTTTGGTCGATGTGCCTTTTCCAGGAGAAGGTTGATAGGAGTTTAACCCCAAGGTACTTGGTGTAGTCCTCTGTTGTCAAGGTGTGGCCCTTTAATGTGTAGTCAGTCGTGATTGGATTCCTCGATCTTGATATCCTGATTGTACTGCACTTATCCGGGTGGAAAGCCATCCCCCACTTCTGCTCCCATGCTGCTAGTTTGTTTAGGTCCTCTTGCAGGATGGCGCAGTCTTGCTGGGTCTTGATCTGCCTATAAGGGATACAATCATCAGCAAATAGATGTGTTCTTGATTAGATGCAGTCTGGCAAGTCGTTTATAAACAACAGAAATAGTAGTGGGCCTAGGACTGTTCCTTGCGGTACCCCGCTGATGACTGGGATGCTGTCTGAAGTGGCACCTTCAACCAAATCTTGTTGAGTGCGGTCAGTCAGGAATGCTTCAATCCAGTTATAGGTGCTTCCTCTTATCCCATAGTGGTCTAGCTTCCTCATCAGGCGTTGATGTGGTACTCTGTCGAACGCTTTGGAAAAATCCAAAATGATGAGGTCATGCTGATGCTTCTTATCAAGGCCTGCCAGTAGTTCTTGCGCTAGTGTAAGAAATTGGGTTTCACAGCTTCGTCTTGCTCTGAATCCATGCTGGCAGTCTGTCAGGATATCATAGCTTTCCAGGTATTTCAGGACGTTGCTGGTGATCACATGTTCCTGTATCTTACAGCATAGACTGGTGAGAGAAACAGGTCTATAGTTGCTGGCCTTGAACTTCTCCCCTTTCTTAAAAATGGCTGTAACATTTGCTGTCCTCCAGTCTTTTCCTGTATCGAAACTTCTCTGGAAGATTGCCGTCAGGTAAGGTGATAGCTCCTCAGCAAGTTCCTTTAGTAATCTGGCAGGCAGAAGGTCAGGTCCAGAGGCTTTTCCTGGATTCAGCTTTTGAAGTAGCTTTGTGATGCCTTCTTTGGTTACATATATGTCCTTCATTGATGGGAAAGGATTGCCATCTGGTGCTGGTATGTTTGTTTTGTCCTCTCTTGTCCATGTCGACTCATACTGCCTATTCAATATGTCAGCTTTCTCCTTGGGGTCGGCATGAAGTCTATCGTTGTCTTTAAGGGGTGCGATACCTCCAGTATCCTTCCGAAGGGACTTTATGTAGGACCAGAACCTTTTTTGCTTCGGCTGGTGCTGTTGATCCGGGTCTCCAATCTCGATGATATTGTCCACATACTGCCAGTAAGACTGTCTTTCGGCTTTTTGTAGGTGTGCCTTCGTTTCTTTGTACTGCCTGATGTCTTTGGCTTTCTTTGTCTTTCGCTGTCTCCGGAAAAGTTTCTTGCTCTTGCACATTAGAGTCTTCACCTGTCTGGAGACCCATGGCTTCTGTACTCTGTTGCCCCGCAGTATCTTTGATGGTATATGTGACTCCATGAGCGAATGAACTTTATTCTTGAACGTCATCCAGAGGTGCTCGACATCTTCGGTTTTTGCAGATTCCTGAAATTCAGCTTGACAAGATCTCAGTTCTGTTTTCATGGCATCGTAATCCGCTTTCCTGTATTGAAAGACTTTCCTTGGGGGTGTCTTAACTCTCATAGGTCGAAGGCTGGACTCTATGAAGACAGCTTCGTGG
The DNA here is from genome assembly GCA_964019695.1 of Loripinus fragilis. Lineage (NCBI taxonomy): Eukaryota > Metazoa > Mollusca > Bivalvia > Lucinida > Lucinidae > Loripinus > Loripinus fragilis. Next base: position 39,485,711 of record OZ026520.1, on the reverse strand, counting down.
TCTGAAACCCCTGGAATAACTTCCACCTTGTTGACTAAGGTCTGATTGCTGGTAAAGAACAGATCTAAGGTACTTGATGAAGTTTCTGTTATTCTTGTGGGTTCCGTAACTACTTGGTCAAGGTACAGGTCTTTTACAATGGTCAGAAGTTGATTTGAAACTGCACTGTTAGTTGCATATGGGACAACGCTTTCTTCTTCCCAGGTGATATCGGGTAAGTTGAAATCACCGCCAAGCCAGAGATGTGCTCCCTTATCAGTGGGGATGCGGCTCATGATTGACTGCAGCTCCTGTAAGTACTCAGGGTTGTTCTTGTCAGGGGGTCTGTAGAAAGATCCTACGTAGAGATCGCTGCTACCTTGGACCTTGATCTTCACCCACACTGCCTCACAGTCACTTGATGCATCTACCATTAATTCCTCAGGCTGATGACTCTGATACAGCTGGGACACTAACAGGAAAACTCCACCTCCTCTTCCACCAGGCCTATCTCTTCTATAACTATTGAAGCCATCAGGGAATACCTCAGAAGACTTGATACTGGGGTTGAGCCATGACTCATTTCCGATCACTACATCTGCTTGCAAGGATGATATCATGTTCCTCAGCTGGGCTGGCTTGCCATTGCTCTTAACGGACTGACAGTTTAGCATGACAATGCGCAGAGGGAGGTCTTTTCTTTGTTGAGTCTGGCCATGCGTTACAGATTTCGTAGGCGATGATGTTGCATTTGGGAAGCTGAAGCTGATGTCTGATTCCGGGCTGATTACGCTGCTAAGGGGAGAGAATGAGTTTGATACGTCAAAGATGGTGGTATCGAAGATGCTTGTTGACAAATTAGGCACTCCACATTTGAAACACTCCCAGCTGACGCTTTTGAGTCCATTATACACACAGTCAGGCATTCCCATGCAGTCTTGGTGGTACCATGCATCACAAGAATCACAATACTGTCAGGAAAAGTATCATTTTGCAAATCAAAAAGTCTGTTAATTGCTTGTCAGACAGTGGAAATGATATAATAGTGCATTGGGTGTCTGGACATAGGGACATATAAGAGAATGAGCTTACTGATAGACATGCCAAAGAAGCTGCTAATGAAATAGTGGGGGCTGATATAGAAGATTTCACAATAATGAAGGATAAGAAGGAAGAGAAATCTGAAGGATAAATGGAAAAGAAAATATGATTTATCTGATAAGGCAGGTCGAGTGCAGGAGGTGTTTACAGATGTTGGAAAAAGGAATTGTTTTTGAGAAGAAGACAGGCATAATTTCTCTATGTTGAATCAATTGCTGTCTGCCAGTGTCTGAGCACACCTTACTGAATCAACATAGAGCAAGGACAGATGACAATGTCTCAGAGATGTGTATAGTATGTTTGGTACTAGTAGATCCAGATCACTTCCTGTTTTACTGTAAAGCATATGATGAGGAACGAGGAAAATTGGTGGAGAAAGTGTTAAATAGGGAAGGACTAGATTCTATAGGTGATATCAATCTAAAGGTATTGAGTGGAAACTTTGAGAATCTGAGCATTCAGGGTCAAACTGAAATGTTGAGTGCACTGATGCAGTACATTAATCGCACTAATAGATTCAGTCAAACTTAAGTCAGTAGACGCATGCGCACAGTGAACCAAGTGTCAGAGTTCTTATTAACTTCAAATTTGGATTATTTTACTCCAACTTTTTTGATTTTGACTCCAATTTTTTCACAAGTCACAATAGAGAAGTATGGTAAAACTCCAAACTTTTTCGGTAGACAGCATTTTTACTCCTATTTTCAAAATCCTAGTGAGAACTCTGAGTGCAAAGGTGTTTTGAGTTATTGTACCAAAGAGATCCGATTGTACCAGGCGGCCATATGCAGGGAAATAATGCAAAAACAGATTAACAACAACAACAACATATTTTTTTTGTTACTAGGCTCATCAAAATACATTGCAAAAAGTGAAAACCATTATCAAACAGCTAGAACAAAACAACATATCGGTAGAAATATCATGGCCACCGGGACATGCAAACATCAAAGGCAACAAACACAGAGACAGGTTAGCTAAAGAAGCCGCTCAAGAGGCAAAGGAAAACGATAATTTGCCAACTGTAATTTCTTTAGGAGTTGTAAAAGAAGCAGCCAAGAAGTCAGGGCAGGTTAAATGGCAGAAGATGTTGGAAAATCAGATAAAGGGAGACACCTTTTTCAGTCCAGATTTAATGTTGATTTAAATAGACTCACTCCAGCTATAGCTGATAAGCCAGGTGAAATAGGTAAACAATCTCTCCTGTGGTACAAATACTTCCAGCTGCATACACTAGCTAACATGGGGTTAGGTTGAGGTTAATTGATAAAATTACATATTTAGGTGAAAATGTTTTTTATGTTCCCACACATGAACATTCTTTCATTAATAGTTTAACGCTTTGCATGCTGGATATTTTTTATGCTTTGTGATCGTCTGCTGACTTCTTTCAAATTCAATATTTTTTTTTTAAAAATCAGGAACACTATCAAAGTGTCAACCGGGCCGGAAAACAGGTTAGATTCAGATCAGGACAGAGATTATGGCTGTCCTGATCTGGGTCCAAACTGATTGAAAAAGTTATCAGCTGACGACAAAAGACGCTAGTTAAGATTATCAATGAGGTGTGTAAAATGGGGAACATGTAATGGTGACAGTTGTTAAATGCAGGGAGTTCCTAAACCCTGTGTAGACTTGATAGATGCAAGACATGGATAAGCTCATACTGGCACGTTGAAGACCCCACGCACAACTAACTGAGGTTGTCACCATTTTGTGTGCTCAAAAATGTTAAGCATTTTAACAGCTAAACAGTAAATATATTTTCTGAATTTACTTTTGGTCCTAAAATGCTGTCTTCTTTTTACGTCTGTTGCGTATATTCAAGTGCACTTCAGACTAGCTTTTATTATGGAAGCAAAAGTGGGAGCAATATGCTCGATTGGCCCATATTGTTTGCAACATCGGCTACCTATTAACCAAAAAGAGAGCAGACGACAAGCTTGGGAGTGGGGATGGGCGAGAGATTAACAATTTAACTGACACAATATGGCACAAAATGCGTATCAAATTAATAAACAAATAAATTAAGTAAATAAATCAGCCGGTGAGATACGTGATAAGCTAAGTCACTCTTTGAACCTACAAACATTGCCATCAAGTGTGGTTCCAAGTGTAATCATAGTGAATGTGAGCAGCAGGGCTCCAACAAGACCGTGCGTTTGTGCATTCTCCTCAAAGCCGTCACTGTTTTACTTTGCGGGGCTTCTTCAATGTTAAATTTAACACTGTTTTCAGGTAAGATTACCTTTGTTCAGGAAGAATTACTTTTCTTTCTTACAAGAACTGTTTCAAATCTTTAACAGACTTGCTCTGAAAATAATTCCACTCCATCTTCACTAATTAACCTTAAAATTTACCATTAATTCATTGATTACACATCAAGGTCAGACTAGGGAGCACAGTGGCTCAGTGGTAGAGTTATGTGGTTGTGGTCAGTGGTCTCGCTTCCTTTTTGTTTGTGTCCTGCAAAAGGCACAGGCCAACTGTCAAATTGAATGCATTGGCGGTCAATTTATTGCATGAAAACTGCAAGAAACCCACTCTCGCAGAAACACTGACTGGGTCGTTGCTATTTATAGAAAAATTACTTTAACTATTTTTCAGACATGGCTCCGTACTATGAGGAATGTTGCAAGGAACTTGGCTGGAAGCTGGACCAGGCTCTCGTGAAGAAAATGAAAGCAGCTAACGAGGCAGAGCTGAAGAAACTTGACGAGGCTATATCAGATGCCGAGAAAAATCTGGGAGAATCAGAGATTCGTGAAAACATGCTGAAAAAGGCAGAATATTTATGTAAAATTGGGGATAAGGTATGCTACTGTATTAGTTCCTTTTAGTGCCTGGGCACTTAAAGAGGGGGCAATTACTAAGAACAAAGATTTTCCTGAATTGTGACATTCAAAAATCCTATTTCATATGATATATTGTACTACATGCTGGAACTGTGTGTTTTGTCCACTCCCAGTCCATCAATATGCATCATTGACAACCAATCAATAATTAACTACCATGATAATCTCCATTGTTTATTTACAAGCCTGTGTACATTTTACTATTGCTTGTAAGAAAGTTAGATTTTGATGAAAACATTAGTCAGGAGGTGACATCATTTTGTACCTTTTAGAATATGACGATGATTTACATGTAAGTAATTGGCTGTTAGTGACAGACGTAATTTCAAAATGAGTACATCTACTGAGTCTGTCGTGCCAACTAAGAGTGACAGTGACGTAATAAATTGTTTACAATTGTTAAGTAAAACATTAACTTGTACACTCCACTTGAGCTAATGTGAATCGATAGATCACTTGTGTATTGATCCTATCCTGACAAGTTATCTATCGATTATAAGTCCCTGACGTCACTGTCACTCTTGGCTGGCAGGACAGTATGTATGCTTTAAATTTGAAGTTTTTTCTGTTTAACCCTTTCTTGCCAGTCACGACTTGTCGTCTGCTCTCATTTGCTTCTGCTTTTAGGTGGTCTATATTGCAAACAATATGGACCCAAATCAGACTGTTTTGGAGCAGTCTGATCAGGGTTCATACTGTTTACTCCCATGATAAAATCAAGTCTGAAGTGCACTGGAATATATATGCAACAGACATAATAAGCAGACGGCATTTCAGTGTTCTGCCAAGGCTGCGCCCTTGCTCCATTGGCGCTTAAAAAATCCATATGGCGCACAGAAATTCCCATAGCTGGGCCGCTGGGCGCATCCATTTTTCCACGGGGTCGAATTGTCCATTTATCGATAAAGTAATGGCGCGAATCAGTTCGTAACCACTGTATCCGAAACAGCTGTTTTTGTTGCTAAGCAGTCGTTAGGCAGGTGAATTGGCGAGCCTGATTGGTTCATTGCGTCACCTGAGCAAGTCTCAACCAATCGTATGCGTTGTTTCATTCGGCCCTTGCTCTAGATCATAAAATGGCTTCAAATAGGAAAAGAATGATGTTTGACTTCTTTGCGAAGTTAAAAAAAACAAAAACTGCGTACAACGGCGGTGGCGAAAGTCAAGAAAAGTTCTTTAACTGATTGTCCATCAGATAACACTGCAGAGGACAAATCTGTTCAAAATCCCAATGAAAGTGAAACATCAGCTGAATCAGATCAGCCCAGCACCAGCGGAAAGAAAAAAAACTGAAAAGCGATCTTTTCAAAAATTTGGCTGAGAGATTATAAATAACCTTTGATAAAGAGTCCGTAAATACTTTACACTTGTTATTCTGAATTGTTTATCTATGGCCCAGTAGAATTTGGAAATGGCCCCACTTTTTCATAGCTCAGGGGCCATTGGCCCCATGAATGGCCCCATGGTTTCAAAGTCTTGGCAGAACTCTGGGCATTTTCAGGAAAAATATTGGCAGGATGAGGGTTGATAAAGGAACCTTGCTATTTTGATAAATGGGTTGATCCAAATCTGCTGGCTTCTTCAGTTATAGGAGTTCAGTAAAACCTGTCTTAAGTGGCCACTCAAAAAGAAGCCCAAAATTGTTTTCAAGACCGATTATCGCTTAAAGCTGCATACTCTGTAACTATGAACATTTTTCGAAAAAAAATATTTTCTTTTTAAATCATTTGTAAAAGTAGAATAAAGTTATGTTGTCACAATAAATCTAATTTCTACAGCTGAAAACTGCATGGAAAAGTGAATTATCTTATAAAAACAGGTGGTTTTTCTCATGTTTGCAATTATTTGCGTCCCTCCAATTATTCTAGACAGTTAATTTCTAACATAAATGCTGTTGTTTTGGCATTAATAATTTGTTATTTATTACGAAAAAGGTAAAATGTATGCCTGAATTTTAGTATTTTTACTGTGTTCTTGAAAAATAGAAACATTATTTCTAAAATGAAAAGATCGACAGTTACAGACTATGCAGCTTTAATGCTGGTCCAAAGTATTGCAGAATACTTTCGACCTTAATTAAGCTATCACCTGTCTTTAAGACCTTTGTTTTGACTATTTTTGAGTGGCGACTTTAGACGGGTTTTACTGTAGCGACTTTCGCAATTCAGTAAGACCCAAGAGAAGACTTTTACCCATGGATAAGCCGGGCCGCGTAGCGCAGTCGGTAACGTGTCTGGCTACAGATGCGTGTCTGACTGCAGATCCAGGGGTCGCGAGTTCGATCCCGGTCCGGTCCCACACTTTCGTGGAGATTGATCATGAAATGATTTCTACGGTCATTCTCCCCCTTCCGCTGATTCATTCAAGAAGGGTTGTTGTCAGTTACAAGCGAAAGTATGTGCACAAATTACTGGTTAACCGCTTGTTCAAGCCTGCCAAGGAAAAAGTGTGGTTAGGTGAACTGACCGTCCCGCAATGACCATAGCTGTTGACTTGGGACGTAAAGCAACAAAAACAAACAAACAAACAATTACCCATGGATACAGACTTGACTTTGTATGTCATCTCTGACATCGGGATTATTAGTTTGTTTTATATGGACATGTTTCATTTGTTGTAGGAGGAGTGTCTTTCTCAGTTCCGTAAGACCCAAGAGAAGACTGTTACCCTCGGTTACAGATTGGACCTGGTATTTCACCTCATCAGAATAGGCTTGTTTTAAATGGACATGTTCATTTGTTGTAGGAGGAGTGTCTATCTCAGTTCCGTAAAACCCAAGAGAAGACTGTTACCCTCGGTTACAGATTGGACCTAGTATTTCACCTCATCAGAATAGGCTTGTTTTATATGGATCATGATCTCATCACCAGAAACTTAGAGAAAGCACAGAGGTAACAATTGTCATTTTTATAATGGTTTAACAGTCAGTCTTTCGACCAGGGAAAGAACTTGAATGTTAAGCTTAATTTACCCTGTCAATGTGATTGTTTGAATATCTAGACCTTATTCCTTTACATTTTTAAAATTAATGGTATAAATAATTTTTTGTATGAGATATAACAATATTTGTACATGGGAAATTGGTACAGTACGCCCGCCGTGAAGGTTCTAAGAATTTCGTACTCGCATGATGCGAGAAATTGCGGGTAAAGGATTAAAAATCATGGAAAATCCCTGCGAGACGCACGCGAGAGCCATGAGAAATCCATGTGAAGTTTTTCGCGGTTCCCGCAGCTCACGAAAATCGGCCAAATTCGCGCGGGGATTTTTACAATTTCCACGCATGATGGGTGAAAATATTCTTCATAGATGATCGATCTACGCTGTATTGTTTGTCACTCTTGATTGAAAGAAAAGAGCAACAATGAGGGACAATTAAAGTAATCTCCTTACCATGAAATTATCTACCAATTACTCCATAATTATCCATGATTATTATGTTGTATTTAAAAAAACTGACACCTTCGAAATGCAAGCCAATTGCGCTCATTAACTTCGCACATGATAGTGACGCCAGCTGATAACATTTGTAATAAGTTTGAACCCAGATCAGGCCCTAATCCTCATTCAAATTTTGATACTCTGATGGTTTTTCTTAGAGCTAACTTAGAAAAAATAAACAAGCCACAAAAAGTATGAAAAGTTATCCCAGCACGCAAAAGGTTAGAGAGGTGTCGTCATTTGCACAATTAGCACCATGACTCAGATGATTGTGACGATAATTTCCTTTGACGCAACCATAGCTTGAGGGTGCATGTGAAGGATACTCACTGGAATCACACTGGATATGCGATTCTAACGAGTATCATCAACATGCATTTCAATAAAAAAAAAACGTTATACGATGCTAAAACATCATCTCCCATGTACATGATGTATGTTGACTTATGCACGTTTATCCAGATGTCTACGTGACTAAATGCATATAGCATCTCGCATGGGTTACCAAGAGGGTATTTTTTTTTTGAGAAAGTTGAGAACCGAGAAAATTAATTGTTAATTATAGACTCTTATCTGGAGGCCCGATGATTTTGTAGAGTTTTCCAATGTGAGGTATAGTATGATTAATCTGGGCGGGTAATAAAAAATCTGAAATCAGTTTGCGTAAATAACACTAAATGCGTAGACACATCTGCATGCATACGTTTGGTGGACTGTTTCAAGGGTTTTATATTATTCGTGTATGCGAGAAGTTATTTCCGTTACAGACAGAATCTTGAAAATACAATTCAGTATAGTCCTTGTATGGTCTTTGTTTATTTTGACCCTTCCCAGTAAGCACGTAAAACTGGGCCACTGCTTGGCTGCTGCGTTAGTGCACCGTAGTAGACTGCTGCACTGACCTCGTAGGTAAACGAGAGTTCATACGAGGGGGCAGTGAAGCAGTCTAGCACCGTAGTTGCCCAGTTTATGTGCTGGCTGGGTTTATGTTCCAGTCAACAACAATTTTTCAGCCATGACGCTCTACTAAACTTACAGAACTAACAAATTGTATAGCGACGACAAACTTTCGTCTTTGCAAACATCAGGACCGACAGAACGTCGACCCTAATCTTGATCCAAACCGTTTGACTCTCAAAAACTGTTAGGAATAGCAGACAAATGAACGAACCAAATTTAATTGCCGTTTCGAGAAAAATCACTTCATTTGCAAGGTCTGTACGGTTCACTATCACAAAACATCGACACGTCATTCTCTCAAATAATGAAAAAAAAACAGTTGTTGTTTTTCTGTTTCCCATGGTCATTTTATTCAACGAGATAGTAAAAATTCTGAGCCAGCTATTGCAATCAACGAATGCTCTGACGAGTCTGCGCACATGTAGATCTACAATTTCAGCAGACTCATCACTCCTCTCCACCTCAGACGCACAGTACATGTAAGGCCATCAATGAGTGCTCTGGCAAAAACGATTTTTTATCTTCTGCAAATTCGAGATAACTTTTGTATGGGCGTGCTTTTGCGACATGTTCTAAGCAGCAGATAACATGTCTTGCCCAAGGACACAACACAGTGCCTCTGCCGGCATTGAGTCTCGAACTCGCAACCTTAAGGTTCCACTAACCATACAGCACCTACAAAATGTAAACAGTATAGCGTCCCCTGCTGATGCCATTTACAAAAATATTGTACCCAGGACCGACAGAACGTCGACCCTGGTCTAGATCCAACCCATTTGACAAGGAGTAACGGAGGATTGTACGAACCCATTTTTACTAACATCGGGAGAAAAAGATGGAAGAAAGAATCACATAATCTGCAATGCATGTACAGGCCACTATCACAAAACATCGACGCGTAAAGTCATTGACGTGTCAAAAAAACAAATTTTTTTCTCTCTTTCCCACAATAATACAATCGTCCATTTTACTTCCTGCAAGCACATGCAAAATTTGAACCAGCGTATGAGCTTTGTGTACATATCGAATTTGCAACCAACGAAGGCTCAGATGAGCCTGCGCACGTCATGTAAAATTTCCACCGAGCCCCCCCCCCCCCTCACACACAGTGCAGGTTCGATGTTCAGTTAAAAACAGATAACTTTTTTACGAGATGTTTTGTGATAAAATATTGCGACAAAACTCCACTTTACTTGGGGGGTACCGTCAGTGTTCACATGTCTTTTGGGTGCACAATATGACCATCTCATTGAGACGGTTCTTTTGAGCACCAACGTCATATTTCTGTTGAGAAATAAAACTGATATTTACGGACTCACTATTATCAAGGGATCAGGTCTGGTTGTACTATCAGTTTATGCGGAAACGGCGGTCCGCAGACAGCTCTCCGTATCGTCATCAACCTGCCATGGGAGTTTGTGACCAATCATGCTCTAACCAGCCTGATCAGCCACTTATACTGAAATTTTGCACTACTGAAATATCTAAAGAGCGGTTATCCAATGCGAGGATCAGACTGCGGATGCGCAGTCTGGTATTGCGCTCTTGTTCGCGTGCAACAAAATAAGGTTTAAAAGATTTAAAACTTGTGTTTCTATCAATATAGCCCCAAAACCGAAAGCTCAAGTGGTTACTGGCAGGCCGATTGTGGCCCGCTTTTTTGCCTACTAGGCCCATACCGGAGTTGGGCTTTCGTTCGTACTCCATCTGCGAAAATGCGCATTCTGTTCGCAGGTTGCGGAAATGATTGGTGTAAACACGCATGGAAACCGCAAACTGGATTGCTGTCTCAGATTCTCGGAGATCTTAGAACATCATAATCTGGTAGCACTTGTTATTCGCTAATTGGAAAGAATCTACTAGTACTAGCCAAATTTAATTTTTCTATGTAGTCTCTGTAGCCGAGCACACTGGTTTGGGTCTCACCTTTCCGGAAACCTCGAATTCGCATATCCGTAAAGACGCTTCGTAGCTTCCGACGAAGTAAGAATTAAAAAAAGCCTTTTTAGCTACAGAGACTGGCTAGAATCTTGAAATTTCAATGTAAAAGGTGTAAGTTATTGTTATTTCCAGAGATAATTTATCAAAGACGCTGAACAGACTGCGCAGAGATTTAGGAGGACAAGTGCGGATCCAGAGGGGGGGACAGGGGGTCCGGACCCCCCCCCCCCCCCCCCCCCCCCTTGGAAAATCACATGTTATATGGGTTTCTATAGGGAATAAGCAATTGGACCCCCCACCCCCTGGAAAAAGTTAGACCCCCTGGAAAATGTTGGACCCCCTCTGGATGTACCCCTTCATTGCCAATGCGATCAGACGGACGAAGAGACGACTCATCGACATACTGTATACATCGGGGAAAACAATTAAAGAAATCTCCTTACCGTGAATTTATCTAGCATAATATAATCCCGTATAAATTAAATATCCATGATTATTTATTTACAGGGTTCATACGCGTCAGGGAAATGTCAGGGAAATTTAAATTTTTTCAAGGTCAGGGAATTGTCAGGGAATTTTATGTTGTATCAGGGAAAAATGAATGTGTGCTAAAATGTCAGGGAAATGTCAGGGAATTTTACAATTTCCAGTTTGTATCAAATAATGAGAAACAGTTTACATTTTGGATACAAGCTAAATCATTTTGATAGCTCCTAAAATGCTTTAAACATAAGAGGATGAAAAGATTTGGTACCCCTTGCTTCCTCAGCTGCCTTTTTAGCTCACATGAGCTTAAGTCTCAAGTGAGGTATTAGTATGGCAATGGTATGTCATCCCTCATTCATCTGTCCATCATCATTGTCCGTTCACATTTCTAAAGAAGTATATCTCTATTAAATGTCAGTTGATCAAATTACATGTAAAACATCATCAGATATGGGGAAGGCTGTATAAGGTCTTTGGGCTGATTGGATTTGAATTCTGGTTTCCATGGTTGATGGCAACATGAAGCTCTCGCAGACTTATAATGGGAAAAACCTTTTAAAAGAATCTTCTGAAACCATGAGGCCTACAGCTTTAGTATGTAGCAATATCTAGTGCCCCCCTACATAAATCCTGCCAATCATTCACCTGGGGTCAAAACTGGTTACACCCGGGGATCAATAGCCCCTAAAGACTAATTATGGGAAAAACTGAAAAAATCTTTGAAACCATACAGTCATATGTATTTATTTATGTAGCAATGTCTAGTGATAATCTACATAAATCATGCCAATCAAGCCCCTGTGGTCAAAACTGGCTACACCCCAGGGACCAATAGCTCCCATAGACTCATGGGAAAAACTGAAAAAATCTTCTTTGAAACCATATATATATATTTGATATGTACATGTAGCAACGTCTAATGCTCCCCAACATAATTCCTGCTAATCAAGACCCTGGTGTCCAAACTGCCCTGTAGATCAATAACTCTCATAGACTTGTAAATGCGAAAACATAAAAAATCTTCTGTAGCTGAGAGCAGTGGCTCAGATGGTACTCATGGTAGAGCGTTAGACTGGGGATCAAAGGCTTGCTAGTTCGAGACTCAATTGATACATGAGGAATCACTGTGTCCTTGAGCAATAACTTCATCCGCTGCTAAGTATTGGTACAACCAAGGAAGACACAAGACAAGATGAAAAATCTTCTCTTTAACCATTAGGCCCACAGCTGGTATATTTAGCATGTAGTAATGTCTAGTGGTTCCCTACATAAATCTTGCCAATCAAGTTTGTTGGGTGCAAACTGGCAACACATACCCCTGGGGATCAATAGCAACTTATAATGGGAAAAACTTTTTTAAAATGCTATAACCATGAGGCTCACAGCTTATTATTTAGTATATAGCAATGTCTGGTGGTCCCCTACGTAGATCTTGCCAACCATGTCCCTGGGGTTCAAATGGGCTACCCACTGAGCATTATTAGCTTCCACAAACTTTAAAAAATCTCTGAAACCATGAAGCCCAGTAGTACTATTTTTAGTATGCAGCAATGCATAGTGGTTCACTACAGTCTACGTAAATCCTGCCAACCGTGCCCACATGGCTCAAATTGGCCGCCGCCACACCCAGGGGGTCATTTGCTCTGCTCCTATAGAATCATAAAAAATCTCAGGTGAGTAGTTTAGGCTCATTAAACCTTGTTAGCTCACCGAAGCACTTTGTGCTCAAAATGAGCTGTTGTTACCACTCAATGTCTGTCATGCGTTGTCCATTGTCAACAACTTGCTGTATTCAGGGTTTTCTGGAATTTTATCAAAAACCTTTTTCTGCTGTACATAGCTTTTACAATGAAATATTCCACATCCAGCTAAAATGCTTTACTTTCCTCTAAATACTGGTTGCATTATGGGTTGCTGTAGGGGAGGTTTAGAGAATCAACATCCAAATTTTTGAAAGAAACTGACAGCAGTTTTAACATATAGTAATTTGACAATCTGTAAAGGATCATTGACGGTTTGGGCCTTATACGCCTATTTTTCTGATATCCAGAACGCTGCTTTTGAGCTTCTTGTGTGGTGCATGTAGTATCAGTGCAATAGGTGAATCTAATGGCAACAGCCAGCTAGCAAAATATTTTCAAAATGCCTACGCATTCGAGAGTTATGGCGGGTAGAAAGGGGAGGGGGTCTGAAATTTCACGAAAATAAAAAGTGCTTTAAAAAGTGATTTCTGCACGTTTTCTTGATTTATTTGGTAGGCTTGGTGATATCCATTGAACATACCATATGCAGAGTATTAACTAATCACGATAATTTATGAAATTGTTTCAAAAACAAAATATGTTTTGTTATAAAGTGATTTTGGGGAGAGAATTTAGAAGTTACCTGTACATTTTTCACTACATGTACCGTAGATAATACAAAACTGATAGCTCAACAAAAGAAATACATATTTTTAAAGGAACGAAAATGTCCTATTTAGCATTGGAAAGTAAAACTGATTCTAACTAGATCCTTTGAATATTACTTTTGCTTTGTTTAAAGGGCATAGCATGTTGAATGTATTTAAAGTGTCCGAATATTTATGGTATACATATGCATGTAATATCCCTATTTGAGATCATATATTGAACACTAAAGTATTTACCTGTTATAACTCTTTGCATGCCAGTGGATAATTTTGTCGTCTGCCAATAGCCTTTTGCAAACAGTTTGAACCCAGATGAAGACCAACAGAATGTGGGTCTTGATCTGGATCCAAACTGTTTGACATACTGATGGTGATCCAGGGTGGTTTGTTTTTAAAAACATAATTTTGAAGAAAGTCAGCAGGCGAAAATAAAAACATGAACAATTCCTTAGCATGCAAATAGATAAGTACAGGACGTTTGCAAAATAATGTGTCATTTGATAACAGTGAGATTTTTTCTTATGAAAAGATGCCTAAAACCTTGCTTATTCTACTTTTAATCTTTAAGTACTTATTATTAAACTAGCACAGAATACAAAGCAATTTAGGAAGTTGGTTCTAGAGAACTTCATTACTGTAATTAATTTCTTATTTGGTAGAAAAGGCATTTTATGGGCTTAGGCCCCGTGTTTTTGGGCTGCTGAACAGCTTTCCCCCCCGTGTGCCAGCAAGCCACTTCCATACAATGTGTAAAATATAGTAACACATATACATGCAAAAGCTTTTGCTGGCACACGGGGGGGAATGATATTCTAAAAAAAGTTTTCGAATTTCTATATATCTTTATGTAAAACTGATTGTTCTGCCCCAAATTTTATATCTTTCAAGCATTTAATATCGAAAACGGACTTCACAGCCATAAAGTTCTCAGGTCAGGGTAGCTTCAAGGTGAAGAAAGGGACGATTGACAAACATTTATTTTTACTGAAAACCATAGGCATTTACCCATAGCAAGTGTCAATGATCCTTTCTGTGCTAAATCATATAGCTATTTACTTTAGACATTGCTGAAAAGCTTGAATAAAAACTTTGCAAAATTCAATTTGAAAACAGAGCTGTTCACTGTAGCTCTACACAAACGTTTGAATAAAAAACCAAGTTTCTCCGGTGAGTACGGTCATGTCAGGGAAATTTGGATTGGCATCAGGGAAAAATCAGGGAAATGTCAGGGAATTTTGTTTTGTCCAGTCTGTATGAACCCTGATTTATTATACGCACTCATTTACTCCTCACATGCTTGTGAAGCAAACGATCACAGTTGGACCCAAACCAGGCCCGAAAATGTCGGGTCTGATCTGGATCCAAACTGTTTGACACTTTGATGGTATTCTTGAAATCAGCAGACGACACTGTCCGTTATTCAATCACTGCATTTTGTCACGTTCAGTTTATACATGTCATTTATAAGCTTTGAAGTTTGAAGCCGACAAAGACTATTTTAACTACAGACATCAATAAACTTATTTCTCGTGTTGTGGGCACTCTAAAGAAACGTCTCTCCAAGGCGATTCTATCGAGTAGACCTGAGGGTACAATGTCAGTTACGACATAATATCTTCCAACCAAATGTCATAATATGTTTTCCCGAGAATAAGAGAAAACATGTTGCTTGAAGGAAAAGTAAAAAAGTTACGGATTAATGGATTAGTTAGTAAATCATTTCCAGGTAAGAGGCATGTGCGGATCCAGAGGGGGGTGGGGGGGGGGGAGGTGGTCCAGACCCCCCCCCCTGAAAAATCACAGAAATATAGGGTTTCAAAGCATAAGTGGTCCGGATCCCCTAAAAAAGCACAAGGGTACCAAGCTAGCATTAAATGTTGGGCCACTAGCGGCACGCAGCGAAACGCCATTTAAATGACGTTTCGCTGGCGGGCCGATGTTGGCTCGCATATTGTGGTAATTGGATCCTCTCTCCTCTCAACAACAAAAAAAAATCCTAAAAGTTGGACCCCTCTGGTAAAACTTTCTGGATCCGCGCATGAGAAGATAACTTTTTTTGAGACGACGAAATGTCGTACATGTAGGAACAGTTAGACTCAGATCACATTGGTGGGCAGATCCAGGAATTATCGTCAGGGGGTGGGGGTCCGGGACATACTGACATAAATAAAATGACTTTTTAGTCTAACTATTTTACAGAGGGGTCCAATTTCAAGGAAAACAATACTGTTCAAAGTTCCAGAGAAGGGGCTCAACTTTATTTAGGGTAGATCCAACTTTTTCCTGGGGGGGGGGGGGGGGGGGGGGGGTCCGTTTGCTTATTCCAATGGAAACCTGTGCTCTCATGGTTCGAAAATGCAATAAACAATTGCGTGTCTACGTCTCCTGAATGTACTGACGTGGTAGAGGCTCTGGCCAGACTGCTGTTATGCGCAGACTCTGAGCTTTCGTTGCTCGCACATGCAATAAAAACGGCCATAAAAAAAACTTCTTCTAAATGCACTTATGTTTTGAATGGGAGTTGCAAAGGCTCTGGCGAGACTGCTAATAAATGCGCATTCTCGTCTGAGCTTTCGTTGCTCGCACATGCAGTCGATTGATTGCGTGTCTAAACTGTCCATGACTTCTAAATGCACTTATGTTTTTAACCGGGGTAGCAAAGGTTCTGGCGAGACTGCTCAAATGCGCAGACTCGTCTGAGCTTTCCGGTTGCTCGCACATGCAATAAAAACCACCGTCCATTGCATGTCGATGTCTTCCAAATGCACTTATGTTTTTAATGGCTCTGGCGAGACTGCTCAGGTGGGCAGACTAGTCTGAGCATTTGTTGCTCGCACATGCAATAAAAACCACCGTATATTGCGTGATCTACTTATGTTTTGGATTAGAGTAGTAAAGACTGTGGCGAGACATTTTTGTGCAGACTCGTCCAAAGTTGGCAGCCCGTGAAGAGACTGCGCTTTTTCCCAGAGGTTGAGCGAGCGAATACATTCTTATTTTGGGAAAAAATGTTAGAAAGCTACAAAATGCGGCTGTCATACCCGCCACTGAAACGGTGATTTTTCTAGACCTTTGCGAGGCATGAATAGATTATCTTTACATTTTAGCTTTAATTTCCGGGAAAACGTCTACTTTCGCTTTTTGAAGTTGCATAGGGGAAAGCTGTTTATGCTCTCAAGGAAAACGTAAGCTCTTTTTGTAGGTCTTAGTAACGTTATTCAATGAATTGATATTTGTAAAGACGCACGCAAAACAATGTCTATTTGTTGATTAGCTGCTTGAGATTTTTTGGTCTTTCAATTAATTCAGCACAGACTGATCAGTTTTCAGTCTGTGGTCAGGGACATTATTTTTGCTTTCAGACGACTGATTCTATTCATATTTTCTTTCATTCAAACATGTTACAGGTTGTCATATCGAATGTGAGTCATACATGTATAAAACATATTCCTCGCTTGTCACGAGTGATATTTTTATGTTGGGTTGAATAAGATCGATCTTGGAGGTGCAACTGCAACTAATTCCCGTGTCATGCGTGATGACCCGCAAGCGTCTCGTGGAAAATACCCGCGACTCGCAATAAAAACGGGGCAGGACTCCTGCGAGGTTTATGCGAGACGCACGCAAAATCCATGCGAATTTTTAGTTTTTCTTCCGTGAAAAGGATTAAAAAATCTCTGCAAAACACGGGGTTTATAGAACCTTCCTGGCAACTGTACTGTATATAATGCCAAGGCAACATGCTGAGGCTTAGAGGAGTCTCTACATTCGCCCAGTCTGCCACAGATACAAAGAATGAAAGTAGACAAAGGTTTTTGTTCAAAACTTGAACCCCTGGGTCCGCTGAAAAGCCATGCATGCATTTTAAATCTCTGAAATGGAATTTACCAGTAGATGATCTGGACCTATTCATCCTACATGGGTGAAAGTTTTCAGGATTATTCTTGAATTCAGGATTTTGAGGCTGACTTTCTACAGAAAGTCAGCCTCAAAATGCTGAATTAGGGAGATTATAATAGGATCTCTGATTTATATTCAGTCTGTCTAAAGACAATTGACCATTTAAACTTGAATATGTGAATAGTTAGTGGGCAAACTTCATGTTTTAAGATCGGAGTTTTGAAAGTTCAGGATTTTAGAATTTTTGAACTTTCACCCATGATCCTAGTTATATCAAGAAATAATTTATTGAAGAAAGCAAACAATTAATCCCTGATCAGACTGCTCCAAGACACTCCTCTTGGAGCAGTCTGATATGGCAATGGGACCATTTTGTTTGTACATACATGTAATTTTCCTGTTTGATTATTTTGGTTTTGGCAGCATATGGGCCTCGACGGGAGAAAACCTGTCTTCGGTGGTTTGCAAATAACACACACGCAGACCAGCCAGCGCATCCGCACAGTCTGATCAGCGCCTTTGATAATCGCTTTTTGGAAAGTATCTTATCAAGGCTTGCTACAAGCGAAATTTCAAATTTCTAGATAGTCTGTGAAGCAGAGGAGACTGGTTTGAGCCTCGCTTTTTCAAAAAACCCTAAAACAGGTTTTGTCGCGTCGAGGCCCATATGTTATTACACATTGTATTATGTATACAATATTTTTTGCATCATACCTCATATCAAGACAACCCAAGTCCCATATCATTCCTCAGGCCTTCATCCCTTGGCTTCATATATGGGACTCTCGCGTTGATACGGGTTACGATACGAAAAAAAAACATTTCATAATCTATTGATGATACATCAATGGTCATCATCAGAACTTCAGTCCTGATCTGGATCCAAACCTTTTGACTCACTGATAGTGTTCCTGAAATTATTTTTTGAAAAAAAAAATGTGCTAAAAGTCAGCAGACAACAACAAAAGCATTAAAAATTACCCATCATCAGAACTTCAGTCCTGATCTGGATCCAAACGGTTTAAAATACTGATAGTGTTCCTGAAATTATTTTTTGAAAAAATAATTGTGAAAAAGTCAACAGACATCAACAAAAGCATTAAAAATTACCCATCATCAGAACTTCAGTCCTGATCTGGATCCAAACGGTTTAAGATACTGATAGTGTTCCTGAAATTATTTTTTGAAAAAATAATTGTGAAAAAGTCAACAGACATCAACAAAAGCATGAAAATTTACCCAGCATACAAAGAGTTTATTCACTAGCTTTAACTCTTTATCTGCTGATAACCTTTGCAAACAGTTTGGACCCAGATCAGGCCCAACAAAATGTCGGGCCTGATCTGGATCCAAACTGTTTGTCACTGATGGTACTCCTGAAAGAATTTTTCGAATAAGTTAATTTTGAAAAAAGTCAGCAGACTATATGAGATTTCCAACAATGTGGTATGTGCAACCAGCAAAGGCTCAGACCAGCCTGCGCATACATGCAGTCTGATCAGAGCCTTTGCTAGTAGTTTGAATATTCTATGAATATTAAGCTACTGACCGAAAATCATTTGGAGTTTTTAAGCTTAAAAAGGGGCTGCACAGTGTTGTATGAGTCTATACTTGTCAAAATGCCACATTGTTGGAAATCACGTGTCACGGCTCATTTTTCTTTCCAGTTTAATAGATGAAGGTGGTGACTGGGACAGACGTAACAGGTTAAAAGTTTACCGGGGTATCTACTGTATGTCGATTCGAGACTTCAAGAAGGCAGCCAACCTCTTCCTGGATACAGTGGCCACATTCACATCATACGAACTCATGGACTATCCAGCATTTGTCACATACACTGTTATATGTAGCATGATAGCACTAGAAAGACCAGATCTCAGAGAAAAGGTTAGTGTCCTTGTTTCCTTACTTTCTCATTTTCTCGGCATTCACAGCTCAAGATTAGCTGATACTTAGGCCAGAATTTTTTGTATTGGTTGATTTACGAACCCTCCTACTGTAGTTTTCCGGAAAGTAGAAAAAAATTCTAAATATTATTTGTTACGTTGAAAAAAATAAAATATTTTTGAGGTTCTGTCTGTGTATTTCTGAGAATGACACTGTTAAAAGTGATTGTCCTATCCAATTTTTTTGGAAAATTATGAAATATTTAAAGATTGAATACAGGCCGTTGGTTTACCTTACTAGTTTTCATGTTTGTTCTGGAGATATTTAAAAAAAAGCATCGAAAATGACCAGTGAACCGGTCAATTTCAAGGCTTTTTTCTTTTCTTTTTAGCTCACCTGAGCCAAAGGCTCTGAGGTGAGCTATTAGTATACCAGTGACTCCGGCGTCTGTCCCTCCATCCGTCCGTCTGTCAGCATTTTCAAACATCTTCTCCTCTGAAACCACTGGGCCAATTGAACTCAAATTTCATATGGAGACTACTTAGGGTGGGGGAAGGAAAGTTTGTTCAAATGTTCCTGGTCACCTGACCAAGATGACCACCATGCCCATATATGGTAAAAACCCTTTAAAAATCTTCTTCTCCGGGACCAGAAGGCCGATGACCTTGGGACTTGGTATGTAGCATCAGGAATGTGGGGCCTACCAAGTTTGTTCAAATAATGATCCTAGGTTGACCTTGACCTACTTAATGTCGAGGTCAAATTTGCTTCCTAATAGATTTAAATGGGAATTATTTTAGAAAAGTTGATTTTTTTTTTAATACTGTTAAAGCCAAAGTGATTATTCTTACTTGTTATTCTTTCTTGATATGTTGAAACTAATGAGACAATGGCTATAAATAAGTTTCAAAGGTCAAGGTTGACCTTTGCACTTTCAGCCAAGGTCGCTCATAATGTGGTCCAATCAATATATTAAGACATAGTTTTCTCACAAACCATTGGCCCAATTGAGCTCAAATTTCATATGAAGACTCCTTATGATAAGTCAGCCAAAATTTATACAAAATTTTTTGGTCACATGACAAAGATCGGCCACGCCCATATATGGTAAAACCTTTTAAAAATCTTCTTCTCAAGAAACAGAAGGCCAGTGACCTTGAGACTTGGTATGTAGTATTGGGGATGTGGGGCCTACCAAGTTTGTTCAAATGATGATCCTAGGGTGACCTTGACCTACTTAACGTCAAGGTCAAGTTTGCTTCCAAATGCATTTGAATGGGAAATTTTTTGAAAAGTTGATTTTTTGAATACTGGGGAAGCCAAAGTCATTATTCTCACTTGATATGTTCAATCTTGTGTCTATAAATAAGTTTTAAAGGTCTAGGTTGATCTTTGACCTTTCAGCCAAGGTAGCTTATATTGGAGTCCCATCAACATATTACAACATATTTTTCAATTGTTGGCCAATTGAAACCAAATTTCATATGACAACTCCAAATGACTGGTTAGCCAAAACTTATACAAATTGTTATGGTCACATGACTAACATGGCCACCATGCCCATATATGGTAAAAACTCTTTAAATCTCTTCTTCTCTGGAACCAAAATGCCATTGGCTTTGGAACTTGGTATGTAGGATCGGGATGTGGGCCCTACCAGGTGAGCACAAATGATGAATCTAAGTTGACCTTGACCTACTTTATGGCAAGGTCAAAGGACCTCGGACAGTTTCCTATTCAATCTGCCCAAATTTTGACAGCCTGAGGCTAGGATAATGCATAACTGACAACCATAGTTTTGTGCTTAAATCAAACCCTTACATTTAATGCACCTAGCAAAATGAAAATATTTTGAAAATATTGCATAATTATGTCAGGACTCTAGGGGGTGGGGTTTTTTTTGTGACCAAATTTTATTTCACGGAAAGTTAAAGTTTCGTCGAGTATTCACCTAAATACATGAAAATATTATGTTTGTGGTATAAAAATTGAAACGAAAGTGATGCGTTTGCATTAAATTCGGGTTGAGAAGATTTCATTGTTTCATCTAAAGAAGTGTGCTGTCAATAACTTTTGACCAATACCTGTAATGTTTCAAGGTCAACCGGTTTGTCGTGCACTGAGGTGTATCATATCTAGACTTAGAGCTAAAAAAGGTCCTGCTTCCCCCCCCCCCCCCCCCCCCCCCCCCAGGGAATTTTTGCAGACATATCCTAACTTGAATAAAATTTCAAGCCGCATCTTTTAAGAGACGTTTGCAGTCTGTGCCCCTGGGCGTTAGTCTCTGACAGCCTGTTACATATGTTACTGTAACAAACTAAGGGAAAAATCAAAATGAAAGTTTGAGTTACAGATAGAAGACATTAAACCATCTAATTATTCAAATTTCTTATGTAGTTTGCAAGCTGGATGCCTAAGCTACATTAAAGCAGCCTTTTAAAAAAAATTACAGCCTTCAATGGTGTTATATGCGTTACATAGATTAAATTTCCCTTTGAAAGTTGAAATCGTGACTAACATCATTCATTTTACAGACAATTTGTGCATTTTTACAAGTGTTTTTAATCTTAGTTTACTAAAATACTTATTTGACTAATAGAAAAAACAAAGTTTGCTTTTCTATCTCAAATACATTGTTTTATATGAGCTATTAAACAACCCTAGCCCAATTTTAAGTATATTTATTTGAATTATTCATGTAGTTTGTATGCTGAATACCTTTGATACATAAGAAAAGATTTTTTTAACAAATATACAGCTTCCTATGGTGTTCTATGTGTTACATTAATTAAGATTACTTTTTAAAATTGGTAATTGTGACAAACATCACTTATAAGCATTTTGTGTGATCCTCCTCTTTTGCCATCAAAAGACTTAACTTTCTTTGAATGTGTGGCCAGTGCCAGCGTCAAACAACTTGACTCAGCCAAACTTGAATCCTTAGCATTCTTCAAAAGCAGAAATAGCATGTCAGTGTAATGGGATCAAACACCTGATTAAAAATGGGTTTAATGCCATTTCACATATATGCATACAATGGAGTATGACTCTGGTATATATCTCTTCCTGTGAAGTGGCAAGAGCAATCTAACTGCAGCTGCATCTGCATCCGTGCTAGTCAAATGATAACTTTGCTCTGATTTTGCAAAATCTATATCTCTACTGTGTACCTCTAAGAATACTTTAAGATTTCTGACATTGGTTGAACAGAAATTTGATAGGCTGCTTTTTTGCATCATTTGCCATGGAACCTATCCAGTCTTTTGGTGCTTAAGTCCTCAGGTCTTAGATCAATAGTATTTTGCTGCGCCCAAAGAACTTTATAAGTTTTCTTTAGTTACAATGTTGACTCTTGATGATTTTGGCAGACCGTCTGAAACAATTTCTGCTACACCTTGAAAGTTATCTGGTATAAGAGAAAGAATATGAAGTTGGACATTGCCATCAATTATGTTTGCAGTAGGTTGTTTTTTGATGTCAGTACATTGAAGCATGTCTTAAAATAATGTAAAACCTATGATTTCTTAGTTTTTGCAGCCATATCATTAGCTGTTGCATTCAAAAGAAGGAAAGTGGACTATAGGTAGAATGGGATAACCAGTAGTTCTATATTATGCTCTATGGAAGATTTATACAGAGTAAACAAGTTGAGAAGGTGCCTCATTTCATGATCCATTGAAAACACTGAAATTGAAAACACTTGCCTCTGACTGTGTAATCAAAAAGGATGTCACGACAATGCCCTTGCTCATTTATTATGACGAGTTATATATGTTACATCCTTTAATAAGCGCTCTTATCTTAGAAACTTAGTGAATCATTGAATTGAAAGTGTCTATTTGTGCTCTGTTCATCCTGCATTTCATTGCTTTACCTGCTGTGATACATCTAGCTTGTTTATCTGAATGGAAAGAGTTACCTCGGTTTCACCACTTCAGCAGTACTAAGACTTCAAATAAGTTTTTGAATGCTTGGGGAAAGATAATAAGTGCAGAGACATTATTAGATGAAAATATGTGGGTTGCATGTATGGGAAGGCTACATTTATAAAAGTTAACCAGCTAAGATATGATTCTTTATCACAGAAATATCAAGGTACGTCAGTTCAGGTACTCATTGCTCTTAATGGCATAGTTTTCCTCCTTGTAAAGCTTTAGTCTTTCTCCTACTTGCAGAGTATCACTTGAAACACATACTCAAAGAGCCAACTATTATTAATTCATATCAGTTTCTGAATGTTCCAAGCCATAAATGGCAAAATTGGAAAGTTGACAATGGCTCATCAATTTTGAGTGGACTGGTGGTAAAATTGAATAACAGTAAATGATTGAATTATTGTGTGATGATTCTACTAGTTGCAAGGAGGCATGTGATAATAATGACCATTTCATTTATTGTATTTTCTTGTAAAAATTTAAAACTATCTTTTCAATTTGTGGCTCTAAATTTAGCATTATATGCACAGTATTAGGAAATGTGTCCAAAAGGTCATTGATAACATCTGTAAAAACAGTCCATGGGCTTGATAATCAGAAATGAATATAATTTCTAGTGTTTTGGCACCAAAGACTATAAGTAGACATTAAGTGTCCTGATCTTAAACTTAATGACATCTTGCAGATATATGAGCAAGACAGACTAAGAAAATTTAAAATATCCACATGCTATAATCGCTTTCATGTGTTTTACTTAAACTGTAATAACAAAATTCGCTTCTCTGTAAAACTGGGAGTAGGGCTGTGTATTAGCTCCTATAAGACAATATATTTAAGATAGAAAAGCAAACTTGGTTTTTCCTATTTATCAATTGAGTATATGTTTGTAAAATCTAATAAAACAGTTTGAAACCAAGTCATAGAAGTTGTTTAACTAAATGGCGATAGCCACAATTATAGCTTTTAAATTATAATTAGGTTCATGTAACGCACATAACACCACAGTTAGCCATGTTAATGTTAAACAGCTTCCATATGTAGTAAAGACATCCAGTATAAGGACTATAAGAATTTCAATTAATTAGATAATTTTAATGTCTTCTTTTAGTAGCTCAAACATTCAAATTTCTTATTCTCAAATTGATATAGTAACATATGTAACAAGCTGTTACAGGCTAACGCCCCGACTTACAGAGTGCAAACATTTCTTATTAAATGCACCCTGAATGGTTACATAAGATGTTATTTGTCTGCAGAATTCCAAAGGGGATTAGGATGGAGCAGGCCCTTACTCGGCTTGATGTCAAAATACTGTTTGATGATTTTACTTATCACGCTAACATATGTTACACTCTCTGATCTTTAAAACTTGATGACAACTAGCAGATCTATAAGTCTTTATCATAGGAGCCAGTTTAAAATCCCTAAACAATGTAAGATATCCAACAGCTGCAAGTTTTTCACAATTTTAGCTCAAACTTTCAAACTACATTTCCTTTATTTGATATAGTAACGCATGGAACACGCTGTTTCAGACTAACGCCCCAACATAGAGAGTGCAAACATCCCTTATTCGATGCAGCTTGAGTTGTACTATAAGAAGGAATATGTCTGCAAAATTCCCTCGAGGAGATTAAAACATTTTTAGGCATATCTTATACATCAGGTAACATATGTTACAGCCTCTGATATTAAAAATTTATTTTGCAACAAACTTGCAGATTTATGAGTCTTTTTCATATAAGCAAATAAATCCCAAACAATGAAACACATTCATCAACTGCAAATATTTTTTAACTATCTTTACTTTAGTTTTAATACCAAACATTTCACCTTAATACTGGGTAGGGGTAGGGTTGTTTAATTGCTTATTCCAGAAAAAATATTCAAGATAGGGAAACAAACTTTAATTTTCCTGTTAGCCAATTGCATAAGCTAGTCAGACATGGTTAAAAACATTTTCCAAAACACACAGAGAATTTGTGAATGTTAATGATGTTAGCCACACTTGCAAATTTTAATGGGTTATCTGATTTATGTAACGCACATGACACTTTAGGAAGCAGCAATTTTGTTCAAATGGCTGTCATATGTAGTTAAGATATCCAGTATGCAGACTATATGAATGATTTTTAAAAATAAACATTTTAATGTCTTTAATTTGAAGCCCAAACTTTCGCGTAGCGCAGTCGGTAACATGTCTGGCTACAGATGCGTGTCTGACTGCAGATCCAAGGTCGCAAGTTCGATCCCGGCCCAGTACCATACTTTCGTGGAGATTGATCATGAAATAATTTCTACGGTCATTCTCCTCCCTTCCGCTGATTAATTCAAGAAGGGTTGTTGTCAGTTACAAGCGAAAGTATGTGCACAAATTACTGGTTAACCGCTTGCTCAAGCCTGCCCAGGAAAAAGTGTGGTTAAGTGAACTGACTGTCCCGCAATGACCATAGCTGTTGACATGGGACGTAAAGCAACAAAAACAAACAAACAAACTTTCAATTTACTTTTTCTTAGTTTGATTAAGTAACGTATGTTACAGGCTCTTACAGACTAACGCCCCGGAGCACAGAGTGCAAACATCTCTTAAAAGACTCGGCTTTTAATTCTCTACAAGATAGGATATGTCTGCAAAATTCCCTAGGGGGGTGGGGGGGGGGAGCAAACCCATTCTCAGCCATCCGTCTAATCTGCATACTGTATAAATCATTGTCTAGATAAACACAGTTTTTGAGCGTAAAATCGTTAATATTTCCTTACACATCAGTTTTAGCCTATAGTTTGGTGCTTAAAAGAACCGTCTCATTGACACGGTTCTTTTGAGTACCCACAACATACATTTTGGTTGAGAAATGAGACAAGTAATTACTTTGAAAGCACTCTTAACTAAAGCTCTGATACATGCCATTGCAAATTGATATTTTCCTACAGGCTTTTACAAAATAAGTTTCTAAGAAGTTTTTATAATAAAGTGTTTTTGAGCATTTTGACAGCGTTCCTCCCCGTGACCAATTATGCCGTTTTTATATGATGTGTGAAATGTAAAACTACAACTGTATGCAAAAAGATTAGTTTGGTCACGGGGGGGGGGGGGGGGGGGGGGGGGGGGGGGGGGGGGGGGGGGGGGGGGGGGGGAAAGCACTTCAGTAAAACTTTTTCTATTTTCTAAAGGTTGAATAGCAAAAACAGAGCTTTCAACCCATATTTTTCAATTGGTATTTGTCCAATGAGAAAACGGCTTTTGTGGATAAGCCGAGTGTTGAACCTACGATCTTTTTCATAGAAAAAATATTGTTGTCTTTGAAACTTTTCTCTGGTCATTTTTATGGCAATCCTTCATTAAGACTGTCCGAGGTCCTTTGATTCCTAATGTATTTATATGGAGAAAATTTAAAATGTTCATTTTCTATAACTGAGCCGAATTCATAATAGTTAAACCTATTGAGACAATGGTTTATTAAGTACCGAATGTCAAGCTGACCTGTGACCTGGATTCATTAGATTGTTTAGGTCACTTGACCAAAATGTATATGTTAAAAACAAAATTTGTTCCATTATAAGCTGTAGTTGACCTTGACCTATTTTAACATTATTAAGGAGATCAGGTGAGCGCCTCAGGACCTTCAGGTCCTCTAGTTTTGTTCCCCAACCCTAAATCTGAAAAAAGTTCCTGTAATTTACAAAAAAAAAAGATACACCTGGCCTTAGGTGAAAAACCATTTAGAATTTCCTTGTACAATCCAGGTTACCTGCTTACTCCATCCACATGACTACAATAAAGCGCCAATCACAACAAATGTAGTCGGCTTTTGTAGGCTACCTAAATGAAATATTTTAGAAGCTTCTTGTTTAAACAGTGTAGATAGACTCAGATCCTATAAGAGCAGTCTGATATTGTTCCACACTGTTTGCCTCTGCACTTAAATTCGTCAATGATGTTAGCAAATATATGCTGCAGACAACTTTAAGCCTTAAGCAGTCAACACTTTTCAGATTAATATTTTGTCGGTGCTTTAAGGGTTAAAATTTATGTGCAGCAGGTATACATATTTTACTGTCTAAATAGAGGATGTTACATGAGACAGGAGTGTTCATGTTTTATTGAATTTACTAAACAAGGAAAGATTTAAAAGTGATGCTTGCTACCAAACTAGTAAAAATTCTAAAAATGTACAAAATTTCAAACACTTTTCTCTTTCTGATTTCAAATGAAATGTTGGTTACAATGGCTCAAGAGTCCCATATCATTCCTCAGGCTACAATGGCTGAAACTTACAAAATGTTTGTCTGAATAACAAACAGGGAATACCCTGATCAGAAGTCTGATCTGAGTCTGCACTGTTTGTCCAAGCTTTTTTGGTGGACAACTTGTTTTCAAAATTTTAGAACATTTACAGTTGTTTTCATTTTCTTTTGTAGGTAGTAAAAGGTTCAGAGATATTAGAAGTCCTTCATGGCTTACCTAAGATTAGAACATTTTTGTTTTCCCTATTTGATACACAGTACTCCACTTTCTTCAGATCATTAGGTAAGAGATGTATTTTTATTTTTAACTCTTTGCCTTCTAGTGTCATCTGCTCATAACCTTTGCAGTCAGATTGGACCCAGATCAGGCCCAACAAAATGTTGGGCCGGATCTGGATCCAATCTTGTTTGACACTCAGATGATATTCCTGAAAGAATTTTTTCGAAAAAGTTTATTTTAAAAAAATTAGCTGACAACAAAAAAAGCATGAAAGATTTCCCAGGGGGCAAAGTTTAAAGTAAGTCTGTTAATGATATACATGTATAACCATAAAAATGATAATTTTCAATTCCTATCAAATTAGATTTTGTGGGCTCACAGCGTATCTTTGGATACTAGGTACATAATATACAAGCCTTCCAAACGCTTGAATGCTCAACATCTGGTTGAATATTAAAAACAACTGCTCTAGGAAGAAAATAAAAAATCGGGGAATGTCATGCAACAGCCTATGGATTCCTGCGTTTGTGGTATAAATATGAGCTCAGAAAGTATGCTCATTAGGTCATATTTACTTTTGGCGCGATAAACACGTTCCTGTGGAATTCTGGTACATCTATTTTACGCGGAATGTAAATCTGACAAAACGAAATAACTTTCTGACCTCAAATTTATACCACAAACGTAGGAATGCATAGTCTGTTGCATGACATTCCCCAATTTTTTACTCTTTTCCTGGGGGAATTGTTTTTAATAATTAACCAGATGTTGAGCATTCGAGCATTTGGTAGGTGTGATATAAGATCATATGGAAATACACCCTGAACTGAACCTAATGTTTACTAAATTTACTTTGACCTTACCAGCATGGAGGTTATAAAACTTCTTTCATACTCAACTCACATATTAAAGCATGAAATTTGTACTGGTCATAGATTTTAAAATGCCAACAATTAAACTTTCATTTGGGGAGTTCATTTTATGTTCTCAAATAGAGTTTTGTGACTCAATAAAATAATTTTATTTGCATCAGTGAAACTGATTATAGCAAAGAAAACCTGTCTTAAGTGGCCACTCAAAAATAAACAAAACAAAGGTCTTTATGACAGATGGTAGCTTAATGCAGGTCGAAAGTATTGCAGAATGCTCTTGGAGCATTCTGCAATACTTTTTTGACCTGCATTAAGCGATAATGGGTTTTGAAAACCATTTTTGGTCTCTTTTTTTAAGTGGCCGCTTAAGACAGGTTTTACTGTAATGTGACATTAACACTGATTATATACCTCTGCAGTGATCCTGCAAACCATTTTGTGACTCCCGAAACAAAATTTGAATATAGTTATCATCACGCCTTTAGATAAGAGTGTGTAAATAATAATTTTCTTATTTCTCAACCAAAACATATGTTGTGGGTACTCAAAAGAACTGTCTCAATGATACGGTTCTTTGAGCACCCAAAACAAATGTTTAAACTGGTACATAAAATTTTTTGACAATTTTACGCCTATGATCTTTGTCTTTACTTGGCTATCTAATTTTATTTCAGCGGAAGTGGAAGAGACAATGAAATATGACCGTTTGTTGTCAGCACACTACAAATACTTTGTACGAGAGATGAGAATTGTAGCATACAATCAGTTATTGGAGTCATACAGCAGTCTAACCTTAGAATACATGGCCAATGCCTTTGGTGTTACAATCCACTTCATTGATCAGTAAGTTCTATTTCATACTATATTTTGGTATTTCTGACCCATCAGATCTCTATTGATTTAAGTTCAAACCTTACAGTACCTGGCCAATGAATTAGTGTTACAGCCAGCTTCTTTGATCAGTATCTTATAACCTTAGAATACATTGATGTTACTACAGCCACACTTCATTGATCAGTAAGTTCTATTTAATACCATACATTGGTATTTTGACCCATCAGATCTTTGATTTAAGTTCAAACCTTAGCTGGCCAATGAATTTAGCGTAACAGCCAGCTTCTTTGATCAGTATCTTATAACCTTAGAATACATTGGTGTTACTACAGCCAAACTTCATTGATCAGTAAGTTCTTACCTTAGATTTCATTGATGTTATAGCCAACTTTGTTCAGTAAGTTCTTACCATAGAAAAGCCGGCCAATGAATTTAGTGTTACAGCCATTTTAATTGATTAGCAATTTCTAATCTGTTACAGTCCTTTATCACTGTGAGGAAGAGATACAGGGCACTAACA
Source organism: Loripinus fragilis (assembly GCA_964019695.1). Lineage (NCBI taxonomy): Eukaryota > Metazoa > Mollusca > Bivalvia > Lucinida > Lucinidae > Loripinus > Loripinus fragilis. The sequence goes on along the minus strand of OZ026520.1, from coordinate 39,456,125 downwards.
ATCACAAGCCACTAGGACGACAATTAAAATTAAGCAACCATATCTCTCTTCCTCAGCAAGATGATTGCAAAACAATAAAGGACTATAAATTTTGGGCCAACAATAAACAATGAATCAATAACAACAGAACCACTGCTGAGGGCAGCCAAAGTCACTAGGGTGCTTAAATGCATTTTATTGGCACAAATCTTTGCCCTAGATTCTGCTGTTGATAAAACGCAATTGTTTAGCTTGTATGGAAGCTTCCTAACTTATGCAATGCATCATCACAGAGCACAGTGTAATCAATTTAACACACTATAAGGGCTCATGACTCACAGGTAGTCGGAGCTAAAGAAAATCTCAAGGTGAGCCACGGTTGACCCAGCCAAAGACAAGCATCCAGCACAAAGTCTGAAGCCTATTTCTTTGATTCATGATTTAAAGCTGAAAACTCACAGCTATTAAATACAAAAAACAAATGTGACGTCAATTTTGCTTTGCACAATACAGTGATTTAGGTTTGAACACAGTCACAACTTCTGGTAACCTGTAAGCTAGTCACATGATTATTCGGTATAGCAATTTATTTATTTCAGGTGAACATCTTTGGGTCCATTTGGTCCCTTTCTTAAGTCTTAAATGATAAAATACATTAATTTATTATATACCTATAACTGATACGACTTTAGAACTGTCTGTTTTCTGGCCATCTGATACAGAAAGCTGGATCAACGAACTGAGGTTTTCTGAATCCATATCACTTTCCTTTAAAACGAGGCTAACGTCGGTTACCTGCTTTTGCGGCGACGTTACGTAAAACAAAATTGCAAGCATGGAACCAGAGACGGAAAACATGTTGACGTGACGTCGAGAAACGTAACGTTACGGCAAACGTTCCCATAATTTTTCGGTATTAAAGACCAAAACAGGTTTTGAAATCAGAAAGAATGTCAGAAAAAAGGCATATAATAAACATATTATCATAATAGTAACTTGATCTGGCGTACTGTATCATGTCTCGTGGATGAGGCCATACCATTGGATCACCCTCGACGCTACGCGTCTCAGGTGATCCGATGGTATGACCTCATCCACTCGACGTGATACAGTACGCCAGATCAAGTTACTATTATGATAATGTGTATGTCTTAAATGATACGATACATTCCTATTCAGATAATGAAAGCACAAATTTTTACATTAATATGATGCTTTTATTTCTTTATCTATAGTACAGTATTTTTTCTTAAATTTTAAATGCTAGTTATTATGTCTTGCAGGTCCAGATCAGACTGCACCTGAAGGAGCAGTCTGGTCTGGGCCTTCATTGTTTGCTATTCTTGTAAACATTTTGTAATTTCAAGACCAGGCCCGAGGATACAAAACTGCTCAACTGAGTATGAAATTTTAACAGCTCAAAAAAAACTAAAATGCTGAAAAATTAATATGTTTCTTATGTAAGCTCTCATATACATAATTTTCATGCTCAGTTGAGTTGATTTTGAAAAAAGTTTTATAACTTAAAATTTTGCTATGAAAAATGATAGGAATTTTAGCAAAATTACTGTAGATGATATGACTCTATTTATTTCAGAGAGTTGTCCAGATTTATAGCAGCAGGCCGTCTACATTGTAAGATAGATAAAGTAGGGGGTATAGTAGAGACAAACAGACCAGACAGCAAGAACTGGCAATACCAGGTATTATTATTGTGTATACCCTAAATAGTCAGACAGCATAATTAGAATCTATCGTGAGTGTGAGGGTAGGATAGAAAAATCTGTCCCGAGGATCACCGTTTGGCATCACGAGGCTTGCCGAGTGATGACAAATGGTGATCCCGAGGGAAAGATTTTTCTATCCTACCCTCACACTAATAGCAGATTCTTTTTCTTGCTCACCATTAAATACAGCATTTTATAGTTGAAAAAAAGGCTCTCAGAAGTTCCTGAATAAGCTGAGATGTGACATGACATGATGACGTCATTTTAACATAACAATGACGTCAATGACACGTCACATTGACAACCATGTGCATGAGTTCCAATACAAACAATGTACAGCTCTCATGTGACAGCCTGGGTAAGATAATGGGTAAGATAAGAATTTCTATCCCAGAATAAAATATCAGATATCCTTACCCGGTGTGCAAGAAAACTTATTATGATACATATTCTAAAAATGAACAAATCCATTTTTCAGAGTACCTGATGAAATCTCTAAAATACTGTAAACCAGGTAGATCCTGATCAGACTGCTCGTTAAAGGCAGACTGATTTAGGTTTATGGTGTAAGCACATTTCTGCATGTCAGAATATTTAGTGCTATTATTACTACTATAGTACTTTTCCAGGAAACTTCTTCCTTCTTCCTGCATTTGTTGAGTGCTCTTCAAGAACATTCCCTGTCCGGACATAACTGAAAGATTGTTGACTGGGACGTAAAGAATCAAATCAAACAAAATCAAGAATGTTCCCTATAAATGAGCATGTGCTTGACAAAGTTCTCAAAAATTTAGCATCAACCCTTTCAGATCTGTCATTGTTAATTCAATGCATAACTAAGGGCTCCTAGCCTCTTCATGCTGACAGGGAAGACTGGTCAAACTGGACAGACTAGGCCCGGTAGTGCAGATCTAGGGGTCGCGAGTTTGATCCTGGCCCGCTCCTATACTTTTGTGGAGATTGATAATGAAATAGTTTTTACGGTCATTCTCCTTCTGCTGATTCAAGAAGGGTTGTTGTCAGTTACAAGTGAAAGTATGTGCACGAAGTACTGTTTAACCGCTTTATAGGAAAAAAAGTGTGGTTAAGTGATCTGATCGTTTCGACATGACCTTAGCTGTTAACTGGGACATAAAACCTCAAACTAAACAAAAACTGGACAGATGCACTTCAGTGCCATTGGCTGCTAAACTTGTCTGCTTCATAATCTCCTGTTGTATTTTGGAAGCCTTCATTATAGCAAACCCTGTGGACCCAGATCAGGCTGCTGTATGAGGAGCATTCTTATCGGATTAAGGGGACAAAAAAAAATTGCACTTGTTCTGCAGGACAAGTGACTTACAATTTTCACTCGTCCTGCAAACACATGCACTTGTCCTTTAAAAGCGTATGTAATAAAGAACATAAGGGAGTAATATGACTTCCTCGAGAAATTCTTTTTAAAGCACTCGTCCTACAGGATGAGTGCTTTGGAAAGAATTACTCGTTCTTTCTAGATTTCACTCGAAATTACGAGCGGATGAGTGGAATTTTTGGCCCCTGTGATTTTCGCTGGTTCCATAGTTTGCATACAAGTTAAAATAAATGTTGTTAAAGTGAAAAATTGCATTTTCAGCTGCATTTTTGGATGGAATTTTTGACTTGATTGTTAAGACTTTCTTCTTATTTTTTCAGGCAACAATTAAGCAGGGAGATATCCTATTGAACAGAGTACAGAAGCTGAGTCGAGTGATCAATATCTGAGATATTCATTTGAAGAATTGCTGACGTTAAGAATTGAATGTGATACGAGCCAGGCTGGAAAACACTAGTGCTTTAACCTTTCACTATTTAACACTTGTCCTGCTGAATAGATTTACATGACACATTCTCTTAATATGTGCGTTATACAGTTCAGTTGCATTTTTCTGATCATCACACTGGATTTATATCCTTCCAAAAAGGAAAGGTCTGGGTTTCGCAGGACAAGGTTGAATAAGCACTTACCTATGCAATATAAGATGAAAGCAGCCTTCAAAAGACTATTGGTTTAAACTTTTGCAATTTAAGAAATTTGTCTTTGCTAAGTGTTAGCGCTATTACCCGCAGAAAGGCAGAAATTCTACAGTTTTGGTCTTTCTGAGTGTAAAATGTGTTAACTGTAGCTGGGATATGTGATAACCTGATTTGGATCTGAGCTCTAAGAAGTGTGCCTGCATGTATTCCCAGCCTGATTGGGATGTCTACAGTATCTTATATTCAGAGAAGACAAGACATGGTTCATGTGGGCCTTGTTGCAACAAAAACCTGATTTTTTGGCAAGGGAACAACAAAGGCACAGGCCAGCATGCACATTTATGCAGTCTAATCAGTCTATTTATTATTTACTCCTTTGAAAGTATAATAGCTAAACATGCAATAGTTACAAGCAAAATTTCAATATTCTAGCTAGTCTCTGTAGCTGGGCAGGAGATTATGCCTTACCTGATCATAAACTCCAAAGCTAGAGTTTTTCACAACATGAAGCTAATTTTAAAAAAAATGATAGTTATTTTCAATGAATGATTGCATCAAATTAGTTACCTCAGCTGTTAAATGTGCTATTTTTTCCTCTGAGAAATTTGAAGTACTTGCATTGCAAATTGCAAGCTTGTATAAAAAGGATCTTTTCAGCCAGTTATATAAGCATTCAGATGAGATGGCAAAAGTTTCCTAATGTTATTTTAAAGCGTAAGGAAAAAAACTGAAAATGTGTAAAGGAAAAACTTTATATTGTTCATTTAAAAATATAAGAATGGACAGAAAAATTGTTTTGTATTGTTTATATATTTACCTCTACCAAAGCAGAAATGGGGGTAGGGGCATAATTTTGTTGTCATAGCTATAGGTAAGTGTGAGATCCAGATTTCTATTTAACTTATTTCCCCAAGATCTTGGTATATAACACACCTTGTTATAACACAGATTTGGATATCACATGGTCCTGTTGTGGCTCCCAAATTTTTTTACCATTGAATTTTACAAAGGAATTATAGGAAAATGACCTTTTCATGGTCATTTTCTTATACTTCATTTGTAAAATTTTTCTTTTATAACATGACTTGTAATGCAGTCTATTCCTATGGACCCCAAATATAGTGCTAAAGACTACACTACGCTTAATATTGCATATAGAAGGGGCGCCATTGTGTAGTGGATTAACCACTCATGTTGTACCCAGGGGTCCAGAGTTTGACCCCCGACTCATCCAGTCTGATGAGACTCCTGCTGTGGCCTGTCTCCATATGAGCTTAGCTGTTGGTGGGACGTTAAACACAAACTCACTCACTTATTACATAGGCAAGCAGCCAATGCTTAGAAAGCCTGCACAAAGCCTGCAAACCCAGGCAGTCTTGACAGAGCATTGGCTGCCTTCATACACAACATAGTAAATGGAGGCTCAGACCAAGCCTCTGGCCTTTAGCCCCACTTGATAGCTGTTTGTGGCTGTTTAAAGTGATTTTACACTTATGTATAAACCCATATAAGCCTAGTGTCCTTTTTGTGGGACGTAGGCAATTTGTGCAGACCAGACTTCGCAGAAGGCGGCATCTGATCAGGGTCTCCACTGTTTGCTTGCAGAATGTTCTATTAGAATTTGAATAAAAATGAACAAGAGGGCCAAGTGGCCCTAAATCGCTCCCCTGAATTATATATAGGTATCTGTTGAAAGCTGGCCATGTCCCTGGGGCCAGGCCACTTTTGGCCCCAGGGGCATAATTTGAACAAACTTGGTAGAGATCCACTAGGTGATGCTACAGCCTAATATCAAGGCTCAAGGCCTTATGGTTTCAGACAATGTTTTTCCCTATAAAAGCCTATGTAAAACATGTGACCCCCGGGACGGATAATTTTTGGCCCAGGCGCATAATTTGAACAAACTTGGTAGAGGTCCATTAGGCGATGCTACTTACCAAATATCAAGACTAGGCCTTATGGTTTCAGAAAAGAAGAGTTTTTTATGTTTTTCACTATATAAGTCTATGTAAATTGTGACCCCAGGGTGGGGCCATTTTTGGCCCTAGGGGCGTAATTTGAACAACTTGGTAGAGGTCCCACAGGTGTAGCTACATACCAGATATCAAGACTAGGCCATATGGTTTCAGACAAGAAGATTTTTCACTATGTCAGCCTATGTAAAGCATGTGACCCCAAGGGCGGGGCCATTTTGGCCCCAGTGGCATAATTTGATAAAACTTGGTATGTAGCATATCTATATATCTACCAGGTGTTGCTATACCAAATGTCAAGACTCTAGGCCATATGGTTTCAGACAACAAGATTTTTTCAGGTTTTTCACTATACAAGCCTATGTAAAATACAGAGTTGGGGTAATTAAAATTGTAATTGTAATTTAATTACATTTTCTAAAGTAATTGTATGTAATTGTAATTAAGACATTTCCTCAGTTACAGTAATTGAATGTAATTAATTACATGGTCAAAATAGCAGTAATTAACAATTACTTTCAATTACTTTTTAATTACTTTTCAGATTAGTTATGAACTTCAGTTATCTAAGAATACCAAATATATTTAAAATGCTGCTAAATGGTTCTTGGTCTTTGTAAATGCATATATTATCATTTGCTGTTCTCAATATATGAAAAGTTGAATGCAACATGGAACAGATGAGAATTGGAACTAGTCATGCTAGTATAGACATAAGATAACATATAACAATTTTACCACAGACACAAACTGTAATTTACCTCTACTATTTTGAAAGCACCCTTTTAAGCAAATCGATATTCTTTGTTCATCTGCTAATAAAAGATAAGGCTTTGTGACAACCAACCTTTAATAGTTAAGTTACCAAAACAATACAAAAACAAAGAAGGTGTGAAAATCTCAGCAATAGTATTTACTCAGACAAAAGTATTGATTAGTGAATTGACTCCTTGAAGGCAATTTGTTAAATTTTCACACCTGGGATCAACACACTCAAATGCTTAGGTGCATGACACAATCCATCCACTACATTATTTTAAATCCTTAAACTGCTTAATATGCTATCTTCAATATAATAATAATAATACATAGATCCGGGTAAAGAAATTTTATGAGCGTAAAATTGTGATTATTTTCTTACCTATCAATTTAAACATGTGTTTTAATTGCTCAAAAGAACCGTATCATTGAGACAGTCCTTTTGAGTACCCACAACATATGCTTTGGCTGAGAAATAAAAAAAATAGTTTTTCAATATGCACTCTTATCTGGGGGCCTGATAATAATAATAATAATAATAATGATAATGGTAATAATAATAAAATGTGATTCAGAAAATTAAACTAGATTTTACGCATTCAGTGAACCTGGGACCTATCATTGTTGATATAATAATGAAAAAAGAAAAACTAAATAAAATAGATATTCCAGTGGGGGCCAAAGTAGCAACCTCTTGCTTGCAAAGGCAGCATTTCACACACAAGTAATATTTTAGTTCATCACTATCTGATATTCCTTTATGTATTTTTTTTTTGCCAACTTTCATGTCTCATAGGGCCACACAGATTTCTTATCAACACTTTTTGAGAACAGTTATTCTCTGGCAATAAGCTAGTCTTACAAAATCATTTCCATGGTTTATCTTCCACATTGTAAAACTTTTCTCAGGCCAATGTGTATTAATTTCTTTTAAGTTGTATCACTTGACAATAATAAAGAAGTCCTAAAAATAAAATCAGCCTAAAAGACATATATTGAATTTAGAATGCCAAGGTAAGGAGTTTTAACTCATTTCATGTATCTCTGAAATTAAAATCTGATGAAGCTATCTATGTGGCAGTAAAATGTAATTGTAATGTAATTAATTACATTTGGCAAAGTAATTGTATGTAATTAATTACCTTGCCCAAAAGCGCCATGTAATTGTAATTGTAATTTAATTGAACCATTCCCAATGAAATTGTAAGTAATTACTTTTTCAAAGTCATTGACCCCAAGTCTGGTAAAATATGTGACCCCAGGGTGGGGCCATTTTTGGCCCCAGGGGCATAATTTGAACAAACTTGTTGGAGGTCCACCATGTGATGCTACATACCAAATAACAAGACTAGGCCATATGGTTTCAGACCAGAAGATTTTTTTTTCACGTTTTTCACTATATAAGCCTATGTTAAACATGTGACCCGGGGACGGTGCCATTTTTGGTCCTAGGGGTATAATTTGAACAAACTTGGTAGAGGTCCACCAGGTGATGCTTAATACCAAATATCAAGACTCTAGGCCATATGGTTTTAGACATCAAGATTTTTTCAGGTTTTTCTATATAAGCCTATGTAAAACGTGACCCTGGGGTGGGGCAATTTTTGCCCCAGGGGTATAATTTGAACAAACTTGTTAGAGGACATTAGATGATGCTACATACCAAATATCAAGGCTCTAGGCCTTGTGGTTTCAGACAAGAAGATTTTCAAAGTTCATCTTGAAAATCTATTTTTAGCCTGTGTAACCTAGATATGCAAAAACGGGAACCATTTTAACAATTTTTAAGGAGGGCCATATAAGGTTCCTTTCTGCCAAGTTTGGTCAAAATCCAGCCAGTGGTTAAGGAGGAGATGTCCTTTAAAGCAATTGTTGACGACACACGACGAACAACCACAATAGCTCACTATGAGCCAACCAATGGCTCAGGTGAGCTAAAATTACCACCCAACATTCCTTATAACAGAAATGACTGTTCCAATTGATAACAGTGGGAAATTCCATTTGGTTTAAATGGTTAGTATTAATTATTTCATGGGTGGGACCATATGTTGCGGTAACTCACTGGAAGCATCTCTAGATACTCCTAGCTAGTACAATAACTCGGGCTTTCATAGAAAATTAAGCAAACTATAGATGTACCACGACCTCTGACCAATGACCGTTGGGTATTTCTATTTCAAACGATTGATGCTGAATGCGTAAAATGAGCCAGTCCGGCTGGATAATATGTGTATGTCAAAGCGTTTATAGTAAAGGCAAATAAATGCCTGAAACCCTTTTTTTAGAACAATATATCAAAATTGTAAACAGAGTCACGCTTCAAAGCTTTTGGTATCTGTCTTTCAAATTATTGATTGCAAAAATGCATACTGACTAGGGTTGTGATTGTCAGTTCTTTTGGTGTTAGAGTGGCCTTGTCTTTACAGATCAGATAGTTAATTATTGTGGTACTTGAATCAGCAAGCTTTGCAAAGTTCATTGTACAAGTGGTCAATATTTTCGAAGAATCTTTTACCTGGCGAGTAGCAAGTTAGTGGAGTGGTAGTTTCAAAATCAAATTTATTGATGGCAAGACTTTCCATAAATACTTGATAAATGTAAATTTCAAAATAATTTATCCCCCTTCTGAAGGGGAAGGGGACATTGTATTTAGGGAGGATCCTGTTTGCATGGGCATGATATCACAAAAACCTGCTGGCAGATTTTTAAGTGAATGCATACGAAAAATAACATTGGATCATGGAGAAGAAATGACTAGATTTCGGTGGCAATGACCCTATTTTCTAAATCACTGTTGAACATACATGTATCAGGGTTCCATGTTGTATCCATGTAAATTTTGTTGAAATCGTTTTAGCAGTTCAGGAGATATGGTGCACACAAGTAAAGTTTTGGCTTAAAAATTTGCTTGTATGCACCAGGAGATATGGTGCGCACAAGCAAAGTTTTGGCTTAAAAATTTAAGCCAAAACTTTCCTTGTGTGCACCATATCTCCTGAACTGCTGGATAGATTCCAACAAAGTGTGCATGGATTCAACATGGAACCATGAGGGAGAGTTGCATTTGACCTTGACTCAATTTTCATTGTCATTATTGAACTAACTTAACTGCCATCATGCTCTGGTTTGGATGTGCGGTGACCTTCTCTCTCTGAAAACACAGCTATATTTTGCTTATTATCATATAGTAACACAATGGAGTTGAGGGTGGCTCTATCCCTTGGAATCAGTTTGGCTTTACAAGTGACAGTTTTTTCTATCTGCCCATACCCCCCATAAACGATTCTTATAAAGTCTGCAAAGGTGAAAGAAAAACACAAGACTTGGGTATCTAATGTATTAATTTATTACTGAAATAATGTTAACATGATCCTAGTTCATCTAGCAACCAAAACCACAAATTGATTTTTCAAAAAAGCCATGCCACATGGATTAGACCTTCAGTTACCATATTTATGAAATATATTCAAATACCTTAACGCCTCACAACATTTATTGTTAGTCAGCTGAGTCCCATTTTCCTACCTGATGAAATACAGAACAGAAGGTAGAGATAGAATGGCAAAGTGTAAACCCAGATCAGACTGCTCCATTAGGAGCAGTCTGATCTGGGTTTTCAGTTTGCTAAGACCTACCTGTCCAATACAGCAGGTGTTTATGTTATTTGTTTTATATCATTTCCTTCTTGGTATCACGAGATTGAGGTTTGACTATTAATGAAAAGGCCTGACTGTTGTAAATTTGATAAATGTATTAATATAAATGTTGGAAGTAAACACTGAGACCCGAACTTTTTCCTCACATTTTTTTTCTTCTCTTCAGTTTTTCCAGTACAATTTTATCAGACTTTCTTTTTTAAGATAATGGAATATAAGCAAATTTTGAGATAGGAAAGTCCACTTGAGTAACTCGGGGGGATGAAATGATGGACTATAATAGTGAAGCAATCAGCTTATGAAATAAACATGGGAAGCTAAAATGTATAAATATAGAGGAAATAAGTACAAATTCAAACTTCTAGGACTCCATGTGGCACAGCTTGCAGGGACAGTTTTCTGTCCTAATTAACAAAGTTGCCAACAAAAACAAAATAATTTTTAATCATAACAGGCATTATCTGTCAACCGTACATGAATATACAATTCCATTTATTACTTCTTCATCAATCATCATCCTGTCAGAATAAGAGGCCTTCTTTGAACATACATGCCCAATCCCGTGAGGTTTTGTATCCATATTTTCAACAGTCAGATTATATTCCATTACTGTATTCAACCTAATAAGCACACCTATGCTCATAACTTTCAAAATTCTCTTCTCTTTTAAAAACAGTATAGATCAAGATCAGCTGGCTTCTCGAGATCCACACTGTTTTTCATCCACATGATAAATCCATATTAATAATCAAATTGCATCAGAAGCTCATCTAATAGTGTAGCCTTAAGTACTGTGCGCTTATAGGAGAGTGTGTTAGCGCGCTTATAATGTCGAATATAGTATTTAAGAATAATAAGTAACTACTAAATGTGAAGTTTAGCCCCATTCAACATGTCATAACTCTTGGGGGCAAGGAAAAAATCTACTACAGGTGTTTTAAACTCCACTTGTTTCATTTGGACAAACTTCTATAAATCACTGTAGACAGTAGACACCTACTTTTTATTTTTGATAAGTCTCACAGCTTTTAAATGTCAGATCCTACTTCTATGCAGCTGTACTTACATAGCACATATAATGTTAAACAGATCAAATAAAATATTGTTTAAACCAATAAAATATATTTGTGGAGAAATAATTATTATACATTTCTTGTCATGGTTTCAAGTTTCAAATAATCATTAACAAATAACAATTTATTCTACATGAAAGACCAAAATCACCAAAATTTTGTAAAACAATTGCTGCACACAACATCAAAATAAGGCTCTTCTCACAAATGAAAACGGCATTTTCCAGATCAGACAGCCAGGGCATTGCCATTAACTTAAGAAATTTCTGGAACCATGCCAACCTAAGTAGTTCTAAAAACGAGTGATCTGGATTTTCAGTTTCACTTGAACAAAAAGACCCTTATCCCTATGCAGTACAACTAAACATTAAAGTAAGCTACTGGGAAAGGCAAGGGAAATATAAATCAGGGAAAATAACACTATAAACTATGTCTTGTCTAACAAAAAAGGGTAAAACTAATAGCCCTAGATAAGATATACACCTGTATTGCTATATTTTTTTTTTCATGAAAACATGTGTCTTGATCGACAAATGTTTATCTACAGAAATAAAAAAAAACAAAAACACCATATTTCAGTGTAACAAAGCATCTTATCCAGGGCTTGGACGGTCTTAAATCTTCAGCTGCTAATCACGATAAATGTCATCTGCTGTGTGTTGTCTGCTTGTCCTTTATACGTCTGTAGCAAACAGTGTGGACCCAGATCAGACTGCTCCTCTATAGGAGCAGTCTGATCATGGTCCACACTGTTTGCCTGTATGCTGAAATTTGTCTGTGATATTAGCACCAAGATCAGCAGACGACACTGGCAGACGGCACTTTTGATATGCATTGTTTCATAGCAGGTGAAGGATTAATATACAATCTAGCACAAAAATATGTAAAAATAAAGATTGAGCCCAATCTCATGCAAGAAGAGGTTATAAGACTGTTAAAGCGTTTACTGCTCTCATCAAATTACTGAAGAACGTTGCATGATAGATAACCAGTTGTTAATTTGGGTAATACAGTAAAACCTGTGTAAAACTGCCACTCAAAAATAGACAAAAACTAGAAATGTGTCCATGGGACACGGATGCCCCCGCTTTTGCCAAATTCGCATAAATAGGGCATTGTCATTAACAAAGGGCCATAACTCTAATAATAATCGGTGGATTTTATCCGTAATCGAACTTGATCTGTATTTTATGATAACATACCTGTGTATGAAATATGAATCCAATACACCAACATATTCAAAAGATATCGCCTGGAAACCATTTTTCATACTGAAATCAAGGGCCATAACTCTGATAATAATTGGTTGATTTTATCCTTAATCGAACTTGACCTGTATTTTATGATTATATATATACCTGTGTATGAAATATGAATCCAATACACCAATGTTTTCAAAAGATATCACCAGGAAACCATTTTTCGTACGTACGGGCATGACGTACGTATGTACGTACGAACGGACAAGGGTGATGCTATATGCCCCCCCCCCCCCAAGTATAAATGGCGGGGGCATAACAAAGATCTTAATGACAAATGGTAGCTTAATGAAGGTCAAAAGTGTTGCAGAATGCTCCCTTTGGAGCATTCTGCAATACTTTTGACCTGCATTAAGCGATAATTGGTCTTGAAAATCAATTTTCGGCCTTTTTGAGAGTGGCCGTTTTACACGGGTTTTACTGTACATATAGAGATTAACAACTTCTAGATTACCTTGGTAAGATCGATGGTCATTGATGACTAGCAAGATAACAATTCCTGTGTCAAAGTTGATGTCACAATACCAATCATTGACTTCAAATTGCTGTTCACTCTACTATCCACCAAATTGATAATAACGGTGACGTAAGGTATATCCCATATCACTCAATAACTTCCAAGGTATAAATTTAGTATGACCTCACAGTCGGAATCTCCTTGTTTAGTAGTACAAGGTTGAATCAAAGATAAAAACAAATACAGGCTACCTTGCTCTTTAAAATTGTCTAAAAGTCTATCTTTAACCCTTTACTCCATAATAACGCCTTTTGACGCCTTTGAAATATGTATTTGAAAATATTATGGAAAATGGAGCATTTTCCCTTTTGGAGCAAATGCTCTATTTTCCATAATATTTTCAAAAGTATTCAAAACTTAACTTAATTTTTCTTGATTTTTTTTTCAATGTTGTCTAAAAATAGAAAATGATGTCATGATCTAAAAATAGCCTATGGAGTAAAGGGTTAACATTAGTATTAAGCCCCTTCTCGCATGAATTGTTTCATTAAAATGCACTTTTTGAGATTATCTAAAAGGTTTTTTTTCAATACCATGTTACTGATAGGTTCAGAGAAGACAATTATCATTTAAAAATGTATTTGTGGGTACTCCTTGGAATTAACTTGTGTTTGATTTTAGGAATATCACACTCAGAACAGCAGAAACATGAGTTTTTGTTGTTCCAAGGGATAAAGCACCACCAGATCCTAATACTATACTCATGGTAAAATGCTCTCACTCTTTTGTGGCAACTTTTGTCATCTGCTGACAACCTTAAGCAAAGTTTGAACCCAGATTAGACCCAACATTATGTTTACTGATCTGGATTCAAACTGTTTGGCCCTCCGATGGTATTATGCTTTAACAACAATTTTTATAAAATCTAAAGCTAGCATTTTGAACTTTTGTCCCCTGCATAAAATGTCTGGGCAAAAGGCCAGAATGCTCCATCAGGACAGGGACAGTTGAACAGGGGACTTTATTGTTTGCTATTCTGACAAAACATAAGTCAGTCAAAGACGTAATAGCCAAAATTTTAGATATGAACTGTCCATGATAAGGATTTCAGAACATTGACCATGATCAGAAGTAGTTAGCTCCAACTGGCAAGAAGTTAGATTTGACTGAAAGACAATAGTTGGATCCCACAAGGAGTAACCAAAACTATATACTATGCGAGCCTGTCTTAGCCTATTCTACAAATACCAAACTCTTGTGAGCTGGTTTGTATACATGGGCCATTATACGACAAACCCTGTCGAGGTTTCCAACAAAACGCGACTCAAACCAGTCTCCTCAGCTACCGAGACTAGCTAGAAAATTGAAAATTTGTTAGTAGCAAGTTTTGATATGATACTTTCCAATAAGCGAATAAGGTGCTGATCAGAGAGCTGAAAAGTCTGGTCTGTGCCTATGTTGTTTGCAAACCTCGAAGACAGGTTTTCTCGCGTCGAAACATTGTATCATTTTTTGCTAAACCTATTTCATAGAACATGGTACTTTATAAATATCACAGTTAACTTGCCATAATGGCAAAATATGTTCTTAACTCTTTGCCTGCTAGTAATTATTTGTGTGTGCTCTGTTGACTACCTTTGCAAAAAATTTGGATCGAGATCAGGCTTGGCTAAAAGTTTGGCCTGATCTGCATGCAAACTCTTTGACACTGGTTTTCCAGAAAGATTTTTAAAAAAAATGAGCAGATGACAAATAGTCATGAAAAATTATCTAGCATAATTATCTAGCATGCAAAGAGTTAAAAAAATCATGCGGACATACAATGATACTCTCTCAGCATTCACAATATCTACCCACTCACTATTACTAGATACTGAAGAGACTTGTATCTGTAGCCATTTAACACAATATGTCCCTCCCCTTCATAGGGGAGCAGGCCCTTAGTTAAGAGTGCGTAATAGGGAAATAATTTTCTTATTTCTCAACCAAAACATATGTTGTGGGTACTCAAAAGAACCGTCTCATTGAGACGGTTCTTTTGAGCACCCAAAACATATGCTAAAAATTATGGGTAAGAAAATATTTTCAATTTTACGCTGAAAATTTTTGTTTATCTAAATGTGTGAGGGGGGACATTATTTGATGACAAAAAACAGCACATATTCATAAAATGGCAGAAACTCGGCTGTAAATGCAAGCACATAAATTACTTCTTCCATCATAGAAAACTCATTTTGATTCATGGATAAACAAGCAACAATTATGTAAAAGAAAGGACGGAATGATACAGATATATCTATGCATATATTAAATTGAGACATTTTATTGATATAACCTACAACATTAAACATTATTTAAATAAACCTACTATACATAACATAAACATACAAAAACACAACTATCTCAAATATTCAGACATACTAACCTACAATCCCTAATGGGGCCTTCTACCTAAAATTATCAACACAACAGGTCCTTTGCATGCTGCATAATTTTGCACACTTTTTGTTGCCTGCAGATGTTTTTAAAAACTTTTGATGTCTGCAGAACTTTTTTTAAATCTTTCAGGAATACCTTTAGAGTGATTGCCACACAGTTTGAATCCAGATCAGGCCCAACATTATTAGCTGATGACAAAAGTTGCCAGTAGGAGGGAAAGCAAAATTTGGGGGTAAAGTCTAAAAGTATCTTGCTTTCTTATTAATTTTGATGCAAACAGTATAGTTTCTGATAAGTTTAAACCAGGTGCACTCTATAACTGGATAGACTCTTGTTATCAAATAAAGTTCCTACTTTAGTGGTATAAAGTCATTAGTGGATAAGTATTTTCACGACTAATGACAACGGGTAGATTCGTTATTAATTCAAGGATAAATATGGGAGATGAGAAAGTTGTCTGAATATTTGGGGAAACCCTGGTAAAATTAAAAAATATCACAGACACTATAAACGAGACATGTTTGAGAGAAAATCCTCAGCTTGTTGACAAAGAAGACTAGCATAAAATTGTTGCACCTTTATTTGGTGCAACATCTGCTGAGATGCTGCACCAAATAACAGTACAATAGTTTTATACTGATTTTGGTCTCCATTAACATGGCTCAAGGTCTTAGAGTAATTCTCCAATGACTTTTCAAGAAGGCCCTTCATATTCAAGTACTTTTCAAGATTGTGTGAACCCTGGCAAATCTAACACCCTTCATATGGAATAAAATTCCCGCCGATACTCTATGTGTCCAATTTCGTGTTTGTTTTTTTAAGATTGCAATTTTATTTCGTAAATTATGTCATTGTATCATGTGAATTGCCTTATTATAACAGCTTTGATCAACGGATGTTGCTTAAGAATTAAAAAATAGTACAAAGTAAACTATAAATAGCATAAACAACACAATAAAGTGACATGAAACAAGCATTTGAAGCATTGAATATTGTCGGTAATACCGCGCGTATTTCTATTCTATATATTTTGACGCCAGAGGGCGCGCTTTCATTTATAATTTATAGGATATCCCTTTTTCGGAACTCATCGATTAATTTCGGAAAACGGTGCCAGGAGTCATTTTGACTGAATGCTTTATCCGAAAATTTGGTACTTGATTGTTTCGATTCCTGATCTTTGCCCTCTTTCTTACTTTTGGCTTATTTTCAAATAAATATATCAAAAAATTCAAGACTTGTTGGTTTCAATTTTTGTCCTCTTGTAAAACGTTTGTTATAGGATGCAAGATAAATTTCTTGCTAAAACATCCACGTAGAATGTCATAAATTTAAACTCATTTAAATGAACCTTAACAAAAAATGAATATCAACGAAAACATTACAAAAATGAAAATGTCTTAAGTTTAAAGGGAAGCAACCTAGTGGAAATACAAGTTAAAATTTTAAGAAAAGATTAGAAATTAGCCCAGTATACCAACTTTAGCACAATATCTCATTATGTACAAGGTCTACACTGATGTATGGGTATAAAATAGCTATTCGAAGTTAGTCCACCTGTATGTAAGATAATTCACTCGCTAAAGCTTGTGGATTATCTCCAAATACAGGCCGACACGATTACGTATATGAATGATGAAAGGAGACTATTCCAGCAGCCATGATCAACCCGCCAGCGAAATAACATAACGCCATTTAAATGACGTTTCGCTGGCGGGCCAAGATCCTCTCTCTCCCCTCATCAACTGAAAACAGTTGCAAGAGTTGGAGCCGTTTGACCCCCTACACTGGATGCGCGCATGGAGGAGGTACCCACAACATATTTAGTAGACGGCTTGTATGCCATATGATCTGTCTTCAAACAATGAAGTCAAACCTTTCTACATGTATAAAAAGGGAACACCTTCTTAGCATTTATTTACATCCCGACACCAGGATCTTATATCATGAAATTTCGAACTTAGCACAATAGCGAACGAAGAAGGCTGAGATGAGTCTGTGCAAATGTGGAATCTCGATAGAGCCTTCTCACCGAATGGACGTCGATGAAAGCTCAGAATTTTGGCATCTAGACAAACTAAATATTGTACATGGTTCATCCCTAAGATGTAGATGGTCATATACTTTAAACAGTTATGACTTTAATTCAAACTGTTATGACTTTAATTCAAACTATTGACAATTTGTAGAAGAAAAGCCCAGCATGCGCAGATCAAGCTTTTTTCAGAGTGGTCCAACTCTGACAACTTTTTTGTAGTTGATGAGGAGAGAGAGGATTCAAATACCATAAAAAGTGTATCATCATTGGCCCGCCAGCGAGACGCCATTTAAATTGTCAGCAAAACGCCATTTAGGTGGACCAATGATGGCCGAACATCAAGAAAGCTGGCTTGGAAGTTTAGTGATATCCGGGGGTGACCAGTATCACTAAGGAGCCCTATAACTGTCTGATCTTCCAAGGGGTTCAGACCCCTGTCCCCTACCCCATATCCCACCTACGGATCCATCCGTGCCGCGAACTATCGAGAATTGACCTGTTTCTGGAGCCTAATGAGCCAGCACAAGGGATTTTGGAGGGTCTTAATGGGGTACCTCTAAAATCGCTAATCAGTATAATTTAGGCCCTTAGATCGCTAATCAGTATAAAAAGCCCCCAAATCGCTAATCAGTAAAAAAAAAATTACCCCAAAATTAGTAATCAGTAAAAATTTGACAAAATCTGTATTATATCTTAGAAGACATGCCATTTGGGCGATAAAAACTAATTTTCAAGACTACTTGATGCAAATGACATGCAGATATAACGATCAATTCTTTGTCAGGAAATGTGGCTTTATTGTATACTGAATGTTACTATGCAACAAAGTGTAAATTAGATACAAAATAAGTCACAATATAAGCATTTAAGCATTAAAGCGGCAATCGCAACAAAAAAAATCTGCATTTGTCGTCTTTGGGAATGTTTTAGAAGCCTCATTGACAAACTGTGCAGATCAGACTGTTCCTGATGTAGGAGAGTCTGATATGGGTCCACACGATCTGCCTGTATGCCTATATGCAGCAGATAACGTTAGCAGATGCCATTTTCAGATGCAGTTTTTGTTTGCGCTTTAATTCCTAAGGCAAGGGAAACATATATTTGCTCCATGGTCACTAATAAATGACTAGCCGGCCACTTCTTACCTCCAACTGTTTACTGTGTATACAAATGGATCTTTCCTTCTGGTTTGATACAATAAACTTTGGATAGGCCACTGTACATACCTTGGGGTGTCAGGTTATAGTTTTTAAAAGTAGTGTTTGTTTGTTTTCGTCTGAAGATCTTTTTTACCTAACAAACAGTATAAACCTTGATGAAATGCTGCATAATGTGGCATTTCATCTGTGTCTTCACTGTTTATAAAAGTATCCATTATGGGGTTTCTCGTATACAATGCATTGCCAAATAATTAAAAGTAAGTTACTGTCACATGAACGTGTTTGAACGGTAGTTTGACTTAAATTTTTTTCAGCACTAATGGCGGCAAACTAAGCCACGAACTGACACATCAATCAATGGCTTCAGGGTTTAGTGATCTGTGAATCAGAGAAACTTTCACCCAGTAGATCAGCCTTGATCTGTATCAACCAAGTCTGATCAGTTTTCGCTGTGTGCTCAATGGTACATGAATCTATGTCTATAAAGTCTTCATACTTCATATTAATTGATGGACCATGAAGGGCAATCGGACAACTGCGGATAGATCATTAAGACGGGTTACTGTATAACGACATGAAATAACTTTTTTCCATCAAATTCGCTAACTGTTGAAACGCCCCATTCCGCTATTCGGTAATTTTTAACCCAAAATCGCTAATCATTATATTTTAGGCCAAAATTCGCTAATCATTAGCATCCCTCATTCCGCTATTCTGTAAAATTAACCCTAAAAATTCGCTAACCGTTAAATTTTAGGGATGAAATTCGCTAATTGATATATTTTAGGGCCATTATTTGCTAATCAGTAAACCTATTGACACCCTCATTTTGTACTTGTCGCATTTACGACCAACAAAGACACAGTCTCACCAGGCACAAATCTGTTCATTTGGTTTTATTGTTTCTTTTAATAATTATGTCTAACTTATTTTACAGAGGATGGGGTGGGGCGGGGTCCAATTTGTCTATTTTAAAGGAAGTTAAAAATTATATGGGCCGGTTCATTTTTTCCTTGTGGTAAGGGTCCATTTGCTTATTCCTATGGAAACCTATGCATCTTATGATTTTCAATGTCAGGAGTCTCTGTCTCTCTGTCGAACCCACCCCTCTGGATGATACTGTTTTTGTGGCTATTCATTGGCTGTAACCAGTATTGGTCTGGGTTGGTTTGTTTTTTCATTAAATGCCCAGGAGCTTCCGACTGCCAGGCTCAACTGGTATTCGTTCTGGTTTGAAAGCCTCTTGGAACACGCGGCCTTTGCTTAAATTCACTATACCGCGGCGGCAACATTAAAACATTTAACAGACAAACGGCGTATTATAACGCTTAAATAACTATATTTTTTCAAATATATATGGGTTGACTGAGATGACACTTTTTTTCTCATATCGTTGAAATTTCTTTTTGTCATATAGATAAACAGTCAATTCAGTTGTAGAAAAAATATACTTTATAAATGCATCAGCTCTCATTACAACATGAAAAAATAGATATATATATATGTCAGCTTGAAAAATAAAGGGAGGTAAAGTGAGTCAAGGTATAAACATGTAACATAAAATGAGCTATGACATGATTTTTGTTTGTTTGGTTTGATTCTTTACGTCCCATCAACAATCTTTCAGATATAAAGGGACGGATCTTCCTGGGTTGAACCAGTATTAAGCTAGGATTAATGTGTCTTGCTAAAGGACACAACACAGTGACTCTGGCGAGGCTCTAACCCGTGGCTGCTCTGTCTCGAGTCAAGCACTCTACCACTGAGCCACTGCACTCCCAGCTGTGACATGAGATTTCCAACAATGTGATATGTGCGATCAGAGAGGCTCAGACCAGCCTACGGAGTCTGGTCAGAGCCTTTGACAGCTGCTTGAATATTCATATGAACTGCCCAAGCTTAAAATGAGGCTACGGATCCAGAGGGGGTGACAGGGGGTCCGGACCCCCCCTGGAAAATCACAAGCTATATGGGTTTCTATAGGGACGAAGCAATTGGACCCCCCCCCCCCTGGAAAAGTTGGACCCACCCCTCTGGAACCTTGAAAAATGATAGATTTCCGCTTGAAATTGACCATTTGACTTCTGTATAATAAGCTGAGGACTAACTTTTTTGTCAGACTGACCTGGACCCCCCTGACAAAAATTCCTGGATCCGCGCATGCAGGCTCATCTGAGTCTATTCATGTCAAAATGCCACATTGTTGGAAATCACGTGTTGCAGCTCATATATTGATGTGTCCAAGCTTGTCCGGATGTGAGGCGGGAATGAATGAATGACCCAGTAATAGATCTACATATGTTGTTTGTGTCCAAGCTTGGCGGGACGGGACGAAGTTTTCTCAAGCCTCACCGGTGTCACAGCGTTGTGTCCTTGAGCAAGACACATTTATCCTTCAACCCAGGAAGATCCGTCCCAACGTAACTGAAAGATTGTTGATTGGGACGTAAAGAATCAAATCAAACAAAAAATACATAGGGGTAATTTCTAGGTAAAAGAAATCACCCATAACACCGTTTGCAACGAGTGCTACTTGTTTGGGAGAAATTATTAATTTCCGATAATTCGGTGCGCCCTCTGGCGTCAAAAAACTAAGCCTTTTCACTTTTGTATTATGACAATCCAGTCCTGCTTCATGACAACCCAGTTCTGCCTATTTACAACCTAGTTCTGCCTTTTGAAAACCGAGAAATGACATGATCTGAATCTAAATACGAGTGAAACGACTACTAAATGACAATTTGCATATTATAATGACACAATTTACAAAGTAAAATGAGATTACCAACATACAAAAACAAACTTGTATGCATAGAGTTTCGGCGGGAATTTTATTCCATACCTTCATTCCCTAATTCTTTGTATCTCTTACCATGCTTTTAGACAGCATTTTCTGGACATTTTTTTATCAGGATAAGGTTTGTTATCTAAATAGCATCAGAGAATCACTACTTCCACGTATAGTACCAAAGAGTCTTAGTTTGCAAAGTCAAATTTAATGGAATGCATTCTATTTGTGGTAAATAATTTGGTATTGTTTTTTTGTTACAATGTTTCATAAGCAACTTGAACATTTCTACTACTGGCCGGTCTCATTAAAACTTTATGTGTTTTTGGAGATGGTGTTAGCCGCTCCATGTAGGGGCTCTTCAACAAGTAAGCATAAGTTGTAGTATGAGCTGAGTAGGGCCTCTGGTTCACGGTCAATTTGTTCTTCTGTTTGCGTTTTGGACTGTGTTTCCTCTTCACGAAAAGTTTATCAATGTCGTCTTCTTGCTTTGGTGAAGGAGGACGGATCACTGCTGGTCGGATGATTGTGTTCTTAAATGGGCTCTGATTGTTCGTAAACTGAAGAATGGTTTCTGAAACAAATATCAAATTCACTAGATAGTGTGTTTGTTAACATTTTGCCCCAAATAAAATTCTTGTTCATTAGATTGATGATTTATTTGAATGCAGCAGATGACATATTTTGTGATATCTTCTATAAAGCCTTATTCTGTTTCTCAAAAAATTGACAACATTTTAAAAAGTGGTCTGCTACATTTTGTAAGTAGCATTTTAAGGCATAGGCCTTCCAGGCAAAATTACATCAGGAAAGAGCATACATAAGTGTTAGCAAAATATCAGAGAACAACTCCAAAAGGGCATATTATTTATTAACATACATAAGTGTAAGATACAAAGGGTTTATATCAAGCCTTATTATGTTGCTTAATTAGGCAGTGACAAACTTTGAAAATTGAAAATGTCTCATATTAATTTATGATGACCCTTAAAGTACAGCTGGTTTCTAGTAAATGTACTTACCTACAGTCTCGTCATCTACAGACATATCATTCTTACAACTATCACACTTGAACACTGGACACGGTACAGCCACAACCTCACTGAAGGTGTGCCTCATGAAGGCAGAGAATGATAGGACTATGCTATGTCTGGTTGTTAGGAAATGTACTTACCGACAGTCTCGTCATCCACAGACATGTCGTTCTTACAACTATCACACTTGAACACTGGACATGGTACAGCCACAACCTCACTGAAGGTGTGCCTCATGAAGGCAGAGAATGATCCATAATCATAGGCACTGTATCGTCCATGCCATGCTATGTACCCTGTGAATAAAATTAAAAAAGTTTTTGTTTTATTTTTGTTTTGATGCTTTACATACCAGTCAACAATTTTTCAGTCATGTCAGAATGAGTTCCTGTCTTCCTAGATCGAACCAGTAGTAAGCAGAAGATAAAGTGTCTTGTTCAAGTACACAACAGTGATTCCTCTGGCGGTATGTCTCAAACTGGCAACCCCTTAATTCCCAGTCAAATGTTCTACCTACTGAGCCACTTGGCTCAACAAAAAAAGTAGAACAATACAAGAAAAGGAAATTTTCAAATCATGCAAACTAGCAAATGTCTGCCTCCGGGAATGAGCTATCTGATTCAATGAAAACTTCTAAATTTCTAACCTACACCTCTAGGTCTTGCACAAAATTGAGACATTACACTACCATCTTTAAGTGGCAGTCACAGAGTGTTCAATTTTCATACCTGTAGATCAGGAACACTTATTAGGTAAATTTACAACTTAAATATTGACAACAGTTTTTTAAGCAGTAGATAGGTTTCTATGTTAATATCATTTTTTATCATTGACTTGTTTTCCTGTGACTTCCATTACTTGTTTTCCTCTGACTTTCTTTCTGATCACCTTAGGACACCCCTCAGGTGGAGGTAGAAAACTATTCAATCCTTAGTCAGTTGCAAAATAAACTAATTTTTTAAGAAAAACTAAACATTAACCATTTTCAGACCAATCTGTTACATGCCTTCTTGGTCCTCATTTGTCCAAACAGTTGTTTGCTCCCTATGAGGCTGAACTGCTTACAATTTGGGCCGTGTCGCAACAAAACCTGTCTTTGGGGTTTCCGACAGTGATATTCAAACCAACCTGCTCAGCTATAGAGACTAGCTAGAAAATCGAAATTTCGCCTGTAGCAAGTCTAGATATAATACATTCCATTAGGCGAAATAACAAAGGGGCTGATCAGACTGCGCGGATGCGCAGGCTGGTCTGCGCCTGTGTTGTTATTAAACCCCCATAAGACAGGTTTTTTCGCATTGAGGCCCATTTTGTGATGCCTCTCTTCCTTTTCAGGGCAAAGGAGAGATGATATAGTTTGCAGCAGACAACTTTTTGAGAAAAAATATTAGCTTAGAGCAGTATCAATATCAATCATTTCCTCATAATAATCTTAGTATGTCAGCAGCAGTATCATATACATGCAAAACCAAGCCTTATTCACTCTTATACGATATTTTCTAGATGGTGTGTGCTGCAAGAGTTAAGTTGCATTTCTGAACAACGTACCTTCTTGATGAATGAACAAGAAAGTGGGAACACCAGCAATTCCAAGTAGGTCTGTGAGGTCTACATTACTGTCCGTCTCAATGTCAGGATCTCGTTTAATACCTGTAAGATACATATAGTCATCAGGTAAACACATGGGCCAGTCAATGAAATAATGGCATATGCTATATCAAATTTTTACAGTAGCAGTCCCTTTATACTGTAAATTTAGAAATTTTCGTGAGGATTTTAATGTTACAAACAAAGCTAAAAGACATAATATTTGCGACAAAAAAAATCGCATTTGGAGCATGATTTAAGTACATCAGTAAAGGGTAGTGATTTCACCATTTCATGAAGATTTTTGTTTTTGCGAAAATTTGCAGCCGCGAAGTTTTGAGTAAATTAAACCCTCGCAAAAATTCCTGAATTTACAGTAATACACCTCATTATAACACAGATTTGGATATAACACAGTCATGTGACTCCCTTATTTTTTATACCATGGAATTTTACGAAGGAATTATAGGTAAATGACCATGGACTGATTTGGTCTCCATTAACAGTCCCACTGAAAACAGCAGAATTAAAGTACTTTTCAAGACAAAAGATAGATCACTTTCAAGGCCTTAAAAGCACAGTGTCTGTGTGGTAGTGTTAGACTTGGGATCAAAAACACTTTATCCTCTGCTTAGTACTGGTTCAACCCAGAAAGACAGAAAAATGTCCCAACTTGACTGAAAAAGTAATTGACTGGGATGTAAATCATCAACATAAGCAAACAACCAAGGGTTAAAATTAGTTTTCCAAGACTCTTTAATCCATATTTTATTCTTAATTCAAGTACTTTTTAAGACAAAAAGATTAGGCACTTTTCATGTTTTCTTCGAGTAGTTTTCCAGGACTTAAATTGTAGATGCAGAATGCAGAATATTAGCTTTTGGATGCAGACTTTATTTTCAAGAAAAACCTCAATTTTTAAGTACTTTTCAAGCGTGAGAAAACTCTGTATATGTGAAATATTTATGATTGTGAAAATTGATCATTATTTTATTTTATCTATATGTAATCACTTATGATCCACTCAAACGTTGATTCATAAGTGTTTGCACATCGACCATAATCAAGCAGTTGAGACAGATTTTATACTGTATGATGAAGTGTAATATTGAATCTTAAAATATGCATAATCTTCAAAGCTATATTTAAAAAAAATTCATTGATTACATGTAAAAGTGGTAAAATCTATAGACATTGACAACAATGTTTACAGTGAATGTTCCAAAATTTCGAACACTTTTCTCTTTCTGTTCTCAAATAAAATGTTGGTTTTAGAGGTTGGAGTTCACAAAATGCTTGTCAGAATTGCAAACAGGGAAGACCCTGATCAGACTGCTTCTTCAGAAGCAGTCTGATCTGGGTCTGAACTGTTTATCTATGCATTTTGGGCAGGTAACTAGTATTAAAAATTTTAGAACATTTACAGTAAATTTCTTGCAGTGACAGTGACATACCTCCAGTGGTATTTTTCCAGATGTGATTGGTTGCCTCATAGATAGAAGAAGCACACTGACTTGTGTAATGAGTAATGGTACCGTCCTCACGCCAACTGTTGGCGGTGATCATGTGTATCAGACCTTTCCTCTCAGCCGCAGAGGTACTGGTCATACCGCAGGCAACAGCAACAAAGTTGTACTCTTTGGTTGTTTCCCGAGCAAAGCGGGTAAAGTAGGTCATAACCTTCTGTGAGGGCAAACACCTGCAAGATAAAATTATGTAGGTTTAAATTTTAAACCATAATACATTCAGATAATCAGAAAACACATTTTTAAGTATGTTCTTTACTTTTGAATATGGAATTAGATCATTAAAATGACACAAGACAGCTTTGGGCTCTGATATTGAATACTACATCAAAGAAAGATGGCATTCATCAGATGTTTTCATCAATTCAGATGTTGACTTGTTGTTTATTGTTACTCCCATTGTCGGATTCTGTAATTGTTCTATGTTTTGTTGTACGTTACTTTATGTCCCTTCTAGTTTTGCAATCATCTTGATGGGGAAGAGAGAGCTGGTTGCTTTGCTTAGTGTGTCTTCCTGGTGTCTTGGGATTGTGGTGTGGCTCTTCCTGGCGGTGCCATGGATTTGTCTGCAGTTTGTGATTGTGGTATTTCCTGCTCATACTCACTTTCTATTTTTGGGGTTCAGAGGACCTGTGATTCGCACGGGTTTAATGCATAAATGCATTAAACCTGTGTAATGCACAGCTCCTTAACACTTCAAAATCAAAGAATACATAATAATAAATGATCTTTTTTCCATGTAACAATTAGGGTTTTGCAATCCACTACTTGGGTTTTGTCATTTAATATTAGAGCCCGAAGTTAACTTTCAAAAGACTACTCTTGTTCTCCTTATTCTCATATTCCACATTCAGTGGCACATTTAAGTTCAGGTGAGGGCATTCTTGTCATACTGACACATTTCTATATTTTGTTTTTTGGTAAGGGACTATATTCACACAGTGTGAAAGAGATGAAGCAAAAATGCAACTAGTAAAGGAATATATGAAAATATGTTGATGACAACGCTACTTACCACGGTGTCCAGAAAAGTATCACAGTGGGGTACTGCCTGTTATGACTCTGTAGGAGTGGCTTATATTCTCCATCAAATACATCCAATAGGCTGCAAGATGGGGGCGGGACATGTTTCTTAAGTAAGCCCTGATTGGCTAATTTCTTTGCCAGCTGTCTCTCATAGGCTATTGCATCTTGGTATTTGCAGCAACCCTGGTCTGGCCAACTGAAAAGAAATCAAATTAGAAATACATGTACCCGTTTTGCTGCTTTTTATCTTTATATTAACACTTTAAAAAAGTGGAGCAGACATTTTTTCTTTTGTTTGTTTCTTTTGGGTATGGAATAAGTCTTGTTATTCCTTGTCTGCTAACAGAATGGACAGCCAACCCAATCATATCAGATTCTCCCCTTTGTGCTCAATGGAAAGCTAAAAGCTAATGGTTTCTCAAGCCTTTAGTTAAGAGTGCGTACCAAAAAATTAATTTTCTTATTTCTCAACCAAAACATATGTTGTGGGTACTCAAAAGAACCGCCTCAATGAGACGGTTCTTTTGAGAACCCAAAAACATATGCTAAAACTGATGGGTAAAAAAATATTTACAATTTTACACTCAAAATATTTGTTCATCTAAACCTGTGGTTTCTTCTTGGGCACAGTGAAAACTGGGTAGTTGTCCAGGTTGATCTATGTTTTTGTTTGGTTCACATGCCATTTTGTTGGTTTTGTCAAGCACTGGCCCAAATATTGAATATGTTTAATCACATGACAGCACATTCGGGATTGATATAAGGCCATGTTTAAAATTTGTTA
The DNA here is from genome assembly GCA_964019695.1 of Loripinus fragilis. Lineage (NCBI taxonomy): Eukaryota > Metazoa > Mollusca > Bivalvia > Lucinida > Lucinidae > Loripinus > Loripinus fragilis. The sequence goes on along the minus strand of OZ026520.1, from coordinate 39,428,862 downwards.
AACATATTTAGTAACATTATGTAATGATGGACAGAACAAAATCATATATATATGGTGAAACATTGAGCAGCTCAGCTGTGTCCGCCAAAATCATGATTTCAAAAGTACTTTAGTATCATATGATAAACAGAATCTAACAATCATGCTCTGTATTATTGAACTTATTAAACTTGAACTTTTCCCTAACTCCTATAAATTCAATAAAACATGAACATGCATGTAAGATCCTCTATTTTTTAAACTCTGAAATCAATTATCTTAACAGTAGATTGTAGACTTACCATGTACCCTTGGTATGTATGCTGTGGTAACAGTAAAAAGAGAAGCATCTAAAGGTCTCAGAGAGAAGATCTATGATATTAGATTCCTCACTAGCTGCGCTAGGTTTGTCTGTCAATGATACCATACTGAGTCGGAACACCTGCTGTTCTGTTCCAAGCTACAAAGATAGACATATAAAATGTTTTCAATTGACTTTTCATTTACATGGAGCAAACTTAGCCTTTACACTTTATAGGCAGTGACTTCCAATGGCTTTGAACAGACTATCTATCTATCTATCTCTTCATACGGCATACACCCTCAAATGAGTATTACGTGCCGAGTTCCCGCGACATGCGTTAAAAGTAAAGAAGTTAAAAAACAGCTGACAGTAGGAATGAATTAAAAGTGCAGACTGCTTAGATATGCAGGATGATTTGTGCATTTGATGTTTGTATATGATGTAATCAAATCAAAAGGCTGAATAAACATCAAGTGTCAACAAGCAGTTGACCTAATGTAGAGGAATGGAGAAAACACTACATAAATTACAGTCAATATATAAAGCTTTGCTATTAGAAATTTCCAATTCTAAATCGCACAATCTAAGGTTTTTTTTTTGTAAGGTGGTGGTGATGAGAATGGGGAAGTCTATTGAAATTTAAAGAACTTCTTCAGGACCTTCATGGATCTTTTAGAAGCATCTTGCCTTTATAAATAGCCTTGCTGCCCTCGCCTACAAGAACCCTTGTATGCTTTACTTGGCCTTAGATGGGGGATATTTGTTCATTTCAAGGGATTGGGAAAATATGGAAATGGCATCCAAAGTAGTTCTTATAATATTCAAATTAATGTTGTTTTTATAATCATAATATAGCAAGTAGTTGTATTACAACTAAAAAGTATAAATAGAGCCCAGGAGTCATTTACCTTGATCCTGACAGTTTTCACTCCTTCATGCATGGCATTACCATACTGTTTACCATCGATCAGGACCTTGTACCCTGACACCTGTATATCAGGGTTAGACTGCTCACACTGCCAACTCACATGAGCCATCAGTTGACCTGTAATAAAAGGAGAACCAGCTTACAACTCATCAAAAGAAAACAATACTTTTCATCATAGGACAAGACTTTCCAACCTGCCACCTCAAATGAGTTTAAAAGTGTGGCAGCTAACACTTTAGCTTAGAAACTATTCCTGTTAGACATATCTTTCCTCACTAATGGCTATTGCCAATAAAATTTGAACATTTAAAAATGTTCAAACAATTTGGATCTGGTCGGATCAAAACTGTTTGCCACTCTGATGGTATCCCACAAAGAATCTTTTGAAAAGGTAATTTGACACATGAAAACTACCTTTTTTCATATTCAAATTAAAATAAGGCATACTGTTAAATGCCCATTTAGCAAACAAATTAGACACACATTATTTTTCATCTCACAAAATGATTTAACTATTTCAGATCTGCATTGCTATTTGAAATCAGACAGAATTTAAGTCACTGGGCTCAGATTTTTAAAGCAGGAGCATAAACTGCTCTCTTTTTTCAGCAAACAAAAAATCTCCGGATTTTGCCAAATGTTACCATATCTTTTACACATTTTGGCATCATGTAAAGCTATAATAAATACCTGTGTAGTTTTCTAGAGCAGAGAAGCAGTCTTCCAGCAATTCTTCTACCCGGGTCAGTGTGTGGGCTCCCTCTATTACATCCTGGAATTATACAATATTTTAACAATGAAGAAAAAGGGCCTAGTCCATAAGCTGGCTTGTTCTTGGATTACAAAGTTGGCTCATGCTATTTATCCAAACTATTTGGACACTTTAACCTTTTATCTCATGGACACACCTTTTAACACTTGCAAACAGAGTAGACCAAGATCAGGCAGCTCTTTTAAGAGCTGCCTGATCAGGGTCTACTCTGTTTGCTTATGGAAATATGGTTTGATATGATCCCACACTAGTGAACCTGACAAGTAATTTCTTTGTTCTATTTACAAATGTGAAAGTTTATTTATATAATAATTCATAGTGGGAGGAGCTTAGCATGAATATTCATGAAGGAAAGGGTTAACTCCTTACCATTTTTATATAGGCCTTGTCGTGTGAACACCTGTCTTTGGGGTTTTAGACCAGGTAAGTCTCAAGCCAGCCTGATCAGTGACAATGACTAGCTGGAATATTGAAATTAATGCACATATCAAGATTAGCTGATTTACTATTGTGCATAACACAGGTGCTGATCAGTCTGAGCCAACATGCAGGCTGGTTTATGACTGCTGATCCCATACAACAAAATGAATTTTTTCTCTAAACGAGGCCCATATGAAATTAGAGGACCATTAGGGATGACACAGAAAATGAAATGTATACATGAGATTATGTATAAAGAATTCATCAAATTGTTTTGAAGATCTTTTAAAATAACTATAGCCAAATCAATATTAAAATGATATAGATGTGGTAAAAAGGAAAACATTTTGGCATAAAAAGCGTGTGACTTACTCTGTCTTTCTCTGCCCTGAGAGGATGAGTTAAAGCACCGATCTGTTTCAGCTTGTGACCAACCTGACGAATTAGTCTGGAAAATAACATACGATCAAATATAATAGGAGCAAGTTCTTGACAATACCAACAGAATCACCCATGTGCCCTGTTAAGACTCAGCTTACTTTGAGTATTAAAACTGTCAGATCAGAATCTTTGTTGTAATACTGGGTAGTGGTTTCTTCATACAGATCGCAAAGACTCTGGTCAGACTGGGTGGCTGCCCAAGTTGATCAGAGTCTTTGCTGGGCATAAAAGTCTGATTTGTATCAACCAATCAAATTGAAGATTCAAAATATATACAGCATTTGACTGAGATGATGAAGAAAATAAACTCTAGTTTTTATGTTTTTCATATTGATTTATGGCGATAATTTTTTTATTTTCAATGTTAGCAATGCCATGAAAGTTGTACAGAAAAATTAGCGCCAATTTTTCTAAAAAGGTCCGAAGTTTGTGGCACAAACAGATTTTTGTGTATATAGATGATGAAATTGCGATGAATAGAATTTAGCCGAAGCTTCTAAGTCTTTTATTGACAGGTAAATTTTGTAGAGGCGTGACAGAAAGGGTTTGTCTCACAGGAATATTCACAAGCCGTGAACATACCGTTATGCGGCTGTGCATAGCATAATCCTGCTGTTTGCAAACCCATAAAGTACAGAATCTAATTTGAGCGTGATCATTTGTAGGAGCAGAAGCTGTGATTATGCATGACGTGTTATTTTTCTCTTATGCACATGCTCCAAAATGGGCGGCTTCAAGATGACCCCAGTAGCTTAACACACGAGCGAACCAGACGCGATTGTCAATATATATAAACAAGCCATCCATCGCTTTAGTTAGTGAATTGGGGCGGCGCAATGTAATTTTTGACTGACATATTTATCTTAGTCTATTTGAGCTTTGATTAAAAAACTCAAAGAGTGCATCTATGCGCAGGGTTAACTGCAGCAACTTGGATTATGGAACCATTTGGAGAAATTGGCGCTTATTTTTCTCTACAACTTTCATCGCAAACACAGTTTGCTAAAATTAGTAATAAAAAAGTTATCGTTAATAATCAATGTGAAAAATATAAAAACTAGAGTGTTAGAAAATAAGTATAAAATCATTGTATCATTATTTAATCATGCAACAATTTTGCACTAATTTAGGCCTCTATCAACAGTGTAGGTCCTACTAAAAATAGTAAAGTTCAAGGACTTTTCAAGGCCTTAGAGTAATTATCAAGTACTTTTCAAGACAGATTTAATTTTCAAGGACTTTTCAAGATAGTCCTCTGTATTCAAGTTCTTTTCATGCCTGTGTAACCTTGAAGGTGAGGGTTTTCTGGCCTTAAATAATTGTAGATGTACCCATTGACAATTAATTTTCCACACCTCAAAATGAGTTTGTGATAGTATAACTGACGATATACTTAACTGAAAAAAAAACAACCTCCTAATTGTAATTCAGATGAAGTACAACAGTCTGTCACATACCTGTCTCTCTTATTGACTAGATCACATGTTATCTTCTCTATGAGTCTTCTCTCATCAAACCCTACAACAGTTGCAGCTATACGAGGTGGGTCCGGGGCAGGAGCTGGCTGTAGTTTGATTGGATCTGAGCAGACAACTTCACTAGTTCCATATAACTGTAAGATAAGAAAGGACAGACACTACAGATAAGATTATGTATCCATGAACTATTTCCCTTACTTCTTAACTCTGGTCTTGCTGAAGCTGGATATATCCACTTTTAAAACAGTGTAGATCCAGATCATCTGGCTTCTGAAGAAGCCAGCTGATCAGGACCCACACTGTTTTACATTCAGCCAGCAAACCCATGGAAATCGGTCAACTGATCAGGACCCACATTGTTTTACATTCAGCCTGCAAACCAATGGAAAACACAAGATTTTTTAAATGTGGGACTTGCCTGAGAAAATTACAGAGATATGATTGATATATCAACTTTTGTGAACATTGTAAATCTAAATCAGCTGACTTCAAGATTTTTTTAAATATGGAATTTACCTTTAAGATATTGAATGTGAAAAAAACAAGAGTACAATACATTGTTTAGAACACAACCATTAGCTCCAATATTAATGTTAAAACCTTAATGTTACATTGAAAAGAGATATTTGCGGGTTTGAGTAGCTGAGTGATACATCTTTTCTTTTGCATGGTTGAAGGATTGCTTATCTTTATTTGTGCTGTCAGTAAACAAATATTTTGTTAGAGTTATTATATCGAGTTTTCATTTGATGATTTTTGCTGAAGAAAACACTATTCTAGTACAGCCATAATTGATTTAAAAATGATTTTTTTCTATAAATAAAAGTTTAACAAAAGAAATATGTACTTACATGAACTTCCACATAGACATTATAACTTCCCTTCTTGATTTGTTTAAACTCTGCCTCCCTCGTGTCAGGATGAACTGGTCCAATACTAGACACCATCTTCTCAGTATCTTCCTCTATACAACATACCTGCAATGCATAAAGATCAAGGTAAATACAGTGAAGTCCCTTTATAGCACTATATTTGAGGTCCATAGGAATGTTATAAGTGAACCATGTTATAAAGGACAATTTTACAAAGAAATTATACAATGGTAATTTTCCAATAATTCCTGTGTTAAATTCCATGTTAAAAAAATTGGAAGCCACAACATGACAGTGTTATAGCCAATCTGTGTTATAATGAGGTGTGTTATAAAGGGACTGCATTGTATCTGGGATCCAAAATTTAACCATCAACCAATTGCAACTGCAAAATGAAACACTATACATAAGTTCTATAATATATTTAATGATCTGTTATTGTTTAATTAAAAGTAGAAAAAACAGAGGAAATAAATATCATATGACAAACAAATTCATAATGAATATTCATATAGCTATGCCTGACCAGACTGTTCTTGAAAACCAAGAAATATGTCACTAAATTTGTCATCTGTTGCAGTTGCTATTGGCACTTTAACAATTCACATGCTTTCGTTGTCATCTAGTGACTTATTTCAAAAAATTCTTTCAGGAACACTATCAGAATTTCAAACAGGAGGGATCCAGATCAGAACCAACATTCTGTTGGTCCTGATCTGGATCCAACCCGTTTGCAAAGATTTCAGCAGGCAACAAAAGTCACTGCTAGCAAGGAAAGAGCTAAGGTTGTATAAGCATGTAAAAATATAAAGTAACCCAATATTTAGGATAAATACAGATGTAGACTAACTAACCCTGAAATGCTTGAGTTTCACTCCTTCTGTGAGATAGGGATCATCCCAGCCTACCCTTAGATTAGAGCTAGTGTGTGTAGGTAGTCGACATATAGAGGGTGGTTTTGCTCCTGGCCATTCCACAACTAAAGGCTCTGAGGGTTTGCTGTTCATCTTCTCAAAAGAGGTCAATGCCTGTAGACAAAAAAAACTTCCTTAGAAGTCAGAATATTTAGAATTTATCTTACAAAATCAGAGAATAACTGTCCTTCTCATCTGCATATCATATTCTTCTGTTTAAAGCTACAGGTATCAAAAAACAAACATTTACAATTCTTATTCATATAAACATCTCTTAAAAATCCAGAAAAATAACATAAATACCACAAGGGTTATCAAACTTTTATTTTACTTAATAAATCCATCATTTTCAGTGTAGGTGCTGAAGGCTCTGAAAACATGTCTCCATATTTATCCCATCTTTAAAGATCTTAGCCATTAGGTAAGCTCAATCAATTACCTGTCCTTGGAAGGAATACTCCTGCCATCATTTTCAATGTGTAAAGGTGTAACTGATCTTTGATTTGATATGGAACAAAATGTTGGTTTCACTGTTTAATTGCTTTCAGTTTAGATTTCATGATAACATCGAAATAAACCTTATATCCGCTTATTTCTTATTTCTTATTTCTCAATGAATAAACATGTGTTATAAAAGCTCATTGAACTTATTGAGATGCTTCCAATGGGCAGACAACTTTCATGGAAAACTAAGAAACTATATATCATCGAAAAGTTAAAAAAAATCATAAGAAAATGCATCACAGTAAATGTTCTAAAATTTCGAAAACTAGTTACCTGTCAAAAATGCCTAGACAAACAGTGCAGAACCAGATCAGACTGCTTCTGAAGCAGTCTGATCAGGCAGAAGCAGTCTGATCAGGGTCTTCTCTGTTTGCTCTCTGACAAGCATTTTGTGAATTCCAACCTTGATAACCAACATTTTATTTGAGAACAGAACAAGATAAGTGTTCCAAATTTTAGAACATTTACCGTACCTGTACTTGGAAGGAATACTCCTGGCACCATTTTCCATGTGTATAGGTGTAACTGAGTTGATCAGCATTCAGTAGAGATTCCACAATTCCATTGATATAAACTTTATATCCCGTAATCAATGCATCACCATAGGTATTGGGTTTGTCCCACTGTATGGCTATATACCGGAAGTTGCACGCTCTTAGAGACAGGTTGGGACCATCTGGTGGGGCAGAGGTCTGAACTGTCAGCTGTTTAGAGCGGTCTTTGATCTGACCATCTCCATCAAGGGCAAGTAACCTGACAAAATGTGTCGTACCAGGCAGGCACTTGTTGATAACACAGTTAGTATCCTTGTTTGATAGTCTTACTTCTCTTTCCTGTAAAAGAAATGACTGATAAAGTAATGTCAATAAATGGTTTTCAACTTCATTTAAACTTGAAAAGTTTAAAAAGGAAAAGAATCTTCCAGAGGTTAGAGATACTGATAAAATATCTGTAGCTCAAAATCACTGTTTGGCATCATGAGGAATGTGGAGTGATGCTGATAACTTCCCAAGGGACATATTCAAACAATGATCCTCTTGACAATTCTCAGAACCTTTCTAAGTTTTTTTTTTTTATAATAATCTTTTTATGGCCCTTATCATGGGGGCTGACACAATTTGTAGCTTGTTTCAAAGCTAAATTTTGAATTGCTGTATAAATGTGTATAAAGAACTAAGGGCTATTCCAGAAAAAAAAAGACCTGGGAGGGGAAGACGGCAGGCGATATATTTTTCTATGGGTGGCTGGTGCGGAAAGTTTTCAAATTATATGGGTCATTGGTGTCCGACCAAATCTAATTACATGGGTGGTTGGTATTTCGCTGCATGGAAGGGGAAGAAAGAATATTATCTGCCAAAAAAAGAGAGAAGTTTTATCAAATCTAGCCAAAAGAAAGCATGGAGTTTAGCAGCAACCACATCGGAAACGGCCATTTTTGTTTATACGCAATAGTCAAAACTCGGATGTTTCCGTTGAATATTGGTAAAAAACGGTACCCAAATAAACTCCCCAATAGTGGCTTCTGTAGCGGTCATTTCTTCATTTGGGAAACATGTATTTTCAGAAGACTTTATTCAAGGAAACAACGCTATAGGGTAGTTAGGCTACTGGTAAAAGCCAATACCTGTAAAAACCTTTACCAATAAAGACTGAAACTGGACATTGGAATAATGCGTTTTACTATTTCTTTCATTGCGAAAGATGTGTAGTTGATCACACTCATAATTATTGTGAATTGATCTGTTTGATTGCTTTGCACAGTTAAGGTAGCGCCAAAGTTCATATTATTCTCACTGATGGGGTTTAATTTTTTCAATTTGCTTTATGGCACACTCAGTCTCTCATGAACCCCATCCCCACTCCACCACCCCTATTTTCTTTCCTTAAAATGATCCAATGTCTTGCTGTGACATTTAATTTGGACAGCAAATGTGGAACCAAGGCCGGCATTGGTGTAAGCAAAAATGTGGTGATCAATTTCTGAAATCGCCTGCCGATTTTGGACAATCCCTGTCGCCTGCACCCCCTGAGTCAGAGGAGGCTCCAGGAACAAGCCGCTGGGGAGTTGGGGAGTTAATCGCAGAGATGCCCATGCGTACTTGCAACTGTCTGATATAAACATCCGGTTTGCAAAGAAAAAGATCGACAATCTGTATTTTTACCTTTGTTTCGTCTTCTCTGAAGGATAAAATGCATTTTACGTGTCTAACCCGAAGTTTCACCAATGGGAGGGAGCGGATGGGGAATTTTACACCGCTGGACCGTAGGAAAATTGAATTCTATGGGTAGTTGTTGTACGAAGCTTTCTAATTACATGGGTTGTGGTGTCCGAGGAAATTGAATTCCATGGGTGGTTGGGTAAAAAAAAGAGTGCCGTCTTCCACCCCCAGGTGTTTATTTCTGGAATAGCCCTAAGCTTGCACCACAGCAAATAAATATTTGCATTTTTAACTTTGATTAGCATACCATCTAATAATCAAGACTGTATTTAAGCTTATGGATGCTTGTTTTCCATTCCGTTTTCTCTGTCATTACCTGAAGGTCAAACATTTACTGATAATTGTTTTTTAATAATTCCCTGTGAATACGGTATATGTTCTAAAATTTGGAACACTAGTTACCTGCCAAAAAGGCATAGACAAACAGTGCAGACCCAGGTCTTCCCTGTTTGCTATTCTGACATTTTGTAAATTCCAGAGCTGATAACCAACATTTTATTTGTGGTAAAGAAAACGAAATGTGTTCGAAATTTAGAACATTTACTGTAGAACTTACAGCAGGTTGAGCTACACTACTCCACTGAATCTTGTAACAACCAACACCATCCACCTCAAGGAAGTTGACCCAGTCTAGATGTATGGAGGTCTCTGTCACCTTGGTAACCTTTACTGGTACCTCTTGGTCATCTGCAAAGGTCAACTCATCCAGGGCCTCACCTTCACGAGGAGAGGTGAGGGACGTGTTTATGGACAGAGTGTTTGATTTTCCAGAATCATGATATTCAGGGTTGGAACTCAAGGCAACAAGATTAACCTTGTAGAATCTGCAAAGAAAATGTTTTTTTACATAAATACCTATACGTTTAGATGTTTGAAGCCATTGTCAAATGAACTAAAATCCATTTTCAAATCTGAGGTTCTCATGCTGTTTGAACATGGATTAAGCCGTTTAAAGCCATTGTCAAATGAACAAAAAAAAAAACATGTTCTAATCTTGAGGTTCACATGCTGTTTGAACGTGGGTTACATGACAATTCCTAAAATGATTTGTTTGCATGACAATGTTGCCTGGAATGATGTTTTTGCCAATGCTTTTGTCTGCAAAAACCTTGTGTAAGGCAATGATGTTGTGACGAAGGTATGAACCATTTTTATATCAGATTTTCCGAGAAAATACTAAGTTCCCATTATGCACCAATTAAAGTAAAAAGGGGTATGTGACTTGTTTTGGTTTTATTTTTCCTACTATAGTAGGAAAAACAAAACCAAAACAAGTTGCATAGGTATAGCCAGCAATATTGCATATAGCTAGCAAACAATTTTAAAGGGTGGCCTTACCTGTTTGGTCGGCAAGGTATGACAGCCTTTCTGTGAGTACTGCTGAGTTCATTTCCTGCCTTCTTATCATTCATGAATACCTGCAATATTCAACATGATAATTTGAATAAAAAAAAATTTATTACTGTATTCAACCTTATAAGTACACATGAACCTATAAGCGGGATACAGATTCACATGAGTTGAAAGACTTTCTTCTGAATCCCATTTGAATACTGTTATCAATTTGAATGTCTTTATATGTTGTTCTATGTACAAAGTATAGTCAAATAAAATATGTTTTAACCAACCTATAAGCGCACACTAATTACTTTATGAATTGTTTAAATGATATGAACCTCTATTGAGCCAGTGCATGAGATTTTCAACAACGTGGTATGTGCGACCAGCAAAGCCTCAGATCAGCCTGCGCATGCACCCAGTCTGATCAGAGCCTTTGCTAGTCGCTTGAGTATTCTATGATTGTTAAGCTACTGACTGAACACCATTTGGAGTTCTAAAAAGGAGGCTGCAGAGGCTCGTCAGAGTCTACACTTGTCAAAATGTCACATTGTTGAAAATCTCATGCCGTGGCTCACAATCATTTTCTAGTGGTGCAATTTTATTATCAATATGGATACATAGTGTGGATGAAAAACAGTGTGGATCCCCCCCCCCCCCCCCCCCGCCACCCCCATCCCATTAATTTATAACAAATTAACTTGCTTTATCATATGACGTGGCGTCAGGGAGTGAAATAACGCCATGTGCAATAAAATCGATAAACCACTAATGGTTTATAGATTTACGGGAAATGTTATGACGTCCATAACAACGCTGCATACATAATGACAAAATTATAACGTTTTAACGCCAGAAATGAGATTTTAAAGTAATCTAAAAGTCATAATAAATAGAATCTAACATTCGTGCTCTTGTATTATTGAATTTATTAAACTCGTTGAGAAAAAGAGATAAAATGCTCAGCAAGCCTCGCATTTTATCTCTTTTTCCAAACTCGTTTAATGAATTCAATAAAACATGAGCACTCATGTAAGATCCTCTATGTATTCCAGTTATTATATAAGCTAGCTGATGAGATAACAGGAGTCATTGCATATGCATAAATTGATTTTTCATTTGTTTTATGTTGATGCTGCATGTCCCAGTCAACAATTTCTCAGTCATGTCAGAATGTTTCCTTAGTTGAACCAGTAAAAATCAGAGGATAAAGTATCTTGCTCAAGGTCAAAAACACAGTGCCTCCGGTGAGCCCCAAATCAGTGACCCCTCAATCTCAAATCAAGCATTGAGCTCCTCAACATGCATGTGCAGCTATCTAGCTGCTTTAGAAGTCTATGCTTCTGATTCTCAATCTACTTCCATACTTTGCGCATGCCACTGTTGAAACTGTATGTTTGTGCAGGTTTTTCTGAGCCTTCACTGCTCATATATGCGACAAGAACCAACATCCTATGTGCTGACTCCACTAGTTAATATGGGTCTTGTTGCCAGAAAACCTGTCTTCGGGGGTTCTCGACAAAGCATGTTTCAAACCAGTCTCCTCAGCTATACAGACTAGCTAGTAAGTTGAAATTTTGCTTGTGTTAAGTTTAGATATGATATTTTCCAACAAGCGAATAACAAAGGTGCTAATCAGCATGCGCGGATGCGCAGGCTGGTCTGCGCCTTTGTTGTTCACAAACACCGAAGACAGGTTTTCTTGCCTCGAGGCACATATGATATAGGCAAACACATGAGATTTTGGTACTTATGGCACATGCACAAAAGACTCCAATAGACTCACTAAGGGCCAGAGGTCTAAATTTTTGTCTAATTCTTTGTGCCCATACTTTGTGCAGGCCTTCAGATTTATGGTAGACCCGGGTCTTTGTCACATGATTTCAAAATATGACCCATCACTTTCCAAGGCCCAGTGGACCCATCCATTTTAGTTGTGAAAAAATATCACTTTAATAAAAAATATTCATCTTACAGAGAGTCTACGAACTCCACAAAACAGAAAATACATGTAGGTAGTCAATACAGTAAAACATGTCAAGACAAAACAAAGATCTAAATACCAAATGGTAGCTTAATGAAGGTCAAAAGTATTGAAGAATACTCCCCTTGGAGCATTCTGCAATACTTTTGACCTGCATTTAGTGATACTTGATCTTCTTTTTCGAGTGGCTGCTTAAGACAGGGTTTACTGTATAATCAGCAGTCAATATACATATATGCATACAAGTGTTGGTAAATGTCAACTGTGGTTAGTTTGATATGCTTGGGCCCATAATTTCAGAAAATGACCCTCCATTTATGCTCCATGGGTCACTTCCGCCCACCGATCTTGAAAAATATCTGAAGCCCTGTTTGTGTATGGGAGTAGCAAAGGCTCTGGCAAGCTTGCACATTTGTGCAGGCTTTCCTAGGCTTTCATTGCTCAACAATGCTATAAACACCCAAATCTGATGTGCTGACTCCTATAATACCTGGTATCCCCTGACTTTAACCCCTCCAAAGAGTCTTGGTTCTCCCCACTCTATGACAAATTCCTCGGGACTGGATGACTTGAGGAAGATCTCTGGTGGGTCCGGTGGACCTGGTATCATAATCTGGATGTTCTGTGGCTGCTGAGGCAAGGTCTCGGTGAAGTATACTGGCTCCATCACTATATCATATATACTCCTGAAAAGATCAAAGACTAAGCCTTTAGTTAAGACGCATACCAAAATTATATTCTTCTTATTTCTCAACCAAAAGATATGTTGTGGGTACTCAAAAGAACCGTCTCAATGAGACGGTTCTTTTGAGCACCCAAAACATATGTTAAAACTGATGGGTAAGAAACAATTTACAATTTTATGCTCAAAAGTTTTGTTTATCTAGACCTATGAGAGACAAAGAAAATTGTATTTCTTCACAGACATCTGGATTTGTAAGGGTTAACACAAACTTTGAAAGTGACCCAGCCTGGAGTCAATCTGGATTTGACCTGTCAGCACACTGGTGGTGAGTAATAAATATCAAATGTAGAAGAGATATGCATTTCTCTCATACCGAAGCATGTAAGACAGGACCAGTCCCCAGTCTTCTATATCTTGGAAAACCTTATCCCACATGCCGCATGCTTATCCCACATGGATAACCATGTGGGATAAGCATGCAACTTGAATGGGTCACTATATTACGTCACTATATTACGTCATCTGGTCACGCGGTCAGACTGATACAAAGATGCTCCAAATGTAAATAAATATTTTGTCGACAAAATGTGTTGGTATGTGAAATAAAGAATCTATCATTGCTATTCAGTGTTGACAGGGCCATCCCAACCTTCAGGTTGGGATTTCCCTGTCCCCACTGAACACCAATATTGGATTCTATTTATCCAAATACTGATACTTTATCATAACTACATTTACTTTGAAATGTCAATACAACAAAAACTGGTACAACCAGCATAAACATAAACTTACTTCAACCTGGTCACTGGTATAGCACACTTGTTGAAATCAGGGCTAACATATTTTGTCTGTACCACTCTGTCATCATGAGAGTACCAGATAATATTGTACTGCTTGATCAGGGTGTTCTCTGGTCCCTGGGTGGTCCACTGGGCTTTCACATCCCCGAAGGTCTTGTTGTCTCTGTCCTCATTATGAGTGAAGAATGAATCAAGGGAGGCTACATAACCTGCAAAAGAAGACAGAAACTTTAATTACGGTAAATGTTCTAAAATTTCAAACACTATTTGCCTGCCAAAACAGCCTAAAGTGTTGGAAATTTTAGAAAATTTGCCGTAATATCCCAAACCGATCACCATATAAGACATGCCAATAAAGCAAAAATAAGTAATAAATTTGGCTAAATTACTATCATTCAAAACACAAGATTTTTTAAATATGGCATCTGAGAACTACGAGTAATTACAAAAACAAGAAAGCCAACATTGTGCTATAATTTATAATGAAAATATGTCAATGTTACATGGCAGAGGTATTTTAGTATCATGTCACTATAATTTCATTCAGCATCTTGAAGACACTCAAAGTTAGATGGCATATGTAGCATGCATTTATAGATTATTTCAGTTTTTTTTAAATTATAGTTGTTTGGGGTTTTGAAAAGCTGTGCATCACATAGGTTTATTGCAAAACCCATGAGTCACTAGGGGGTGGCATCCTTGTCTGGATTACTCAGACACTTTTTAAAAAATATAAATTCCATATCTAAATATATTTTATTACAATTGAACCCTAAAGAAATCCTTACCATCTTGATTCTTTGGCAGTGTTATTTCTAGAGGTTCAGAAGGAGATGAGTCCAGGTTGTCTTCATCCTCCAGCAATAGACCATAGTCAAGGTCCTGGGGGTTGGTGTTCTTGAAAGCACCTTTGTACTGTAACAGTTAAAACAAGCACATTCTTTTATTCACCATCTGCAATCTTAACCCTTATCCTGCTTTGAAACCAGTGTAGATCCAGATCAGCTGACTTCTGAGAAGTCAGCTTATCAGGATCCACACTGTTTTTCCTCAGTTTGTAAATGCATGCTCTTAAACTGGAATCCTGCAAGATAATAAGATAATAGGATAAAAATTGGTGAGGAGTGTAGTACCTAAAAACATCCAGGGTTAAGAAGACTCATTTGTTTTGTATCGTGTTTGCATTTTCATTCATTCATTCACAAATGATATACTCATAAAAATAGTAATTTACTATGGTAAATACTTCAAAACTTGATCCTAAACTCCCCAAAAATATGCAGCAGACAGCTTTTTTGAAAATATATTGATACTTTAAGAAACAAAATAAGGCTTATCACTTCATATGATATCATCTGCTGGTCATAATTGGAGCTTTAAGGGTTAAGGATTTGTTCTGTTGAAATAGGGAAAATCAATTGATTCTTAAAAGTATCTCTTTATCATGTATTTCGGAAAAAAACTTTCTAATATAAAATGTATTCTTACCTTTCGTTTCCTTTCCTTCTTTCCCTGCTCTGTACAGGTCAAGGCCACCAGGGTCACATGATACAGTTTTCCTGGTTTACACTTGGTTAATTGGCAACTCTGGGAGGCAGGACCGAGATGACAATAAGTCTTCCCATTGATCTCTAGTTTATACCCTTCGAGATATCTGCGTAGATATTTAGGTTTTCCTTCCGCATCTTTACCCACAACAGACATCAGCAGTGGCTTCTCCCAATACAACTGTGCAGTAGTTTGTGTGTAACCCGTAATCAACAGCACCGGTGGCTCTGTTGGAGCCCTAGTGCGAGCGTACAGTGGGCGTGACATTATATGAGCTGTTCTTCTATATTTCTCAACACCCGAAGCACTATCGTCTTTCTCTAACGAGGTTTTTACACTCACAACAGCTTCAGCTATAATCTTGTACTGGTTCCCGGGCATTAAATCCTCAATGACTAAAGTATCTTCTGTTGGAAGCAAGTTAACGTGACTCGCAACAACAAAATCGTCGTCATTTTTCCGCTTATTATACTTAACATCAGCCCATCTTACGATAACACTTTGTAACTTGTTAGACCCATATACAATAGGTGGGGTCCACACTAGTTTCAGAGATGTTGTGGAGGCTTTAGCAACCTTCAGTGCAGCAGGAGGTTCGGTACCAGAAGTCTTGGTGATTAGACTACAGTTTGGTAACCATGGTGAATCATCAGCAGGTAGAATGGTATCTTTTGGAATGGTTCTAGCCTGTTTGAGCCTGTGTCTGTCTGGGAGTCTGTCAAAGTATTCATCAGTGATGGCCGTCACTCGGATCATGTAGTCAGTTTTCTCCCTGAGGCCTTCTATGGTTGCCTGAGTAGCATCAGGAATAACGTCTAAAGAGACATGGTGAGGTTCTCCAGTGTTCAAGGACACAGCATCAATTCTGATACCTGTAAAGTTTGATGGCAGTACAGTAAAACCTGTGTAAAACGGCCACTCTCAAAAAGAATCAAAAATGGTTTCCAAGACAGAATATCACTTAATGCAGGTCAAAAGTATCGCAGAATGCTCCAAAGGGAGCATTCTGCAATACTTTCGACCTTCATTAAGCTACCATTTGTCATTTAGATCTTTGTTTTGTCTATTATTGAGTGGCCATTTTACACATATTTACTGTATCATTTATTAATGACAAAGAAACAATGAAAACAACCATTTGGAGACATGTGAAAAATCCTGACTTTCATCTCTAGCTATATAAACCATTATGCAAATGAATTTATAAATGCACGGCCAAAAACAAAAACATATGTTGTGAGTACTCAACTGGAAGCGCCTAACTCATTGATAATATTAATAAATTATCTCATTTTCTATTCATATTTTGCTTTCTATTTTTGTATGTAAATTTTGTTAACTTCTTGCAATTTGCTTCCTAATAAAATATATCTAATTCATCATTATATGGGCCTCGACGCAACAAAATCTGTTTTGGGGGTTTCTGACAAAGTGAGATTGAAAATCGGTCTACTTAGCTACAGAGACTAGCTAGAAAATTTAAATTTCACCTGTAGCAAGTTTAGATATGATACATTCCAAAGAGTGAATAACAAAGGTTCTGATCAGTCTGAGCAGATGCACAGGCTGGTCTGTGGTTTTGTTGATCCCAAACCAATGAAGACAGGTTTTATAAATTACCAGCAATTTGATTGACTAGTGAAGTGTAATAATTTTACACTTCAATAAAGTCCAGAAAGCTCAAACAATTTTCCATTCTGTAACTCGCAAAATGTACACATGTCTGTAAAAAACCCACAGTACTTACACATCACATCAATGCCATGTTCTATGGGTTGGTACCATGCCAGTTTGATGGCGTTACATGTTGTCGCTAGTACGCCGAGGTTTGATGGTGGATCGGGAGGTTTTGCTGTTTTGATGACGAGATTGTCAGACTTAGCTGTTAGTATGAAGGCACTCACTGTTTCATGTCCAACTGAACTTTCTGGAAGACAAACACAAACAGGTCTGACTTACTTACACATAATGTGAACTTTAAATAAATATGCTGTAAATCAGCTTACAAAATGCACTGTTTGATAAATCCAAAATGTCTTAATACATAACCAGGGTTCATACAGGCAAGTTTGAGTAAATTCAAGGACATTTCAAGGACTTCTAAAAGACTCTCCTATAGATTTCAAGGACTATAAGTTTATGAAAAATACTGATTTAAGCGTTAAAATTCTACTTCAGAAATGCTAGATTGAGATAATGGAGAAATTTGTACAGGAAAATTAGTATAAAACTGTTGTGCTTTTATTTGGTGCAGCATATGCTGCACCAAATAAAGGCACAACAATTTTATACTGATTTAGATATTTATCAACAGCGTTGTCCTTCAGAAAATAGTAGAATTCAAGGACTTTTCAAGGCCTTTGAGTGATTTTCCAGTACTTTTCAGGGCAGATTTAATCTTCAAGGACTTTTCAAGCAAGCCCTCCAAATTCAAGTTCTTTTCAAGCTTGTGCGAACCCTGATAGCATAAATATGGTTGTTTGTGAATATCCAAAAATGATATATCACAATGAAGGACAGTCTAACTCTTTGAATTTACCTTCATCAACGTCTTTATATTTCTCCATCTTTCTTGCCTCTACCACCACAGTGTAGGGAATAGCAGGACGTAGATTGGTAATCAGGAGGTGATCCTCTGTAAAAAAAATAGTATAAATCCTCGTGAGATAATGTTTTGTTTTTGACCTCCATAACCTGATTGTGCAACTATCTGACCTGTAGAACAATTTTAAGTACATATAGCAATTGCTAGCATATTGGCTGCGAAAACATCAATGCACACCCCAACTTCATAAACAAACATAGTAGGCATTATCATCTGGTATGGATAGGGTCCATATAAGATAATACTTAATATCTCTTTGTAAAAAAACATGAAAAACATCAAGATTTTTTGTAATTACATGAGTTGGTTAATTTTCTACTTCAATTTATTGTGACAAACTGTGAGTCAAGTTCAATGCTCTAAAACAATAGAAGCCTTTGAGACTTATGGAGTGCATCTTGATAAATAATTTCATTGAGAACAAACATTTTTGGTTGAAAAATGCATTTAGCTAGAGATAAAAAAAAGAGAGAGTAAACAGTCCGCTGGCTTAATGACATGCCACCACTTCTGCTGCAATTACTCTTTATTATTGAAGGTTTTGTTTGATTCTTTATGTCCCATCAACAATCTTTCAGCTATAAAGGGACAGGTCTTCCTGGGTTGAACCAGTACTAAGCTAGGATTGATTTTCTTGCTCAAGGACACAACTCAGTGACGCCGGTGAGGCTCGAACCTGCTGCCCCTCGGTCTCAAGTCAAGCACTCTACCACTGAGCCACTGCGCTCCCTTATTATTGAAGATATCAAGAAAATAATAAACTACTAAAACATTGTATATATCATACAGTATATAATTATGTATATATATTTGAACCAGTTCATGAGATTTGGTTCTTATCTTACTCTCTGTCAATATAAAATAAAGGTCGTATCAAGAATGCAAAATTAGCATTGATAGTTTTGCAAAAGCTTAAATAGGTGTTTATCTCAAAAGACCTCAGACAATCTCCTATTCAATGTGCCCAAATTTTGAGAGCCTGTGGTTAGGATTATGTATAATTGGCCAACTGTAGTTTTGTGCTTTTGTTATAAACCGACATTCACTGCACCTAAAAATATATAAAAAAATATTGCATCTTAAATTCCAGGAACTTAAGGTTTAGGGGGTGGGGGTATTTTTCAGATCAAAATTTTTGGGGCAGAAAGCCAAAGTTTTGTCAGGTATTCATCTAAATGCATAAACATATAATGTTTGCAGCATAAAACTTGAGATGAAAGTGTTGTGTTTGCATAGAATTCGGGTCTAGAATATTTCACTGTATTTAGTTAATAAGTATGTTGTCCATAACTTTTGACTATTACCTGTAAATGTCTCCCACACAGATTATACCTTGTTTATTTATAGTTCAATCAATCTGACCTGTTCAATGAGGTGTATCATAATGTAACATACTGTACACATGGCATTGTAAATGGATATTAGCTACAGGTTTGTACAAAACTAGTGACTAATGGGCATTTATAATAATTTGTTTTTGAGCATTTTGACAGCCTTCCCCCGTTTGACCAAGCATGCCATTTTTATATGATGTATGTAATGTTAAACTACAATTGCATGCGAAAGGATAAGCTTGGCCATGAGGGGAAGGGGTGGGGGGGCACCTCCAAAAAACTTTTTCTATGTCCTATATGTTGAATAGCAGAAACAGAGTTTTCAACCCATATTTTTAATCGGTAGTTGTCCAATGTGATAAACCTTTTTGCAGATAATTCAAGGGCTTAATTAACAAACTACCTTTACCACAGAAAAAATTGTTTTCTTTGAAACTTTTATCTGATCATTTTTATGGGCAATCCTTCATTTAGACTGTCCGAGGTCCTTTAGCTTTATAGACAGATAGAGGAAATCAGTATGGTACTATATGTTTTGGACAAACAAATAACCCTTGCTTGACTGGGAATCAGTAAATATGTTTACTGACAAACAGTGTCAACCAAGATGAGATGCCACAGAATGGGGCATATCATCTTGGTCTGCACTGTTATGGTGTCTTTATGGCATCTCATCTTGTTCTGCACTGTTTGGGTGTCATAAAAACAATAATTATTCTGTAATAGCATTTATATGATCACTGGTATTGTAACAAGTAACACCAACAGATACAATCATAGAAATGTGATTGTATCAAGGGAGTTGGATGCTTTCATTCGCCAATCATCAGTCAATGAAGAGTTATAAAAGAACAGGAAGAATTAATCATTTTTTGAGCGGTACAGACACTGATAAAAAAGAGGTTTTACATCCAAACAAGACACAAAATCCTATAACACATCCTAACCCTTAACCCGCCAATATTTTTTGTCTGCATATTACGTCTGTTGCATATATTCGAATGCACTCCAGACAAAGTTCATCACAGATGCAAACACTATGAACCCTGATCCAACTGCTCCTTTGGGAGCAGTCTGATCTGGGTTCATATTGTTTACAATATAGGCTACCAAACTAAATGTCCAGATGAGAGAGCAGAAGACAAAAGTGGTGTATGGTTGGAAAAGGGCTAACAGTGACACAAACCTATTACACATTCTAAACATTTAAACAAAAACATATGACACATCTCACCAGTGATTCAAAATCCCATGTATAACATCACACCGGATAGGCGGCAATCAAAAACGTTAATACTATCGACGAAAATAGATCAAAAAGCGTTAGGAACAGAGATTTTGATTGCCATTTGTCAAATGGAAATCAAAAATGCTGTTTCTAGTGATTTTTGATCCCCCTTTGTCGATTGTTAAGAGCATTTTCGACTGCCGCCTATCCGGTGTGAACATAAAAAGTGCCATCCCACCATTATACTCTGTAGGCTCAACCAACTAGTGCAAATGCACAGATGGCACAAATACCCCAATTGTATCAAAATCTCAACCATGATTCATAAATACCAGTGTACACTGTAGTCATACCACAACGGCAATTTGGGGTTTGTCACCCACTCTGGTGTTATAGTAAAATTACATTCAAAAAAAAGCTGACAAAAATGAGAACTTTTGAATATATTTGCTTCGAATTTGCATCCTCTAGTTAACAACCTCTGTGTTGTTTTGCCAAAAACGGAGATAGAATCAAATTTTAAATGTGTTTTTTTAGTTTTATCCAAAAATTACGGTTTAATCACAATTATACAGTTTTGTCATTGATTAATCATCCACGATGACAAAACCGTAATAAGTTATTTCATGCCTAGACATCAAAAGTTAAAATATTCATATAATTTTTAAGCTAAAAGATACAATGTAAATTTGATGAACAAAAAAACAATCGAAACCCAAGCAATTATCTGTGATTAAATGAATAAATTGAACATTATGAGAAAGTTACCTTAACACCGGAATAAGTGATGAAACCCAAATTGTCGTAGTGGTATGACCACAGTGGTGTAAGCTAGTAGCCCTTGTTAGGACAAACATTCACTCATGCCAATGCATTAACATCAGAGCTTTTAATGTCCATAAAAACAAACTTAAGCATGGCGATGCATGTATTTCAATAGGCTTCCTTTGATAGACAGCACAAATGATATGATAGTGGCCATTTATAAGAAGGCATGATAGGTTTGACTTTTACTAGATACAGCTAACACAAGCTTTTTTAAAACATGGTTATTATCTTTTAATTGCAAATGTAGGAATTATAATGACTAGGAACTATAATGACTAGAAAATAGTCAACTTTTGCTTATAATATTGAATGACCATAAGCCAATATTGCTAAAAGTTAAGAATCAGATCAGGCTGGATGCTTTGTTGGGCCTGGATTCAAACTGTTTGCAAATGTTGTCAGCAGACAATACTGGAAGGCAAAGAGTTAGAGTAAACTCCGCAGTTGAAAAATATTGTGCTATCACTATACATGTATTGATGTTAAAAAGGCATAAGGTTTAAACTCTCATGCAACAGAAGTCTAACCAAGGTGCTGTCTGCAAAAGGGATCCTGTCAAGAGTTTAGAGTAACATATATAGTATCTACAATTATGGGTTTCTATACATTAGGATATCTATTTTGTTAAATTACATGTTTCATGAAGTTAGTGTACAGCTATAGCAGAGATGAGAAAGTAAGTTATAGACCTTGACCTGGCTACAGAAGACAATCTTTTTCATCAGTTTTAACACGGCCAGACAGAGTCTCACATTTAGGGTGTTTTGATGGTCCATCGGGCCTTTATTTAAGAGTGTGTAACAAAAAAATAGTTGTCTTATTTCTCAATCAAAACATATGTTGTGGGTGCTCAAAAGAACCATCTCAATGACAGAGTTCTTTTGAGCACCCAAAACATATGTTAGAGCTGATGGGTAAGAAAATATTTACAATTTTACTCATTTCTTTTTATCTAAACCAGTGGTCCATTCAATATTTCAAATGCTCTCTGTGGTGTGAATGTGATTTTCTGTGATAAGCAAGTTTGGGGGATTAAACTTTAATGATTAAGCCAATAAATTCAGAATTTTGTGACAATGGCATTGGTAACACTTAGTAGCCAAAGATACACTTGGCAGCCAATGATTACACTTATTAGACTGGGATAACACTCATTAGCCATTGATTATACTTAGCGGTCACTGATTACACCTAGTAGCCAATTATACTACTGAGTTGCCAATGATAACACTTAGTCACTATAGATTACACTTAGTGGTAATTGATTACAACGCATAGCCAATGACTCTTCTGAATTGCCATTGATAACACTTTGTGGCCAATATTACATTTGGCAGCAAGTGATTACTGAATACACTTAGTAGCCATTGATTACACTTAGTAGCAATTAATTACACTTAATGGTTAATGATTACATCCAGTAGCCAATGGTTATACTGAGTTGCAATTGACAGTACTTAGTAGCCAAGATTTCACTTATTAGTCAACGATTACACTCAGTAACCAGATTACACCTAGTTGTCACTGATTACACTAAGTAGCCAAAGCTTACACATAGCAGCCAATGGGTGCACTTAGCCATTGATAACACTCAATAGCCATTGACAACACTTAATAATCATTGGCTTGGAGTCAATCATTGCTAACACCATTGATTACATTTTAGTAGGCATTAGCCATGATTACATTTATTTGTAAAGTGTGTTTTTACAGTTGTAGCCAGGCCAAGGCCAGTGTTCCTAAATACTACATTTATGTTGGATTATATCACAGTGCAGAGCTATTACCTTCAGCTGAAAGATTGAAAAATCAAAAAATAATGTTTTAAGTTTGATCATTGAGCAAATAGTAAATAAGGAAAATTCAAAATTGTATATGTACTACAGTAAATATTCTAAAATTATGAACAATAATTAGTCTAATAAATTATAAATATAACCAGGCAATCCAGTGGTGTAAAACTTATTATCATATGACATTGCGTCTGGGAGTGAAATAATGCCATGCAATAAAATCGATAAACCACTAGTGGTTTACAGATTTTCGGGAAGCGTTATGATGTCCATAACAACGTTGCATACATATTGACAAAATTATAACGTTTTTACGTCAGAAATGAGACTTCAAAGTAATCTTAATGTCATATGATATATAGGCTCTTGTATTATTGAATTCATTAAACTCGCTGCGAAAAAGAGAAAAATGCTCCCCAACTCTTTTATTTAATTCAATAAAACATGAGCACTCATGTAAGATCCTCTATGTCTAGTAACTTGTTTGCTATTTTGACAAGCAATTTGTAAATCCAAGACTTAACTAAGAATAGTGGGAGAGAAGTGTTCAGAATTTTTAGAGTATTAACTGCAGTAAATTTAAACCATGATATGAGAAGACCTGTTCATACCATATATGAACAACGAAGATGCAGACCAGCCTGTGCAGAATGCATTATTTTCTTAGAAAATGTTCTATGACTTCTCACATCTACAATAATACAAAAATGCTTTGGCATTTGATCCTTTACCATTCATTAGAAAAATGAACAAAATTACTAAAAAAACTGCAGCTCATTGTATGTTTACTGAATACAATTAAAGTAGTACTTTGGCAGATGGTGCTTAATAAACAATCTGATATGGGCCTACAGTGTTTGTATTTAGTAAAGGCATTCCAAAGAAATAATAAAGATATTATTTAATGGTGCCCTTTACCCCAAAAACTAAAAAATGGACCATGGAGGTGTCTCACATATAATTTAGAACAATGGGCTAATGGGGAATGCTATAAGATTAACAAATGTGATCATTCTAGGATAAAGAAATAAAATCTCCCCCAAAACCATAATGCAAATTATAAAACAAAATTATTTAGGTGATCCATCTGCTTAACAATACATTTTAATGTGTGCTCTTTGAATCACCAACTCAGTACAGCAAAATGTGTGGTTAATAATATTGACAGTGAATTTATAATTGGGGAAGCAATTCCTCAAACAAAATTTGTGATGCAAAAACTTAGAAAACTTGTGGCTTATTATGAACCCTGAAGGTAGCTTTTTGCCATTCACTTGCTGATTGAGCCAAACTACAAGTGGTTCTAGACAGAAGGCAACCCTTATTTTGTCTAGACATATGAAACACATGTCCTCCAAATCAAGCATTCTCACTCTTTAAAATAGTATATCATATGATAAAGACACTTGAATGCGACTGACTACTGCGACTATAGAAGAACAATTACCTGATGTGCTGTCACTCTGTATGTCACTCTCCGGGTGGTCCCCGGGCCACCATGTCACCTGGTAACTCTCTGGTCGGATAAAGTGAGCCTTCGGCTCATCACCTGAAAGCATACAGTACCATGGTTAGGATTTTAAACAGCTGTTTTTAATTTCACTCTTTTTAAATGTTTCGCATTACAAGTTGTAGTAAGACTGATTGTAAGGATATGTGACCTTGACCTTTGAGTGTCCTATTTTGTTATTCAGTATCTTGATAGTGAGATCAATCATAAGTAGCACAAAAGCCACCATAGTCTCGGCTAGTCTGGCTTCTTTAAAATGAAGTCAAATACAGCAATAATCCCTAAAACTTTCACCCAGATTGATATATGGATTCATTGTATGCATGAAAAACAGTGCGGATGCTGATCAGTTGGGAGATGATCTGGATCTACATGGTTTTCAAATGAATGCATAGAATTTAAAAAAATATATATCTGAACTGTTTGCTTTTAAGGCCAAATACAATACAGTAAAACCTGTGGAAAACAGCCACTCTCAAAAAGACCAAAAATTGGTTTTCAAGACCAATTATCGCTTAATGCAGGTCAAAAGTATTGCAGAATGGAACATTCTGCAATACTTTTGACCTTCATTAAGCAACCATTTGTCATTGTCTATTTTTGCGTGGCCCCTTAGGACAGGTTTTACTGTATATCAAATAAAATCTATATATGCAAAACTCATTTTCACCTTTCAAAGTGCCAATGATTTACTGATTCTAATAAAGATATTGTTCTCTCAAGAGAGTTAATAAGTAGGTATTTGAACAGGTTTCTATATTGACTCATAAACCATTTATCAACAATGGCTATTGACTTGATCCTATACAAGAAACAAATGCATATAAACAGCTAGTATGGGAGATGGAAAATACCATATTCCACATATCAAATGAGGATACACAGAGTGCTTTAACCCTTTTCCCACCAGTCACTACTATTATCGACTGTTCTTTCGTCTGCTTATGTTCTTAGAGGGCCTGGATGGGGGGTTCTGAAAATCGGCTAATCATTAAAATTTTGGCCACTTAATAGCTTACGATAAAATATTTCGTAAAAATTCTAAATGTGTTTAGTCGGTAATAACAACTTTTTTTTGATCCTCATTATATTTGGGTAGAAAATGGTTAAATTTTAGACCGAAAAAATCGCTATAAATGTTATTTGGGGGGGAGGTGGGGGGGGGGGGGGGCTAAAAATCGGTAATTAATATAAAATATGGCTCAAAATCGCTAACCGATATACCCCATCCAGGCCCTCTTCTTAGTTAGCCTATATTGTAAACAATATGGACCCAGATCAGACTACTCCCAAGGAGCAGTCTGATCAGGATTCATAGTGTTTGCTTCCAGGAGAGAATCTAGTCTGAGGTGCACTTGAATTTATGCAGCAGATGTAAAAAGCAGATGACATTTTAGGACAAAAAATAATGTCGGGATAAGGGTTAATATGGGATTTACACTACTGTATTATTCAACTATTCGGTCACTGTATCGCCATATGGTATGCAATGTCCCGGTCTCTTGTCAAGCTAACGGAGATAGGAACCAGTTGAGGGCATGGCTAGATAGCGACCTTATAGCTGAATAATGTATGAACTCCTGATTTCGAGTAATTCCAGTGGTGTAATTTCATTATAAATATAGATTCATCATGAAGTTGCAAAAGTATGGATCCTGACCAGGATCTACATGGTTAACAAAATAGGGAATGGAATTTTGAAAATGTCACTTATATTGTGTGCACATTAGTTTGACTACAAAATGCGAGTTATCTTTTAAAATGCCACCTAAATCCTAGCAATCTCTGGACATTTGCCTTGATAAAAGGCAGCTTTGTGGTAATCCTTGTTAACAATTTGAACTCGTTGTATGACCAAACATTGGGCCTGATCTGGGTTCAAACTGTTTGCAAAGGTTATCAACAGACAATACTAGCAGATAAAGAGTTAAGTCAAATTCATTGAATATGTACACAACTAATGAATAGCAACAAGATAGTATATTGTAAATAAAACGTAACAATCAAGACATATTTGGGTCTCTGAGCGCGAGAAAACATATCTGTGGTATGTGAGCAGATAATACTCAAGCCAGTCTGCTCAACTACACAGCCTAGCTAAAATATTGAAATTTTGTGTGTAGAAAGTTTTGCAATTACAGTCAAATCTCGGTTATCCGAACGCCGATTATCCGAAACTACTGGGTTATTCGAAGATGATGGACAGTCCCGATTTTTTTCTCTATTATCTATTGCAATAAAACTACCAATTATTCGAATCTCGATTATCCGAAAAATTCAATTTTCCGAAGTGATTCGTCGGTCCCGATTGAAGAAAGTGCTATTAAATTACCCTTCAAGATTCGAAGTCCAAAAGTCACGCAAGGTGATCATGATTTCTTTGCTTGGTCGAGTTCGATTTACACACCTGAGTGAATTAGCAAACAAAGTTGCAACAGGTAATTGACACAGGATTAACGTTCACACTATTACGTGATGAACCGTTAAGTGAGTAAATGGTGTCTTTTATTAAGGTCGTCTGCAATGATGGCTTTGTTTGATGTTTTTTAAATGTCTAATTAGGGGCATAAATGAGCTAAAATTGATTTTAATTTGATCGTCTCGCATCCTTTGATTTATTCTTGACCAGTGTATATTAAGCAAACACAAACCGACTTTGAACAACAAAAATAACAATTTCGATAATAGACGAATATCACGGACATGCGTTTTGGGTGCTCAAAAGAACCGTCTCATCGAAACATTTCTTTTGAATGCCTAAAACAATTTTATGATTGAGGGAAAACAACCAAAACCTTGGTTTGGATGCTTAGCGAGACGGTTCTTTTAAACACCCAAATCGTATGTTTTCACTGAAATAAAAGAGAATTTCGCAGCCCAAAAAGCAAACAACGTCGGGCCACCAACGGCCTGCCAGCGATATGCCATCTCAATGGCCTATCCTAGGTGGGCCGTTGATGGCCCGACGCTGTGTGCTAGCTGGAATGAAGACCTTATGACATTAGGGCGATTTAAAAGGAGACAGTATTTCGTCAGTAAATGGTTCGTCAATCTACATTTAACCGTTATTTTCATTGTTGCTATCGATGTTGTTACATGTATATACATGTAGTAGATGTAAATAAAGATCGGATTTTCTTTCTTTTCGGCGTTCTTAGACCTGCAAAGCATAAGAGACGATGAGACCACAATCTCCAAGAAGCTCATTTTCTTTAATGCTTTGACAGATGTTCGGATTATATAATTACTTCACGGAAAACACGAGTTTAAGTTGCGAACTCTGGCAAAACAATGACCTTCTATGAAAGGTCCGAGCTTTTCCGAAAATATCCGAAAACTCCCGTTTTCGATCATTCGAACTACCGATTATTCGAAAGGATTCATGCGGTCCCTGGTACTTCGAATAATCGAGGTTTGACTGTATATTTTGCAAACATTGAACTTAACAAAGGCACTGATCAGATTGTGCAGATATGCAAGATTTTCTGTGCCTTAGTTATTGGCATTCAACAAAATCAGGTTTTATCCTGACAAGGTCCATTTATCAAACAAAAAAAATTACCAAACTGACTGAGGATCTATCAATGAAGCTCAAACAGACATGGACAGATAACATATACTTTAAAGATAGATAACTCCTGAATCTTAACAATTGTGTCCCCATAATCAGATCTTTAGTTTTCACATAAAACTTATTTTTGTCACTATCTTTGCATTTAAATTTTGCTTAGTTTTCTAACTGGGTTGATGCATCATGAAGTTTAATTCAAACTAATGACTGAAATGGTTTTGATGAACTGTGTAATAATAACATGAATTAGTCCCTTGATGAAGGAACACAGCTCCACCCTTTAAACAAACTTTGATGGTTTGCATTTGTACTTTGCACTTACTACGTAACTATAACCGACATAATTTAATACTACATTATGTAGTACACAATATTAACCCTAAATTACTCAAGATTAACGCCTTTTGACGCCTTTGAAATAACATGTATTTGAAAATATTATGAAAAATGGAGCATTTGCTCTTTTGGAGCATATGCTCCATTTTCCATAATATTTTCAAAATTATTCAAAAGTTACCTTATTAATTTATCTTAATTTTTTTCAATGTTGTCTAAAAATAAAAAATGATGTCATGATCTTAAAATAGCCTATGGAGTAAAAGGTTCTTCATCATAAAATGGATACCTATACTGCAATTCAATCTAAAGCAGCACCATAATCACAGAGGTTCAAATTAAAAACTCTTTGCATGCTGAAAATATTTCATCATTTTTTGTTGTCTGTTGATTTAAAAAAAATAAAAAAATAAAAACTTCTTCAAAAATTTCTTTCAGAAAGACCATCAGAGTGTCAAACAGTTTGAATCCACATCATGCCCAACATTCTGTGAGGCTTGATCTGAGTACAAACTGTTAACGAAGGTTATCAGCAGATGACAAACTGGCAGGTAAAACGTTAAAATGAGAAGAGTAAAATAGTTGTCTGTAAATATGAGGATCCCTCATATCAAAATTATAAGCTGTAAAGGTTTAACACTAGATTAGAGTTCCTAATGCCTAGTCAAACAGTCAATGTTTACTTTTCAAATTGAATGTATTAATATATTGGAAGATATTTTTTATTAGAAGGTAAAATTTATTAGTAAGAATTTAATTACACATGGACTAATCACATTGACAAATTGCCTCCCTGCAAGAAAATCTAGTTTTGCAATATGCAAATAAAAAATGCCAAATCCAGCCACAGCATCCATGCAGTCTTATCAGGCCCTTTGTTATACACTTGCTAAACTTGCTGCATAAAAAAATCAAATTTTCAGCTGGTCTCTGAAGCTAAGAACATAAGAAAACAAAAGGAGCGGATGAAAAAGTTGACTGGCGGGAAAAGGGTTACAGTGATTGACCACAGGAGCTTGAAGTTTGATCCTAAAATCACTTCTAAACCCTAATAATCTCATTACGTAATGACATTGTGAGATTTTGGTTTTGAGGCTTTATAGGTGAGATAAAGACAGAACTTCAAGCTTCTGTTTATAAGTTCATATAGCATAAAAGTCAGTATGTCCTTATAGGAGCATGTGTGCTTATAAGGTCAAGTATGGTATATCTATTCCATGTCAGCATAATCCATAAGATACACATAAATCACAAAACTAATAAATTAATTTAGAGTCATCAAGAAATTACAAGATCCAAAACAGTGTCAAATCCACACTTACAATCAATCACAAATCAACTAAAGTGTCTAGAAACGTTAATCTTAAACAATCATGACAAATGCTGATAACAAGATCAAGATCAATAACCATTAAACTGCTGACTACCAAAGTCCTCAGACAATAAAATTTGATTATTAAAGTAGAAAACCAGGTCTATTCTGCATATGGATCTTATTTATAATAATGGTAAAACATTTAGTGGGTAAACAAAAACAACATTTAATTGTTTAATAACACTAACTTTTAAAAATTTCAAAATTTGGTGAGTTAAAGTTGGCAATAATAAAGATCTATTCAAATATATCTTATTTAAAATACCTGATAATGCTATTTGTTAAAACTGAGATGACATACTACAATTTTGTAATCCTAGACCTTTGGAATGTCTATTCATAGTATTAGCAGACATTCTTGCAGAAAAAGGGTTGAGATACTGCATGGCGAGAAGATCCACAGGAAGTCCACAAGACAAAGAACACTTGTTTTTTGAAGGGAATGATATCTATGATATTTTCCAGAAAGATCCACAGGTAATACTAAATTTCTTTTAACCCATGAGGCCTCCCCAAAAAATTGCAGCAGACACCATTTTCAAAGTTTGTCACTGCCTAACCCTATTGCACTTAGAAAGGCCAAAGGCTCGATTTTTATTTTGGCAGACGATTCACTTGAGAAGTCAAACCTTATCTCTTGAAGTGCCAATCACAACTGCAGCAGCCATCAAATTTTGCGACATCTTCCCAATTTTCCAAAACAATAAGGTATGATATTTCATGAGAATCGTCTGCCAGCAGACCATTCTCATGAAACATCATGCCTTATTTGTTACCTTTGAAAAAGCAGCAAAATTTGAAATTGTCACCTGCTGCAAATTATAGGTGGTGTTTTTCCCAAAAAAAAATATCAAGAAAGATATCAAAGACATGGGAAAGCAAGTACATTCCTTTCCAGAAAGTCTGGCTGAAGCACTCACAAAGTAGAATCTGATCTCAATCCTTCAGATAACTTGACATGCATGTTTTGATTAGATTGATATAATATCCATTATGATAAGATGGGTAACCTTATTATGTGAATTGTTTCAACTGTCTTTGAATGACACAATTAAGTTTACAAATTGATCCGTCAAAGAACTGTAAAACATTTCTCAAGACAAAAATAAGAATCCTAATCTACTAATACAGTGAAACCTTATACAGGGAAAAACGTCATACAGAATTTGAGCCAGTTCAAGATTTTGGTTCTTAATGCATTGATGAGCAGCCATGGCTCAGAGGAGCCTGGGGATCTGTGCAGTCTTGCCAGAGACTTTGCTGCACTAATACACATAGTATAGAAGTTTTTGAAGGCCCAGATTAAAGTTTAGGCTTCTAGCCCCACTAGATAGCTGAGTATGCCAGTTTACGCATTAATGTGATAGGTACTATTTTTCATGGGCTGGCTGATTTGTTTTGGCACCCTTTTAAACAACTAATAAACTATTACGCACAAGATTCTTTCAATTATAAAAACTTTAACATAAAGCAAGAAAAGATATCTCTTTGTTCCTGAACTCTACAAAGATACTCAAAATTAAGTCAGGTTGAAAGGATGCCTCAGTATCTGATGAACTTGTTTGTACTAAAGGTTTTCTGTCTGTAGACAGTTTATCAAACAATAGGTTCTTTGCTCTGAATGATGCTATAGAAGTTTCTTTGGGTTGATGGTATGATGGGTGCTATGATAGTTGCTAGAGTAAATGCTAGGGCAGTTCCTATGGTTGGTGGTATAGTGGTTGCTAGGGTAGTTGCTAGGCTTGGTTGGTGGTATAGTGGTTGCTAGGGTAGTTTCTAGGCTTGGTTGGTGGTATAGTGGTTGCAAGGGTAGTTGCTAGGCTTGGTTGGTGGTATAGTGGTTGCTAGGGTAGTTTCTAGGGCTTATGATAGGAAGCTCATTGAGTTGATGGTAGGGAAGTTTCTAGGATTGATTCTATTGCAGTGATTAGGTTTGATGGTAGAATAGTTGCTATGGCTAATTCTATGGCAATCCCATGGGTTGAGTGTAGGGTAGTTGCTATGGCTTATTTTAATACAGTTCCTAGGATTGATGGTAGGGTGGTTGCTATGAA
Source organism: Loripinus fragilis (assembly GCA_964019695.1). Taxonomy (NCBI): domain Eukaryota; kingdom Metazoa; phylum Mollusca; class Bivalvia; order Lucinida; family Lucinidae; genus Loripinus; species Loripinus fragilis. The sequence goes on along the minus strand of OZ026520.1, from coordinate 39,397,042 downwards.
TTATGCTAGGCAGTTCCTAGGGTTGATAGTAGAGCAATTCATGGGGTTGATTCTAGGGCAAGCTCATAGGGATCAATGGTGGAATAGTTGCTAATGTGGATGTAATAGTTAGTATACTTCCATCATTTGTGCACATGATCTGCATATTCTATAATCAAATAAAGAAATATTGCACGTCTTACAGTTTCTGAGTAATAAAGTAAATTTCTAGTGTAAATGCTAGGGTGGAGTTTGACAGACTGGCAAATTGATAAATAAACTGACAAATAAAGGGGTAAGTGGAAGGAAATTGGTATACCTTAGGGGACCAAAGTAGATCTAAACAAGGCTTCTCAGCCACAGGGACCACCTAGATTCCAAATTTCAAACCAGGCACAGCTCTAGTAGATAATCTTTGATAAGTGTGGTTGGTTATTATAATCTCTGTTTTATTATTTCTGTAACCATAAAAATTAAAGTAATGGGAGAGGACACCAATCCAAATGGCAAACCTTTAAAACTTTAAAAGTAGATGTAAAAGATATTGGAGCAGAAACAAACCCAAATGGCAAACCTTTATTCTTTTAAAAGTGAAAGACAAACCCAAATGACATACCTTTATTCCAGACAATGAGTGCTGAATGACCTGTGACTTTCTCACACCACACCTGCGAGGGTGGACATACCAATCCAGTGTAGTGGACAACTAGCTTAGCCCCTGGTCGACATCCAGCATACTTTTCTCCAATGAAGATATCTAAAAGAAGTAAAATGCATTTTATATTTATGCAATAAATGTGAAACAAGTAAATGTATATAAATATTCAAATGCATTTTCCTATTTCTGTTGTTTAAATTGAATACCAGAAAAAAACAGGTCTTCAGGAATAGTGTAGCAGTGACTATTCTAGCTATACCTTGTGACCTTTACCATTGATGAATATAATCTAAGATACTTTTGATGTTTCTCTACAAAATAAAACAACATCATACAGTCCTAGTAATAGGGTCTGTGCTATTTATAACACCCCATTAGGCTGCTATGGAAAACAGATAAAATGTGATCAATTTATTTACATGTACATTCTATTGACATTTGAAAACTTGATTAAAAAGTTATTTGATATCTATTATCTAAATGCATTCAATATATACAACAAAACTGAATCTGCTGTTTTCAAATTATATAGGTTCTCTCTATGTAGTAAGGGTGCATTTTCCAGATTATTTATAGGTCACAACAGCTAATTTTTGAGCAGAATGAAGTTGGTAGAACTTGTTCCCATAAATAGATATATATGTAATGTTGATATTTTTTCCATTCTCTGGTCCTTCAGGAATATTGGTGTTCTGGGTCAGGTATGGTACTTGATTTTATTGATTCCTGATCTTAGCCTTCCTCTTTATTCTGACAGAAAGCAGACTACCACTTATGCTGGTGCTAGGGCATGAAAGTTGTTGAACTTTCCAATCACTCTCATGGACAGATTCAACTAAACTGAGTCATTCAGTCTCGGCTGACATTTACTTGCCAACAGTATGCTAGCTTCTGAGGTTGCTGTCTGATCAGATGGCACAGTTTGTCATCCAGCAGCTTGTGCTGAGTTGTAATGAATTTAATTCAGCCCAGCATCATTTGTATGCAACATAAACAAACATCTGATGAGGGTATTCACTGTTTGCTTACAGAATATTCTATGAAAATATGAATTTAAAAAAAAGTACCACCCTTTGTTTAATTGATTTGATTCTTTACGTCCCATCAACAATCTTTCGGTTAAACAGGGATGGTCTTCCTGGGTTGAACAAGTACTAAGGTAGGATAAATGTGTCTTGCTCAAGGACCACAACGCAGTGACGCCGGTGAGGCTCGAACCCACAGCCCCTCAGTCTCGAGTCAAGCACTCTACTACTGAGCCACGGCGCTCCCACCACCCTTTTTAAATTGGTACTTGTTGATGGGTTTTGAATTTGCTTAAAGCAACAACTGGTGGGAATATCTACTAGCATTTAGCAAGTTAGCAAGTAAAGTGTTTACTTTGAATCAAATTGTATAAAAAGTGCATATAAATGGATTTGCAATGAATGAAGATATAAAAAAAACTAGTAATCCGTCTTCAGATTATAATTTACTGTAGCATGATGGTCATATATCTTAAACTATTTTATGACAAGAGCATTCAAATACTAGCACTACTATAAGCAAACACTTCCTTGCAAAATAAATATAGCGATATACTAAAATGAAGAAAATAATAGCTCTCTTACACACATTAAAATGCTTCTCTTTTAAATAATGATTTAAGCTTTAGGTATTGACGATTCAGTTGATAAAAAATCAACTTAGTATGAAACATTCTCTTTCAAACCATTTTTTGATATATGAATTCAAAGAAATCATATATTATACATTTATTAACATATAGGAAAATTCGTACTAACTTTAATGTGCAATGTCTGCAGGAAATTAACCAAATATTAAACAAGTGCAAAATTACATAAACCTGTTTGCAATTGCTGCTAAGAATGAATAGAAAGAAAGCCAATTTATTGCATTTTCTGTTGTGTTTTCTGTTGGAATTGAGAAATCTTTAAAGTATAGAAGGTAAATGACATTGTATCAGCAATTAAACTACTGGATTATTGCCTCTAATTGAGTAAATAAAATGGCTAATTCCACTTATCAATGTATCAGTTTTCCATAATCTTCATTATTATTCCATTCTTGATCATAAAGAATGTCATTCATTCTCAGTCATAAAATGTAAGCATTCTAAGTCTATGAGAAAATCTTTAGACCTGTATCATAGGTTTAGATAAACAAAAATTTTCAGCGTAAAATTGTAAATATTTACTTACCCATAACTTTTAGCATATGTTTTGGGGGCTCAAAAGACCCGTCTCATTGAGACGGTTCTTTTGAGTACCCACAACATATGTTTTGGTTGAGAAATAAGAAAATTATTTTTCTGGTACGCACTCTTAACTAAAGGCCTGCGGTATGAGTAAATGGGGCAATAACATGGACGAAGCTGAAGGTATTAATATCTTCTGGAGTGCCACATGTTGCACTAATATCTTGGCTGAACAAATACAGATTTGGTTTTTAATTTTGATTTTACATGAATTCCACTGATCCTCTAAACCTGAAAAATCAAATGAGCCAGTACATGAGATTTCCAACAATGTGGCATTTTGACAAGTGTAGACTCAGACGAGCCTGTGCAGCCTCCTTTTAAGCTTAGAAACTCCAAATGGTGTTCAGTCAGTAGCTTAACAATCATAGAATACTCAAGCGACTAGCGAAGGCTCTGATCAGACTGCGCGTATGCACAGGCTGATCTGAGGCTTTGCTGGTCGCACGTACCACAATGTTGGAAATCTTATGCACTGGCTCAAAAGTCACTCTTTTATGTAATTCCTTATTATGCTCCTGACAAGAGTAGCAAATGAAAGTGTGCTGTATACAAGCTCACCTAATGAAGGTAAGCTAAAAGCTATGCAGGAATCTGAATGCTTTGAGCAATGGTAATGGTATCAACAGGATAAGCAATGGGGAAATGCAAACAATTCTCTAGCTGTTTTTGGTTGATTTTTGATTTGATTCTTTATGTCCCATCAACAACCTTTCAGTAATATTGGGACGGGTCTTCCTGGGTTGAACCAGTACTAAGCTAGGATTAATTTTCATGCTCAAGGACACAACACAGTGACACAGGTGAGGCTCGAACCCACGGCCCCTCGGTCTTGAGTCAAGCACTCTACCACTGCGCCACTGCCCTCCCAACTAAAAGCTATGCAGGAATCTGAATGCTTTGAGCAATGGTAATGGTATCAACAGGATAAGCAATGGGGATATGCAAAACGATTCTCTAGCTGTCACACCTTTTCTAATCTAGCTCAACAATTTTACCCTTTATATCTTTAGGGATTTCATAGTCTACCCATTCGCATGTTTGGACCTCTTTAGTGAAAGAGATCAGCTTTTGAGTGCCTTTTCTTAATGCTATATTAAAATGGCAAAATGACAGAGTTAGTCTAAGGAAAGACAGCCCCAGAACTAAGCAAAACTTTAGTTCTATTACGGTAAAACCTGTGTAAAACTGCCACTCTTGAAAAGACCGAAAATTGGTTTTTAAGACCAATATTGCTTAACACCGATGCTTTGTTAAGCAAAATATTGCGCACAGCTATGACGTTGTGACGATGTTATGACCTTCGAAAGTTTACAGCCAACGCCATTTTGTTTAGAGAAATCCAGTGTAAGAAAATGGATATTTTATTATTTTAGCAGCGTTTTCAGTGCAAGTTTGATTGAAATAAGTAAAATATGCAAGAATAACGATCACACATGATTATTTCATTGCCTTAACACTTGCGGGGTCCCTTGGGAGATGTTTGAACACTCGGCCTATCAGGCTCCAAGGGGAGCATTCTGCAATACTTTTGACCTTCATTAAGCTACCATTTGTCATTAAGATCTTTGTTTTGTCTATTTTTGAGTGGCCATTTTACACAGGCTTTACTGTACATGCTAAATGGCCCTACCTACACAAAGATTTTGTCATTTTAGTGAAAAAAGAGCTACTAATTGATATTGATGTGAAAGTATAGATTCTGCTGACATTTGAATGTTCACTTAACCCTTAATGTGCCAATCGCAGCAAAAGTCGTCTGCTTTTCTCGTCTGCTGAAATGTTTAAGAAGCCTCTTTGGCAAACAGTGTGGACCCAGATCAGACTGCTCCAATTGGAGCAGTCTGTTCTGGGTCTACACTTTTTGCTTCTATACTTAATTTGTCAGTAATGTTAGGCAATTATTTGCAGCAGACGACTTCATCAGACGACATTTTCAGATGCATTTTTTTCTTGGCGCTTTAAGGGTTAAGACACATCAAACACAGTTTTGACTGCTGTTTCTGGAACAAGTTTTCTCTCTACATGAATAATAACTGAGAGCTCTGTGAGACACAAGAGCACTTCACATTTCAAACTTATGACTGCAATCTTTTGAAAAAACACACATTTTATACATTTTATCTTGTTTTAACGCTTTGTATTCTGTAATCCTCTAAATGGGTCTTTGGCAAACAGTGTAAACCCAGAAGATATGCTGTAGAAGTAGCCATTACATCTGGGTCAACACTGTTTGCTAATATCAAAACAATCTTGAGCGAGTGAAGTACATCTTGATATGGAAATTCTAACCTGTGACCTCTTTATATGTACAATGAACCATCTAAGGTTCAATCTATCAAACCAGATGAAAGAATTTATAAGTACAGCAAAACCTGTCATAAACGTTCACGCAAAAAAGACCAAAAATTTGTTTTCAAGACCATTTATCACTTAATTCAGGTCAAAAGTATTGCAGAATGCTCATTCTGCAATACTTTCGACCTTCATTAAGCTACCATTTGTCTTTAAGTCCTTTGTTTTGTCTATTTTTGAGTGACCGTTTACAAAGAATTAATGACCGTTTACAAAGAATTAATGGCATTTTGATGCAACCATTAGAATATTCTTTATGTCAATACACAGTAACATTTCTCAAATTTAGGTATAACATCACTATAAGAAGCCATAACAATGTATACAATAAGATTGTTGCACAAAAGAAAAAGGTACATTGTTCATCCCTTTTTTCATTCAGCCATGCATGAACAAAATTTGTTGAACAGTCCCACCAAATTTTAGTAAAAAACAAGTAGCCCAATGGGCAACGATCGCTCACCATGGAGCTAGCATAAAGTTTGGAGACACCATAATTTACAATGCTCAAAGGCAGATAACTCTGAACTTGAAACAGTGACCAGGAATTAATTCAAAAACATAAGATATTATGCCGGTTCTAGTTATCTGCAAGTATTAAAAAGATCTGAATAAAAATTGGATTGGAAACCTGGTGAAAGTGTAGTTTTCTAATACTCAAGGGCAGCTAACTCCGTAGTCAGTTATGGGATCTGACCGAAATTCAAACTCATCCATACTTTTATGTATGTCCTGGTAACCTACAGGAATGAAGAAAATCAAATGAAAAATGAAGGTGCTAGAGTGGTCACAACATTATATAGTTATATTTTAGATGCTCAAGGGCAGCTAACTCTGTAGCTGGTGGATGGGTGTGGCGGAAAATCAAACTCATTCAAACTTTTATGGAAGTCCTTGTTACCTACAAATGAGAAAGATCCATTCAAAAATGAAGGTGCTAGAGTGGTCACAACAGATCTCCCATTGTAAGTCTATGCAGATTTTTTATGATGCTCAATGGAAGTTAATTCCACAATCTAAAGTTGGTTCTACTTTAAAGTAAACTCATCCAAGCTTTTATGGTTGTCCTTGTTACCTGCAAGAATGAAGTAGAGCCAATCAAAAATGAAGGAGCTAGAGTGGTCACAACATTATTCATTAATTTTTAAGATGCTCAAGGGGAGCTAACTCCAAAATAAAAAAATGCGATGGGATCTTGACGAAATTCAAACTCATCCAAGCTTTAATAGTTGTCCTTATTGTATGCAAGAATGAAGAAGATCCATTCAAAAGTGAAAGCACTAGAGTGGTCACAATATTTCTCCCATTATAAGTCTATGGGGATTTTTCCAAACGCTCAAGGGCAGGTAACTCATAAGCCCCTGGTCGGATCCTGCTGAATTTCTAACCCATCCGAGATATAATGGGTTTACTTGTTGCCTGCAAGAATGAAGAAGATCCAATCAAAAATGAAGGAGCTAGAGTGGTCACAACATTATTCATTAATTTTTAAGATGCTCAAGGGGAGCTAACTCCAAAATATATGATAGGATCTTGACGAAATTCAAACTCATCCAAGCTTTAATAGTTGTTCTTATTGTATGTAGGAATGAGGAAGATCCATTCAAAATTGAAAGAACTAGAGTGGTCACAACATTTCTCCCATAATAAATCTATGGGGATTTTTCCAAATGCTCAAGGGCAGGTAACTCATAAGTCCCTGGTCGGATCCTGCTGAATTTCTAACCCATCCGAGATATTATGGGTTTACTTGTTGCCAGCAAGAATGAAGAAGATCCAATCAAAAATGAAGGAGCTAGAGTGGTCACAACATTATTCATTAATTTTTCTGACGCTTAAGGGCAGCTAACTCCGAAGTCAGTGATGGAATCTTGCCGAAATTCAAACTCATCCAAGCTTTAATAGTTGTACTTATTGTATGCAAAAATGAGGAAGATCCATTCAAAATTGAAAGCACTAGAGTGGTCACAATATTTCTCCCATTATAAGTCTATGGGGATTTTTCCAGACGCTCAAAGGCAGTTAACTCATAAGTCCCTAATCAGATCCTGCCGAATTTCGAACCCATTCGAGATTTTATGGTTGTCCTTGTTACCTGCAAAAATAAAGAAGAACAAATCAAAAATGAAGGAGCTAGAGTGGTCACAAGATTTTCCCCATTATAACCCTATGAGAGCTATCTGTTGCCATGGAAACCAGAGTTCTGATCCGATTTTACCCAAAACCTAATGCAGTCAATCCCCCACCCCAATGATGCTCCTGATGAAATTTGATTATGATTGGCAAGCTGGTTTCAGAGATATTCATGTTTGAAAGTGTGAACCGACGGACGGACGCACGGACGGCTCGAGTCCCATACTTTAAGCTCACCCTGAGCCTTCAGCTCTGGTGAGCTAAAAATCTGTGGTGTTTTTTATTCATGATGTGACTTTTGTTGTTCTGGATGGTGTCCGGTGACATATTTATGAGTGTTTTAATAATAAATAATTATTTAACCCATATAAGCCTAGGTCCTTTATGCGGGATAATGGCAAAGATCAGGTGCCGCAAATTGCAGCATCTGATCTGGATCTCCACCCTATGCTTGCAGAAATTCCTATTAAAATTTGGATTAAAATGAAAAATACTACCTGACAACCCTTATAACAGAAATGGACTGTCCCAAATGATAATAGTGGGAAATTCCATTCGGCTTAAATGGATTAAAGTGAGGTTGTCACTTACCAGTTTCTTTCTCTCCAGGACCTGAACCATCAATCCCAGAATCCTTCTCGAGCAGTTCTGTCCGTCTGTCAATCTTGCCAACAGGATGTTCTGTCAGCGCTATCAGCTGAAGGGTTATCTTCTCACCAAGAGATACATCTCTTATTCTCAGACTGTTGACTTCTGGAGGAATGATTGAGCCATACAGCCGACCATTCTTGAGCATTTGGTAACCCTGAAAATATCAAAAATAGATTTCTTGTAAACAATCCTGTAATGTGCCACAAAAATTGGTAGCTGACGGTATCTCAATTATTTATTTTTTGTCCCACCTATAAGAAACCAAATAAGACTTGACATTTATGTCAATCATCTGCTGGAAGATATGAAACCTCAAGCTTTATTTTCCCTGCAAATCAAGAAATATATCACAAATAGTACCATCTGCTGCAGTGGTGATTAGCAATTTTAAAAGGAATAAACACAAGTGAAGGATAGTAATCTTACCAAACAAGTACATGCATTTAGTTATGACTATAATTCGGATCCTTACCAATATGAGTTGATTCCAGTCCTAATTTTGTCCTAAAATTTGATGCAAGGGTCAAACAGTATATGACTGAACCAGTTTTGACTGCTTCTAATGAGTAAATTCATTAGAATCCTAACTTTTGAATAGCTGTTCTTTTGCTTTTTCACATTTATTTCCTTTATCAAAATTTTGGATGCTGCTTATCTATCAGAATATTTAGTCTATCTGTCTGAATAGTAAGACTAAAACGATTATTTCATCTATCATATGGGAATCATTGTCATGTCATTCAACAAGTTTGCACTCAGAATGGTGATCAGTTAGTGAAGCTCTGGCCCCGAGGTTATAAAACTTGAGTACAGTCTCAAACTCAGAATAAAGGGCAGTGATTGGCTGCTTGCGGAATCATGTCTGAGGTTATAAAACTTGAGTACAGCCTCAAACTCAGAATAAAGGGCAGTGATTGGCTGCTTGCGGAATCATGTCTGAGGTTATAAAACTTGAGTACAGTCTCAAACTCAGAATAAAGGGCAGTGATTGGCTGCTTGCGGAATCATGTCCGCAAGCAGCCAATCATTGCGCTTTATTTTGAGTTTGAGAAAGATTTCAAATTTTATAACTTCGGGGCCAGGTCTTCTGGTATACTACTGTAAAACACTTAATATTCACGGCATCAAATTTTGGTGATTTTAAAAGACTGACATATTGGCGTAGTTTAATGTTGGCGTTTTCTTAATTTAATAACCTTTCAAGTTATTTTCTATTCTCATTTGGGCTACTCTTAAAGGAATGAATATGCTCCCTCTGGGGAGCATATCATTTCCTTTAAGCTTAGTCCCTTTTAACATAGGGTTTTCTCAGTGTGGAAACAGACTACGATTCTGAGTTGTTTTATTGACACATATACAGAAGACAACAAACTATGGATGAGAGACCATTTATCGCTTATTGTGTAACTGAATTTGAAACTGTATTTCCTTGTCTCTTATTTAGGCCTATATAGCAAATAGCACCAAATTAAAATACCTGCCAAAAAGTGTTTTACAGTACAGTAAAACCTGTCTAAGTGGCCACTCAAAAAGAAGACCAAAATTGGATTTCACGACCGATTATCCCTAAATGCAGGTCAAAAGTATTGCAGAATGCTCCAAGGGGAGCATTCTGCAATACTTTCGACCTTCATTAAGCTACTGTTTGTCTTTAAGATCTTTGTTTTGTCTATTTTTGAGTGGTCGCTTAAGACAGGTTTTACTGTATTGGATTAGAAACATATACAATTTCAAAAGATCAAAACTTACTGATATTGCAGCTTCTCCATGTTGCTGTGGAGCCAGCCATGTCACATCAATTCCTTCAGGATGGAGACCCTCCAACCTCAGCTTAGGTGATTTAGGGGCAGCTGGGGCCATGACAGGTAAAGTATTAGACATGGGTCCATCACTGAGACAGAATAAATGCTGAGCCTCTGGGTCCACTGTCTTGTAGCCAGCAATGGCCTTGACATTGATATCATAGCTCTGTTCTGGGTTAAGGTCATTGAGGACGTACTGGTAACCATGCTTGTTGCCAAGCTTGTTGGATTTCACTTCTCCATACCATTTACCATCAACATAAATTCTGAAAATAAGAAAGGACAGAATAATGAAAAATTGACCCCTATACCATATTTCCCACAAACATTTGGGCATCTTTACTCCTTTCTATATTCATCCTAAAATTTTAATCAGTTCATTTGAATACATGGTTAGAAAGTATTATGAAAGGAAGTGATGGTCTGGCAGGCAAATAGGATAAGCCCTGATCAGTCTGCTCCTTATGGAGCAGACTGATCAGGGTTTTTACTATTTGCCCTTGCCTATCTGTCTAGAGGTCAAAGGTAAATACAGGTAGGATCATATTAGTAATAGAAATCAGCTTGAACTTCAATGCAAATGGCATTTTGGTCTTTAATTACTATTTACAAAAGTTATACAAAATTTACATTTTACAAAAAGTACTATTTACAAAAATGACTATTTTAAATTGTAGATGAGCTGCATGTGCAGGTGCAATCACAGTTGAGTATTGGCTTTTCATCCGCTAAAGTAGCATTATTTCCACTTTTCATGTTTCAGTGGAATGATGCTGAAGTCCTATCATGGTCACTAGGCATAATTCAGTTAAAAAGTACTCAGTAAAATGATAAAATATGTAAGCATACTGATATCTTTACAACACTAGACTGTTAAAGATAATGAATTACAGAATTTCTTTCAATTATACACAAGTATCTCTGGTAGTCTACATTTTCATTCATGCTCCTAACATCAAAACATGAATAAAATAATATGTGCAATTATACAATCTATGAAATCTAAATTCTATCAAGCTCTCAATATAAACTAAGCTGAGGGTTGGTCAATAAATTTTCTCTGTAGGATCTTCAAATCTGACCAGATTTCTATCATTTTCAGTTAGTATGACACTTTATCTAAGATCAATCAAAGTATCATTTTCAACCTAATAAGGCCAATGTAATTTCAAGTACCATATCCAACTTAATAAGCACACTGATATTATTATATATCCTTTTGAAAACAATGAAGATCAAGATCAACTGGCTTCTGATGAAACCTGCTGATCGGGATCAACACTTTTTCATAGAAACAAAATGAAAAGTATGTCCAGCAAGGAATCAAGTCAGTTTGGATATCAACCCAGTTAGAGACTGAGTATCAAATATGTAGTGGATGCATAGCAAAAGCCTCATTTTCCTTAAAGAGCCCAGCAAAGACTCTGATCAGACTGGACAACAATGGCGTAGCCAGAACGCTGAAAAAGTTACGCACATCAAAAAGAGACTACTGTATCAAGCAATGATTCTCTACAATTATGTCCCTTTTCAAAATGTGAACTTCTCTTAAAGGAAAGAATTTGCTCCCAGAGGGAGCGAATTCTTTCCTTTAAGAGTGATTCCTTAAGGTATGGAAAATCATATTAACCACATTAGGTGAGCTCCCTTGAGTGTTACTATTTTTATTAGGCACGTGTGTATACTGCGTAATGGGCGCTACGTCAATGGGCAGATGCACTGACTGATCTGAGTCTTGGCTGGGCTCACAGACCATGTTGTTGGTTTAGTTATGCATCCTTTTCCCATTTACTCTTTGTCTGCTAGTGTCCTCTGCTGATAACCCATGCAAACAGTTTGGATACAGAGCAGGCTCAACAAAACATTGGGCCTAATCTGGATTGCAACTGTTTGATACTCTGATGGAGTTCCTGGAAGATTTTTTTTTAAAAACCTTAAATTTGAAAAAACAAACAAAAGTACAGCAGATGACAAAAGCCAGTGAAATTACCATGCAAGCAAATAGTAGATCCCGATCAGCAGGCTACATCAGAAGCTATCAAGAAACCCTCCTTCTTAGCTAGCTTTATTCAACAATAATAAGTTTTACTATATGGAGAAGCCTCTGTAGGGTGTTCACCCCTTTTCATAGCCCCATAATTATATTACGTAAATACTGGTATATAAAAATGTGCAGATATATAAAATACATGGTATGGGCTTCAATGTAAGAAAACCTGCCTTTGGGGTTGCCGCCATGTAAGACTCAAACCAGTCGACTTCCTAAAGACACAAGATGGAGTCTTAAAAAATTCAATGAAGCTTGTATTGCTAAATTATGCTTTCCAGAAAGTCAAAAATCAAGGTGCTGATTAGACAGTGTGCATGTGAAGGCTAGTCTGTACTTTTGTAGAGTGCATACAATAAAGACTGGTTTTCTCACACTATTGCCAATATGAGGGTATGATATAATAATATGAACATCACATGATGACATGGTACATTGTTTAAAAGATTGGAAAAAGAATCGCCAATTATGGGCTATTTCCTTTCCTACCAATAAAACAAAGATAGGTAATTTTAAGTGTTAAATCTATTATATGTCTAAACTGCATACATCAGACCTTTAGTTAAGAGTGCATACGAAAACATTAATTTTATTATTTCTCAACCATAACAAATGTTGTGGGTACTCAAAAGAACCTTCTCAATAAGACGATTATTTTGAGCACCCAAAACATATGTTCAAACTGATGGATTAGAAAATATTTAACATTTTACGCTCAAAAATTCTGTTTATCTAAACCTAGGGTCATTTTAAAGCATTATTAAACCATAGTTTTGAGGGTAGATTATTTTAGAACAGTTTATCTTTTTAGTTGCGAAATATGAAAACTACATATGTTGATACCCCTTTGATCCTAGGAACTGGAACTGTTCCACTAAAAATGACCACATCATGAGAAAGTTGCTTGAGGGCAATATGAACTCAGTATACTCAGACAAGCATGTACAAGAGCATAGCCTGGTTTGAGCCATAAATTCTGAGGGTACTCTTAATCTAAATAAAGAACATTTCCTCTGCTAGTCTAAATCATACAATTCGTATATGCCCCAGATCCAAAATTTCTCATGATGAGACTAAAATAATGTACATTTAAGCTGTGTTATAAGAATACTATTATATATTCAGACATAAAATTTTGAATACCATTACTTTTTTCTTTTTAGAAATACAAGGTATATAGTTAATCATTCCCTTCATTATCGTATCAAGAACAGTGAATAAAAATGCAAAGTTATGGAAAATCAACCCCTTCAAATGGAAACGAAGACAAAAATTGACATGTAGCAAAGAGCCAGATCAGTTTTCATTTAAGGATATGAAAACTCACACTTCTCACTTTAATACCAGTAACAATCAGCCTCCCATATCACAGCTTATTTATAAGTTAATCTCCACATTAATTTTAATCCTGATCTTTGCACCCTTACTTACTTTTACGAAGTGGGGCTTACCCTTAAAAAATCTAAATCTGCCTTACATTTTTTGAAAATCATGGTTTGATGATCATATAGCTGATTACCCAAGACTGATATATATGTTAATTATTTTGGAAAGGTAAACCCCAGTTTTATTAACTCTTTACCTGTCAGTGCCATCTGCTGATTACCTTTACAAACATTTTGGGACCTGATCAGGCCCGACACAATGTCGGCCTGATCTGGATCCAAAATGTTTGACACTCTGATGGTATTCCTGAAAGAATTTTTTGAACATGTTAATTTGAAGAAAAAAGAAAGAATCAGCACATGACAAAAAAATTTAAAAACTACCCAGCATGCAAAAAGTTAATATGGTATGTGCATATTATCATTTATACGAGGGATGATCCAAAAGTTCTGATCGTTACCTTGTAGCTTTGTACAGAGACATTTTTGAGGGGCATACTATGCACCACTCAAAAGAACGAGACTTTACCTTTAGAATGGTGTTAATATTCTCTCGCTGTACTGTTTCGTTTAATAATTACAGCACATTATATACAGCTCACTCCATACCACTGGCCTGTTTTCATGTTATAGAATTATGATAATATTTGAATCTCGATCTTTCAAGCCGGATATCTTTAAAACCACAAAATAAAATTGCATTCTGTTTTTACTTTTTTGTTACTTATAATATCCATTAAAGTTTAATAATGGCGACATATTGTGTCGATTCAATATTTAAAGCACAACGCGCAATTATTATGACGTCATTGAAATTGAAAACTTCGTCATTTTGAATACATTGCAGAATTTTCATTTCAGATAATTTTTTATTTTTGTCTATCATTTTTGACAAAAAACATGACTAACCTAATATCGGCAAAATATTTAAGACCAATATTATTTTTATTACAAAATATCTTAATCTTTCTTGGAATATTGTAAAAAGTTCATTTTTACCAAAATACTAATTGATTTTAAATAAGAATTTTTCAAATGGTTATTGGTCTCAGGCGGATGCTTGGTGCTCAATTTAAACCCATATTGCATCATTTTACGATATAGTTCACCTTTGGACAATTGATTGGGAATTATCTTTAGATATACACATGCAAATTTGTGTACCACCCAATATTGACCTAATTTGTGGACTCGTTTCAATTTTCTTATGTGGGATACTATAAGTCTCCGACGATACCGACTATTTATAATTGCTTCAGACAAATGTCAGTTTATCTAAGTTTGCCTAAAAATATTTTTACCTTTAATACAGCTGTTGTTAGGGCAGAATGGGCTGGTCAAAACTTCAAGGGGTCCAAAATTTGCTTATAGCTGACAGTTGCATAGCCATACATTAAAGGGCCTAGGAAACCAAGATCATATAGAAAGTTCGCCATATTTACAGGACATGTTGGCTAACGGATGAACATTAAGTAGCCATGAAAACGAATTGCCGAGACTGCTCTTGTCTGAATTATGAGGTCTCTAATATGCACAGTCTGCTTGATATGTCAGTGCATTGAGGGTATGGCTGTTTCGGGGTAGATTACCGGTCGCTCCTTCAAGTTACACAAAACTGGTCAGAACGGTGTATAGACAAAGAATGTTTTTGAATTTGGTACAATTTTCAGGCATGTTGCATTGCTGGTTACAGAGAGATCATGCCAGGATCAGAACTTTAGGATCATCCCTCGTATCTCTATCTTTCTTTTACATTTGGGCCTCAATGCGAGAAACCTGTCTTTGGGGTTTGCAAACAACAAAGCCGCAGTCAAGCCTGTGCATTCGCACAGACTGATCAGCGCCCTTTTATTCGCTTTTTGGAAAGTATCATATCAAAACTTGCTACAGGTGATCAATTTTCTAGCTAGTCTCTGTAGCTGAGGAGACTGATTTTAGTCTCGCTTTGTCGGAAACCCGGAAGACAGGGTTTTCTCAAGTTGAGGCCCATTTATAGTGCAGTACATTAAACAAGCAAGCAATTACTATCTACATGTAATATCTAAAATCTAGTTATAGATGTTTTATTATTGATCCTGTTTCTATTTCCTTTGACTAGTTATTTTCTACTTTATTGCCTAGATATTAAGTCTCTGTCCTCTGAAAGCACGTGCAGAAGCTCTTCTTTTTGTCTACAAAAATACCTTTGATTTTCATTTTGTCTCTCTCTTTCATCTGCAGTATGATCTCTGTTACCATTCTTCATATAGCCAGCATCTCTATTTGCTCCACTGAAGTCCTGGAGATTAATTCCTCTAAAGGTATGCTGATATTGATTTCCAAAATTGCTGACATCATCTGCATTTTCCATATTTCCTCTGAAGTCTTTTCCTGTAAATCCTCTAAAGCTTTTACCTTTCTTGCCCCTTAAACTCTTTCTGCTTCCCTTAAACTCCTTTTTCATATTCTTTTGACCACAATCAACTACACTCCTTACAACATGCTTTTTCGGCTGCCAAATTCCACCTGTGCTTTTCCTTCTTAAATCTTTCATACTACGATCTTTAGTCAATCTCTTATTTCTTTTAAAGTATTTAGACCTGCTTGCAGAATCTGAAGCATTATCACTAATTTTATAAACACCAGTACTTGCCAGAGTAGAAAACTCTGAGTCTGTATCTACAAGACGTCTTAAAAATGCTTTATCATTTGTATCCTTGCCAAATTGTTTTTTAGATGGCATAGTATCTGCACCTTTAAGAACTTTTTTGTGATCATATTTTTTGTCCCTTCTTAAGTCTGTGAGGTTGTCACCTTTAAATGATTTCCCTTTAGTGTCTGGTAACTTGTTATCTGGTGGGGCATCTCTCAAATTTGTTTCCTTATTTCTGTAAGACTCTACTGTCTTCATCCAATTTAAAAGGCATCCAATATCATCTATATTACTGGTTTTGAACTCATCAATTTCTCTTAAATCATTTGCACTCATTTTTTCTGAATCCTTAAATTTCACATCCTTAGACTTATATCTGTCAGGATAGCTAACTTTAGATTGAGATTTTGATTGTTTTAAATCATCAGATTCATCATCATCCCTTTCAACTGTAATGATATTAGGTCTTGAATCAACATTTAAGTCTTCATTATCATCACTATCACTTTGTGAAGAACTGTCTGTTGAACTGCTGCTTGAGCTACTACTTGAGCTACTACTTGTACTTTCACTTGAACTACCTTCAAAAAAATTGCCTTTCTTCGCTTTTTTATCTTTCTTTCTTTTACCCTTGTCTTTAAGATTACCATTATCATCTGTTTGAATTTGACCAGACTTCTTTTTTCTATGTTTTCTGTCTCTATGTTTCTTATAACCATATATTTCAACATCATCTGTATTAATTTCTTTGTCATCCTCTAGGCTCTCCCTATTGGTACCCTTTTTCCGCTTCTCATGATAACCATGTCCTTCTATATCTTTAGATTCATCTTTAATGGCCTGCTCCATTTGACCATTTTTCACTTTACTGTGTAATTTGTTTTTACTGCCTCTATGCTTATAGCCTTCTTCAGTCTTATTTTGCATTGAATCTTCTGTACCTTTTCCGCCAGTACTATCACTATCTGTAGAACTTTCTGAAGCTTTGTTTGAACTATCACTTGAATTTTCACTTGAACTGCCTCTATATCTTTTACTTTGAGAGCCTTTGTTGGCTTCAGAATCTTTATTCACATTGTCTCTTAAATGCTGTTGTTTACCTTTAAAATCAATACCTTTGTCTCTATATTGTTTAAAGCCGCCTTTAACATTTTCATCAAGGAAAGTATTACCTTCCATTCCTCCAGATTCCCTTTCTATCAATTCACCATAATATTTATTTCCCTTTAAACCATCTTTACTTTCAACAGTTCTTCTCTCTTGGTAACCATGCCATTCAGCACCTCCAGACTCCATTTCAATGGATTCACCATAGTGCTGATTTCCCTTTAAGCCATCATTATATTCCTCACTTCTTTTCTCACGGTAACCCTGTCCTACAATCTTCTCAGTTTCTTCTAATCTTCTTTCATCATCCTCATAATAGTCTGGGCTTTCAATCTTTCTTGATACTATTGATCTACCTTTGTAATCCTTTGCTTCCATTCCTTTTAAGCCACCTTTCCTCTGTCTATTTTTTTTCTTATGGTAACCATGTCTTTCTAAACCTTTACCTCCAGTATCTTTGGACTTACCTCTATGCCACTTCACTTTAGTTCTTTTGAAACCATCTTTCCTTTTGTCAACTTTTCTTGGCTGGTAGTAACCCCGTCCATCAACCACACCTTGAGGATCGTTTTCTATGCCTTCTTCAGATTCACTATCTGCATATACATACTGTTGTGTTTTTTCATCAAAGTATTTAGGTTTTCTTAAATCATCTTTAGATTTCTCGCCTCTATTCACATGATAACCTCTTCCATCAACCACACCTTTAGGACCAATTTCTATGGCTTCATCAGACTCACTATCTGCATAGACGTACTGTTGTGTTTTTTCATCAAAATATTTGGGTTTTCTTAAACCATCTTTAGATTTCCCTCTTCTTTTCACATGGTAACCTCTTCCATCAACCACACCTTTAGGACCAATTTCTATGGCTTCATCAGACTCACTATCTGCATATACATATTGCTGTGTTTTTTCATCAAAATATTTGGTTCTTTTTAAACCATCCTTAGATTTCCCTCCTCTTTTCACTTGGTAACCCCTTCCATCAACCAAGCCTTTAGGACCAATTTCTATGGCTTCATCAGACCCACTATATGCATATACATACTGTTGTGTTTTTTCATCAAAATATTTGGTTCTTTTGTAACCATCCTTAGATTTCCCTCCTCTTTTCACATGGTAACCCTTTCCATCAACCACACCTTTAGGACCAATTTCTATGGCTCCATCAGACTCACTATCTGCATAGATGTACTGTTGTGTTTTTTCATCAAAATATTTGGGTTTTCTTAAACCATCTTTAGATTTCCTGCCTCTTTTCGCACGGTAACCTCTTCCATCAACCACACCTTTAGGACCAATTTCTATGGCTTCATCAGATTCACTGTCTGCATATACATATTGCTGTGTTTTTTCATCAAAATATTTGGTTCTTTTTAAACCATCTTTAGATTTCCCGCCTCTTTTCACATGGTAACCTCTTCCATCAACATCACCTTTAGGACCAATTTCAATAGCTTCATCAGATTCACTATCTGCATAGACGTACTGTTGTGTTTTTTCATCAAAATTTTTGGTTCTTTTTAAACCATCTTTAGATTTCCCGCCTCTTTTCACATGGTAACCCTGTCCATCAACCAAACCTTTAGAACCAGTTTCTAAGGCTTCATCAGATTCACTATCTGCATATACATACTGTTGTGTTTTTTCATCAAAATATTTGGGTTTTCTTAAACCATCTTTAGATTTCCCGCCTCTTTTCACACGGTAACCTCTTCCATCAACAACACCTTTAGGACCAATTTCTATGGCTTCATCAGACTCACTATCTGCATAGATGTACTGTTGTGTTTTTTCATCAAAATATTTGGGTTTTCTTAAACCATCTTTAGATTTCCTGCCTCTTTTCGCACGGTAACCTCTTCTATCAACCACACCTTTAGGACCAATTTCTAAGGCTTCTTCAGACTCACTATCTGCATATACATACTGTTGTGTTTTTTCATCAAAATATTTGGTTCTTTTTAATCCATCCTTTGATTTTCTTCCTTTTCTCTGATTGTACCCATGCCCATCAACCTTACCCCTTCCATCAATTTCTATAGCTTCTTCAGAATCATTATCTGCATATACATACTGTTGTGTTTTTTCATCAAAATATTTGGTTCTTTTTAAGCCATCCTTAGATTTCCTCCCTTTTCTCCGATTGTACCCATGCCCATCTACCCTTCCCCTTCCATCAATTTCTATAGCTTCTTCAGAATCATTTTCTCTTGCATCATACTGCTGACTTAATTTTTCATAACCTTTATTCCCGATAAGACCATCTTTACTTTGCCTGACTTTTTTCTCACTGAAACCATGGCCATCAACCATACCCTTTGAATCAATTTCTATGGCATTTTCAGATTCACTATCTTCATAAACATATTGTTGTTTGATTTTATCATAATGCTTGGTTCCTTTTAAACCACCTTTAATTGTTTTACCCTTCCTCTTACGATAACCATGTCCATCAGTAACACCTTTAGCATCCATTTCTATGGCTTCATCTGACTCACTTTCTCCATAAGTATATTGTTGTCTTATTTCATTATTGTTTCGAGTTCCGTGTGAGTCCTTTTTACCTTTACCAATGAATTTCTTCCGATAACCATGTCCATCAATCATACCTCTAGAACCAATTTCAACAGCTTCATCAGAATCATTTTCATTTACAATATACTGTTGTCTTATTTTATCAAAAGTCCTATTTCCTTTCAAACCACCTTTTCTCCTTTGATAACCTTGTCCATCTACTGCACCGCTTGGTCCAATTTCAATAGCTTCTTCCGATTCGCTATCTCCAGTGACATACTGTTGCCTTATTTTATCGTAAGTATTTGATTTTACTTGACCAGTCCGATTGTCTCCCTTGGTTCCTGTACGTTTGTCACTAAAACATGCATTTACATTAATTAAAACAAGTAAATATAATTCATATATATGTTCAACTTATCATACAAACTTTAAGATAAAGATGATTTTATAAAATCCTTGGCCATATATAGCCAAACATTTTACAAAATAATCTTTTACTTACATTTTATAAAACACATGTTTTTTTGTTGTTTTTTCAAATGGAATTTCTCTTAAAACATTAAATTTGAGAATGGCAATGACACTAGTATTTTTGTAAGCCATTTTTAAGCTACAATACTGAAGGGCCATGCCTAATTGTTACATGAAGAGAGCTGGCATATGATAAATAATATCTATTACCTATATTTATTAATCAATTAAGGTTTTGGGGATTTTGAGAAGCTGTACATCAGACAGGTTAAAATTGGATTCATGCATTAACCCTATGCAATGCACAGCTTCTCATTAAAAAACTGTCAGTGTAGAGCCTTTAAATCAATCAGTTAACAAATACCTGGCTTTGGGAAATAAATCATAGGAAAAATTTTTATTTTATCACAAGCAGTGAATTCAATGCATATCAAATGTGAGTAAAATTGGTATTTTTCTACAGTGAAAAAATATCGTATTTTTTCACTAGTGACTGATACGATTTATATTTTCACTGTAGAATAGAATAGAACTGTAGCAAAACAAGGCTTTCTTGGCAATTTTGTGACTGGGATTTTTTAACATAAGGTTTTAAGCGAAGTATATTTGTCAAAAATAACGCTACGCATGTTGTGACGTCAACATCAAACATAATGACGTCACGGTTTGACATGGCGTAGCGCCAGTTTGCACGTGACGCCTACCGTAAGGCACACTCAATAGACTTTCTTTAAATGCTGATTTCTTGTGTTTCATTCGTTTAAATATGATTCTAAGCCATTTTTTTAGGTGCAAACTACGTTAACACCCAATGTTATACCCAATAAACACACTGCAAAAGTCAAATCGAACGAGAAACGACCAAGAAAAAAGCAAGGTTGTGATTTCTGTATTTCCGTTGAGTATAAAATAAAAAGAAAATTTACTTTTTTACGGCAAATACAAAATATATTCCATCTCGTGCGGTGAAATTATCAGCATTTTCACTCGTGCTACGCACTCGTGAAAAATACTGAATTTTTCCACCGCACTCGATGAAATATATTTGGTATTCACCTCAAAAAAGTAAATATCCTCTATGTATTCCTGTTATCAAATACAGTTATCCTTTGCAAGAATGCTCTCAAACTGTTAAGTTCTGGGCCTGAGTTTATTAAACTTTCTCATGATCAACTCACTTGGGCATTATATTTGTTATTTTCATTAATATCAAAAATACAAACATATGAGGCAATTTTCTTGCTCAGAACAGCAGACAATGTCATTTGTCCAGTCATACATTTTAAATCCCAACAATTGTTGGCGTTTTAAAATATATGAACTGAACAAATTTCATGCTCATGTGAATTGGGCTGGAAAAAGTTTTACAGCTTCGGGCACTGTAATTTTCAGCAATCACCTACATTAATCCTTTTGCACTGCGTACATTGAGAACAATATAGATCAGATGCTTGAAAACCTAAATATGCTTGCTTAAGAGAGGTGCTTTTTAATAGAGGTTCTAATTCTTCATGCATTGTATCATGAAAACTATTCACTCAATACTAGAAAGAAACTAGAAATTGTGTTTATGAAACACTATGCCCCCAACAATTAGCTTCTAGCTAATTGGCTACTAGCTGTAATAGTTTCGAGATATCTTTATTGGAAGTTTTTGATGTCCGAATTTGCAAAGGGCATTAACTCAAAAAAATGCAAAGGCAATGACTAAATAAAAGAAATATTTTTTTCTTTTAATTTTCACCAGGTAATCTACCTCATTACCCTCTATCTGCTGTCCAACTTTGGAGCTCCTAGCTGTAACGGTTTTTGAGATATCAAGTTTTCTATGTCAAAATTTGCAAAGGGCAATAACTAAAAAAAAAATGATTTTTTTTAATTTTCACCAAGTAGTCTACTCATTATCCTCTATAAGTTGACCAAGTTTGAAGCTCCTAGCTGTAAGGGTTTTTGAGATATCAAGTTTTCTATGTCCAAATTTGCAAAGGGCAATTACTAAAAAAAAAAAAAAAAGATTTTTTTTTTAATTTTCACCAGGTAATCTAATCATTATCCTCTATAAGCTGATCAAGTTTGAAGCTCCTAGCTGTTATAATTTTTGGAATATCCTGATTACAAAATTTCATTATGACCCTTTGAAAGGGGCATTACTCCACAAAGGGAGATTATCCAGATTTAAAAAAAATGGGTCAGTTATTTTTTGATGCTGAGTCCATCTATGAAATTTCAAAACCATATCTTAAATTTTGAATGGACGGACAGATGGACAAGCCCAAAGCAATATGCCCCTTCAACTTTTTCAAAATTGGGGGCATAATTACTGACTTTTATTTGGTGCCAAACTTGGTTTGGAAAATCAGTTCAAATCCAAAAGTTGTCTCCTTTTTAAAAGCTAGAAACCTCTAAACAAGTACTTTGGCAAACAATGAAGCCTCGGATGAAATGCTGCAGAATGTGGCATTTTATCAGGGTCTGCACTGTTTGTTAAGATAACAAGAATCACCTGAGATAGACTGATATTCAGTCTCCAGTGCAAATTTCATTTTACTTCATATAATGTCTTCAGTCCTCTCTAATAGCACTCCTTCGTCAGCCTTAGAGAACAAAAGTAATTCAGGAAGTGAAATATATTTCATAAATATTTTTAAAATAAACATGATAAAAAAATATAAGAAGGAGACTTGCATAAGTCTATACAAGAGACTGAAGTATATTTTAATTTAGAAATTCTAACCTAAAAACCCTTGATCTGTACTATGAAACCATCCTAAGCTCAATGTATCAAACCTGATGGAATTATTCAAGGGTTAATTCCATATTGCCACTATATCCATCCCAAATCACCCTTTCTTTTCTGACACAAATTATCAAAGCAACATTTGATATTAGAAATGTGATCATTATTTTGGCCCTCTACGCAAGAGGTTTGTGACATAGCAAGACTGAAACCACAGAGACAAGATAGAATATCGACATTTTGCATGTAGGGAGTATAGCCATTATAATTTCCAGAGAGCAAAATAACAGAGGTACTGATCAGACTGTGCAAATGCGCAGGCTGGTCTGCACCTTTGTTGTTCGCACAAAACAATATCAGAGTTTCTCTTAATGAGGCCCATTTAGTATACTTATGGATCAACTATGGCCAATAATGTGGTAGAAGAAAAAACGTCAATTGGAACAGCTATTGTGGCTTTCAACTAATGATCCAGAGATCTATTTCATTTGACACTTACCCATACAGAGATATGTCTTCTTCATTGGTTGCATAATTATGACCTTGTGGCCTATCCCATGATATAAGGACACAACCTTGTTTGTACGCTGGTTGCTGGGCAACCGTGATACCCGGTGGTTGCCTTGGACATGTGATATGAATGACTCTTGACGGATCACTCTCCTGATTGGCTTGTTTGGTAACAGCAACTACGTATACGCTGAGGGTTTTCCCCGGAACAAGGTTGTTGATCATCATCTGTCTGGTTTCTTTACTTCTGATAGCACCAAGTGGTTTGTTGTCCACGTAGATTTGATAACCTCTAAGTTGCAGGTCCTCATGCAATCTCGGTGGCTCCCATTCCAGTAAAGCCTAAAGAGCAAATTTAATACTGAAAATTCGGAAATATTAACGAGGGTTTTATTTTTCGCAAAACTTGGCGTATGCGAAGTTTTGTGAAAATAAGACCTTCGGGAAATGATGAGATCATTCTCTTGGTTACTGATGAAGGTAAATAATCTCCTAGTTAGGAGTTTATAACGTCGCAAATATGTCTCTTAACTCTATTCCCGAAAATAAAATTCTCGCGATAATTTCCGAATTTACAGTACTGTGAGTACCAACACCTTAGTTTCTGACCATTTTTAACCTAAAATTTAAGCAAGTCACTCCATAATAAGGTGTATCAACTGTAGAGATGGAATGGCAAACATCATAAACCCTGATAAAAAAAATCCTTCGGGAGCAGTCTTATCAGTGTTTATGAAGGCTTATGATGCCTCTGTCTGAATAGTAAGGGTAAGTAAAGTATTCATATATAAGTATGAGTAAGCTTGTGAAATTTTGGTTCTTTTGTATTGACTAGCAATAGTTAGCCTGCAAGTCCAAACTGTGAGGCAGAAGGGCTGATTTTTCTGTCCACCCTCTCCTTTTCTTGTATAATTTTCACATTCCGCAATTGTATTTGAACTCTCCACTTGCTGGGTAATTTCGCATGCTTATGCTGAATTTAAAAAAAAAAAATTCAACAAATTATTTCAGGAACACTATCAGAGGTGTCAAACGGTTTGGATCCAGATCATGACTGACAGAATGTCGGTTTGATCTGGGTCTAAGCTGTTTGCAAAGGTTATCAGCAGATGACAATAGTCCCTGCTAGCAAAGAGTTAAAATAAGCTCCCAGTGGCTCCTGAATATACTGAGAATAAATTGCAATGATGTCACAATGATCATGTCTGTGACTTCCAATACAATCAATGTACAGAGCACACATGATGGCTGGGGTGAGACAACAAGGGTAAGATTATAAGAATCCATCATGAGTGTTAGGGTAGGATAGAAAAATCCATCCCGAGGATCACCGTTTGGCATCACAAGGCTTGCCGAGTGATGACAAACGGTGATCCCCGAGGGACAAAAATCCATCCCGAGGATCACCGTTTGGCATCACGAGGCTTGCCGAGTGATGACAAACGGTGATCCCCGAGGGACGGATTTTTCTATCCTACCCTCACATGAATAATGGATTCTTTTTCTTGCTCACCACTGTTTTTTTATTTTAAAACAAACTTCCAGAAGTCCCTGAATACGCTAAGATGCAATTTCACATGGTGATGTCACTTTAACATAACAGTGACATCACTTGACGACCATGTGCGTGAGTTCCAATACAACCAATGTACAGCCCTCACGTGACAGCCTGGGTAAGATAACATGGGTAAGATAAGATTTTCTATCCCAGGGTAAAATCTCAGATATCCTTATCCTGTGTGCAAGAAAAGACTATATATCCCAGGGTTAAATCCCAGATATCCTTATTAGGTGTGCAAGAATATTTTTACAATTACAGATTTATTTTGTGAAGCTCATCTCAAAGAAAGTAGCATGATGTATACCTGATGCATATCGACACTCATCACTCTCAGTTTGGGTGGTCTTGGTGGTCCTACTGTGGTGTAGTAGATCACTGACGAGGTGGTCTGTATCTCACATGGTTGCTGACCATGTACCAAGGTGTAGTTGGTTATCACATATAATCTGGAATAAAATACATGAAACAAGATGAGCTTTCAAAAAACATACACATATCAGGATGTTACTCATTAAAGCATAGATTTTGACATAAAAAAGGTTATCAGGGCTGAAATTCACAAAATACTTGTCAGAGTAGCAAACAGTGCTAGAAGCAGTCTGATCTGGCTCTGCACTGTTTGTCTAGGCCTTTCTGGTAGCAACTAGTGTTAAAAATTTTAGAACATCTACTGTATCATGTATGTGCCATACTGCAATGCCTGATGGTATTTTTAAATATAGAAATGTCAGCTGATCAGAGATTGAAAGGGCAATCTACAGACAGACAGTCACATGATATATGTAACTCTTTCTGTAGGGAGGGCGCTGTTCTGAGGTGCACCGTGCACTTCGTGTTAAGTCTGACCAATAAAACAATTTAGATGTCTGTTGTACATACCTGTAGGTGAGACCAGGTACCAGTCCCATGACAGTACATTTGTTCTTGTCCTGTATGTTCCAACAATGTTGCACACCTCGCACTTGTTTCCCCTTCTCAACAATGTTACACTCAAAACTGAAACAACAAAAAATAGTAAAAATAATCTCAATTTTAGAAAAAGAAATCATTAAACAAGGTACAGTAAAACCTGTGTAAAATGGCCACTCAAAAATAGACAAAACAAAGATCTTAATGACAAATGGTAGCTTAATGAAGGTCAAAAGTATTGCAGAATGCTCCCCTTGGAGCATTCTGCAATACTTTTGACCTGCATTAAGCGATAATTGGTCTTGAAAACCAATTTTCTGTCTTTTTGAGAGTGGCCGCTTTACACAGGTTTTACTGTACTATATATGCATGGTAGATCATAAAGGCCTTCATCAGCCTTGTATGTATGTGCAGGCTGATCAGGATCCTCATTGTCTCGGGCTTTTAGATAAGAGTGCACAATCACAAATCATTTTTCTTATTTCTCAACCAAAACATATTTTGTTGAGGGTCCTCAAAGAACCGTCGCAATGGGACGTTTTTTTTAGCACCCAATATAATGTTACAATGGTCGAGGGTTCGAATCCAGGCCACACCATACCAAAAGTGTAAAAAATGGTACTAGTAGCTCCCTTGCCGACACTTGCATAGAAAGATAGAGTAAGCAGGGAAGCTTCTGTTAAAAATATGTTATGTCGCACAATAGCTTGCGAGCTAATGTCTGTTTCAAATCTTTATCTTTGGTTGAAGAATCAAGTCTAATATTCTTCTTTTGGTTTTAATCATAGCATAAATTATTTGAAGACTTTCAGTGACACTTTTGACAAAAGTTGTATGCTTTGTTGTTTGATGTTGAATTAATGAAGGCTTAAGTTATAATTAATCTAATACTGAAGTGAAAAAAATTGCAGCAGACAACTTGAGCAAACAACATTTTCAGCTACATCCTTGGGTGGCAGTTATAGAGAATACTAGGTGAGTGTCTTTTGATATCAAGTTTACCAGGCAAGGCTTTGTGAACGCTTGTTGAATCGCGAGGCTTGCCGAGCAATTCAACATGCGTTCTCGAAGCCGAGCCCGGTAAACTTGATATCAAAAGACGCAAACCTGGTATTCTATTTATCAGTTTACAAGTTGTTTTACTCTTCAAACTAGCGATTATGACGCAATTATCGAGTTTTGTTTCGATTCAATGTCACTGACGACGTCATTCAAACAGCGCAAACGTCATGATGACCTGATAAAGGCGCATGCCGTGAGAGAGGCAACATTTATCAGGTCAACATGCAACAATGCAGTTAGTATGAGAGGTGACTGATAAACATGTTTCCTTGCTAGTCACAATGTTTGTCGTCTGCTGATGACCTTAGCAAATAGTTTGGACTCAGTTAAGACTGGACAAAACATCAGGCTTGATCTGGATCCAAACTGGTTGACACTCCGATGACATTTCTGAAAGACTTTTTTAAAAAGTTATTTTTGAAAAAAAATCTGCAGATGACAATAACGCACGGAAAATTATATTACCCAGAATTCAGAGTTAATAAAAGAATAAGAAAGTGTATATAAAACAGGTGATTGGTTACCTGATATCACTATTGATGTCTCCTGTAAATCGGGTACCAACCACATTGACAACATACAGGAGAAGCCTGTACTCAGGATCAGGCTGACGGGGCAGATCCCAGATGACACGTACACCACTCTTCCCATGACTCTCTACCATAATAGAGGCAGCAGGCAGGATTCCATCTCCGTCACTTGTTATAAACTGGAGAAAGACAGAATAGGGTAAAGTACTTATTTTACGTACAGTATTGTATAAATTTTGCTCTAAATATTCTATTATAATACATGTAATGCATTTGAAAAGTTTTTACCATATTTATCATAAAATTTGAACCACGCCCAAATTCATTGCCAAATGAGATGTTTAAAATGTACTGTATCAATGGCAATGTAAACCCTGATGGAGCAGTCCGATATCCTGATCTGGGTTTATGTTGTTTGATCAGACCCAACTAATAATTAGGGTAAATATTGTATATAATATTTCAATAAGAAATGTATTACATATATGGACAATTTTCTGAAAGTGAGGTTTTCCAACAATGAACAATGAGCATGTACCTTGTTT
Organism: Loripinus fragilis; assembly: GCA_964019695.1. Taxonomy (NCBI): domain Eukaryota; kingdom Metazoa; phylum Mollusca; class Bivalvia; order Lucinida; family Lucinidae; genus Loripinus; species Loripinus fragilis. The sequence continues at coordinate 39,369,188 of OZ026520.1, read as the reverse complement.
GTTTGTTTGTTTGTTTGCTTTTTTTGTGGGGAGGGGGGGACCTGTGAATCAGAATATTTATCATACCCTTCAGTGTAACTCACTTCTTTTTCATCAATTTACCTCATGCTATCTTAAGTAACAGCTGGTACAGCCACCTGTTGCATTTACCCTAAGCAAAACATCTATGGTTATGTTCTAAATTACTTAACAATAAAAGCACCGCAAGCACTGCGTAATACCCCGCCACTGCTGGGGGCACCAAAAGTTATTTTGTGAGATATATAATGCCTAAAAAGCAACAGAACTGAGATAGACAGTGATATGACGTCCTTAGTCACAATATGTAACCTTTGATGGTCAACATATCTGTGAAGTTTCATTCAGTTACTCCATATAGTAAATGAACTACAGGTCAAAAACCATTTTTCAGATCAATCAAGGGCGGATAACTCATGAACTGGAAAGGTAAGGGTGACAGTCCTTACTAAAAATATGTAACCTTTGATGTTCAACATATCTGTGAAGTTTCATTCAGATATTCCATATAGTAAATGAACTACAGGTCAAAAACCATTTTTCAGATCAATCAAGGGTAGATAACTCATGAACTGGAAAGGTAAGAGTGAAGATCCTTAGTCACAATATGTAACCTTTGATGATCAACATATCTGTGAAGTTTCATTCAGATATTCCATATAGTAAATGAACTACAGGTCAAAAACCATTTTTCAGATCAATCAAGGGCAGATAACTCATGAACTGGAAAGGTTAGAGTGATGGTTCTTTGTCACAGTATGTAACCTTTGATGTGAAACATATCTGTAAAGTTTCATTTAAATATTCCACATAGTAAAGGAACTACGGGTAAAAAACATTTTTTAATTCAATCAAGGGCGGATAACTCACAAACGGGAAAGGTAAGAGTGACGGTTCTTAGTCACAATATGATACCTTTGATGTGAAACATATCTGTGAAGTTATATTCAGATATTCCACATAGTAAAGGAACAATAGGTCAAAAACCTTTTTTCAGACCTATCAAGGGCGGATAACTCACAAACTGGGAAGGTCAGAGTGACGGTCCTTAGTCACAATATGTAACCTTTGATGTGCAACATATCTGTGAAGTTTCATTCAGATATCATGAATAGTAAAGGAATAACAGGCCAGAAACCATTTTTCCAATACGAAAAAGGGCAGTAACTCCGTTAAAAATGGACGGATTTTGCCCATTAACAATCCCATACCACTCATCGCCGATAACAATATGTATGCAAAATTTGAAAAAATTCCGTGAATAAATACTCAAGTTATCGATCGGAAATGGTGAGCACGGACGGACAGACACCGAAGGGTATAACATAATACCTCGCCACACTTTAGTGGCGGGGTATAAAAATGCATTGGCAAACAATGCAGATCTAGATCAGACTGCTCCTTGAGCAGTCGGATCAGGATCTTCATTGATTGCAATTCTCACTAGAATTTTGAGTCAATGACCTGATGACCAAACTTATTGTTGAGAACATGAAGAGAGTTGTGTTTAAAACTTTTGACAATGTTGTTTTTATTATTGTTTTTGGAAACGATGTTTTCTCAAAACATCTGTTTCCAATGGTATCATATACACAAAATACACACAAAATCCCCATATCATCGAACCCCCGTTCAACATTGCTACCCAGTCCGCTACCTATACCGTTACAGCCTGTGTAAGTCGCTGGGAACCAAATGTCCTTAATGCAAACAACCCTTGTCCTGCTGCTAGACAAAAACAATATTGGTATTTTATTAGTTTGTTGCGGTTTTCAGCTCTGAAATGTAAACCCAACGGTCAGAAAAACGTTGTTGTGCTTGAAAACTTGATTATTGAAAGCTTACATATGATTGAAACAGAATTATAAGTTTATTTGTACATCAAACGGAGAGGGTCTCAACGGGGTACCTTAAAATCAGTGTTTCGTTTGTTAAAATTACGCTTTAATCAGTTTAATTTAAGAGAAATCAGTGATAAAAAAATTATTTTGTAATGCTGAATGTGCTTACTGGTAAAAATGAGTTTTATGAAGACGCTAATTGGTAAAAATTTGGGACAAATTCGCAAATCAGTAAACCCCATTGGATGCCTCAAACGAGTGTCAGAAAAACAATGCCTTAGCATGAGAAAACCTGCTCTTGTACGACGAAGAACCGCTTGCAATATCTATGATGCAGCCAGATATTGCAGTTAAAAGCACAATATCTTGCAATCGTTTTTTATCATTATACTTTTCTTTGCTTTTAAACATTACGAGACGGACAATAAACGCAGCCCTGTCCTTTTGTCATAAACGTGAAGAAGACACGTTTTCTTGTGGATTGCTAATGTTTTCCCGCCCTTTATGAACCTGACCGCCACTAAAATAGTTCTAAAAATATAGTGCGCTAGGTATAAGTTTTTATGGACAGAATGATAGCAGTGGCGTTTGAAATTAAGTCAATTGCATGAAAAGACACTGTCGATAGACAGAAACGAATAATACTAATAAAATAAATACACCTTAACTTTCGTTTCGTTTCGCGCAACAATATCATCATCGAGAAGATTTACACAAGTATTAGCTTTTCAAAAAAGCTGGCGGTTGTTTAGCCATATTATTGTATGTGTTCTTGCACACTGCATACTTCCATTTTGAGCTTCGCGAGCATATCCATGTAGATTTGTTCTAAGATCTGATTATTTATGTTTGAACTGTAATTTTTGTACCATTAAACACATTCTTCCAGCGAGTATGTTGCTTGATCTTAAGCACCCTGCTTATGCATGGTATGTTATTGTAATGTATCTAGCATGAACGTTATTTGACAACATTGGACAGCCCGTTTTTCTAAAACTGATGCCAGAAATCAAGGCCTAGTCTTATATACATAATGAAAGACTGAAACCATCAATAGTTGACTAAAAGTCGCGATAATCACTGTGTCTCAACTCGGACCAGGGTCCGAGGTATCAACATTTGTTTTCCACTAACATATTGCAGAATCATATACCTCATCATGTTTTGAGGTGTCACTAGATGCTCCGGGAATGGAAAATGAACAATTGCATGAAAAAAAACCTGTCCTTCGGGATTGGCTTTACTGTTGACTTGAAAATTTGGATATCGCAAGTGGATCTATCATACGCATGCGCGGATCCAGAGGGGTATGGGGGCCCGGACCACCTGGAAAATCAAAAATTCTATAGGTTTCAATTGAAATTAGCATTTGGACCCCACACCCCCTGGAAAAATTTGGACCCCCCTCCCCTGAAAAATGATAGACCCCCTCTGGAACCTTAAAAAATTATAGTTTTCCTTAAAATAAATTATTGGACCCCTCTGTAAAATCGTAAAAGGCTGATGCCTAAGAAAACGTTATCAGAGTGTTTTTTCTCTGTCAGTTGAGCCTGGAGCCCCCTACCCCCCCCCCCCATGACAAAAAATTCTGGATCCGCGCATGATACTACCGTAAAGTCAACAGTGTTGGATGCACAGGCTCATCTTTGCCTACTAGCGTCTAATGCTCTTCACGTCGTTAAGAAAAAAAGTGAATTTCCGGTGCGATTTTTCGGTTTTGTGACGGTGTATCGAGGCCTTTTATGCACCCACTGGAAATTTAAAAAAAGGAGTTCTGGCTGTCGCCCGCCATTTGATAGTTTGAATTTGTAAAGTAAATTTCCGAGATCCGAAACAATTTATATCACATGTTTGCGAACGTGTACGCGATCGCAATGAGCGAAAGTGATGAGTTTACAGAAATTGTTTTTTCATGCCAGATAGCTCATGGGCGGATCCAGAGGGGGACAGACCCCACCCCTGAAAAATAGGGTTTCTTAGCATACTGGTCCGGTTCCCTTTAAAATCACAAAGCTACCAAGCCAGCATTCGATGTTGGGCCATCAGCGGCACGCCAGCGAAACGCAATTTAAATGGTGTTTCGCTGGCGGGCCAATGATGACCCGCATATAGTGGTGTTTGGATCCTCTCTCCCATCATCAATTAAAAAAAAGTTGTCAAAGTTGGACCCCTTTCAGGATCCGCGCATGCAGCTGAGCAATTATGTTTTATGTTATGCGCCAATGCACCACGTGCTACCCAACTCTTAAAACAGCACGTGGCATGAAAGCGGCGGATTTGATCTTCATGTCTGCGGCTGATATTATTAGCAGACAGGTTTGACCCAGACCAGGCCCGACAAAATGTTTAATTTTTGTATTCATAACAAAGGCGCTGATAAGAATGTGCGGTACCCAGGCTGATCTGCGACTTTGTTGGTCTCATACAACAAAGTCGGGGTAAAACATTTACAGACGTGTGGTAAGGATTTTTGCAAATTCTGGTCTTTTGCTGTTTTCGTTAAGATGGATGTTATAAAGACCTTCCAACTTTCTGTAAAAAAACTAAATGGAAGGAAAATCCATCCATATTGGAAGACTTTTCCTTCCAAAAAGACACACGGTCTGACTGTTCATGAAAACTAATATATTGAAAGTCGGGATACATACATCAATAGATGCGTGGTGGTTAAAATAAAGCGAATTCTTCCTGTTTTCAAATTCACAGCCACCTAGTGGGGCTTTTATCCTAAATTAATGAACGTACCTTCATCTACATTCCTTCTATGCTCGCAGTTAAGCCTGAAGGCGCTGACGATTTTCCGCAGATGCACAGGCTCGTTTGAGCCTTCGCTGCTCGCATATGCGATAGGTACCATAATCTCATGAACTGGCTTATTTCATGGAAATGCCATTCATCAAGACCTAGAATCATGATACAATCAAATTATGCTCGGTTTGTGCGTCTGTGCGTACACTATCTCGGTAATCATGAACTCTCAGGACCTTCCGTATGTAGTTTCATGAGGACAGCAAGACACGCCACGATCGGCTAAACAATTTGTTAAAATGTTCCATTTGTTTGAACCTAGGAAAAGCCGTTATTACTACATTTAATGAGTTATTTACGCTCAGAAAACCGAAATTGATATTCAACTATATATAACAAAACGTACGTAGATATCTAGAATTTGATTTGGTCTGAGCATGCTGAGTCTTCATCCACTTCAAACTTTATGTTAGTGAGCAGCGGGACCCTGATGAGATTGCGCAAACGCACATGCTCTCCTGGGCCTTGTCATAAGTACCAGCAGGCTATTTACGAAATATTCTGGTACCAGTTTATGTGAGGCACCGCGCAAGTTGATTTCGTGTCGGGTCCGAGCTGCACAAGTATAAAAATGCTTTCCGGGTCGCACGCGGCTTGGGTGTCCGATTATAAAAGATATATGACACAGAAGTAAAATGTAACTTTCCATTATTCTAAGGACACTTTTTGTAATGACCGTACAGACTATATCTCCGACGCATCGGCGACATAGGGCGTGTAAATTAGCATTCGCTCGATTTTCAGAAAACAAATTTTAATGTTATTAAGAGCAATTCTCTGTAACCACCAAAATATTTTGGCCACGCATAGTCAGGGATTTTGATAAAAACGTTATATTCAAGTAGAGATGCATCAACTTTAATAATAAACTTTGTTTAGTTTTTCAAAAAGTGTAACCGTTTCCATGGTAACAGACAAAGAAGTTCCGAAAAATGGCACTTTCATGAAAATGCATACCCTCATTTTCTTTTCCTTATTCATTGAATTAAGCTTAAAGTTATCAGTTATTTTATGTTTATGTTTCAAAGTAGATAGATTAAGCTTTGTGATTTTAAAAAAAAGTTTAGAGATCAGAGCATCTTAGATATATTTTATTTCCAAAAATATTTGGATTTTTGATGAAAAAAACGAGTTTGGGGGTCAAATTTGATAACAAACTATTCAAAATCGCAGCAGTTCTGTGTGTTACTGCATATATTATTAGAAAAAGGACACTTTGAAATGTTAAATTGTGAAATAAAATTCATGGGAACTTTTAATACTGCAAAGAAATCAGAGTTTTAATTTTGTCCTAAATTATTGCTCTCAGAGGTATGCATTTTATGCCTTAACTTTATCATTTGTGGATAAATTAAGCTATTTTATGCATGATTACGGTTAATCTGCAATAAAGACTGGTGTAAAAGCATAAAAACGGCATTGAATGACACCGGAGACACCCTGGAGACCTTAAAGGGAGGGACAGCCTAGCAACAACACATCAGTCAAAATTACTTCCCCTTTGTAGCTCTTCAAATAAAGGGGCATTTAGCCATGTAAATTACAAACACGTTGAGAAAGAAACAAGACTTTTACAAGTTGATATCTCTTCTCATATGTGTTCTTGTTCCGATGATGGCCATAAGTTGAAATATTTGATTGTTAAATCAAAGTTTCTACTTGCTGAGGATCAGTTTTAAACAGATAATATCCGTCAAACCGATTTTTACACTTTACAAGTTTTGATTTTTAGAAAAGCATCTACATTTGATCGGTTTTCTTATGGAAATACCAGTTTACTGCCAATTGTGAGTTAACTCTTTTCTTTTTAAAACAAAATACTTTCAAATTAAATAATCTGCAATGTGAAAAAGGGCTGTTTGTGTGTTTCTGCTCCGGGTAATGGCTCTGGGAACCTTGCCTGACTGCTAGAAATATGGTGCATGTAATAATAACCAGAAAAGACTGGAATAGCTGGTGAGTAGGCCCCTATGTTTTAGTTTAATCAAAGGCTTAGTTGCTCTGATCAGTCTCATTTACAGAAAGGTACTCTTTCCAAACAAAGTAAGCCCCACCCCCACCATATGTAACAACCATTCACCTGTGTGAAAGAATCCCCATCCCTTCTGACAATTGAAAATACATAGTATTTTTTTAGACCTGCTGAGTGAAAAAGATCAGGCTTCTGCTACAACGCATGAATTTAAGCGGGTGTTTTGGATGTGCAAAAGAACCATCTCATTGAGATGGTTCTTTTGAGTACCCACTACATATTGTGGATGAGAAGTAAGAAAAATATTCCAGTACATGCTCATCTGTAGGCATGCCTCTATGTTCAAATTGTTGAATAGAGTAAGAGCATATTCTTGAGGGTCTAGATGGGGTATAATGATTAGTGAATAATGGCCCTTTTTTTATAATGAATAGTGAATAATGAGCCAAAAAAATAATGAATAGTGAATAATGAGAGCCTAAAAAATAATGAATAATTCTATTTTTTTAATGAATTGAAGAAAAAATTAATGAATAGTGAATAATCAGATTTCTTTGCCACCTTTCTTACTTTTAATGAATAATTGGTCTTATTTTAATGAATAACCCAAAATTTTAATGAGATGAATAATGGGTTAAATTTTTAATGAATAGTGAATACCAGACCCCCCCATCCAGACCCTCATTCTTTTGATGGAGTTTGAAAAAAAGTTCTTAAAATGGATGTTTAACAAGGGAAAGTACATGTAGGTTTGGGGCAAAAAAAAATACATATAAATTTCAGCCATTTTTATATATCCTTTCTTGATGGATAAGATCTCCAATCAAGTTTGAACCAAAATAGACTAAATTGATGCATCATTTATATTTTTAGGGATCATAGGGTAGAAATACCCCTATATACATATGTATATGAAATGCTATATTTAATGAATTTTTCTCAAATTGTTTAATCAGATGAGATGCTGTATTTCTATGGCATCTCATCTTTATTGTTTATCTATGTTTCCATTCCGGCATTCATACTCACAGTTCAACAGTCCCATAAAGCCTGACCAGTAGACAAAAAAAGTAAATTGGTGAATTTGGACCTCTAACATTTAAGCTTTCAAAAAAATCAAAAATATCAAGAAATTACATGTACATGAACTAAACAAGACTTGAAAAGCTATTTACCACACATAAATGTACATGTATCATTCTAGCATAGAATCAATATACTGACTTAGATGCAATTCTGTGGACTTTAAAGTAAGAATGGAGGCAAAGAACAGGAATAAATAAAATCAAGCCCAGGAAACCATAAGGGAAAGAGACCAAAACACAAGAAAATACCACATATAAGAGAGTAAAGAGCCAAGGTACATGTATTTCCTTCCTTAACTCACCCTCAACCCTGTCAAAAAGGTCAAAACATTTTTTCTGATCATAATGTGGCATAAAGGGAAAAGTGTAGAACAAACTGCCAAAATTTGTCCAGACCATTTCTCACCAATTGCAACCATTCAAGGGGTTGTTTTGTTTTTTTTATATGATAAATTTTGATATTATAGATTTTTTAAAGAAAGTTTGAAATATGAAAACCTGGGCTCAAGGGCTGACCAGAAGGCATGCCCAGGTCCAACTATTTTTTAAAAGTCCTTATATCTCAGAAACCATTCAGATTTTCACCCCTTAACCATATATACTCATATATCTTGTGACACAAAGTATCCAGTAATATTGATCAGGAAGTCCCCCAGGTGTACCAACTGTTGAGGCATTCAAAAGCACTTTCTGAGAAGTCCCTCCAGGGCATGCCATGATTATTCATATTTCTTATGGTACCAAGCATTCAGTTATAATGACCCCTGAGACCGGGGTGAGACCCCCGGGTGTGCCAACACATGGCCCACCTCATTTACTTCATAAAAGGCTTACTATCATCACTACCCATAAACCATAAATTTTCATGTTTCTTATGAGAAGAAAGTATTCATAAGCACTTACTGAAAAGTCCCTCCAGGGCATGCTCAGCGATTCTCCACCCCATTTACTTCATTAGAGGCTTAATATCTGGGAAATTGTTCAGATATTCATCCCTAAATCTATATAATGATGTTTCTGATGATAAGATACATTCAATGTCACTGATAGTGATGTCCCACGGGCATTGGGGTGGTTTGGGAGACTTTATAATCAGTAGATTACAATCATATATGAGGGTCTGGATGGGGGGGTCTGGTATTCACTATTCATTAAAAATTTAGCCCATTATTCATCTCATTAAAATTTTGGGTTATTCATTAAAATAAGACCAATTATTCATTAACAGTAAGAAAGTGGCGAAGAAGTCTGATTATTCACTATTCATTAATTTTTTTCTTCAATTCATTAAAAAAATAGGATAATTTATTATTTTTAGGCCCTCATTATTCACTATTCATTATTTTTTTTACTTATTATTCACTATTCATTATAAAAAAGGGCCATTATTCACTAATCATTATACCCCATCCAGACCCTCATATATCCCGTTCCTCATGAAAATGCTTAAAATGTCAACATTTGGAAAACTGGTTCTAATTGATAATTGGAACAATATTATCTATTTTTTCTGGACATTTGCTGGCAAGGATTATTTAAAAGAGAAGCCCCCGTGGTGTAGTGGATAAGCGCTATGCCTTGTAAACCAGGGGTCGCAGGTTCGATTCCCGGCTTCTCCATAAAACCATAAAAAAAAAACACATAAAACCACTTTCGGTGAGCCTTCGGGTGCTCCCGTCATATAATAAACACACAAATCATAAACCCTCCCGGCGGTACTGGTTTCTACCCAGGGAAAGCCACAAAAAGTTGTTGTTTTTTTTTGTTTAAAAAAATATGAATAATTTTCTTGCAAATAAAAGTTAATGAAATCACTTTTTCCTCCTGAAATTGCTCAAAAGGCCAATATTCCGAAAACTAGTACCACTTGATTATTAGAGCCTTATTGGCATTTTTTGATTTTACACAGATAAAAATTGTATTATGATGAGATCTGATAGAATAAATCATTTGTACACAAACTTATCTTTCTAAATAACTTCATTCCGCATAAAGCTGCTTAAAAATTCAATTTTCCGTTATTTGGTACCGTCTGATTATTTGTACAATTATTGCTATTTTCTTAAAATTTTACAGCAATTTCTATTTTACTGATGAATTCTGACATGATAAAGTAAATCCCTACTAAAACCAATGGTTATCTTATCTTAATTTGGCCTAAAAATGCACATTATCCAAAATTCCAAAAACTGGTACTGTATGATAATTAGGACAAAAAGATATTTTTCGCATATTTCCAGGCAGTAACTGATGATTAATGATAGAATGAATAATTTCTAATGAAATAAAATAGTTTTGTAACACATAACACAATTTTCATTGTCTTATATATTGCCAAAATCATCTCAGTTAAGTCACATGTACAAAACAGCTTTATTTAGAGAAATCAATTTGTTGGTCCAATTTAACCAGAATTACCAAAAAAACTTCAAATACTCCCATAGATTTTATTGCAAATATTTTATGACCTAAGGTTGGGTTTTCAGAATCTAATGCAGTTGAATACCAGTGTTGCTGCGTTTTTTTGAAAAATATCCCTAAAAATTGCCAAAAAACCATTTTTTCACATTTTGGAATTTTGCCAATTTTGGTATATTTTAGGACCCTACTGCAACCAGCACGTGCATGATAGAACCAAACTACATATATCAAGAGTTAGAGTTGATACAATATTGTAGTTTGGCCGAAACCATATGGTTAAAGAATGTTTATTGAATGACTGCAAATACTTTCAAATTAGTGTTTTTTCATAATTTCAAAATACAGAATCTACGAAATTTGCCCAAAATGAACAATCATGGTTTCCATAGCAACCAAGGGTAACAAGTAAAAAATTACTTAATTTTTGGTGGTTTTGGGTTATATGTACGACATACAAAAAAAATCAAGTTAATCTGAGACTATGCGTGCCGGACCCCTATTTAGATTTTTTGGTGGTTACAGAGAACTGCTCTTAACATGCGACGTCAATGCTGGATATACGTTAGCGACCGAAGTCGTTAGATTGACAGACGAAAAGGTCTGGTGTAAGCACGCGAAAGTTAACAGGAACATATCGTAGACAGCCACGCTGATTAAAAACAAGCACCAATGAAGAAAAAAACGTTGTGTACGAACTAATAGAATTGCATATAAAAATGACTAGTGTACGAACTAATACATGACATTTAACGAACTATTCAAGTGTACGAACTAATACAAGATTTACCGTATTATAAAATCCAACTAACTAGGATTCCTTGGGATAATATATTAAGATAGATTCCCAGCAAGGATGAAATAGAAAATGACTTGGTGACTAGCCTTGACAGGGACTCTTATGTTTGTTCTTTGATGTGCTGATGGTACTTTAACAAGCAGAAATAGGGTCTCTTATTCCATTCGTTCTGATTTGTTCTATGTATTTTATAGAGGGTCTTACACAAGTTATCATTTCATAACAAGGTGGTAGAGTGGGGCATTTTATTTTCTGCTGAAGGTTTCTGAGAGATGGTTCCTTTATTGTTGGCAGGATTAAATTTACTTGTCAAACTTTGTTGAGGGATGGGGGCCAGGAAGTATATTCTTTTCTTTGCCTTCCTCTGTGGGAGGAGTCTGACTAGACTGAATAATGTTGACCAAATACTTAAAGCTTAAGTCAATCAGTTTAGACAGGCTCAGCCTTAGGTTAGTTTAAAAAAAAATGATTTGAAATGGGCACAAATGGAAGATTCTCTCATCATATGAACTCTATTGCGAAATTAACACCTCCAAAGCTGGTTTATTTCAAAGAAAATTTACATTGTTATTAACATAAATTCTTTGTATCAAAATTATGCAGCCTGTGGCCATAACATTATTTTTTCATTTGATGTTACTGTTATTCAGTGGAATATATCATGTCAAAAAGGGAGCGCAGAGGCTCAGTGGTAGAGTGCTTGACTCGAGACTGAGGGTTCAAGATTCACCGGCGTCACTGCGTCGTGGTCCTTGAGCAAGACGCATTTATCCTAGCTTAGTGCTGGTTCAACCAAGGAAGACCCGTCCCTGTTTAACTGAAATATTGTTGATGGGACGTAAAGAATCAAATACAACAAACAAATCATGTCAAAAAATAATGTCATAGCCAGAAGTTAAATAACTCTTTGGTGACAAGAAACACAATTGGAATAAAAGTAAGAAAGGTGGCTAAGATCAGGAATCAATACAATCAAGTACCACACCTGACCCAGGATACCAATGGGAGAGTGACAAACTCACAGTAAGACACCACAAACGAGAGCCAAGAGGTCAGTCCTTTCCCAGCAGGTGACCGCAAAGCACATATAAACAGATGCACACAAAGACATAGAAAACACAAGACAGAACAAAAAACAAAAGATCCACAAAAGAAGTACCGCCTTGGAACGGTCAGTAAAATATTTTACTGGAGGGCTTAAACCGATTTAACGGCGCCAACCTCACCCTTAATTCAGATGTGGATCAAGACACATAGATATTTGGTTTGCATGAAAGACCCCTAACTAATCAATGCATCATCTCCTAAAACATATAAATCAAGATATAACAAGGAGATAAAGCAAAGGTAAGGACTCAACAGTAAATAAAACTGAATACTGGAGCAAAAGAAATCCAACAGGTAAACCCCAGTGGGCCCGACAAACAGCCAAAGTATCAGGCCCCTATCATCTCATCAATAGATAAGTCTTTAAGTCGGAACCATCATAGAGTCTCTTTGACTCTAAACACTCTTAAACACTCTTTGAAGTAAAGCAATAATTTTTTTTTAAATTTCTCATGAAATGATCACTTCTGTAAGAGCTACTATGTATGACATGATGTTATCTACTGAATAACAGTAATGTCATATGATAGTTAAATTTATGTATAGATTGTATGAATGTTTCTAGTCATTTCATATAGGTCTGAAATAATGTATAGTCAATGTGTCTTTGCATATAGTTCTGAAGTAGATAATTGCACCCATCAAGCGTCACATCATTGTGTCCTAAGATAACCATTGGTAGCACATGGATTAGAATTTTTCTCAGCAAAGTGTATGTTCATTATAGATAAGTATATTTTGCATATGCCAAGTAAAGGAAATGTGTGAAAATGCTTTATTCACATTTGCACAAACTTGATATTAAACTCTATGCAATAATCTTTTGTGCAAGATCTACTTTGTATAACATGATGTTATCTACTGAATAACAGTACTGCCATACGATAGTTGAGTTTATGTATAGATTGTATACATGTTTCTAGTCATTGTATGTAGGTCTGAGGTAACGCATGTATTGTCATTGTGTCATTGCATATAGTTTTGAAGTCCAGAATAATTTCACCCACCGAGAGTCACAGCCTTGTGTCCTAAAATAAACATTGGTAGCACAATGAGTTAATTTTTTTACAAAGTGCATGTTTGTTAAAGAAATGTATATGCAGTGGCTCAGTGGTAGAGTGCTTGACTCGAGATGAAGGGGCCCAGACTCGAGCCTCAACAGCGTCACTGCACTGTGTCCTTGCGCAAGACACATTTATCCTAGCTTAGTACTGGTTTCAACCCAGGAAGACCTGTCCCTTTATAACTGAAAGATTGTTGATGGGACGTAAAGAATCAAATCAAACAAAAAACCAAACAGTATATTTTGTAGAAGCATGTAAAAATGCTTTATTTGCTTTTTGACAAACTCCATATTATGTTTGATCTGTAAGAAGTCTAAATAGTCGCTGAAACCAGATATTATATTGTTTAAAAATTTTGTCAACAAATTGCTTGCAAATTTACAATTTGCTGTTGCTTGTACCTTTGCTATTTGAGCACACTCTGTGCCATTATGAACAAAACTCAACCTGGTGGTTGTAAGAATATTACAAATTACAAATGCTGATTTGGGTATAATTCAAGGAATTAGGTGACATGAGATTTCCTGTGACCGGCAAAGGTTCGGGTCAAGTCTGATCAGAGCCTTTGTGTAAGTAGCCAATACCACAACTGGTCCTGACAGCAAACTCCATTTAACTCTCCATTTAACTGCTATTCCTTGTAGCAAAGTTGCATATTTAGAATAGGAGCTTAAAATTGGATCAAGTGTGATGTTTTTCAATTATCATCGATTATTACCAAAAACACTATCAAACGAAGTTTTTGATTGATCATCGATTATAATTGGTGATTATAATTGATCATCGATGCAACGCTTAAGTTTACACATGTCAAAATGCCACATTTTTGGAAATCACATGTCATGGCTCTTTTTTTGCTCTTTTTTATTTTTAAGTGCTATTTTTACTTTTTATTGTCAATGTTCTTAATGAAACCTAAGTTTACCATCTATAAATCTTCTTTTTATATCTATACTATATGCTAGATATACACAGTTAATATTGCCAAAGAGCTACATGCATCAGGGGGGTGCTATTTTGGCCCACATATGGGCTAAAAAATGCTTTTCACCATTTTGTTCTTATTGGTTTATTAGAACAATATACCAAGTTTCAAAGTAAAACTTTTAAATTGACGTTTATCTTTGCTATGGTTACCAAAAAACGGACATCAAAATGGGCTAAAAAATGGAAAAGCGAACATTTTGGAACAAATTTGAGACATTTGACAGAGTAATTAACGTAAACTCAAACGAGATATTTTACCAGGTGATAAAAATTATCAGAACACATAACATCACACCCTATACCCAGGATGCAACATTTTTGTTTACATCGCAGATCAGAAACAACCTAACACGTCGCGTGCGAGATTTGATTGTGGTAAGTTGACGTTGTTTTTACTTTTACAGACGTTAAAACGAGGAGTTGCGAGTCAAGATTTTGCAGAGAAACATAGTGTACCTACCTTTATGTTTCACCATAACTAGTAGTTTAAAAAAGATCCCTTTGCAACAGAAATAATATGTTTTTCATGAGAATATTCCACCAAAGACACGAAAATCGGTTACACTTGCTAATTGCTCGAGTTCTTTTCGTCCGATTGTCCTGGTCGAAAGTTCAGGGTATACCTGAAACATTCTTTTGTACGTATCATCAGGAGACAATAGTGAAATCGAGCCAGCTTTTACAAAATATGGTCCTAAACACACACAGGGTAGTTCGACTGGGATACTATCACCATCGATGAGTGAATTACCTGGATACAAGCAACATCGGAGAGGTTTTTTTGAAAAATGAAACAACTTCCAGCAAAGAGTACGGCCAAAAAGATATAGTTTACATCGGAGACTTTTGCATATTGAAAAGCACAAGTTCCACGGACGCCAGAAGTTTCCAGATGTGGTTAGAATGATCTCGATTTAAACTTAAATTTCAGAACAGCTTTGCTAATATGAGCCGAGACATGTGGTTTCCAACAATGTGGCATTTTGACAAGTGTAGACTCAGGCGAGCCTGTGCAGCCTCCTTTTAAGCTTAGAAACTCCAAACGCTGTTTGGTCAGTAGCTTAACAGTCATAGAATATTCAAGCGAGTAGCAAAGGCTCTGATCAGACTGCACATATGCGCAGGCTGGTCTGAGCCTTTGTGGATCGCACATACCACACTGTTGGAAATCTAAAAATACGGCTCAATTATTTATATTACCAATGAGAAACACGTACACTCTTCTGACAATTCGTTTGGGGAACACGTTTCCGTTACATATTAAGAATTCACGATACGCTATTCAATCCATGAAGTAAAGCTTGTCAGAGTTTTTTCTATCAGTTGGACCGGGGCCTATCAAGCCCCCTTCCTGATGAGAATTCCTGGATTTGCGCATGTCGGGTCTGTTCTTGGTCCAAACTGTTTAGAAAGGTTATCAGCAGGCAACACTAGCAGGCAAACAGTAAATTAATTACTTCACGTGTAAATGCAAGCCATTTGTATGCTGGGACGTTACAGTCGTGAAAATACTGTAAGCTCATGCCAGGATCGGCCAACAAAGGCAACTTTGACGAAGTTTTGGCTTCATTATTACAAGCACACACTGGTGCTTTACAACCGTTAATATACGGAAAAGAATTGTTATATATCTTTCTTACAAGCACAAGCAGTTCCAAATAATTTGATTCAATTGTATGCAGAACTCATGACGCGTACAACGAAACCACACTGGATAGGCAGCAATCGAAAACGTCAATACTATCGACGAACGTAGACCAAAAAATAGTCAGACACATAGTTTTTGATTGCCATTAATCGCCCGACTGGCGACAAATGGCAATCGAAAACAGTCGTTATAGCTATTTCTGATCCGCGTTCGTTGATGAATAGCGTTTTCGATTGCCGTCTATCCGGTGTGGAAAAATAACTATTTTTTCAACTGTAAATTATTCCTAGTAGCCCCAGTTTCGGATTTTGTTTTGGCTGCGATTTCAGTATATTCAATAAACACATCAGATAGGTGGCAATCGAACACATTAATACTATCGACGAACGTATAAGGTATATAACAAAATGCATTAAAAGCCCCCCCCCCCCCCCCCCCCCCCCCGGTGGCTTAGGCTGCTGTCGTGGTTCTATTGTTGTGTATTCATTGTGTTATGATCCTCCCATTGTTTCTGGGGGTTCTGTGTTGGCCTTTGTTTTGGTATGCATTACTTTGACTTTTCTAATTTTGTAATCATCTTGACGAGGACGAGAAAGCTGGTTCCTTTACTTTTATTGCATTTTGGGTGTTTTGTTACTGTAAATGTCTTGTAGCTCTTCCTCACGGTGCCATGGATTGGTCTGTAGTTTATGATTGTGGTATTTTCTGATCACACCCACTTACATTTTGGTCGGCGTTTAGGACAAATGCCACCACTACCCAAAAGTACCATAGCATATGGTAAGTGCAGGGCTAATTATGCAAGGAGACGTAAACGCTCTTTAATTCTTACTTACTAGATATGTGTGCATGGGTGGACAGAGGCTGGATATGCCAGTTGATCTGTCCTGAGCGAATTTGATGTGCTTGTGTGATTAAGTACACTCATGTGTGTATGTGTGTGTGTGGGGGGGGGGGTATTGCAGTCAGGGGGATAAATCCTATAAGTTAAAACATAGGTCATTTAAGCAGTTACTATTATTCCTTTTCACCAATGGTTTCAAACTAACACTGCATGAAGTATCACTGAAATTATTTAGGACAATGTCAAATTTGCAATCAAAAAATAAAACCAATCTACGTTAAAGGGGCTAATTTGCTGTATCAAGGGGTTAGACTGGCATTAGTCCAGCCAATATCAGGTCCGATCCCCTGACAAATCGCAAAGATACCAAGCCAGCATTCAATATAGGGCCATCATCAGCACGCCACCGAAACACCCACTTATAGTGGTACTTGGATCCTCCCTCCCCTTATCTTAAACAAATGTTGTCATATTTGGACCCTCTCTGACAAAACTTTCTGGATCCCCGCATGACGACCCACAAAGGCTCAGACCGCTTATAGTGGTACTTGGATCCTCCCTCCCCTTATCAACTAAAAAAATGTTGTCAAAGTTGGACCCCCTTTGACAAAACTTTCTGGATCCCCGTATGGCGACCCACAAAGGCTCAGACCAGCCTGCGCATATGCGCAGTCTGATCAGAGCCTTTGCTACTCGCTTGAATATTCTATGACTGTTAAGCTACTGACCGAATAGCGTTTGGAGTTTCTAAGCTTAAAAGGAGGCTGCACAGGCTCGCCTGAGTCTACACTTGTCAAAATGCCACATTGTTGGAAACCACATGTCTCTGCTCATATTAGCAAAGCTGTTCTAAAATGAAAAGTTTAAATTGAGATCATTCTAACCACATCTGGAAACTTCTGGCGTCCGTGGAACCTGCGCTTTTCAATATGCAGAAGTCTCCGATGTAGACAATATCTTTTTGGCCGTACTCTTTGCTGGAAGTTGTTTCATTTTTCAAAAAAACCTCTCCGATGTTGCTTGTATCCAGGTAATTCACTCATCGATGGTGATAGTATCCCAGTCGAACTACCCTGTGTGTGTTTAGGACCATATTTTGTAAAAGTTGGCTTGATTTCACTATTGTCTCCTGATGGTACGTAAAAAAGAATGTTTCAGGTATACCCTGAACTTTCGCTCCGGACAATCGGACAAAAAGAACTCGAGCAATTAGCAAGTGTAACCGATTTTCGTGTCTTTGGTGGAATATTCTCATGAAAAACATATTATTTCTTTTGCAATGGGCTCCTTTTTATACTACTAATTATGGCAATACATAAAGGTAGGTATACTATGTTTCTCTGCAAAGCCTTGACTCGCAACTCCTCGTTTTAACGTCTGTAAAAGTAAAAACAACGTCAACTTACCACAATCCATTCTCGCACGCGACGTGTTAGGTTGTTTCTGATCTGCGATGTAAACAAAAATGTTGCATCCCGGGTATAGGGTGTGAACATATTAAAAGCTTTTTAGGTATGTAGCTATGCTGATATCTAATAATCCCTGACAAAGTTGGAGGGATATAGTTTTGGCGTCGTCCGTCCGTCGCATTTTTGTCCATCCACAACTCAAAACTACTGGTCAGATTTGATACATATTTGGTACACAATAAGTATCAAGTACTCTGATATCCTATAAGTTTCGTCAAAATCGACCCTTAAAACTTTAGTTATTGCCCTTGTTGGAATTTTTAGGCAATTATAATGCAAGTCTATGTTAGCAAAATGTTAACGGGTTGCTTCACTGAACAAAATGTTATCAAGAGCTAGGCAAAAGGAAATGGCTATAAACCACCTTTCCTTAACCATTGTTTCCTGCTTGCAATAATTCATCGCATTACCCTCAAAATAGGGCAACAATGAACCGAATGGAAAATCTTAAAAGATATCTTAACTTCTTAACCAGTAATCCAAACTCTTAAAGTAATTTCAGTGATGTATTCGGCATAATGCCCTCTGCTAAATATGGGCAAAAGGTTTGGTACCAGTAAAATGCATTTAAGCCCCCCGGTGGCTTAGGCTGCTGTCCGTTCTAAGGCGGTGGTTCTGTTGTTGTTGACTTTTTGTTTATTGTTACTCCCATTGTGGGAGTCTGTAATTGTTCTATGTTTTGTTGTACGTTACTTTATGTCCATTCTAGTATCATAATCATCTTGGTGGGGAAGAGAGAGAGAGCTGGTTGCTTTGCTTAATTTGTCTTCCTGGTGTCTTGTGATGGTTGAGCAGCTCTTCCTCCCGGTACCACGGGGTTGTCTGCGGTTTGTGATTGTGGTATTTCCTGATCATACTCACTTACTATTTTTGATCCCACATAACAAAATGGCCACCAGAGCTTAAAAGTGAAATAGGGTTTAAAGACATACCAGCCCATGTTTGAAATGATAAGATTGATATTTTGTCGCATGCCCCTTCAAAATTCTGTTATGCTAAAACTAAAAACTAAAAATAGAAATCATATCAAACTTTTCCTTCATCATTGGTCAGAAAAATATACAATATACAAATTCAAATATTCCTAAAATATCATCTACAAAAATGCACTCTGCTTAGCCTACAAGAACTAAAATCACAAGACATCGTTTCCATCAGTACTCTCAGTGCTTTGATTTTCTTAGTTGATGAGTGGAGAGAGGATCCAAATACCACTATAAGCGGGCCATCATTGGCCTGCCAGCAAAACACCATTGAAATAGCGTTTCGCTGGTGTGCTAATGATGGCCCAACATCGAATGCTGGCTTGGTAGCTTTGAGATTTTCAGAGGATCCAGACCAGTATTGCTAAGAAATCCAATATTTTTGTGATTTTTCAGGGGGATGGGGAACCCTCCCCCCCCCCACCCTCTGGATCCACCCATGCATATCCCTAAATGTAACTCACCTGTCCCTCATCTATCTGCCTCATGCTATCTTTAGTAACAGCTGGTACAGCAACCTGTCTCTCCTCCTCCATAGACGTCTCATTCCTCTTAGCATCCAGCTCCACGGCATCCTGTACCTCAATAATAGCCATGTTTCTCCTCCTCTTCCTCGGCTTCTCGAAGCTCATACTTGCCCCTGGGTGTGGCGCTACCACTTCCCTATCCGTAGATGTTGTACCATCGTCTTCAACTTCAACATATTCTCTACCATTTCTCACGATACTAACACCGCGCTGTCTAGGAGTCTCAAACTCACGTCCAGACTTAGGCCTCTTTGGTGTTGTTGGTGTCCTAGGTGTTCTTGGTGTTTTCTGTTTACGAACCGCTAAATTAGGAGCTTGTGGCTTTCGGGCATCCATTACCACCATGCTCTGGCTCTGGCCATATTCATCTGTCTCTGATTCTGTCTCTGATTCAGTCTCTGTCTCGGTCTCTGACTCACTCTCAGAGGGTAGGCGTCGCCTGGCTCTGGGTGACACGCCTTTGTCTTGAAGACTTGGTGGTATGAAGTCATGACCCAGCTGAGGCTTGAACCGAGGTCTCTGGCCGGACTGAGAGGAGGTCTGTGTAGTCTTCTCATTGTCATCTGTCATCACACTCTGGTCTGAAATTAAACCAGGCCCCAAGGTTATAAAGCTTTTTTCATACTCAACTCAACTGAGCATGAAATTTATCAGGCTCATAAATGTTAAAATGCCAACAATTGCTGGCATTTTAAAATTTATAAGCATGATAAATACAAACTCTGAGAGTTTGAAAGGAAGAAAAAATCTTTATTTTTTAGCATTTTCGCTTTTATAAGCATTTGAAATTTGATATGAAAAAAGTTTTCTAACCTTGGTGCCAGTTCAGATATATAAGACTCCAAGATCCTAAAAACTGAGGTTTTGTTGACCACCAAAATTGGAAACAAATAAAAACTTTTATCTTATTGTTCTTTTTATTTCTTTCCCTATGGAAAGACGGTCTGCAAGTAAATTCAAATACTTAACCATACAACAATTGCAACAATCATATTGCATAAGAGTTTGGAAGAAGAAAAAAGTTTCTGTAAAGTTATGTTGTAAATGAAAATGGACAGCCAGAGTGGCTGTAAATTCGACATTTCATCCGAAAACATTTTTTCTTCATATATTATGTATTAAAAGTGATTGTTGTCTGTATATGAACTGTTCAGAACAAATCAGAAGTATGTTTATATTTATAGACTGGGGTTTTAGCCAGGAAAATACATAAATAAGTTTCATACAATACACATCAAATAACAACTGCAACTACTGTTAGACTTCTAAAAGAAGCTACAAAAGTTACACAATTCTGATGTAAAGAAAAAAACCATGGAAGACTTTATGCAAGAAAATAATTTAAAAGTATTAAAGCTAAGCCATATGTGTTTCATACCTAGGAATAGCTATCATTTCTGCCACTCTTAGAAACATAAAGATCAAGATAGCTTAGATTAGCAATATGGGGAACCTGAACCCATCAATCTCTCAGTCAGCAACATAAGCTATCATTTCTGCCAATCTTAGAAACATCAAGTTCAAGAGAGTTTGGTGAGGCCTTAGGGATTACCAATATGTGGAACCAGAATCAATCAATCTCTGAGTCAGCAACATGAGCTATCATTTCTGCCAATCTTAGAAACATCAAGATCAAGAAAGTTTTGGGAAGGCTAAGGCATTACTAATGCAGGCAACAAACCATCAATCTCAGCAACTCAAGACTATTAAACTAAATCACGTGATTTTTCAAATCAGGAATTTACATTTTAATGCAAAATTCAAGAATGACAAGGACAGGAGTAACAATCTGTAAGTCAGCTTTTTGACATGAAAAAAGTGGCACATGTATCACAGATTTATAAACTAGTTGAGACTTATTAAAGTCTTAATAAGCTGTGTGTACACCTTTTTTTTAAAAAAAAATCTGCATTAATTCGATCATAAATAATAATGAAATGGCCATACAGTAATATTTAAGCAATATGTTACACATAGAAAGATATTGAAGTCATCAATTTGTTACCAGAAAGTAAATATTTCAACTTTTTGTGTTCTTGGAAGATGCAATGATTTTGCATCTTGGATCATCTAACTTCATTATTAAAATTTTGTATAGTACAGAAAGGTTAAAACGCTTCTGACAGGTGGGAGCTTGGGCCATTGTGAGTGCAATCAAATCAAGGTGGAAATATCTAAAACTATCAATCTATTATAACTAACCTGTATCACATTTGAATCTAAGATGTTTCATTATATTCCAGTTCAGAACAGAAACAAAATATAGGAAGAGGTTTTAGATATAAAAAAATTCAACGAACTAATCTAAATGATGCTGAAGGTTAACAATATTAATCTTATTTTAACTGGTTTAATATTCCATCAAGTTTGATACTGTACAGAAATAGTTTTTATCTTAACAAACAGTTCAGACTGATGAAAAGTCATGTTTTGCAGCATTTTGTCTGGTACAAAACTGGGTCAAAGCACCCATTTATGTGTTTCAAGTCAAATGGATTGACCAGTAATTCAAGCTAATATTGCCCTGAATTAACACTTTTAAATTTGTCCATCATAATAAATCAAGATAAAAAATTATTTCCGATTTCATTGAACATGATCCATAAGCAATGATTATCAATTATAAAAACTAAAACAAATATCTCTAATAAATTACATATATTAAATACCATTTAAGACATTAAAGCAAGTTCACATAAATTTAACCTTCCCTTGTGCCCAAACAAAAACATGTGCCAAAACAAAACTATTAGTAAATGAACATTTTGTTGGACAGAGACAATTAGTACAAAGCTGTCTATCCTAAATAATCTATTACATCTATATCTAATTGTGTCAAGGTAAAGGGTACCATAATTTATTATTAACAAGAATTTACTGATCAAATTTATCTATCAAATGTGAGTCACACAAGGACAAAAGTAATTCTTTGAAAACCGACTTTTGATTTCAACATTGAATGACAATACCAAGACTGGCATACATGTACATAACATGTGTTAATTAAAAAAAATCTGATTTTGAGGGGTTTGAGAAGATGTATGCAGAACACCAAAAGAAACGTCCAAATACTTAATATGGGCCTCGATGCAAGAAAACCTGTCTTTGGGTGTTTGCAAACAACAAAGGCACAGACCAGCCTGCGCTTCTGCGCAGTCTGGTCAGCACCTTTGTTATTTGCTTATTTGAAAGTATCATATCTAAACTTGCTGCAAGCGAAATTCCAATTTTCTAGCTAGTCTCTGTAGCTGAGGAGACTGGTTCGAGTCTCGCTTTGTCGGAAATCACAAAGAAAGGTTTTGTCACATCAAGGCCCATATTTGAAGAGTACAAGAGCTACACATATTTGTTATTCATTCTTTTTCTTTTCATCACCAATTCAATTCATACAAAACAACCATCTTCTTGAACTGTTATTACACTTGTAACAAGTGGTGCAGTTTAGTGGTATGTGTTTTTCAAATAAATGTGCAGAACCATAAGGACCATAAGGTCTCTTGGTCCTGTACAGCTCACCTGACAGTGTGCAGTCTCCAGAGATATTTGAAATCTTCAAGGTAATTGGCCTTGTGGTTCTGGAGAAGATTTTAAAGGTTTTGACCTTATACATGTATGGGCATGGCATCCAACTTGGCCATGTGAACATATTTTGTTATGCCATATTAGAGATGCCCACATTCTTAATGCTTCATATCAAGGCCTAAGGTCATTGGTCTTTTGGTACCTTAGAAGAAAAAATTTTGTACTGTTTTTATGTTACAATGGTCAAGTGACTTGAAACACCTAGTCATTTTTTCATTCCCTCATCCAATGAATGCTCCATATGAAATTGAATTCAATTGGTCTAGCTGTTTGAATATGTTGAGGCAAGTCCAATCTGATTGACCTGGCTGAAAGGTCAAAGATCAAGGATCAAGCTTTACCTTTTGTACTTATAAATAGTTATTATCTCATTAATTTAGACCTATCCAGGAAGTATTATGACTTGAGCCTCAGATTACAAAAAAATCAGCTTTTCTAGACTTTTATCATATAAATATCCAAGGAATTTAATGAATCAAATTTGACTTTGTCAAAGAGTAAAGTTAACCAAGGTCAACTGAGGATATCATTGAACAAACTTTGTAGAACTCGCATCCTTGGCGCTACATACAAAAAAGCCTGAGGTCATTGACCATTTGGTCTCAGAGATGGTTTATGAAGAATTTTACCTTATATGGGCATGTCAGCCATAATGGCCATGTTACCTGTAGTCATGTTACCTGAACCATTTAGTCATATTTTGTTCCCTTGTTAAATGGATGCTGCATACAAATTTTGATTTCAGTTGTCACAGTGGTTGAAGAGCTAAGATGGTGAAAGATCAATCTGAAAGGTTATTGGTCAAAATTGACCGCTACCTTTTAGTCATTGTCTCAAAAGCATATCTTGTAATTACAAAGAGTAAAGCTTCACTTTTCTGAAAAATCAGTTCTTCCAAGATTTTTCCCATATATATAAAACTTTGTGGGGCTTGAGCACCTAGCTGTATACAAAGGCACTGGCAATCTTGACAACAGTTTTTACATTATATGGGCTTGGTCATGTGACCATAATGCTTGTGCAGTTAAAACATGTAGTTTGGCTACTAGGGAACCATTGAATTGGTTCTGATCTAATGTCTAAAAATCAAAACGTACAGTTTCTAGGAAGTGCAGTTTAAACAAAACAGTTTCTCAACATCTAACAAGCATCCGATGCAAAAACCCAATATTAACGGACATGTATGCTTCATTTTAGGAGAAGCACATTGCAAAATTGTGTACAAAGTCTACAAAGAACATCTATTAAAACAGAAAAGAGCATACACAATTCCCACTACCATTACTCACCATCATCGAAAGAGGCAAGAATTTGTTCTTTACCTGAAATAATTCCACCAGATTCAGATGATAATCATCCAAGTCTTACTTATTTATAGATTAATCTGAATTAATATGATTTATGATTTTTTGCCCTAGTTTTTATACCATTCTTAGGGAGATGCTAAAACTGTAATTACAACAATCAACAATGAACTATATATAATATGCAACTTATACATTTGCAACTAAAAACTTATATTCTATGAATTACATTTTTTTTTCACTTTCTATAAAAAATTATGTAAAAAAACACATTGAACTAACATAAAAACGGAGGCTAAAATATTATGTAAACATTTCTTTAAAGACATGAACTTTCAAAATATCATAATGCATAACCAATTTATATGCAAATTGTGATTCAATCCAATTCAAAACGCAAAATGACAGAAAGTCAATCATAAAGGATAAAGAAGTCCAAGAGACTGAGTATTAGCCCTTAAAGCGCCAAGAAAAAAATGCATCTGAAAAAGTCGGCTGCTGAAGTCATATGCTGCAAATAATTGCCTAGCATTTGTGACAAATTAAGTATAGAAGCAAACAGTGTGGACCCAGAACAGACTGCTCCTATAGGAGCAGTCTGATCTGGGTCCACATTGTTTGCCATAGAGGCTTCTTAAACATTTCAGCAGATGAGAAAACCAGGCGACTTCTGTTGCAATTGGTGCATTAAGGGTTAGTTTGTGTTTGGACAGTTTCTTTTCAGATAACTCCAGACAAACTATGACAGAAATTGAAGGTGAACGCAAGGATGTTGGTGCAAATTAGTATCTCAACCCAGAGTACCTAAGACTGTTATGGGAATTCTAATGCACTGGTGAATGTATGGAAAATGTTCTAAAATTTTGAAAACTTTTCCTTCCGTTCTCAAATAAAATGTTGGTTTTGAAGACTAGAATTCACAAAAAGCTTGTCAGAATTGGTAACCAGTAAGACCCTGTTATCTATGCTTTTTTTGGCTGGCAACAAGTGTTAAAAATGTTAGAACATTTACCATAATGCCAAATCAGGCCTCTAGCTTATAAAACTTTTTGTTCATGCTTAACAATTACTCAACTGAGCATGAAATTTCAACTGCTTGTAAAAACTAAAATGCTTGCTTTAAAACTCTCAGATGCTGTATTTATCAAGCTAATAAATGCTAAAATGCCAACAATTGTTGGCATTTTAACATTCATCAGCAGGATAAATTTCATTGTCAGCAGAGTTGAACATAAAATTATTTTTATTGTGACTGCGAGTCATTACATAACATACTATTCGTTGATGGCATGTGGCTTTATGCTGCTGATAGCTGCTGACTATAGGGGCAACATACCAGAAGCACAATATAACTAGTTAACCAGTGCATTAGAATGGGGACAGCAGTTTTAAAAATGTTCATTTGGGAAGGTATACCAACATATAATATAATCCATAATCACGTTTTACAACTTTGCTCATGTGTCACTGTAAAACTATATTTCCAACCATTTATCTGATGATATACCTCCCCATATGAACATTTTGAATTCAATTATCCCCTAAATACAGTACAGTCCCTTTATAAATCTATGCGTTGGGTCCATAAAAATGGCACATACTTCAGATGAATTGTGCCAGTATGATACACTTTCTAAAATGAACTACGTTTAGGTTACCTGGCTGTGCATAAAACATTTAGGTCTCCCCTTCCAAAAGCAATCCAGATATGTAAATCATGTCAAATGACTTGTGTGAATCTTCTATAACATGGGTTTTATCACTTCCAAAATATAATCCCCAAAATCTAGATCCATCTTTTTGTGGACACCAACACAATTTTGTGCAAAATTTGCACAAAATCGTGCTGGTGTCCACAAAAAGATGGATCTAGATTTTGGAAATGAAAAATACTGCATATAGTTCATAATGTTCATTAAATGCATTTATTCCTGATTTGTTTTCCATTTTCAATAGCATGTCTATTTTGCTACAGCCAAATCTACATTATTATGTCAGTTATAAGGGACTGTCCTGTTAGGACTTGAGGAAAACGATAAACAGCATCATTTATATAATTTAACACACATTGCAGGTGACAAAGAAAATAAGTCGGTACCATAAGAATATCCATACAAGTTGATCTTTCTAGAGTGAGTTCTACCATTTATAGCTGTATAAGAACACAGAAAAATGGCATAAAAAGAAAAATTACATGTACATACTGATTTACCCCAATACCACAACCGAAGATTAGAAACGGAACTCATACAGTAAACAGAAACATAACAAATAACAGTGTAAAAATATATCTTATATTAATAGACTTTTCGCTTACTGTAAAGGCGGCAACTTTAATATTCATACCTGGGCGTGGTTCGGCTATTTTATCTGATAAACAAGGGAAACCAGGTTCTATTTTTATAATTTGCTGAGGAATTAGTAAGTTGTTTGGGCTGCGCAAAACGTGGGTGCATTTCATGAAAACCCTAACCGTATATACACTGAACTCACATTTATTAACCCCTAAAGCGCATAACCACAAAAGGTATATTTTTTGTCATCCACTAAAATATTTGAAGCCTCATAGACAAACAGTGTGGACCCAGATCAGACTGCTCCTGTAGGAGCAGTCTGGTCTGGGTCCATACTGTTTGCCTCTATGCCTATGTTAAATAGACATTTTCGGATACAGTTATTTTGCTGGCAAGTTAAGGACTAAATAATGTGTTTTGCGAATAAAACCACTTCTCATTTTCAGCTTTTACCTATGTCGAAGGTAGACCAGTCCTAATTACGCATTCATGAGCTGCCGCCTTTACAGTAACCAAAAAGTCATATAATAACTATACACAAAAGTGATGAAAGTATAAATGGTGATGATGAACTTAATGATAAAAAAGCATAAAACAACATTCCAGTGTAACATGTATCTGTAGATCATATGGGCCTCAACGTGAGAAAACCTGTCTTCGGGGAGTTGTAAACAACAAAGACGCAGACCAGCCTGCCCATCCGCGCAGTCTGATCAGCGCCATTGTTATTGGCTTACTGGAGTGTATCTTATCCAAACTTGCTGCATGCAAAATTTCAATTTTCTAGCTAGTCTCTGTAGCCGAGGAGACTGGTTTGAGTCTTGCTTCGTCGGAAACCCTAAAGACAGGTTTTGTCATGACCAGGCCCACATTGTAACATGCCCCTGTGAATCTTATTTTAGCATGCATATGTGGACCATATTGAAAGGTGCCTCTGTATGGTAACACATCAACATGGACCATATGGTAACATGCCTCTGTGAATAATAAGGTAATATGCTTCTGTGATGTCATGTGTTCATGGCAACATGCTTCTGTGATACCATGTGTTCATGGCAACATGCTTCTGTGATACCATGTGTTCATGGCAACATGCTTCTGTGATACCATGTGTTCATGGCAACATGCTCCTGTGATACCATGTGTTCATGGCAACATGCTGCTGTGATACCATGTGTTCATGGCAACATGCTTCTGTGATACCATGACTGTGTTCATGGCAACATGCTTCTGTGATACCATGTGTTCATGGCAACATGTTTTTGTGATGTCATACATTAATGGCAACATGCTTCTGTGTAACCATATTAATGGCAACATGCTTCTGTGATGACATATGTTTATGGCAACATGCTTCTGTGATGCCTCATGTTTATGGTAACATGCTTCTTCTGTGATACCATATGTTTATGGCAACATGCTTCTGTGAACTATAATGTGGCCTTTCCACAACATCAGAACCCACCTCCATCATCATTTACACCTCCCATAGCTTCAGCATATACAGCAATAGCCCTCATCCTAGCTGCCTCCTCTCTTGTTTGTTGGTTTCTCCTAGAATCACCTCTATTTCTATCAAAACTTTGTGAATATCTCAGTGCTTGCATATGTCTAGGACTTGGTCTCCCTTTTGTTTCTTTTCCTCTTCCCCAACGGTATTCTTCAGGAGTTTTAAGATTTCTCTCTCTATCATAACCAGGGCTTGACATTCTAATCTCTGAATGTCTTCTTTTCTCTTTCCTTGAGAACTCCTCTGGACTTCTTTGTGACCTATATCCATCTCTCTGGCTTCTATATCCTGTCCTTGTATCTATTCCATCACCTCTTTCTCTTCTTGATCTTTGTGTGTCTTCTGGACTACTGTCTTGGAATCTAAGACTCCTATCTTCTGCCGGACTATAGCTTCTTTCTCGCTGGTAACCATCTGGGCTTCTCATGCTTCTTCTACGAGATCTGGTATACTCTGCTGGTGGAAGCTTATATCGCTCTCCATGGGGCATCTTACTATATTCCATCTCAACATCTTCATAGTCATCTTCAGCCAACTTTCTCCTATAGTATTCCCTGTCTATATCAGAATCCATTTCTCTTCTATAATATTCATCAACAGCTCTCCTGTCCCGTGATCTCATAGTATCATATCCCAGATCTCTTTCCCTTCTCAAGTACTCATCATAATCTTCTCTGTACCTCATCTCCCATGGAGGTGTATATCTACCATGATAAGGGTAATCTCTGAAGAACCTGTCTCTGGGATCTCTGGGATCCCTTGGAAATCCATCACCCCTGTATTCTGGAGGGACTCTTCTGTCTCTCTCTTGATCATGTGTAGAAGAATAGCCTTCATCTCTTGTAGGTCTTGCTGGCTGACTTGAACGTCCGGCACTGCCTGATCCTGGCGTAGCAGGTTCCTGATGTCTCACAGCTGCAGCAGTTTGTTCTTGTGTGTTTTGTTTAACAAAGCCACCTTTCTTGGTGCTAGCAGTGTTAAGCTTCTTTAACTGTTGTACATTCATGGCCAGACCAAACAGTCCCGCCATACCCTTTCCTTTGTTAGTAGCTCCAGGAGCTATGATTTCTGTCGCTTTAGTTTTAGCTAAACCATCTGTAAATGCCTTTGTTCTGTCAACAAACGTCTTAAGCCTCCTTAAATCATATCTATTAGGTTGTTGAAGTTTCACTGGACCTACTGCAATCCTAAGAATTTTTTCTTGTCTAATAAAACCAATTATTGCTTTACAAACTGTCTTGAATGTGAGAGCTCTTCTCCTTGTTTGCTCAGTCAGGTCAATATTTGGAACTTTCTGAGCTCGAGGTCCAGCAAGTCCAATAACTTTGGCTAAACCTTTAAGACCAAGTTTCCTGCCAGTTTGTGTTTTTTGTGGATCACCATGTTGGGTAGGAGATTGAGAGCGACTTCTCTGTCGAGCAATGTAAGATGAGATTCCAGAACTGATTCTTTCATAACTTTGCCTTCCACTTTCATCATCCTCAAATGATTTAGATCTGAATTTGGCACTCTCTTTTCTAAGGGGAACTACTCCATCTGCTGATAAAGATCAAATAACACATCTCCTATGATGTTAATTTTAAAAATCATAGCTTTAGAAAATAGGCAGTGTCCTTTAATCAAAAATGATATTTTTCAAATTTCACACTAAACACATCCATGGTGATGTGCATTGCATATTTCGATGACATATCAAATAAGACAATATTCTTTGTGACCTATATCCATCTCTCTGGCTTCTATATCCTGTTCTTGTATAGGAATGAGAGTTTCTCAGGTCCAGAATGCTTGATAGAGACTCAATCAAGATCATATGAGTTAAAGCACAAGAGTTTTTGGTACATGTTGGATAGGTGAGCAGCAAGGTTAAGACGAGCCTGCACAAATATGCAGTCTCACCAGAGCCTTCACTGCTCACATTCACAAAATTGGGATGAGGATGAAGGCTCAGACCAAAATTTAGGCTGGATTATCACTGCATATGCATGTGTAAAGAATGACTTGATGCATATACAATTAGTACCATCGGAAGAAGTGGCCCATATTTTATTATGACGGATGATATTTATAAGTAAGAGTCTGACAGAATAATTACAAATAGTCTAAATGAGTACATGCAATATGTGACAAATATATTCTAATTTGAATTCCTCTTTGCAAAATACATACATATCACAGTATCTGCCATGTACATTGTATTCAGGAATGAACTAAGCACTCATCAATTGTTAGTTTATTTTGATTGTTAACATCACAGTCAACAATTTTCAGTCATGTCAGGACAGGTCTTCCTGGGTTGAACCAGTAATAAACAGAGGACAAAGTGTCTTGCTCAAGGACACAACACAGTGCCAACAATGAGGCTTGAACCTGCAACCCCTCGATTTGAGTCAAGCACTCTACCACTGAGCCACTGCACTCCCCTAAAGCTCTCATCAAATGCTAGGAAAATAAGCCCTACCATATATCTAATACAAAACTGATCATAATTATATTAAGGTAACTTCTTACTGGATTAAGATTTTCATATGAAATAATTTCATACAAAATTTCCAGTGAACAAACAATAATACTTGACATGGGGCTTAAACTATTTTGACTAACATGGTTAGTAGAAATTGTATAAATCTGAATTAAAAACTATCAACAAATATGAACCAAATAGAACAACTATATTCACCAGCTAGATATATTTTTACTTGTAAATTTAAGCTAGCACTCTAGTCTGGCTCAACCGTTGAT
Organism: Loripinus fragilis; assembly: GCA_964019695.1. Lineage (NCBI taxonomy): Eukaryota > Metazoa > Mollusca > Bivalvia > Lucinida > Lucinidae > Loripinus > Loripinus fragilis. The sequence goes on along the minus strand of OZ026520.1, from coordinate 39,338,186 downwards.
TCAAAAGTCAACTAATATAATCTTAACTGCAAAGATAAAACTCACCTCTGTACCGTGCCTCATCAACAACTTGTCCTGGTCTTCTCTGCAGTTGCTCATCTAGAGAGAAAAAAGAAAAAAGTTAATCATTAGATTTTTTGAACCGGGTTAATGAGTCGACTCTTTGGCTCATTATTAGAAGAGCATAGGTCTTGACCCAGTCCAACCCCGGAATATTTTCAGTTATTTCACTGTGTTGTAGGTTCTATGTCATGAGATGGCATTAAAAAAAATCTTATATCTTTGAATGCTGGGCAATTTTGCATGCTTCTGTGGACTTAAACTTTTAAAAAAAATCTTTCAGGATGCTATCTGTATCAGTGTGTCAAACAATTTGGATCCAGGTAAGGCCTGACATATGGTCTATCAGGCCTAATCTGGGTCCAAACTGTTTGCAAATGTTATCAGCAGGTAACGAAATGAGCCACTAACGAGGAAAGAGTAAAATTAAACAAATGTATTCTGGTCTACAGTGAAGGCCCCTAACATTGCGCACTTAAGCATTTTAACCTCCGTTGGATATAATAAGAAAGAAGCAAACTTGAAAAAAAATCACAGCTAAATAAAGTAATCATTATACTTTATTTGCACAAAGTTCAAAATGAAAAATATTTTCTTGATCTTTAGCAACTTTGGTTTGAAGTGCACAAACCCCCTGTTTTAGGAAAACAAAAAAAGTCCCCTAACATTGAGCACTTTCTGCAAAATTTTAAATAACTTCTCTTTGATAAATTACTTTTACAAAATATACCAGGGAAAGTAACACCAGGTTGTTCTCAACAACTTACTCCATCAATAACTTGATTCGAAATAAATAATTTGAAGCCTGTGCCATTTGAAAATACTGTCAGAAAGCTTTTAACAACATTTTCCAATTTTTGCCAAAATCCACCCCTGCTCAGCAGTGAAATCATTAAGTGAAAACTTTTTTGCTGTTTTTCTCTTTCCAAAAGAAACTCGATATTAAATAACAAAAAATATTTGATCTGATTAAATGTGTCATAGTCACTTGGGCTAGTGCGCTATGTTAGGGGCCGCACAATACTGTATATAGAACTATCAACAAGGATTAAAGTAACTTTCTCTTACCATAAACGTTATATGTCTTCCATTCTTAATTTCTTTCTATTGACTATAGATGAATTTTACACAAACATCACATTTTTATCAATTATTCTGTCAGATTGAAAATTTCTCATCACTGAAAATCTCCATCAACCATTTTATGACAAACTATTTTTACTCTGTAGTTTCCCAAGCACTTAATCTATATTTAGAAATCATTTGTGATGATTCTGTATCCAAAGCTACAAGACACTTATTTCAAACAAAGATGGCAACACTTTTCTTATTTCTCCACCCGAACAATTATTATGGTGCTTATTAGAAGTGTCTCACTGTGATGTTTCCAAAGAGTACCTAAAACATACATTTTCTTGGAGAAACCAGAAATAATATAATCTGGCTACCTCATTTGCTTATCTGGGGATTTAGCTAACCAATAGGAAATGGAAAACAAAATGCGTACCACAAAAACTCTAAAAATTATCTAAAAAATATCTCCATATTACCACCTTCTTTAAGTCTCAAGAAATGCAAATTTATGTTTCACAAAGGTACTGGTAGAGTGGCAAAAAATGAAGACCATGATCTGACTGCTCCATGGGAGCAGTCAGATCATGGTCTTCACTTTTTTCCCTCAAAAAATCCCTATATTTAGATAAATTACAATACAGCTACCCAAAATCAATCAATCAATAGGAGTATTACATTTAAAATGCTATTTGGACTGATTAGGCTCTTGGAGACCAATCCACTGGGAGTACATGAGAAGATATCTGAAGACAGGATGTATTTCATGGACTTGACTTTACTTGACTGGACCAGATCAAATTTCATTTTGAGTCAATAAAATGGTTTCCACAAAATACAACCTATGTCAAAACAAGGATGTTACATTTGCTGTAACTGATGAAGGTTATCTCTGATCAGCTGCCATTCAAACCCAAATTTTCATCTTTACTCATTTATTTGTTTGTTTGTTTGTTTGATTTGATTCTTTATATCCCATCAACAATCTTTCAGTTATAAAGGGATGGGTCTTCCTGGGTTGAACCAGTACTAAGCTAGGATTAATGTTCTTGCTCAAGGACACAATGCAGTGACACCGGTGAGGCTCGAACCCGTGGCCCCTCAGTCTCAAGTCAGGCACTCTAACACTGAGCCATTGCCCCTTTACTCATTTAATGGCCAATTATTTTTAAACCCTTCCTTATGCAAAGGGTATGCAAAAGATGATAAACAGAAATGTACCATTATTCAAATAGAGATTACTCATCAATGTCATTCTGAATAAAAATGTACTTAATTTATATATAATTTAGCAACCATATTCAGCAGTCAAAGTGGCCTCAAGAAATCTTATGGTCAAGTCAGGTCAGGTCAAGTCAATGAGATTCATCTTGCACTGGGATACAGCTTTTGGAATTATGTCTGCTTATTTCCCATATGTAAAAAGTCATTACTTGATTATGATACATAATTTACTTTCAAGCCTCTGAGCAGCATGGTTTGAGTCAGCAGTTTTTCTCATGCTGTGGCCCATATGGGCCAGCACATGATATTTTGGTACTTATTGCATATGCAAAGTCACCATTCAAATGTGCATGTACAGCAACCTAGTGGGGTTAAAGGCCTTATGTTTGGACAGAGCCATTGACATCTTCCATAAATAGAGTATGTGAGCAGCAAAGGCTCTGGCATGACTGCATGAATGTGCATGCTTCTCTGGGCCTTGACTACTCGTACCAAACCTCATGTGCTGGCCCATAGCTGTTACATATTTTCATACTATTGGATTATACTTAACATATGAAATTAGATTTTTTGGCCTCATTGTAAAAAATCTGATTTCGTTTGTGAGAACAACAAAGGTGCAGACAATTCTGCTCATATGAGCAACCTGATCAGCACCTTCGTTATCTTCTCTAAGGAGACTATACATTACTAAAATGCCAAATAATATAGCTTGTCTTTGCAGCTGAGCAAGTCAGTTTGAGTTTTATCAGGTCAGAAACCCTGAATGGGATGAGGTCCATAGTAGCTGCACATTGTTTTAATTTCATATACAGATGAGTACTATATTCAATAACTATAGCAAAGCAGTTTCATTCCCAAACATGATATTATACAGATTTTTTTATATATGAAGCTCTGTAAATATATAGGTAGTTATATGGTATGTCATACATGAAAACTGCAATAAAGCAATTAGCAATATATAATTATACATAGTTTATATCAGATAGCCTACATGGTTATTATGTCATGTAATTCTCTGGTAATCAATGTTAGTAATTCAACTGCATCTGTAGACCACTAGTTTTAATAATTTCCCTTCTCTTGAATCAATACAACTAAGTCCATAAGAAAAATGATTAATAAATTATGAGTAACAGTACAGTAACAAGCTTTTGTTTACTATTTGTTAACCACCCATTCAAGTGACTTCAGCAAGATTTACAGATGACTTGTCAGATTGTTACAGATGACCACATCCATTGGACCAGCAATTTTGTAACTTCGAGTTATCAATGAGATGAATTAATAGGTATTCAATTGTAAAGAATATAGTGAAAAGAGCCAATTGTTTTCATAATATTCTGGGTACTTAAAAGAACTATCTCATTGAGACGGTTCTTTTAAGTACACATATCATATCTCTTGACATGATGTAAAGAAAATTATTCAGAAACATTTTTTGTATCTGAATCAAATGTATCCCAAATTATAATGACTTAAAGGCAGGAGTGCACTAAAAGCAAAATTAGCCACCTTTCCTCATAAATTTAACAACAGTCAAAGAGTCAACATCTACAGCAGCACCTGTAGATATTATCTCTTGTTTGATTGGCTGACAGATATTACCTGAGAAGTAATTGACAGCTCTTATCGGCTAAATGAATATGCTGCTTATCCATGACACCAGGCCAGTGATCTAATCTCATTTGGCAGTACCTAAGCTCCACCCACTAACTACCTCATATAGAAGCCACTCCCCTGTCGGGGGTCCAGGAAACATGCTTTTAAGCAGGTACTTTGAGTCATCAGGATTTTGAGTTATTAAGAGTTCACTGTGTCTGTAAATTCTTAAAAGTGGTCATTAGACAGTCATCATCCTTCAAGGAATGTACAGGCTTGATGTTTCTGGGCTTCCAATTAACTCAAAACATCTGAGCATTAACATAGCCCTTTTATGGTTACCTAAAGTTAATGTCACTTCAAAAATAGACATAGACAAAACACACCAAGTCACCACCAAAATAATTCCTACATATCTTAAAATGGAACACCGCAGCCCAAGTGCTCTGCACTAAAAAAAACTGAAAAGTTCATCATTATAGCAGTAACATCCAATCAAATAGCTTGGATGGAAGTGCTAGTTTTGGGACTCTGTGTTCAAAATATAAGATTATCAATTTTACTTTATTAAAGGTTAATTGGAAAGCCAAAGAAGTAACTTTCCTAGTATGTGAACTTCTGTTAAATGGGGGTACTCTAAAATGAAAGAATTTGCTCCATAGGGAGCAAAGAAAATTCTTTCATTTTAGTGTAACCCAATTATTGTGTTTAAGTGTAGCCCTATGATCAAGTTCATTCATTTCACTGTATAGTTTATCAAAACTGAAAATTAACAGTTGTAATGAATGACTGGTGCAAGAACAAAGACAGACAACAAATTCTCCAATAAATTCATATTTAGTGTTAATACAAGCTCTTCAACAATTCTTTGAAGCATTAGTGCATGCTACCATGAGCAATAACTCAGATTACACACACAACTCATTGACTCAGTCTTACCATAGCTTACGAGTTAACTCTGTGCATGCTGGGAAATTTAGCATGTTTTTTGTGGTCTGCAGATTTTTTTCAAAATTAACTTTTCCAAAAAAAATATTTCAGGAAAACCATCAGAGTGTCAAATAATTTCGATCTAGATCAGGCCCAATGTTTTGTCCACACAGTAAATTCTAAGCAGTAATTTCATGTGCTTAACCAATTGTAGACACTGCACTGAATCAACTTTTTTTCAAAGTTGAAGAATTGGAATTAAATCAACAATGATTTAACTTTGATTCAAATAAGGTACATTTTGTTGGGCTCAATCTGTACCCAAACTTTTTGATACTCTGATGGTAATCCTGATTGATTTTTTTTTCAAAGTTAAAAATACAGCAGACACCAAAAAAGCATGAACAAAGTTCCAGCATGCAAAGAGTGTAAGAGGAAATTACAAAAATAGATAGCATTTTGATCAAAGTTTTCTAAATAAGACCAGAATTTTTTTAACAGTTGATTTACGGGAATTTTTTTTCAGATTTAGGTTCGAGGGGATGAAAAAAAAATTAATAAAGCTCTGAAAATATCTGGTCATTTTCAGAGTTTTTTTTTTTTTAATATCTCCAGAAAAAAACAGTAAAACTAGTAAGGTAAACGAACAGTCTGTATTAAATCTTTAGATATTTATATCATTTTCCTTAAAATCTGAACAGGAAAATCACTTTTAACAGTGTCACTCTCAAAAATACACAGACAGACACTCAAAAGTATATGATTTTTTTCAATGTAAAAAATAATATTTAGAGTCGGCGGATAAAATATAAAAATAATTTTAGAAATTAAATTTTATTTTTTCTACTTTACGGAATACTACAGTATGAGGGTTTCTGGATGTCCCCTGTACAAGGAGAGTCACAACTTGTGCAGGTTAAAGAACCCTACGGTAATTTTGATATGGTTGCTTGTAAGCATTCATCCTGCAACCCGGAGTGTACATAGTACACCTGCCAATAATACTCGTAAGAGGGTCTGGCAGTATATAGAGAAAGAAAGAAGTATTCAATGTCAAATTTCAATATGGTAGAACCTGATCCTAGTAAATAGACTATGGTAAGAACTGAGGTGCTAAAGCATCATATACATATACAAGCAGTTCAAATAATACCTCCTGTTGACGCATCATATATAACAGGTGGGGGTCTCGAGTCCTTCGGCAATAGAGGAGTTTTCTCCCTTTTTGCCAGGACTGGGGACAGGGGTACCGCAGGCAGGCGGGAGTCCCCACGTTCCGATTCGATACTCTCGGTAATAAAGCTATGATCCCTCTTGGCAGAATAGACACGTGGTTCAGCTGGTAAACAAATCATATAAAATGTGCATAAAATAAAAATATGGTGAATGCTCTAAAATTTCAAAACTTGTTAATAGGCAAGCAAAGATCAGACTGCACAAGAAGAAAGCTGTCTGATCAGGGCTTTAAATGTTTGCTATTCAGACATGCATTTTGTGAATCATAGACCTGGGCCCGGAATTACAATGCCTCCTTGGTTTAAACTTTATTTTATTTGTATAATATATGACAAGTATACAAAATACAATACAACCACTATACAAATGGGATTCAGAAGAAAGTCAAATGACCTATTTGACTCTGTATCCCAATGCCTCCTTAAAGTTAAGGAAGACTTAAGGATGCCAAAAATAAAACTGATTAAAATCAAAATAGTTTCATTTTTTCTGTAGATCACAATCATATCTTTGACCACAAGTATTGCATCAATCCAGGCAATTTATTTAGCATTTGATATAGCATGTTGAAATATCAATACTTAACTTAAGTCTTCCTTCACTTTAAGGAGGCATTGTAATTTCGGGCCCTGATAACTAATCCTTGAGCTAACCCTTTGTATACTAATGTTTTGATACAATGAGCCTGGGACTGGGTCCATTGTACATATCAAGGGGTCACAAGTTATAATTTACAAATCAAGATGTACTTCACTCCCTGAAGATTGTTTTTATCCTATGGCAAACAGTGCAGACTCTGGTGAAATGCCACACTATGTGGCATTTCATCTGGATCTTCACTGTTTGTCAAAGTACTTGGTTGGTTGATTTGAATCCGGTCAACAGCTATGGTCATGTTGGGATGGTCAGTTCACCTAACCACACTTTTTCCTGGGCAAGCTTGACCAAACGGTTAACCAGTACTTCCTGCACATACTTTCGCTTGTAACTGACTACAACCCTTCATGAATCAGCTCAAGGGAGGAGAATGGCCGTAGAAATTATTTCATGATAAATCTCCAAGAAAGTATGGGACCGGGCAGGGTTCGAACTTGGGACCCCTGGAATGGCAGTCAGACGCGTATCTGCAGTCAGACACCTTACGACTGCGCTACGTGGCTTGGCTAAAGTACTTGTTTGGCTGGGGGTTTCCAGTTTACAAGGGGTTTAGACGAGTAAAGACAAAAAAATTTAGAACATTAAATGTACAAGAATTTATTTGAACTATTTTACTATGTGAATATTCGAAACTGGTGAAGTGAAATAAATGAAAATGAAAGTGTTAGCAGTGTCTCAAATCGGTAAAAGAAAACCCAACAACTAAGGGTTAAATAAGTAAATATGGCCTTAAAACCTAAAACAGCATTCGGCAGAATTTCTATTATTCAATCCCCGAGGTCATGTATACTTGGCTCAGAAAGAATTCCGAGACTTATAATTAATGCTCTTGGTTCCAAGCCAGTGTTAGATCCCTGTATATTTAAAAATGTTTTTTTTTTAGTTGTTGTTGTTGAAAAGAAGAAAACTAGATATCATGTTTGTCAAAGCACTGAGCCCCCTACCATATGTTTGTCATTAAGGGTTATATCTTTTTTACAATGGCCATAACTCTGGTAAAAATTTTCAGAATTCCTTCAAAAATAAATCAGTTAAGCCACTCATCATCTCTCATCAGTCCACAAAGTTTCAAGCCTGTGGCTTTAATATTTTAAGACAAAACCTGTCTTCTGGTATTCCAACAAAGACAGACTCAAACCAGTCTCTTCAGCTACAGAGACTAGCTAATCTATTTATTGAAATTTCATACGTAACAAGTTTAAATATGATACTTTCCAAAAGGCAAACAGCAAAGGCATTGATCAGTCAGCATGGATGTGCAGGCTGGTCTGCGCCTTTGTTGGTCACAAACCCCTGAAGACAGGTTTTCTCGCATTGAGGCCCAAATTATCCTTCTAACAAGGTAGGCATGATGTACAGGCTGACAAGCCATAAGCAATATGATCCCCCTCAAATTTTTCTCGGATGAGAGCATATAGATGCTAAAATGCACCCTATTTAAAAGATCTCTAATATGCAAGTAGTTTTTCTAAAAAAATACTGAAAATACATGTACTTTGTAGAGTGTGTTAATCAACCTATAAATATTTAGTTTTACTGAATCAACAAAGGGGTGGGGAAACACACAAACCAAAAAGGACAAGAAGACAACTTACTGTCCATAGCAGAGAGGTAGCCGGAACCCTCATTCACTTCCAAGTATTCTAAATATAGCTCTTCTTCATCTGAACGACTTCCACGAGGGGGTAGGCGTATTTCAGACGCATCCAAAGGTAGAACAACTTCTAAGACATTTGACATTAGCACATGTTCAGAATCTGGAAATTATAAAAACTCAATTAACACACTTAGAAATAACTTTTATCATATGATGTCCCTGTTATTTAGTGTTGTAAGGTGGTTTATCATATTTAACTTTATAAGAGCGTATTGAGATCTTTTTCAGTTGTGAATGCTTTATCAACTTCTGATTTCCAGCCAGTCCACTAGTGCAATTTAATATCAACCATTGTCCTGCTGAAAATTTGTACGTACTACACTCCTCCCCAATTTTTATCCTGTAAGCTTGCAGAGTCCGAGTTTTAAGCATGTTTTCTCAATCAGAGTAGAAAACTTGTGTGGATCCTGATTAGATGGCTTCATCAGAAGCTAGATGGCTTCATCAGAAGCCAGCTGATCTGGATCTACAGTGTTTTCAAAAAAGATAAATCCAGGTTAAACAGGACAAGGGTTAAATCAGTGTGTATCCTGATCAGCTGGCTTCGTCAGAAGCCAGCTGATTGGATCTACACTGTTTTCAAAAGATGGTATATAATTTTTAAAGAAGTTTTGCACAGTATTATAAAGCACTTATTTGGTCAAATACGGTAATATATATGATATGTCCACACATGCAGTAACATTGTGTTGAATGTGCATAACATCATATCACTCTATGTGACTCCACTATACAATATTATTTGTTTTGTTTGTTTGTTTGTTTTTGTTGCTTTACGCCCCATGTCAACAGCTATGGTCATTGCGGGACGGTCAGTTCACTTAACCACACTTTTTCCTGGGCAGGCTTGAGCAAGCGGTTAACCAGTAATTTGTGCACATACTTTCGCTTGTAACTGACAACAACCCTTCTTGAATAAATCAGCGGAAGGGAGGAGAATGACCGTAGAAATTATTTCATGATCAATCTCCACGAAAGTATGGTACCGGGCCGGGATCGAACTCGCGACCCCTGGATCTGCAGTCAGACACGCATCTGTAGCCAGACACGTTACCGACTGCGCTACGCGGCCCGTTTCACAATATTATTTGGACTTGACGTGATAAAACCCGACTTCAAAACATGCGAACAACAAAGGCTCAGATCAGACTGTGCATCCGCTCAGTCTGATCAGAGCCTTTGTTATTCGTTGTCTGAAAAGTATAATAACTAAACTTGCCATATGTAAAACTCCAAGATTCGACTTATATTAGTCTATGTAGCTGTGCAGGCTGGTTTAAGCATGACTAGGTCACAAACCCCAAAGACAGTTTTTTACAACGAGGCTCATAAGATTATTATTTCAGCTGAAATTGACTCTCTTCAAATGCAAAAAACAACAACAACAAAAAAACCTGACATATGATAACAGAATCTTACTCTTCTAGTCATTTCATATGAAATTTCATCAAATTCATATGAAAAAGACTATGATTGTAAGAAAAAATTCGTATTGAATTTCATAAGTAAAGTTTCATATCAACTAACCACTCATGTAAAATTTTCTTTGATAAGACACGGTTTATGGTATTTTTTCTTCATCCTTAAAACATTTGTTGTGGTTCTCATTGAAAGCAATATATTCAGAATTAATACAAAATTTTACAAATTAATGACATTTACTTTTGTACAATTTGTGTGTTATATTTAATAGTAAAATATTACCTAGTCTAATTTTTCTAGCAAAATACCATACAGACCCATTCTAACACAGATTACAATATACAATAAAACCTGTGTAAAATGGCCACTCTCAAAAAGACCAAAAAATGGTTTTCAAGACCGATTAGCTCTTAATGCAGGTCAAAAGTATTGCAGAATGCTCCCTCTGGAGCATTCTGCAATACTTTTGACCTTCATTAAGCTACAAGATGTCATTAAGACCTTTGTTTTGTCTATTTTTAAGTGGCCCTTTTACACAGGTTTTACTGACACTGTGATAACCCTGGCATAAATGATTAGAATTTTGCAAAATTTTACATACCAGTATGCCAGGCCTTTATTTAAGAGTGTGTAAAAAAAATCTTATTTCCCAACGAAAACATATGTTGTGGGTACTCAAAAGAACCATTTCATTGAGACGGTTCTTTTGAGCACACAAAACATACGTTAAAACTGATGGGTAAGAAAATATTCACAATTTTAAGCTGAATTTTTTGTATATCTAAACCTGTGGTATGCTTTATGGTCATTTTCCTGTTATTCGAAATTATGGTACTTATCACTAATGCATGAAGTCAGTATTTCAACAATTACATGCATGTCCAGTAATCCAAAGTGGTCTAACTTTTGTTCTGATCCATGATCTACTTTCATACTATGTGTATGGGAACAGTGAAGGCTCTGACAAGCCTGCACATTTTGTGCAGGCTTGTCTGAGCATTCACTGTTTGCTTATGGGATAAGTACCAAACTCTCATGGACCAGTACTACACCTCAGTACTACTCCCCAGTACTACTCCCCAGTACTACACCCCAGTACTACTCCCAGATAGTGCCTTGCCTATTTTAGTAACAGGAAAATCTCATTATAATGTGAATTTTGATATAGCTTTGGCGCCAAAGATTTAGAATTATAGGAAAATAGCCATTCTAAAACTTCATGTTGTGCCATGATTCACCTAAAGAAAAGGTAATTACAATGGATCCTACGCATAACATTGTTAAGGGGCTACACTTTGGTAGGAACATGCATGTTGTTTTGTGAAATGTATACACGGGTGCCTGAAGTTTCATCAATCTATTCTATTCTATTTTGAAACCTAGTCATCTTTTAGATCACATGCCATTTCTGACTGCAGTATTTTTAAAATTGACAAAACTTTAATTTTTCTGTGATGCTTACTTTTGTATGAAAAAGTAAATATATATACCAACAACATAAGAAAACTTTATTCTTATACATACCAGCCAGGACCATGAACATCACCCACCCCACCCCCATTTCCCTTTCTATTGTCATTTAGCTGGATGACATCATCTCACAGATACATGTAAACAGTCAAACATCAAATATGTGCAAACATATCTTTGTCAAAATGTCAAATGACGGCCATTGAAATACTAATTAAGATAAGTAAAAAATCTAAATGTTATAATGGAGAAAACATGTTAGGGTTGCATGGGGTGGGGATAGAGAAAATGAAAATATTCATGTCTATAAACTCTACATTCATGCAAACAACAGAAGAACTATATCTAATAATATAACATTCTTGGTCCACAACCTCCTAGACAAATAACATGAATCAAAGTTAACCCTTAAATTGTCACCTATAACAGCAGCAGATGGCATTTGAAATTCCATATTTGTACGTGTAAAAGACAAGGAAATTTCCATTCCAAAGTTGCTCCAAATATGTAATTCATTCTTGTATGATTCAGCTATATTATGTGCTTTTCCCTTCCAAATAAATCCCTTAAAACTGGACCCATCTTATTTTAAAACTGCCATCTGCTACTGATATGATTTGCATTTATTAACTTTTTGCATGCTGGGTACTTTTATCATGCTTTTTTGTTGTCTGCCGATTTATTTTTCAAAATTAACATTTTAGAAAAAACTTCTTTCAGGAATACCATCAGTGTCAAACAGTTTGGATCCAGATCAGGTCTGACATTTTTTTTTTATGAAACTGTTTGCAGTGACTATCAGCAGAAAACACTAGCAGGCAAAGAGTTAAACATTAAAGCACAATCAAATAATTGCAGATGCAAATTTTGTCCTTCCTTAAGAAACAAATAAGGTTTGATTTTACATGTGAATTATTTGCCAGTGGCTCAGTGGTAGAGTGCTTGACTCGAGACCGAAGGGCCGCGGGTTCGAGCCTCACCGGTGTCACTGCGTTGTGGTCCGTGAGCAAGACACATTTATCCTAGCTTAGTACTGGTTCAACCCAGGAAGACCCGTCCCTTTATAACTGAAAGATTGTTGATGGGACGTAAAGAATCAAATCAAACAAAAAAACAAACATTTGCCAGCAACTGATCCACATTAAATATCAAGCTTTATTTTCCAAGAAAATGAGGGCAAATATCATCAAATTTGTCATCTGCTACAGTAGTATTTGACGCTTTAAAGGGTTTACATACTGAAATAAAATATATTATCATGTTTAAAAGGGCCACTATTTTATGAAAATAAAATTTGCTTTAAAATTAAAAGAGTGTAATATAAATATGAAGCATGTGCAATGGGAATAAGAGAAATTTTAACTCTTTGCATGCTGGGTAATTTTGCACATTTATTGTAATCTGCTGATTTTTTTTTTTTTTTTTTTTTCAAAATTAACTTTTTCAAAAAATTATTTCAGGAATACAATCTGAGCCTCAAACAGGCTGGATCCAGATCAGGCCAGACATTTTGTCTGGCCTGATCTGGATCCAACCTGTTTGCAAAGATTATCAGCAGACAATAAAAGTCTACACCAGCAGGTATTAAAAGAGTTAAAAAATGGTGCCAACTATTTTTCTAACCAAGTATATCTTCATGCATGTGATCTATATCTAACGGATAGAAGGGTGTGTTGATCAAATTTAGGCCCTTTGAAACATGAACTAATCCTAGACATAAAGAATCTGGAAAGAAGAAAGCTTAAGCCATTCATGCATTTTTTAAAACATTAACCCTTTCGCATACAGAATCGCCAATACTCAGTGAGTTTTTGGCCATTCTGAATGCAAAGGGTTTTTGTCATTTTTAATGCAACAAAACTAGAAGTATCATCAGCATAGAACAAGAGCTAGTAGGAAAAATGTTTCCTTTCCTGCCATTCACAACTAATGTCATCTCTACCATCTGCTTATTTATTATGGTAGACCTCATTGCAAACAATATGGACCCAGATCAGACTTGGTTATAGTTTTGCTTCCATGGTAAAAGCATTCTTCGGTGCATTTGAATATATGCAGCAGGAGTAGTCTGATCAGGATTCATAGTGTTTGCTTTCAGTAAGTTTTTGGTTAAAAGCATTCCTAAGTGCCTTTGAATACATGCAGCAGATGTATTAAGCAGACAACATTTTCAGGACAAAAATTATTGACAAGATAAGGGCAAAGGTGTGAATTGTAACCATGGTGAATGCAGCATTATACCACCCTTACCAACTTTAGCACGAAATATCTCATGATGTGCAAGGTCTACACTGATGTAGGTGGTATAAAATAATTATACCATGTTTGTCCACCTGTACATAAGATAATCCACTCGCTAAAGCTCGTGGATTATCTCCACGTACAGGCGGACAACCCATGGTATAACCATTACTTAAGTTTCTTCTCTCAAGACCCCTATCATATATCTAACAGATTTTTAACAAATACATATGTACCTCTAGCCTACAAGTCTTACCCTTTTTAGTGTCATCTAAACCAAGAAAAATATGAATGCATGAATAATTGCAGCGGAGTAGAAAAATTGTTCCTTACGGTATACTAGCATTAATATACAGTACTTAATCACCTGATGTCATGCCTTGGAGTGATATGAATGCATGTATTAAAGTTGATAAACGACTAGTGGCTTACATATTTTGTAACTATGTAACAACGTCAATAACAACGATGCGTACATAATGACAAAATCTTAACGTTTTCACCCAAAAATTGCGATTTCAAAGTAATTTTAATGTCATATGATAAATATAATCAAACTTTCAAACTCCTGTACTATTGAATTTATTAAACTTGTTGAGGAAAAGCAATAAAATGCTTGGCAAGCCTCACATTTTATCAATTTTCCCCAACTTGTTTAATAAATTCAATAATACATGAGAGTCATGTAAGTCCCTCTATGTATTCATCAGTTAAGAAAAAGTAATGAGCATTAGAGTCAAATACCATTTTGGTAGTTTGTGCAAAACATATAAAAGTTTGCGATAATTGGAAAAAGGAAAAGTTAAAGGAAAAGTTTTTATGTAAGCTAAACTATAAAATTGAATTACGGAAAAAGTACCGAGACTTTATGTGTAAAGTGATACATTACAAGGTTTATAAGGAAATTTGCTAGGCATTCAGTGGTGGAACACCCTTTTTAAACATCCCATGTAAAATGAAATAATTTGGTCTCATTGAGACCAAATTATTTCATTTTCATGTGATATTTAAGAAATTTTGAGATAGTATAAGCAAGGCAAACCCCATCCCCTCCTTTACACATCTGAACCCTCTTTCTAGAAATCCTGGATCTGCCCAAGACATTGGCAAATAATGAACGCAATCATGATCAGCCCTAAAAGCTCTGTACAGGACCACCCTAGGGTAGCAATTAAATTCCCTGACTTTCACTGACCTTGATGAATGATCAAATTGTAAAGTATAAGATAATAAGTCTGGTTACCTGCTGGTATCGCCACAACATAGACTTTGTAGGGTTTGTCCAGTTCACAGCTACCAATGACAACCTTGCAACGGTTACTCTCGGGGTCCGGTACCAGCTGTAATTAAAATTTCAAACAAAAATATACCTAAACATAAAATAAGTTGTGAATTAAATTCTATTTTTTCAATTAAGAAACAAAAGGTTACATAAAGAGGTTAATTTAAGAAAAATAAAAGGAAAGGCTTTCAAACACAACTTTAAGTTTACTTTCCAAAATATTTACTCTTTAACGACATATGGCATATGGCAGGAAAACAAATGATTGGCATTGAGCACTTCCCTTTCAGTTGAGCTACCCTAATATTTTATCACGTGGGTCTCGGCACTACAAAACCTGTCTTCGGGGTTTCCGACCAGGTCATACCCAAAACAGCCTGCTCAGCTACAGAGACTAGCTAGAGCATTGAAAAATTCCCTTGTAGCAAACTTCCCTGTAAGTGAGTAACAAAGGCGCTGATCAGACTGCGCAGATGCGCAGGCTGGTCTGCGCCTTCGTTGTTCCCAAACCCCCGAAGACAGGTTTTCTCTCGTTGAGGCCCATGTAAACGGATCAACTTATATATTTATGATTTTTTTGCATATATAATACATGGACATTGTTGCAAGAAAATTTTGTCTTCAGGATTTCCAACCAAGTAAGACTCAAACCAGCCTACTCAGCTATAGAGACTAGCTGGAATATTGAAATTTCGCATGTCACAAGTCTAGCTATTATACTTTCCAGGATGCAAATAACAAAGGAACTGATCAATATATCTGGATGCATAGGCTGGTCTGCACCTTTGTTGTTCTCAAAGAGGCATATCGGAATTTCTTACAACAGGGCCGATATTTAATTACATCAAATGTCACAAGCATGTTACATAACCTTACCCTTTTTCCACACTGTTGGTCATTCAGGAACACCAGATAGCCAGAGATTGGGTTCTGTGGTGAGTCAATAGACATCCATACAATTGCCAAAGTGTCATTTTTATCATTACGCTCAAGGGAGATAACTGGTCCACCATCTGCTGTGATCAATGGGCACTTCATTCTCTGTGAAACAAAAGAAAAAAATATGCCAGAAAATGAGATTTTAGTGCTTATCAGATATTGAGCATAAAAAAGTTTTATAACCTCAGGACCAGTTAGATGTGAGTCTGTGCAATATACTGTACATTCTGGTTAAAAATGCTGATGCTGCTGTATCCAGCAGGGTAAGAGGTCTAAATTTTGGTCTGAGTCTTCATTTACATCTGTAATTTGTCTATGCAAGCAGTGAAGTCTGTGGCAAGTCTAAGCTATGGCGCATAGGATAGGTAACAAATTCTCACATAGTGGCCAACATAGCCCCATCTGATATGAGACACAGTGAAGTTGTTTTTAGCAAAGCTTAATTCCATTTCAGTACAACTGTATGTTGTTTACAAACGAGGTTTTACAAAATCTCTGCTTTTTGTGCTTAGTTTTGTCTTCTAAATGCTTGAGGCTATAAAAAATCTTTATGCTTTACCCTTTACCTTATAGTGATGCCTTTTAATGCTTTTGCAAACAGAGCAGATCCAGATCAGGGTCTACTCTGTTTGCCTATGAAATATGATTAGCTATGATCCTATACTAGTGAACCTGACAAGTAATTTCTTTGTTCTATGTACCAACATGAAAGTTTATTTATATAATTATTCATAGTGGGTGGAGCCTTGCATGAATATTCATGAAGGAAAGGATTAATGAAGACTATGATAAACATGATAGATTTACAAATTTGTTTGATTTATTTATATTATTATTCATAGTGAGTGGAGCCTAGCATGAATATTCATAATAAAGAATACATAATGAACTGATAAAGACTTACAAGTTTGTTTGATTTCTGTGCCTGACAGTCTGGCTTCTTGGGATATACTTCCACCTGAACATCATACATTCTTCCTCCAGCCATTCCACTGACACATAGACTGTTGTTGGTGGGTGGGAACATATCACAGTAACTTACACCATTCAGGAACAACTAAACAAAGAAACAATATCATCTTATCAGTTCTGAGTACAGTGCTTAATAAAGTTTATGAAGTCTTGTTGATTCTGAAAATATACTTATTTAAAATATTTTTAGAAGTCTTGCAGCTCTGAAAACATTGTTTAAAAAGTTCTTTGAAATATAAGCAGCTCTGAAAAAAGGCTTTTAGATGGTGATGTTCCTTGTTCTACATCCTATGGAGTCTATATCTCTCAACTCATTCGTTTTGCTAGAGCATCTAGCTATGTTGCTGACTTCAACACTCGCAATAAATTGTTAACTCAGAAACTTCTTAAACAAGGCTATCGGTATCATAAACTTAGCTTCAAAATTTTATAGACTATCCTATGATTTGATTTGATGTCTAAATTCCAAGTTGGACTTAAATCTCTCTTGCGCCAAGGACTTTCGGAACCTGATTTCTATGGTGACTTGGTGTATAAATTGAAGAAAATTGTTGGCTCTGATAATTTTTCAGCGCAGTTCATTAAAATAATTTCCCATTATAAAAAGATTGGCTATAACATTAATGTATTGCAACAGACTGCATGCTTGGTAGTCAACCCAATCACGGTTGGCAACTTTGCTTTCCTCTTTAATTGCACGCCGGTGGGTCGGACTTCAGACTCTATGATGGTACCGACTTAAAGGCTTATCTATTGATGAGATGGTAGGGGCCTGATGCTTTGGCTGTTTGTCGGACCCATCGGGGTTTACCTGTTGGATTTCTTTTGCTCCGGTATTCAGTTTCTGAATTAAGGGTGAGGTTGGGGCCGTTAAACCGGTTTAAGCCCTCCAGTAAAATATTTTACTGACCGTTCCAAGGCGGTACTTCTTTTCTGGATCTTTTATGTTTTTGTTCTGTCTTGTGTTTGCTATGTCTTTGTGCGTGTCTGTTTATATGTGCTTTGTGGTCACCTGCTGGGAAAGGGCTGACCTCTTGGCTCTCGTTTGTGGTGTCTACTGTGAGTTTGTCACTTTCCCATTGGTATCCTGGGTCAGGTGTGGTACTTGACTGTATCGATTCCTGATCTTTGCACCCTTACTTACTTTTATAATATTTTGAAGTCTAATCAGTCTAACTATCTAACTATTGAATAAAGTTTTCAAAACCTCAGCAAGTTCTGAAAACTGTTTGAAATTGTTTAGCAGTTCTGACAGCCCTGAACTAATTAAAAAAAAAACCCAGCTAAGACTCAAAGAACAGGTTTAACAGTTTCGAACAAGATTAAAACAGCTAAAATTTTTGTCTAGGTTAGGTTATGCAAATGATTGGGCCATAATACAAGGTTTTAGTACTTACCACATTAACAATAAGTGAAGGCTCAGATGAGCCGCGACATGAGATTTCCAACAGTGTGGTATGTGCGACCAGCAAAGGCTCAGACCAGCCTGCGCATATGTGCAGTCTGATCAGAGCCTTTGCTAGTCGCTTGAATATTCTATGACCGTTAAGCTACTGACTGAACAACATTTGGAGTTTCTAAGCTTAATAGGAGGCTGCACAAGCTCGCCTGAGTCTACACTTGTAAAATGCCACATTTTGAAAATCACATAACATGGCTCATATGATCTCTAGCCCAGCTGGATATGTCAGCATGATTGTTTAAAGGAGGCTTTTGCTCATATCTGTTAGTATCAAAATCTTGTGTGTTGGCCTATTTTATATATGAGCCATGTTATGTGATTTCCAACAATGTGGTATTTTGACAAGTGTAGACTCAGACGAGACAGTGCAGCATCCTTTTAAGCTTAGAAACTCCAAATGCTGTTCTGTCACTAGCTTAACAGTCATGGAATATTCAAGCGATTAGCAAAGGCTCTGATCAGTCTGCGTGTAAACGCATGCTGGTCTGAGGCTTTGCTGGTCGCACATACCACATTGTTGGAAAGCTCATGTCACGGCTCATATCAACATCTAATTGTGTATTACCTGATACCCTTTAATGAGGGCAAGATGGCCAGGCTCTGGAGGGTCCCAGAACACTTCCAAGGTCCCTGGGTTTGTGAAACAGGCTTTCGCTGAGGGTATACAGCCCCACCAGTCCCAGGTCTTTGCCTGAAAAAATAAAAACAATAAAATATGTTATATTTTGATAGACCAAGATGGTGTAATAGTAAAAAAGTATGATCAGGAAATACCACAATCACACACTGCAGACCAACCCACAGCACTGTGAGGAAGAGCCACAGAACATTTATAGTAAAATTTTTGTATGGATTTCAATTCATTATTTCACTCAGAACATCAGTAGGGAGATATGTTTGTCAGACACTATACCCCAGGAACAAATACAAGTACATGTATATAGCCAAAGTTAAAAGCTGCTGCTTTCAGATAATCATGCACATAGACAAAAGAGAAAATGCCCCTGATCTTCCAAACTGTGGGCGTAAAAATAATATGCTTGATTTTAAACCATATCAACCCTAAAGTCACCACTATCAACTGAAGCAGGCATCAAATTTTGTGAATCAATGCCTTTTTGATTTCTCTTCTGCTGCAAAATTTGAGAGTTCCATGTTGTTTTCAACAATCTTTCAGTCATTATCTAACAAACAGTTATCCTAGGCAGGCTTCAACTCTAAAAGTGGTTAGCCAGTACTTTGTGTACAAAAATGTGTCAGTAACTGACATCTGCCCTATAATTATCACCTGGCATGGCTTGTAACTTACACTAGATCTCTGAGACTGTTTGATTGCTCTAGAAGATTGTTCTGATGTCATTGACTGTCTGTCATCCTCTACTCCACCTACCACCCAGAAACGACTGAAATTAAAAAACAAAAACAAAAAACATGAATTACCATAAACATTCTGCAATGCATACTCATCCTTAACCCTTAAAGCGCCAAGAAAAAAATGCATATGAAAATGTCGTCTGCTGAAGTCGTCTGCTGCAAATAATTGCCTAACATTACTGACAAATTAAGTACAGAAGCAAACAGCGTGAACCCAGAACAGACTGCTCCTATATCTGGGTCCACACTGTTTGCCATAGAAGCTTCTTAAACATTTCAGCAGACGAGAAAAGCAGACGACTTTTGTTGCAATTGGCACATTAAGGGTTAAATTTGAACCAAGATCAATAAACTATCTGATTTGGTTGTAAAAGACAGTGAAAGAACAGCAAATAGTGTAAACCTGATCAAACCTCTCCTAGAAACAGTTTGATCAGGGTTTACACTATTTGCCTGGTCTATCTGTCTGAAAATTTAGATAAATCCAGTAAGTAAGTGATATTTACCCTTTACATTCAGAAAGGTGACTAAGTGCCGATAATGGAGGGAAAATTAACTTGGAGATGCCGGGTTTCCACAGAAATTCAAAACACAATTCCATGGTTTTTCAATGATTTTCCATGATCAACAATGTAACTAATTTCCATGACCATTTAATGCACAGCCTCAAACCTCCCCTTTTTGCACCATCTTCACCATGAAGTGCATAAATGCAGAATGCAACAACAGTAATGTATTTAAATAAGCACGCTTGTAGACCATGCATGCATTTTGAAATAATTAAAATGTGAAACCACCAGTAGCAAGAAAACTATCTGTCAGACACACAAGGTTTGTGTGTCTGACAGCTAGTTTTCTGGCTACTGGTGGTTCCGTCAAATTATTTCACATAATTCCATGATTTTTCCATGATTATTCAGTTGTTGTTTTTTCAAATTCCATGATTTTTCCATGCATGGACCTTTTTTTCATGATTTTCCAGGTGTTCCATGATTTTCTGAGCTCGTGGGAACCCTGGAGATGGGACCACTGTGACATGGTGTGGGTAATCATGGGAGCCTCATTGTGAGAAAACCTGTCCTCAGGTTTTGCAATCAATTTCAGTACACATCTACGCACTCAGCTACAGTGCCTATAGGTAGCAACTTTATACTTTGGATGTAGCACACCATTGAACAGCTGCAATTCTTTTAAGAGAGCAAATACCCACAGTATTAATTAGACTACTATGAGAGACATTTTTTAAGTGCAGACTGATCAGTTTACACCCAGTTTACAAGCCACAACAACATGCTTAGCCATGTAGCTATACCCTTTACACGCTGGGAAATTTGTCATGCTTTCTTTTCCTCTGCTGATTTTTTAATTATTTTTTTCCCAAAATATTCTATTCAGGAATATCATCAGAGCGTTACACAGTTTGGATCCAGATCAAACCAGATGTTTTGTTTGCCTGATTTAGGTCAAAACTGTTTGCAAAGGTTACCAGCATATGACACTGGCAAGTTAAGAGTTAATGTTACTTACTTTGAAGAAGCAAACAAATAGTCCATGATCAGACTGCTCCTCTAGGAGCAGTCTGATCTGGGACTATTTTGTTTGCACATGTGTTTCCTGTCTGAGTAATTTGGTTGCTTACTTTGAAGTATATATTAGTACAACCTCTAGGAGCAGTCTGATCTGGGACTATTTTGTTTGCACATGCTTTTCCTGTTTGAGTAATTTGGTTACTTACTTTGAAGTATATATGTGACTGTTTAACCGCCCCTCCTTGGTAGCCATAGCTCTGACAAATGCCAAACCACCTCGCCGTAACAGTACACCAGTTTCTGGCTTGTACACCTGAAATATTCAAAAAAAAAAATTCATACAAGGAATAAAAGCCTCTGAGACCACAAAAACAAAGTTGAGGCAGCATTTTTGACATTTAAAGGAGGAGCAGCTTTAGCCTAGGAGATAAATGGAGAATACTAAGGCCAAAATAAAATATTGAATTGTTTCTCGGGCACCGCCGCATCTGTTTAAAAAGCCCCGCATTCCCTTTTTTTATTGCTTTCTAAAAAAAAAAAAGAAAAAAAAAACGCTTTTCCAATTTCTTAACATCTTTATCGGTAATGACCATGTGGTTTCACTCGGACGTTGTGGTCCATTGCGGTAATGTTGCCTAGTTTATTTATTCTCGACTCAATTTCCGGTATTTCCTCGATCTCTTCTACTGTTTTGTCAGTTATCGAGCCCCAACAGTGTAAGTTTTATGCATAGGTGATGAAGTCATCCTACTTAATGTGCAGAGGCTTTCACTATCAAGTTTTATGGCCTGACTTGAATAAGAGCCGAAAAAATCGTTTGAATTTCGAAAAAAAGTTCCCGCATCTGTCTTCTGCTGAATAAAAATTAAAATAAAAGGCCGCCCTGCCGCATCTGTTTTTAAAAAAAAAAGGCTCGAGAAACAAAGCAATATTTTTTTTAGCCTAAAAGAATGTCTTTTGATATCAAGTTTACCAGGCAAGGCTTCGAGAACGCTTGTTGATTGTGAGGCTTGCCGAGCGATTCAACATGCGTTCTCGAAACCAAGCCTGGTAAACCTGGTATCAAAAGACGCAAACCTGGTATTCTATTTATCAGTTTACTACAAGTTGGTTCACTCTTCAAACTACAGCGATAATGAGGTTATTATCGTTTTTTGTGTTGATTCAAACGTCATTAACAGCGTCATTCAAAAAGTGCAACGTCATCATGACCTGATAAAGACACATGCTGTGAGATAGGAAATATTTATAGCGTCAACATGCAACAATGCAATTAATATGAGAGGTAGCTGATAAAAGCCATGGGATGCAGGTTTGTTATTTTGCTATTCTAGTCTGTCAGACAAGACTTAAAAGATATGGCTCCATCTCAGTATGACCATACCTGTTGGTGGGACATTAAACACACAAACACAACTCTCTTTATGATTCTTTGAACCAATATAAAACTGGCCCCAAGGTTATAAAACTTTTTTCACGCTCAACTCAGCTGAGCACGAAATTTATCCTGCTCATAAATGTTAAAATGCCAACAATTGTTGGCATTTTAACATTTACTAGCATGATAAATACAGCATCTGAGAGACTTTAAGCAAAAAACTTCTTTATTTGTTTGTATTTCAGTATTTATGAGCAGTTGAAATTTCGTGCTCAGCTGAGTTGAGCATGAAAAAAGTTTTATAACCTAGGGGCCAGAGCAGCTGAATTGTAGCTGATGTTTTTTCAGAAATTCCCAGTTATCTTTTGGATCTGATAAGGCCTGGTATTCATGTGAAATGCCTGCCCAGCAGAGGTTATCTCATCTCCTGCTAAAGCAGATACAGACAAAACAAGGCTATTTTTAGATCATGACATAATTTTCTATTTTTAGACAACATTGAAAAAATTCAAGAAAAATTTAAGTTTGACTTTGAAAATATCATGGAAAATGGAGAATTTGCTCCAAAAGAGCAAATGCTCCATTTTCCATAATATTCTCAAATATCTATGATATTTCAAAGGCGTCAAAAGGGGTTATTATGGAGTAAAGGGTTAAGCCAGATAAAGCTATTTATAGGACAGACCTTAACAGATTCCTGGTGAAGCTCTGGTGGAGAACCATCTGTAGTATAAAAGATTCGGGAACCAGGTGTGTCACATGACAGGATGACCTTGGTACCAGCATCAATTGTACCTCCAGTGACAGAAGAGTCCAAGAATGGGTCCTTCACACGCATACCTGAAACAACATTCAAAATTATTTTAGTTACGACATGTATAAATCCGACTAGAATTTATCTTTATAAAGAGGCAAATATCTCATCCATAATTAATTCAAAGAAATCATATTATGACAACTTTGAAAATGAAGTCAATTCAAATTTAAGCTGATAATTTAGAAGATGATACAGTAAAACCTGTGTAAAACAGCCACTCAAAAAGAGACAAAACAAAGATCTTAATGACAAATGGTAGCTTAATAAAGGTCAAAATTATTGCAGAATGCTCCCTTGGGGCATTCTGCAATACTTTTGACCTGCATTAAGCAATAATTGGTCTTGAAAAACAATTTTTGGTCTTTTTTAGTCATGAGTGGCCGTTTTTTACACAAGTTTTACTGTAATTATAATTAAACGGTTTCTAGAATCAGAAAACAAAACAAAAACCAAATAGAAAATATCACGGTAATAATAATTGTTATTGTCAGAGAAAACTTGGTTTATTTTTACAGATGAACTTGAATGGGAATAACTCACCAACATCCAACACCACTACAGTACAGAAGAACCCTGGTGCCCCTTGGGAAGCCACTGTGTAGGACCCATCTTCATCAAAGGTGTACAGAAAGCTGTTGTTTGGCACTGGTTTCCCGCTGTTAAATGACTTAGCACCATGGATCACATTTAATGGTTCCTGAAAGGTCATTACTATTATTAAACATCTTTCTACAGAATTTCTTTAGCATATGCTTACAATTTTAGTAACATATGAGCCAGTATATGAGATTTTGGTACTTTTCACATTGTTGAGCAACAAAGGCTCAAATGAGCCTGCACAAATGTACAGACTCACCAAAGCCTTTGCTGCTAGCATACATAAAGTATGGGTGTAGATGAAGACTCAGACCAAAATTTAGAGATCTTACCCAACTGGATATATATGCATGGGCATTTAAAGGACGCCTTTGAGCATATAAGATAAGTACAGTCAAATCTCGGTTATCCGAACGCCGATTATCCGAAACTACTGGGTTATTCGAAGACAATGGACAGTCCCGACTTTTTTCTCCATTATCTATTGCAATTAAACTACCAATTATTTGAATTTCGATTATCCGAAAAAATCAATTTTTCGAAGTGATTCGTCGGTCCCGATTAAAGAAAATGCTATTAAATTACCCTTCAAAATTCGAAGTCCAAAAGTCACGCATGGTGATCATGATTTCTTTGTTTGGTCGAGTTCGAATTACACACCTGAGTGATTTAGCAAACAAAGTTGCGACAGGTAATTGACACCGGATTAACGTTCACACTATTACGTGATGAACCGTTAAGTGAGTAAATGGTGTCTTCTATTAAGCTCGTCTGCAATAATGGTTTGTTTGATGTTTTTGAATGTCTAATTAGGGGCATAAATGAGCTAAAATTGATTTTAATTTGATCGTCTCTCTTCCTTTGATTTATTCTTGTCCAGTGTACATTAAGCGAATACGCCAAGCGCACCGACTTTGTACAACAAAAATAACAATTTCGATAATAGACGAATATCACGGACATGTGTTGTGGGTGCTCAAAAGAACTGTTTCATCGAAACATTTCTTTTGAATGCCTAAAACACAATTTTACGATTGAGGGAAAACAACCAAAACCTAGGTTTGGATGCTTAAACGAGACGGTTCTTTTAAACACCCAAATCGTATGTTTTCACTGAAATAAAAGAAAAGTTCGCAGCCCAAAAAGCAGACAACGGCGGGCCACCAACGGCCTGCCAGCGATATGCCATCTCAATGGCCTATGGCTGGTGGGCCGTTGATGGCCCGACGTTGTGTGCTAGCTAGGATGGAGACCTTATGACATAAGGGTGATAAAAAAGGAGACAATATTTCGTCACTAAATGGTTAGTCAATTTACATTTAACCTTTATTTTCATTATTGTTATCGATGTTGTTACGTGTATATACATGTAGTAGATGTCAATAAAGATTGGATTTGCTTTCATTTCGGCGTTCTTAGATCTGCAAAGCATAAGAGACGATGAGACCGCAACATCCTCCAAGAAGCTCATATATAATTACTTCACAGAAATCATGAGTTGAAGTTGCGAACTCTGGCAACAATGGTCCAAGCTTTTCCGAAAATATCCGAAATCTGCCGTTTTCGATCATTCGAACTACCCATTATTCGAAAGGATTCCTGCGGTCCCTGGCACTTCGAATAATCGAGGTTTGACTGTATCAAAAGCATCTTGTATGGTGACCTTAACTGTTTGTTTGTTTGTTCCTTTGATTTGGTATTTAAACCGTATCATTCCATTAATTTTGTCCAGAAAAAGTCATCTGCATACTATGTCTGCCACATATATAGAGGATCTTACACGAGTGATCATTTCATATGAAATTTATTAAACGAGTTTAATAAATTTAATATGAAATGATCACGAGTGTAAGATTCTGTTTATCATATGACCCTTTAAATACGGTTTTATTGTCTTAAAAGTTTATTTATTTCCATGAAAATTTGCATTGTTGTAACGGACGTCGTCATGACGTTGATTGCTCCCGCCAAAAGTGTTATGTAACGTGTGGTCATAACATTATTTATGACATGACGTTATCCACTGAATAACAGTAAAGTCATTTTGATAAATTCAAATCCACCCTAGACTACTTCTGTCATAGAACCAAACACTATGGATGCTGATCAGACTGCTCCTAAGGGAGCAGTCTGATCTGGGTCCATAGTGTTTGCAATAAAGGTTGTCGGAGTACATCAGCAGAGGATAAAGCTGACAACACTTGTTGTCGGTTTGAGACGGTCAATTCACCTAACCACACTTTTTTCCTGGCCAAGCTTAACTTATCGGTTAACCAGTACTTCATGTGCATACTTTCGCTTGTAACTGACAAGAGCTCTTCTTGAATCAGCGGAAGGGATGAGAATGGGCGTAGAAATTATTTCATGATCAATCTCCACGAAAGTATGGTACCGGGCGGGGATTGAACTCGCGACCCCTGGATTTGCAGTCAGACACGTTACTGATTGTGCTATGTGGCCTGGTCAAAACTTGTGAATGGCAGGAAAAGGATAAAACACATTTGACATTACACTGTCATATTATTATTAATACACTGTCATATCTGATAACCAAGGCGATTTTAAAAAATCTAGATGAATAACTGATCAAATGGTGTGTTTTTAATTGGCTGACTTATCCCTTTATAATTTATTTCACTTTAACACAATCCTTTCCAACATGTTTTAATCACATCCTTACAAAGGAACTGCACATATTGCAGAAATTATTTCTCCTGTTACTCAACAAAAATGTACATTTACCACCTATAGAATATGTTCTGATAAGTGAGCAGATTCTTTTAAATACCAAAAACAGATTTTGGTTAAATACTCAAACTTGCTTTGCTAAAAAACCTCAAAAATTGTATCGTTAACCCTTAAAGCGCCAATCAAGACTGCAGCAGACTACAAATTTTGAGAGATCTTTCCTAATTTTTGAAAAAAATAAGGTATGATATTTCAGGAGAATTGTCTGCCAGCAGACAATTCTCATGAAATATCATGCCATATTTGTTATTTTTGAAAAAGCGGCAAAATTTGAAATTGACATCTGCTGCAAATTGTTAGTAGCCCTTTTTGGGTGAAGTTTGGATAAACCTCTTCTTCATAACAGATGGTATCCTTACATCTAAAACCATTTCAAGAGTACTTACATCGCTGTCGGGTGACTTGACATGGATGATATTATGGGCTTCATCCTCGCTGCCTTTCCAGACCCACATGACACTCTGTGACTTCTGTATGTAGTACACAGCTGGGTGGAACCCGTTCTTGTCAACTCTGACCACAGCATTGTCATAGCGCTCATCACAAACAACACTGCTGATCTTGATGTCATCAATATACTGAAAAGAAAAGAAATTCGTAGATTTAACTATGAAAAAGTTTTTTCTTGTTTTGTTTTGTTTTTGCAAGAAACTAATTATGCAGTCAAATCTTGCTAATTCGAAGTCCAAGGGACTAGAGATTTATTTCCAAGTATTGAAATTTCGAATTATAAGGAGGTAGACATGAGAATATATAACCCACCAAAAATGATTATTATATTCCTATCAACCATATGTTTTGTGCGCGTAAAAGAAATGTCTCAGGGAGACGTTTTTTTACGCACCCAAAACAGATGATTTTATAGACTGTTATTTAATTAGTCCAAAATAGATCCTATTCCCTGAATCCATTGTGTCGGAAATGTATTTCGAATTTGCGAGTATTTCGAAAAATCGGAGTTCGAATTTCAAGGTTTTGCTGTACTTACGCAGGTAACTTTAACTCTTTGGCTTCCAATGTCTTCTGTTGATAACATTTGCCACCAGTTTGGACCAAGATCAACAGAGTGTCACCAGTTTGGATCCAGATCAGCCATGATGCATTGTCAGGCTTGATCAAGGTCCAAATTGTTTGCAAAGGTTATCAGCAGATGGCACTAGCAGACAAAATGTTGATAGCATGTTTTAGACAGTACTTTTAGATTTATAAATCATTACTCAAAAATTAATGTAGCAAGAATTGCAACTTTACTTTTAAAACCATATGTGACCATACATTTACTGTCTGCGTGGTTCACCAACAGGCAAAAGTCAGTATATCTTGCTCAAGAACAGAGACTAGTTAGCATATTGTAATTATTCATTTACCAATTTTAACTTTTATATTATCCAATGAGCAAATAACAAAGGCACTGATCAGACTGCAAGGATGTGCATGCTAGTCTGTGCCTTTGTTTTTTCTTGAGTAAGCCTTCTGTAGAGTTTTGGCCATTCTTAGTGCAATAGGGTTAGGCCCCTATAAGAAGGGATTAACTTACATTTTCTTTCTCTTTCTTTCCTTTCGTGAAAGATTTGCTGTAGTAATGGTGGACGCCTGGTCTCATTATAGCTTTACTCATGCATCTCCTGTAAGGCAAGAAAAAATAAAACTTTTACACAAGCTCAAAAGCACTCAAGGTCATGAAATCTGAATTTTCACATTGACATATTAATAGCTTGAATTTTTAAAAGAGTTGAATCTACGAATGTTATGACATCAATTTCAAACCTAATGATGGCACTCTTTGGCATGGTTAAGTACTAGTTTGATTGCCAATCCTAATAAAAGACATTCTTTAATGGCTGATTTCTTGTCTCATTTGTTAAAATATAATTCTAAGTCATTTTCTACGTGCAACCCTGTTTCCACCCAGTGTTATACCCAATAAGCATACTGAATATATCAATTTTGGACAAGAAAGACCAGGCAAACAGCTTGGTTTTGCTTTCTTTAATTCTTCTTTGAGTGTAAAATATATAGAGTTTATTAATCGTTCCATTTGAAATATGGGATTTATAAACCGAGGGAGGTGGTAAATCCGATAAAGAAACAAGTGTGCATGCGCACGAGTTTCTTTATCGGATTTACCACCTTCAGAGGTTTATAAATCCCATATTTTAAATGGAATGATTTAATAAACCTTATATTACATGTATTCTGCTTGAACTGCTTGCTCAAATCAAGAACATACTACGGTATGCAATGTGGTAAAACTAGCGGGATCATGACATGTCTAAATCTAACATGAGTAGTAATACATCAGCTAAATGTTCCCTTGCAGTCTGCCATTTTGGAAATCTTCTTCATCGAGTCCACCTCAGAATTTCAAACGTCTGTAACTTTTTTATTAGTGAACGAAAACATAAAGTGTGGGTAGTCATTTTCTTAGTTAGATCGTAACAAACATTTTGGTGCTAAATTCATTGTGATTTTCTAGAATTTTTTGTTTTTGTTCCTCGATCCTCCAATTTCAGCGTTGGAAGACAGAAACGTTATGCAACATCATGGCATGTGCAAATGACGTCATTTGTTAATGTTTGTGATGTCAAAAGTGCAGAGAAGCGTTATGCTTGTTTAAAAATTGTAAATAATAACATTGGTTTCATCTCATCGATGCCTTGGGTCACCTGTGGTCAGGAAGAAGGAGTTCCAGCTAAAGCACGGGTGGTAAACCTAGGAACTACCACGAAATTGTGTTAAGGTAATTTTGTTCCCAAGCCACATCCGGGACACGTCGTGGTAGTTTCCAGGCCGAAAATTGGATAAAGAAAGGCTGGTGTCACTTTCATTTTTGTTTTATTTTACAATTAAGAACGAACAATGGTAAAATCCGACAATGTCGTTCCGTGTAAATATGTTTCAGCGTCCCCTCTAGCCCAAAATTTTGTTTGAAAAGTTATTTTCTTTCTTTAGATTCGTGTTTCCCCATTGAGCATCGGACCAACTTTCCCCAAAGTTCGAAGGATTTTAGCCCATATCTGTCAAATTAAATGGAATTTGATATCATTTGACGATGGGAATGATAAAAAAGACCCTGAATAAACATTCCTACACAGAAAAAAAATCTGAGCATTTACTCGTAAACGATTCATGCCCCGTTCGTCCTGTGTGGTAGTTTCCAGCTCATCGTGGTAGTTAAAATGCTATCGTGGTAGTTTCCAAGACTTTGTAGGATACGTTTCTGAAGTGTTACAAAACATTATAGTAGTTGTTTGTTTCGCATGATAACCACGAAGAAGCTAAGCTGAGAACTCAAGAATTTCAATGTGATGCTTGACAGGTGGAGATCATGTCCTGGACTGCCAAACAACACCTCTGGAAATCTAAAGCAAAAGAAGGTCATCATTTGAGCCGTGGTGGACCGAGCAACAGACAAAAAAAATGATATAAAAATTGCGTCACTCGCTACGTTGTTCCATGTTCAGTCAACTTTAAGATAAAATTGCAGGCTAAGACTACTGGCCCAAAGTATCGTTAGTACTTGTGCTTCAGAAAAAAAGA
The DNA here is from genome assembly GCA_964019695.1 of Loripinus fragilis. Lineage (NCBI taxonomy): Eukaryota > Metazoa > Mollusca > Bivalvia > Lucinida > Lucinidae > Loripinus > Loripinus fragilis. The sequence goes on along the minus strand of OZ026520.1, from coordinate 39,307,975 downwards.
GAAATATCCTCGGGTTGGGATACTTTTTATATACATGTGAGTGCGACGATGAACGGGCATGTTATTTAATAATTAAAAAGCATGTTTATTCAAAAACAAAATTCTTTTCATTCTTCTCATCATTTCAATAGCTCACTAAAATTAAAATTCAGGCAGTCTTCATTTGTTATCTGACAAAAGGTTGTTTGAAAAAGTCTTCGTATGAATAAGAGGGGTATTCAAGGTTCCGCCCGCACACCCTGTCTTTATAAAAATGAAGTAGCCCCTGAATAGTGAACATCTGCTGATGCGAACTACTACTAAATTCCTACAAAGACTTGGAAACTACCACGATAGCATTTTAACTACCACGATGAGCTGGAAACTACCACACAGGACGAACGGGGCATGAATCGTTTACGAGTATTTGCTCAGAATTTTTTTCTGTGTAGGAATGTTTTTTCAGGTTCTTTTTATCATTTCCATTGTCAAATGATATCAAATTCCATTTAATTTGACAGATATGGGCTAAAATCCTTCGAACTTTGGGAAAAGTAGGTTCGATTCTCAGTGGGGAAACATGAATCTAAAGTAAGAAAATAACTTTTCAAACAAAATTTTGGGCTAGAGAGGAGCTTGAGACATATTTACACGGAACCATATTGTCGGATTTCACCATTGTTCGTTCTTAGTTGTAAAATAAAACAAAAATGAAAGTGACACCAGCCTTTCTTTATCCAATTTTCGGCCTGGAAACTACGACGTGTCCCGGATGTGGCTTGGGAACAAAATTACGTTAACACAATTTCGTGGTAGTTGCTAGGTTTACCATCCGTGTAAAGGGATTTATTTCCCTAGAGGAAATAAATCTTTCTTGGCAAAAACAAAATTACTGATTTTATTCGTTTGATAAATCACAGTATTTTCCCGTCATATATATATGTATATATATATATATATATATATATATATATATAGTATTAAAAAAGTCCAATAGAATGCACAAATTTTTATTTTATATGGCTAACCGGTTTCATGTTAAAAAACAATTTTCAAAGCCTTTAAACGTTGCGTTTCTTTGTTGAAAGTAAAATGGCGCTACGTTGTCAAGAGCGACGACGTAACGTAACGTCATTTACTTCCTTCCGCTTTGTACTAAAGAGCGTGGTGAATAATAGCTTTGAAAACGTCATAAATACAATGTACGCACTTGGCAGCATACAGAATTAATTAATATAAAGAGTTAAGTTTAGGCAAAAATGTTCGAATGAAATACTTCTCCTTTTCTTTTCGTTTCATTGTGCTTTCTGTTTTCATTAGATAGAAAGGGAAAACAAAGTATTTGGGGTCCTGATCAGAGCAGTCTGCAATGTGTCCACTTACTGGTATTTTTCGTAATTCCGCATGCCTTATATGTTGATTATGGAGTGTTATGCGATTTCTCAAATTTACTGTTTCGCCAATGTATTGTTCATCGCAGCCTCTGCACTGTATCATATAGATTACATATTTTGACTTACATGACATATCATCTTTCACTTTAAATAATTTTCCCTTAAAATTCGCTAAGGACCCTTCTGTTATGTATTTGCATAGGCCACATCGGGGCTCATTACATTTTGAAACTTTGTAATCCTCCTTTGGTTTATTGGTAAACCTGGCTTTGGTTAACAAGCGTTTTAAGTTCGGAGGCTGTCTTTTACTTTTGAGGAAAACCTTTCCTCTAAAGATTTCATGCAGTTCATGATTTCTCTGCAAAATTGATTTAAATTGTTTAATGTTGGGATATATATATATATATATATATATATATTTATTTATATATATATTATTTATATATATATATATTTTTTTTTTTTTTTTTTTTTTTTTTTTTTTTTTTTTTTTGTAAATACAAATCATATTTCATCTTGTGTGGTGAAAATATTAGCATTTTCACTGTACTACACACTCTATATATTTCCTATTTATAGATATGCTATGATGGGTACTTATGGAACCCTATCATCAAGACAGTTCTTTAAGCTTGTTGCCTGCTAGTGCCGTCTGCTGATAGCCTTTGCAAACAGTTTGGACCCAAATCAGGACCGACAAAATGTCGGTCCTGATCTGGATCCAATCTGTTTGACACTCTGTTAGTATTCCTGTTAGATTTTTTTTTTGAAAAAAGTTAATTTTGAAAAAAGTCAGCAGACAACAGCAAAAGCATGAAAAATTTCTCAGCATGCAAAGAGTTCATATTTGAAAAAGTTTCTAATAAAATTTTATTGTCACAATAGCCTAGGGTTTGAGCAAGAAGACACTGTGAATCTTACCTTGGTGGGACAGTGAGGTTCTCAATCTCATTAGCCACCACCTGATCTATGCTCTCCACCCATTGTACATTGTACTGTCGCAGGCTTCTGAAGATCCAACATACAATGTCATTTAACTTCACTGTGACTGGATCAAGAAGACCCTGTAAATCTTACCTTGGTGGTACAGTGAGGTTCTCAATCTCATTAGCCACCACTTGATCTATGCTCTCCACCCACTGTACATTATACTGTCGCAGGCTTCTGAAGATCCAACATACAATGTCATTTAACTTCACTGTGACTGGATCAGGCTTTATCTCTACACCAACATTCACTTCATGTACCTAGAAAATTAAATGAAATTATGGAAAAGGTCCAGTAAAGCACTAAAAGCACCAGCATGGGTGAAAGTTCAAAATTTCCAAAATTTCCTGAACTTTTTCAAATCAAATCTTTAAACTTGCAGTATGCCTACAAATATCAACAGTTTCAAGTTTAAATGGTCAATCGTCTTTAGATAAACTGAAAATAAATCAAAGAAGCTATTAGAATCTGCTTAATTCAGGATTTTGAGGCTGACTTTCTATGGAAAGTCAGCCTCAAAATCCTGAATTCAGGAATAATCCTGAAAACTTTCACCCTTGCAACAGTTACTGGAGAATTATTAGCAGTATATTAGTCCAGTAAATAATATTGCAAAAAGGTTTCTTTTCCTTAGGCTGCTACCCATATTAAGCACGGCTTAGGTTTAATTTGACAAGACTTATTAGGAAAACCAAACATAAGAACTGCTTATAGGCAGGATTAGTGTAAAATTTGAATATTATCTTATCCATCATTTAACATTTGTTTTGGTGCTCAAAAGAACTATCCCATTGAGACAGTTCTTTAGAGTAACCACAACATGTTTTGATTGAGAAATAAGAAATTTTTTTTTAATTACACACTCTTATCTTAAGCTCTGGATCTGGCTCCTTGAATCATTTGCTTCCTCTGGGAGCAATTCTTACAGTTTAAAATATGACCTTATGAGAAAGTAAGAAACTAAGAAAATTATGCAAATGAAATCTGTTTAACTTAAGTCCCCAAGAAAAGACACATACCTGTGGTTGTGTAGAGACTACAATGGCTCCGAACAGTTTGGGTAGACTGTGACTCATGAAATAAAACACGCCTGGAGTCATGAACTGATGCATAAATGCTGATGGTGCATCCCTCGGTGAACCGCTGCAGAAACCGTTCTCAATAGGAACACCTTGGTGTGAAACCTGAAAGCAAACCAACTAATGTCACATTTTTAAAATTGAACCCATTTACACTATTTTATGTAGGACTCGGTCCTTTTAGAAGAAACCAAAGTCTATATGAAATTGCTTGGCCTTTATTTGGTGCAGTATTATGCTACTTATAATTCAAAGACCATTATGGCCCCAATTCATGGGACTCTCCTTAATTTCTAAACAATTAAAAATTATGGAAATTACTGCTTTAGACTTTATAATTCAACTTTGCAAATGCTTTATAGCTAAAATAATGCTTCTGAAACAGTATTAAATTGTTTTGCCTTTAATTGGTAAATACTGTTTTGTTTTTGTTTCGATGATTTATGGCCCAGTTAACAATTTTTCAGTCATGTGATGATCTCCTGTCTTCCTGGATTAAAACAGCACTAAGCAGCAGATAGAGTGTCTTGCTCAAGGACACAAACCAGTGACCCCGCCAGCAGTGAGTCTTGAACTAGCAACCCTTTGATCCCCGGTCTAATGCTGTACCAAGTGAGCCACTAACAAATACTGTTATACAGATTTATTTCTCTGTTAATGGGATTCAATCTTATAGAAAATAGTTAATAAAGTACTTTTCAAAGAAGGCCTAGTGTAATTTTCCCCCCTTATTCAAGATATATATTCGAGAACTTTGCAAGAAAGCCCTATATTATTAAGTAGCTTCAAGCCAAACTAACCTGAAGAATATTATGTTGTTTCTTGCCACTCTGCCAGACCCACCACACCCTGTCATTGGGTCGTACAGTGATAACCTTAGGCTCAAAGCCATTGTCTGTTAGGTGAATGGTATGATTCTGAAAAAACAAAACATAAATTAACAGCTATTTATACATGGTTTATACTGGTGAGGCATGGCTAACCTTTTCATTCTGAATATGAGTAAACAGGTACAATGGTAAACAGTGAAGACCTAGATGAAGCACAGCATAAGGCAGCATTTCATCAGGGTCTGCACCATTTGTTATTAAGAGAACAATCTTCAGGGACTGAAATACATCATTTCATAGAAATTTTGGGTGAAAACCCCCTAATATACAAAATGGACTGTTGCATACTTATTGCATCAATATGTATGACATAATCCATCAATATGAAAAGGGTTAAATTCAAGGACCATTCAAGGTTCCTCCAAAAGATTTCAAACAATATAATTTTTTGAAAAATACTGATACATTTAAATGTCTAATGCAAGATGACATTTTGCCTTCTATTTGGTGTAGTAAATGCTTTAAAGTTTTGCCCTTGCTTGAAGCATGTCATATGCTGCACCAAATGATTGGAAAACAAAGAGCAATGGCAATTCTTTAATACATTGTTAATTTTGGTCTACATGCATTGCTGTGATTTCACAAGACTTTCCAATCTTATACAATAGGGAATCCCAAGTACTTTCCAAGGCCTTATGGTTCTTTTTTAGCACCTTTCAAGGCAAATTATATTTTTAAGAACTGTTCAAAACATTGAGTGCTAGGGGCGTCAGTCTACCCTGTTTGCCTAGGCCTTTATGGTATGCAACCAGCATTCAAAATTTTAGAGATCATTTACCATACACCTATAAATGCATGAAAACACTTTCTGCCAAGATGGTTGCTATGAAATGCTTCATATGTGTGGTTTAAAGTCATTCTTAATCCTTAATTCTGGATAGACAATCAAACCAGGTATTGAACTTTTTACAACAAAGACTGCCTACATTTACCTTGTTTCTATACAAAAGCCACAATGTTTTGTGGAAAATTTAAGAAAAACAGCCAACCACCTATGACTAGGTACCTGGATAATTATTTGGCTTTATTTATTACGTTAATAAAGTTCAAGGTCACTGCTTACCTTTGGGCCTGGGTTCACAATTACACTGCATGTATTGAGTGAGTCAGGGCTCTCAGCAACACGATAGTGGTACACTCCTATTGTTGAAAAATGAGTTGTTGCTAGGCCAGCCTTAGTAACCACGGCTAATGATTCATCATCTAGGTACTGGTATTCTTCTAGATAAAGAAACAAATGAATTGATAAACATTATAACATAAATGAAAAGACAATTGAGCTGTGACATGTGATTTCAAACATTGTGGCATTTTGACAAGTGTAGACTCAGATGAGCTTGTGCAGCCTCCTTTTAAGCTTATGAACTTCGGGCAGTAGCTTAACAGTCATAGAATATTCAAGCGACTAGTAAAGGCTCTGATCAGGCAGCGCGTATGCAAAGGCTGATCTGAGGCTTTGCTGGTCGCACATACCACATTGTTGGAATTCTCATGTCGCGGCTCACATGTATTTGTTTTTTTGCCACAAAAAATGAGTACAAGTCTTCTCTTTTGGACACTAAAGCAGATTGCTAACTTTTTGTTCCATCAATATTCTTATTAACTACAGTCAAACCTCGATTATTCGAAGTGCCAGGGACCACAGGAATCCTTTCGAATAATCGGTAGTTCGAATGATCGAAAGAAGGAATTTTAGGATATTTTCGTAAAAGCTCGTATGATTTCATAGAACACCATTGTTTTGCTATAGTTTGCAACTTCCACTCGCGTTTTCCGTGAAGCAATCGGAACATATGTCAAAGCTTTAAAGAAAGTGAGCTGCTTTGAAGTTGTGGCCTCATCGTCTCTTGTGCTTTGCAGGTCTAAGAACGCAGAAAAGAAAAATAAATCAGATCTTTATTGACATCCACTATATACATGTAACAACATCGAATAAAGGTTAAATGTAAATTCACGAACCATATTTACTGACTAAATATTGTCTCCTTTTTATCGCCCTGTCATAAGGTCTCCATCCATCACGTCGGGCCATCAACGGCCCACCAGCGATAGGCCATTGAGATGGCATATCGCTGGCAGGCTGTTGGTGGTCCGATGTTGAGTGTTTTTTGGGCTGGTAACTGTTCTTTTATTTCAGCGAAAACATACGATTTGGGTGTTTAAAAAAAACCCGTCTGGATGAGAGGGTCCTTTTATACATCAAAACCTTGGTTTGTTTTCCCTCAATCGTAAAATTGTGTTTTAGGCATTCAAAAGAAGTGTTTCGATGCGACAGTTCTTTTGAGCACCCAAAACACATGTCCGTGATATTCGTCTATTATCGAAATTGGTATTTTTGTTGTAACCTGTTGTTGTACAAAGTCGGTCCGCTGGGTGTGTTCGCTTATTGTACATGTAAACAGTGGTCAAGAATAAATCAAAGGATGAGAGACGATCAAATTTAAATCAATTTTAGCTCATTTATGCCCCCAATTAGACTTTAAACATCAAACAAAACCATCATTGCAGACGACCTTAATAAAAGACACCATTTACTCACTTAACGGTTCATCACATAATAGTGTGAGCGTTAATCTGGTGTCAATTACCTGTTACCTGTCTCAACTTTGTGTGCTAAATCACTCAGGTGTGTAAATCGAATTCGACCAAACAAAGAAATCATCATCACCATGCGTGACATTTGGACTTCGAATCTTGAAGGGTAATTTGATAGCAATTTGTTTAATCGGTACCGACGAATCACTTCGAAAAATTGAATTTTTTGGATAATCGAAATTCGAATAATTGGTAGTTTTATTGCAATAGATAATAGAGAAAAAAGTCGGGACTGTATGTCGTCTTCGAATAACCCAGTAGTTTCGGATAATTGACGTTCGGATAACCGAGATTTGACTGTATTTGTATGCTGGGTAACTTTTCATACTTTTGTTGTCATCTGCTTACTTTTTTAAAAATGAACCTTTTCAAAAAATTCTTTCAGGAACACTATCAGAGTATCAAACTGTATGGATCCAGATCAGGACATTATGTCGGTCCTGGTCTGGGTCCAAACTGTTTGAAAAGGTTATCAGCAGATGACAAAAGTCGCCGCTAGCAAGGAAAGAGTTAATGATCAGATTAATGATATCAAATGCTTATATCATTATTTGTGTCGGATGAAAAATTCTTTGAAAGATAAAGTGTCTTTAATGCTTACAGTTTCAAAGTCGTTTTTTTGTTTGTTTGTTTGATTTGTTCATTACGTTCCACTCAACAATTTGCCGTTATGTCTGGGTGTTTCTTCCTGGGTTGAACCCGTTCTAAGCAAGGATTAATGTGTCTTGCTCAAGGACACAACGCAGTGGTGCCAGTGAGGCTCACACCATTAACCCCTCAGTGTTGAGTCAAGCACTCTACCACTGAGCCACTGAGCTCCCTCATTAATTTTCAGCATCATATGATAAATAGAATACAGTAAAACCTGTGTAAAACAGACACTCAAAAATAGACAAAACAAAGATCTTAATGACAAATGGTAGCTTAATGAAGGTCTAAAGTATTGCAGAATGCTCCAAGGGGAGCATTCTGCAATACTTTTGACCTGCATTAAGCATTAATTGGTCTTGAAAATCAATTTTTTGTCTTTTTGAGAGTGGCTGTTTTACACAGGTTTTACTGTATAGCATTCGACATGCTTCTGTATTATTGTATTGATTAAACTTTTTACGAAAAAGTGATAAAGTCTCGGAAAAGCGGAGATGTATTCTCTTACCTTCCCCTTCTTTGCCTGAAGACTTCCTGGAGGTGGGATTGAGACAGGCTTCAGTCTCCATGAGGGCAAACAGCTGAGGTGGTCTAGAGTTCAGACAGGCTGGACCATCCCACGTCCACCAGATCCTATCCCCAGTCTGAGCGTATGCTAGGTCAGGATTGAAACCAGTCTCTGTCAGCTCAACAAATAGTTCCTTCTGTTTGGGTTTGACGATGACAGTGCCAATGTATTCCGCCGCCTCTTGAAAGTTCTGGTCAGAAAAGTAGTACACGCCAGGTTTGAAGAACTCATATGACATGAGACCTTGTTTACTACAATAAAATTGGCATAGGTCAAATATGTGTTTTGTAAGTCTAAAAAGGATTCAATTCATCTACTAAGAACAATAATTTGATCAGTATATAGGGTAACGTCATGTAACTTCGGACATCAGGTAAATTCCGACATACATTTGCAAACAGTGGAAATCCAGATGAGACAGCTCCTTATGAGCTGTCTCATCAGGATTTTCACTGTTTGCTTAGTTAATTTGATGTTTTATTTCAATAATTAAAAATGAATCAAACATGGTCCCTGTCAAAATTTACCTGATGTCCGAAGTTACCTGATTCTATCCTAGTAAAAAAATCAATCAATTCGAACAACAAAAATGTTATTAAGGAAGGCCCTGCAAACTAACTACACTTAAGTATGAGGTTAACATGCACTTTTAGACATTTGTTGTGATATGAAAGGCAATTCAATTTTAATTTCAACAAACATTTCAGTGGAGTTGCCATATTTTGTAATGAGATTTTAATACCATAAGTTCATTAGTTTTCACCCTTTAACTCTTAACCTACTAATGTTGTCTGTTGATAACTTTTGCAAACAGTTTGGACCAAGATTATATGGGTGGAAGTTCAAAATTTCTAAAATCCCGAACTTAAAATTAAAATCTTAAAACTTGTAGTATGCCTACAAAACATAAATGATTTCAATTTCAAATGGTCAATTGTCTTTAGATATTCTGAATATAAATCAGAGAAGCTATTATAATCTGCATAATTCAGGATTTTGAGGTCGACTTTCTCTGGAAAGTCGGCCTCAAAATCCTGAATTCAGGAATAGTCCTGAAAACTTTCACCCATCAGATTAGGCCCGACATTTGATCTGGATCTAAACCTTTTGACACTCTGATGGTATTCTTGAAAAAAAATTTCGAAAAAGTTTTTAAAAAAAAAAACAGCAGACGACAAAAAAGCATGCAAAATTACCCAATATGCAAAGAGTTAAAACAACTGTCCATTCCTCCACCATATAGAAGATATTAATTTATGTGACATCCAACTATCTTTTTGGGTACAATAAGGCTGGTATTTAATATGAATTCTCAGTCTGCTCATGGTATATCAATACTTATTTGGTTTCTAAAGGAAGTAAGTCAATTTAACCATTTACTTCATAGAGACGCCTTTTGATGCCTTTGCCAATAGAGCAGACCCAGATCAGGCAGCTCTTGTAAGAGCTGCCTGATCAGGGTCTACTCTGTTTGCTTATGGAAATATGACTAGATATGATCCTTCACTAGTGGACCTGACAAGTAATTTCTTTGTTCTATGTACAAACGTGGAAGTTTATTTATATAATTATTCAGAGTGGGTGGAGCTTAGCATGAATATTCATGAAGGAAAGGGATTAAAATGTTCAGGTACACCATTAGAGTGTCAAACAGTTTGGGTCTGGATTAGGTCAGGTATTTTGTTGGGCCTGATGCAAATTTTGGATGGGGCTTAAAGGGTTAAATTTCTGGCCCCATAAAGCATGGTATAGAATATTTACCTTGGTGTTGTCCATCTAAATCCATCTTTCACAGGCTGAAAAGAAACAGAAAAAAACTTCAATGAAATTAACCATTATCCAGCAAATATTTTTCAATCCTGAAAATGTCATCTGCTTATTATGTCTTCTGCATTATATCCAAATTTACTCAAAATAAGTTTTACCATGTAAGCAAACACTATGAACACTAAAAAGTCTGCCACAAAGGAGGCAGTCTGATCTGGGTTACATATTGTGTGCCATATAGGCTACTAGAGTACATCAGCAGATGACCCTTACACAAATAATGGATTCTTTATCTTGCTCACCGCTGTCTTTTTATTTTAAAATAAGCTTCCAGAAGTCCCTGAATACGCTGAGATGCAATATGACATGATGACCTCACTTTGACTAAACCAGGGGTGTAAAATTATTTTTTACTCACTTGCCCTGCAGGACAAGTGGGTGGAAAAAGCTACTCCCCCTCATGGCATTATCGCTCACCCATACATGTACTTGAATCATATTGATAAACATTTACTCTTTTTCAGTTTAAATAGTGTTTTTTTTTTATCATAGTCTTTCTGCTTAGACTTCATTTTTTCTCTCTCTCATTATCTCCTCCCCCTATTTTCTTCCCTTAAAACGATCTAATGTCTCGCTGTGACATTTAATTTGGGCAGCAAATGTGGTACTATTTGACCGGTGTTGATGTAAACAAAAATGCGGTGTTCACTGTCTGAATTCGCCCGCCATTTTGAGGACCTTTGTGGTCAAACTCCCAATATAGAGGAGGCTCTGCAAATAAATTTTACTGAAAGGTAGATAACTGAAAGGCGGCCTCTGGAGAGTTAACTGCAACCAGTCTGAAAATGCACATGTGTAGTTGTAACTGTCAGATATAAACATCCGGTTTACGATGAAAAAGACCGACGATCTGGAGTGTTATTTTCATTTAGTCTTCGCTACAGAATAAAATGCATTTTACAAGTCAGAAAATGCACTCGACCGAAAGGGCGAGCTTGGCAAGTATTCTACTTGCCCAAACCAGAAGTTAACTCGCCAATGCAAGTGGGCGAGTGGAATTTTACACCCCTGTAAACATTGATGTCATTTGACAACCGTGTGCGTGAGTTCCAATACAACCAATGAACAGTCCTCACATGACAGCCTGGATAAAATATCATGGATAAGATAAGAATTTCTATCCCAGGGTAAAATCTCAGATGTACGTATCCGGTGTGCAAGAAATTGATGTCATACATATTAAGTATCCCAGCCATATCCAATGGTTTGTGGAAGACTTTATACTTACAACATATGGATCATCATCACCCTGATTTAAAGCTGGAGCCTCAATCTGGTAGATACTGTGATGTTTCTTACACTGCAAAAAACACAAGATACATTTTAAATGTTGCCCTGGAGGTGAGAAAACCTGAAAAGCTAGGTCTGTTAGCCACTCTACATAAATACAATGCTAATGCTCTTGCCATTTTCTGACTGGATAATGTAAAAAAATTCATAAAGGAAACATAGGGAACCTAGTCTGTGAACACTTCATATGAGCACCACATCAAACAAAGGCTCCAGAGAAGAAATATCAAAATTCCAAGTTGAAACTACTTATTGAAAGTGCATGCTGTTAACCCAATAATCAAATGGATCTGCAGTAAGACACGCATCTGCAGTCAGACATGTTACCGACTGCGCTACGCGGCCCCGTGTTGTGAATAGTGAGAAAAGCACTATTGCTATATGAACTGGCTCTAATATGGTTACCAGAAGAAGGTGAATTACTGTAAATTCGGAAATTTTCTCAAGAATTTTATTTTCGCAAATAGCGTTAAAAGACACATTTGCGACATAAAAAAATAGCGAACATGGCATGATTTACCTATATCAGTGAACGACAGAGTGATATTGCCAATTTGCGAGGGTTTGATTTAAATCAAACTCTCGCAAAAATTTCCGAATTTACAGTATATGAGGAAGTATATTGTACCTTTTGTTTGTCCCAGTTCCACCAGACTCTGTCTCCCTCCTCTATCAACAGTATCATTGGCTGATAGGATCTGTCTAAGATTTCTACTTTATATTCTCTCAATGAGATACTCTACCTTTTAGTTGTCCCAGTTCCACCAGACTCTGTCTTCCTCCTCTATCAACAGTATCATTGGCTGATATGATCTGTCTAAGATTTCTACTTTATATTCTCTCAATGAGATACTCTACCTTTTGTTTGTCCCAGTTCCACCAGACTCTGTCTCCCTCCTCTATCAACAGTATCATTGGCTGGTAGGATCTGTCTAAGATTTCTACTTTATATTCTCTCAATGAGATACTCTACCTTTTGTTTGTCCCAGTTCCACCAGACTCTGTCTCCCTCCTCTATCAACAGTATCATTGGCTGGTACGATCTGTCTAAGATTTCTACTTTATATTCTCTCAATGAGATACTCTACCTTTTGTTTGTCCCAGTTCCACCAGACTCTGTCTCCCTCCTTTATCAACAGTATCATTGGCTGATAGGATCTGTCTAAGATTTCTACTTTATATTCTCTCAATGAGATACTCTACCTTTTGTTTGTCCCAGTTCCACCAGACTCTGTCTCCCTCCTCTATCAATAGTATCATTGGCCTGATATGATCTGTCTAAGATTTCTACTTTATATTCTCTCAATGAGATAATCTACCTTTTGTTTGTCCCAGTTCCACCAGACTCTGTCTCCCTCCTCTATCAACAGTATCATTGGCTGGTAGGATCTGTCTAAGATTTCTACTTTATATTCTCTCAATGAGATACTCTACCTTTTGTTTGTCCCAGTTCCACCAGACTCTGTCTCCCTCCTCTATCAACAGTATCATTGGCTGGTACGATCTGTCTAAGATTTCTACTTTATATTCTCTCAATGAGATACTCTACCTTTTGTTTGTCCCAGTTCCACCAGACTCTGTCTCCCTCCTTTATCAACAGTATCATTGGCTGATAGGATCTGTCTAAGATTTCTACTTTATATTCTCTCAATGAGATACTCTACCTTTTGTTTGTCCCAGTTCCACCAGACTCTGTCTCCCTCCTCTATCAACAGTATCATTGGCTGGTATGACCTGTCTAAGATTTCTACTTTATATTCTCTCAATGAGATACTCTACCTTTTGTTTGTCCCAGTTCCACCAGACTCTGTCTCCCTCCTCTATCAACAGTATCATTGGCTGATATGATCTGTCTAAGATTTCTACTTTATATTCTCTCTGTGTTTCTCGGACTTGTACAGCACAGAAATGTCTGCGACCAAGTTCTGAACCTTCTGTCATGAAGAAGTATAGGCCTGGTCGACTGAAAGAATTGACAAGATAGAATGTTATTTTCTTCCAATATCTAAACAATACAAGATGAGGGCCCTTGGGCCCTGAGTTGTTCACTTGAGAAATAGAGAATACTAAGTGAGTGTCTTCATTAAATTTTGATATTGAGTTTACCAGGCTCAGCTTCAAGGACTCATGTTGAATCACCAGGCTCTGCTGAGTAATTCAACATGCATTCTCGAAGCAGTGCCTGGTAAAATTGATATCAAAAGAGGCATACCTGCTATTCCATTTATCAGTTTACCGATTTATTCACTCTTCAAACTGGAGAATGTTACCTAATTATCAATTTTTACGTCAATTCAAAATCATGGAAGGCATTCATAAAGTACAATGAAATTTTAACCTAATAAAGACACTGCAGCGAGACATACAATGTTTATCAGGTCAAGGAGCAACAATGTACATGTAGTTAATAATTGGGCAGCGATGCGAGAAAACCTGTCTTCCGAGTTTCCGAGAAAGTAAGACTCAAACCAGCCTACTCAGCTACAGAGACTTGCTAGAATTTTGAAAATTCACTCGTAGCAAGTCTAAATATGGTATCTTCCAATAAGCGAATAACAAAGGCGCTGATCAGACTGTGCCGATGCGCAGGCTGGCCTGCGCCTTTCTTGTTTGCAAACACCCCATGACAGGTTTTCTCGCGTTGAGGCCCATATAAGAGGTAACTGATAATAACTGTTTATAAGGTCAGGGGAAAGCACTATCCTTCTCAACATCCAGCTATGAATTTTGATGGATCAGTTGTTTCATTACGACTTTCCATAATGTTTATCACCATCCACATTTTAATGCACTAGGTATCATTCTTACATGTATTTGTGAATAAACCATGGGCAAACACCACATGTCAGACAATCATGAATGTGAGGTAATATTAAAACTTGAGTAGTCTCAAACTCAAAATAAAGAGCAATGATGTCCGCAAGCAGCCAATCATTGCACTTTATTTTTAGTTTGAGAATGAAATTAAGTTTTATAACCTCCAGGCCAGGTCAAATAGACAGGTTTTCTTGCGATGAAGCCAAGATATTGCAGGATTATACTGGAATAATTGTTTATATTATCTAATCAGATAAGGGCAAAAGCATTAGAACTGTATTTATATTGAGTGGCTAACAAGACCAAGCTTTATGAAAAATTGCATAAAAATATTTTCAACTTACGGGAACTGGTGTCTGTAACTTCCAGAGACTGTTTTGATGTTCCTGTGAAAATGAAAACAAAGTTTCAACCTAAAAACTTAATGAATCTTTTCTAGATTGTTGGAATCTTCCATCAAGCTATATAAATATTAACTGAGCTTCAACATGAGATTTCCAACAATGTGGTATGTGCAACCAGCAAGGCCTCAGATCAGCCTGCGCATATGCGCAGTCTGATCAGAGCCTTTGCTAGTCGCTTGAATATTCTATGAGTGTTAAACTACTGACTGAACATCATTTGGAGTTTCTAAGCTTAAAAGGAGGCTGTACAGGCTCGTCTGAGTTCACACTTGTCAAAATGCCACATTGTTGGAAATCACATGTCACAGCTTAATTTAAGAAGGTCTGTTATATATTTTAAGGTCATTGTTTATAATTTCCAGGCTATATTGTATTCATCTCCTTAAAGTTAATTTTATAGTACAGACTGATCAGATACCACATTCTTCAGAAAAATGTCTGGGCCACAGTGTTTTTTTTATGTACAATGGGCTAAACATAAGCAAAAGCAATTAAAATATGTCTTTTCTGAAGGAATGGGCACTATTTTTTCTTCAATTTTAGCAAACCTTAAAAATATCAAGCCTTTGAAAGAGCAGATTTAACAAAATGAATTTGTCAAATTTTTATCCCTCGACAATTTACTGTCTACATGCGAAGTTCAATAAAAATATACTTAACTGCACAATTTCAATATTTGACCTTTTAATCCAACCCCAGAGGCCAGGGTGTGTGTAAGGTCAAACGTTTTGCTGGGATGTTGTTCTACGCTTCATTCTCTTTGATATGCAACATGACCATTTTCAGAATAAAATTTGACCCCACCCCAACCGAGGGTGGGTGTAAGGGCAGAATATATGTTTGTATCATTCCCTTAAATTTGATATGCAACATGGAAAAAATAGTTTTGACCTCTTGACCCCATCCCTGGGGTCAAGGGGGTTGGAGATGTGTGTAGGGGCAAAATATTTGCTTGCATGTTGTTGTATGCTTCATTCCCTTCAATTTGATATGCAACAGTTGAATTTTGGCATTGGCCCTACCCTGCAAAGTTCACCCAGGGGATTCAACCAAGACAGTCAAACTAAACTAACAGAAGTGCAGTCTGACCAGCACCTTCGTTGTTTGAACCTGGCATAAACAGGCTTTCTCATAATGTTGCTCAAATACCTTACCCTGCATTATCAGGATCTCTCTTGAAGCATGCTCGGTTGATTTCATATTTCACTTCCTGTACAGAATGTGGACTACTACACTGTTTCCATTGCCACTTGATACTGTGTCCCTGGTCAATGAATATTACATCAGGCTGGAAACCAGTATCTGTGACCTCGGCAATGATGTCTACTCTGCGACGTACAGTGATGAGAAGAGGTGTGCATCTTACTCCAGACCTGGAATAAATAAGTAAAAATTTGATGCCAGGTTTCTCAGTTGTGCTAAAATCAAGTCAGTATCTGAAATAGCTATACCATGCTTGTCAACCTGTATGGGAGATAATCCTCTCGCTAAAGCTTGTGGATTATATCTGCGGGTACAGGCAGAGAAACATGGTATAACTATAGCATAAGAGCCATGACATGAGATTTTACAACAATGCTGTATGTGCGATCAGCAAAGCCTCTGATCAGCCTGCACATATGCACAGTCTGATCAGAACCTTTGCTAGTTGCTTGAGTATTATATGACTGCTAAGCTACTGACTAAACAGTATTTGGAGTTTCTAACCCTAAAAGGGGCCAGCACACGCTTGTCTGAGTCTACACTTATCAAAATGTCACATTGTTGGAAACCACATGTCATGGCTCATTAGTTGAATTTTACATTGTATATTCAAATCTGTATCTCAAATAACCCGTCTTATAACAGGGCTAAAATATGGAGGTATAAACCAACCTTTCATGTAGTCATTTTGTTGACCCAGTGATACTTTTGCTATTCAATCTAAAATTGATTAATATTTCATCTATAGTGAGGTGCTAATGTTTCAATAGATGTAGTAGATAAACATAATTTGTTTACAACAAAACAACTGTAGCTTGTTACATAATTCAAAAATACAAAACAGAATGATATCTGTATATACATCTGTAAACAGTCCTCTATAACCTTTTATATATTTTACCGTTAACTCTTTGCATGCTGAGTAATTTTTCATGCTTTTGTTGTATTCCACTGACTTTTTTCAAAATTAACTTTTTAACACATTTGTTTCAGGAACACTATCAAAGTGTCAAACAACTGGGATCTGGATCAGTACCTACATTGTGTCAGTCCTGATCTGGGTCCAAACTGTTTGCAAAGGTTATCAGTAGACAACAAAAGTTGCAGCTAGTGGGGAAGGAGTTAATACATATGTGTCTGAAATCATTATATTAGAATTATGCCCCTGGAACATATGCAATTCACAGTACAGCTATATTGAACTATTATTAATTTAAGAATTGAAAGTTATTTTTCTACAAAATAATTTGCGACATGTTCCACATATGCTGAGACACCGTCAAATAAAGGATCATAACTTTGTTAACTAAACTGTGATTCCATCCTTATTTGTACAAACTGTGTCCTATATGTATTTGAACATATCATACAAATTTGATAGAATTCCTGATACACAGTCTTGTTTTATAACAAAAGTCTACGATTTACTGGGACAACCCTTGTATATAATATGCCCAACATTTAAGTTTGTTGCAAGCACTCAAGAACGGCTGTTGTCAGTTACAAATGAAAGTATATGTGTACGAAGTACTGGTTAAGCGCTTAGTCTACACACACCAAAACAATATGTCCCCTACCATCGATACCAGGGCTTACATGGCATACATATAACACTTACAAGGCAAACTTGTATTCTCCTTCAAGATTAAACTGTTGCTCATACTGTCCATTAGTGTTGTTATAGTTACCAGAGAATCCACCAATCACAGGCCGGAGTTTTTCTCCATCATGAATGACCTGAAATATCAGCAACCAATCATAACCCCATTTGAGCCTCAACATGAAATTTCCAGCAACCAGCAAAGGCTCAGACCAGCCTGCGCATATGCGCAGTCTGGTCAGAGCCAATTGCTAGTCACTTGAATATTCTATGACTGTTAAGCTACTGACTGAACATAATTTGGAGTTTCTAAGCTTAAAAGGAGGCTGCACATGCTTGTCTGAGTCTACACTTGTCAAAATGCCACATTGTTTGAAATCACATGTCGTGGCTCATTTATAGTCAATTAATGCAGAATGACCAGCAGAGACATTGTTCGCTGCTTTAAAAGTACAACAACAGACCTTTTAAAACTGTCATGAGAAAATTTGCCTTCAGGGTTTGCAACCAGATATGTAACTTGGTAAGACTCAATCCAGTCTGCTAAGCTACAGAGACTAGCTTAAATATTGAAACTTTGTTATTTTCCAGAGTGAATTGAAAAAAGGTGATGATCAGACTGCACAGATGTACAGGCTGGTCTGCACCATTGTTGTTTTCATGCAACAAAATCATGTTTTCCAGTCATGAGGCCCAAGCTATCAATACTTAGGCTAGTCTCTGTAACTAAGCAGGTTGGTTTGAATAATTCCTGGTCACAATTCTTAAAGATCGGTTTTCTTGTGACAGACTCCTATTATTTTTGTGAGCACCAATCAGCCCAGCCGGGTAATTTTTCATGATTTTGTTGTCGTCTGCTGACTTTTTTCAAAATTAACTTTTTCAAAAAAATCTTTCAGGAACACTTTCAGACTATCAGAGTGTCAAACAATTTGGATCCAAATCAGGAACAACATTCTGTCGGTCCTGATCGTTTGCAAAGGTTATCAGTAGACGACAAGTCGCCGCTAGCAAGGAAAGAGCTATTGACCTTTAATGGTGTACAGGGACAAGAACTACCCTAAGTTAAGAAAAAGCAAAAAAGATTAGGACAGGGTTTAAACTGATTACCCGTGCACTGACTCAATGATTGATTTGCATGTCGACACCCAATATGAACCAACAAACAGATGTAATTACGCTATTGCACAGGTAACAATCACTAACATGAAAAGATATTGTAATTATACAGCATTCCGTCTGAAATTGCCAGTGTTTCATCACCTGAGGACAGTAGCTGTGAATATTTCATGCCAACTCTGTTGCTCAGATAAGTTGAATATTCCGCAAAAAAACCCAATTCTTCTCACAAACACATAAAATGGCATTGCATTAAAATCATCCCACAGGGATGATTTTAATGCGATGCCATGATATGTGAACTTTAGCTGAAATGAAAAAAGATCAATATTTTTGTCCGAAATTGACGGAATTGTCTGGAGCTCTGGTATTGACTATTAAAAGTTGTTTAGACATGCCATAGTGATATACTAGCCAACAGCTATATGTTCAAACATTGGGTTATATTGATAGGGTATTATTTCTTGATACTAAAGTTAAACATTAAGGGGAATGGGTACAGTTTCTCGTGACAATATCTACATGGGTGGGTGATCTGGCCTCAACTCTCAGGTGACTTGGAATGTGGTTGTGGGGCATGCTACTCACAAAGAATGCATGACTCCACACAGAGAGAGGCTGCACATTGTCAGGTCAAGGTGAAGGTCATATTTCTTGATACAAAAGTTAAATATGAAGGGGAATTGGTACAGTTTCTCAAGACAATACATGGTTGGGTGATCGATCTGGCCTGGGCTCTCAGGTGACTTGGAATGTGATTGTGTGGCATGCTACTCTCAAAGCATAGAAAGATGTAACACAGATCAAGGCAAAGGTGAAGGTCATATTTCTTGACGAAAAAGATAAATATTAATGGAAATGGTTTAATTTCTCCAAAAAAAAAGCTATGCAGACTGCCATGTAAATCAATGTTAAAGGTCAAGGTCACTAACATGCCTTGACAATCAAAAAAAAACACTGTAAAGTTAAATAGCTCCAAGTAATAAGTTGATTTATAGGGTGAACAGCGTGAAACTTGCATAGAGAAACTATCTTTTTCAGAAAGAATGAACCTATATAATTTGAAAACAGAGCCTTGGTTTAACTGAGTCTGAGCCAGTGCAACAAAAAATCATCCCCTCTGTTTAACCTTTTGTATACTGGAAACCTTGAAAAACAGAGGAGACCCAGCTGAAATTCCACATAATTAATGGATCGCTTTGATATCCTTTTCCCCCAATTTTTAATACATCAAGCTAATATTCAATAAACCCTTACATGTAGCTCTGAGACACCGAGGTGGTGCTTTGATACAAACTGTCACAATGACAATACACAACAAGATGTATCCCAACAATGTCAATAGCATTCAAGAATGCTTAAAATTTGCCAGCACATTGAAACAAAAGTAACCTCCCTTGAAGAGTCTAGACTGGTATCCTTACCTGAACAACATCCATGCGCTCCTCCTGCCAGACAAAGATCACAGACTGTCCTTCCATCACCGTTACCTCGGGGACAGAGAAACCATTCCGCGTTACGGCAATGACCACTTCCTCTTGGCCTTCTGAAAACAGGAGAAATGTCAATTGGGCGACAAATGGCAATCAAACACTCTGTTTCTAACTATTTTGATCTACGTTAGTCGGTAGTATTAATGTTTTTGATTGCCGCCTATCTGGTATTAATTATGTACCGAAACTTAGGCTTAACGATGCTTATGATGAAGGTAAAAGATCTAATGGAATTGTCCTCATCTGACAGTGATGATGCTTTACATCCCAGTCATCAGTTTTTCAGTCATATCGGGACATTTTCCAGTCTACAGTCTTCCTGGGTTGAACCAGTATTAAGTAGAAGGAAGGTAAAGCCTCTTGTTCAAGGACAAAACACAATGCCTCTGGTGAGTCTCGAACCAGCAACCCTTCGATCCTAAGTCTAACACTCTACCACTGAATTCTGAATCTAAGGATATAAATAATAACATATCCTCTGCATGTACTTTTTATTAGTTTTAAAGTACTAAATAACATTTATACATTTATTTCCAACTCTGAACAATTCATATTTAACTAGATTGTTTTCAGAAAAAACAGATGTCTTCCCCCACCACTAATACACAAATTTGACCTATTTCCCTCTGCTGTGACCTTGAAAATTAGGCTAAGGTCGCCAAAACCTAATCAAGTCCTCATCATGCCCAAATGGTATAGCCATACAAATTTAGTTCCAATCTGACCACTAGTTCATGAGATATCTTGCACAGAAGAAAGTGTCATGCCAACACAACCGCCAACACTGACAGGATCTGCACCAAACCTGCCCTTCTTAATATGAGCCGCAACATGTGATTTCCAACAATGTGGCATTTTGACAAGTGTAGACTCAGACGAGCCTGTGCAGCCCCCTTTTAAGCTTAGAAACTCCAAATGCTTATCAGTCAGTAGCTTAGCAGTCATAGAATATTCAAGGCTCTGATCAGACTTCACATAATGCGCTGGCTGATCTGAGGCTTTGCTTTTTGCACATACCACAAAGTTGGAAATCTCATGTTGCCGCTCAATTACATGTATAAGACTTTTTAAAATTTTATTTCTCTATAAAGTCAAAATGCCATGACTTTTAGCACTGGGTACCTTACGTTTTGATAGTTTATCTACCTGAGAATGGATTTTGGTAAATGTCATTCTTCACTTTATACTTTAATTGCCCCATTTATTAGCATCTTACACTCAAAAGAAGTCAATGTTTACCACCTCATCACTATTAAGTACAGCATAATAGCTTGATAAGGGTACTTCATAATTTAATGTAATACTTAGGGAGAAGTTTATGAACAAGTTGTCCAGGCTACCTGTTGGATACAAAGTAATATTCCACATTATGAATGGAAAACTGGACAAGCAGATACGTCTTTGGTGCTTGTGATCCTGGCAACAGACTTCTGCGGAGTCCTGCAAGAGCTTTACTGGGTCGGACTTGATTCAGCCTCAAGAATCTTTGGAAGGTGAGAATTTTAAATCAAGTTGAGCAGAAGATCGTTCAGAAGGCTCTTCCAAACCTGCTTTTGAAAGGGGGGGTTGTTGATTGGGAGGATCACATGATATTTGTGGCGTGAAAACTTATCTGCACACCTTGATTTAAAATTCTCTACTTCCGAAGATTCTGGAGGCTAAATCAAGTCAGATCTAGGAATTATAACCAACAAATATTTTCATTTATATACCTTAATTCTAAATGACACAATGCTAAAGAGAAATATTAATAGCCAACAGAGGTCATAAAGGCAGATTTAATATAAAAGTGTCAGAGGTCATTATTGCAAGTCAAAAAGCATCAAATTGCAAACTGAGCTTACAGCGTCTAACGGCGCTAACTTTGTGACACTTTTGTCCACCATTTTGTTGGCTCCATATGGAGCTCCACAATCACTTGATTGTCAAGGCTGCCTTCCGTACATTGGAAAGATCCCGAAGATGGCAAATCAAGCACAACCTACATTGTAGCTTGCACACACAGCATAAGGTAGCAGAAAAATGTTCAGTACATGTATAAACATGACTTAAGACATGTGTGGTAAGTATCATATGAGTTCCCTTGTGATTAGAGTAGTTACTGAGTTGGTCAGGTTGTTACTGTATTCACATGATTGGTCCAATACAGGATTTAATTTCATATTTCTAAAGGTAACTGTATCTGTACCTCGTTGCATACATATGAATTTCTGGTGTAAGTACAGTGCAATCTATGTTTGGGGCCCATAGGAATGGACCATGTTAGTCAATTGTGTTAAAAAGGGACAATTTTACCGAAGAATTATAGGAAAATGACCATTTCATGGTCATATGACCATGAAATGGTCATTTTCCTAAAATTCCTTTGTAAAATTCCATGGCTAATAAAATTGGAAGCCACAACATGACAGTGTTAAATCCAAATTTGAGCCACGACATGAGATGTCCAACAATGTGGTATGTGCAACCAGCAAAGCCTCAGACCAGCCTGCACATACGTGCAGTCTGATAAGATCCTTTGCTAGTTGCTTGAATAATCTATGAGTATTAAGCTACTGACTGAACATCATTTGGAGTTACTAAGCTTAAAAGGAGGCTGCACTTGTCAAAATGCCACATTATTGGAAATCACATGTTGCAGCTCATTTGTGATATAATGAGGTGTGTTGTTATAATGAGGTGCATTGTTATAATGAGGTCTGTTATAAGATAAACGGATTGCACTATAATAACATTTTGATTGCTTACCAGCATTCCTTGACATGCTCATTCTTGAGGCTTTTCTTGCTTGTCCTACTGACTTTCTCTCAGATCGTGGTCTCGGGGAGGTAGGACCAGAGGCTGAGCCAGACTGGGACTGTGACACATAGCGTTCATCCACCTCTATCTCCTCCCCGTCTTTGGATGCTCCAGCACCCATACTGTCTGTTCTGTCACTGTATTCTGAAAAAGATATGAGACTTTAACATGTGTGTGAGGGGAGAATAGAATCTGTCTCTTGAATCACAGCTTGGCATCACAAGCCCTGCCAATGTTGGAATATTTAACACTAAAAGAAACTATTATAGGTGTTAGGAGCTGGTTGAAAAATCCATCCCGAAAAAAATCTGGCCCTCAGAATCACTGTTTCTCATCACTCGGCTTGCTGGGTGATGACAAACAGTGATCCTGAGGGATGGATTTTCTATCTGCCCCCACACTCACAGTAGAGTCTTTCTTGTATACCCTTCTATTCTAGTAATTTTATTCAAGAATAACCTCCCAGTGGCTCCTGAATATATACTGAAGCCCAATACATAGAGAATACTAGGTGAGTGTCTTTTGATATCAAATTTACCTGGCAAGGCTTTGAGAACGCTTGTTGACATCACGAGTCTTGCCGAGCGATTCAACATGCGTTCTCAAAGCCGAGCCTGATAAACTTGATATCAAAAGATGTGAACCTGGTATTCTATTTATCAGTTTACCCATTGTTGAACACTCTTCAAACTAGCACTTATGACGTAATTTTTTATTTTTTTGTTGATTCAGCATCATTAGCGACGTCATTCAAAAAGTGCAACGTCATCATGACCTGATAAAGGTAACATGCCGTGAGATAGGAAAGGTTTATTCGGTTATGTTGAAATAATTCAGTTAATATTAGGGGTGACTGATAATACTATGTACATGGTGACATCACTTTTGACATCACCAGAACCATATGTGACATCAGAGGTAAAATAACAGATTCTATCATAGTACTGTAGACTTCACTTAATATACAAATGCTTAATATACAAATGTAACAAAATTTCCCAAATTTTAATTACCTAGCTGAAACCAAAAAAACTTAATAAGGGTAGACCTAGAACAAACTGGAAACAATTGTAACCTTTTCCACGACAGTTTACATAACTCAGTCTATATGAATACTTAAAGAGCAAAACCGTTAACTCTTTTCTTTATAGTTAACCATTTATGCATGGTATTAAGGGTAGATTATAGCAATTTGCATAAACTTGTGAATGACTTCTTTGTCCTAAACACATCTTCAGTTGACAGAGTACCTTGACACTGCCAACTTGGCTTATGTTCAACAGAATTAATCTTTTAGCGTATATCACGTAACTACCTGCTTGTTTAAAATTTTGAAGGTATTTAGAATTTGACTTGGGCAGTAACTCTGGCATCATTTAAGCCAGATCATGACAAAAACAACAAAATAACATGTGCATCCAGCGATGCCTTGGATCAGCCTGACTGTGTGCATTGAGAAACCATGAGACCTATAGTATGCTCTCCCTTGGGTGCAGTGAAGAATCTTATCAGACTGGATTGATGTTTGGGTTATCAAAGTGCACATCAGCATGTGCATGTAATTTGATCAGCACGATCATTTATCACTGCTTAGACAGTACAATAGCCCTGCCCTACAAGATTGCAGCTAGTCTCTCTAGCTAAGTGATACATGGTCACAGATTCTGGAGACATGGTTATATTGTACAAGTGGTTTCACTTGGTCTGTTTTGTATGGATAGCATATACTGGTACAGTATAATGTTCTTACGTTATCCACAATCAAACCATAGGAACCAATTTACTCAAATAGGAAATTGAACAAATAAGATATGAGTACTTTACAAACTGTTTTTAGGAAATCTAAACTAGATATCTCTCTTATCTACCGCTACAATGGCAATAGATTTATTGGAAACACAACCTCCAGTAAGGTATTTAACAAAGTCAACAGGTGAAAACAGATATATTGGCGATAACATCTTTAGTTACATGGCAACAACAATATGAACCATTCCATAAAAAATACACCAGTCATGTTACGTCTCGTCTGACAAATTATAGAATCAAACCTGAGACCCTATTTACTTGCACAGGGACAAGTAAATCGTCATTTATAGAACAAACAAGACGAATATGATAAATGTTGTTTTAAATTGCCATCAATGTACTTGTCCAAAGAATATTTTACTTATTCCAAAAAACAATACACAAAAAACTTCACTTAGGCTAAAATGATCAACAAGTGTTTCTCAGGCCACTTTTTTGAAAAACAGATGAGGCAGGCAGGTTTTTATTTTTATTTCCCAAAAAGACAGATGAGGCCACTTTTTTTTATTTTATAAAAAAACTAATGAGGCACCTTTTTTTGTTCATTTTTAGTATACAAATGTTGATACTTTGATTTTGACAAATGAATAAAATAAATGAGGCCACTTTTTTTTCATTCAAGTCTGAAAAAAACAGATGAGGGGCATTTGAAACAGATGAGGGAGGGCCTCAGAGAAACAAATTTGATACCAGATAATATACTTCATTTGAAAACAAATGTAGATGAAGATCAGCTGACTTCTGAAGAAGGATCTAAACTGTTTTCCGTACAACATACAAGTTCATGATAATTAATCAGACCATGAAACATCAGACAAACAAATCAAATTATTTAGCATGTTCAAAGATAAAGCAATACCAGTATGAAAAATATAAATGTGATTACTACCTTTCAATGTCTGAACAGAATTGCATATAAACGTTCTTTAGAAATTACTAATTAAGTGTCCTGAATGAAATGGAACCAGGTTGGACATTTTCATCGAGCATGGAATTAATTTCCACACCCCTGTTAGGTTTTCAGGACAGGGTATTTATCATCCAGCTACGCCACAGCAGCTTACTCAAAAAATCTGATCTGACTTAAAACAGTTGATGACATAATAAATAAAGTGAGAATAGTATGAATGGTTCTTTGGGGAAAAAAACTCCAGCTTCAAGAGTGAGCCTTTGAAAGACGGATCCAAAAGGGCCCAGGTCCAAAGTTGTTCTTTTTAGTCATCAACTTATTTTACAGAGAGGAGAGGGGTCCGTACCAGTATTCCTTATAAAACCTATACCCACCAAACAAAGTGGGTCACCATATGCCCGTCAGTGAAATGCCATTTAAATGAATGCTGAACACAGAATGTTGGCTGGGTAGATTTGAGATTTTCCAGGGGGTTCCATACCAGAATTCCTAAGGAAACCTACAGCTTCATGATTTTCCAGGGAGGGTACAGACCCCCAGTCCCCCCCCCCCCCCCCACCCCCCAACCTTCTCTGTATCCGTGCATGCCTTTGAACTTGCCAAAAGGTTGAAATGACAGAAGGTGATCAATGAAAAAAAAATGTCAAAGTACGAGTAAGTTACCATTTAACATATCTCTGCTTAGAACAACTGAAAATGAATAGGTGAACATGTTAATTTTGTAATTGGAACTTGTCTATCAGAATAATTAGCATTTTTATGTGACTATCTTTTTTTTACAATATTGTTAAACCCTTGCCATGCAACTGGTAAATTTTTCAGAGGATAAGTTGGGCATGAATTTCTACCAAATAAGCATGAAATTTTGCACTCTAAACCATTTTTGAATGCAGGGATGTTGAATTTTCCGTTATTATTTTTGGCGACTCCCTTTTTCAGATGTTAATAGACCACACCCTTTGTTGTTATGTCTATAGCAGTGTGATAAAAAGTGTCACAGTCCATCAATATAGCATTTTTTTATCCGGGATATGATAATTCTTTGAAAAGATTTGTACTATATGTCAAATCCTTTTTCAAATCATTCAAAGAAATCATTGTTAGACAATACTCCCACTCAACAATGTCCCATTCCAATATTTCACTCAACAATCTGACAAAGTAACTCTTAGGCCCCGTTCACATGCACACATTTACTTACGTAAGTAAAGTTACTTACGTAAGCAACTTTACTTACGGTGTCATGTGAACGCACTTGCTTATGTAAGTATGAATACTCCTGGAGTAAACTGAGGTAGGTAAAAGTATATTTGCACCACCTCTAGAGGTCATGCAAAAGTATATTTGCTTATAAGTAATTATGCTCCATTAGTAAACGATGTCATGTGAACGGACCTCAAATTAACATGCGTAAGCAAATTGATAGAACCAGGGATGGAGTACTCATACTCGTACTTGTACTCGTACTTACTCGAGTACCTTTTTTTCAGTACTTAGCTGTACTCTGTACTTAGCGAAATTCATGAGTACATGTACTCGTACTTACTTAAGTACTGTTACAAAAATACTGTACTCATGAGTACATTACAAGTACCACTGAGTACTTTTTTAAAATTTAATCAGATAGGGAAAAAAAGTTAATTGTTTTCCCGGCCCTCCCTCATCTGTTTGAAATGCCTTTCATCTGTCTTTTTTCAGACTTTAAAAAAGTGGCCTCATATGTGTTATGAAAAATAAAAAATATAAATAAAAAACCTGCCAGTGCCTACCTCCTTTGTTTTTCATAAAAGTGGCTTGTTTATTTTTTTTAGCCATATCCCTATATTTAGAAAGAGTGTGTTTTACCTATCAAGCTTTTTAGGTAAGTGTGGCTGCATTGACTTCTTTCTCAACAATGGACTTGATGAAAAGCCTAATGATGCATATAATTGGCCAGGAGCAACACTATTTTGGATTAATACAATGTACTTTAATTAGTATATTGTTGTATTTGTCACACTTGCTGCAAAATAAGACACTGTGTTTACCTCAAATATTGGGACAGATATATACCTGAGCAAACAGTGCACACCCAGATCAGGAGCTGCAATCTGATAATGGTATACACTGTTTGAGATTTGATCTGCATTCTGACATGTACATGTATACATTGATGAAACATGCTGATCACTTTTTCAGACAATTATGTCAATAATTTTTGGTGTCCAAATATTTATGAATAAAAATATCAAGAATAATATAATCCTTAAAACAGAACAGAAAAGTTCTCAAGCTCATCACATAAAGCGTCAAAATCAAAATCTATAAGAAAAGCACTGTAGATTCAGATGAGGCGGCTCGGATCTGCAGAGTTTGCAGAATCAGCTATTGTTTTATTTAGGGCTTAAATGCTTAATAACTTATATCAGGTTTTATCTATTGAATCTTAGATGTCACTACTACGTACAAGTGCGGATCCAGAGGGGGGGACAGGGGGTCCGGACCCACCCTGGAAAATCACAAGTTATATGGGTTTCTATAGGGAATAAGCAATTGGACCCCTTCCTGGAAAAAGTTGGACCCCCTCTGGAACCTTGAAAAATCATAGATTTCTTTGAAATTGACCATTTGACTTCTGTAAAATAAACTGAGGACTAAAAAAACAAACAAAAAAAAAACGTTGTCATAGCTTTTTTTGTCAGACTGACCTGGATAAATATCTGCAGCCTGCTTAGTTATTTAATTTGGCTTTTGTCTTAAATTTTCATTGCATACTTTATAGTACTCATAGTACTCAGATGTACTCATGAGTACTTTTCTAAAGTACTCAGTACTTACTTGAGTACATTTACAAAATGTGTACTCAGTACTTACTCGAGTACTTTCAAAACAGTCAGTACTCAGTACTTACTTGAGTACTTTTTCTTAGTACTCGCTTCATCCCTGGATAGAACAAAGAAAAATAGACAAAACAAGGCTCTTAATGAAGGCGAAAGTATTGCAGAATGCTCCCCTTGGATGATACCGCAAAACTTTTGACCAGCATTAAGTGACATGTTGCAAATCATCATCTGCAGAGAATTTCACATATTTGTCCAAAATATTCTCAGCCATTGCTGTGCAGACATCATGGATGCATTTATGTACTGTTGATTTTCCAACACCAAACAGATTGGCAATAGTAAGGTATTCCGCGGAAGAGGCCATCCAGTACACAGCAATGGCAACTCTGTGATCCAGTTGAAGTGGCTCCCGTACGGATCTAGCCTGGTCAGGAAAACTAGGATGCAAATCATCACACAAAATCTCGAAAGTGGCTTTTGTCATTCGAAAATTTTCCATCCATTGGTCATCACTAAATGTCCCTTTCACTATGTCGGTCCACCACTCTCGAGATCGCTGTTTCTCCCAAATAGTTTTCTCATGAGAGAGCCCAAGGGCCAAGCCAGTACATAAATAATATGGCAGCTGTCGCCTCTGTTTTTCAACTAACAGTCTGTACATGGCTGCTGTCAAAATACAACTGATCTAGAGTAACTTTTAAGATACTTATGTGGACACTATTAGCATGTGAACGCAGATTAAATATACTTTTACTTATGTGTGTATATTTGCTCCATATAGCAAAATACTTACAGGTGTAAATTTTGTGCATGTGAACGGGGCCTAAGGCCCCGTTCACATGCACACATTTACTTACGTAAGTAAAGTTACTTACGTAGGTAAATTTACTTACGGTGCATGTGAACGCACTTACTTACGTGAGTATAAATACTCCTGGAGTAAACTGGGGTAGGTAAAAGTATATTTGCACCACCTCTGGAGGTCATGCAAAAGTATATTTACTTATAAGTAATTATACTCCATGACCAAAGTATGTCATGTGAACAGACCTCAGATTTACATATATGTAAGCAAATTAATGTTTCTTGAATATTTCGGCGCCCCTGTAATATGGTCTTGAACTATTCTAGAATAGCTCTAGAATTTTATAGAACATCGCTCAAGAGCTACTGTGAAACTGCTCTAGATATGTTCTTGAACGTTTATGGGACGGTTGTAGAACCTTATATGGAACAATATTTCGTTCTACAATTGTTCTAGTGAAGGTCTTAAAGATTTGTTCTAGAAAAAATCTAGAACTAGAAAAGTTCTAGAACATACCTTTAGAACTCTTCTGGAACAGTTCCAGAAAAAAACTAAAGAATTGTCCTAAAATAGTTCTGGAACAAACCTTAAGAACTTTCTGGAACTATTGTAGAATAACTCTTATAAAAATGTCCCATATAACGTTCTATAAATGTTCCTACATTATTCTAGAAAATTTTATAATATTTTAGAATATTTCCAGAAATGTTGAAATGGTTTGTAAGAGCTATTATAGAACTGACCTTCAAATTTTTCTAGAACAATGGTAGAACAGCTCTCCAAAATATGTCCCATATAATGCTCTATAAATGTCCCTGAATTATACTAGAATATTTTATAACAGTTTCTGAACCATTGCTGAAATGTTCTAGTGGTTTGTTCTACAACATTTCTAAAACAATAGACTTTTCTGGAACAATTGTAGAACACCTCTCATACCACACATTTTCCCTAGCCCCAGCGATCGCACAGGAAGTACAATTCTATGATATGTCACCTTTATATATCTGAAATACTGTTGACATGGCATTAAACCCAAAAAAGTAATTCCAAAATGTCTCTCATGTTCATGCTGGTGACATATAAACTGAAGAGTGAAGAAGCATTACTATCGAAGAAACCAAACAGAGACCCTAGTTGGTCTAAATGCTGTCAGTTATTGCCACCAAGTTACCACACCGATTTCAAATTGTCTTACATTTGCTCGAAAAAAAAACAACAAAAAACAAACCGGCAACTCTTTAAACCTTAGAAACTGTGCTTTAAGTCTACTCATTGTCTTGTGCAATAATACTATCGTATTTGCCATATAGTAATGCCGTATAAATGTTTTTGAAGAGTCTTCATAATCCATCCAATTCTGGTAGCCATGTTTTCCGATCATCCATCTGGTTATGGAATGCTTGTTCTTGATATGTTCTAAACAAATTCCAGAATTACTTTTGAACATTTGCAGAACTTACTAAAGTATTTTATAAGTTCTAGAACATAATTTGAAGAGTAAATATAAATTTATTTGCCCTTGACAAACTCCAAAATATTCTTGAAAATTTTACGCCAATTCGTAGAATTCACTAGTTCTAAAATAGTGAGAGAAATGTTCTTGAACTTAATTTAAATCATTTTTTAGAAATTTTGTACTTCATAAGTTCTAAAAATTTACTAGAACATTATTCAAACATGTGTAGAAACTACTGGTTCTTGAATTGTTGTAAAATGTTCTAGACTACACTTTCAGAGTAATATCAAGTAATAAAAATGTGTTGGACAAGAATTTTAGAACAAATATGGGTTCAGAATATTTCATGAATTTTAAGTCTTTAATACAATTTCCTTTATTCTGTACCATTGATCGTAAGAGAATGCCACTTAAACAACATCAGCCCACCACTCATGAGATTGCTCTTTCGTCCCAATAGTTTTTCATGAGACAACCTAAGTGCAAGACCAGTGCACAAATAACATGGCAGCTGCAATCAACAGTTTGTACATGCCTGCTGTACAACAAGTGCGTGTACCTTTTAAAATACTTATGTGGACACTATTAGCATGTGAACGCAGATTAAATATACTTTTACTTACGTGTGTATGTTTGCTCCATGAAGCAAAACACTTACAGGTGTAAATTTTGTGCATGTGAATGGGGCCTAAGAAGACGGGGGAAATGGTTCACCATAAAGTATGGTGCATCTGGCTTTTCCCTAATTCAAAGAATCCTTCCACATAAATACCTGAATTAGATGACATTCTGAGATACTCAGAATAATCCAGAGTAACAACATCAATAGAATTTAACTCCATCTTAAGAACCTACATTATTCCATAAAATGATTTATTCTAAATAATCCAAAAACGAAAAGAACTCCTTACACCTATGAGTTTTGTCTTTAGTTTTTGTTGTCAATTACCGTATGGTAATTTTTCTAAAAAATTTGAACATTTTTCAGTTACTGATTTCAACTGATATTTTGTTTGTTATAGCCTTTAATTACACAACTGGCCAAGACAGAAACAGTGAAGGCCCTGATCAGACTACTTCAAGAAGCAGTCTGATCTGGGTCTGCACTGTTTGTCTTTGCTTGTTTTGGTGGAAATCATTAGAATATTTATTGCAACTAACTTCGGAACAAGAGCAAACATTTGACTAGGCATAACTCCAGGGGATACAAATTAATTGCAATGCAATTTATATACTTTGATAAGATAAATGTAAAAAATTCTCAAACAAAACTCTCTGCTGACCCAACATATTTACATACAGATAACAATTTTTTTTAATTTCAGTTTTCTGAATGAATGGTATTGATGACTTTCATGAACTATGTACAAACTGCTACAGTATGATTTCCAGGATTTCCCATGGAAAAGCAAAATCTGATGAAGCCATCTGCATGATCAGGATCCACATTGTTTTCCACTATGCTAACAACTGGAATGCTGCAGACTAACATGATAAAAATTTGGGAGGAGTGTATCTCATAACTAGTATTGCTTTCTGAAATTCAGATAAAACAAAAAGATGTCTTCCCACCACACTGAACTATTTAGCTCCGTTGTAACCTTGGAAACTAGGGTAAGGTCACCAAAACCATTGGCATAGCTCCCATTACGCAGTTACGCACATGTGTAATAAAAATAGTAACATTCAAGGGAGGTCGTGCATAATAAAAAGAGTAACATTCAAGGGAGGTCACCGAATGAGGTAAAAGTGATTTTCCATTTAATAAGGAACTGCTCTTAAAGGAAACAATTTGCTCCCTCTTTGCTTTCAGATAAAACAGAATGATGTTTCCCCACCACACACGCTCACATCTGAACTATTTAGCTCTGTTGTGACCTTGGAAATTAGGGCAAGGTCACCAAACCATTGGCCTTAGCTCCTATTACACAGTTACGCAGGTGTGTAATAAAAATAATAACATTCAAGGGAGGTTGTGCATAATAAAAATAGTAACATTCAAGGGAGGTCACATAATTGTGGTAAAAGTTTTTTTCCATGTAATAAGGAACTGCTCTTAGGGGAAAGAATTTGCTCCCTCTAAGAGAAGTTCCCACTTTGAAAAGGGATGCAATAGAGGTACTGCTTGATCCAGTAGTCTCTCTTTAATGTGTGTAACTTTTTCAGCGCTCTGGCTATGCTATTGATTTTTTTTGTTTGATTTGATTCTTAACGTCCCATCAACAATCTTTCAATTATAAAGGGACGGGTCTTCCTGGGTTGAACCAGTACTAAGCTAGGATTAATATTCTTGCTCAAGGACACAACACAGTGACGGCAGTGAGGCTCGAACCCGCAGCCCCTCGGTCTCGAGTCAAGCACTCTACCCCTGAGCCACTGCGCTCCCTAGCTAGGCCATTGAAAACTATTATTATAAATCAAGTCTTCACCACCAATGATATATATATATACGAGGGACGTTTTTTATGTTCGTAGAAAGGTAGATTTATTGAAAACGGCGAAAGTAAATGCATACATCATGCATATATTTGGAAAGATTGAGCTTTTATTTATACATGCAACCTAAAATTATTTCAAATGCATTACTTTTATGACTTCTAAGAGGCAAAGACATACCTTTAAATATGGTAGAAATATGACATTTATGGACTTAGTCTCTGACAGGACTTAAGAAACAATTGCATGAAAATGGGTCCACACAGCTTCTGCTGCAGATAAAGGGCACTGAGTGCTACAATATTATATAAACATTATAGCAAATGCACAGCAATTATTGGATATGGAAGATTTGTTTGGAACCTCAGCAAATTGAACAGTAGGCATATAAACTTTTTGACTCAAGTGGAAGTTGGATACGGGCTTTTGAATGTGGCTCAATATGTTAGCTGTAAAGTAGTATTATAAATTTTCTTGTTTATATGGTAGATTGAAGTGTTATGGTAACTTTCATCCCAAAACAAGGTTAATACTTTTGTTTTATAAGAAATGAACTGCAAAATAAATAGCCTAGGAGGGTGCTAAAATCCCTTATTTTGTATATAAATGACGTCATGGAGCGTTACTATATTTAGAAATACATTAAAACTGTTTTTATGCCTCTTAACAGGTTTTGAAATAGCGGCAATAAGAAAATTATGCAGATCCGATTGTTATTGTGTTTTCTACGCGGGGTTGATTTAACCCACCCACTTTTTATAACATGGGGGGTATGCCAGTACCGGAAGTTGCCAGTAACACGCTTAAATCGATACATAACTGCTGACGAATGATTGAGTATATCATGTGCTATGCAAAAACAGAAGAAATTTTAAAATTTGTTCACAATCGTAATTTTAACAGATATAATAACCAGCAATTGACTGTGATTATTTTGGTATATTGATGGGTACCGGTGTTTTAAAATTGTTATAGAAGAGCAAACAACATGCAGCACTTGTCTACGATTAGTGTTTGAATAATTTATTTTGATGGTGCAAAGAAAAAATCGGCTTGAAAAATGCTTATATCACCATAGCCAATGGAACTTAACAGCGTCTAATTTCAAAATGGCTGCGTGGTTAAAATGACATGGATTTCGGCCAGTGACCTTTTTACGCCCTATTCAAAGCTATATATCTTGACCAAACTAAGCGCTAATGATGTAAAATATATATCAAGTGATAGACAGGAGCTAGACCTTTCAAAATATATATAGTCATGGTACTGTAAATTCTATATTTGTAGAGATACAGCCCGATTCTACGAACATAAAAAAATGACCCTCGTATATATATAGCCATGCAAATTGGTTCCAATCTGCTCACTAGTTCATGAGGTGTATCTTGAACACAATAAAGTGTGACACCAACACTGATGCCAGCGCCGACAAATCCGCACCAAACACATGTCCCCCTCCCCTTTGATTGGGGACATAAAAATATTCAGCATGACAAGGGTTAGGTTGCACTCTGCATATTATTTTTACCTGAGCAAAACATGTAGCACAAACCTTGATGAGTCTGCCACATTTTTCAGTATCTCATTGGGGTCTACACTGTTTGGAAAAGTATCTGTTTGTGGGTTAACATTATAAAAAGTTATTGTCTTTGGCTAAACCATTGTTAGTTCAATAAATCCACCCACTCAAGGTTATGAAAATAAAAAATAAACTTCTATCAAAAATCAAAGGTGTATTAAACTATATTTAAAACTTTTTCTTTGTAACATCTAAATTGAATTTTTTGGATTAAAATGTTTAATAATGTTTTGAATAGTTGATGTCCAGTTTTAGGAAAGAAAAAGAAATCATGTATTACTCTTATCAAACCATCTTATCCCTTATTCAAAATAAAATTTCAGACAAGTAATAGTTATACCATTGTATGTCCGCCTGTACGTGGAGATAATCCACAAGCTTAAGTGAGTGGATTATCTTATGTACAGGTGGACAAACATGGTATAAC
The DNA here is from genome assembly GCA_964019695.1 of Loripinus fragilis. Classification (NCBI taxonomy): domain Eukaryota; kingdom Metazoa; phylum Mollusca; class Bivalvia; order Lucinida; family Lucinidae; genus Loripinus; species Loripinus fragilis. Next base: position 39,273,036 of record OZ026520.1, on the reverse strand, counting down.
TATTTTATACCACCCAAATCAGTGTAGACCTTGCACATCATAAGATATTTCATGCTTAAGTTGGTAAAGGTGGTATAAATTCAAGTAACCTATTGACGAAAATAAAAATATAATAAAATTCTGTTTTTTCTTATTATTCTTTACGTCCCAGTAAGAAATTTTTCAGTCACGTCGGGACATTCTCCCTAGGTTGAACCAGTACTAAACAGCGGATAAAGTGTGTCTTGCTCAAGGACTCAACACAGTTAAGGGTCCGACCAGCAACCCGTGAATCCCCAGTCTAACACCCTACCAACTGAGCCACTGCCTACCTGCAATAAAAGTTTGGTCTTGACCTCTTTTTTGTGTGCAAGCCTTTCATGTTGGATGAGCACTTCACATCTTAAGCCATAAAGGGCCAATCATGACTGCAGCAAGTCAAGTCAAAGTTTTATTCAAGACCCCCTAACTGAGAGTATGAGAATAGAGGACATGTTTTATGAAATTTTCCTTGTTTTTCGGAGAAAATTAGGCTTAACATTTCTGTGAATCATCTGCCACATTACAAGTCTTACTGGTTTCTTAAAGCAGAGACAAAATTTGAGTATGCACATTTTTGGTTGAGTTTAAGGGCTTATTAAGCAAAGAAAATGAAATCAGTTTGAAGGATTATGCTGGATTTGAAAGACTTAAAGACATAAGTCAAACTTGTAAACACTTGTAGTGTTACGGAATGCATTGATTAGCCTTAAAGATTCAACTTTCTACAATCTTTCTATCTAAAAGCATTCTCTTTGCCTGCTAATAACCTTTCGAAACAGTTTGGACCCAGATCAAGCCCAATGAAACATCTAAAACACTCTGACACACATCTGGACACTCTGATAGTGTTCCTGATATTTTGTTGTTGAAAAAGTTAATTTTGAAAAAAGTCAGCAGAGGACATAGTACAGAAAACATGAAAATTTACCCAGCATACAATGATTTAACAAACTCAATATTGGTATAAACTGTTAATTGGGGAGCACAGTGGCTCAGAGGTAGAAAGCTTGACTTGAGACGGAGGGGCCGCTGGTTCGGTTCGAGCCTCACCAGCGTCACTGTGTTGTGTCCTTCAGCAACACACATTTATCCTTGCTTAGTACTGGTTCAACCCAGGAAAACCCGTCCTAGCATGACTGGAAAATTGTTGACCGGGACGTAAAGAATCGAATCAAACAAACAACAAAACTGTTAATTACAATGCATAAAAAGGAATTTTTGCTTCTCAATTCTTTGGGAAGTGTTAAGTTCTAATTGCAATTTTAATAATATGTTGCAGGTAGAATAAACTTTTATTTGGCATAAACTTTGTAGGCAAAATATTTTAAGTGCCTATTGCTTTTATGAGAGTTTAAATTTATTGTATGAACTTGGTAAATAAACTATTTATTTGGCACAAAAGGATTAATTAATCAGGACTAACAAGGCAACAAATAAAGGAACTCCAAATTAGATGGAAACAGATAATCAACTTTTTCTGCTGATTTTAAGTTGACTTTTGATTGGATATTTCTGCAGATTTGAGGTCAACATTTGATTGGATTTTTCTGCAGATTTGAGGTCAAATTTTGATTGGATATTTCTGCTGATTTGAGGTTGACTTCTGATTGGATATTTCTGCTGGTTTCAGGTTGACTTTTGATCAGATATTTCTGACGATTTGAGGTTGATTTTGACTGGATATATCTGCAGATTTGAGGTTGTCTTTTGATTGGATATTTCTGCTGCTTTGAGGTTGACTTTTGATCTGATATTTCTGCTGCTTTGAGGTTGACTTTTGATTAGATATTTCTGCTGATTTCAGGTTGACTTTTGATTGGATATTTCTGCGGATTTCAGGTTGATTTTTGATTAGATATTTCTGCTGATTTCAGGTTGACTTTTGATTGGATATTTCTGATGATTTGAGGTTGACTTTTGATCTGATATTTCTGCTGCTTTGAGGTTGACTTTTGATTAGATATTTCTGCTGATTTCAGGTTGACTTTTGATTGGATATTTCTGCGGATTTCAGGTTGATTTTTTATTAGATATTTCTGCTGATTTCAGGTTGACTTTTGATTGGATATTTCTGATGATATGAGGTTGACTTTTGATCTGATATTTCTGCTGCTTTGAGGTTGACTTTTGATTAGATATTTCTGCTGATTTCAGGTTGACTTTTGATTGGATATTTCTGCGGATTTCAGGTTGATTTTTGATAAGATATTTCTGCTGATTTCAGGTTGACTTTTGATTGGATATTTCTGCTGATTTCAGGTTTACTTTTGATTGGGTATTTCTGCTGATTTCTGGTTGACTTTTGATTGGATATTTCTGCTGATTTCTGGTTGACTTTTGATCTAATATTTCTGATGATTTGAGGTTGATTTTGACAGGATATATCTTCAGATTTGATGTTGTCTTTTGATTGGATATTTCTGCTGCTTTGAGGTTGACTTTTGATTGGATATTTCTGCTGATTTCAGGTTGACTTTTGATTAGATATTTCTGCTGATTTTAAGCTGACTCTTGACTAGATATTTCTGCTGATTTCATGTTGACTTTTGATTGGATATTTCTGCTGATTTCTGTTTGACTTTTGATTGGGTATTTCTGCTGATTTGAGGTTGACTTTTGATTGGGTATTTCTGCTGATTTGAGGTTGACTTTTGATTAGATATTTCTGCTGATTTCAGGTTGACTTTTGATTGGATATTTCTGCTGATTTCAGGTCGACTTTTGATTGGGTATTTCTGCTGATTTCTGGTTGACTTTTGATTGGGTATTTCTGCTTATTTGAGGTTGTCTTTTTATTGAACAAGTCTGATGATTTGATGTTGACTTTTGATTGAGTGTTTCTGCTGATTTGAGGTTGACTTTGGATTGGATATTTCTGCTGATTTTAGGTTGACTTCTGATCAGATATTTCTGATGATTTGAGGTTGATTTTGACAGGATATATCTGCAGATTTGAGGTTGACTTTTGATTGGATATTTCTGCTGCTTTGAGGTTGACTTTTGATTGGATATTTCTGCTGCTTTGAGGTTGACTTTTGATTGGATATTTCTGCTGATTTCAGGTTGACTTTTGATAAGATATTTCTGCTGATTTCAGGTTGACTTTTGATTAGATATTTCTGCTGATTTCAGGTTGACTTTTGATTGGATATTTCTGCTGATTTCTGGTTGACTTTTGATTAGATATTTCTGCTGATTTCTGGTTGACTTTTGATAAGATATTTCTGCTGATTTCTGGTTGACTTTTGATTAGATATTTCTGCTGATTTCAGGTTGACTTTTGATTAGATATTTCTGCTGATTTCTGGTTGACTTTTGATAAGATATTTCTGCTGCTTTGAGGTTGACTTTTGATTGGATATTTCTGCTGATTTCAGGTTGACTTTTGATTAGATATTTCTGCTGATTTCTGGTTGACTTTTGATAAGATATTTCTGCTGCTTTGAGGTTGACTTTTGATTAGATATTTCTGCTGATTTCAGGTTGACTTTTGATAAGATATTTCTGCTGATTTCAGGTTGACTTTTGATTGGATATTTCTGCTGATTTCAGGTTGACTTTTGATTGGATATTTCTGCTGATTTCAGGTTGACTTTTGATTGGATATTTCTGCTGATTTCAGGTTGATTTTTGATAAGATATTTCTGCTGATTTCAGGTTGACTTTTGATTGAATATTCCTGCTGATTTCAGGTTGACTTTTGATTGGGTATTTCTGCTGATTTCTGGTTGACTTTTGATTAGATATTTCTGCTGATTTGAGGCTGACTTTTGATTGAATATTTAAGGTTGATTTTTGATTGGATATATCGGCAGATTTGAGGTTGTCTTTTGATCGGGCATTTCTGTCAATTTGAGGTTGACTTTTCATTAGATATTTCTGCTGATTTCAGGTTGACTTTAGATTCGATATTTCTGCTGAATTGAGGTTGCTTTCTGCTGATTTGAATCATTTGAAGTTGACTTTTGATTCGGTATATCAGCTGATTTGAGGTTGACTTTTGATCGGATATTTCTGCTGATTTGAGGTTGACTTTTGATTGGATATTTCTGCTGATTTGGTGTGATATTTCTGCTGTTTGAGGTTGAATTTATATTGGATTTTCTGGTGATATGAGGTTGACTTTTGATTGGATATTTCTGCTGTTTTGAGATTGGCTTTTGATTGGATATTCCTGCTGACTTAAGGTTGGCTTTTGATTGGATATCCACTTAAACCTTTATCAGAAGTTTGTTGCTTTTCTGAGTGCAACAGTTTTATCTAAGATGCTCAATCCCTTGTAGATCCATTTTGAGAAGCAGTGCATTGATAGCTAGTGTAAATTGTGTCAACAATAACCTTGGAAATTGGGTCAAGGTCACTAAATTGTAATCAAATCTCCCTGAACATATATCTACACATACTTTGTTGAAATTCATCTAGCAGTTAAGGAGATACATTGAGCACACACGCAAGGTTTGGCCTAATGTTGGCAGTTGATGTCCAACATCGACCCTGAAAATTGGGGGTGGGGTGGGGGGGGGGGGGTACCCAAAAACCATATGATTTTCATCATGAACCAATGTTATATCCATGCAAATATAAATGTGCCAACATTTAATGGTTCTGAGAAATTAAGACGCAGTTACCGATATGATCAACACTAAGAAGAAAATGAGCCAGTACTTATGGCATTGTCGAACAAATACGTGATGCAGGGATATGAAGATGAAGACTCAGATCAAAATTTAGACCTCCAGTCCTGCTGTATAGGTCAGCAAGGGCGTTACCATTTAAAGGTAGATTTTGCTCAACTATGTAATTAGTACTAAAATCTTGTGCTCCTTCTCTTCACTGGGGACATAATTATCCTCAAATAGCCAATGTTAATGCAACCAAAGGTATGATCTAAGATCACAGAAACCATCATTTAAATATGACCTTCATATTCAAACTGAACTTTACAGATATTAAACCCTGTATTAAACCATTGTGTATTACAAGAGCAAATATTTATCTATGGCTTAGAAGTGCTGGGGTTCCATTCAATATCTTAATTCAAATATAAATAAAATCTAATATACAGGCAATTTACATGTAAAAATATCAAGCCTACTGACAAAGCAAGCCTATCGAGGCTTTCCATACCTGTGTACCTGCTTTAATTGCTAAAGAGAAGAGGTAATTGTTCATGGCTGCTTTCAATAAACTTCAGTTTCTATCCTAGCCCTCATCTGTAGATATTTGTCCAGAAAATGTTGTATGCTTATAATGTCTGCTGTATGTATTCAAATGCACTACAGAGCACTTTTTACGAAAAAAGTTTTTGGTTTTGGTTTGGTTTGGTTTGATTCTTTACATCTAAGACAACAGCTGCTATGTTCATGTTGAGACGGTCAGTTCACCTAACCACACTTATTTCCTAGACAAGCTTGACTAAGCAGTTAACCAGTACTTCGTGCACATACTTTCGCTTGTAACTGACCACAACATTTCATGAATCAGCTGAAGGAGGAGAATGACCGTAGAAATGATTTCATGATCAATCTTCATGAAAGTATGGGGCCAGGCCAGGATTGAACTTGCGACCCCTGGATCTGCAGTCTGACTCAAGACCCGCTAAGCTACGGGGTTGGTGAAATGTAAACACTATGAACCCACGAGCAATCTGATTTGGATTCATATTGTTTTCAATGAGGGCTACAAAAGTAAATCAGCAGCTGAGAGAGCAGATGACAATTGTAATGAATGGCCGGAAAGTGGGGTTGATAACGGCTAGACAGCTGTCTTTCCAGCCCCAAAATGGCTATGCTTTAATTCCTTTTCCATGCACATGTGTTATGGTCCTACCAATTCATCTCCTTCATAGCTTTAATCAATACTGTGTTTTGAAGAAGAGGTACCTGTTTCCTATGAATGAGCTAGAACTTTAAAAATTCAACAAAATCATTATTTTTTCTTGTCAATAGAAAATGTTAGAATTCTGAGAGCTGAGCCTGCCATTAGCAATATAAGTGTTAAATGCACTAACAGGCTGGCCCAATCTGTATGCTAAAGTGCTTCCCTTTGCAAAAGAATCTTGATCCGGTTTCAATGCACATTTGAAAATTGTACAGTAAAACCTGTCTTAAGCAGCCACTCAAAAATGGACAAAACAAAGGTCTTAAAGACAAATGGTAGGTTAATGAAGGTCAAAAGTATTGCAGAATGCTCTCTTGGAGCATTCTGCAATACTTTTGACATGCATTAAGCAATAGTCGGTCTTGAAAACCATTTTTGGTCTTCTTGTTGAGTGGCAGCTTAAGACAGATTTTACTGTAATTCACATTTTACGGTCTTTACACAGATAAACTGATCAAAATGCATATAAAGCAGCAATCAGAATGTGTCAAAAATGTATAAGCGGGTCTGAATGAGAAATCGACAAATATTTCAGCTTGAAAGCACATCATTGCAACTTAATCAATTTATGCTATATGCAAATGGAATGTTCTATATTGTTAATCAGTGTATTGAGCTAGTTCATTCCACATGATAAAGTGGTCCTTTTATCAAAACAGGTTTCCATGTAGAAATAAGAAAAATGTCGCCGATTTTGGAATTTTCGGTTGATAACATCATCTTGTCTAAAGCTACAGTAAGTCAGAAAACCATAGGTCCGGATAAACAAAACTTTTGAGTTTAAAATTAAGAATATTTTCTTCCTTCCGTTTAAACATTTGTTTTAGGTAATCAAAAGAACCCTCTCATTGAGATGGTTCTTTTGAATACCCACAACATATGGGTTGGTTGATAAATAAGAAAATTGATGTTCAATTACGCCTGGAAAACGGCATATTGCGTGGTGACATGCGATGACAGTACTATACACTCATATATGTGTATGCAACCACCTATTATGAAATTTTCTATTGTGTTTGTATTATCTTGTCTACCCATATTATTTCTATCAAAGAATAACCTTTTGTGTACACCCTTTGCCACTGCTTTCAAAATTATTATAGCCAGGCCGTGGGAAAACATGTCTTTTAAAGTACTCAATCACTTTGTAACAGCACTCAAAAGCGAGTGTGATTTGTCTTCAATCAATTGCATGGCCAAATTACCGGTTCTTTCACATATTAAAAGAAACAAGCTTCATTTAAAAATTGGCTCCGGTAGCCTCTCTTACTGGCTTTAGAAACATTACTTAGCTCTAAGCAGCTTTGGAGGCCGTTGTAGATGGGGGGTCTGTTAAGGGAACAGTTTCTCATTACTATATAAGGCATGACATGGATGCTGTTTGACATTCTTGTATTCTTTCTTATTATCTCTTTGCGTTTAGTGTCATCTACTGATGACCTTTGCAAACAGTTTGGACCCAGATCAGGGCCAACAAAATGTCTGGCCTTATCTGGATACGAATTGTTTGACACTCTGATGGTATTCCTGATTTTTTTTTAAAAAATCAGCAAACGACAAAAAACATGCAAAATAACCCAGTAGGCAAAAAGCTAAGCCCCAACCAAGACTGGGCCACTATTTCCTAGTTGTCACTACACAGAAAACGTAACAACAGCGAGAACAAACTCAGTAGCAATATGTCTCTCACATATGAAGAATCCACACCAAACATCACGGTGGAGGTTGATAATGCCAATCAAGGCCATTGTAAGGAGACATCTCAGCTGTACCAAGGTATCAGCAGTCCAAACAGCCAGATGATGAACAAGCAAAAGTCATTAGCTTCACACACCTTTGGGTCTATGGTGTGTGTTTGGCCAGATGACTGTATACAGCCACAACTCCCTTGTCCAATTTCTTTCCAGGAAACAATACCTGCTCAGGGAGCCAACTAAGACAGAGATCAGGCCCAACCTTAAGTTGGACCCCATCTGGATACAAACTGTTGCAAAGGTTATCAGCTGACAACATTAGGGGAACTGACACTTAAAGCATCAAACTTGAGTGCAACAGATGACTTTGAAGTTGGAGGGAAAATAAAGTTTGGCATTTCATGCAAATAATCTTATTTGGTTAATTGCCTTTTTCAAAAAATCATCAGTTCTGCTGCCTGGTACTTAATCTGAATTTTCTCTCTAGTATTTATGAACTGTAGAATTAATTGACTACAACTAACTTGGCAAGCATTAAATTTCAAAAGAATACAACTAAAATCCCAAAAAAAAACTTCCTAGATGACCAATTGTTTCCATTTATAGAATAACATACATCTTTAATGAAAAACAATTCTTTGAAGGTAACAATCATTCAGTTAATGAATACAAATTTAGAAATCAGCCCAAAGTAAGAAGCTTAATTATTACTGCTCAGTCAAAGATCAAATCTTGTCTTACCTGTGCAAAATTTAGACTCTGATTCTTTAAAAAATGAATTAAACTTCAATATTCAGAATTCAAAATGCTATGCATTAAAGTTTATGGATGGATACACACATGTATTTAAAGCATTACTTAGAGTGAAAAAATACTCTATGAAATTCAGAGCAGAGCAAAACCACAATTATACTATTTATCAATTCTTTGCTGTTCCATATATTGCACTCAGAATGCCAGAGTTTGAGGAGCTTTTTGGTCATTCAAAATGCCAAAAACATTGTGGATGCAGTTAATTTTCAACTTGGAACAGTTTGTTCTGACAGCATCTAATATCATTTGGACCACATCATAATTTATAAAACCTGCTTTTCTTGAATGTGAAGTACAAAGGTGCAGACCAGTCTGTGCATCTGCACAGTCTAATCAGCACCTGTGTTATTTTCTCAAAGCAAAGCAAAGTAGCTAAACTTGCTACAAGCAAAATTTCAATATCCTAGCAGGTCTCTGTAGCTGAGCCAGCTGGATAGAGCCATACCTGGTTGCAGTGCAGTGGTACCACTTTTATTGTCTAAGAATTTAGGTCTTTAAGCCCAAAGACAAGTTTTCTCACAATGGGGCCCCATTTCATAATCAAAGTACACATCTCCATATAATGAGGCAATTAAAGCATAGGTGGATCCAGAGAGGGGGGGGGTGGGCAGTGGGTCTGGACCCCCCTGTATAAGTCACAAGTGGCTATAGGTTTCCTTGGATTTGTTTTCTCCAAAAATATCTAGGTAAATCTCAGGTTAGTTTTCATGTTGTTTTAGCTATAATCTCATGCCATTCCCCAGGTTAATTAAGGTGTAGTGTTTAATTATTCATAGATGTTTCATATTAACTTCAGACAGCCAATAAGCTAATTTGACCTGTTTGGCAGAACAATGTTTCACTCAATGACAAGAAGGCAGCTATTTTCAGTCATGTTTTAAGTGAGTTTTCTTTAGAACTATTCCAAACCAGGTCATGAAAACCCTCTTACAAAAACAACAAAGATGTAGATCAGCCTGCATACTGTGCGTAAATAAAGCAATTTTCAGGAACATTTATAAAGGCAATGTAATTTTGAAATTTCGAAGTGCTGATTTTTTTTCAATGAATGTATGGAAAATTGCAATCAAATATGCTTCAAAAATTAAGAACCATTCTCAGATTTATTTTAACCCTTTCTATGAGAGTCTGGATTGGGTTTATGCAGTGAATAATGGCCTTATTTTATAATGATTAGAGAATAAAGAGCAAAACATTTTAATGATTAGTGAATAATAAGGTTCTAATAATAAAGAATAATCTTATTTTATGTAATTAATAGCAGAAAAAAAATATGAACACTGAATAATAAGTTTTAAAAGAATAACCAAATATGAGTCCAAGATACCATTTTTAAAAAAGAAATGATAATTAAACTAAATTTTAATGGGTCCAGGGAGTGACTAATGGGCTAAATTTTTAATGATACCAGATCCCCCCCCACACACACACCACCCCTAAAAACCCAGATCCTCATGTATACCAGAAGCCCATAAAATGTATACTTTGGAAAACAGTAAAGATCCAGATGAAAGGTTGCAGAACATGGAATTATAACATCAGGGTCTATACACTGTTTGCTATCCTGTGACCACCTGATATGTACAATGAACCATCCTAGATTTATTGTAGAAGAATTCATCAGGGGTAACAACCTACGTCATAGCATCGATGTTGCAAACACGTAGTATGACGCCATCTTTGATTTACAAGGTAAGTTTTTTCCCTTCGTAAAATTATACAAATTAGTGTCTGTCAAAACTAAGCAGTGCAGGCGGTGCCTAACATCACACTTCAACAGGATATATAATGGTCACGCCCAGAAATGCCGTTGCCTTTATAATCATTCACCCACAAATATCGAAGTGGCTGACTGCTAAAGTTATGATCGTGTCTCCCACTTCGATACTTGTGGGTGAATGATTACAAAGGCAACAGCATTTCTGGGCGTGATCATTATGTTTTGTTCAAGTGGGCTGTTAGGCACCGCTGCACTGCTTAGTTATGACAGACACTAATTTGTATAATTTTACAAAGGGAAAAACTTACCCTGTAAATCAAAGATGGCGCCATACTACGTGTTTGCAACATCCATGCTATGACGTAGGTTGTTACTCCTGTTCATAGTATACAAAGAGTTATGGTGTTTCTCTTTTATAGAAATGATAGGCGAGATGTTCCTTTACCAGGTTTCCCTTGACAAATTGAGCTTGAAGGCATGACAGAAAAATAATTTTCTCATTTCTCAACCAAAACATATGTTTTGGGTACTCAAAAGAACTGTCTCAATGAGACGGTTCTATTGAGCTCCCAAATCATATGCTAAAAATTATGGGTAAGAAAATATTTACAATTTTACGCTGAAATTTTTGGTTTATCTTTACCCTTGTACACATCATGTGTTTGCTCTTCTGTTCATTCACATTGTATTGGCTTCCAAAATACAACGACAGACAACAAAGCAGACAACTTCAGGTGTGAATAGCACTGAAAAAATTTATAATGGCAAACCAGTTCTGTATCATTTTGAAATGGTGCTAAGTGAATCCCATCTGTGTACTGACAGGTCTTTATTGACCTTTAGTTTAATAAGAGTGCCTAACAAAAAATTAATTTTCTTATTTCTCAACCAAAACATATGTTGTGGGTACTCAAAATAACCAGCTCAATGAGACAGTTCTTTTGAGCACAGAAAATGTATGTTAAAAATGATGTATAAGAAAATATTTACAATTGTACGCTGAAAATTTTTGTTTATCTAAACCGGTATGTGTACTTATAAAATCACAGGGGTTCTAAATAAGCATTAACAAGGCTATCTAAAGCATCAAAGAAAGTAAAATAAAGCTTATCTTTACTCTTAAGAAAGTATCACAAAAATTTACTCTTAAAAACTGATCCTAGTTACAGTTGAATAAGAATCCTACGGTCTACTTGTGACACAGATTTACCAGATGTATTTATACTTCTGACAGAAGCTGAAAACTGGCTTACTTGAAATGGTGGTAAGAAGAAAATAACCACTACATTCACCTACAGAGCAACAGGACTGGGCCCTGTAGTGCAATCTGTAGCAAGTGTGATTGCAAGGGTTTTTTAGTTCGATCCCAGCCCAGGCACAGACTTTCGTGGAGATAATGCAGTCCAAAATGTTTAAAAGGTAGCTGAATGAAAACTATCGATAGTTGAAAATACCATCACAATAGCACTATCAAGGCAACTAACCATTACCAAGATAAAATGATGCATCAATGTATCCGAAGACCCCTTCTGGTTATCATAACAAATGGAATGGTGGGGATTAAACCGTGTTTTAACCCTTTGCATGCTAGGTAATTTCTCATGTCTGCAAAAGTTATCAGCAGATGTCAAGTCGCTGCTAGCAAGGAAAGAGTTAAATCTAGGATTTCAAACTTGTAATAGTATAAAGCCAGGCCTGGATATTGATCCAAATAATTTATGTGATCATTTTATATAATTTATCAGCTGATAAAATTTATGTGAAGAAAAGTACTCAGGTTAATTATTAATGTTACTCTGAATTTTATTACCTGAATATCTAGTGAAAAGTTTTATAACTTCAGGGTTTTAGTAATTGGTTCAGTGGTTAGAGCGTAGGACTTGTACTTGTATTAAAAATATCAACTGGGCCGAGACTTTCAGCATTTACCGACACATACAACTAAAGTTCTAAACTTTCAAACACTTATAATGTACATTTTTCTGTTGTGCATTATCACTTGCCCGGTCCGGTGAAAGCTGTTTGAACACTTGACTTTCTCCTGGCAGTACAGGGCTTCAGATTTTTTCAAGATTGGTGGACCGAAGTGACCCATGGAGCAAAAAAATGGTGGGTCATTTTCTGAAATGATGGGTCCAAGCATACATGTATCAAACTCACCACAGTTGACATTTGGGTAGTATACTGTACCTACACACTGACAAAGACACTTGTATGCATATATGTATATTGACTGCTGATTATACAGTAAGCGGCCACTTTAGAAAGAAGACCAATTATTGCTTAATGCAGGTCAAAACTATTGTAGAATCTGCAATCCTTTTGGTCTTCATTAAACTGCCATTTGTTATTAAGATCTTTGTTTTTTGTTTTGTCTTTTTTTGAGTGGCTGCTTAAGACATGTTTTACTGTATTGACAACTGTTTTGTGGAGTTCACAACTAAAAAGGATGGGGTCACTGAGCCCACTGCCTCGGAAAGTGATGGGCTTTAATTTGAAATCATGGGACAATGACCTGCGCCCACCATAAATCTGAAGGCCTGCAGTATATACTTGTTCATACATTGAAACAAACATATGCATGGTATAATCATAATTATTAAGATTTCCAACCAACATCCCACAAAAAATGACAGTTAGTGCTCAATAAAATGGCCTGACTCTCTCTGACATCATTTTAGTGTGCAACATTTTTATCAACAAAGTCAATAACAAAATTGCCGTTTTTCCTGTGTAACATCATACAAGCAAACCATGGACCACTTTAAATATTTCAAAGTTCAATCAGTACAAGAACTTCATGATTTGAACGATGCATGTATGTCTTTGGTCCAATGAATTCAAACAGCTAAAGAATAAAGATCACTTGGAAACATAAAGAGCACCTTCATTGCATAAAACATGTTATTTGTTGTCCTCTATATAGACTTTGAATGAAAGCTGAACCCCACCCTGGGCTTAACCCCCATTTTTAAGATGGGGGTTCAGTTTTCATTCAAAGACCCCCATGATTAAGATGGGGTTCAGCTTTCATTCAAAGATCCCCATGTTTAAGATGGAGGTTCAGCTTTCATTCAAAGTCTTTAGAGGACAAGGCTGATTATGTAATTTAAAGATGAGATCAGCTTACCATCTACATGTAAATTCTTTTGAATTTGCAAAATTAGGAAACTGTGATAGTATGTAGTGTACTGTAGTGCATAATACGTAAGACCATTGATCCTACATAATGACAGTATCATAATGATCGAGTCAAAATTTGGCATGATAGTTAGCCCTAGTAACCAGTTTGTAGTTGGGCAGGCGGATTTGAATCTTACCAGGTCATAAAACATGCATGATGAGGCTCATATATACTTTGATTTCTTGAGCATGCAAATAGGTTTAAATTAGGCAGAAAAATCATGTTGCGTCAATCGCTTAAAATTTTACATGCTCATATACATCACATTCTTAATTTGGAAGCTATTAAATGTTCCTTCTATCTATCTTCTAGACTGGCAGGGATCAAAACTGATCATTGACAATGATTTGCTTTGTTGGTAATTGCCAAAATCAACGGATTAATGACGTGCAACCATATTACCAATAAGGATATCCTCTTCAAGCGTCAAATGATTAATAAAGGATATCAGCGACTGCTGTTTACAGTATACATGTTTAGATTGGGACTGAGGCTCCCAACAGTATAAAACAGGAAGTTTGTAAAATTGTTGCGATATCTAGGAAAATTCGCAAAAACGCAATTCACATTTTCTGAAAACTGTAAATTCGCAAAAAAATGTGACAGATGGACACCCCTGTATAACCTTAGGGCCAGGTTTTACGATTCCCAGTGGGAACCTTTCATCTGTGTTTTACACTGTTGTGGCGACATTGTGTTGTGAATTTCATGTCATAAGAACAGTAATGTAAAGGTCTTCTCACATTGGCCTCTTGTCTGGCCTTGCAGTTGCACGCAGCCTCAACCCATAGAAAGGCCACTTTAAAAGTTCAATTTGGTAACAAGCAAATCATCCTCTATAAGGATACGAAATATATAAATACCCGACATATTGACCCGCTATCCGTGACATATATTAAAGTTCCATTCTACTTTCACTTCGCACGTGCCATTCAAATTCCAATGTTTACTTTCTCACCCCACCAACGTCACTGCGAAACATTGCACGGTAGCCAATTTTTATCACCACCTTTGGAAATATAACACATGAAAAATAGCTTACCAAAGGGTCATATACAATAAAATTTATCACAAGTAAACAAATCCACACACACTTTCACATAAAGTCGGTTTCTTATCACAAATTGCGAACTTGTTTATGCTTGCCGACTGGGTTCCGCCATGTTGGAAAGGTAACAACCCTCGTTTTGATTACATGTCTCTCAGGAAACCAAGGTCACGTGACAACGCGCACCTGTCAAACTAATTAAAGAGACAGCATTGTAAATATCTGTTATTACACAGCCAAAAGAATAGAATATAACAATATAATCGATAGACCTACAATTCCCTGTTACAAAATTTTGGTATAGACCTAGACTGGCCCCAGTCTCTAAAGTCATTTTTTGTAGTAAAACTGATAATCTCTCTAAGATAGCAATTTATACAGTTCTTGGCATAGGATGATTTTTTTCATAGTTAAATACAATTCTAAATGTAATTATATACATTTAGTGGACTGATTCCAGTCTAGTATAGACCCTACATCTAGCCACTAGCAAATATGTAAGGTGGGAGGTCTGTTAAATGTTTAAGGCAGGATTTTCATGCGGGGAGGGGGGGGGGTCCCTATAGTCTGAACATTTACCCCTGTAGTCTGACAATTTACCTGTACAGGTATAACTGAAAATTTATTCAGCCAATCAGGGGACTGGATATGGCTAATTTGACAACTTGATTGGTTATCTGGAGATGTTATCTTTATGAGATTTAGTCACAGATTGTTGGCACAGTGAATTATGTTGTGTTGTAGAACACTCTTTTTTAAAAAAAATATCTTGCTTTCCAGATTGTTATCTGAGGGTGGGGGGGTGGGGTTTGGGATCTGGGGAGCAGGGCTATATATTTTCAGGGAGCTGGGGAGCAATGTTAATTATTTTAGGGGATCTGGGGAGCAAGCTCCATTTTGTTTGATTCAAAAAAAAATCATTGGCTTCTGGGGGGGCAGACCACCCTTGTAAAATGTAAATGTATTTACTTTCCTACCAACATGCTCATCTGGATTGATATTAAAATATTCTCTTTAAACTTGTTGATTATTAGGTTGACAATAACATACTTTGGAACACTCAGAAACCACCAGATCGCACAATTTTTAATTAAAAAAATGGGGGCGCCTGCCCCTAGACCCCCTAGCACCAGCTTGAATCTGCATTGTTGCAGGGCTACCTACATGCCTGGTATGTATTTCCCTTTACTCAATAACACTGAAGTTAAACATGCGTAAAAAGGGCCTAA
This sequence comes from Loripinus fragilis, assembly GCA_964019695.1. Taxonomy (NCBI): domain Eukaryota; kingdom Metazoa; phylum Mollusca; class Bivalvia; order Lucinida; family Lucinidae; genus Loripinus; species Loripinus fragilis. Next base: position 39,257,447 of record OZ026520.1, on the reverse strand, counting down.
TAGCAATTGTTAAAAAGACTTTTATGGTTACAAAAAATAAATGCTCTCACTTTGTCTGAAGAAAAATCTAGTTATAAGCTGTCGGAAAAAAACAGCCCCCCCACCCCCTCCTCCACCACCAGTAAACCAAATGGCCTGTCCCTAATTTTTTAAAAAAAAGTCTAGAGACCATCCCTCCAAACCTACTCTTCCAGTAACAGCACAGCATTTAAAGAATGGCCTTATACTTTGAGCTATATATCATGCATTTCGTTAAAGTAATAATATGTTGTGTATTTCACGGCTAATCCCTGTTTTTATATGTATGATGCAAAATGAAGTCATGCACTCGTGCAAAGCTTCATAGTTTTTAAGTATGCAGAAAGAAAAATACATTTTAGGGAGAATTGGCTTACATTTTGGGGGATTTGGGGAGGAGCTGAATTATTATTAGGGATTTGGGGGGGAAAGGCAAAATACTTTCAGAGAGCTTAGGACATTTTTTCAGGGATTTGGGGAGATCAATGCATACTTTTTAGGGAGCAAGGGAGCACAGACCCCCTCCCCCCTGGGGGCCTCATATCTGATTTAATAAATCAGGGACAATAAATTGATGCAGTTAGTTACATCACCTACATTAAAAAAAATAACACATCAAACACCACAAGAAGACCAAAAAACAGAATTCTAAGTTAAGTCAGCCAATCAATGCCTTATGCCACCATATTGTGCAGTATTTGAATACTAACGAGGTAGGTTTAGTCTGCAAATAGGTAACAATCTTTCCCTGCCCTATAGATAGGATTGGTCATTCACTCAAATGGGTGGATTGTTATACACACAGAATTAAGTCACTTAATAATTAAGAGACTTGTTTTAATAACTAAGTTTGAATTCCACACATTTTAATGAATACCATTAAGAAGAAATTTAAAAATATGAGCTCTGTGATTGGGTAGAAAAACAGGTCAAACACCAAGTCATTCCAAATGAGCTGGATATGAGGCATTTTGACAAGTGTAGACTCAGACGAGCCTGTGCAGCCTCCTTTTAAGCTTAGAAACTGGAAATGGTATTCAGCCAGTAGCTTAACAGTCATAGAATATTCAAGCGACCAGCCAAGGCTCTGATCAGACTGCCCCTATGCGCAGGCTGGTCTGAGGCTTTGCTGGTCCCACATACCACATTGTTGGAAATCTCATGTCACTGCTCAAGTCATTTTTTATGGAATCCAACCAAATGTAAATCAGGATATCTATTCCTCAGCCCCACATTAATGTACCAAATAACAAGACTTTAGCTTACCTACAGAAACCTCTTGATGAAGCCACTGACCCACCCTCCCTCACCACCACCTACAGGGAATGGCAGGGACAATAATGATAACTTTACATAGTTTACAGCTCTGTGTAAAGCCCTCCACTGCAGGGATCATCAAATGGACATTGCCCAGCTCTTCACAATGATACATTCCTTCGGGTATATTACATTTTATCAGGTTCTGCACTGTTTACCAAGATAAAATTAATCTTTAGATCAGGGACTGAAGTACACTTTAATTGTCGAAATTTTAACCTGTGACCCATTGATATGGACAATGAACTATCCTATGTATTATGGACCTTCATTGTATCAAGCCATATGGAAGAATTCATTAGTATACAAAAGGGCTAAAGAATGTGTAATGTACATGATATCCAGTTGGCAATGTCTGGCTCTCCCTTGTGGTGCCACAGGTTTGTCTGCAGGTTGTGATTGTGGTATTTTTTTTTTATCATACTCACTATTTTCAATGCCAATTTCATTTACTTCATATAATATAGTACAAACCTCTCTAATAGCATTGGCATAAGCTTTACAGAACTAGAAATGAAGTAACTATATTTTATAAATAATATAAGAGCCGTGACATGAGATTTCCAACAATGTGGCATTTTGACAAGTGTAGACTCAGACGAGCTTGTGCTGAGGAATAGATATTTCCTTTTAAGCTTAGAAACTCCAAAAGATGTTTGGTCAGTAGCTTAACACTCATAGAATATTTAACCGACTAGCAAAGGCTCTGATCAGACTGTGCCTATGTGCAAGCTGATCTGAGGCTTTGCTGGTCCCACATACCACATTGTCGGAAATCTCATGTCGCAGCTCATAATAAGGAGACTGGTACAAATCTAAAATTGCTGTTGATCTTTCTGAAAATGGCCAAGATGGGATAGGAGAGACAATAAAACAGTTTTCTGTGATAGATCATTTTATATTTTCCTAAAATTAATGGTTTATGAGAAAGGCAAAATGAGCCGGTATCCTGTATAAGGTACAAGTTGGCATGAGCGTACAGTGAAATTCAAAACAGTCTGCACATCCACACAGTCTGATCAGAATCTTACTTTTCTGCCTGAAGATACATGGACCATTGGCTACCCATAGAGCACCCATCAAAGACTCTGATCAGACTGTGCGGATGCACAGGCTGATCTGAGTCATTGATGGGTGCACATGCCAACTTGCACCTTTTGCTGGATACCGGTTTAAATGAAATCTTACATGACTTTAATGAAGTAGACCGCTCATCTTGTTCACATAGTAGAAAACATACACATGACGGTGCTGCATATTTTTTTCAAGTCTTTGACAAAGTCAATTTTGTGAGTAACAAAGGTGCTGATCAGACTGTGTGGATCCCCAGGCTGGTCTGTGCCTTAGTTGTTCACAAACCCCCGAAGACAGGTCTTCTCGCATCAAGCCCCAAATATTTTAAACATAATTTACAGTAAAATTCAAAACATTTTTCCCTTTCTGTTCTCAAATAAAATGATGTTAATCAAGGCTGGAATTCACAAACTGCTTGTCAGAATAGCAAGCAGGGAAGACCTTGATCAGACTGTTTCTTCAAAAGCAGTCTGATCTGGGTCTGCCCATTTTGTCCAGGCCTTTTTGGTAGGCAACTAGTGTTTGAAATATTATAACATTTACCATGTATAATGAAAAATGATGAAATATAAATAAATGAAAGACTATTTGATAAAGTGTGTGACAAAACCTGTGCACAGCAAAGACTCAGATCAACCTGGGTATTGCCATAGTCAGATCAAAGCCTTTGCTATGCACTCGAGGTGCAGTAAATTCTTAATGCAGACAGCAAATACTCTGATCAACTAAGCAGATGCTGATGACACTAGCAGGCAAAGAGTCAAGCTTTTCTTGGGTGTAAAGTGCAAGGTAGAAGATGTTTACTAACATAAAAAAACAATTTTCATAATCAGATATAATGCAATATGGAATCCTCTAACCTGTGACCCCTGAAAATATATAATAGACCAGCCAATTTATTGAATTTGTTTGTATCAATGCTTTACGTCCCAGTCAACAGTTTAACAGTCGGGATGATTTCTGGAATATTCCAATGGTCAACTAAGATAGACTTCCTAACAGATTCTATTGGTCAAGAAAAGGTTAACCCCTAGCCTGCCAGTCATGACTTTTGCTGTCTGCTCTATCATCTCTTATATTGCAAACAATTTTGACCCAGTTCAGATTCATATCAGGGTTTATATTGTATGCTTCCATGAAAAAACCTAATCTGAAGTGCATTTTAATATATGCAGCAGACATAAAAAGCAGATAACATTTTCATCACCAAAAAAACAGTGGCAGGAAAAAAATAAGAAGGAACTTTGCCTTTCATTATGAGATTACATTCATAAAAGACATAAAAAATGTACATGAAATGCATTTTGAGATGATGTCAGGAAAATATCACTCATTGAGTGCACCGATAATAATTGTTGTATGCAAATGATTAACCCTTAAAACAACAACCACAACTGCAGCAGACAACAAATTTTTGAGCATCTTTCTTCATTTTCTTGGAAAATAAGACTCGAAATTTCATGTGAATCAGATGACTCACATGAAATATCATGTCTTATTTTGTTTCTAAAGGCAGCAACAAAATTTGAAAATGTCATCTGCTGCAAAATTTTGGTGGCACTTTTATGAGCTAAATGAACACATTATGTTTTGATACTCTATCACATTTGTATAAGATCACTCTATGGAATGTATAAATTACACACATATGCATGCAAACATGCAGCTTGTACACATACATACGCAAGGACAGCACATTTTGGTATCCAGTTTAGACTGGACGATATACTCTAAAGAACATAACACATAATTACATGATCCAAGACGTGTACACTATTTATGCTGCTTAACAACATTTGGATTTTCTTTTTAAAAACAATCTAAAATATCAGGATCTCATCCAATCTGTCATGCTGATCTAAATTATTTGAGTGTTTTTGGAAGAAAAAAACAACTTATAGCTTAAATACACTCCTAAACAAGGCAAACTCGCTGAATTTTTATTCCCCGACGAAGGGTTATTTTAGAGAAAAGTGTAAATCATATAATATAAATCCCATTTCTACAACCCCTAAACCCACCTTGGCTATCATTGTTCCTATGTCTGCATGTAAAAGTTTGGTTAAAACAACTGATTTATGTTATAATTGATCTTTGACCCCAACTAAGGGGTAAGGGGGTTGGCTTTGTTTGATTTGATTCTTTACGTCCCATCAACATTTTTTAAGTTATATAGGGACGGGTCTTCCTGGGTTGAACCAGTACTAAGCTAGGATAAATGTGTCTTGCTCAAGGACCACAACGCATTGACGCCGGTGAAGCTCGAACCCGTGGCCCTTGGGTCTCGAGTCAAGCACTCTACCACTGAGCCACTGCGCTCCCTGTAAGGGGGTTGGGGTAAATTGTTTGATACTGCTGTGCTTATCTATAGGGACTTGGCAGTCATGGCCAATACATAGTGGCCCATAGTGAGAAGTTGCTAGATATAATGATTTTGGGGAAACGTGAAGTTCATTACACAAATAACAAATATAGCTTTTGCACAAGTAATGTCTCTAAGTCAAGGGCAGTAATTCAAGAAAAAATCAGTCGATTTTGACGAAACTTATAGTATATCGACTGTCCACACTTTTAATCATTTATATGAAGAAGGCATCAAATCTGACCAATGGGTACTGAGATATGGTTCCAGCCAGACGGACATACTGACAGACGTATGGATGACACCAAAACTATACCCCCCCCCACCAACATATCCGGGGCCATTTGAATGGGTAATTTCTACTTCACAGATCCTTAGTAACATTGCATTTCATCTCAGACAAGTACTTGCAACAAAATCTTTTTCTTCAATTTAATACTTGAATATCCATAGCAGAGATGAAAGGACAATAAACCGAAATATTTTATATTTATGGGAGTGTTTAATAAATAGCCCCCACAATAGCAATGACCCTCTAGGGACTGGTAAAGTAGAACTGTTCAGTTGCGTAATAAGAGGATAGCCATCTCCTACAGAAATACAAAGAGTTGCAAAGAAGCCGATTAACTGTCTTTCTTGAAAATAAAATAGCAAAAAGAAACAAAAATATTTCAGCCTTTAAGACTTTTGCATAATCAAAACTTTTGCAGACACACAGCAATGCAAAAACATTTTTATCAACTTTGACTATGGTTCAAGGCTGATTGCATGCTTTCCCAATAGTGTGTGGTACAAATACACTGAAATCACAGTCGTAGCTGAGACAGTCAAAAATCCAAATATAAAATAAGTTTTATACAATACATCAGCAACTAAAACTACAAGTAAATGGTCTTAAAAACTCATCAAAAAGTATGTGTAGCATGGTTTTATTGTCAACTCTTATCAACAGTGGAAACCAGCCTTCGAGCTCTAAAACGTTTTTCATGCTCAACTCAGCTGAGGATGAAATTTCAACTGCTAATTAAAATGCTGAAAAATAATGACTTTTCTTGGTGTCAAACTCTTATCTTAGTTGGTGTATTTATCCTGCTAATAAATGGTAAAATGCCAACCATTGTTGATATTGTAACATTTATGAGCAAAATAAATTTCGTGCGTTGAGTTGAGCATGAAAAAAGTTTTAAAACATCGAGGACAGAACTGCTGCCTCTTGATCAATTCAATTCCATAACGTAAATCACTGCTAACAATTTTGCGAATACAGCAACATTTTTTACATATAGGGATCAAACAACTTTTTCATGCACTAACAATCACCAGTTCTTGTAAACTGAGGGCAAAGCCCGAGGTTTTCAACATCTCCTGAGTGTCCTAGCCTATACAATTCATCTGAGCTGTTAACTTCATGGTTTCAGAAGATTTTTTGACATTTTTTATGAGTCTTTGGGTGCCAATGACCCCTGCGGTGGGGCTAATTTGGATACCAGGGGCATGCTTAGCAGAATTTATGTAGGGAACCACTATGCATTGCTACATACTAAATATAGAAGCTGTGGGCCTCATGTTTTCAGAAGTTTTTCCTATTATAAGTCTATGGGAGCTTTATGTTGCCATGGAAAACCAGAGTTCCTATCTAATCAGCCCAAAAACCTTATGCAGCTTTTAACCCTACCAGATGATGATTGACAGGAAATTTGATCACAATTCACAATTGGTCATATGACATTAGAGATATACTTCTTTGAAAATGCGAATGGACGACATCGACAAACAGACAAAGGACTGTTAAACTTGAACCTTTGGCTTAGGTGAGCCTAAAAGGTGCAGTGCATTTTCTTGCCTTGTTTGTTTGTTTGTTTTGATTCTTTATGTCCCATCAACAATCTTTCAGTTAAACAGGGACGGGTGTTCCTGGGTTGAACCAGTACTAAGCCAGGATAAATGTGTCTTGCTCAAGGACAACAACACAGTGACGCCGGTGAGGCTCGAACCCGCGGCCTCTTGGTCTCGAGTCAAGCACTCTACCACTGAGCCACTGCGCTCCCATTCTTGCCTTATGGTTCCATTGTAATATACCTACACACCATTATTATGCTTGTGTACTTTTCATATCACATGTTAAGAAAACTATAAATAGCAATCATTTAACCTTAATGGGCTATATTATTACCACTCTAGCAGACCACAAGTTTCATGGTATATTTCCTCATTTTGATAGAAATGTGCTAAGCTCCATGCTAATTTGTAATTTCATGTAAAAGCGAAAAATGAAATGTCTTAAGAGCCTGATAAATCACCTATTCTTGCATCTATATGAGCCAGCATATGAGATTTTGGTACCACAAGTTTAGATAAATAAAATTTTCAGCGTAAAATTGTAAATATATTCTTATCCATCAGTTTTAACATATGTTTTGGGTGCTCAAAAGAACCTTCTCACTGAGATGTTTCTTTTGAGTACCCACTATATATATTTTGGTTGAGAAATAAGAAAATTATTTTTTTGCTACGCTCTCTTAACTAAAGGACTGGGTACTTATCACATTTTCGGGCGATGATGGCGCATGCGAGCCTGCACAAATGGGCAGACTCCCCTGAGCCTTAACTGCTCACATACATTAATGAAGACTGAGGCTGAAATTTCGACATGGGCGCTTAAAGGAGGCTTTTATGCATATGCCGTAAGTACCAAACTGGCCAATACAAGTACCGACAACCTTCTGTGTCGGACAGAAAACTAGAAATATTTAGTGAAAATAATGTTCCCATCACACTTATTAAAATAACTGTCTGTTTGTGATGATGCTTTATGTCCCAGTCAACAATTTTTCAATCATTTCAGGACATTTTCCTGTCTTCCTGGGTTGAACCAGTACTAAGCAGAGAATAAAGTGTCTTGCTCAATGACACGGTCTCCAACTAGTGATTTGTATTGACCCTTCGAACCCAAGTCTAACACCCTATCAACTGATCCACTGAGTTCTCCGTAAAAAAACAACTGTTTTATAATCCTATGTTCAAATCCATTAATCTAAATACTGACCAATACAAAGGTGATCAATCATCACTGAATATGGTAAATGTTAAGAAATACTCAACACTAGTTACCTGACAAAAAGGGCCTTAGAAACAGTGCAGACTAATATCAGATTGCTCCAGAAGAAGCAGTCTGATCAGGATCTTCACTGTTTGCTATACCAGCAAGTATTCTGTGAACCATAGACTTGATAACCAAGTCTTTTGGTGGGAACAGTAAGAGATGAGTGTTAAAAATTTTAGAACATTTACCATACTTGTTCAATGAATGAGAAACAGAGAGTAATCATGATGGAAAATATGAAAAATGACTTCTCATTTATATAATTATCCATTTTCACTCAAGCGATACCCTATGAAGATGGTTTGTATCAATTACATGTGTATAAATATCACAAGACTTTTTAGAGATAACTGCTTACTTGAGCTATATGCTATGTAAAGTCACTTTCTGCCATCAAATGGGCCTCGTCACAAAGAGAGTTTCAAACCAGTCTCTTCAGCTACACTAGCTAGAAAATTGAAATTTAGCTTGTAGCAAGTCTAGATATGATACTTTCCAGTAAGTGAATAACAAAGGTGCTGATCAGACTGTGCGGATGCGCAGGCTGGTCTGCACCTATGTTATTCGCAAACCCCGAAGACCGGTTTTCTCGCATCCCGGCCCAAATTATGCACAATGTGCAATGTTACTGGACAACTGTGTAATGAATGGACCACTTGATTGATAGCATAGGTCAAGGTCACAAAAGCTGGAACATTTCTATCAATCATCCATTCATCGATTCAGCTGCACTGAGACTTGAGATCCACATCAAAAACAATATGCACTCTATATGCGAGCGATATAAAGAACCCTCCTTTACATTACTATTGCTAATACTCAAGTACCCTCCTTCACTTTATTATTGCTAATACAATGTATTTGCATGCTACAATTAAGAAATGTGTCTAATGTTGCTACAATGCTAGGATGGTAATCCTATTCGTGCCATATCTTCACAGAATTTCAGCTGCCAAATTTTCCCAGCATACAGATCAAAGTTGTCTTTCCCCATCAGAGTCACCAACTTAGGCTGAAAACAAAAAAAAGAAAAGATGAAATTAGTAGCAATGTAAAACTGTTAATGTACATTTAATGTCCTAATTTTAACACTAATCACTGGCTATTTTCAACAGAAATTTCAGTTATTATCAGGTTATTGTTACACAAAATCAAACAGTGAAGGCCCTGATCAGACTGCTCCTTAAGGAGCAGTCTGATCTTGGTCTTCGATGTTTGCTTTGGCCTTTTATCAGATGAGCAGTGTTTGGAATTTTTGAACATTTACTGTACTAATGATGTAACTAAAATCCTTTGGGCATGACAAGACAAATGCAAACAAGGACAATGACAGGTAGTTCTGTATTAACGAAGGGGCAGGGGCATTGAAATCACTTTTGATATAGGTGACTTTAAATATTGTTGAAAACAATGGTAACTCTTTTCATGCCGGGCCGCGTAGCGCAGTCAGTAACATGTCTGGCTACAGATGCGTGTCTGACTGCAGATCCAGGGGTCACGAGTTTGATCCCGGCCTGCTCCCATACTTTCGTTGAGATTGATCGTGAAATAATTTCTACGGTCATTCTCCTCCCTATCGCTGCTTTATTCAAGAAGGGTTGTTTGTCAGTTACAAGCAAAAGTACGTGCACGCATTACTGGTTAACCGCACGTTCATGCCGGCCCAGGAAAAATATGTGGTTAGGTGAACTGACCCTCCCACCATGACCATAGCTGTTGACTTGGGACGTAAAGCAGGAAAATAAACAAACTCTTTTCATATTGGAAAGCAGTTGATAGGTACCTTGACAAACTGTGACCACCAGACAGGACGATGTTAGTGTCTGCACCATTTGCTAAGATAAAAACTAATTCAGACCTTAAGATTTTTTCAAATGATTTGATTCTTTACATCCCAGTCAACAACTTTTCAGTTTGGTTGGGACAGGTCTTCCTGGGTTGAACCAGTACTAAGCAAAGGATCAAGTGTCTTTCTCTAGGACACAATGCATTCCCTCTCTGAGGCTTGAACTTGAAACCCCTCGACCTAGAGTCAAGTTCTCTACCACTGAGCCATCACGCTGCTTTGTAAGTGTTATGTTTAACTTCCCAAACGTTATTATATCAAACAGGGAGGGTGGGGGTGAGGGATGGGTTACATTAGTACATGTATATAAAGGGTTATTCAAAGGATGTTTGCATTTGTTTGTGCCTAAAGTTGAAGCTTATGCCTGACATGGAGTGCACTTCAACCAAGGGCTGCAAGAGAGTTTCAATTTCAAACCCTAAATTCCTGTTTTTAATGCTATTATTACATACGAGTAAAACCTGTCTTAAGCAGCCACTTAAAAAGAAGACCAAAATTGATTTTCAAGACCGATTATCGCTTAATGCAGGTCAAAAGTATTGCAGAATGCTCCAAGAGAGCATTCTGCAATACTTTCGACCTTCGTTAAGCTACAATTTGTTTTAATAGACCTTAATTTGTCTATTTTTGAGTGGCCGCTTAAAGCAGGTTTTACTGTACTCCAACCTGATTCTTTCATCAATATTTGAGCCAGTATATAAGATTTTGATACTTATTGCTTTGTTGAGCAACAAAGGCTCAGGTGGGTCTGCCAAAAAGCTCTCATATTCAAATTATGGATGTAGATGAAGACTCAGACTAAAATTTAGATCTCTATCCCCCACTGAATCTGTCAGCTTGAGCATTTAAAGGAGGCTTTTGGGCATACAGTAAAACCTGTCTTAAGTGGCCACTAAACAGAAGATCAAAAATTGGTTTTCAAGACCCGTTATCGCTTAATGCAGGTCAAAAGTATTGCAGAATGCTCCAAGGGGAGCATTCTGCAATACTTTCCACCTTTATTAGGCTAACATTTATCATTAAGATCTTTGTTTTGTCTATTTTTGAGTGGCCGCTTAAGACAAGTTTTACTGTTTGCATAAAGTACCAAAATATCATGTGCTGGCCAATTGCATATTTAAAAGACTCTTGTGTTAAGGGTGCATGTGATGTGCCCTTGACCAATCAGAGAACAGGTGGAATTTGTTATGGAGAGTTATAAAACATCATACAGTGTGGTTCATTAAACACAAATATTTTTAAAGAGGATCTTGTCAACAAACACACAGTGAATGCTTTGATAATCATGTGAGAAAGATCATGTATAAGTCTTTTTTTATAAAGAATCCTTTGATCCTGTAAGTACTAAGCACCAAGCTGGAACATAATGTTGAAACACTGATCCAACATCAATGCAATGCAATTATATCACCACAGTGCATCAATGTGGATTTGATATGAGCCAGTGCATGATAAAACAATCAAAATGAGCTGTCTATGAAAAACCTTTATTGTATACAAATCAATGAAATACTGGATGCATATTTGTAATAACATGTACTGAACTTTTATTTTATAATTGTAATATTAGTGTCTCTTTCCAGTACAGTAAAACCAGTCTTAAGCGGCCACTCAAAAAGAAGACAAAAATAGGTTTCCAAGACCAATTATCGCTTAATGCAGGTCAAAAGTATTGCAGAATGCTCCAATTGGAGCATTCTGCAATATTTTTAACCTTCATTAAGCTACCATCTGTCATTAAGTTCTTTGTTTTGTCTTTTTTTTTGAGTGGACGCTTAAGACAGGTTTTACTTTACTTCTTTGATGTGTATACTATAAGAGAAAAATTCAAATTTTATCATGAATATAACTTTTACTGTGTATTTCATATGTGGCTGCACCACTCATGAATAATACATTGTTGCACTTTGTCCTATGACACAAAAGTCATGTCTATGACACAGATTTGAACATCCTCTACTAATGTCATATTGTGTTTACAAAATACTCTGGTGATGTTATGGGAAATACACATTCACATAAACTTTTATGAGTTTACAAACTTACAAATCCTCGCTAAAATTAAGAATCAGATCAAATCATTCTTAGTATTAAAGAAACAAATCAAAAGAATTAACAATTTTCTTAAAAAACACAACTTGAATACAGTAAATAGAAACAGACTAATATATAGTCTTCTTAAAAATTGGTGTATATCAGGTATAGACCTAAGTATGCTTTGATAAGTAAGAAGGACCAAGGTGTAACACTTGTAAATTTAAGGTCAGAGGTCAAAGTCTCTTACTCAACATAGAGGTGATAAAAATGTCAAGGTGTGAAACATGTACAAAGTAGGTCAGAGATCCAAATCTCCTAAGAGTATAATTACTCAAATTATGTAAGGGCAAAATTTGTGTAAAGTCGAGGTCAAAGACTTTTAATGAGCATGGTTATTCAAACAATCACAATGTGTCAATGTGATCAGAAGTCAAAGTTTCCAAGTGAATGATTAGTGGAGAGCCAGTTTGAAACATGTAAAGTTTAGGTCATGGATAAAAGTTTTTGACAGAGCAATTTAATCTAGTGATGTCAAAGTGCAAAAAATGTTAAGTTAGGTAAAGTCTGAGCATGTAAAGGTGTGACTGTAAATGAACATGGTAAAGCAAAAGATGTCATCGTGTGAAACATTTAAAGTTAGGTCACAGGTCAGTCTCTTACTGAGCAGGACTAATCAAATGATGTCAAGGTATGAAACTTGTAAAATAAAGTAATATGTCAAAGTCTCTATATGAGAATGGTTAATCAAAAGATGTCATGGTGTGAAACTTAAAGTTAGGTAAATGGTCAAAGTCTACAAATGAGCATGATTAATTAGAAGATGCAAATGTGTGCATTATGTAAATTCTACCTCATTGGTCAAAGTAAGGCATCAATAAACAGATGTGTACGAAAGCATAACAAAAACAAGACAGAAATAACATAAATGATCCACAAAGAAGCACCAGTTGGTATACTTTATCAGAAGCTTGCATACTTGCACCCATGGATTAGAGTTTGATGTCATCTACATCAGGCCCCAAGGTTATAAAACTTTTTTCGTGCTCAACTCAACTGAGCATGGAATTTCAAATGCTTATAAAATCTAAAATGCTTAAAAATGAAAACTTTTCTCCCTTTCAGATGCTCAGATGGTGGATTTATCATGCTCATAAATATTAAAATGCCAACAATTGTTGGCATTTTAACATTAATGAGCATGATAAATTTCATGCCCAGTTGTGTTGAGCACGAAAAAGTTTTATAATCTCGGGGCCAGCTTTCTGTCCTTCAGCATTTACTGTATTCTACTGGTGTGCATAACTTTTTTTCAAATTATTTGTCCACTTCTGATGAAGCCAACTGAACTGTGTCCACAATGTTTTCCATCTACACGATGAATCCATATTTTTAAAGACATTGCACCATTGGACTGGCTAGAAGCAGAAGTTGATATAAGCTTTCATAACTTACTCAAAAAGAACTTAGTGTGCACTTATAAGAGTAAAGAACTTTAATATGAAAATTCCCCAGCGTGTGATCTTTTTAATATTATCTTAATCAGGCCAGCAGTTCAGGGGAATGATGTTGCTGAAAGATTTATCTGTTTTTAGCTGTGGACACTATCTTGTTCAGTAGAGTATACTAGTTAAAACAATTTTGGTTGAGAATACCCAGGATTAGTTATTGAAACCAATGGAGCAAAACAATTTGGCCAAAGTTAATCAGAGCACATCAATGCGATCCTTTTAGTGAAATAATTTTGAATATAGGCCAGAGATTTATGAGATGTTAATTGAAAAGGTAGTTTACAGACACTGTATGTCACATCCCAGACAATGACCAAAGAAACAACAGAGCCAAATCATATTAGCTCACCTTATTCATATACACTTCTATATCAATACTACCAGCAAAAACTGAAGCTCCATGCACAGATCCAGAAATTTTTGTCAGTGGGGGTGCAGGTCCAACTGATAAAGTTTCGGAAAGTTCTGACAATGTTGCTTTTTTAATCATAAACTTATTTTAAAGAGGGGGGTTCATACACCAGTATTCTTAAGAAAATATTTCCAGGGGGTTCCCTACCAGTATTCCTAAGGAAACCCTTTGTAATTTTCCAGGGGGAATGGGGGAGGTCTCCTGACCAGTATTCCTATGGAAACACCTTTAACCGATCTCCCCAACCCCCCCCCCCCCCCATCTGGATCTGCGCATGAGCTCTGAATCTTTTTATGTAGCCTGAGTGTTGTGGGTTGATATTAGTTTTTTGCGTCAACGGGCTAATGCTCTCCCTTTAAATTGTAACTGCTCACAAGTGGTTATATCTTACCTCAACTTCATCTTCTTCTATTCTCCCTAGAATTTCATAGGCCTGTTTGAGAACATTCCAGCCTACACCTTTAATACAGTCCCTGAAAACAAAGGCCAGAATTTGATAATTAGAGATTATCTCATGGCGTTTTGGTTATCGCCCGAAGTATCAACCTGAGACCCCATTATCAGCCCAAGAGCTTTAGCTCGAGTGCTGATAATGGTTGAGGGCTGATACTGAGGGCGATAACCAAAGCCCCATGTTATAATCTGTTTATCACATATTCCATTTCACTATTTCAACGTGTTTGACGTACAAAAATGTAAGTAAAACAGAGGAATGGCGGACATTTTGCGTTACGTCACGCCACTTGTTTACATCTGACTTCATCAAATGATCAAGGTTACGTGCCGGGCATGATAACCTCTCTCTGTTCAAAATACATGACTTCCAGTTATCATCACGGCGGGCTGATAACCAGTTAGCGGGAAAGAGCTTATCACATATGTATACTTTGGGTTATCGCGGCAAATAGCGTCCCGAATATGTGATAAGAGCCTTGACCTAGTGCCCAGCCATGACTCACAGCAGCCTGTACATTTGCCCAGTCTGATACGAGTCCTCACTGGATGCATGAAGAAAACTCAGGTACAGTACAACCTGTCTTAAGCGGCCACTCAAAAATAGACAAAACAAAGCTCTTAATGACAAACAGTAGCTTAATGCAGCTCCAAGAGGAGCATTCTGCAAACTTTTGACCTGCATTAAGCAATAAACGGTCTTGAAAACCAATTTTAAGTCTTTTTGAGGGTGGCCGTTATAGACAGGTTTTACTGTACTTGGCTACCCATTTAGTGTACAGCAAAGAGTGGCCATTTTATCATACAAAACATGTTCACACTGAGAATAACCTTATGTACATATATGGATTATTATGGGTTATGTCATTAGAAAAATTGTGACCGAGCAGGTTTGCTTGTTTGTCTTGGGAAGTATCCTCTATATGTTGTTGTGAGACCCTCATTTCTGCAGATCAATTCAGGTCTGAGGGTAGAATTCCCTTGTCCCAACAATACATAATGATAGATACTTTTTCTAGATCACTTTGTGATTCTTTAAGGATTTACAGGTGGTCATCAGTTTTCCATAAAAAATCTGATATTTCAAAAAAAATTTTGGGCGTAAATAGCTCAGCAAATAAAATAAACTGTTATGATCTGTAGTCATGTGGATGGGATAAGCAGATCACACTGTTAGGATAAGGAAATTCAGCACAGCTATTTGCCTATGGTGCAGCTTGTCTTGAACAGTAAGTGTGTGAAAATAGTTTTAGTTATCTCAGAAGCAGTTTAACAGTACTTTGCATATACACTTTTTGTCTGTTACTGACAACTGTCCTACTTGAGGATTTGGAAGATCTTTAGAATGAGTACTGTGCAGTCCCTGTATACCCGTAATGGTATGTTTGGGATCCATAGGAATGGACCATGTTATAAGTGAACCATGTTAAAAAGGGACACTTTTACTAAGGAATTATAAGAAAATGACCATTAAATGGTCATTTTCCAATAATTCTTTCGTAAAATTCCATGACTGTGTTATATCCATGTTATAACGAGGTTTGTTATAAAGGGACTGCGCTGTAATTTGATTCAAATGGAAATTCAACTTGATTAGATACATACGCATGTAATAACTTGATTCTTGCCATCAATCTGTCATGGTTACACAGAGTATCTACACCTGAAAATAGAAGAAACAGAAATATTAAACTTTGTCATACTGAATATTTTTATGCTTTGCACTCCTCCAAAATTTTTTATCTGGTTAACCTGCAGCAGTCTAGTTGTAAGCATGTATTTTCGATCAGAGTGGAAAACAGTGTGGATCCTAATCAGATGGCTTCATCAGAAGCCACTATATCTGGATCTACAGTGTTTTCAGAAAAGGATAAATCCAGGTTCAAAACCCAAAAATATGCTGTGGGTATTCAAAAGTGAGACGGTTCTTTTGAGTACCTAAAACAAATGTTAAAATTGATGGATAAGAAAATAATCACAATTTTACACTCAAACATTTATTTATCTTGACCTACGTTATATATAGAATAGAAGTTCTCAGCTGCTAGACCTCAACATGTAACAAAATAATTTAGATAATATCCAGAAATACAGCCTCTAATTTGATTCTAATGTATTGCAAATTTTCTTCCGCATTCACTGTAAGTATAAATAAAATATGGACAATAACTTTAAATAGAATATGAAATTCGAAACATGATCATGATAAACATACTAGTTATGGATAAGCTATTAGTATTCGAACGGATCTATCAATACCTCTTATATTTTCTCATAAGACTTGTCATCAACTCTTTTGACATAATAGCCGTAACAAAGTAAAGCATAGCTGAAAAATATCCCGTGCCTTCGCTGGGAATCGATCCCCGGGTCGCCCCGGTACAAACCCAATGCTCTAACCACTGAGCCAAAGAGTTGAATCTCTGACACAGTTGTCAGAGATTGATAATATACAAGAAGCTATGCGAAATCTACCTTATGTAGATATATAGGTGAGAGTACCTGGCCCATAAACACAACAAATACATAACAAAGATATACACATAATATCCAGCTTATCTTCTCGATATAATAGGATAATGATAAACATACTAGGCATGGATGAGCTTTTTGGTATTCTAGGAGTCTCCTCGGACTCAACCTTGACCTCTGGTATCTCCTCGTCAGATTTGTCCTCTTCTTTGTTGAGTTGTAAGGTGTTGTCAAGAAGTGATATAAAATTGTTCATTTCCTTATTCTCTCTGCAAAATACAAAAAAATAGACATACATGTACAAAGAAAGCAGAATATAACTTAAGACTGTGTTAGAGTACATGACACTTGCTACAACTCTGGCAATATCAGGCCTTTAGTTAAGTGTGTAACAGAAAAAGAACTTTCTTATTTCTCAACCAAAACACAGGTTGTGGGTGCTCAAAAGAACCGTCTCAATGAGACGGTTCTTTTGAGCACCCAAAACATATGCTAAAAATTATGGGTAAGAGAATATTTACAATTTTACGCTGAAAAGTTTTGTTTATCTAAACCTATGAATATTATTCAGAAATTGTTCAAAAGTAAAACAATTACCACTTATCATCAGCTTAGCATGTTTTAAGAGAGTGCCTCTTATATTTATGAGATATCCTGTTAACAAGGTATGCATGACTGATAGATGGAAAGACTAATGGATAAGCAAAAATCAATATGCCCCCTCAATTTTTTTCTAAGTTGGGAGCATAAAAACTAGTTCCACAACCCGACAAAGTTATAAGAGATAGGAATAAAGGATCCAACCCAAAATAAAACTATTAGTGAAGTTTTATTTTATATAATTTTGCTTTACTTCTTGTTTTGATTCCATTTTGTCAATATACATGTAATGTATTTTATCATATGACGTTGCGTTTGGTGGTGATATTACGCAATTGTAATAAAATCAATAAGCCACTAGTGGCTTACAGATTTTAGTAATGTTATGTAATGACGCCCATAAAAACATGGCGTATATATATGACAAAATCTTAGCATTTTCACGCCAAAATGAGATTTTAAACTACGTTTTATGTCATATGATAAATAGAATCTAACATTCATGCTTCTGTATTACTGAATTTATTAAACTCGTCATGAAAAAGTGATAAAATGGTTGGCGAGCCTGGCATTCTATCACTTTCCCCACTTTGTTTAATAAATTCAATATAACTTGAGCACTTGTGTAAGATCTTCTATTTAAAATTTCAGATAGTTGTGTAAGCCAGCACACAAGATTTTGGTACTTATCAAAGCAGTGAGTCGTCAAGGCTCAAACAAGCCTGCACATATATGCGGCCTCCCCCGAGTTTTCCTTGCTCATATACATGAAGAAAGGAAGTAGTTGAAGGATCAGACCAAATTTGAGCTGTGACATGTGCTTTCCAACAATGTGGCATTTTGACAAGTGTTGACTCAGACAAGCCTGTGCAGCCTCCTGTTAAGCTTAGAAACTCCAAATCATGTTCAGTCAGTAGCTTAAGGGTCATAGAATTTTCAAGCAACTAGCAAAGGCTCTGATCAGACTGTGCGTATGCGCAGGTTGATCTGAGGCTTTGCTGGTCGCACATACTACATTGTTGGAAATCTAATGTCATGGCCCATATAGACCTATTGGATAGCTGCATATATAGAGGATCTTACATGAATGCTCGTGTTTTATTGAATTTATTGAACAAGTTGGGGAAAAGAGATAAAATGCGAGGCTTGCCGAGCATTTTATCTCTTTTCACAACAAGTTTAATAAATTTAATAATACAAGAGCACGAATGTTAGATTTGATTTATCATATGACATTAAGATTACTTTGAAGTCTCATTTCTGACGTGAAAACATTATAATTTTGTCATTATGTACGCAACCTTGGTATGGACGTCATAACGTTTCCTGAAAATCTGTAAACCACCAGTGGTTTATCGATTTTATTGCATGGCCTTATTTCACTCCCAGAAGCAATGTCATATGATAAGCATGTTTTAATCATGATTTCAATGCATATGTCATACCATAATCTAATGAGCTGGGCCACATTTGTTATCTAAAAATTCTTCTTAACTCTTTGCATGCTGGGTAATATTTCATGCTTTTGTTGTCGTCTGCTGACTTTTTTTTTCAAAATTAACTTTTTCAAAAATTTATTTCAGGAACACTATCTGAGTGTCAAACAGTTTGGATCCAGATCAAGACCGACATTTTGTCGGTCATGATCTGGGTCAAAACTGTTTGCAAAGATTATCAGCAGACGACAAAATTCACCTCTAGCAAGAAAAGAGTTAAGCAGTTCAGTTTATTAGCAGCAAAAACATTCTTTCTACTGTAAGCAAACACATGCACTACACTAAATCAACTCTTTCCTCACCATTCATAACATAGTCTTCTCTTTTCTCATTTGCTTATGTACTTTAATACCACAGGTTTAGATAAACAAAAAAATTCAGCGTAAAAATGTAAATATTTTCTTACCCATCAGTTTTAACATATGTTTTGGGTGCTCAAAAGAACCGTCTCATTGAGACGGTTCTTTTGAGTACCCACAACACATGTTTTGGTAGAGAAATAAGAAAATTAAATTTCTGCTACGCACTCTTAACTAAAGTCCTGTTTAGTACCCTATATTGCAATCAATAGGGACCCAGATCAGACTGCTCTCTTAGGAGGAGCAGTCTGATCAGGGTTTATAGTGTTTGTTTCCATAATAAAACTAGTCTGGGCTGAATTAACACAGTAATAGATAGGTTAATCTTTAACTCTATGCATGCTGGGTAATTTTGCATGCTTTTTTGTCGTCTGTAAAAAAATTCTTTGAGGAATGCCATCAGAGTAGCAGAAAGTTTGGACCTCGATCAGACCCGACATCATGTCTGGCCTGATGCGAGTCCAAACAGTTTGCATCAAAATTGCAAATGTAATCAGCATGCTAGCAGGTATACAGTTAAGAAACCACTATCAAAACCAAGAATTATAAGCATTTGAGTCAGACCAACAATAGCAAAACACCTTTTCTCTCAAGATCATTATTCACCACATTACTAGTAACCCTTAATGCGCCCCTCTCAACAAAAGTCGTCTGCTTTTCTCGTCTGCTGAAATGTTTAAGAAGCCTCTATGGCAAACAGTGTGGACCCAGATCAGACTGCTTCTACAGGAGCAGTCTGTTCTGGGTCCACACTGATTGCTTCTATACTTAATTTGTCAATAATGTTAGGCAATTATTTGCAGCAGACGACTTAGGCAGAATACATTTTTAGATGCATTTTTTTCTTGCCGCTTTAAGGGTTAAATTGAAATAAAACAACCTTTGAAAACACATGTAAAACACAGTATTAGAAATCTAATCACATCTCACACATATCTAATGCTAGTTAAAATATTAGTATCGCACACAAAATACCTATCATGATATATGTGCTTTCTGGCAGTAGGAGTGGCTGGGGTGTGGTTACCCCAGGCTATGTGCTTGCTGTGTTGATGAACATGTTTTCTGTGTGCTGAGAAGGGTGAGGTATCGTGACCATTAGATAGAGGCAATGAAAACAGTCCCCTGTGATGAAACCATAGGTTTAGATAAACAAAACTTTTGAGTGTAAAATTGTAAATATTTTCTAATCCATCAGTTTGAACATATGTTTTGGGTGCTCAAAAGAACCGTCTCATAGAGACGGTTCTTTTGAGTACCCACAACATATGTTTTGGTTTGGAAATAAGAAAATTAATTTTTGGTACACACTCTTAACTAAAGGCCTGTGAAACACATGTGACCATTAGATAGAGGCAATGAAAACAGTCCCCTGTGATGAAATACATGTAAAAAGTAGGTAAAATGAAAATAGTTTAATGCTTACAGTGTCACCTAATATTTGCGAGCTGGAAACTCAACTGGTATATATCATCCTTATTTTCCCCCATATGCAAGAGTTTTTGTGATATGCTGTAGTCATGACTTATGCTTTAAGGGCACATGTGAAATAGCTATGAAAATAGTCCCTGTTTTTTTGTTGTTGTTTTTGATTTGATTCTTTACGTCCCATCAACAATCTTTCTGTTATGTAGGGACGGGTCTTCCTGAGTTGAACCAGTACTAAGCTAGGATTAATGTGTCTTGCTGAAGGACACAACACAGTGACGCCGGTGAGGCTCCGACCCGCGGCCCCTCGGTCTCAAGTCAATCACTCTACCACTAAGCCACTGCACTCTCTTTTTGTTGTTGCTGTCTTTTTGTTCGAGTTATAGCTCATTGTCTAAGGTAACCTTTAAGGTAATTATAGGATGGTTTCCTTGGTGGTATTCAGTACTAAATGCCTTGCTCTGGGACTAACACAATGCCTCTGGCGAGGCTCATACATGAGACCTCTTGATCTAAAGTCAAGCACTCTACCACTGAGCCACCAAATGATGTTCAGTCAGTAGCTTATCAGTCAAAGAATATTAAAGCGACTAGCAAAGGCTCTGATCAGACTGTGCATATGTGCAGGCTGGTCTGAGCCTTTGCTGGTCGCAGATACCACATTTTTGGAAATCGCATGTCACTGCTCAATTAGTAAATGCTAATCTGCCAAGGAGCATGCCCAGAAACAGTGTGCCAAGATAAATGAACAGCATGGTATGACTGAAAATTGTTGAAAGGAATGTTAAACTAACACATCAACAACATTTAAAAGTGGCAAAGAAAACAGCATCCTGTGATGAAATACATGTGAAGGGAAGGTAAAATTCAACATAGAAACATTTAAGGTGTAATTAATATACATAGTGTCAATGAAAATAGTCCAATGTATATGGTGTGTAAAATTTAATACTTAGGCATTAATGAGGCACATTAGATGTTGTTATATGACTCCTATAAAAGACCCCCTCTGATTGGCTGAAACTAGCTTGCACTGGTTGTGACAGATCATGATGTCAAACAGTGATGAGCTAAAGACAGGTTAACAAGTGTTGTCAGTCTTGACAGAAAACTAAAAATAGATTGAACTAAATCTAGCCCAGGTAACATTGCTTTTGTCAGTCCTAACAGAGAGCTAAAAATAAACATTGAAACACTGACTGGTTTCTTATGTATATTTCACAGGTAAAATGTTTGTTCATTTTATGAGAACAGCATTAACCCATTTATGCCGAATGGAATTTCCCATCGTTATCAATTGGAACAGTCCATTTCCGCTTTAAGGGATGTTAGGTGGTATTTTTCATTTTTATTCGAGTTTTAATAGAAAAATATGCAAGCAAACAGTGAAGACCCTGATCAGATGCCGCATTCTGTGGCACCTGATCTGGGTCTGCGCTATTTGCCTATGTCCCACATAAAGGACACTAGGCATATATGGGTTAAAAATGCAATTATTTTGCTTATCTCATAAGAGTTGCAGAAATTTGGGAAGTATATTGTTGAAATAATCTTACTGCTGAAAGTGCACAAGGAACATCTGACTTGAGTAAATTTATAAATATGAAAACACTTTAAATAAAACTAGGAAAAGAGAGACAGTGTCATATAACAAAAGAATTGGTGCATTCTTTTTCGGTTAACATCAGGATTAGTCAACCCTCGAAAGTGATGTTCACCTCGGCTTCGCCTCAGTGAACATCACTGTTCTCGGGTTGACAAATCCTGATGTTAACCTCAAAAGAATGCATCAATTGTATATTGGAAATGAAAACAGCCCCCTGTGATGAAATACATGTAAAGGGTGTGGAAATTTCGAAGCAAAATATTTTTATGATGTGATGAGGTGTGATAAGAGAGTGGCAGTGAACACTGTCCACTGCAATGAAATACAAGTACAGGGTGTGAAAGATTCAGATCAAAACTAGTTTTAAGGTACACAAAGTAGAGCACATGAAAACAATCCCCTGTCATAAAATATCTACAAAGAGTATGTAAAATTCATGTTTAACCCTATTTTTAGATCATGACATCATTTTCTATTTTTAGATTACAATGAAAAAAATCAAGAAAAATTTAAATAATGTTTTGAATACTTTTGAAAATATTAAAACACTCCATTTTCCATAAAATTTTCAAATACGTAGTATTTCAAAGGCGCCAAAAGGCGTTATTATAGAGTAAAGGGTTAAGGGGCATTAGAGGCAATGAGATTATTCCTTGCAAAATTTATGTTTTGTGAAAATCAAATGAAACCAGGTCACAGCAGAAATAAAACACATGCAAGAAAAGAAAACCCACCTATGATACACAGCACAAGCACAACAGAATTACAGTAAAACCTGTGTAAAATGGCCACTCAAAAATAGACAAAACTAAAATCTTAATGGCAAATGGTAGCTTAATGAAGGTCAAAAGTATTGCAAAATGCTCCACTTGGAGCATTCTGCAATACTTTTGACCTGCAGTCTTGAAAACCAATTTTCGGTCTTTATGAGAGTGGCTGTTTTACATCGCCTTTGCTGTATTGATACTGATGGGTCTAATTTCAAGTCAGATCATGAACTCTTTATGCGGACTGGGATCTTCCAATCTGTTTGTCGGATGATTAATTATCCATAATTAGGAATTTCTGGTTAAATAATTCTATTAACTGTCATAAATGCAAAAAATGGATTCAATGCTTACAGACAGTGCAGATCCTGCAGAGATAATGCATGCCCCTCATCTCATCTGTTCTAAAGTGTTAGCCGCTATCTCATTTTGGTGGAGATAGCAAATATGTGTAGACACTCTACCACCAGGCAACTTGTATGTGTATGGGTCAGATTTGTTCGAGAAGCTGAAATAGTTGACTTCTTGCCTACTGGGTAATTTAATATGCTATTTTGTCATCTGATTTTTTTCAAAATCATCTTTTTTGGAAAAAAAATCTTTCAGGAATGCCATCATAGTGTCGGGCCTGGTTTGGGTCCAATCTGTTTGCAATGACGATACTTTTAGACATTGATATTGAAGACTACAAACCTATTCTTTTCTTTTGAATGCCTTTGTACTTCACTTTCTTTGAGAGTATCTTCATCTGAACTGCTGCTATCATCTACTATTGATGGTTGTCTATGTCGTACTTGGCCCTTTTGCTCCTCATACTGCAAAGCAAATTTTAATCATATACTTTACCCATCTCTGCATGGGGGCAATGTAACATTATTAACATGGATTTGGACACAACACGATCATGTTGTGTCTTCCAAAATTTTTTTACCATGGAATTTTACAAAGGAATTATAGGGTCAATTTCAGGATTCACTTATAACATGGTCCATTCCTATAAACCCCAAACAGAGCATTATAAAGGGACTACTAAAAACAATACAGTGCAGCATTGTGTTTTAGGGAGTCAATTTTTTTTTTTTAGATTAAATTTGTTTGCCGAGATGTTGCTAAACATGAAAAAGTGCACAATGCGAAGACTGACTGCATTTTGCTATGCTGCTTACATCATCTTTTTCTTTTTGTATAATTTGATTCATTACGTCCCAGTCAACAATATTTCAGTTATGTAGGGCCTGGTCTTCATTGGTTGAACCAGTACTAAGCAAGGATTAATGTGTCTTACTCAATGACACAATGCAGTGACGTCGGTGAGACTCGAACCTGCAACCCCTTGGTCTCAAGTCAAGCACTCTACCACTGAGCCACTGCACTCCCACTTACATCATCTTGGAATCTGGACTGAAATATGAGTTCAATTAGGTATTTACCCAACCATATTTTTATCAAATGCTTCTTTTCAAAAACAATTAAGTAAAAATTATTTGTTTTACCCCAAATGCAATTCCAATACATTTTTTATGGGCATTCACATTCATGTGGCCATCTTAGCTGAACCTCTATTAAGCAAGCACCTGTCTTAAGCAAGTGATTTTGGAATATAAGGTTTGACTTATATTCATTTCGTGACAGTCAGTTAATCTAACCTAACTCAACCAATACATTAACCAATCTCATATGACTGCACTAGATCTCAGAAACTATGGTTTCAGGAGTTGCTAATTGACCAATTACCCATCTCTCACCAATGGCCATCAAAGGCTTACCTACTTGATCACAAATTCTAATGAAAAAAGTCAATAAGCAATGCTTATTAGATACCCCCCGCACAGTAAGATTCAGTGAAAAGCCCTGCACAGTAAGATTCAGAAGGCACCATCTTTGCATATTCAAAAGCCTTATTAGAGAAAAATTGTCTAAGTTCTCATAGCTGTAATTTTGTCAAAAATTATTTTTTCTGAACCCAACTCCTTCATGCATATGTTCAATGTGTCTACATTGTATAGGCAAAGTATCAAATTGTTCCATCCTAAGCTGTAGTAGGAGTTGATCGGCCCATGAAGGCACCATCTATGCATATACAAAAGCCCTACTAGGGAAAAATTGTCATAGTTCTCACAGCTGTAATTTTGTCAAAAATTATTTTTTCTGAACCAATCTCCTTCATGCATATGTTCAATGTGTCTACATTGTATAGGAAAAGTATCAAATTGCTCCATCAAAAGCTGTGGTAGGAGTTGATCGGCCCATGAAGGCACCATCTATGCATATACAAAATCCATTTTAGGGAAAAAATTGTCTAAGTTCTCACAGCTGTCATTTTGTCAAAAATTATTTTTTCTAAACCCAACTCCTTCATGCATATGTTCAATGTGTCTACATTGTATAGGCAAAGTATCAAACTGTTCCATCAAAAGCTGTGGTAGGAGTTGATCAGCCCATGTATGGCCTATAATAGCATAAGCATAAAACCCTAAAAACTCCTTCATGCATATGTTCAATGTGTCTATATTGTATAGGAAAAGTATCAAGTTGCTCCATCAAAAGCTGTGGTAGGAGTTGATCGGCCCATGAAGGCACCATCTATGCATATACAAAATCCATATTAGGGAAAAATTGTCTAAGTTCTCACAGCTGTCATTTTGTCAAAAATTATTTTTCTAAACCCAACTCCTTCATGCATATGTTCAATGTGTCTACATTGTATAGGCAAAGTATCAAATTGTTCCATCAAAAGCTGTGGTAGGAGTTGATCAGCCCGTGTATGGCCTATAATAGCATAAGCATAAAACCCTATATTAAAAGCCATTTAGAACTACAAAGGGTAATAACTCTAATAGAATTAGCCCCTAGCCCTTACTTTTTTGTCTAAAGTATTTGCCTTGCATATATGAACATGTTTGCAAGGTTTGATGAAAATCCAGCAATGACTCTTCAAGTTATTAAAAAAACAAAACGTTACGGACGGACGGACGGACAACGTGAAAACAGTATACCCCACCACAAACAAAGTTTGCGGGGGGTATAAATATTTCTGGCAGGAAGCCAAATGGATTCTGATCAAAGCAGACCATTCTTACTACTTCTATCCAGTGAGCTCAATCAGTCCAAGATCCATGGACCCTTTGTATACTGAAAACCCCTAAACAGGTACTTAGGAAAACAGGGAAGACCCAGATGAAATGCCACATAATGTGGCATTTCATCAGGGTCTACACTGTTTGCTAAGACTATAATGATCTTCAAAGAAAGGAATTCAATTTTAGTTGCAAATTATAACCTGTGCCCCCTCAATATGTATAAATGAACCATCCCAAGTTAAATGCTTCATATCAGGTTGAAGAACCCACAGTATACATAGGGTTAATTAAGCTTGATCTGATTGTCAGTGTGACTGCTGAAGGCACTGATCAGACTGTGGCAATGAACAGGTTGATCTGTCCCTATGGTGTACACAGGTTTTCTTGTAACCTAGTCCATATCGGATGTCTTTTAGAACTGTTCACTTTTGTTCAAGTAGATGCTTTACGTCCCAGTCAACAACTTTCAGTCATATCAGGACGTTTCCTGGGTGCACCAAAATTAAGCAGAGGATAAAGTGTCTTAGTCAAAAACACAGCACAGTACCTCAGGTTAAGCCTGAATCATTGACTTTTAGATCAAGGCTTTTAGTGAAGTGTGGGTACCAAAAAATTAATTTTCTTATTTCTCAACCAAAACATATGTTGTGGGTACATATGTTAAAACGATTGGATTAGAAAATATTTACAATTTGACGCTCAAAACTTTTGTTTATCTAAGCCTGTGTAGAACTGACTTACCCTTCTTTTTTCACTATTTGTGATGACTGTAGACTTTGAATTATCTACCAATTTGACTCTTGCTGAATGAGGTCTATCATATGCTGAAAATAGAAGTGATAACTGCAGTAATTCGCCAAACTAGTGTATAGTGTATCTATCTTAAGTAGATATGGGCCGCAATGGGAAAAAACCTGTCTTCGATCGTTTGCGAACAACAAAGGCGCAGACCAGCCTGCCCATCCGCGCAGTCTGATCAGCGCCTTTGTTATTCACTATCTGGAGAACACAGTAGTCAAGCTTGCTCCATGCAAAATTCCATTTTTATGGCTAGTCTCTGTAGCTGAGGAGACTGTTTTAATCCGGCTTTGTTGGAAACCCCAAGACAGGTTTTCTCCCATCGAGGCCCATATAGTACACTTGTATTGCTTGGAAGCTAGGGGTGCAACGATATACCGATATACCGGTAAACCACGATTCACTCTAAATAAATATCGCATCGCGATACACTTTTGGCCATACCGGTACAGAAGCCTTCCCTATGTGTCATCAAGCCAGTTTTCATCTAAAATTTGCAAGAAAATATCCATTATTGGCTTTGAAATTGCCCAAAAATCGGGTCGTTTTCAAAACCGGTAGCGTTAAAAATAAAGGAAAAAAAGACGCTGTAGTATAATTCCTGACACGAACTACACAAACGTCGACTGTGTCTAACAGCATATCGCCGACTTTCAAGCATTGGAAGATGTTTATTCTGTACGACAGGCATCAATGCAAGCCATAACATATTGTTTATGGATAGTTTACAAATTTTCTATCCATCCCTTCAAGTTATTTCAGCATTTCAAATACCGACGCTTTATTGTTATCCCCACGCTTTTTTAAAAAAAGCGTCGGGGATATTGCAATCGCCTCCGTCCGTCCGTCTGTCCGTCCGTCTGTCCGTCCGTCCGTCCGTCTGTCCGTCACGCTATCTCCTCCTAAACCGTTGGACGAAATTCAACCAAATTTGGTGTGTGAGTTGCTCACATGGAAAGGGTGTGCAACGGCACATTTTTTTTTGGCCCCGCCCCCTGGGGCCCTGGGGAGGGGCCAAAAGGTCAAATATTATTAAATATCATTAAATTTCTATTACAAAGTCAATTTCAAAGATTTTCAAACCAAACTTTGTGTGTCTTCTCACAAATGAAAGATATAAAACATATCAGACGGGATTTTCATTCCCTTGCCTGGGTCATGCCCAAGGGGTCGGACTTTGGGGTACCGTGGGGGGTTGAGTGGTCCAAAAAAAAAATTTTCCGAAATTCAACCAGAATTGGTAAGTGAGTAGCTTACATAAATGGCACATGCAACAGCACAATGTTTTTGGTCCCCACCCCCTGGGGCCCTGGGGAGGGGCCAAAAGGTCAAATATCATTAAATCTCAATCACAAAGTCAATTTCAAAGATTTTTTAACCAAACTTTGTGTGTCTTCTCACAACTGAAAGATATGAAACATATCAGATGGGATTTTCATTCTGTCGCCTGGGTCATGCCCCAGGGGTGGGACTTGGGGGCACCGATGGGGGTCCAAAAACTTTTTTCCCAAATTCAACCAGATTTGGTGTGTGAGTTACTTACATGAATGGCACATGCAACGGCACAAGTTTTTGGGTCCCTGCCTCCTGGGTGGGGCCTTGGGGAGGGGCCAAAAGGTCAAATATCATTAAATCTCAATTACAAAGTCAATTTCAAAGATTTTTTATCTAAACTTTGTGTGTCTTCTCACAAATGAAAGATATAAAACATATTAGACGGGATTTTTATTCTGTCCCCTGGGTCATGCATGCCCAGGGTTTAGGACTTGGGGGTGCTGGGGGTCAAAAATTTAATGTTATGAACATGGTCATGTGGCATATCAAATTAAAGGGGATGAGCAGCAGACCAGGATACACTGAAAATTCTAACCCTAGGATCAAACTGGTGACCTTGGGACGGGGTCAAAGGATCCAATACCATTAGATATCTTTGAGAGCGTGGGGATTTGCGATGGCGCGCCATCGAATGTGTTCTAGTTAAAACTTGTAAATATCTGTTTGTGTCACAAATTAGACCAACAGGAAACAGCTACTTTCGGTTTCAAAAAAGATGGCGGACAGACAATCATGAACTATTGTAATGAAATAATTAAAGGGAAGGCAGAAATTCGATCATTTCTCCTTGAAAAGCAGCCGAGGGACAGAAGGAGTATAGCTGAAAATATGACAGTGTGTAATAGATGGCAATTTCATGACCCTTGAATTATATAAAAAATACTGAACTAGGGGCAGTAATAGACAGAAATAAGAAACCAGGTGTATCGCAATATGTATCGCAATACGGGTTTTTCATATCGCAATATATCGCAATACGCTTTTTGGCAAATCCTTGCACCCCTATTGGAAGCACAAGTGGGTTTTATCTCTTTGCATGCTGGGAAATTTAGCTTTTTTTTTTTTGTCATCTGATTTTTTTCATAATGAATGTTTTTTTTTTATTTGATTCTTTACGTTCCATTCAACAATTTTTCAGTTATGTCAGGACGGGTCTGCCTGGTTTAAACAAGGAGTAAGCAAGGATTAATGTGTCTTGCCCAAGGACACAATGCAGTGACACCGATGAGGCTTGAACCCGGAAACCCTCGATCTTGACTCAAGCACTTAACCACTGAGCTCCCATAATGAATGTTTTCAAAAAATTCTTTCAGATTACCATCAGAGAATCAAACAGCTTGGATCCAGATCAGGCCAGATATTTTGCTTGGCCTGATCTGGGTCCAAACTGTTTGCAAAGGCTATCAGAAGATGAACTATGATCACTTATTGCAGTGAGTCACTA
Source organism: Loripinus fragilis (assembly GCA_964019695.1). NCBI lineage: Eukaryota > Metazoa > Mollusca > Bivalvia > Lucinida > Lucinidae > Loripinus > Loripinus fragilis. Next base: position 39,227,932 of record OZ026520.1, on the reverse strand, counting down.
TGCACATTTCAGAAAAAATGGCTGCATCGATGATATGAAATAAATAATGCAGGACTTTAGTTTAGAGTGCGTAACGAAAATTTATTTTCTTATTTCTCAACCAAAACATATGTTGTGGGTACTCAAAAGAACCATCTCAATGAGACGGTTCTTTTGAGCACCCAAATTATATGTTAAAATTGATAGGTAAGAAAATATTAACAATTTTACGCTGAAATTTTTTGTTTATCTTAACCTATGTAATGATTTAATGAGAAAAAAAGTTCAAATAGATCTTTTTTAGTTCATCAGGTAACCAGAAAAACAGGTTTTTGTGGGGTTTTGGACTTAATAATGCATTCAATATAAGAGATTTTCTTCGTAATTACTGCATTGTTCAAGTTTCATTGATATTACACTAGAGTATAAAACACATAAAATCTGAAAAAATAGTTTGGTGGCCCCTGTCCATGGTGGCTCGCCAAATAGCTGGGCTGCCTGGTGCCTCTGTAACAGAGCTGCTGATAGTTTATAGCATGGTTGATTGGAACTTTAAACCTCAATTCATTGTGAACTTTAAACAGGGAGTAAAATGCTCATTATTCTAAATGAGCTGTGACATGTGATTTCCAACAATGTGGCATTTTGACAAGTGTAGACACAGACGAGCCAGTGCAGCCTCCTTTAAAGCTTAGAAGCTCCAAATGATGTTCAATCTGTAGCTTAACACACATAGAATATGTAAGCGACTAGCAAAGGCTCTGATCAGACTGCGCGTATGCGCAGGCTGGTCTGAGCCTTTGCTGGTCACACACACCACATTGTTGGAAATCTCATGTCACGGCTCAAGTCCTTAGCTTTTTGGCCCCTGGGTAATTTTTCATGCTTTTTTGTTGTCTACTGATTTTTTCAAAATCAACTTTTTTGAAAAATTATTTCAGGAAAACCATCAGAGTGTCGAACAGTTTGGATCCAGATCAGGCCAAACAAAATGACAAGCCTGATCTGGGTCCAAACTGTTTGGTAAGGTTATCAGCAGACAACACTAAGAGGTAAAGAGTTAACTAGAACTAAAAAGTATCCAAGTTAAACTGTTAAAGTTTGTTTTTCTAAAAAGATTTGAACATTTAACAAAAGAATAATACAGGCCTTTAGTTAAGAGTGCTTTATAAAAACATAATTTTCTTATTTCTCAACGAAAACATAATTTGTGGGTACAAAAAGGAACCGTCTCAATGAGACGGTTCTTTTGAGTGCCCAAAACATGTATTAAAACTGATTGGTAAGAAAATATTTACAATTTTACGCTCAAAAATTTTGTTTGTCTAAGCCAATGATAATAACAGCTCGACTTACACTGAGCATTATTATTGTCTTTTCTTCTTCTTCTTTCCCTGGCACTCATATTAGGCAAACTCTGTTTAAATGGAAAATAATACAACATACCATGTGAAGAAAACATTCATAACATAACATCTCAAATTTATCAAATAATATTACACACAGTCTTCAACTTAGAAATCGGCCAGGATAAGACAAAAGGTACCTTATGGCTATATTAATCAAAATCTAGCTAATGTTGCCTCTGCAAAGTACTATCTCTTTAGAGCATTCCCTAAAAATTTAAGCAGCTATCTTTAATATTGATAAATATATTGAGGTTTGAAGCAACATATGTAATCAGGTTTGGAATGTGACGTCAAGAAAAAAAAGACTAATATGATGTCAGAGTGTTGGTCTCAAGTTGCTTGTTGATTATAGTCAACTCAGTATAATCATCTAAAAAATATAAGGTGTTTTCATGCTTTATCTATGTTATAATGTAAATGCAATGAAATTGTCTGAATTTACAGTATAGGCATTTAAAGTGACCCACCCTTCATTTTGAGCCCTTGTAGGTGTTATGGCCTTATTGTTGCCATGGCAACAGGCAGCATACAAAAATATAACCATAAACATTAGCTACTTTGATTACATCAAGCTATAGAAACATTTTTGTGGTACTATAAAAGCCTGTTAAATTTGGTCATTTTAGGCGTTTTTTGTTGACTAGAAGTATATCTTAAGTAAATATATTGACATTTTTACAGCTGTATCATAATGTCAATGGCCTGTGCTTAAGCGGCCACAAAGGTCTTAATGGCAAGTGGTAGCCTAATGAAGGTTGAAAGTGGGAGCATTCTGCAATACTTTTGACCTTCATTAGGCTACCATTTGCCATTATTATGCAATCCTTTCAACCTTCATTAAGCTTCCATTTGCCATTAAGACCTAGTTTTGACCTGCATTAAGCGATAATCAGTCTTGAAAACCAGTTTTTGGTCTTCTTTTGAGTGGCCACTTAAGACTGTTTTTACTGTATTTCATTTACCCTAGGAGTTAATTCATCTAATGGCATGTTATCCTCTTTAGAACTAGATGATGATGATTTTGACTGCGAGTCTGTGGACGGAATGTTCTCATACTCATTGACACGTCTCTGAGGTAGACCCTGACTGTCGTGTTTTGGAGGGATTGGCAGTGGTCGTGGTTTGTCAACTGGCTTAGGCTGCAAGTAAAAGTAAAACATTTTTGTTTCAACCAAATATTGTGATTAAATTAAAAAATATCAAAATTAAAGGTCAAGGATTAAAGCTAGTAAATTTTTCTAAAAGGAATGGAATGTTATAATAAAATTCATTCAAATTATTTTATAAAATGTATCAATCAATTACAAAAAGTTACTTTAAACTTAAAAAATAAGACTTATAAGAATTATTCAAAAATAAAAATAAAAAAAGTTGAATTATCATTTCACAGTAAATGTAACATAAGCCAAGAGATACACTTTCCCACAAAACCCCTTAGTTAGCAAATAAGACCTGCTACTTTTTGTAAATCATCTTAAATCTCAGAAAATCTTTGTCTGCAGCAAAAGTGAAGAAATATATCACAAATTTATCATCTGTTGAAATTCTTGATTTGGGTAGCTTTGTTGAAATGAAAATCAAAGTGCATGAAAAGAAATAAATTTTCTACACTCAAACGAAAAAGTCAGCAGCACCATTTTAGGTCCAATTGGCTCTTGTTATCTCAAAAGCCTACAGTTGATTGAGTATAACATTGTTCAGACAAAATGAATACACAAACTCAGTGCCACATAAGCAAAACATTGGTGAAGAAAAACTTGATTTTTTTTTTATACCTGCAGAAACATGTGTTTCAGTGACTGAAAAGAACTATGCTCTAAGTTTCCACAACAATTCCTTAGATATGGAAAATGATTTTTTAATAAATTTCTGATTATCTGAATATAAAATTAATTGCGCCTTTTGTATGCTTTTAAGTATCTAAGGATTTTTTTTTAAAAATAACTTTTCTAAGAATTGTTTCGAAAATAGAATCAGAGTGTCAAACAGTTTGGATCCAGAACAGGCCTGACAAAATGTCGTCCGGATCTGGATCCAAACTGTTTGCAAAGGTTATCAACAGAGGACACTAGCGAGGAGAAAGTTGGACAAGTGCTTCCAGTCATCAGGATTTTAAGTTATCAGGAGCCAACTATATTTCATACACCAGTCACAACTTTTGTTGTCTGCTCTATCCTCTGCATATGTTCTTAGATACTGCAAACAATATGGACCCAGATCAGGGTTCATAGTATTTCTTTCATGACAGCCTGAAGATGCAATTGAACATATGCAGCAGATGTAAAAAGCAGACAGCATTTCTGGGAAATAAACTACCAACAAGATAAGGGTTTAACACAAAACACTTGGATGAACAGATATATAAATGTTAATGCAAGCAAGCATGGCCAGAACAAGGCAGGGCTGTAACTAAGTAAACTCCTTGCATCTGGGTAATTTTCTGGGTGATTTTTCATACTTTTGTTGTCGTCTGTAGACTTTTTTCAAAATTGACTTTTTCAAAAAAATATTTCAAGAACACTATCATAGTGTCAAAATATTTTGTTGGTCCTGACCTGAATCTACTATGTGTACAGGGCTGTGGAAATAGTAAAAAATTATACTTGCCCAGGGACAAGTAAATGGCTATAATGTACTTGTCCAAAGAAAATTTTAATTGTCCGGAAAAAAACAACAGATTATCGCAGCTTTAATATACCTTACTGTGCTTAAACAATATATAAACTCTTTAGAAAGCAGTATGAAACAAGATATCAACTCTCGTGTAAACAGTGTAGATCCAGATCAAGATCCTAATCAGGATCCACACTGTTTTCAATGCAACATGTGAGCTCTTAATAATTAATCAAAATATGAAATACAGAATTGTATGAACTTTCTTTATACATTTGTACTTGTTCAAGGACAAGTATATAGAAATTTCCAACTTGTCCTGAATGAAATGGGACCACATTGGACAAGTCCGGCATGGTATTTCCACAGCCCTGTATTTGTACAACTAATCAAATGCAGGAGTGACTATCCATAACAATGTTAGTAAGTGCAAAACAAATATGACCCCAGGTAAAGTCAGAATCAGTCTTATGATATGGGTCTCGGTGTGAGTAAACCTGCAACTGGGTTGGAATCACTCAGCTACTGAGACCAGCTGGACTATTGAAATTTTGCATGTAACAAGTTTAGCAATTATGCTTTAGAAAGTGAATAGTAAAGGGACTGATCAGACTGTGTGGGTCTGCAAGCTGGTCTGCACCCTTGTAGTTCGCTGGCATCAAAATCAGTATATTGTCTGCAAATCTATAATGCTGGTTAAAAAAGTAAGCATATTGTTTGGTCAATTTATGACCAGTTTTCTTTCAAGTAGCCCGTGGAAAAGATTCAATTTTAAGCGGAATCAATAAAAAAAAAGCTATCATATTTAATGGTATACAAAAGACACAAATCTCATTTCCATTCTGGTAAAAAATGTAGGCCTTCAAAATATAATATAATTATTATGCTTAACTTTTTACCAGCATTATCTGGTTCTATATTTATCACTTGGCATAACACTGTTTCTTTTACTACCTGGGGCCTTGATTACTAGTGCAACTGCTAAAATATATGTTCACTAATTTTTACTCATGTAATTTATTAACCCTTTTGCAATTGCCATCTGCTCTCTCTTCTGCTTGTGTACTTTGGTAGCATATAGTATACAGTTATTTCATGCCTGTTTGTAGTATAATCAAAACTATTAACCTGAGATGCCATGGACAATCTGATGCAATAGTGCATCAGAACGTCCACGGTGACGAGGGGTAATAGTTTGACTTTACTACAAACAGGCATGAAATAACTGTTTTATTACACAACCCATTTGATGAAATACTTAGCAGCGTTCCTTGAATGGAGTTGCTATAGACGATGCGGTTTTGTTGCAAAACAGAAAATTTCATCAAATCTGCTCAATTTTGGTCTCAAAATGTTCCGCTCATTCTAACTAAGAAAACGAGTATTCACACTTTATGTTTCTGACCATAAATAACGGAGTTTTTGGAGTTCAAAGTTGCCAAACCATGCCTCATTTTCACCATTGTTGCATGTCTCCTTTCATAAACGAACCATACGGGCATCGTCGTCCCGCATGCTGATAAGCGCCTGAGTGTTTTTAACAGGGAAGCTGGAAACCAGGCCATGGTATAGTGCCAGTCAATAGTCGAAAATATTGCCTGGTCAATAGTTCAGTGACTCATGACATAGCAAAAATAGACAATTACTCCGTATATAGATGGTTGGGTAATAATGCAAACTATAAGGATCCAGATCAGACTGCTGGAAGTCTGATCAGGGTACATAGCGTTTGCTTTTGTGGTACTGGAGTGCATTTGAAAATATGCAGATATAATACGCAGATGACATTTTCAGGATAAAAGATACTGGCAGGATAAGGGTTAATCAATCATTTGTTTCACTACTCAATGAAGGTCAAAAGTATTGCAGAATGCTCCCCTCAGAGAATTCTGCAATACTTTTAACCTGCATTAAGTGATAATTGGTCTTAAAAAACAATTTTTAATCTTTTTGAGAGTAGCCGTCTTACACAGGTTTAACTGTATTGGAAGTCTTGTTCATGGTCATTACTAGACTTCTTTGCAATGCAAAATGACATCCACTAGTAATTTTGGATCTCAGCTTCTTCATTCATCACTGCCAATTCAAGGATTAGCCCTTTGTATACTGAAGACTCATTCATGTGAAAATTGGCAAACAATGAAGACCCAGATGAAATGCCACAAGATGTAGCATTTCATCAATCAGGGTCTGCACCATTTGTTAAGCTAAAAACAATCTTCAGGGATATAAAAACATCATAATTTGAAATTACAACCTGTGACCCCTTAAAATATATAATCATAATGGACTATCCCATCCCTATTGTATCAAACTGTATGGGAAAATCCATTAGTATATAAAGGGTTAAAAGCCCATCAGCAATCCCTATAGGATTCTGATGTTGAAACTTGCTTTTGAAAATGCTTTACAAGCTTTTAGATAAGAGTGTAATTAAAAATTACTTTTCTTATTTCTAAACCAAAACATATGTTGTGGGTACTCAAAAGAGACGGTTCTTTTGAGCACCCAAAACAATTGTTAAAACTAATGGATAAGAAAATATCTACAAATTTACACTCCAATTTTTGGTTTCTCAACCTATGGTTATAGCCTACTCAAGCAGACAATATAGACTACAGATGCAGGTGTAATATATCTCTGGTAGGATACATTTAGCAGGTATACAGATAGGTGATTTTTTGTTACATTTTCAAAGATTGCTGCCACCGATTTCTTCACACCACTCTCTGATTTAACACTGACCACAGAGCCAGCGTCTGAACGATCCGAGTCTGGTCGAGCATATTTGGTGAGGACGGACTTCTTTTTTCTTCTTGAGTTAGCTGCCCTTGGAGGTGATGAGGATGGTACTGGTTCATTTGGTGTCTGTAAAAGAGAGAATGAAAACACACTCAGTGCAGTCCCATTTTTAAAACATTTTGTGATAACATAGATTTGCATATAACATACCCGTGTTTTGGCTACTAATTTTATATCATGTAATTTTACAAAGGAATTGGTCTCCTGTTTGTTTGTTTGTTTTGATTCTTTACATCCCAGTCAACAATTTTTCAGTCATGTTGGGATCGGTCTTCCTAGGTTGAACCAGTACTAAGCAGACAATAAAGTGTCTTGCTCAAGGACACAATCCAGTGCCCCCGGTGAGGCTTGAACCAGCAACCCCTCGATCTTGAGTTAAGTACTCTGCCACTGAGCCACCATGCTCCTCAGGTCATTCTCCTGTAATTCCTTTGTAAAATTGTCCTTTCTTAATATTACACAGTCCATTCTTATGTACCCCAAACATAGCCTTATAAAGGGACTGCACTGTAATATCTATACTGATCAGTGCCAAAATCCCTCGGTAGAAAAATTTTCTACTGTAAATTGTCAATATTTTTCTTATTTCTGGATGAAAACAGATTTTCAAAGCTTTTCTTTTGCCAAAATTCTGAAAGGAATTGAAATCTCTGAAGACCTTAGAAAGGTGATGACCTAAGGATCAAGCCTTGTTGGGTGTCTTAGCTCTGCCTCCTAGTGTTGTCTGCTGATAACCTTTGAAAACAGTTTGGACCCAGACCAGGCCCGACAAAATGTTGGGGCTGATCTTGTTCCAAACTGTTTGACACTGGAAGAATTTTTTGAAAAAGTTGATTTTGAAAAAAAATCAAGAGACGAAAAAAAGCATGAAAAATGATGACCCCGAAGGCAAAGAGTTAAAAGAAGTAACCAAATATAAAAATGTTGCTTGTTCCAAATTTTGGTGATGTTTTAAAGTACTCTTAGTCTGATCTAGAGCATTCAATGGAAGTAACTACTTTTAATCATACCTCTTCTTCTTTAGGTTTATTGTCTTTCACAGTCTTGGCTTTGAGAGTATCATTATCAGAGTCATTTTCAACAGCCACAACTGGTTGGTTTTCTATGATTGGGTCTAAGGCAGGTCTCACGCCATCTGATTGACTTCTCCTGTATAAGAGAACCAAAAAAGAGGGTTATATAATATTCTTTCACAGTCTTGGCTTTTAGAGTATCGTTATCGGAGTCATTTTCAACAGCCACTACTGGTTGGTTGTCTATGATTGGGTCTAAGGCAGGTCTTGCACCATCTGATGGACTTCTCCTGTGTAAAAGAACCAATAAAGAAGTTTATATTTATTCATAGTTTTGATTTGACAGTATCAATATCATAAGAGTCATTTTCAACTGCCACTACTGGTTGATTTCTAATATTAGGTCTAAGGCAGGTCTTATACCATTTGATGGACTTCTCCTGTGTAAAAAAAAAAGCCGAAAAAGCTATTAAAGATCTTGATTTATTTTCTTTAACAGTCGGTCTAAATTTCTATAAAATTATGTATTTCTGTCCCTGAAGATTGTTTTTATCATAGCAAACACTGCAGACCTTTATTAAATGCTGCCGAAGCACCTCTTTATCTGAATCCAGAATGAAAAGGCTTGTGGAGTTTATGTATGAATTCTTAGCCCTGGAGGTACTTTTGTTAGGGAATCATTTGAGCAATATAAGGATCATGGAGTATTGTAGATCATTTTTCTATTTTTAGCTATGGTAGCCATTTTTTTCGGTGGAGTGGAACTGTTTGGGCAATTATGGTAGAGGGCCTTATAATGAACATTTGTGTGAAATTATTTTGAATTTGGACCAGTGGTTGAGGAGGTGTCATTTAAGATATTTCTTATCTACAGCTCTGGTGACCATCTTGGAGTGGAAATGTTTAGGCAATTTTGGTAGAAGGCATTATGAAGAACATTTCTGTTTTATTATTAATCATTTCAAGTGAATGAAAAACAGTCTGGACTCTAATCAGCTTGCTTCAGTAGAAGCCAGCTGATCAGGATCTACATGGTTTTCAAAAGGGGATATAAAACTTTAAAAAAGTAACGCACCGAGTACACTTATATGTTTTACTGATGTTTATCATCTTACCTGTGAATTTCTATATGTCTCACAGCAGGCACTGGTCCCTGGACATCTCCTGATGGTCCTACATCAACATTTGATACACTGACAACTGACCTTGAACTGTCTGGGACTGATGACCTTGAACTATCTGGGACAGATGACCTTGAACTATCAGGAACTGATGATCTTGCACTATCAGGTTCATCTATATGTGAAGATTGTTCTGAGACACGAGATCTACTAGAGACGGCTGAACCTACTGAACGTTGGGAGCCTGCACTGGACGGACGACTTCTTACTGCACTGGACGGACGCCGACTGAAATATTTCATAAAATGTGAGACAACCTGTTGCTGGGGTTTAGACACAAACACAAGAAAAAACACTAGCTAGTGTCCTGAAAAAGGGCTTGGTGCATTAGAGGTCTATTTTTGCTCCACTATAAGGCAAACAAATAAAAGTTGCTTTTTTCAAAAAGCTTACAAAAACTTGGCCCTGATGTCAGAGTTGGGGTAATTAAAATTGTAATTGTTATTAATTGTAATTAATTACATTTTCTAAAGTAATTGAATGTAATTGTAATTGAGACATTCTTAAATTACAGTAATTGAATGTAATTAATTACATGACCAAAAACATGTAATTAACAATTACTTTCAATTACTTTTTAATTACTTTTCAGATCATTTATGAACTGCAGTTGCTCAAGATTATCATAGATACTTAAAATACAGTCAAACCTGTCTTAAGCAAGCGACCAAGGGATAATCCAAAATTGCTTGCTTAAGACAGGTGGCTGCTTAATAGAGGTTCAGGTAAGATGGCCATATGATTGAGGATACTCCCATATGAGTTAAAATTATGAAGAAAAAGGTCTACACTGCCAGTGTAGGGTTCAGTTATTGCATCATAAAAATAAAAAAAAAAAGATAAATAAAAAACAAATATCAAAATATGTAATTTTAAAACAAAAGCAATTCCATAAGTTTTTTTTAAAAAAAAATCAATGTTTGTCAAAAGAGTTAGCCTTTGGACTTAGAGGCTTCTTGTCACTGGTATACCCATTTTTTTCTAAAGTTAAACCTTCATTTTTGATGAGCAAAGGCATGTTTAATGGACATCGTGCTACTGAACATGAAGAGAAAGTTGTTTGATTTGTAGATTTATTCAGGTGTATGAGACTTAGAAAAAATGATTCTGTTACTCAATTTTTTTTTCTCAAAAGCTATTGCTTGTTTCTTCCCCCCAGCAAACATTTCATCTTTGTGTAGTAAGTATGCCCCCAGCAAAGAATATTACTACTCGCATTTAGTTTTTCACACATTTACCATTAAACATCTGCCACGGAATGGATGAATGAACTTTGGCAGTGGTAAACGTTTTGATGTTGACAATTTATCGGTTGACTGGCTTTGCGCTGGTACCAGCATACACAAAAACTACAAGTCGTGTTCGTTTAGCGTATTCAGGTTTTAGGTTACGGACGGCGCTGTTTTTACTTTTCTTTTCTTTCTTTTTTAATCCACATGTGGAGGTTTCTTGAAGCATATCGTAGTGTTCATTTAGCATAAACACTCGAACTTTTAAAATTTCAATTCCATTGTGTCTCGAGTGGCACACAAACACCCCAACTGTTGCGTCCCATATCCTCAACATAGGGTGGCAGCCGTTATAGAATTTCTTTTAGGAGACACCACTGCTGGGAAGTTTAATTGCTCCAAGCATTTGACCGGTGCAAAAAAGTTTATCGATAAAATTTAATCAAACGGCCGCATCGAACCATGGAAAGTGGCCGTTTACGGATACAATTTCAGCGTTTTGGGGCAAATTTCGCCGACCGCTGGCCGCATTGGACAGGTGCACGCTAAATAGAGGTGCATTTGCATTCAAAATCGTTTGGGGGAACCCTGAAGTGGCCGCTTAAGGGAGGGTCACGCTTAATAGAGGTGACCGCAACAGCAGGTTTGACTGTACTGCTAAATGAATTGTTCTTGGCCTTTGTAAATGCATATATCATTTGCTGTACTAGTTTAATGCAACATGAAACAAAATGAGAATTGGGACTAGTCATGCTAGTATCTATGGATATAAAAATAGAATACAACAATTTTACCGCAGACACAGACTGTATGCTACTACTACTATTCCTTTTTAAGCAGATTATTTATTCTTTGTTGTCTGCTTATAAAAGGTGTGGCTTTGTGACAATCAACTTTTAAAAGTTAAGTAACCTAAACAATACAAAAACAATGAAAAAAGTCAATAAGCAATGCTTATTAGATACCCCCCGCACAGTAAGAGTCAGTGAAAAAACTTGGCAAGTTATAGTTCGAACAAGAAGACCTTAGTTTTGATAAGAAGATTTCAGTAGAATCTGTGCAAACAAAAATTATAAACTCCTTCATGCATATGTTCAATGTGTCTACATAGTATCAGCAAAGTATCAAATTGCTCCATCAAAAGCTGTAGTAGGAGTTGATCGGCCCATAAAGGCACTATCCATGCATATACAAAAGCCATATAAGGGGATAATTGTCTAAGTTCAACAAAAATTATAAACTCCTTCATGCATATGTTCATTGTGTCTACATTGTATTGACAAAGTATCCAATTGCTTTATCAAAAGCTGTGGTAGGAGTTGATCAGCCCATAAAGGCACTATCAATGCATATACAAAAGCCATATAAGGGAATAATTGTCTAAGTTCTCACAGCTGTCATTTTGTCAAAATTATTTTTTGTGAACCAAACTCCTTCATGCATATGTTCAATGTGTCTATATTGTATCGGCAAAGTATCAAATTGTTCCATCAAAAGCTGTAGTAGGAGTTGATCGGCCCATGAAGGCACCATCTATGCATATACAAAAGCCTAATAAGGGAAAAATTGTCTAAGTTCTCACAGCTGTCATTTCGTCAAAAATTATTTTTTCTGAACAAAACTCCTTCATGCATATGTTCAATGTGTTTACATTGTATAGGCAAAGTATCAAATTGTTCCATCAAAAGCTGTGATAGGAGTTGATCGGCCCATGAAGGCGCCATCTATGCATATACAAAAGCCTTATTAGAGAAAAATTGTCTAAGTTCTCACAGCTGTCATTTTGTAAAAAAATATTTTTTCTGAACAAAATTCCTTCATGCATATGTTCAATGTGTCTACATTGTATAGGCAAAGTATCAAATTGCTCCATAAAAAGCTGTGGTAGGAGTTATCCGGCCCATGAAGGCACCATCTATGCATATACAAAAGCCTTATTAGAGAAAAATTGTCTAAGTTTTCACAGCTGTCATTTTGTCAAAAATTATTTTTTCTAAACCAAACTCCTTCATGCATATGTTCAATGTGTCCACATTGTATAGGAAAAGTATCAAATTGTTCCATCAAAAGCTGTGGTAGGAGTTGATCGGCCCGTGTATGGCCTATAATAGCATAAGCATAAAGCACTAAATAAAAAGCCATTTAGAACTACAAAGGGAAATAACTCTAATAGAATTGGCCCCTAGCCCTTACTTTTTTGTCTAAAGTATTTGTCTTGCATATATGAACATGTTTGCAAGGTTTGATGAAAATCCGGCAATGACTCTTCGAGTTATTAAGGAAACAAAGCGTTACGGACGGACGGACGGACGGACAACGTGAAAACAGTATACCCCCTACAAACAAAGTTTGTGAGTTTGCGGGGGGTATAAAGAAGGTGAGAAAATCTCAACAATAGTATTTACTCAGACAATAGTGTTGGTTAGTGAATTGACTCCTTGAAGGCATTTTGTTAAATTTTCACACCTAGGATCAACACACTCATATGCTAAGGTGCATGACCCAATCTATCCACTACACTTTTTACAGCCCTTAAACTGCTCATTTGCCATTTTCAATGATAATAATAATAATGATAATAATAATGATAATAATGATAAAATTAATAATCATAAAATGTGATTCAGAAAATTAAATTGAATTTCACTCATTCAGTGAAAATGGGGCCCATCATTGTTCATATAATAACAAAAAATAAAACTAAAATAAAATACACGATGTTCCAGTGGTGACTGACTAGCAACATCTTGCTTCCCAAGCCAGCAGTTCAACACACTAGTTTTATTTAAGTTTGTCACTATCTGATATTCTTTTTTGTGCTTTATGCCATTTTCAGAACTCATAGGGCCACACACATTTTTTATCAACACTTTTTGAAAACAGTTATTCCCCGGCATTTAAGCCAGTTTTACAAAATAAATTCCATGGTTTATCATGCACAGTTGTAACACTTTTCTCAAGCCAATGTGTATTCCTGAACTATGTTCCGCGGTTGACAGCTAGTTTGAAAACTTTGGTAATTTATCCCCCTCCTCCCCCCAAAAAAAATGGTTTCTGTATTTTTCTTGTGTGATCATGTCATCATTCACAAAAAAAACAACAACTGATTTTCATTTCTTTTAGGTTGCATCGCTTGACAATAATTTGATACAAGAGAGAAAAATAAAATCAATCTAATAGACATATATTGAATTTAGAGTATCAAGGTTACTTAGACTTTTAAAGAGATTTTAACTCAATTCAAATATCTCTGAAATTTAAATCTGATGAATCTATCTAAGTAGCAGTGAAATGTAATTGTAATGTAATTGAGCCGCGCCACGGGAAAATGTGTCTTCGGGGTAAATTTGGCCATTTTGACATTCTGTGATTTTTAGACAGATCATTATATGAAGAGTAAACTCGTTTTTGTTTGATCAAAATATTCAAATTATTAGAAAAGATATTGGAGTTTGAACTTTGGACGGCTTGACGTTGATTTTAGAACTAACGTTGCGTGACGTCACGATGAGTCATTCACAACGTTGCGAAGTTTTTATGCATTTAGACATCCAACCATGGCTGTTACTAGCATGAAACTGGGTCCCGACTTAGCTTACTCCTACTGGTGCTGGTAAATCAAAATAATTGATTTTAATCGTAAGTCAAACGTACTTTATTTCTTGCGTATTCTTCAATTTTAACATATAAATGATTACCATAATTCCTTGAGGCGCCATGCCATGTCAGCCTTCGTTTGAAAATGTGCACTAAATGGACGTAGCCGTCGACTGGTGCTATATTTTCCTGCATCAATATTTTGCCACCACAATTATGGACCATCACGGACACATCTCCGAATAAAATTGGGCACAAATTTGCCCATTGACTTTTGAAATTCGGAAAAACCTGGCCGCGACATTATATGTTCAACTGCCCATGAAAACTAAAATGCTAACTTGAACGTAAATGTTTTCTTGTTTACATGGAGAAACTCTCCGATGTTAAATATACTGTTTAAATGCCAACATTTCTTTACCTTTATGAACAGTATAAATTCCATGCTCAGTTGAGCTGAGCACTAAAAGATGTTATAACTTCGGGACCTGGAGCAGGTTTTGCACCGTTACTTTGATACTTTGTATACTATGGTCGTCCTCTCGGGCATTTGGCAGGGCCTGTCCTTCGCATTGTAACAGCAGACTCGGGGGAGAGCAGTGGCTCAGTGGTAGAGAGCTTGACTCGAGACGGAGGGGCCACGGGTTCGAGCTTCACCAGCATCACTGCGTTGTGTCCTTGAGCAAGACACATTACTCCTAGCTTAGTACTGGTTCAACCCAGGACAACCCGTCCCCACATAACTGACAGATTGTTGATGGGACGAAAAGAATCAAACAAACAAACAGCAGAATCTGCATGGTAATTGTTCTGTGGAAAAGGTCGATCAAAATTAAATAAAATAGGTTGCGACTTAAAAACAGATGGCATTTTCTTCTCAAAGAAGTGGTTGCCTTTCAGCTCACTGGAAATGCCGCGAATGACGATTTAGATGAGTAAGTAAACATTTGAAGTAATAAATAAAAAAATGAAGTTATTGGCCAACAGAGTTTGACACTACATATCGAGGATTCTCGCAATGGTTTCTCATTTGTTCAACCGATGCTCAAAATGTTGCACTAGTAGAAAATCAGTTCCGAACCCCTGGTACGTTGTTATTTGATGGCATGTATGATGTAGGCAAAACCGTCTAACTGTTTCTACAAAATGAAATGTTCTGCAGTTACACACGCCCTACAGGGTCAGTTAGCCATATATGTTATATGTACTCAGGAGGAGCACTGACGTTTTCAAAATAAGAAAGAGGGCAAAGATCAGGAATCGATACAGTCAAGTACCACACCTGACCCAAAACATTACTAGCGGTCGCGAGCGTATTTCCTTAGTTTTAGAGTATTTTTTTCAACCATCGCGTTAAAGTTCGACCCAATGCAGCAGCAAATTTTTTAGTCCAACCCAGTGCAAAAATGTTGACTTGGTAATTAAGATTCAACACAAAACTGGATCTGAAAAATAAAATCACAAAAATGCGTTCTTGCAAAGTTGTATCACAACCTTGATAACTAGTTTAAATTAAAGTTTCGGCGATGGATATATTCTTTTATTCACTGTTGTTGTTGTTGTTGTTGTTGTTGTTGTTTAAACCCTTATATGCCCAATGGAATTTTACAATACTGCCAAAAGGACGGATCCATTTCTGATTCAAGGGTTGTTGGGTAGTAATTTACAATTTCGCTCAATGCGCTAAGCAAACAGTGCGGCGTCTGATCTGGTTCTACACTGTTTTCCCATGTCACACAAAAATGGCGCTAGGCTAATATAAATTGGTTAACATAATTTAAAAATATAATCAGTCGGCATATCACGGCGACCAGTTCATAGTGCATATTTCGCCAGTAACTGACAACACCCTACTTGAAATGGGGCAATGATTGAGGATAATAATCTTGTGAAATGTGTGACCAGACAATGGCTCGAGCTCACAAGCTCAGCCTACAGAAGCAGGATTGCTTATTTGCCTCACTGTACCCGACTTTGCTATCCGGAGCGAAATGCCTCATCATTCCTTAACCGTATGTGCAGAATATACTTCTCACTGAAAAAGGATTTCAGTCTACCGAACAACAAAATCATATTCAAACCTTCTCACCAAAAAAAAAAAAAAAAAAAAAAAAAAAAATCAAGACATACAGAAATCTGGTTGCTATGGCAGTGCGGGTACTAATTCCTATTCCATTCGATTTTTTAGTTTTATGTAGGCGAAGTGCGCCCCTTGCCTCTAGCATATATAGAGTGTGCACATTACCCCAAGTTTTATGCACTCACATAGGCTTTAAGAAAGGGATTCTGGCTGTATAAAAACGTGGGGCATTTGAATACATGTAGTTTAAATTGTGTAATTCTAAATCAGGCCCGATCGCGCAGGTCTTGTCTTGATAATTCCGTATGTACACTGCCTTCACTGCATCTCCAGATACTAAGAGATATGAAGAGCAAATAGAATAAAGCAATATTCAATAAACATGAAAATAACTACACTTCAAAAGTAGAAACGTTAACGTCACCGAAAAAATGACATTTGGGCCATGGCATGAAATTTCCAACAATGTGGTATGTGTGACCAGCAAAGACTCAGATCAGCCTGCGCATACGCGCAGTCTAATCAAAGCCTTTGCTAGTCGCTTGAATATTCTATGACTGTTAAGTTACTGACTAAACATCATTTGGAGTTTCTAACTTAAAAGGAGGCTGCACAGGCTCGTCGAGTCTACACTTGTCAAATGTCAAATTGTTGGAAATCTCATGTCAAGGCTCAAATTTTTTTTAATTTGTGTGTTAAAATGACTGCCATAAGAAATCAAAAGACACACGGAAACTACAAGAAAAATGTTTATTGTAGCTTCAATAGTTTTGCGACAACTATTTTTGTAAGAAATCTGGAATACATTGATTTAAACGGCGACGTCACAATGTGGCAAATAATAACTATGGTTTCTCGTGTGAAACTAATCGTGTATTATACTTCTTTTTTTATACATGAGAGCTACCTCGTGAGATTTTAGTTTTTTTCACGCACGATCACTCAGCGAAGGCTCAAACAAGTCTGCGCATCTAAAAGTCTAATTGAAGCCTTTGCCCAATCGTAAATGCGGCTTTTTCAATGTGTTACTGTTTTCGTTTAGCGGCTCGGATGTGAATACGAAAGGTTCAGACACACTGGTTGGTCGACTAAGGAAAGCTGGGATGTACATGCATCCGGCGTTCATTTATTTATTTATTAATTTTACTTATTATAATGTTTTTGTTAGAGTGTCTTTGCAGTGCAAAGATGTTGATGATTGAGGGTCAATTAGCGTTTACCGAGCCGCATCTTTTTGGACAGTTTATTTTTCACCAGGAACCCGTGCTGGACCAGACCATTACAAAATTACAACAAATTACAACCGGCCTAAAATTCCTTGATTTTAATCGCATTTTATTCTAAACATGACTTGTCTAAATTGTCGTAATCTTTGATGACGCTCTCTTTAATTACGCGTGGCGCGAAATAATTACGTCAGACTTTAGGACGTCATATCTCATGACGTAATTAATCTCCCGAAGACACATTATCCCATGGCGTGGCTCAATTAATTACATTTGGCAAAGTAATTGTATGTAATCAATTACTTTGCTCAAAAGCCATGTAATTGTAATTGTAATTTAATTGAACAATTTCCAATGTAATTGTATGTAATTAATTACTTTTGCAAAGTAATTGACCCCAAATATAGTAAGTGAGTATGATCAGGAAGTACCACAATCACAAACTGCAGACAACCCCGTGGCACCGCGAGGAGAGCCGCTCAACCATCACAAGACACCAGGAAGACAAATTAAGCAAAGCAATCAGCTCTCTCTTCCCCATCAAGATGATTGCAATACTAGAATGGACATAAATAAAGTAACGTACAACAAAACATAGAACAATTACAGACTCCCACAATGGGAGTAACAATAAACAAAAATTCAACAACAACAGAACCACCGCCTTAGAACGGACAGCAGCCTAAGCCACTGGGGGGCTTAAATGCATTTTACTGGTACCAAATCTTCGCCCTAGATTCTGCTGTTGTTGAAGTACAAGAAATGTTCAGCTCGCATGGAGGCCATCTAACTAATGCAATGTATCATCATGGAAAACACTCTAATCAAATTAACACTCCATGATGAAACAAAGAAAAGGGCTCATGACTCATAGATAGTCAGAGCTAAAGAAAACCTCAAGTTGAGCCACGGTGGGTCCAGCTACAGATAAGCATCAGGCACCAATCCACCGATTAAAGCTTTACGTCAGAGCCGTCATAGAGTCTGAGGCCTGACCCACCGTCTTGCAATTAAAGAGGAAACCATAGCTATAAACCGTGATTGGGTTTAAAACTAGGCATGCAGACTGTCGCATGATATCCAAATTATATCCAACCCTTATATAATGTTTTACTATCTTTTTGAATTGATCACTAAAATTAGGTTTTCCAACAATTCGTTTGAATTTATAGACTAAATCACCATAAAATATAGGTTCTGATATGCCTTGTTGCAGAAGAGTTTTTAACCCAATGTTGTATTTACCAATTAACTCAGAGTGTCTGTAGTAGAATTTAGAAAAAGCTTTTCGAATTTTATGATATCTATAACCTTGTTTTAATAATTTAGCAGTTAAAAATAAGTTTCTGTTGTTGAAATCATCAACATTAGAGCACACTCTAGCAAAACGAATAAGCTGAGAAATATATACACCATAGGAAGGAGAGCGAGTAACATCTCCATCAAGAAATGGGAAATTTACTATTTCAAAATTAAAATCATCCCGTTTATCATAAATTTTAGAAGAAACTATGCCATTTGTTATTGACAAGTTCAAGTCCAAAAACGGAGCTTCAGTATCAGAATCAGCTTCAGAAGAATTTGCCTTATTTAACTGAAGTTCAGTGGGATATATCTGACCTACCATTTGTTCAAAATAAGGATTATCAATATTAAGTAAGTCATCTAAATATCTGGAGGTAGAGTTTAAAGCTTCAATAATATCAGCTTGATTATTGTCTGACAGAGATAACATAAAGTCTCTCTCATAACAAAACAAAAACAAATCTGCAACAAGAGGAGCACAATTAGTACCCATTGGAATACCGACAATTTGTCTATATAATTTAGAGCCAAATCTTATAAATATATTGTCCAAAAGATAATGGAGCGCATCACACATTTTCTGACATGACCACAATTTATATCGTTTAGGTTGTTCAGAAGTAAAAAGGGCATTTTTATCATTACAAGCCAAATAAAGTGAGCCCTCTCTGTTAATTGTTTGTTCAATTAATTCTGTTAGTTTATCTTTTATTAGATTATGAGGCAATGTAGTATAGAGAGTAGAGAAATCATATGTAGACAAACCAGATGCTAGAAAACCTCTAGACTTCAATTTATTAAGAATTTCACCTGAATTTTTAATAGACCAAAATAAATTTTTACCATTTCTTTCATAAACTGTTGTGCAATATTTAATGACATGGTTTTTAATCGCAGTGAGGCAAGAAGTCAAAAGAATAGACAACTCAGTAGTTGTACATGCACTAGAATTAGCAATAAAACGTGACTTATAGGGCCGTTTATGAAGTTTAGGTAACCAGTATAACGTAGGAAGCTTGCTATGGTCCTCATCAACAAACAACCCAAACTTAGCTGCCATATGGCATCGATGCCTATCAACGATAGACGTCTCATCATGCCTGTTATGCTCATATGTTTTGGCAGTGCTAAGTTCTTGCTTTAGGGTGTTAATATAGTATCTTTTTCAAACGACCACAACATTGTTAGCAGCCTTATCTGCGGGGGCCAAAACAAACTTCCTATGGAATTCCTGGATCCCTTTCTTCAAGTGTCTAAAAGTGAATTTAGGTTTAGGTGGTAGAAGATCTAAATTGTTGCAATAAAATGAAATTCTACCATCAATAATTTTGAAAATATTAAGTTTCCAACTATTTAAGGCATTAGACTCAACATGCTCTCGTTTACACCAGCGATTACAAAATTCTTGTAAGGCTCCTGCAATTTCCTCACGACATAATTTGAAGTCTATTTGCACAGGAAACCTATATTTAGGTCCCTTACATATAATAGACCGAATTCTTGAATCAGTTATGATTTTTAAATCCCCTGTGACTATATGACCAGCAGGTTGATAGCAATACTTAGAGTCTATGCAATCTCAGGAGTCAGGAATAGAATTTTCGATATCAAGTTCTGTTACTAATTTGTTATAGTTAAAAACAGTACTACGAATAGGTTTATTATACTTATAACAAATAATAGGGGATTCCTTATTTTCAAAATAGGTAGGAATAGAAGAGATAACAGATTTATCTTTAAATATACTGGGTAAGTTAATGAATTCAATCCCCTTGTTGACAAATTGAATTTTAATAAAATGTCTAATATGATTAATTTCTGAATCTATATATGGCCGAAGAGCATGTTGAGTGTAACACCTGGTAAGAATTGCTGCATCATAAAGTCGATGAGCTCTATCATAGAATTTATTAGCCTCAATATCCAAATTACGAAGTGAATATATAGAAAGAGATACTAAACGTGAAAGGGCCATATGTCAGCCAGAATGTTTTAATATGATACTTAATTCTGAAAGAGTTAAAACATGTTTATTTTTGCGTTTTAAATTTCCATTTTTGCGTTTACCATGAGATCCGTTATTACGTTTACGGATATCTAAAAGAGAAAAAACATCAAAATCGGGTAATCTAGAAATGTTGCCCTCATGGTAAATATTATCATTAAAACCAAGTGGATGTGGTGTCTGTAACAATTTTATCCACTTTAATTCTAATTCATGCCTAAGAATATTTCTACATCTTTTAGTGGAATTATCACCATATATTATCTTTTAAACAGGCTGAATTGAAATACTGCTAGTAGAGTGATTAGTTTGTTTGAAATGCCTATAAAGGAAATTATCAACTTTGCGAGGCTTTTTTGTTCGACGATAGTGCTCAGAAAATCTAGTTTTTAGAAATCTACAAGTTTGGCCAACATATTGCATGCCACAATTTTTCTCTTCTCAAGATAAAACATAAATAACATCAGTTGATTTTCAATCAAGATCAGAATTAGTAATTACAGAAAATTGTCTTCCATTAACGTTAGATTTAATAGTTGATTTACAACATAAATGTTTGCAACAGCTACACCTCTTGGCATTGCACTTAGAAATAGAGGGATACACTACACTTCTTCTATACTTACTCCTAGAGTTCCTGAGTACAGGTGACTTAAGGGGTGATAGACGAACTTTTAAGTGGTTTCTAAAAAGGGCAGAGTCAGAAACTCCATGTAAATTAATTTTAGTGGCCGAATGAAGTTTCAGAGGTGAAACGTAAACAGATGGTAACATAGAATTATATCTATTGGTGGACTGGGGAACCTGTATGGAAGAAGCAGAATGTAACCGAAGAGGAGAAAGTAAAATTTTGACTGTTTTCAGGCCATTCATAATTGAGTTTTTAAGTTTATACCATACATTGAAAAGCAGCATTCATATTGGTTATTAATAGTAATATCCAGCTGCTGCATTTGAGAAATAGCTAAAGCTCCCAACATATAACTAAGTCTAATACAAGAACAAAGAAACACAGAGAAAGCAATAGTTATTAACGAGATACGAATGCCGGTCTACACTGCTCCTTAAATGAGGTATTTAAGTGATACCAATAGGGAAGTTAATGCAATGAATGATTGTCAAGTGTAAATCCTGACTATAGTAATAATAACGACATTAAATGCAAGTACGGGGAAACTTTTCACAGTAACCACGCAGCACAAACACAAGAGTCGTGACATCAAAAATAGTAAGTGAGTATGATCAGGATATACCACAATCACAAACTGCAGACAAGTTTGCCTGATGTGAAAATAAAACAATCAGGTCAATCGTATAAAATCTGCAAACCAGTCCAATCTGTTAGAAAAACATGCAAACCAGTCTAACCTGGTACAAAATCTGCAAACCAATGTATTCTGGTACAAGAATCATTAACTTACCTTTGTTTGGTTTCTTCTAAGAAAATTGCTATATTTTTCTTGATATATGGGTCCCTGAGAATTTTATTGACTGTGGGTCGTTTATTAGGATCTTGATGTAACATACTACGTATAAGAGCAACTAGGTCTGTCGTATACTGTTTTGGCATTGGAGGCATCTGGAGATAAAATATCAAGAATAAAAATTAGAATACAGTGAGCCACTTTAGTTATGCACCACTTATAAAATGTAAAATTATTCCAAAAAGAAATAGGATATTTTTAATCTGAGACTACCAGCTTAAAGCACATCTATAGTTGCATTAGCCATTGAAATTTTATTGTGATCAGATCAGAAACAAATGAGAAAATAGATCTTGAAGGGCACTACCCTCAAAACACCATTTCGCACTGCATTATTTCGAATGAAACTCAGAACACATTGCACTTTTTTCAGGGTCGAATTTCTGCTATGACATAGATAAGAACCGATTCATTCTTGGCAATATCTAAGACTGGAATGTGTTTGTTAACTTTATACATAAAATTAACGTTTTACTAGTTTGGTTCCCAGCTGGCCAAGGTTTGAAAAAAGTTGATTTTATTACTTTTTTTAAAGTTCGATAAAATTTCGTATGATCTTGGTAAACCAGTTATCAAAACACTTCTTTTATAATTTCATTTTAAACAACCATGTATCTGCCATTTATTTTCGTAAAAAAATAATGGATTTATTGGCGTCACAGTGTTGACATTAGTGATGATGTCACTACTACCAAGGCTATAAGACGTGTCAATGATAAGAAGTTTTAGTGTTTTGCTACTTCTATGTCAACAAGTGACTCATCACAAGACAATTTACGAAGGAAAATCTGTTTGATTATTGTAACTGACGTTAATATGACGTCAAAACGAGCATTTCTTCAAACAGTAACAGTGGTACTGATTTCAACTACCGAAAAAAAGGGGGTTTACTTGAATAAAAAAATTGTTTTTGGTGTTTTTCTGTCACAACGATCACTATGGATAATGCCTAGCGTAAAACGCAAAGAGAAAATATAGATGTTCAGATTGTATGTGCAGTCGTGCACTTTTGTCAAAATTGTCTTTGTCGTAGCAAAATGATTCCGATATTTTTTTTCGATGTCATCAAACAGATAAAATGTCAATAAGTAAATTATCATAGAGAATGTTCGAATCGAGCATTTTTGTGAAAAAATGTGGGCGCTTAAAAAGTGGTGTGTAACTAAAGTGGCTCACTGTATGGGCAAATTTGCAAGATTTAGGTACTTATCCCATATATACTTTAACCCAGGGGTGTGGAAATAGCAAAAAATTTTCTTCCCCAGGAACAAGTAAATGGCCATAATGTACTTGTCCAATGAAATTTTACTTGTCTCAAATAATGAACAAACAACCCAGCTTATCCCTTACTTTCTTGATAACCATACATAAACTCTTTAAAAACAGTATGAAATCAGATATAAACTTAAATGAAAACATTGTAAATGGATCATACAGATCAGCTGGCTTCTTCAGAAGAAAGCTGACCAGGATCCACACTGTGTTCCATAAATTACATTGTGAGTTCATAAAACAAACAAAAAATGAAATATAGAATTGCATCAACTTTCTTTAACTTTTTATACTAGTTTTCTAGCAGAATTACTATATTTCTCTCAGTCTTTAGCAGCGGCATTTGTCTTTTTGTACAGTTTGTATAATTTTTTAACTTGTCCTGAATAAAATGGGACCAGGTCGGACAAGTCAGGCATGGTATTTCCACACCCCTGTTTAACCCTTATTCTGCCACTATTTCTTGTCCTGAAGAAGTGGTTTGCTTTTTACGTCTACTGCATATGTTCAAGTGCACTTCAGACTCAATCTTTTAATGGAAGCAAATATGAACCGAAGCAGTCTGATCTGGGTCGAATTGTTTGCAATCTAGGCTACCTAAGAAATTAAAAAGATAAGAAAACAGACAACAAAAGACGTGACTGACAGGAAAAGGGGTTAGCTGTTCTTTATATACGTATATATCTAAAGCTACCTTGTGGGACTAGAGGTCAATCAATATTGACTTGAGTATTAAGCTGAGGTCAAACAGTATGACACAGACACATTTGCCTGTAAAAGTTCCATATAAAAGTAGTTTTAATTAATAAAAATGCCATTTATCACAAGACGTCGCGTCTGGGAGTGATATAACACTATGCAATAAAATCGATAAATCACTAGTGGTTTACAGATTTTCGGGAAACGTTATGACGACCATTATAATGTTGTGTAAAAGATGGCAAAATATTTATGTTTTCACGACAAAAATGCGATTTTAAATTAATTTTAATGTCATGTGATATATAGAATCTAACATTCGTGCTCCTGTAATATTGAATTTATTAACCTCGTTCGGAAAAAAAAAATAAAATGCTCGACAAGCCCCACATTTTATCACTTTTCCCCAACTTGTTTAATAAATTCAATAAAACATTAGCACTCATGTAAGATCCTCTATATATAAGCAAATATTTACATTTCCACTGCGAGTCTTTAAATGAACCTTTACATTTGAGATGTTGTTCATACCTTCTTGAACACATCGATTTCAGCCACACCCACATACGCGCCATTTGAGCGGGCTAACATCAAGTACATCCAATAACGTTGCTTGTTTACTGACGTTTGCGTGACGTTGAACATGCATCGCCATGACGTTAAGCGCGGAAATTTGGCGTTTTAGCTATTCCACACCCTACGTTATGTTTGATTTAATTCAAAATATCTGGATAACAAGCCAAGTTAGGTGAAAATTGAAAATTGATACTTGACTGATAATATAAAATGTAAATATAAGTAATAAATTCAATTTTTGGAATGTTCAGGCTTCACTTACTTTGCACGAGACCCGAAGTATTCATGATTCCATGAACATTCCAAAAATTGAATTCATTTCTTAAATGATTTCTTACAGGCCCTTTTACAGGTCCTTGATCAGCTGTATGGGCTAGAGACCAAAGCCATCATGATCAGCTCATGTCTAAATAAATTATTAAACCTTGACCTGCCAATATATTTGTCTGCTTATTACCTTTGCTGCATATATTTAAAAAAAATTGCACTCTCGACTAATTTTATCATGGATGCAAACACTATGAACCCTGTAAAGGTTTCTTATTGGGTAGTCTACGAAAGTCCCGAACCTGGTATGGATGGAACAACTTATTTCCAGTAGAGCCCACAGTGCATGTCAATTACCTCCCCTATTATCCAGTCTAGGCCGATACTGCTAGTAACAGTACCCGGTATAGGTTACCACCCAGCACTGAATTATCAGTCGATAGTCCCGCCACAACCGGATCGAACCCGGGTCGCCAGCTTCATAGTCCAACGCACTAACCACTCGGCCACGGACTATCTCTGATCTGGGTTCAAAAGGTTTGCTATATAAGCTACCAAACTACATTGTATATAAGAAGATGAGAGAGTAGACAACAAAAGTCGTGGATGGCTGTAAAAGGATTGATAAAACAAGAAATTCAAACATACCTTTCCTCGTAAAATTTTGTAGACTAGAGAATTCATATCTTTAGCATTAAATGCATGTTTTAATGTCATCATTTCATATACACAACATCCTAGAGCCCACACATCAGACTGAAATAATATGGACATACAAAATGTGAATGAGTTGTATTGATAAATCAGTCTTTGAAGCTGAAATCAACAAGAGAATAACAAAAGACTTTCACTATAGTGATAAAGCATTGGTTTTCATTAATTAGTTTTGAAGGAGATGTTGAAAACCGAGAGCATTAATAAGAGGATAAAACATTCTTTTCTGCCAAGCCTGAGTGTGATAAAGTGTTGCAGCCTGAACTGCAAAGCAGTGAGGGCTGCAATACATTATCACACGAGGGCTTGGCAAGCGTTATTACATGGAAAAGAATGTTATATCGTCATTGTTATATACCTTCCTTTCCAGCACAAGCATTTACAGAACACAGAACCAAATAATTTTATTCAATTGTATGCAGATATATCCACCATAGCATCATGTCTTTTACCAGGATTAAATGGCAATGAAGCCCGCGGCCAGTGATCAGCGACATTGTGACATGTTAAATTTAGATAGAATGTATAACTGTCAGCGATTGAAACACGACATGTATAACAATGGAATTTAATGCACTGAAAAAGTTTTATCACTATAATCGCGTAAACTCAATGGAAAATTTACTAAAACTTGCAAAAGAAATGGCACTTATTTTGTCACCATTTGACAGTCAACATGTGGGTGAACATGTTCATTGATATCCTTCTTCTGGGATCAAGCAATATACATGTATGAGCAAGTAACCAACAGCGGTTGTAAATGTAGTGTTGCAGAATGGGTAAATACAAATTAAATCGCTAAGAGACAATATTGCATATGATCAGACTGTTCCTAAAGGTCTTATCTGGGTTCATAGGCTACCAAAGTACATCAGCTGCTGTCAGACGACATTTGCCATGAATGGCAGGAAGAGTTAAACAACTATACAAGGGTATCCAGTACATCTAGAGGTCTTTGTCAAGAAAGTGTTGTATAACTTTCATTAAAGGAACATTTCAGCTGGCATATTATGCAACAGTCATTTGCAACCACATCCCCCCAGGGCCGAGAAATAGTATATAGATTTTTTCTCATATGCAAGCCCAGGAAAAATCCCAGCACTGCAGGGACTTCGATTGGTTAAATCCTAGCTAAAAGTCCCCACCCCCGGGGAATTACTTCCTGATTCATGGTCATTGAGGAAACCTCAAATTCTTATAATATCATGAACCCCTGCAATAAACCTACTACAAAGTCATATTGATAAAAAAAAAAAGTCGCAGAATCTGGTGAAATTCTTCTGTTCACCTCGAAATTTTTACATCCGAAGCGTGGCAACTGATAAACTTGATATGACTGCAATCTATTCTAAATGGAAATTCATTCTTTTTAATAGAAATTGAGTATTTGTCATTCTAAATCACGTAAACAGCCAGAATAAAACACTTCTTCAACTTACTCTCGATTTGTTGTCTTTCCGCCATATTGAAATCTCGCAACTCGCGATACTTCAAGTCACAGCGAATATCCTGTCAAAACACAGCACTATCTCCCAGTAAAAATGCACAGCTATTTCCCCCACTGTTTTGGCAGGAATCAAAAGCCCGGCATATCTATGGTACTACCGGGACACCACGAAGGTAAAATCACGGTACTTTAGCCCCGCTATCCCCGGCCCTCGGGGGGATGTGGTTGCAAATGACTGGTGCATTAGTGCAAACAGACGTCTCAAGCTAAATCCAACCAGAGAATGACAAACTTTGTAGATATACAGTGTTTGTAAAAGTATTGAGCTTGGTTTTATAAGCTAAATTTGGCCTCCAGATAAGAGTGTGTTATTAAAAAAATTGTATTTCTCAACCAAATCATATGTTGTGGGTACTCAAAAGAATGGTCTCAACAAGACGGTTTTTCTGAGAACTCAAAACACCTTTTGGATTTGAAAAAATATTCAAGAAAAAAATCACAATTTTACACTCAAATATGGCTTATCTGGAGATGCTCCTGATTATCCAGTTTGGGAGTCTTTCCCTAGACAAAGTTCATACCCACCTTGTAGTTATATGGTTTATTTGAGAAAAGTTCTGGACTCATGTAGTAAGGTGTACCTATCAATGTTGTGGCCATATCTGATGAACTGTCTAATACCCTGAAATAATGAAAAGATCTGCCTTTAACGCTATGTCTACTAGTGTCATCTACTGATAACCTTTGCAAACAGTTTGGACCCAGATCAGGCCCAACAAATTGTTGGCCCTGATCTGGATCCAAACTATTTGACACTTAGATGGTATTCCTGAAAGAATTTTGTTAAAAAGCTGATTCGAAAAAAAAATAAGCAGACAACAAATTTGGATTTTTAGAACACCTACTGATTTTTTAAAAATCAACTTTTTGGGAAAAAATCAGGAATATAATCAGAGTGTTATACAGTAAGACCAAGATCTGGCCTGACATTGTCGTGCTTGATCTTGGGCCAAACTGTTTGCAAAGCTTATCATATGTTTATAATTCATGCATAAGTATACCAACCTAGAGCTTGTCAATATCAATGCATATATGCAAAACTTTCTCAAATTCAACTGATTCATTCTAAACATATTGAGTGGATACGAAATTCTGACATGAATCAATGGCCATCACTTTTTAAAAATTTGAACAAACAACGATCCCAATCCAGATCTTGTCAATATCAAATAATACTGATATGCAAAATATTGTAAAAATTCCATCAATTCATTCTCAAAATACTGAGTGGAAATTAAATCAAATTAATTTCTGACCCAGGTAAAGGGCTATAACTCTGTTATAGATGTGAGCTAACCGATATCGAACAATCTCAACCTAGGCTTTGTCAACTATATCTGTACATACGCAAAGTTCTGTGGAAATCCATCAGTTGGTTCTCAAGATATTGAGCTGAATCCAATTCTGAGATCAAGAGCCATAACTCTGTTGATACATGTAATTGAATTGGGGGGGGGGGGGGGGGGGGGGGGGGGGGGGGGAGGTATAATGTATTCAAAATTTTCATTTGGGGAGGTATATCATCAGATATATGGTAGGATATTTAGTTCCACGGCAACGCGTGAGCGGAACCGTAAAATGTGATTTCCGACCATTCCATTTAAAAATTTTGTGTGCACCTAATATTTAAGTTCAAGTATAACATTCTTTGACAAAGTGCATTTTTGACGACGTGTCTTTTTCAAAATACGTTCTACGGAATGTTGTGTACGGGGAAAAACATATCCACCTTCGCTTCCACCAGTTCCAGCTTACCTTGCAATACCTAAATCTCCTACTTTGATAATTTTACTTTTCGTTAGAAATATATTCTGTGTCTTGAGATCTCGATGAAGAATATTTCTTTCATGCATATACTGAAAAATAGGGATATGAAAAAATTATTTATTTTAACTCTTTGAGCCACAGAATCAAAGTACTCAGACAGAAAAAAAAACAGTCCCCATTGCCAAGGTTATTAAACTTTTTTCATACAAACTCAACTGAGCATGAAATTTTGCTGCTCATAAAAATTAAAATGATGAATAATAACAATATTTCTTGCTTTAAAACTATCAGATGTTGTACTTATTCTACAGTAAATGTTAAAATGCCAACAATTGTTGGCATTTTAACATTTATGGGCAGGATAAAGTTCATGCTTAGTTGAGTTGAGCATGACAAAAGTTAACCTTTCCTGGTCACAAAACCCGAAAACAGGGTTTCTTCTGTCAAGGCTGATATACCGCTGAGTCATTAAAACCATCTGGTTTTTAAAAGAGACAAACACATTAAAAATTCTCTCTATCAGAATATATACAGCAATATAGGTCGTATGGGGACTTTCCCTACTTAATTTTTTATGGCTAAATATTAAATGACCCCGTTAATTTTTGGTAATTCGAGACAAATGTTACCAAAACACTTTGTACCATACATTGTATATGGACTTAAGCTAGTTTAGTGACTTCAGCATCTGTATTTGAACAAGCACCCATCTTAAAGCAAAAAGATAATTTTCAATGAAAGCAATATCAGCGCTCAGTTGTATGCTTTATTCAGGGTTATTAACACTTCAAGGGCATTTACTGGTCATGATAAATGCATTTTTAACCCTTTTCCCGCCATCATTTTTTTGTTCTGTCTGCTTTTATGTCTGCTGCATATATTCAAGCGCACTTCAGACAAGATTTTTTATGGAAGCAAACAATATGAGCCCTGAGCAGTCTGATCTAGGTCCATATTGTTCATAGTTTAAGCTACACAAGAACAAGAGCAGACAAGGGAAGCAGACAACAAAAGTAATTAGTTGTGACTGGCAGGAAAAGGGCTATGATTTATATTGTGTGTGTTTTGAATTTTTAGATTCCACAATATGCCATACACATCATAAATTCTTCCATAGAGAAGCATGCTGGGTAATTTTTCATGCTGATGTTGTCGTCTGCTGACTTTTTTCAAAATAAACTTTTTCAAAAAATTCTTTCAGGAATACTATCAGAGTGTCAAACAGTTTGAATCCAGATCAGCACCTAAATTCCGTCAGTCCTGATCTGGGTCCAAACTGTTTGCAAAGGTTATCAGCAGGCGACAAAAGTTGCCGATAGCTAGAGAAAAGTTTCCTAACTAGGTCAAATAAAAAATTAAGTATGTTTCGGGTAATGGGTCTGAAAATTTTAGATAAGGTAGGTACACAATTTTTTTTATCATTATTATTATTTTCTCGAAAAAATATAATCTTATGCATTTTTAAAGGCATCTTGCCTTTCAAAATGCATAAAATTATATATTTTTTTCCAGAAAACATGAAAAAAATGTAGGTTTCACCAGTAAATTCAGGTTGGGTCGGGTTACCCTACACACAGGTATTTTCTTATTTGGCCTTAGTCTCCTGCTCTCTTGAGCCCTGAAATTACAGGTTTAGATAAACCAAAAAATTTCAGCGTAAATTTGTTAATATTTTCTTACCCACCAGTTTTAACATATGTTTTGGGTGCTCAAAAGAACCGTCTCATTGAGACGGTTCTTTTGGGTACCCACAACATATGTTTTGGTTGAAAATAAGAAAATTAAATTTTCGTTACGCACTCTTAACTAAAGTCCTGCCTGAAACTTAAAATTCTCACCTGTAATGCCATTGCAATCTGAACAAACCATTCTACCAACTGTCTCTCATCTAATAATGTCCCTCGCTGCTCCTTCAACTTATTGTACAAGTCCCCACCCTCACAAAATTGCATAGCAATGTACAAGAATCCATCTTTCTCAAATGAGTCTTTGTAGGACACTATGTTGGGATGCTTTAACTTGGACAGTAGCTTCGCTTCCTGTTCTGCCGACTTACGTTCCCTGGTTGAGGCCTTCTTTAAGTTTATTTTCTTTAAAACATACTGAAAGAAAATATATTTCAATATTTATAACTTTATATATGCAGGCCTCTGTATGAGAGGGGGTGGGGTAATTAAAAATCAAATACTGATTTCTCCACATCCAGGGTTCAAGCCGGGTCCTGACAGTAGGGAGAAGTGACTTCTCCCTCTAGAAAAATTAGGGAGAAGTGACAGTCAGATAGGGAGAAGTTATAGCGCAAAGTTGCGCAAAGTTATGGCATTCTCTGTCAGTTAAGAAGCAAACTATTGCCATTAAATGGAAGGAGAAACATGATGCAGTGGTAGTAGATTGTCTGGTGACAGAATGAAAATAAGTCTCCCTAAAAAAATTTTTTTTTTTTAGGGAGACTCCCACTTTTCCCTGGGTCCCATTTAGGGCGAAATTTAGGCCCATAGGGTGACTATTTCGCCCTAGTCGCCTCCTAGCTTATTTCCTGACATGTTGGTCTATGAGATACTAAGAAAATAATAACAAATTTATTCTAAAAATGTTGGCTTATTTTGACCTTTGATATTATTTATTTAAATACATTATATACATGCATCTTGAAGCAACAACCAGAAGCCATCTAATCAGGATCTACAATGTTTCTGAAGAAGGTATATCCGGATTCTGCAGGACAAGGCTTAATAGGTTTGAGTGTTGCCAGGCCGTAAACCCGAAGACAGGTTTTCTTATGATGAGGTCCATCTTATCTCAGGGGAATAAAATATAATGTCAATATGCAGATGATAATATGCAATGAACATCTTCATTTATGACAATGATGTACTTCCTTGTTTCAGATGATTAACTCTTTGCATACTTGGTAATTTTTCATGCTTTTCCAGGGTTCATCCAAGGATGGGCCCTATCCATTTTGTGAGAAAACTATTAATGTTTTGCTAAAATAGACTTTTTCAGCGCAGTTCATTAAAATAATTTCCCATTATAAAAAGATTGGCTATAACATTAATGTATTGCAACAGACTGCATGCTTGGTAGTCAACCCAATCACTGTTGGCAACTTTGCTTTCCTCTTTAATTGCATGCCGGTGGGTCGGACTTCAGACTCTATGATGGTTCCGACTTAAAGACTTATCTATTGATGAGATGGTAGGGGCCTGATGCTTTGGCTGTTTGTCGGGCCCACCGGGGTTTACCTGTTGGATTTCTTTTGCTCCGGTATTCAGTTTTATTTACTGTTGAGTCCTTATCTTTGCTTTATCTCCTTGTTATATCTTGATTTGTATGTTTTAGGAGATGATGCATTGATAAGTTAGGGGTCTTTCATGCAAACCAAATATCTATGTGTCTTGATCCACATCTGAATTAAGGGTGAGGTTGGCGCCGTTAAACCGGTTTAAGCCCTCCAGTAAAATATTTTACTGACCGTTCCAAGGCGGTACTTCTTTTGTGGATCTTTTATGTTTTTGTTCTGTCTTTTGTTTGCTATGTTTTGTGCGCGTCTGTTTATATGTGCTTCGTGGTCACCTGCTGGGAAAGGGCTGACCTCTTGGCTCTCGTTTGTGGTGTCTTCTGTGAGTTTGTCACTTTCCCATTGGTATCCTGGGTCAGGTGTGGTACTTGATTGTATCGATTCCTGATCTTTGCAACCTTACTTACTTTATTTTTGGCTGGGCCCCATAGACAAGCTATTCAAATCTCATGTCAATTATGCTCTAATGTGGATATTAAGGATTCTTGGGCCCATCAAATTTTGCAAAGGGCCCATACAAATTTCAAATGGCCCATTAAAATTTGGAAATTTGCATGTATTTGAATGGGATATGGGCCATTGGCCCATTTAAGGGCCCAGCATCATTTTGGGCTAGGATTAACCCTGCTTTTCTGTTGTCTGGGGATTTTTTCAAAATCAACATTTTCAAAAACTTCTATCAGGAACACTATCAGTCGGTTCTGATCTGGGTCCAAACTGTTTGCAAAGGTTATCAGCAGGTGACAAAAGTCGCCACTAGCAAGCAAAGAGTTAAAACTGATAAATGTCAGACTTGTCAGATAATCTACCCCACGAAGCCATTTGCAGCCACATTTAGTATTATCCATTCTGAATGCCAAGTGGTTATTAATGAAGAATATTATCTTGTTGGTGTACATTATAACTAACATACCAGTAACATGATGCGCAGGTGACAGACAGAGTAAATTACTGACAAAACAATAATTTCTGACGACCTTAAAACAAAGGGCACTCAGTTTTAGTAAAGCTAGACCATGCTTTGACTAAATTTGGGTGCCCTCATTTCAAAAGCTATGAGATTGATCAAAGAGAAAGCTTCACTATTCCCTGTGTGTTAGCTTGTCATTACTTCAAGCATTGTCCTGCTTAACCTGATCCATTTTTTTCATGCTCAACTTGAATGAGCATGATTTTTTTCATGGTCATAAATTTTAAAATCGCATTTGAAATTGATGATTGAAAATTGAATGATGATTGAGCCAAACAAAAGGCACATTCTGCTTGTGTCTAAATTTCTGAGCAAAAATTTGACATTTTAAAGCTGCATAATCTGTAACTTTTGATATTTTCATCTTAAAAATAATGTTTCTATTTTTCAAGAACACAGTAAAAATACTTAAATTCAGGTATACATTTTACCTTTTTCGTAATAATTAACAAATTATTAGTGCCAAAACAACAGCATTTATGTTAAAATTAACTGTCTAGAATTATTGGAGGGACGCAAATAATTACAAACAAGAGAAAATACACCTGATAATTCACTTTTTCATGCAGTTTTCAACTGTAGAAATAAGATTTATTGTGACAACATAACTTTATTCTACTTTTGCAAATGATTTAAAAAGAAAATATTTTTTTTTCGAAAAATGTTCATAGTTACAGAGTATGCAGCTTTAAATGAAGATTTAAAATTTCATGCTTACATGAGTTGAGCAGAAAGAAGCTATATAACCTCTGAGCCTGGTTATGTCCTTGATTGAAAACCTTATGCTAGCTGATATGTTGCACTAGCTGTTTAAGAATCTATGTCCTGGAAGCATGCAATTGAACAGACTTGAAAACAAAGATATGCCTGGTATGTTTGCAGTTACTGAGTATAAAGACCTAACATAACTTATTTTCTTGCTTTATATACAGCACTGCAGCAACACCCCTTCACGACTCGGAAGGATTACATGCAGGTTTCTGGTGGAATGGAAAGAGGGCCAAGTCTGGCACCAGGATAGGTCAGTCGGTAGCGTGACTAGCTAGATACCGCTGCCACTCAGGTGAAACAATTTAATATCAAAATAGTTCCTGCAGTGGTATGTATCAATGGTTTGACTGTCACCTTCCGGGTTGCATTGGTTTCACAGGGTATTTCCCGGCAGAACCCAGAGAACTGCACTGGTTTTCCCCCACCACTTGACAGTCAACGTCTTAGAAGCGGAAATGCCTAAGTCTGACGTCTATCTCCAATGAGTAAGTTGTCCCCTGGTCAACTCGTCCCCCAGGCCAACTCAATTGTCACGTTCACATGGCCTATCTAGGAGGGTATCTAGGGGACAAGTTGTATTGGGGGAGTTGCCTCGGGGATGACTTTACCTGTAACCTTTCGTAAGGCGAACATATCAACATTACAAAATAAGTTATGTCAGCAGCCATGTGCTTTTTGGCATGGTCCAGATCTGTCAACTATTTAAAGAGGTAACTTACCTGTTTTCTATCTCTTTTATGTCTTGCCAATGTTACTTCACCATAACTTCCCTTGCCAATGTTTCGACAGAACTCAAACTGTTCCAGTGGCTGTGCTGCCATTTTACCTATCTAAACATTTATGCTGCCGAGCTACAAATTACATTTGTCCTAGATTTAAATGATTCACTGATTGATTGGTCTGCTTGATAACAAAAGACTTTCTTGTTACTCACAAACTAAACAAAAAGGCAGGTCAAAACCTATGTCAGTGGGGGAAATCCCTTTGAACAATGTCCTCTTTCAAAACAAAAATTTTGATTGCAACTGATAGATTATCGGTGGCATTTGTCGGGCTCATTGATTCTCCAGCTATTCAGATTAATATTCTCATACTTTGAAGTTTGGATGGACCTAATCTTGACAAAGAAAAAGCCCCTAACATGTTATCGTAAATTTGATCTAAAAATAGAGAGCACTTTGTTCTCGTTTTTCTTGGGCGATTTGCCAAGTCTCAGTCCACGTTTCTCATTCAAATGTCTGCTAACTTGAAATATTTCATTTTTCAATAATCATACGTTTGAAAACTTTGCCTAGTTCATCCGATTATTTACTAAAATCGTCTTTTTGTGCACAAAAAGCCTTGGTTTCCATCGGTTTTGTCAAAGATTGTTTTGGGGTACCGTTCGTGATTTCCTGTCATTAAAGAGTTGATTTCAAGGGAGATAACCTCCGTTTTGGTCTTCCCTCTTCTCTATTGCTAATGGAAAGAGCGGTCCACGTGTGTTGTACTCTTGCCTTAGCCAAGAAAAATGATCATAACCTAGAAAGTGTTACTGGTCTTAACCAGGAAAATGCATTTCTTAGATGTAAGCAGCGCACTTTAAAGTTAAATGATTATTTATATCAGATATTTTCTTTTGTAAAAGCCTGTTACTTTATACAGATAATTTACAGTTTGCACGTTTCTTTATCTCGCCAAACTTTGCGAGCATCTTCATTGGAAACTGCCCTTATTTAGATAAGGATTTTAAAGACAAAAAAGTTTACATTGATACCAGAAAAAAAACCTGATTGAAATGCACAAGAAATTCGGAATTGACAGGTGGCGTCTGCTGAAAACTTTTCACAAACAGTTTGGTCCCAAATCAAACACGACAGACATATCTGTATAGGCCTAGTACGTTGAGGCAACCAATCCTGGCTTTTATTCAACGGTATGGAGTGCGCAAAGTTAAGTCTTATTTAGCAATTAAGCCCAGGAGCGTAGCCAGAGGCTTTATTATGTTGAAGCCCACCAAAATATTTGGAAAATTATGAGATATCTGACCTTGTTACTTTACTTTTCAGATAGCGAACGATAAATGCGCTGATCAGACTGCGCAGATGCGCTGGCTGATCTGCGCCTTTGTTGTTCGCAATCAAGGAAAGTCAGGGTTTCTCGTGACTATGCCCATATGATGTTGAAGCCCAGGCTTCCTGGCCTCCGCCTGGCTAGGCGCCTGAAGCCCGATTCCACTGTATCACAATTCACAATGTTGGCACTTAAACGATTACAGTCATATGTTGTTCTGACGAAGAAAGAGTTTCTAAATCGTTCTGTTTTAGCAGTGACACGTGCCACTGGTTTTAGCAGGTAACTGTTTAAAACACTGGTTGTTCTTGCAAACTGATCTTTCCACTATGTTTTTTTCTTAACAAAGTCTTCAAATTGTTTTGCCGGGATGGTACGTTTTGGTTTTGAGTGATTAATTTATAGCTGGTACGTGCCCTTTCACCACCTTGTACAAGAACGTCAGCCTCTGTTGGCGTCGTCTCTCTTCTAGGGAGGGAAGGTCAAGATCATCGAGCATGTTTGTAACGCATCCCACATGTCTGGACTTATAGTCGCCTGATGAATAGGGCTGATGATCTCTGGACTCTCTCTAGTCTTTCGATGACGTTCTTGAGGAAGGGGTCCCAAACAACACTCCCATACTCTAGTTTGGAACAGACAAGATCAGACAAGAGCCAGGTAAGCGTCATAATGTCGGGCCTGATCTATCCAAACTTTTTAACACTCTTGAGTCTATTTTCTTTCGAGATTTCATGAAATTTACATGTGTGCCAAGGCAAGTCGAATACTGAACAGCCTGGATACCCGTGTCTTCATGCGCGGATCCAGAAAATTTGGTCAGAGGGGGTTCACATCTGACACCATTTTTTAGTTGATGAGGGGAGGGAGGATCCAAATACCACTATAAGCGGACCATCATCAGCCCGGCAGCGAAACGCCATTAGATGGCGTTTCGCTGGCGTGCTGATGATGGCCCAACATTGAATGCTGATTTTTCATGGGATCTGGACCAGAATTGCTAAGAAACCCTATATGTTTAAATTTTTCAGGGGGGTCCGGACCCCCTGCCCCCCTCTCTGGATCCACGCATGGTCTTCGCTGAGCACTGTACGGATAGGTATGATCTAATAGCCTCTTCAAACCCACAGGTAGTAGTACTGACTTAAGTGGCAGATAATGGGACTCTAGGTATTGGTACTGACCTCTAGTGACGGTAACTGGGACGCCTTGTAGTGGTACTGACCTCTAATGGTAAATACTGGCAAGTAGTGTAATGACCTCAAGTGGCACTGACCTCTAGTGGAATAAACTTGGACTGGGTAGTTGTACTGACCTCTATAGTTGTAGATACTTGGACTCTGGGTAGTTGTACTGATCTATAGTTGCAAATATTGGGACTCTCGGCAGTACTGACCTCTAGTGTCCGGCAATGGTACTCTTGAGTAGTGGTATTGACCTCTAGTGGTATATACTTGGACTCAGGGTAGTTGTACTGACCTCTAGTGGCAAATACTGAGACTCTGTGTATTACTGACCTTCAGTGACAGATACATGGACTCTATGTAGCAGTACTGGCCTCCAACGGCAGGTACTAGGACTCTGTGTAGCAGTACTGACCTGTAGTGGTAGGTAATGCGACTCCTTGTAGTGGTGTTGACCTCGAATGGTAAATACTGGGAAGTAGTTTTATGACCTCAAGTGGCAGGTAATGGCACTGACTTCTAGTGGTATAAATTTGGACTCTGTGTAGTTGTACTGACCTCTAGTGGTAGATACTTTGACTCTGTGTATATTTACTGACCTCTAGTGGCAAACACTGGGACTCTAGGCAGCGCTGATCTCTAGTGTCAGGCAATGGTACTCTGGGTCGTGGTACCGACCTCTAGTGGTATATACTTGGACTCAGGGTAGTTGTACTGACCTCTAGTGGCAAATACTTGGACTCTGTGTAGTACTGACCTTTAGTAGCAGATACAGCGACTCTACGTAGTGGTACTGGCATCCAGTGGCAGATACTAGGACTTTGTAGTGGTATTGACCTCTAGTTTTAGTGGTAGATATTGGTGCAGTGGGTACTGGTACTGGAACTCTGGAAGCAATAATGTCCTCTGGGAACAGGTACTCTGGGTAGTGGTTCTGACCTCTAGGCACAGGCTGTGATTATGGGTACTGGAACATTAGCGGCAAATACAGAGACTCTGGGCCCTATTACTGACCTCTTGATGCACATATTGGGACTCTTGATACTGATACTGACCTCTAGTGGCAGATAATGGAACTCTGGGTAGTATTACTGATCACTTGTGACAGGTACTGGGACTCTGGGTTGCGGTACTGACCTCTAGTAGCAGATACTAGGACCCATGGTAGTGCTACATAGCTCTTGTGGCAAATACTGGGACTCTTGTGTAGTACTGACCTTTAGTGGCAGATACAGGGACTCTAGGTAGTGATACTGGCTTCCAGTGGCAGATACTAGGACTCTGTGTAGTGGCAATGACCTCTAGTTCTAGTGACATGTAATGGTACAGTGGGTAAGGGTACTGACCTCTGGTGACAGATACTGGAACTCTGGATAGTAATATGTCCTCTCGGAACAGGTACTGGTACTCTGGGTAGTGGTTCTGACCTCTAGGCGCAGACTGAGATCATGGGTACTGGAACTAACCATTAGTGGCAAATCTAAAAACTCTGGGCCCTATTACTGACCTCTTGGTGCAGATATTGGGACTCTTGGCACTGATACTGACCTCTAGTAACAGATATTGGGACTCTGGGCAATTGAACTGACCACATGTGGTGAGTACCGGGACTGGGTTGTAGTGCGACCTTTAGTGGCAGATAATGAAACTCTGGGTAGTGTTACTGATCTTTTGTGACAGGTACTGGGACTATGGGTAGTGGTACTAACCTTAGTAGCAGATATTAGGACTCATGGTAGTGCTACGACGCTCTTGTGGCAGATACTGGGACTCTATGTAGTGGTACTGATCTCTAGTGACACATACTGGTACTCGGGTGAGTGGAGCTTACATGTATCTCTAGTTCCAGTGACAGATTTGGAGACTATAGTTTGTGTCACTGACTTCTTGTGGTAGATACTAGGACTCTGGGTAGTGGTACTGTCTTCAAGCAAAAGCTACTGGGGACAAACACTGTGACTCTGCCTAATGATACTGAACTCTAGCGACAGATACTGAGATTCTAGGTAGTGGTACCTCTCATAACATATACTGGGACTCTGGGTTGTAGTACTGACGTTTTGTGATAGGTACTGGGACTCTGGCTAGTGGTACTTGCCACTGTTAGAAGGTACTGCTACTCTGGGGAGTCTTATTGCCCCCTAGTTTGGAGATTAGTACTGACCTCTTGTGGCATATATTAAATGGGACTCTGGGTAGTGGCACTGACCTCTAATGACAGATACTGGGACTCTTGGTAATTTTACTGACATTTTTGCGGATATCGGAACTCTGGGTAGTGATACCAACCTCTAGTTGCATAAACTGGGACTCCTGGTAGTGGTAATTAGCTCTTGTGGCAGCCACTATGACTAGCATATGGTACTATTCTGTAGTAGCAGATACTGGGATTCTGTGTGTCATAGAACTGATCTCTAGTGTCAGACAATGGTACTCTGGGTGGTACTGACCACTAGTGGCAAATACTGGGACTCTGTGCAGTACTAATCTCTAGTGGTAGGTAATGGTACTCCGTGTAGTGGTACTGACCTCTAGTGGTTGATACCTGGAATGTGGGAAGTGGTACTGGCCTCTTGTGATAGATACTTTGACTCTGGGTATGGTTCTGACCTCTAGTGGCAAATAATGGTACCCTGGGTAGTTGTACCGATATCTAGTGGCAAAATGCTGGGACTCCTGACAGAACTAACATCTAGTGGCAGGTAATGATATTCTTGGTAGTGGCACTGACCACTAGTGGCATAAACTTGGACTGTGTAGTTGTACTGACCTCTAGTGGCAAATACTTGGACTCCAGGCAGTACTAGCCTCTAGTGGCAGGTAATGGTACTCCGTGTAGTGGTACTGACCTCTAGTGGTTGAAAGTTGGAATGTGGGTAGTGGTACTGGCCTCTAGTGGCAGATTCTTTGACTCTGGGTAGTGGTACTGACCTCTAGTGGCAAATAATGGTACTCAGGGTAGGTGCACTGATTTCTAGTGGCAAATGCTGGGACTCCTGACAGTACTAACATCTAGTGGCAGGTATTGGTATTCTTGGTAGTGGCACTGACCTCTAGTGGTAGATACTTGGACTCTGGGTAGTGGTCCTGATCTCTAGATGCAGATACATTGACTCTTGGAAGTGGTACTGACCTCAAAAGGCAAATAATGGAACTATTTGTAGTTGTTCAGATCTTTAGTGGAAAATACTGGGAGTTCAGACAGTACTAACATATGGTGGCAGATAACGGTACTCTGGGTATTGGCACTGACCTCTAGTGGTCGATACTTGGACTCTATGTTCTGGTTCTGACCTCTAGGAGTAGATAATTTGACTCTGGGTAGTTGTACTGGTCTTTAGTGGCAAATACTGGGACGTCAGGCAGTACTAATATTAAGTTGCAGGTAATGATACTGTGGGTAGTGGCACTGCCCTCTAGTGGCAAATACTGAGACTACGTAGTTGTACTGACCTCTGGTGGCAAATACTGAGACTCTGAGCAGTACTGGCCTAGTGGTAGTTACTTGGCCTGGGCATTGGACAGACCTCTAGTGGCAGGTAATGGTACTCTGGGTAGTGGTACAGACTTCTGGTGAGAGATACTTGTTGCACTTACCTCTAGTGGCAAATAATGGAACTCTGGGTAGTTGTACTGATCTCTGGTGCCAAATACTGGGACTCCAGACATTACTAACATCTAGTGGCAGGTAATGGTATTCTGGGTAGTGGCACTGGCCTCTAGTGGTAGATACTTGGACTCTGGGTAGTTGTACTGATCTCTGGTGCCAAATACTGGGACTCCAGACATTACTAACATCTAGTGGCAGGTAATGGTACTCTGGGTAGTGGCACTGGCCTCTAGTGATAGATACTATGACTGGGTAGTGGTACTGACCTCAAGTGGCAGATAATTTGACTCTGGGTAGTAGTACTGGCCCCTAGTGGCAAATAATGGGACTGTAGGTAGTTGTACTGATCTCTAGTGGTAAATACTGGGACGTTGGGTGGTACTAACATATAGTGGCAGTTAATGGTACTCTGGGTATTGACTAG
Source organism: Loripinus fragilis (assembly GCA_964019695.1). Lineage (NCBI taxonomy): Eukaryota > Metazoa > Mollusca > Bivalvia > Lucinida > Lucinidae > Loripinus > Loripinus fragilis. The sequence continues at coordinate 39,186,895 of OZ026520.1, read as the reverse complement.
GACTTCTTGTGGTAAATACTGAGACTCTGGGGTTTTGTAATCTCTGGTGGCAAGTACTGAGACTCTGGGCAGTACTGACCTCTAGTGATAGATACTTGGAATCTGGGTAGAAGTACTGACCTCTAGTGGCAAATAATGGTACTGGGGTAGTTGCACTGATTTCTAGTGGCAAATGCCGGGACTCATGACAGTACTAACATCTAATGGCAGGTAATGGTATTCTTGGTAGTTGCACTGACCTCTAGTGGTAGATACTTGGACTCTGGGTAGTGGTTCTGATCTCTAGATGCAGATACATTGACTCTTGGAAGTGGTACTGACCTCAAAAGGCAAATAATGGAACTATTTGTACATGTAGTTGTACAGATCTCTAGTGGCAAATACTGGGAGTTCAGACAGTACCAATATATGGTGGCAGATAACGGTACTCTGGGTATTGGCACTGACCTCTAGTGGTCGATACTTGGACTCTTTGTACTGGTATTGACCTCTAGTGGTAGATAATTTGACCCTGGGTAGTTGTACTGGTCTTTAGTGGCAAATACTGGGACGTCAGGCAGTACTAATATTTAGTGACAGGTAATGATACTCTGGGTGGTGGCACTGCCCTTTAGTGGCAAATACTGAGACTCTGGGCAGTACTGGCCTCTAGTGGTAGTTACTTGGCCTGGGCATTGGACAGACCTCTAGTGGCAGGTAATGGTAATCTGGGTAGTGGTACAGACTTCTGGTGAGAGATACTTGTTGCACTTACCTCTAGTGGCAAATAATGGAACTCTGGGTAGTTGTACTGATCTCTGGTGCCAAATACTGGGACTCAAGACAATACTAACATCTAGTGGCAGATAATGGTACTCTGGGTAGTGGCACGGGCCTCTAGTGGTAGATACTTGGACTCTGGGTAGTTGTACTGATCTCTGGTGCCAAGTACTGGGACTCCAGACATTACTAACATCTAGTGGCAGGTAATGGTACTCTGGGTAGTGGCACTGGCCTCTAGTGATAGATACTATGACTGGGTAGTGGTACTGACCTCAAGTGGCAGATAATTTGACTCTGGGTAGTAGTACTGGCCCCTAGTGGCAAATAATGGGACTGTAGGTAGTTGTACTGATCTCTAGTGGTAAATACTGGGACGTTGGGTGGTACTAACATATAGTGGCAGTTAATGGTACTCTGGGTATTGACTAGGACTTCTTGTGGTAAATACTGAGACTCTGGGGTTTTGTAATCTCTGGTGGCAAGTACTGAGACTCTGGGCAGTACTGACCTCTAGTGGTAGATACTTGGAATCTGGGTTGTGGCACTGACCTCTAGTGGCAGGTAATGGTACTCTGGTTAGTGGTACTGACCTCTAGTGACAGATACTTGTTCTTTGGGTACTGGTACTGACCGCTTGTGACAGATACTTGGATTCAAGGTAGTGTTACTGATTTTAAGTGGAGACCCTGGCTAGTAGTACTGACGTTTTCAATTGACAAATACATGACCTCTAGGAATTGGTACTGATATCTAGTGATAGATTCTGGGACTGGGTAGTGATACTGACCTCTTGTGACAGATACTGGGACTCTGTGTCCTGGTACTGGCATCAGTGTCAGATATCGGGACTCTGTATAGTACAGGTCCATTACAAAAGTTGTTTCACTACGCAATATTTCAAAAGTTTTTTCACATTTTCTATTATACATTAATGATCCATGTTTTACCATGCATGTAATTAAATTTTCATGCCATTTTGTCTCTATAAATCATATCAACATATAATCAGATAATAGTTGTATATAAATATCAGATACATTTCAATGAAAAACACAAAAACATTACTTTGAATACATTCAAATGAAAAAATAAAAAAAACAATATTGTACGCCTACAACATAAAGTCAGTATTTCGTTGCATCTCCATTTGCTTCAATAAGATCTGCAATTCTCCTTGGCAATGAATTGTTAAGTTCTTCCAGGACGTTTAGTGCTACACTATACCACGCTTAACATACTCACTTCCACATCTCTTCTATTTTACATGGCCTTTGTTTACCCATCTCTATCTTCATTATATTCCAAACGTTTTCTATGAGATTCATGTCCTGCGAATTCCCTGGTCATTCCAGATGGCGTATTCCTTTACATTCTAGGAATATTCTAGTACTTTTAGAGTAATGGCATGGCGCGAGATCATGCATAAAGATAGATCTCTTCTGTAGGAACACAACGCATTCACATGTCACTTCATTATCACGAATTATATCACTCTGGTATTTTGCACTATCCATGTTACCATTCAAATTTCTTTGAAGAGACTGGCCTCTGTAGCTAATGGCTCCCCAGATATGCACACTTGCTGGCAATTTTACAGTAGTCTGAATTAACTTAGCTTGATATTTTATATTCTGTTTGCGTCAAACACGACAATGGCGTCGATTGTTATGACTGTGAAATACAGACTAATATGAATGCGTTATGCGCCCACAGAATGGATATATCTTTATGCATGATCTTGCCTCATGATATAACTCTAAAAGAACTAGAACATGCCTAGAATGTAACGAAATAATCGTTCTGAAATGGCCAGGATATTCGTCAGAAATGAATTTCATAGAGAACGTTTGGAAGATAATGAAGAAAGATATTGGTAACCAACTGCCATGTTTAAAAGCAGAGATGTGGAAGCGAGTATGTGAAGCGTCGTAAAGGGTAGCACCGAACGTCTTGGAAGAATTTAACAATTCAATGCCAAGGAGAATTGCAGATCTTATTAAGCAAATGGAGGTGCAACGAATACTGACTTTATAATGTAGGCGAACAGGTATATATACTCAACGTCAGTGAAAAGTTACCAGTAAATCACATACACTTAACATAGGACAATATTTAATTTATCCTGTACGAAGAACTGCGGATACTTCAACACTCAATTTTATGGCATAGAGTGCCATGCATCACCACTTTGGAAAACGGTATCCATCACACCCGAATGCATTATAATTATTCCTTGACGGACCCCTGTAGTTTCCATTGTATTGTATAGGAAAATGCAAAGTGTTGGTGCTACCTTAAAGGTTGATCCTCATTTTTCGCGTTTAATGGGATAATCTAAACCATTTTGGTGGCGTTTTCAATGGCAATGTCTAGGACATGTTCTAGCATAATGTCTCGGAAAATGATGATTTCAAATTCTTAAAAACTGCAAAAAACATAAAATGCACGTGCATCACGGGCACCATAGTTCCAGGGGTCGTGTACACCCAGGTGAACCGCATGTCTAGATCTCGGAGGGTGTTGGCTATCGGAGGTAAACAAAGGATTTTGAGGTTGGACATGGTCTGTATTGAGACGATTTTATTTCATTTAGATTCGCTTTGAGGGATAAGAACAACATATAGGTCGATAGTATACAGAATGATGATAACTCTGAAAACAATACAGCTTTTTGAACTGAATCTGTTCGAGTTTAAATCGCATTTGAATTCGGAAATGCAGTAATTTGGACCAAAATTTCGAATTCATCAGTTAATATTCATATCTTTTATTTTATTTTTACTTGATTCACAGCCACCGCTGGAATGTATAACCTCTCTTTGGAATGAATCAGTCAAATACAATTCAAAAATACTTGTAAAACACTTATTTATTTGCAATTTTATGACGGTGGTATCATGTTTATGGGTAGCTTTCCGTTCGGAGGTATGTTGGGTAGCTGTCGGAGGGAAGGCATGTGCATGTTAACATTGATTTCGGAGAAGGGCAAATTGATTATGCTCATTAAACTAGCTTTCGCATACGGAAACAAAAGTGTAACACTTAAACACTTTCAAAAACAAGTGGTTTGATTGGCGAGGAACATATCAAGGGAGAAACAAGCTTAAACAAACCAATTTGTTAGAGTTTTTGTTCAACATTGAAGGAGTGTTTTTGTGCATTAGTTTGTTTTGTTTGTTTTGGCCTACCATATCTATTTAGCCCTTTGCATCACATTAAAGAAATAATCTGGGAGTACCATAACATGCAAAAGCATTATACTATGAAATGGGCACATACCTTTTGTGAAGGTGACAGATCAAGTAGCAATGCAATTAGTATACCAGATGTTTAAACGAGCACCTATACGGTCTAATCAGTATTCACTAATTGCATAAATTTAACTACATGTAGGTGTTTTCGCATTTACACAACATAAGTTAACGCACTTTAAAGAACGGCCTTTGGGTTAAAACAAGTGTAAATGACCAGGAAATGCCACAATCCCAGACAGACACATGGCACCAAGAGACAGGGACACTGGAACACAGACAAATAAGGAATACGCACAAAGTCAGAATACAATAAGCAAAGCATTCAGCTGCCTTTATCTCAGTGAGAGAATTGCCAAACTAGAAATGACAAAATAAGCGTTTAACACGAAGTGCTAAACACGAACCCCCAGCAAATACAACAAAAATAGTAAGTGAGTATGGTCAGGAAATTTCACAATCACAAACTTCAGACAAAACCATGGCACTGTGAGGAAGAGCCACACAGCAATCACGAGGCACTAGGAAAACAAACTAAGCAAAGCAACCAGATCTCTCTTCCCCATCTACTCGCCCTCTTTCTTTCTCTCTCTCTCTCTCTCTCTATCTCTCTCTCTCTCTCTCTCTCTCTCTCTCTCTCTCTCTCTACTCGCTCACCTATCTACTCTCTCTCTCTCTCTCTCTCTGTGTCCCTCTCTACTCTCTACTCTATTCTCTTTGTCGTTCTCCACTCTCTATTCTCTTTGTCTCTCTCTACTCTGTCTCTTTCTACGTCTCTCTCTACTCTGTCTCCCTCTCTACGTCTGTCTCTACTCTCTCTCTCTCTCTCTCTCTCTCCTCTGTCTCTCTACTCTCTCTCTCTCTCTCTATACTTAATTCTCTACTCGCACTCCTCTCTACTCTCTTTTTCTCTACTCGCACTCCTTCTCTACTCACACTCCTTCTCTATTGTCTCTTTCTCTACTCGCACTCCCTTTCTACTCGCACTCTTTCTCTACTCGCACACCTTCTCTACTCTCTCTTTCTCTACTCGCACTCCTTCCCTACTCACACTCCTTCTCTACTAGCACTCATTCTCTCTACTCTCTCCTTCTCTAATCTCACTCCATCTCTACTCGCATTCCTTCTCTACTCGCACTCCTTCTCTACTCTCTCTTTCTCTACCCGCACTCCTTCTCTACTCTCTTTTTCTCTACTCACACTCCTTCTCTACCTGCACTCCTTCTCTACTCGCACTCCTTCTCTACTAGCACTCCTTCTCTACTAGCACTCCTTCTCTACTCTCTCCTTCTCTACTCGCACTCCTTCTAAGTTCGCATTCCTTCTCTACTCCCACTCCTTCTAACTCGCATTCCTTCTCTACTCGCACCTTCTCTACTCTCTCTTTCTCTACTCGCTTTCCTTATCTACTCGCACTCCTTCTCTACTCGCACTCCTTCCCTACTCTCTCTTCCTCTACTCGCACTCCTTCTCTAGTCTCGCTTTCTCTGCTCACACTTCTTATCTACTCGTACTCCTTCCCTACTCGCACTCTTTCTCTACTAGCACTCCTTCTCTACTCTCTCCTTCTCTACTCGCACCCCGTCTCTACTCGCACTCCTTCGCTACTCACACTCCTTCTCTACTCGCACTCCTTCTTTACTCTCTGTTACTCTACTCGCACTCCTTTTCTACTCGCACTCCTTCTCTACTCGCACTTCTTCTCTACTAGAACTCCTTTTCTACTCGCACTCCTTCTCTACTCGCACTCCTTCTCTATTCTCTCTTTCTCTACTTGCACTCCTTTTCTACTCGCACTCCTTCTCTACTCGCACACCTTCTCTACTCCCACTCCTTCTCTACTCGCACTCCTTCTATGCTCGCACGTCTTCTCTACTCGCACTCCTTCTCTATTCTCTCTTTCTCTACTCACACTCCTTCTTTACTCTCTGTTACTCTACTCGCACTCCTTTTCTACTCGCACTCCTTCTCTACTCGCACTTCTTCTCTACTCGAACTCCTTCTCTACTCGCACTCCTTCTCTACTCGCACTCCTTCTATGCTCGCACGTCTTCTCTACTCGCACTCCTTCTCTACTCTCTCTTTCTCTACTCGCACTCCTTCTCTACTCGCACTCCTTCTCTACTCGCACTCCTTCTCTACTCTTTCTTTCTCTACTCTTTCTTTTTCTTCTCGCACTCCTTTCTCTACTCGCACTCCTTCTCTACTCTCTCTTTCTCTTCTCGCACTTCTTCTCTACTCTCTTTCTCTACTCGCACTGCTTCTCTTCTAGCACTCCTCCTCTACTCGCTTCCTTCTCTACTCGCACACCTCTAGTTTCACTCCTTCTCAACTTGCATTCCTTCTCTACTCGCACTCCTTCTCTACTCGCACTCCCTCTACTCGCTCTTTCTCTACTCTCTCTTTCTCTGTCTCTCTCTTATTCTGTCTCTCTCTCTGTCTATATCTTCCTCTGTCTCTCTCTGTCTCTTTCTCTGTCTCCCTATCTCTCTCTCTCTCTCTCTCTCTAATGTATTAAAATATCATGAGCAATACGAGAATTTAATGAAAAGATAGCGAGTGTTCGACTCCCATGTTCAGTCCTCCTCTGTCAAATTCCAAGTACGTCACCCGATCATCGGGTAATGGGTAAAGAACTGTTATAAAGTGCTAACAGGGAACATTTTTATCATGGAATTGAGAGAGGAGTTCTCTGTATGCCTTAACAATGAAGCCCTCTCACGAGTTAGTGTGTATTTGTACAAGCCTTTTTATTCTAGGGAAAGGGGAAATGCCAAACTGAGGGGAACAATATTGTCAGAGAACGGGGAAATAAATAAAACATGAAACATGGAGACAAGTCAATATTTAAGAAGAACAAGGGAATATGTACCTCCTGGGAGGGCCTCTATTATAGATAATAGAACAAACATCACAACTATAAAACTACTAAACTTGATATGATTAAAAATATTGTACCCAAACTCTAAACTTTACAATCCGATTGTCCATCTCTTTCTGAAAAGGACGTCACCCAGATACATTTATTGAACTAAAGATAATTTAAAGTCGTACTGCAAACGGTTTCATAAAAATCTAATTAAACAGTCGATTTTTACAGAAATTTTGATTGCCACTTGTCGCCAGTCGGGCGACTTATGGCAATCGAAAAATCGGGCGACAAATGGCAATCGAAAACCCTGTTTCATACGATTTTTGATCTACGTTCGTCGATAGAATTAACGTTTTCGATTGCCGCATATCCGGTGTGAAACTTTTAAAAATATCTTAAAGATATACAACCCATCTTTATTGCTTCTTATAGAATGACAAATGAGCCGCGACATGTGATTTCCAACAATGTGGCATTTAGAAATGAATAGACTCAGACGAGCCTGTGTAGCCTTCTTTTAAGCTTAGAAACTCCAAATTATGTTCGTTCAGTAGCTTAATATTCATATAATACTCAAGCGACAAGCAAAGGCTCTGATCAGACTGCGCGTATGCGCAATCTGGTCTGAGCCTTTGCTGGTCGCACATACCACATTGTTGGAAATCTCATGTCGCGGCTCAAATAATATTGTTTAAAAATAATGCCATTGTGGGGTTTGGGCTGCTGTTACCGGAATATGAGGACCTGGGCCCGGAATTAAAATGCCTCCTTAAAGTTAAGGAAGACTTACTGAGTTAAGTATTGATTTTTCAGGATGCCAAAAATGACGTTTTAAACTGAATAAAATCAAAATTATTTCACTTTTCTGTAGATCACAATGATATCTTTGACCACAAGTACTGCATCGATCCAGGCAATTTATTTAGCATGTTGAAATAGCAATACTTAACTTAAGTCGTCCTTAACTTTAAGGAACCATTGTAATTCCGGGCCCTGTACTACTATGTAAAGTTTAAAAACGTTAAAAGATAAAATAACAGAACGGATTACCACTGAAACTGCAATATTTTCAATATTTTTACGGGTATTGTTATATGGATTACTTTGTCCTGCTATACAAATATGCAGTGAAGATCCAGATAAGCTTACATGTATACTAATACTTTTAAGAATGAACTGACAACAGACCAAAAACATAAATTGCTTTTTAATACGTGTTGTATTTTATTTTACTGTCGCAATGGCGCAAAGAGTACAGCTTTAAAACGTATGCAAACTGTACAGGGTTCATTACTATGTCTTTTGTTTTGTTTGATTTTATTCTTAACATCCCAGTCAACAATTTTTTGGTTATGTCGGGATGGGTCTTCCTGTGTTGAACCAGTACTAAGCTATGATTAATATGTTTTACTCAAGGGCACAACACAGTGACGCCAGAGAGGCCTGAAATTCGAACGCTCACGTTACTCGATAGCTGTGCATTCAACTAAGAGTAAGATGCGCGGATCCAGAGAGGGGGAGGCAGAGGGTCCTGACCCCCACCCTTGAAAATCGGAAACCTTTGGGGCTCTTTAGCAATACTGGTCCAGATCCCCTGGAAAATCAAAAGCTACCAAGCCAGCATTCCATATTGGGTAATCATCGGCCCGCCAGCGTTTTGCTGTTGGGCTGACGATGGCCCGCTTTTAGTGGTATTTTAATTCCTCACTCCATTCATCTTAAAAAAAGTGTGTCAGAGTTAAATTGGACTTCGTCTGACAAAATTTCTGGATCCATGCATGATTAAGCATCGCATGGGATGTTTTGTTGCATTTTTCTCACTAATATTTTACAAAACCGAAGAAAGCGTAACAGTGCAACGCTACTAGATGACGGTACAAGACATGGTCATACCCTATCCAAGCCAGCACACATTGTCGGGCGACCATCGGCCCGCCAGCGAAATGCCATTCAAAATGTTTTAGATGTTGCATAGCAAAAAAGGAAGAAAGGAAGGCGGGAGGGGGGGGGGGGGTTGGGGACCGGCTTGAGAGCCCCGTTGAAACCCATTCAATGTTTGTGGTGTTTTTTTTTTTGCATGTGTTGTTGTTGTTGCTTTTTACGGTTTGGGGGGGGGGTAAATTGTTGATATAGTTTGTTTAAATGAATAGAATCCTAAAGGGCGGTTCAACAGGAGGGTGTTTCAGTGGACTAGGTGAGTTGCATGTTTCAATGGATTTGATCAGGGTATTTCAGTGAACTGAGTGGTCTGAGTGCTTCCCTGGGCTGGGCGGTTTGTGTGTATCAGTTGCCTAGGGAGTTTGGGAATTTCAATGGGTTGGCTGTTTTGTGCATTTCAGTGGACTGTGTGCGTTTGGGTGTTCTGTGGCGATTCAGTAGACTGGTGGTTATGGGTGTTTCAATTGTCTGGATGGCATACATGAATATATTTTTGGATCAAAGGTTTACTAATCATGCACACGTGGCATCTTAACCAACAGTTTCCTTGCATTTTGACACTCCATTTACACAACAAGATGCGTCTCAATGTGAACCTGCATTTTGTAACCCTGTTCACGCTGTTAATATACTGCTTTGCCAGGTAAGATAATGAGTATAAGTATGACACATGTTCTTGCCTTCTTTCAGGGACCATACCCTCACCCCCATCCCACCCAGCCATCATATCCCCTTCCTATATCAAGCATACTGGTTTCACCAAAAATGAATCAGTGCAGAATTTAAATAAATATGTTTTCCCAGACTCACTAGACAAAAACATGCATAATGGCACCGACTGAAGATGAGCGCTTTTCACAACACACCACAACTGTAAAACGTCTCAAATTCCCTTCTGTATTTCGCCCCCTGATAGTCTTCCATTTGTAGCATTACATGTTTTTTTTTTGTATCAAGACATGCTTAAAATATATCAGATTCAGGCACTAATCGTGCGGCAGTTTGTATCAATCTCCGAAATCAAAACCACTGTCACTCCGATAGCAAGGATGCCAGTTGTCAAGTTACCTCTGCACATTTTGCTAACCACCAAAGCGATATCAACGTAAGCAAATTTCAAATATTGATGTTTTAATAGCATCTTGAGATACGACTCTTATAAATCATGCAGGAGAATGATATAGAATTGTGGCGACACAAGCATATTGTGTCAAAGGTTGATGTAAATCCAGCTATGATCAAACGAATAGCATTTTTGCATTGAAAATTTCACAATCGTAGTTTGAAAGGACGCCCAGGGTCCTACGGACATGGATCAAAAGCATTTAACACATTCCGAGTCCTTATCATTCATTATAGAAGCAACCTGTTTGCTGCTTTCGTCTCCAAGAAACTTTCTATAGGACATAAAAATGGATAAATACAGACCCTGTCCATCCATAATCGCAATGTTTACCTCCGATAGCCAACACCCTCCGAGATCTAAGCATGCGGTTTACCTGGGTGGTGTAGCTGTTTTATCTCTCCAAATCAGCTTGTCGTTGTCCAGAAACATGAACGAAACAGTAGCCAAAGGGCTGCATTATATATTTTCCGAAACATCGAAACTTTGATACTGGTAACTTTTCATTGACGCTGAGTATAGTTGTGTTTCAATGGAATGTATTTAAGCATGTTATTGTATTTTCATTGGAATGTATTTAATATTCATATACAAATGTTGCCAGATTATATGTTGATATGATCTATAGAAACAAAATTGCATGATAATTTAATTACATGTATGGTAAAACTTAGACAATTTATGTATTTAAAAAATGTGAAAAAACTTTTGAAATATTGCGTAGTGAAATTACTTGTTTAATGGACCTGTAGTAGTACTGACCTCTAGTGAAAACCCTGGGACTGTGTGTAGAGATGCTGACATCTAGCGACAGATACTGAGATTATAGATAACGATACCTCTAGAAGCAGAAACTGGTACTCCGGGTAGCAAGGTTGGCCAAATGCCGGCAAATAAGCATATTTGCCATGCCAGTGGCATTTACCGGGAAATACCAGGAAATAATGCCAAATAATGGGAAATACTGGCAAATATGATTTACAACCTTGCACATCTAGATTGGTAATTTCAATAAGAGGTTAAATTGTCTTAAAGCTGCATAATCTGTAACTTTTGATATTTTCATTTTAGTCTAGCGTTAAAATGCAAATAAGAGTGCTAGAAAACACGTTTGTGGGCACTTTTGCGGCATGAATGGCAACAGTGCCTAAGTTACTAAGGGACATGTCCTCTTTCATTTTTTGCCTGTTGCCCAAACCAAAGATCATTATTTAGGTCAATATATTAGGTCAAAGGTCAATAGGTGCAAAATGATGTATAACGCATTAAACACAGTACATAAAAATCAAAGACACTGGCATTTTGCTGCAAATAATTTCAAATAACTGAAACACTGATGTCTAGTTAGATAAATCGTTGAAATTTTATCATCTGCGATCACAAACACAGCTGTCTGTTCTTCTGTATGTATGTACATGGTACTGCATAGTGCATGGATTGGTTATGTACATTTAATATAGTTATCACTTTTTCGTAAAAAGCACATAATTAAAGTCTTTGTATTTCAATCTAACATTTTTTGAATGAAATATAAAGCTGTCTTGGAAACGCATTCCTGTGCACTGATCAGTCTGCACTTGGTGCCCTGTATTTATTGACATCGGCTGCGCATCTAATGTGATTAACACCGAGCACCAAATGCATCTTTTACACACAGAAAACGAAACTAATTACACTTTTTGTGTGACTTTCTGTGACATCACAAATACAGATTGATCAATTAAAATCAGTCAATGTCATTTTTTATTAAAAGTAAGGAAGAAGGCAAAGATCAGGAATCGATACAATCAAGTACCACACCTGACCCAGGACACCGAATAGGAAAGTGACAAAAACACAAGACACCATCACATTCTAGAGAGCCAATAGGTCAGCCCTTCCCAAACAGGTGACCACAAGGTTGCAACAAACAGACATCTAATAATGACAAAGACAAACAAAAATAACAACTAACGAAAAAGATCCACAAAAGAAACACCCCCTTGGAACGGTCAGTAAGAAAATTGTTTGATGGCTTAAACTAGTATTACGGTACCAACCTCGCCATTAGTTATGTAGTGGATTATGACACATAAATGTTTGGTTTGCATGAAAGGCCCCATACTTATCCATGAATCATCTCCTGAATACTGGAGCAAAATAAATCCAACAATTAAACCCTGGAGGAACCGATAACAGACGCAGCATCAGACCCAACCATCCCATCTATAGATAAGTCTTTAAGTCGGTACCTTCATAATCTGAGGTCCGACCCACAAAAGCAATATTATTTATTTCTTATTTGAAACAACCTGCAACAGGCATGTGCCTGCAGCTCGTTTGATGAACAGATGAGCATCATTTACCAACATTGGTTAAAAGCAAGAAGGTGTCTGCTCTTGGCGAGGATGGGTGTGACAAGCTGCTACAGGCAGCATCTAACCGATGAGAGTGCTGTGACTAAGGTAACATAGATGTAATTGACTTATTAAGATTGGTAGACCTCAAACACCTTAATTGCGCAGGAAAAGAGGGTTTAATATCACAGACCATGTTTTTCAAGTTTCATGTCTGCATTCCACATAGCTAGGTAAAAGCTAAGTACTAAGAGGCATACGGATACTTCAGAAGAGGCATCCACTTCTTGCGATTCTAGGCCGTCTAGGTGATCATTACCACCGCTAGATAAATCACTTTGCATTTTTGCCTTCACACTTCAAGGGAGGACTTAAACCCAATAATGACATTAACTAAGTCAGAATAGATTATGTCATAGTCATCATTTGATTTACAGAGATGCTGGTGAAGCCTTCCAGTATAATATTTTACTGAACGGCGGTACTTCTTTTGTGGATCTTTTATGTTTATTCTGTCTTGTATTTGTTATGCCTTTGTGAGCGTCTGCTTATCTGTGCCTTGTGGTCACCTGCTGGGAAAGGGCTGACCTCTTGGCTCTCGTTTGTGGTGTATAACTGTGAGTTTGTCACTTTCCCATTGGTATCCTGGATCAGGTGTGGTACTTGATTGTATTGATTCCTGATCTTCGCACCCTTATATACTTACTTAGGCTAGCAACAATGTATGATTTTGCAGTAGAAGATTGCCTGTACCATCTTACATGTAAAAAACACGTTTCTATAGGCACTTTGGAAAACATAGAGAATCAGAAGATGTTTCGCCCCACAAATTAGGTCTCCAGAATATTGCTTTTGAATTTAAGCTTGGCTTTTGAAAATATAGAAATTTATACATTGCAAGCATTATGGGAGCGTTACACTGATTTTCTCCATGCTATGGGGAAGCATCTGGGTCATTACGAGACAATCGAACCTCAAATACGAGGGGAATTAGTTTGTTTCAAAATTGAATCCATGTGAACCGCTTTGAATTTTTCCCTTGCAATCAGCCAGAGAAATAGTCTAACTTCTAAAGGAAAGTGTTGATGAACCATCAGGAAGCCAAGACTCTAAGTTTGTTCTGAATAAAACTACCACGCATATTTCAGAGTCAGAGTATATGTTATATACATGTATGATGTATCCAAGAATTTACGCAAGGAAGCAGTATCCGTCAGGTTTAGGAGATGGGAGCTAACAAATGAAACAGTACTCTGCAAAATACTTGACCCATCAGTCGGATCACAAATGTTGACCAAATGTGAGTGGTTTTGTTTAATAAGGTGAAAGACCCAGGTAGGCTTCCTTCTACATCTGGTGCATTAAACGCCACATAAGACGAGCCCATTATCAGAAACTATATGGTTGAATGTTACAGTTCCATCCCCAGAGAAACATTGATCCGGAAACGTGTGCATGGTCGCAAGACCCCTACAGCAACCAATTGAAACCAAAGCTGTTGCTGTAAGAACCTAAACCTAAAGTATGTACACAGTTGTTGCAATACAGCTGCAAACTGAGCGCAACAAGACGGTGCAAATGTATGTCTTATCCTAGTAATATCAATTTCTTCCGTTTTGCGACTGTGGTTCTATTACATGTGGTAATCCACTGAATGTTTTGGAAGAGTCAGATAATGAGGATGAGTTGTAAAGAAGGACACTTGTTAATAAGTTACTATTATAAGAGATGAAAGATATCAGTTTTCATTGTATATCTATAAATGACCTTCGGGATACTTTTCGGTCGATTTCCGGTTAAAACTATGCAAAAGTTACATAGGGTGCTTTAAAAATAGGGACCTGGTCACACATGCACCTTGTGACCTTTGACCCCGATAATACGTACATTTCAAATGAGGGCATTAGCCTCTAAAATAAGAAAAGGTCATTTTAAAACTGGTTGCTGTTTAAAAGCCCAAATAGGTTTTATCTAATAAAAATGTAAAAATTAATTGGTAATAACACTTAGATGATGATTCTGAAATTGCACTTGATGACCCTTGACCCTCATTTTGACCTTTTATGAGGTCATTAGAATTGAAACAAATGATATACCAATTAAAATAAAGTCACTGATATCGATCAGACAAGGTACAACGAATTCCATAAATGTCAGTCCAAATCATTATTTTATATGTATAAAATCACGAATTTTATATACATTTAGTGACCTTTTGACCCCTTTGTGACCTTGTGTAGGGCCAGTATGCTTTGTATATTGGACGCATTTATTCAAAGATATTGGCTGAGTTCGATAAACCAATTTGCCTTTTATTTTGCGAAATAAATATAAATACAAAATTTGCAAATTAAACTCACCACAATATAATGCACTTGATGACCTTTGACCCCTATTGTGACCTTACTTGGGGTTTCCCATTTGGGCAACAGGGCAAAATCAGTTCAGGAGTGTTTGCTTATATTGATAGGCCTAGTGGCACCTTATGCCCCAAAAGTGCCCACACTTCGAAAAAAATGTCTCTGAGAACACCTGTCTATTTTGAAAATAATGTTTCTATTTTTCAAGAACACATTAAAAATACTAAAATTCAGGTATACATTTTACCTTTTTCGTAATAATTAACAAATTATTAGAGCCAAAACAACAGGATTTACGTTAAAAATTAACTGTCTAGAATTATTGGAGGGACGCAAATAATTACAAACAGGAGAAAATACACCTGTTTTTATAAGATAATTCACTTTTCCATGCAGTTTTCAGCTGTAGAAATTAGATTTATTGTGACAACATAACTTTATTCTACTTTTACAAATGATTTAAAAGAAGAATGTTCTTAGTTACAGAGTATGCAGCTTTAATATTTCATTTCTACTAGTTTATCAGGCTATCAGCTAAATTATATAAGTCTCATTCATTAATTATTTAAATTTAAAAAGTGAATTTTAGAAGAAGAAAAAACTTGTTTCGTACCTGCCAAAGTACTCATCAGTTGGCTTGTGCATAGTTACAGATAAGGTTGGGTGAGTGACCCTTATCTGTACTATAAATCAATTAAATACACCCATGTTTGTGGTCACCTGGACTTTAATTATCTTTAGTTATATATGAAGTATTTAAGTTGGGTGTTTGGATGAGTGACCCTTACCTGTACTATAACTCAATTAAAGTCACCCCTGTTTGTGGTCACCTGGACTTTTATTGTCTTAAGTTAAAGTATGAAGTCAATCATGACATCCTATTGTTCATCCTTGCCCCTGGCTATACAGTATCCACTTGGGATGTGTTGTTTTAACAGTTTATGACAGGCAGGTGTCAAACAACTGCCAGATACACAGGTAAATTTTCTCCCCACTTAAAGGTCAAATTAGAATTTACCCTTGTCCTGCTGAACCCAGAATTAACCCTTGTCCTGTTGATTCCTTTTTTGAAAAAGCTAGATCCTGATCAAATGGTTTCTTTCAGAGACCATCTTATCAGGATATACACCGTTTCCACACTAATTGAAAATACAGATTGAAGCTGAACAGAATAAAATTTGGGGGAAGTGCTACTGTGTATTACAATAAATATTCAGCATGATAAGGGCTAAGGATACTATTTATTGTTAAAAATTATCTCAAAATTTCAGTCTTAGATTCATTTATGGCTGTTTTAACATGTCTCAATGTATTCAGGGGTTTTATGCTGATACTGTAGCCTCATATTCAATATTAACATTCTCACTAATTTAGTTGTTATACTATTTTAAGTCAACTTCCTAAAGATATCTGCTGCATTTTACAGTATTTCGCGACAAAAAAGTTATATTTGCCATTGTTTGCCAGTATTTGCCACTTGAGCCTTATTTGCCATGCCAGGAAATACCGGTAAATTCCAGCGGTAAATACCGGGGGTGGAATTTTCCGCCCAACCTTGCCGGGTAGTAGTACTAACCTTTTGTAACAGGTACTGGGACTCTGGGTTGTGGTATTAACCACTTTTGGCAGGTATTAGGACTCGTGGAGTGGTATTGAAATCTTGTTGACAACACAGGGACTATGTGTAGTGGTACAGACTTCTTGTAGCAGTTACTTGGACTCTGTGCAGTGGCACTGACCTCTAGTCGTAAATACTGGGAAAATGGACCGTAGTACTGACCTTTAGTGTAAAATACCTGGATCATTGCTATAAGTACTGACCTCTGGGTGCATGTACTGGAACTATGAGTAGTAGTATTGACCTTAAGTGGTAGATACATGTGCTTGGAACTTGGGCAGTGGTACCGACCCCTAGTAGCAGATACTTGGACGCTGAGTAGTAGTACTGACCCGAAGGCTGTAAGTAGTAGTACGAGGGCTGTTCAAATATGAATGCAAGTAGCTTCATTTCTTTCTTGACATATATGCTACGACAAAATGTCATACATGTCTGGAAAGAACTATTTGTGGCCTTTAAAATGACACCAAACACATAGAAACACTCACTAAATTTTTCGAGTAACAGACATTTTTATAAAGGCCATTCCTGTATACTGGCGTTTTTCTGAAGCAAATTACCATGCATGTTTTGGTACATGTGCGGGTATAGTGTCATATCTTTGTAAGTTTGAGACAAAATGGCACCAAATTTTAGATGCAAGTTAAAGGTACATAGACACAGTTGCTTGCGAGAAAAAGTTTATATAATTCTGTTTCAATCTCGAGTAAACAGGCACGTTTGTGACGTCATTAATTTTATGATATACGTCATTTTGAGTTATCTACTGGTGATGCAATAATGAACATCGCTGTGTATTTTTCTTTGTGTTTTCCTTAAAACATGCTTAATATGCCATAAGGGAGTTTTCAAAACGCTCCGACCTCTATTTACAGAGTTATCACATTTTATATCATTTTTTCAAGCATTTTCTGCTTCTTAATGACGTGTTGACATTAATTAAAATATGTTCAATTTGTATAGTCCTCAAGATCAGGTGAGTAATTTTATTGTAAATAATGCATATTTTGGTATAACTTTAAGTTAACGTTCAAATTTAGATTAAAACCACAATGCTATGGCAACAAAATTAAGTATACGTTCTATAACCCCTTCTCTCAAGGCAGTTTTGACTTAATAAAAACGCTTTTCAGCGTTAAAAATTACGCACTATCCTTCAATGATTTGTAACAACAACTCAGTATAAGCGATCAACATGTATTGCCTTTGAGTTAAAACTAGTTTAAATGTTGATTCGTGCGTTTTGTTAGAGAAAAGTTTGACTGCAAACTGAAAGGTGTTCTTTTGTTTACCATTTATTTGCAAATATAAGGAGACTTTAGTGAAAACGATTCGATGTAATTTAACAAAAACATGTCAGATTTTTGCAACTTTCACAGAATCATTATATAAGTATATGAGGATACTTCCTTGAAAATTTCAAAAAACTCACCAATTTATCGCAGAATTATACGCTCGTCTATATCACTGGTATGTTCGTAACATTGAGTTTGTTAGTATACTAAAGTGACCCTCATTCAAAGGGCTATAACTCAATAAGTATACTGTATTTTTCTTTAGGGCTGGTGCCAATTTAAGGGTGATATATAATCCCTTTTAGAAACGTATACCATTTTGTTGTAGCATATATGTGACAAAAGTTATGAAGCTACTTGCATTCATATTTGAACAGCCCTCGTATTGACAGTAAGTTTTTGTTTTACGTCCCAGTCAATAGTTGGCAATCCGAATTGAAAAAAGATGCATATTTTTGGTTTTGTTGGCATTTTTGAGTACATTTGTTAGACCCCTTTTAACATAATATTTAGCATGTATATAAGGCCTTAGGGGTGGATGCCAAGTCTCAATTTGCATATGAAGGCCAGAAATTAGGTCAAAGGTCATTGAGTGCAAAAATGAGAAAATATGTACTACTGTAAAACAACTTTATAGTTTTATATGTAAACATATTTCATTTCAAGCCAAATTTTGTATGCTTATAGTTATAAGTCTGAAAAACATTGAGAAAATGTTTTTTATAACTAAATGTTCATATGTCGACCTTAAAATGGGGTCAAAGGTCATCAAGTGCAATAATCGGAGCATTTTTACAAACTCTGTTTCTTTTTTTCTCTGGTCCAACAACAAGATGTTTTTTAAACTCTTAAAAAGGGTAGAAGTCTTTCAGAAGGCTTAAATCAACATGTTTATTATTAAAGGAACCCCTTTGGAAGCATCCTTTTATGGATTTTACAAAGACAAACATTGTACGTTTTATGCAATTATGACGGAAATTCTCCCTCGTTTGGGCTAAACTGGGTTATATGGGCTACTTTGAGAGTTTGCTGCACCTCTCAGAGAGTAAAACTTTTTTCAGCTTGAGACATGTCTTGGGGCCTTAGAAACCCATAATTCAAGAACTTTTCTGTGGTCATTTTTCTATAAATTACCTGTAATCAATGTTACCCTACTGGCATTGAAAAAAACAGTACACACAATACAAGGCTAATTATGATTTATTTTAATAGTATTATAGAAACAGTTTAAACATTAAATGTTTAAACTAGACATAAAAATCAATTGAATACATCTGTGATATGTATTTCTGCTCGTCAGCGATACTTATGTTACATTTTATACTAAATTGCATATAATGACTTCACAAATTACATGTATTAGAATAAACTATGATACCTGACCTGAAATATACCTGATGTTGATCCATATTCTAATTGCAAATGTTCATTTTCATATATTTGAAGTTGTTTACTTGCAATGAAGTGAAATCAAGTAAATATTTATATATGCTAATTAGTATGTAATTTGTACCGGCTCCAGCATGTAATAGCTGCTTACAGATTCATTTTTCTATTTACATTGCATTGGAATTGACAAAATATTTTTCATAATGAAATCAAAATATAACTATATTAACAATAATGGATCTTAAATTGCTGCACATATATTAATGAGGTAACGTAGGTAACAAAAGGTACCTTACATAAAAGGATAAAGGTAGTGAATTGTTGTTAGGCTTATGTATAAAATTTGGGTCTGCTCTCCCCAATTCGCTTACATATACTACACACATTTTATTCTATATAAGACTTAACTTAAAAGAGTGCCATGGGTTGGTCTGCAATATGTGATTCTGGCATTTCCTGGTCTTACTCTATTACTTTTTGCAATTTGCTTAGTTATTTTACATCCATATTGCAGTTTTCAGATTTCTACCAATGGTGCATAACGATAAACATGCAATCTACATCATGATTTAAATATTGACTTTATATCAATAATTTACTTAAAATAGCATAGCAATCTTTCATACATCTAGTGGAAAGGCAGGAATAAAGGCAGGGTAGTGCTGAGTGTCTTCTAGAGCAGGTATAGGTTTTTGAAGATTGCAAATATAACATCAACCAAAGCTTTCGTAGTACAGAGCCAGCATGGTTTATGTCCAAATATAGGATGTTACATAGATCTAGTATTAAAGAATTTCATTGTATGCCGAATTATTTTAATTTTCACTTTTCACTGTTGACAATTACATTATAAAATGAATTTATCATCTGTCCCCATTAAAATCTTCTATGTTTTGTTGAACTAGATATATTGTAATGATGATTATCTCTGTATTATATTCTGCAGCAAAAACATCTGAACATATTTCATGATAACATAAACAACAAATCATTCGAACGTTATTTTATAGATCAGTTGACTGTTTTATTCTGAAGCATAAAACAAAAACATGACTCACAAAATTCGCTAGTTTGGTTTGCATCTCTGAAACTAACAGATTAAACTGAATGTTGAAAAAGGAGTGTCACACGCAGCTGATTTCTTTGCTTTTCTTATTCACAAGATTGTTTGCTTTTAGTTTTGTTTATGTACTATTTGGTTTTGTTGAGCTATTTGTAACCCTAGTGCATGTTTTATATATGTCCTATGAAAAGTGAGTTATGGTCTGTTTGTTGGTTTTAAAAGGTTTACTAAATTAGGCTTAACAATTAATGTATTGCAACAGACTGCATGCTTGGTAGTCAACCCAATCACGGTTGGCAACTTTGCTTTCCTCTTTAATTGCACGCCGGTGGGTCGGACTTCAGACTCTATGATGGTTCCGACTTAAAGACTTATCTATTGATGAGATGGTAGGGGCCTGATGCTTTGGCTGTTTGTCGGGCCCACCGGGGTTTACCTGTTGGATTTCTTTTGCTCCGGTATTCAGTTTTATTTACTGTTGAGTCCTTATCTTTGCTTTATCTCCTTGTTATATCTTGATTTGTATGTTTTAGGAGATGATGCATTGATAAGTTAGGGGTCTTTCATGCAAACCAAATATCTATGTGTCTTGATCCACATCTGAATTAAGGGTGAGGTTGGCGCCGTTAAACCGGTTTAAGCCCTCCAGTAAAATATTTTACTGACCGTTTCAAGGCGGTACTTCTTTTGTGGATCTTTTATGTTTTTGTTCTGTCTTGTGTTTGCTATGTCTTTGTGCGCGTCTGTTTATATGTGCTTTGTGGTCACCTGCTGGGAAAGGGCTGACCTCTTGGCTCTCGTTTGTGGTGTCTGCTGTGAGTTTGTCACTTTCCCTTTGGTATCCTGGGTCAGGTGTGGTACTTGATTGTATCGATTCCTGATCTTTGCACCCTTACTTACTTTTAATGTGATAGTCTTAAATATATGCAAAACCATCGAAAATGTGAACAACATTGCTGACAACAGCTTGCAGAAAGCATTTTAAGCATAAACTTGCTCACTCTTGTACCTATATCCTTGTAGATATTTGTGAAGACTAACACTGTTTGAGGACTTTCTTGTATATAGTGAAAGGAAAGTAGTTCAGTTTTATTTCAAGAGTAATGCCATATTAAAACTACACATTTCGGGTATGTTTCCAGTTACAAGTTCAATCCAATCTGATATATTGCACTTGTATCTACGAGCAGTAGATGTATACATTTATGTAAGTCACCTACCTTATAGGCAATCAATCCATGTCTTCGCAAATTGCCATGGTTAACAGATAGATTCTACACTAGAACAGGCGAGTTAACTACCTTAGGATCTTTTTCTACATCAAGGAAATCGGAGAGGATAAACCATTTGATTATGCTAGTAAATGTACATATTAGATAACCATTTCAGGACACATTTACTCTAAATACTAAGAAATGACCCCAAACTGATGGAAAACTATGGACACAATCAAATCATCGAGTGCTCCAATATGGTCAATGCCTGTGTTCCCAAGAAGTCACCAGAATCAGTTTGGGGGAAATTTAATTTGGAATAAAACTTGAATTGGCATTTTACAGTTAAACAAAATGACATAAAGAAACACATTCCAATAACCTCATAGTATTTGATCTCTATCATCATTGCAAAAAATAATAAGCAAAATGTGTTTAATACTGATACTTAGAATTTAATTTATCGACACTGAAACAATTACAATGTATAAAAAGTTGCGCTGTGAAAGACAAAGATATATATTTAATGCCATCTTAAAATAAGAGGTTACCTTTAATAACATATCTATACTGCTTCCATATATGGATGGATACGCTTACACAAGCAGTCTGATTTCAAAGAAAGGCTGATTTTGAATAAACATCATTTCATTAATATGTGCAAATGAAAGTACACCCCTACAATTAAATGTCAAAAGATATATGGAGGATTACCCTTAATGTCAGGGCAATTTCCATGATATATCCCACAAAAAGTTAACAATGTTTTCACTGGATCGTCATTATTAGAAATGTACCTGTATATTAGCTTTATGTTATCTATGTTACCATCTGGTAACAGGCCGATGTGAAGACCAATGTGAGGATATATTCCTTCCAGTATATGGTATTTACCATATTCTATCATAGTTTCAACACGTCTGATATTTTATGAAAGGAGGCTCGGTCTTTGTGTTTTCATGAAGCTATGCTTAGTATATGCAATTAGCAGGTAGTGGCCTTGTTAAAAGTGTTTTACAATTACTCATAGATGGGTACAAACACAACAAATGTGTGAAATGAGAAAAGAAATATATTTAAGTCCTACAAGCATGAGATCATGGCCAAGTCCTTCATGAAAGCTGTAGCTAGGAACATATACCTTTGAGAAATGACTCAATTTCAGATGGTAAAATGTAACGTAAGTAACAACTTAAACACCTCTTATGTTTAAAAGGATAGATAATTGCATAAAATGACGTATTCATACAAAGCATTGAGCAAAAGAAATTATTTCTTTAAAACGAAATGGTTATTCTTAGTTGTATTACATTTTAAGTGATTTTATACAGTAACGTACTTTACATGCCTATTATGAATAATTGACCGCGAGAAACTTAGTAAATAATTGCTTTCCAAACATGATAGACACACACCTAGCAGGATAGCAATAAAAGAATCTTCCATTAGGGTAGAAGGGAACTTAAAATTTGAATTTTGCCCCTATATAAATGAAATATTGCTACAATTTTCACCGATTTTGCACTTAAATCACCGTTGATCCAAACACACATCATGCTTTGATGATGCTGTTTGTTTATATAGCATGACTGTATTATCCAAAAAAGATTTTGCATTACTTTTAATCATAATTTTGGATAGCTAATTGATAAAAACGCTAAAATCTGACGTATATACGAGAATTTGCACTCAGTTGACCTTTGACCTAATTCTGGGACTTTGGTGCATTTCCAGACTTGGCATCCACCCCTCCCCTCCTTAAAACACATCAAGATACACTTTGAGCATGGATGCCAAAATGTACTCAAAAATGCCAACAGATTTTTTTTTTCAGGCTCTGGATGGCCAACTACAACAGCTATGATCATGTTGAGACAGTCAGTTCACCTAACCACACTTTTTCCTGGGCAAGCGTGACTAAGTGGTGAACCAGTACTTTGTGCACATACTTTCACTTGTAACTGACAACAACCCTTCTTGAATCAGCGGAGAGTATGGGACCGGGTCAGGATCAAACTCGCGATCCCTGGGTGTGCAGTTGTACTCACTGACTGCACTACGAGACAGTAAGTGAAAGGAACTCGGACCCAGTGTAGTTGCACTGACCTCTTGTGACAGGTCTGACCTCAAGACGGTGGGCACTAGTACTGACTTCAAGTGGCATGCACTGGGACCCGGTGGAATAATACATCTTTCTAGTGGGAGATTCTGGGACTCCAGGTAGTATTACTGATCTCAAGTGGCATATACTGGGTCTCTAAATAGTACTGACCTTAAGACTTTGTGTAGTAGTACTGACATAGTCGTGTGCACTTGGATCTGGTGTAGTGGTAGTACTGTACTGAGATCAAGTGACAGATTCTGTGACTCTGGGTAGTAGCACTGACCTCAAGTGACAGCTCCTGGAACTATGAATATATTTACTGACCCCAAGACCCTGGGTAGTTGTACTGATGTCAAGTGGCAGGTACTGGGATCCTGGGCAATCACTTGGATCCAGTGTATTAGTACTGACCTCTAGTGGCATATACAAACTCTGAGTAGTAGTGCTGCCCTAAGTGACATGTACTGGGACTCTAATAGGCCTACTAGTACTGACCTCAAGTGCCAGTTAGTGGAACCCTGGGTAGTAGTACTGGACTGAAATGACAGATACTGGGACCCCTGGATAGTTGTACTGACTCCTAGCGCCAGATACTGGGACCCCTGGGTAGTACATGTAGTTGTGAAATCTTTTGACTGATACTTGGATTTTGGTTATTATTTCTGACCTCAAGTGGTAGGTATATCGGCAGTAGTGTTGACCTATAGAGACAGGTACTGTGTTCTATAGCGATAGAGGTGTCCAATGTAGACAGGTTCTAAGGTCTATAGTGATTGAGATGACTTATAGAGACAGGTACTGTGTTCTATAGCATTAGAGATGTCCAATGTAGACAGGTTCTATGGTCTATAGTGATTGAGATGACTTATAGAGACAGGTACTGTGTTCTATAGCATTAGAGATGTCCAATGTAGACAGGTTCTATGGTCTATAGTGATTGAGATGACTTATAGAGACAGGTACTGTGTTCTATAGCATTAGAGATGTCCAATGTAGACAGGTTCTATGGTCTATAGTGATTGAGATAACTTATAGAGACAGGTACTGTGTTCTATAGCATTAGAGATGTCCAATGTAGACAGGTTCTACAGTCTATAGTGAATGAGATAACTTATAGAGACAGGTACTGTGTTCTATAGCAATAGAGATGTCCAATGTAGACAGGTTCTATGGTCTATAGTGATTGAGATAACTTATAGAGACAGGTACTGTGTTCTATAGCATTAGAGATGTCCAATGTAGACAGGTTCTACAGTCTATAGTGATTGAGATGACTTAAAGAGACAGGTACTGTGTTCTATAGCAATAGAGATGTCCAATGTAGACAGGTTCTATGGTCTATAGTGATTGATATGACTTAAAGAGACAGGTACTGTGTTCTATAGCAATAGAGATGTCCAATGTAGACAGGTTCCACAGTCTATAGTGAATGAGATAACTTATAGAGACAGGTACTGTGTTCTATAGCATTAGAGATGTCCAATGTAGACAGGTTCTATGGTCTATAGTGATTGATATGACTTAAAGAGACAGGTACTGTGTTCTATAGCATTAGAGATGTCCAATGTAGACAGGTTTTACAGTCTATAAGGATTAAGATGACTTATAGAGACAGGTACTGTGTTCCACAGCAATACAGATGTCCAATGTAGACAGGTTCTACGGTCTATAGTGATTGAGATAACTTATAGAGACAGGTACTGTGTTCTATAGCATTAGAGATGTCCAATGTAGACAGGTTCTATGGTCTATAGTGATTGAGATAACTTATAGAGACAGGTACTGTGTTCTATAGCAATAGAGATGTCCAATGTAGACAGGTTCTATGGTCTATAGTGATTGAGATGACTTATAGAGACAGGTACTGTGTTCTATAGCATTAGAGATGTCCAATGTAGACAGGTTCTACAGTCTATAGTGAATGAGATAACTTATAGAGACAGGTACTGTGTTCTATAGCATTAGAGATGTCCAATGTAGACAGGTTCTATGGTCTATAGTGATTGATATGACTTAAAGAGACAGGTACTGTGTTCTATAGCATTAGAGATGTCCAATGTAGACAGGTTCTATGGTCTATAGTGATTGATATGACTTTATAGAGACATGTACAGTGTTCTATAGCATTAGAGATGTCCAATGTAGACAGGTTCTACAGTCTATAGTGATTGAGATGACTTAAAGAGACAGGTACTGTGTTCTATAGCATTAGAGATGTCCAATGTAGACAGGTTCTATGGCCTATAGTGATTGATATGACTTTATAGAGACATGTAGTGGTTCTATAGCATTAGAGATGTCCAATGTAGACAGGTTCTACAGTCTATAGTGATTGAGATGACTTATAGAGACAGGTACTGTGTTCTATAGCAATAGAGATGTCCAATGTAGACAGGTTCTACGGTCTATAGTGATTGAGATAACTTATTGAGACAGGTACTGTGATCTATAGCGGTAGAGATGTCCAATGTAGACAGGTTCTATGGTCTATAGTGATTGAGATGACTTATAGAGACAGGTACTGTGTTCTATAGCATTAGAGATGTCCAATGTAGACAGGTTCTATGGTCTATAGTGATTGATTGAGATAACTTATAGAGACAGGTACTGTGTTCTATAGCGGTAGAGATGTCCAATGTAGACAGGTTCTATGGTCTATAGTGATTGAGATGACTTATAGAGACAGGTACTGTGTTCTTTAGCAATAGAGATGTCCAATGTAGACAGGTTCTATGGTCTATAGTGATTGAGATGACTTATATAGACAGGTACTGTGTTCTATAGCATTAGAGATGTCCAATGTAGACAGGTTCTATGGTCTATAGTGATTGAGATAACTTATAGAGACAGGTACTGTGTTCTATAGCATTAGAGATGTCCAATGTAGACAGGTTCTATGGTCTATAGTGATTGAGATAACTTATAGAGACAGGTACTGTGTTCTATAGCAATAGAGATGTCCAATGTAGACAGGTTCTATGGTCTATAGTGATTGAGATGACTTATAGAGACAGGTACTGTGTTCTATAGCATTAGAGATGTCCAATGTAGACAGGTTCTATGGTCTATAGTAATTGAGATGACTTATAGAGACAGGTACTGTGTTCTATAGCAATAGAGATGTCCAATGTAGACAGGTTCTATGGTCTATAGTGATTGAGATGACTTATAGAGACAGGTACTGTGTTCTATAGCAATAGAGATGTCCAATGTAGACAGGTTCTATGGTCTATAGTGATTGAGATAACTTATAGAGACAGGTACTGTGTTCTATAGCATTAGAGATGTCCAATGTAGACAGGTTCTATGGTCTATAGTGATTGATATGACTTAAAGAGACAGGTACTGTGTTCTATAGCATTAGAGATGTCCAATGTAGACAGGTTTTACAGTCTATAAGGATTAAGATGACTTATAGAGACAGGTACTGTGTTCCACAGCAATACAGATGTCCAACGTAGACAGGTTCTACGGTCTATAGTGATTGAGATAACTTATTGAGACAGGTACTGTGATCTATAGCATTAGAGATGTCCAATGTAGACAGGTTCTATGGTCTATAGTGATTGAGATAACTTATAGAGACAGGTACTGTGTTCTATAGCAATAGAGATGTCCAATGTAGACAGGTTCTATGGTCTATAGTGATTGAGATGACTTATAGAGACAGGTACTGTGTTCTATAGCATTAGAGATGTGCAATGTAGACAGGTTCTACAGTCTATAGTGAATGAGATAACTTATAGAGACAGGTACTGTGTTCTATAGCATTAGAGATGTCCAATGTAGACAGGTTCTATGGTCTATAGTGATTGATATGACTTTATAGAGACATGTAGTGGTTCTATAGCATTAGAGATGTCCAATGTAGACAGGTTCTACAGTCTATAGTGATTGAGATGACTTATAGAGACAGGTACTGTGTTCTATAGCATTAGAGATGTCCAATGTAGACAGGTTCTACAGTCTATAGTGAATGAGATAACTTATAGAGACAGGTACTGTGTTCTATAGCATTAGAGATGTCCAATGTAGACAGGTTCTACAGTCTATAGTGAATGAGATAACTTATAGAGACAGGTACTGTGTTCTATAGCATTAGAGATGTCCAATGTAGACAGGTTCTATGGTCTATAGTGATTGAGATGACTTATAGAGACAGGTACTGTGTTCTATAGCGGTAGAGATGTCCAATGTAGACAGGTTCTACAGTCTATATGATTGAGATAACTTATAGAGACAGGTACTGTGTTCTATAGCATTAGAGATGTCCCAAGTAGACAGGTTCTATGGTCTATAGTGATTGATATGACTTAAAGAGA
Organism: Loripinus fragilis; assembly: GCA_964019695.1. Lineage (NCBI taxonomy): Eukaryota > Metazoa > Mollusca > Bivalvia > Lucinida > Lucinidae > Loripinus > Loripinus fragilis. The sequence continues at coordinate 39,159,248 of OZ026520.1, read as the reverse complement.
CAGGTACTGTGTTTTATAGCATTAGAGATGTCCAATGTAGACAGGTTCTATGGTCTATAGTGATTGATATGACTTAAAGAGACAGGTACTGTGTTCTATAGCATTAGAGATGTCCAATGTAGACAGGTTTTACAGTCTATAGTGATTGAGATAACTTATAGAGACAGGTACTGTGTTCTATAGCATTAGAGATGTCCAATGTAGACAGGTTCTATGGTCTATAGTGATTGATATGACTTAAAGAGACAGGTACTGTGTTCTATAGCATTAGAGATGTCCAATGTAGACAGGTTTTACAGTCTATAAGGATTAAGATGACTTATAGAGACAGGTACTGTGTTCCACAGCAATACAGATGTCCAACGTAGACAGGTTCTACGGTCTATAGTGATTGAGATAACTTATTGAGACAGGTACTGTGATCTATAGCATTAGAGATGTCCAATGTAGACAGGTTCTATGGTCTATAGTGATTGGGATAACTTATAGAGACAGGTACTGTGTTCTATAGCAATAGAGATGTCCAATGTAGACAGGTTCTATGGTCTATAGTGATTGAGATGACTTATAGAGACAGGTACTGTGTTCTATAGCATTAGAGATGTGCAATGTAGACAGGTTCTACAGTCTATAGTGAATGAGATAACTTATAGAGACAGGTACTGTGTTCTATAGCATTAGAGATGTCCAATGTAGACAGGTTCTATGGTCTATAGTGATTGATATGACTTTATAGAGACATGTAGTGGTTCTATAGCATTAGAGATGTCCAATGTAGACAGGTTCTACAGTCTATAGTGATTGAGATGACTTATAGAGACAGGTACTGTGTTCTATAGCATTAGAGATGTCCAATGTAGACAGGTTCTACAGTCTATAGTGAATGAGATAACTTATAGAGACAGGTACTGTGTTCTACAGCATTAGAGATGTCCAATGTAGACAGGTTCTACAGTCTATAGTGAATGAGATAACTTATAGAGACAGGTACTGTGTTCTATAGCATTAGAGATGTCCAATGTAGACAGGTTCTATGGTCTATAGTGATTGAGATGACTTATAGAGACAGGTACTGTGTTCTATAGCGGTAGAGATGTCCAATGTAGACAGGTTCTACAGTCTATATGATTGAGATAACTTATAGAGACAGGTACTGTGTTCTATAGCATTAGAGATGTCCCATGTAGACAGGTTCTATGGTCTATAGTGATTGATATGACTTAAAGAGACAGGTACTGTGTTTTATAGCATTAGAGATGTCCAATGTAGACAGGTTCTATGGTCTATAGTGATTGATATGACTTAAAGAGACAGGTACTGTGTTCTATAGCATTAGAGATGTCCAATGTAGACAGGTTCTACAGTCTATAGTGATTGAGATAACTTATAGAGACAGGTACTGTGTTCTATAGCATTAGAGATGTCCAATGTAGACAGGTTCTACAGTCTATAGTGATTGAGATGACTTATAGAGACAGGTACTGTGTTCTATAGCATTAGAGATGTCCAATGTAGACAGGTTCTACAGTCTATAGTGATTGAGATAACTTATAGAGACAGGTACTGTGTTCTATAGCATTAGAGATGTCCAATGAAGACAGGTTCTATGGTCTATAGTGATTGATATGACTTAAAGAGACAGGTACTGTGTTCTATAGCATTAGAGATGTCCAATGTAGACAGGTTCTATGGTCTATAGTGATTGATATGACTTAAAGAGACAGGTACTGTGTTCTATAGCATTAGAGATGTCCAATGTAGACAGGTTCTATGGTCTATAGTGATTGATATGACTTTATAGAGACAGGTACTGTGTTCTATAGCATTAGAGATGTCCAATGTAGACAGGTTCTACAGTCTATAGTGATTGAGATAACTTATAGAGACAGGTACTGTGTTCTATAGCATTAGAGATGTCCAATGTAGACAGGTTCTACAGTCTTTAGTGATTGAGATGACTTATAGAGACAGGTACTGTGTTCTATAGCAATAGAGATGTCCAATGTAGACAGGTTCTACGGTCTATAGTGATTGAGATAACTTATAGAGACAGGTACTGTGTTCTATAGCATTAGAGATGTCCAATGTAGACAGGTTCTATGGTCTATAGTGATTGAGATAACTTATAGAGACAGGTACTGTGTTCTATAGCATTAGAGATGTCCAATGTAGACAGGTTCTATGGTCTATAGTGATTGATTGAGATAACTTATAGAGACAGGTACTGTGTTCTATAGCATTAGAGATGTCCAATGTAGACAGGTTCTATGGTCTATAGTGATTGAGATAACTTATAGAGACAGGTACTGTGTTCTATAGCAATAGAGATGTCCAATGTAGACAGGTTCTACAGTCTATAGTGAATGAGATAACTTATAGAGACAGGTACTGTGTTCTATAGCATTAGAGATGTCCAATGTAGACAGGTTCTATGGTCTATAGTGATTGAGATAACTTATAGAGACAGGTACTGTGTTCTATAGCAATAGAGATGTCCAATGTAGACAGGTTCTACGGTCTATATGGATTGAGATGACTTAAGGAGACAGATACTGTTTTATAGCGATAGAGAAGGTTCTACAGTCTATAGTGAATGAGATAACTTATAGAGACAGGTACTGTGTTCTATAGCGGTAGAGATGTCTAATGTAGACAGGTTCTATGGTCTATAGTGATTGAGATGACTTATAGAGACAGGTACTGTGTTCTATAGCAATAGAGATGTCCAATGTAGACAGGTTCTATGGTCTATAGTGATTGAGATGACTTATAGAGACAGGTACTGTGTTCTATAGCATTAGAGATGTCCAATGTAGACAGGTTCTATGGTCTATAGTGATTGAGATAACTTATAGAGACAGGTACTGTGTTCTATAGCATTAGAGATGTCCAATGTAGACAGGTTCTACAGTCTATAGTGATTGAGATGACTTATAGAGACAGGTACTGTGTTCTATAGCATTAGAGATGTCCAATGTAGACAGGTTCTACAGTCTATAGTGAATGAGATAACTTATAGAGACAGGTACTGTGTTCTATAGCAATAGAGATGTCCAATGTAGACAGGTTCTACGGTCTATAGTGATTGAGATAACTTATTGAGACAGGTACTGTGATCTATAGCAATACAGATGTCCAACGTAGACAGGTTCTACGGTCTATAGTGATTGAGATAACTTATTGAGACAGGTACTGTGATCTATAGCATTAGAGATGTCCAATGTAGACAGGTTCTATGGTCTATAGTGATTGAGATAACTTATAGAGACAGGTACTGTGTTCTATAGCAATAGAGATGTCCAATGTAGACAGGTTCTATGGTCTATAGTGATTGAGATGACTTATAGAGACAGGTACTGTGTTCTATAGCATTAGAGATGTCCAATGTAGACAGGTTCTACAGTCTATAGTGATTGATATGACTTTATAGAGACAGGTACTGTGTTCTATAGCATTAGAGATGTCCAATGTAGACAGGTTCTATGGTCTATAGTGATTGATATGACTTTATAGAGACAGGTACTGTGTTCTATAGCATTAGAGATGTCCAATGTAGACAGGTTCTACAGTCTATAGTGATTGAGATGACTTATAGAGACAGGTACTGTGTTCTATAGCAATAGAGATGTCCAATGTAGACAGGTTCTATGGTCTATAGTGATTGATATGACTTAAAGAGACAGGTACTGTGTTCTATAGCAATAGAGATGTCCAATGTAGACAGGTTCTACAGTCTATAGTGATTAAGATAACTAATAGAGACAGGTACTGTGTTCTAAAGCGATAGAGATGTCCAATGTAGACAGGTTCTATGGTCTATAGTGATTGATATGACTTAAAGAGACAGGTACTGTGTTCTATAGCGATAGAGATGTCCAATGTAGACAGATTCTACAGTCTATAGTGAATGAGATAACTTATAGAGACAGGTACTGTGTTCTATAGCAATAGAGATGTCCAATGTAGACAGGTTCTATGGTCTATAGTGATTGAGATAACTTATAGAGACAGGTACTGTGTTCTATAGCAATAGAGATGTCCAATGTAGACAGGTTCTATGGTCTATAGTGATTGAGATAACTTATAGAGACATGTAGTGGTTCTATAGCGATAGAGAAGGTTCTACAGTCTATAGTGATTGAGATAACTTATAGAGACAGGTACTGTGTCCAATGTAGACAGGTTCTACAGTCTATAGTGATTGAGATAACTTATAGAGACAGGTACTGTGTTATTTAGCAATAGAGATGTCCAATGTAGACAGGTTCTATGGTCTATAGTGATTGAGATGACTTATAGAGACAGGTACTGTGTTCTATAGCATTAGAGATGTCCAATGTAGACAGGTTCTATGGTCTATAGTGAATGAGATAACTTATAGAGACAGGTACTGTGTTCTATAGCAATAGAGATGTCCAATGTAGACAGGTTCTACGGTCTATAGTGATTGAGATAACTTATTGAGACAGGTACTGTGATCTATAGCAATACAGATGTCCAACGTAGACAGGTTCTACGGTCTATAGTGATTGAGATAACTTATTGAGACAGGTACTGTGATCTATAGCATTAGAGATGTCCAATGTAGACAGGTTCTATGGTCTATAGTGATTGAGATAACTTATGGAGACAGGTACTGTGTTCTATAGCAATAGAGATGTCCAATGTAGACAGGTTCTATGGTCTATAGTGATTGAGATGACTTATAGAGACAGGTACTGTGTTCTATAGCATTAGAGATGTCCAATGTAGACAGGTTCTACAGTCTATAGTGAATGAGATAACTTATAGAGACAGGTACTGTGTTCTAAAGCGATAGAGATGTCCAATGTAGACAGGTTCTATGGTCTATAGTGATTGATATGACTTAAAGAGACAGGTACTGTGTTCTATAGCGATAGAGATGTCCAATGTAGACAGGTTCTACAGTCTATAGTGAATGAGATAACTTATAGAGACAGGTACTGTGTTCTATAGCAATAGAGATGTCCAATGTAGACAGGTTCTATGGTCTATAGTGATTGAGATAACTTATAGAGACAGGTACTGTGTTCTATAGCATTAGAGATGTCCAATGTAGACAGGTTCTACAGTCTATAGTGATTGAGATGACTTAAAGAGACAGGTACTGTGTTCTATAGCAATAGAGATGTCCAATGTAGACAGGTTCTATGGTCTATAGTGATTGAGATAACTTATAGAGACAGGTACTGTGTTCTATAGCAATAGAGATGTCCAATGTAGACAGGTTCTATGGTCTATAGTGATTGAGATAACTTATAGAGACAGGTACTGTGTTCTATAGCATTAGAGTTGTCCAATGTAGACAGGTTCTACAGTCTATAGTGATTGATATGACTTTATAGAGACAGGTACTGTGTTCTATAGCATTAGAGATGTCCAATGTAGACAGGTTCTATGGTCTATAGTGATTGATATGACTTTATAGAGACAGGTACTGTGTTCTATAGCATTAGAGATGTCCAATGTAGACAGGTTCTACAGTCTATAGTGATTGAGATGACTTATAGAGACAGGTACTGTGTTCTATAGCAATAGAGATGTCCAATGTAGACAGGTTCTATGGTCTATAGTGATTGATATGACTTAAAGAGACAGGTACTGTGTTCTATAGCATTAGAGATGTCCAATGTAGACAGGTTCTACAGTCTATAGTGATTGAGATAACTAATAGAGACAGGTACTGTGTTCTAAAGCGATAGAGATGTCCAATGTAGACAGGTTCTATGGTCTATAGTGATTGATATGACTTAAAGAGACAGGTACTGTGTTCTATAGCGATAGAGATGTCCAATGTAGACAGATTCTACAGTCTATAGTGAATGAGATAACTTATAGAGACAGGTACTGTGTTCTATAGCAATAGAGATGTCCAATGTAGACAGGTTCTATGGTCTATAGTGATTGAGATAACTTATAGAGACAGGTACTGTGTTCTATAGCAATAGAGATGTCCAATGTAGACAGGTTCTATGGTCTATAGTGATTGAGATAACTTATAGAGACATGTAGTGGTTCTATAGCATTAGAGATGTCCAATGTAGACAGGTTCTACAGTCTATAGTGATTGAGATAACTTATAGAGACAGGTACTGTGTCCAATGTAGACAGGTTCTACAGTCTATAGTGATTGAGATAACTTATAGAGACAGGTACTGTGTTCTATAGCATTAGAGATGTCCAATGTAGACAGGTTCTACAGTCTATAGTGATTGAGATAACTTATAGAGACAGGTACTGTGTTCTATAGCAATAGAGATGTCCAATGTAGACAGGTTCTATGGTCTATAGTGATTGAGATGACTTATAGAGACAGGTACTGTGTTCTATATCAACCTTATAGATGACCTATGTAGACAGGTTCTGAGTCTTGATGGCGAAAGAGATGACCTTAGTACACAGGTACAGAAAAACCTGTCGTAAGCAGCCACTCAAAAACAGACAAATCAAAGACCTTAATGAAAAATGGTTGCTTAAAGAAGGTCGAAAGTTTTGCAGAAGAGCATTCTGCAATACTTTTGATCTGCATTTAAGTGATAATTGGTCTTGAACACACACCAATTTTTGGTCATTTTTAGATAAGCTGCTTAAGGGTGATTGCGGGTAATACTTCCCACATTAAAATATTTTTAATTGTTTGCATACAGCTTGTTTTATGTGTCAAAACGTTACGGACAGACGGACAACATGAAAACACGATACCCTCCACAAACACAGTTTGTGGGAAGTATAAATACTATCAATGTATTTAGATCGAGGGTGTCTTGTTAGCGCAACTCCTTCAGTTTAAACTGTTATTTACCTTAAGTGGACACAGAAATTGTTTTATACTGATATAAATCAAGTATTAAGATGTGAATGAGGTTTGGATGTAATCCTCAAATTATTTTTCAGTTCTTTTCCCCAAGTTTAAACATACTCATTTTAAAACGCATATCATGAAAAAAAAGAATATATTAAGAGGTTGGGGACATTAATCCAATGAATTGTCTTGTTTAATTTATTATATTCACAACAGTTCCTAACTGGTTGTAGGGAGTAAAACAAAGACAAGAACTTACATATTCATATTTTTATTTAAAGTTTTAAATTTTGTTATTTTTTTTCTTAGTTTAACAACTAACAGGAATCAATTACTTGTACATACAATTATTGTAGTTCTTCTCAACAGGTAACCTATCATGTCCAAATACTTACAATTATTACATCAACACTTTTTTTCTTAATATGGAATTTATCTTTAAGAATAAGTAATGGGGAATTACACTGGCATGAGTATTTTTCTGCAAGTCAGCTTTTACACTCAAGCAAACTCATTATTGAGGTATACCTTCTTCATTTTTTCATTTATCTAAAACATCCAAGTCTGGCTTTTACAACACAATAATCATGCTAAAATTCATTCAAAACGAAGCAAATTTAATGTGATAACAAGTCAGTTTAATGTGACACCCATCAAAATAAAAGTCACAGATTTCTTCAAATGGGGACAGTATTTTGGTTTAATTTTGACAATTACAAGTACATGTATTTGCAAGAAGTATTGCAAGGAATATTTACCATCCAGAAAGAATGTAATTCCTCAAACCATGCTTGGTTAGTTGGTAAATGTATCCAAAACAGCTTGCTTGAGTTTGATATATGTATCCGTAACAGCTTGCATGAGCTGTACAAGTAATTTTAAAATATGGAATCTAAGACTTTAATCCCATAAAAACTTGCACACTCTAGTTTCAGTTCTTCGGTGCAATCTTTGCTTCCAAAGGATAACCTTTTTAAGAACATTTTTGATTTTGATGGGCGACATGTTAACCTGACTTGTTATAACAGTAAATTTGCTTCTTTTAAATGAAATTTTGCATGATTATTGGCAATAAGTGGTAGAAGCCAGTCCTGTAACATTATTTTAAATGGTATTAAAACTGACACACTTATTTTGCAGAACATCAGGTTTTTGTGTATTAGTTTGAAATGTACTGTAAATGTTTCTAAAATTTTGAACAATGATTGCCTGCCAAAAGGGCCTCGACAAACAATGCAGACCCAGATCAGACAGCTTCTTCAGAAGCAGTCTGATCAGGGTCTTCATTGTTTGCATTTCCGACAGGTATTTTGTGAATTCCAGCCCAGATAAACAACATTTTATTGGAGAACAAAACATTATAAGTGTTTGAAATTAGAACATTTACCATAGTTCTTATATTGAATGACAAAATAACATTGTTACAAGGAAAAGAGGTGATTTCATTATTTATTTTGTTTGATTTGATTCTTTACGTCCCATCAACAATCTTTCAGTTAAACAGGGACGGGTCTTCCTGGGTTGAACCAGTACTAAGTTAGGATAAATGTGTTTTGCTCTAGGACCACAATGCAGTGACGCCGGTGAGGCTCGAACCCGCGGCCTCTCGGTCTCGAGTCAAGCACTCTGCCACTGAGCCACTGGGCTCCAGATTTCATTATTTATAATAGTTTTGAAATGCTATGCTGCACACAGATTTAATGCAGGTAACTAGTGTAAGGCACAGCTTATTTAACCCAATTAATATGAACTAATGCATAATAGGTTAATGTTTTGTATGTCAGCATTTTTTTCATGAAACACTTATGAAGCCATTTCATTCAATATTCAGAAGTTATTCATGTTTTTGTAAGGCAAAGCTGACAGTTATGCCACATAGGCATTGCCATTCAGTATCTGTGCCACAAAAAGATGGTATGCAGATATTTAACCCTTAATGCGCCAATTGCAACAAAAGTCATCTGCTTTTCTCGTCTGCTGAAATGTTTAAGAAGCCTTTATGGCAAACAGTGTGGACCCAGATCAAACTGCTCCTATAGGAGCAGTCTGTTCTGGGTCCATGCTGTTTGCTTCTGTACTTAATTCGTCAATAATGTTAGGCAATTATTTGCAGCAGACGACTTCAGCAGACGACATTTTCAGATGCATTTTTTTTCTTGGTGCTTTTAGGGTTAATTCTCATATACTTGTAATTCTCATATTTCATATTTCAAGGTCAATTCCATATATGTATTTATATTTTTTTCTTTCATTTCATAACAATCTCAAAGATACAAGACTTTCATTAACTACAATTAGTTGCACCTTCAGAAAAAAACATACCATAGCTTCAGGTCATGGGGTGCAATCAAGACCTTAGTAAGAGTGCGTACCAGAAAAATAATTTTCTTATTTCTCATCCAAAGCATATGTTGTGGGTACTCAAAAGAACCGTCTCAATGAGACGGTTCTTTTGAGCACCCAAAACATATGCTAAAAATTATGGGTAAGAAAATATTAACAATTTTACGCTGAAATGTTTTGTTTATCTAAACCTACGTGCAATGTATTTTTTGCACTCATCTTTTTAAGGTTAGCACTGTCAAAGCCAATATCCAGATAAGAGGGGGAAATGAAAATTATTTTTTTATTTCTCAAAACATATGTTGTTACAATTTTACGCTCAATAAGATTGTTATTTTGGACATATGATCCATGTGTGCCACTCATTGAAAGCGTCCTACAGAGACATTCCTAATGTTAACCCACAACATATGCTTTTGCTGATTTGTTTGTTTGTTTGTTTTGATTCTTTACGTCCCATCAACAATCTTTCAGTTATATAGGGACAGGTCTTCCTGGGTTGAACCAGTACTAAGCTAGGATAAATGTGTCTTGCTCAAGGACCACAACGCAGTGACGATGGCGAGGCTCGAACCCACGGCCCTTCGGTCTCGAGTCAAGCACTCTACCACTGAGCCACTGCGCTCCCATTTTGGACATATGATCCATGTGTTGCACTCATTGGAAGGGTCCTAGAGACATTCCTAATGTTAACCCACAACATATGTTTTTGCTGAGAAGTTGACTACTTGCACACTCCTCTGACCAAGAGCTATGGTATTTGTAACCAATCATCGACTAGTGACAAGAAAATTGTGTCATTAATACAGCATGACAATATTAACAATGTAGATCAATCTTTATAGGTTCTTGTGCTTAAGCATGCCACCAAACCCCTTTATCCAAGTTTCTCATTGATGTTTGAACCTAACAGTGTGAAGATGATTCACATGAAATTGAAATTACTGTAGATCATTTTTTCAAAATAAACAATGCAGACCCTGAATGCTGCATTTCACCAGGGTAAGCTAAGCACTGTTTGTCAATTTGTTTGTGTGATGCTTCATGTCCCAGTCACCAATTTTTCAGTCATATCGGGATGGTTTCCTGTCTTCCCAGGTTAAACCAGTACTAAGCATAGGATAAAAAGTCTTGCTCAAGGACACAACAGAATGCCTCCTTTGAGTCTTGAGCTTGTTACCCTTCAATCCCAAGTCTATCACTACACCAACTGAGCCACTACCCTCCTCACAGTTTGTCAAATTATTTGCTTCCATCTTTTCAGTCCAGAAAGGGTCAATAATGGCTCAGATCAACTTGTATTGCGTGGTCATAAGTTATCTCTAAAATCATACAGATATATCATCATCATATCAAAATCGGATTTTTGATTAACATGCAGGTGCAAGGGCATCAACCACATAAGTGGGCCCCCTTCCAGGTAACTGGTTAGCTGCACGCATAGCAGATCTCACACCTCAGATAGACCTCATTAAACTGTGTAAGCCAAGGTAAGAGCAGTCCAGTAAGTTTATATACTGCTTAATTGCCATTGACCCTAACTCATTTTACACATATCATCAAGTAGTCAGATTTGGGGGTAAGATGGCCGAATATTTAAGATAAACCCAGTAGCAGCGGATCAGCCCTTTATCATACATACACACTAAGTTCACACTGTATAAATCCATTGACTAGGCAAGAAACTTAACTTACGACCAAACTTTATAAATGCATGATCGATTACAGTAAAACCTGTCTTAAGCCGCCACTCAAAAATAGACAAAACAAAGGTCTTAGCTTAATGAAGGTCAAATGTATTGCAGAATGCTCTCTTGGAGCATTCTGAAATACTTTTGACCTGCATTAAGGGACAATCGGTCTTAAAACTCAATTTTTGGTCTTCTTTTGAGTGGCCGCTTAAGGCAGGTTTTACTGTACATGTATTAACTTCACAAACTACATACATGTGCGAGTCAACCTTTATTTCACTAGTGACTTTCAACAATATTATTTACATTTTTTTATAAAGAAATTAATGGAATTCATTTTCACTCTACCAAAAATATATATTTGACTCTCTCACAAATTATATACATCATACAGCATTGGTCCATGTGTTCAAAGGATCATCAGCCTATAGAGATACTTAACAAATGAGATTTTTGGGAAAAATAAAAATGATTGCAGATAAAGCTATTTAAAATCATCAAATTTGTTGCAAATTTTTGAGGCAAAAATGTGAGCTGCTTTTGCAAATGCAAAAGCAGCTCGCATTTTTGTCTCAATATATACATGAGCAATTATCTTAAATGTAAAAGAATAAACCATTTTTTTTGGCTTGGTTTGGTTAGCTAATAATACTTTGAACTACTGGGCCCAGCACTCCAGATAAGATGATTTTTCTTGATAAATAATCAAGTTGGAAGCATGGGAATAGAACATTTACTATAAGGCCAGCCATTAAGATATTGGTTTATAGCACATATGCATACCCTCACTTTTAAAACATGCATACAGGGGCGGATCCAGGATTTCTGGAAAGGGGGTTTATATGCAAAAAGGTGTGGGGTTTGTTTTTCTGAATTTATCTATTTCTTTTTCATAGGATATCTAAAAATGGGGGCGGGGAGGATGGTTCAAGCTACCCCCCTGAACCCCCTCTGGATCCGCCACTTGCATGCACAGCACTATCCAGCGTGGCTAGAGCTCTAAATTTTGGCCAGACCTTTCGTTCACTTCTCTACTTTCTGCATGAGAGCAATGATGGTTCAGGTGAGACTGCAGGGGTCTGTAGGCTCGTCTCAGCCATCTCTGTTTTCCAATGCAATATAGGTTTTGATGCCAGTCAAACCAGTCTGTTCAGCTACTAGGACTAGGTAGAGTATTAAAATTCTGCATGAAGCAAGTTTAGCCATTATACTTTCCGGAAAGAAAAGGCACTGACCAGACTGCGCGGCTACACAGGCTTGTTTGCACCTTCGTTGTACACAGCTAACAAAGTCTGCTTTTCTTGCATTGAGGCCCATATTTGATGTACCAAAATCTCAGTGGGTGGCCCATATAAAGCAGGCTTATTAAGTGTCTCGAAAGACCTAAAGAATTTTGGTACTGAAAGCCTAATAAAATACATGTGTAACATTATTTTCCGTAAGGGAAATGATACAAGTTATCCAGTTTTTGTGGAACACAATCTTATCTGGAGTCCTTTGGAGACAGGTAATGATAATGAATATTATATGATTTTAAATTATGTCAATTAACTACACATGTATAATGCCTTTAATGTTTACTGTCGTGAGTTGGCTCCCGGTACCATTAGTTTAACAGGTGACAGGGCCCAGGGTGACGACAGTAAACATTGGGCTTACAGTAGCAATACATGCTCATGAATTTCTAAACAATAAACAATCAACAATTCTTGTAAAATAGTAAATGATCTAAAATTTGGTACACAATTTAACTGACAAAACGGTCATAACTACTTAAGACAAACAATACAGACCAAGATCAGACTGCTTCTAAGGGAGCAGTCTGACCAGGGTCTTCACTGTTTTTTTAATCTTACAAGGACCTGATAACCATTAGTTATATCAAGAACAATAAGAAAAAAGTTTTTGAAATTCAGGCCTCCAGAACAAACGAAGAAATGTACTTTCAAACAACACTTCAGATTTAATTCCCTAGGTAAACATGTAAATTTCTATCTTTTTTTTCCAAAATCAATTCCTTTTTCAAACTTAAATCTACTAAACTCAGAGAATCCCTCAGATTCTTCCCTTCTGTGACCAATAAGGCTATTATGCTTGTAACTTCAGAAAAAATACTTTCTCAGTTCGTTAACCTCTCGTCCCTGAGTTTCCAATCTTAAAAATTGAAAACTTAAACAGAATATTGGAGAGATGATGGAAGCAAATTAAAAGGTAAGCTGCATATATCCAGATGTGACAGATAATATGAGTCAGTCTCATCTGCACACCGAATAGGCGGCAATCAAAAAAGCGCTCTAAACAATCGACAAATGCGGATAAAAAATCGCTAGAAACAGTGTTTTTGATTGCCATTTGTCGCCAGTCGGGCGACAAATGGCAATCAAAACTCTGTTTCTAACGATCTTTGGTCTACGCTCGTCGATAGTATTAATGTTTTCGATTGCCGCATATCCGAGTGATCTGGATCTTCATGGCTTGTTAAAGCCTCCTTTCAGCTGAGCTATCAGGATGAAAGTGTTAGATGAGCTATCTCTATACAAACATTCATCATTAAAGATTAAGCAATAGATGTCAAATATTTCAAGAAAATTCCAGCCAGGCAAATATGAGCTCTGATTGTTTATGTAAGTTTCAAAGATCTATTTTTCTCAACAGATATATGTACAGAACAATAAAGGCACACATTTGTTAATCCTTTTCTTGAGAGTTAAATGGATATCCTGTCCCCATCATTTTCAGTCATTTATCAACACTGATAGACAGGCTTTCCATACAAACTATGTTGATCCTGATCAGCTGGCTTCTTAGAAAGAAGCCAGCTGATCAGGATCAACACTGTTTTCATAACAGATCTATCCATGTTCAGCCAGACATGGGTAGAACATAGTGACATCACACAAATGCTTCATAAATTTAACCCTGTTAAATTTACAAATATACAATCACTTCCAGGCCATTTGTTTAAAACTTGTCAGCTTAACAAGATAATTACTTATCTAAAAAATGGCTGCTATGACAACAAATCAAGAAAAATTTACCAAAAAAATGTGAGTAGCTTTTACAATGCAAGAGCCTCTCACATGTTTTCTTAAAACAACTTTTTGTATATTTTGGATTTTATTGGTTTGTTTTGATGCCTTACGTCCCAGTCCAGGGTTGAACCAGTACTAAGCAGCCGATAAAGTGTCTTGCTCAAGGACACAAGAAAGTGACTCTGCCAGTGGTTAGTCTCAAACTAACAACCCTTCGATCCCCAGTTGAAAACTTTACCAACTGAGCCACTGTGATCTGCATTTTTTTTATATACTAAGTGTCACATCAGTGACCTTAAAAGGGACAATTACGTGTAGTTTAGAACAACAACATTTGTGATCACATTGTATAAAACTATCTAATAATGTTTATATACATGAATATATGAAATCGAAAACAAAATGAAAACTTATGAAATTAAAATAATAATTATTGTGTTTTCTGACTCAGACAGGACTGCATCATAAGTTTCAATCTGATCAGGGTCTTTTACTCTGTTCCGGAGATCATAAGACTGAGACCTTATTTTGAGTGTCTAACACATGCTACAGTAGTATACAAAACTTTTTTTTTTTAAATTAAATGCCCTTTGGAAAACAGTGTAGATCCAGATCAGCTGCTGATGAAGCCAGCTGATCAGGATCTACATTTTTTCACCATATAAATAATGAAATTACACCAGTCAATTGACTATTGGAAGTCTGTATAGTGTAAATAACCCATAAAAGTACTCTGTGTATATTTATTGGACCATGTGCACTTTTTACGTAGAATGTGGTATGACTTGTGTTTGAAATATTTACAAAATCTTTGGTCCAATTCAGACTCTACTCATACACACGTATATTTCCTATACCCCAGTCAACAATTACTCAATTAACAAATTCTTTTTCAATAGTGGGGACATTTTGCTTGTTTTTTTTTCATATTATGCTATTTAAAATTTCAACACATTATTTATAAAACGTATCCTCATCAGAAGCAACACTGTTTCAAAAGAGGGTACAAAATTGTGTAAAAGCTACATCCAAATGCGCTTATTAGACTGAATAAGATAAACTATTCACAGCCTAGGATAAACAATTAATTTCTTACCATTCAGTTTTCTTACCCATTATCACATATTTAAGACGCTTTTTGCCGTGATAACCTAAAGTCTGCATATGCGATAAGCTCTCTTTCGCCAACTGGTTATCAGCCTGCTGTGATGATAACCAGAAGTCATGTATTTTGAACGGAGAGAGGTTATCATGCCCGGCATGTAACGTTGTTCGTTTGATGACGTCAGATGTAAACAAGTGGCATGACATAACACAAAATTTACGCCATTCCTCTGTTTAACTTAGATTTTTTTTTATGTCAAATGCCTTGAAATAGTTAAATGGAATATGTGATAAACAGATTATAACATGGGGTTTTGGTTATCGCCCTCAGTATCAACCCTCGACCATTATCAGCCCGAGAGCTTTAGCTCTCGGGCTGATAATGGGGTCTCAGGTAGATACTTCGGGCGATAACCAAAACGCCATGAAATAATCTCTAATTATTACCATTATTAATCAAGTGATTTCGTATTGGCCTAGTTACTGTACCTGTAACTGGGCCAATACGAAATCACTTGATTAATGAAATCTTTATTATTTAAATCAACTACTTAATATATAGCGCTTTTACAGGCAAATGTGTCTGTTTGACCTCTGTTAAATACAGCTGACATGAGACCAATACTGTTGACCTCAAGTTAATATTGACCGACCTTAGATCAATACAGTGTAGTTAATTAGTAAATTGAAGTTATCTACTGCCAAAAAACACAGGAACACCAATAAGGTTATACACATAGCACATAATAGTCCCAATTTTTCAACCAGTATACTTATGAATTAAAATCTCAGATGAATTTACATCAATTCTTACGAAATTTTTGTTTGTTTGTTTTGTTGCTTTACGTCCCAAGTCAACAGCTATGGTCATTGCGGGACGGTCAGTTCACTTAACCACACTTTTTCCTGGGCAGGCTTGAACAAGCGGTTAACCAGTAATTAGTGCACATACTTTCGCTTGTAACTGACAACAACCCTTCTTGAATGAATCAGCGGAAGGGAGGACAATGACCGTAGAAATCATTTCATGATCAATCTCCACGAAAGTATGGGACCGGACCGGGATTGAACTCGCGACCCCTGGATCTGCAGTCAGACACGCATCTGTAGCCAGACACGTTACCGACTGCGCTACGCGGCCCAGTTTGATCCAGCTTCAGTTATTCTGTCATTGTACAGGTTTATTCTATCAGTGTACAGGCTTATTCTGCCAGTGTAAATGTTTATTCTGTCAGTGTACAGGTCTGAAAAGCCAGATAAAACTGCTGTTATAGGTGTTTTTTTTATGTATTATGGGCCTTTCATGTCATCCACAAATGACCTTTGGCAAAATAGCATATGACCATCTTCCAGTTGTCTTATTTGTATTTTTGCATCTGGCAAAAGTTGGGCTCCAACAACAGTAATCATTTTTTTTACAATACTTGATTGTTTGTAAACCTCATGCAAACAGGTGTCAAACTCCTGTATGTTAAGGGTTGAGAGGTCTTACGATCAACTTGACTAATCACACCTGTATGTCTATTTATGAAAAGTAGCAATGAACAATCCATTTAATTCAATAAATTCTCAGTAAACTGGTATATGAGGATATTTCAGTATTAATAATATTCTATTTTGGCTGCCATGATTGTAATTGAAATAAATTATCATTAAAAGCAAAGCGGAACTACAAAAGTTTATAAGCCTCCCCAGAATAGAGATGAATGTTTTTTGTTTGTTTTGATGCTTTACATCCCAGTCAATAATTTTTCAGTCATGTCCGCATAATTTCTTGTCTTCCTAGATTGAACCAGTTCTAAGTAGAAGACAAAGTGTCTTGCTCAAGGACATGACACCGGCATGACACAGGGATTCCGCTGGTGGTGAGACTCAAAGTAGAAACCCGTCGATCCCCTGTGTAATGCTCTACCAACTGAGCCACTGCATTCTGCAGATGTTTTAATATTTGGAATGAATTACATTTATTTCGGATGAATACAACACTTCCATCTTAAACATAGAGCTTGACATTTCAAATAACATGCTATCATATTTAAAATCACTTTGGATAATGTTTCCAGCTCAAATTTCTGAAGAAAGTTATCAAATATCACCTTCTCAACTTTAATAACCATATAATGTCAACCCTTAAAATGCTACCAAAATATTGCAGCAGACGACAGTTTTCAAAAGATATCCCTGCTTGGAGAAACCAAATAAGACTTGATATTTCATGTGAATGGTCTGCTGGCAGACCGTTCACATGAAATATCATGCCTTATTTCCCCTGAAAATTCAGGAAAATATCATCAAATAAGTCCACTGCTGCAGTGGCTTAGAGGGTAAAATTTTTGATCTTCGTTGTTACATATTTGTTTTATTCGAATGCATAGTTGTTTTTGTTGATTTTTATTACTTGTACTTTTGATTTTGTTTTTGTACACTTTCAATATCCTTATAATCAAAAATTAATATAAGTACGACCAAATTAACAGAAATGTCCAATGACAGCCAAAATATGATAGATACCAAAGACCAGTATAGAAATGTTCTTTGGAGCGAAAGATATACAAGCTTTTCGAAAGATCTGTGACAAGCAACTTTGGTGGGTAAGCCAACACTAATAGACAGAAATTTTATTTCTTAACGCAGAAAAACCTCGTGGATCCCCTAAAAATCACATTTTGGACAGGGTCCATTTTCAATTTTAGGGGCATCAGGCACATTTGCCTTTATATTATTTCTAGATAAATTACTTATTTTGATATAGTGTAGGCCGATCAGATTCCGCATTAGATGCAACATTAATCACCAAAAGAAACTTCTTAGGGTAAACAAGTTATCACTAGTGGTCTGACTATACAATTAATTAGTTGCTTGTCGCATGAAAATGAAATTGATCCCCTTTAACTGTCGGACTAGAATGGCCAATTGGGCATGGCTTCCAAATTTCCTATGAATGTGCAATATCCTACATAACTCAATCAGATAAACCATCCTTTTCCCACCATTCACTCTATGTTGTCTGCTTTCTCATCTGCTGACATACTTTGGTAGCTTATATTGCAATGCTTACATACTTTGGTAGCTTATATTGCAAACAATATGGACCCAGATCAGATTGCTCCGTTAGGAGCAGTCTGATCAGGGTTCATAATGTTTGCTTCCATGAATAAGTTTTCTGGAACATTTGAATATATGCAGCAGATGCAATAAGCAGATGACATTTTCAAGTCAAAATGCTGGCAGAAAAATGGTTAACAATTACACTATTGAGTGTATTTCTATGATGGTTATTTAAAACTAACAAAACAGAGGTTCTTGTGTACAGAAAATGTATGTAATTTATACAATATTAGTAAATCCATCACAAGTTTGTTAAGATTTTTTTGCAACCCTAACATGGCAATACTTATCTTATATGTCCATGAAAACATTTTTTGTGGATACTCACTGTAAGCATCTCAATGAGATGCTTACAATGAGTACCCACAATCAATGTTTCCACAAATTCCTTCCATCCCTTCTTGCCTGGGGCAAATAAAATTTCATTCGTAATTATCTAAGTTCATTAATACTGTCATATGAGAATACTTTTTCCATTCAGCTGTATGATGCTGACCTTGGGACTAGTTTTCTTCTCTTCAACCACATATGGAAGATTTTTTATTACATTTTCACTTTGTTTTGTGTATATGACAAAGTTGTATATTTCATTTAGTCTGTCTCCAAATGAAATGGTGTGTTCTCTCATTGATACTACGGTATCCTTTTTTTAACCCTTTACTCCACACAAGCACCTTTGGATGCCTGTGAAATGTAAGATTTTTCAAAATATTATGAAAAATGGAACATTTGGCCCTGAGGAGCAAATGTTCCATTTTCCATAATCTTATTTAAAACTTTTGAAATGCAAAACATATTTTTTTGAAAATTTTTGAAAATTTGAATTATTTATAGAAAATGATGCAATGTTCTAAATATAGCATATGGGGTAAAGGGTTAAATGCCTTTTCTACAGCAAACTATCATGTGAAAATAAGGAAGACACAGATGAAACTGCATGACATTACTGGCTGATGCTGCTGTCATTCATTTTTGCTGTGTACACATGCCAACTACAGGTCACTAGATAAAGTCTGTGTGAATAGTAAAAGCTCTGACCAGCCTGCACTTCAGGTTTCGGCAGACTAATCAGATACAATGCTGTCCACAAACACCCCACATTCAAGTCTTGCTGTGCCCAGCCGGGATGCCAAAGTCTTATTTAAGATAATCTTTAAGTTCTACATTATTGGTATATCCAGTCACTTCTCTAATTTTTTTTTCATATCTCTCTTTTCTTCTTTTCACTGTACATGCTTACTTCTCTTTTGCTTGTTTATTTACTTTTCTGTTTACTTCTCACTTTTCCCTAATTCACTCTTTTTTTATCAAATTTGTAATGGAGAATTCTGTTATACAGTAGTTCTGTAATATCCAATGGATTTAAAAAAAAAAATCTCTGCTACTTTTATTTTCTCTCATCACTTTCTTCTCTTATCACATACCTTAATATCACTTAAACTTTTTAAAACTTTTTCTCTTTTACTCCCTTTGACCCTTTGTATACTGGAAACACCTTAAAGGGGACTTTGGTATACAGTGAAGACTAAGATAAAATGCTGCAGTAATACTGTATGCATCATTTTATTAGGGTCTGCACTGTTTGTTGATATAAAATAATCTTCAGGGACTGACGCAAATCTTAATTTGGACATTCTAACCTGAGTCCCCTTGACATGTACAATGAACCACCCCAGGCTCGATGGAATAATTCATTGGTACAGTAAAACCTGTGAAAAACGGCCACTCTCAAAAAGACTGCAAATTGGCTTTCAAGACCAATTATCGCTTAATGCAGGTCAAAAGTATTGCAGAATGCTCCCCTTGGAGCATTCTGCAATACTTTTGACCTTCACTAAGCTACCATTTGCCATTTAAGATCTTTGTTTTGTCTATTTTTGAGTGGCCGTTTTACACAGGTTTTACTGAATACAAAGAGTTAATACATCAGATGCTATTGAATTAAGAATGGCCAAAACTTGCTTGCCATTCTAAGAGCATTAGCTTTTTATCTTCTTTAACCGACTTCCCACTTCTCATATTAAGTCATAGCTACGCGTTTATAAAGTCCAGCTCAAGCCTTCACGAATATATTTTGTCACTTTCATCAAGAAGTGGACTCGTTGAGCATGGATGCTCTTTTCTGTTTCTCCTTCTCGATGCGTATCTCCTTCATCCTCTGTAGTATCACCCTCTTCATCACCTTGTATTTGTATTGTAGCTGCGTCAAGTGTTCCTGCTCCTCGCGGTCTAACACTCGGATGAAGTTGTTTAGTTCCGGTACACAGAAGGCATCCCACTGTAATACACAATAGAGAAAAGGTTTAACTAGATATACAATGTGATAGATTTAAAGAATTTGTATTTCATTACATGACGTTGGCACTGCTATTGCCTATTCATGAGGCCCTCCAAGGGGTTTTGGGGAACAGGGGAAAAAGGGCATTTATTTCAAGGGAACAGTGGAATAAAGGCCATCTTTTGAGGGGAACAAAGACAATATTTGGGGATAAGGGAACATAAGAAAAACAAATTTTCAATATTTGGGGAATAAGCCAATTTATTTTAAGGGAACAGGTACCCCCCCCCCCCCCACCTTGGAAGGGCCTCATTCATAGCATTTGCACTGTATTTGCCTATTCAGACTTATGTCAATGGCAGTAACTTGGATGATAATGATTCAAATATAAAGTGTGTGTGTGGTGGTGGGGGGGGAGGGGGGGTAAACACATTGTGGAAGTTTATTTAGTATTTTGCTGTCAGAACTTTTGATCCTGCTAGTGTCCACTTGTATCATCTGCTGATAACCCTTGCATACAGTTTGGACCCAGAGCCAGATCAGGTGTTACAAAATGATTTGGATCGAGACAATCTGATTGTAATCCGGAAACATTTTTTTCGAAATGGTTAATATAAAAAAAAATCTGCAGACCAAAAATGGCCTGTAAAATTAACCTGGTCCCAGCATGCAAAGAGTTAAAATAGTATCAAATGTATTATATTAAATTGTTTTATGTATGAACAACATTGCTTTTTCTCATCTGTTTTTTTTTTATTACAAACATTTACTGCAGCATTAATTTCAGCTTTGTGGAGAAACAATCAAGATCAATTAGGTCCAAGATAAATTGGTCTGGAATCCAGATTTTATGGGCCTCGATCTGAGAAAACCTGTCTTCATGGTTTCTGACCAAGCAAGACTTAGACCAACCTGCTCAGCCACATACACTAGCTAGAATATTGAAATTTTGCATGAAGCAAGTTTAGATATAATACTTTCTAACCAATGAATAACAAAGGCACTGACCAGACTGTGCCGATGCACAGGCTGGTCTGTGCCTTTGTTGTTCGCATGCAACAAAGCCAGGTTTTCTCATGTCGAGGCCCCGCTTATCTTTATAGTAGTTTTACTGTTAGCACTAAATTGGAGGTGTCTGGGAGCTATTTCCAATACCATCCATAAAAGCTAATGCTTTGGTCTGCTAGTTCCTCCCAATAATGCTAGTCTATTCCTGACATTATCCCATTTTACGAAATTAATCCATTTGATTTATCCAATCCATTGTACCTAAATAACTGCCCAGTGTACTTAAAGAAAACTTTATTTGATTTGATTCTTTACGTCCCATCAACAATCTTTCAGTTATATAGGGACGGGTCTTCCTGGGTTGAACCAGTACTAAACTAGTTTGTTTGTTTTTGTTGCTTTACGTCCCAAGTCAACAGCTATGGTCATTGCGGGACGGTCAGTTCACTTAACCACACTTTTTCCTGGGCAAGCTTGAACAAGCAGTTTACCAGTACTTCGTGCACATACTTTCGCTTGTAACTGACAACAACCCTTCTTGAATGAAGGGAGGAGAATGACCGTAGAAATTATTTCATGATCAATCTCCACGAAAGTATGGGACCGGGCTGGGATCGAACTCGCGACCCCTGGATCTGCAGTCAGACTCGCATCTGTTGCCAGACCACTTACCGACTGCGCTACGCAGCCTGGTAGTACTAAACTAGGATTAATGTTCTTGCTCAAGGACACAAAACAGTGATGCCGGTGAGGCCCGAACTCGCGGCCCCTCGGTCTCCAGTCAAGCACTCTACCACTGAGCCACTGCGCTCCCTTACGGTAAACTATCTTTTTCACGGCAAAGGGTCTGCTCTAAAAATACATTCTAACAATCACAGAGCTATGTTCATCTTTGTTGTGGCACCCATTGTATGTGGGTGTTTTGTGTTGGATCCTTGTTTTGTGATGTGGTTCTTGGTGTCATTTCTAGTTTATCAATCATCTTGCTGAGGAAGAGAGAGTTGGTTGGTTTACTCCATTGTGTTGTGGCTGTCTGTCATGCTGTGGGTTGGTCTGCAGTCTGTGATTGTGACATTTCCTGGTCATGCTCACTTACTTTTTGGCCTTGTGGTTGTGACACAACCCTTTTGGCTAAATGCTGAAAGTTTATCGCAAAAACATTAAAAACTGTCCTCAATTAGTTTACTTTAGATTTAAATAACCCACTACACTCCTCAAATTAGCTTGTGTGATTCCAGTTATTAGCATGTATTTACAATCATATACTGACGGACTTTAAATACCCTTCCCTTTATAGCTTCCCTTTATATCTATCAAATTCAAACTTCCTTTGCTTTGATGATGTCATCATTAGTTTTATATAATCAGCAAACACTTTAGTTTTAATTGTACAAATAAACCTGATGACTTTACTGCTTCATATAAATTTAGATCGTGGAAACATTTTTTTTAAGTAGAGGAGATTTTCCTCGATGACTAACAAAGTCCACGACACAAATTTGATACTTCTCGAGACGGCAGGAATCTTTCACTGATAACATTTTGTCACATGAAACAATTGCCCCCATCTCAAAACATTAACACTTTCAATGGGTTAAATTCATTTTAATTGGACAAGTTTTTTTATGTGTCACTTACAAATGAACAGTCTGTATCATACAACCAAAATGATCATTTGGCCTTCTTTTTTGAGACATAAATTAAAGCCTATATCAAAGTGTTGCGGTTTTAAGTCTGTCAGTATAGTTATTTACTGTTAAAAGTATGAAAATAGGAAAACATCCAAGTCTAAATATTCAGTGGGCTTGAATAATGTTTATGAAATGCAAAACAATAAATGAGCCGCAACATGTGATTTCCAACAATGTGGTATTTTTACAACTGTAGACTCAGACGAGCCTGTGCAGCCTCCTTTAAAGATTAGAAACGCCAAATGATGTTCCTTCAGTAGCCTAAGAGTCATAGAATATTCAAGCAACTAGCAAAGGCTCTGATCAGACTGCGTGTATGCGCAGGCTGCTCTGAGCCTTTGCTTGGCACACATACCTCATGTTGCGGCTCAATTATGATTGTCTTGGCAAGTATGATCAACATTGTGCATTTTTCCGAAATTCTTGCAAGATAAATTTACAATATTATTTCACTGTAACCCTTTTCCTGCCATTCACAACAACAAATATCATCTGCTTTCTCATCTGCTGATGTACTTTGGTAGCCTTTATTGCAAACAATATGAAACCAGATCAGATTGCTCCCATAGGAGCAGTCTGATCAGGGTTTATACTGTTTGTGTCCATGATAAAAGAAGTCTGGAGAGCATATTATGAATATATGCAGCAGACATGATAAGCAGAGGACATTTTCAGGACAAATATATTGTCAAAGTAAAACTGATCTCGTATGAAAGTGGTACTTTTCACATAGACAAGTCCTTTACTCCATAGGCTTTTTTTAGATCATGACATCATTTTCTAATTTAAGACAACATTGAGATGTCGAGCCATATTTTAAAAAAAAAATCAAGAAAAATTTAGCGAAATTTTTCATCTGCTTCAGTTGTTTTAGTAATTATCTTGAAGGGAAATCATGAACGGACAATGACAATGTTGCATCTTATCAGGGTATGCACAGTTTGCTAAGATGAAAAACTATATTCAAAGACAGACATAGGTGACATGTTTAAACTGATGGGTAAGAAAATATTCATAATTTTAGGCTAATTTTGTTTGTTTATATAGACCTATGTCTAGATAAACAAAAAAAAATGGCATAAAATTATGAATATTTTCTTACCCATCAGTTAAACCATATGATTTTGATGCTCAAAAACAACCATTCGGTCGAAACGGTTCCTTTGAGTACCCACATCATATGTTTTGGTTAAGAAATAAGAATATTATTTTGTTTTATTATGCACTTTTACTAGGGTTCTTACAGAACAAAATATGATTAATGAGCCAGTGCATGAGATTTCCAACAATGTGGTATGTGCGACCAGCAAAGTCTCAGATCAGCCTGCGCATACGCGCAGTCTGATCAGAGCCTTTGCTAGTCGCTTGCTTATTCTATGATTGTTTAGCTACTGACTGAACACCATTTGGAGTTTATAAGCCTCAGAGGAGGCTGCAGAATCTCGTCCGAGTCTACATATGTCAAAATGCCACATTGTTGGAAATCTCATGCACTGGCTCATTTTACACTGTTTGCTTAAGCCTATCTGTCAAAATATGCTGGGTATATAAGAAAAGTACATTTTTTAGTACATGTAATTTGTACTTCCATTTATTTCACAGTAAAGAGGTAAATAAATAAGCCAGTGATGAAAGATAAAGACAAGAAGCGTTACAGGTATATACAGGTAAAACACTAGTACCAGGTGTTTTGGTCATTACACACATTATTATTACTTGTAATGATGAGCTTTGTATACTATATTTTACACTACAGTCGAACTTCGTTGGCTCGAACTCGTCGGGACCGTCTGTGCGAGTTCGACCCATCCATGTGTTCGAGCGATACCTAGCCTGACAATTTTCAAGTTGGTTCATGTGTACTCTATGTCATCACGGACATCACGTTTGTTATCGACCAAAGTTGCAAAGCGCACGTGACACCTGTCACTGATCAAAACCCTATGCACGCTAGAGATGAAATGATAAGCCGCATGTGTAAGCATATGAACCTATTGAAAGTAAATACATTTATCAGCATGCGCATATGCGCAGGCTGATCAATGCATTTGCTATCGAGTAAGCTTAATTGCTCTTCTTCTAGTGGGTGAATGTTCCTGTTTATGTGCCGCTACAGTTTATGTTCGGTTGTTTATCGTTTCCTTTGGAACAATAAACGAAAAAAAAGTTTGTTTCTTATTATTTATTCACAATGTGCAAGTTTCAATGAATAACAACAAATAAAACATGAAAAAAGTGACAAACTCCTCAGGATTTTTACAGAAAAGACGCGGATCAGACTGTACCACCGCACAATCCGGTGCCTTTCTTTATCCAGCCAGGCATGTTTTACTCATTTTGACACGCGAATTCTTGATTACAAAACATCTCATTAATTGTCTTCAAACATTTTCGGCCGCCCTACTTAGTGGTGACAAGTGAGAACTTACTCAAATCTTTGATCTGGTAAATTGCCGCTAATTGCTTCAAACGTTCCGCTCGCCAGTTAGGTAACCCAAGGGTGAAATCCTCATTGTCAGGGAGCGCTTATGGGAATATTAATGAACTTAAATCAAGCGTGTGACTAATTCATGTAAAGAAATATTTGGTTCGAGCCATCATAGCGTTTTTACATGAAAAATCGCCCTGCGGACCGTGCTTTGAGTTCGAGAGTTCGAGCCATCACTGTTCGAGCCTGGGGTGTATTTTAACATTAAATGTATAGGGAAATTGCCGGGACCAACGAACGAGTTCGAGCGATCCCTGGTGTTCGAGACAGGCGAGTTCGAGCGACCAAAGTTCGACTGTATGCATTATTTTCCCAGGGATAAGCGTTACATATACATATGTACTAGAAGTCTTGTCTGCAAGTCTGGCTCCAGTACACAAACAAATAAAGGGAAACAGGTACGTATCACATGGAAGTTTTAAATGGTTGCGATAGACCTCACCTACCACTTGACCATTACTTGAGATATCTGTTTCATCCAAAAAAGTGAAATGATCAAGCTGATGAATGAATGATTTGTGTAACAATATGACAATTACTTAGCCTTAGAAACTTAACAGCTTGATGAAAGTAATTCATATATGAAATTTGGAAAAATTGGGTGATAAATTACTAAGTTAAAGTGTCCAGATGGATGGACAGATAAGCCAAAAACAATAGATTTCATTCGTTGGCGGGGGGGGGGGGGGGGGGGGGGGGGGGGGCCTAATATATAGTTTTCAGTCCTGCTCGATACTGATTGCCTGACTATAAATAATAAGACTTACATCAATTTCCCCTGTTTCATTTTCTTGTAGAACCAGTCTGTGATTTAAGACATTATCTAGTTCCCAGTCCAGACAGATCTTGAGCGGCCATTCTTCATCCCTTACCCTGCGTAGTTTAGCTGAAAAGTATGATAATAAATTGAAAATGATAAGAATCAATATAAAATTTAAAAAAATCTATGTAAATTGAACTAGAATTGGTTTTTCTCTGCCCCACCCCACCCCAAATTCAAACAACAAAGTTGGCAGACAATATCTGACAGCGAGACAGGGAACAAATATTTCAGTGAAGCAAATGTTGGATCCACACACACTTTTCAGTTTGGGTCTGCAAGTGAACTAGAAGTAATACAGTAAAACATTTGATGCAAATATAATTCTGATAGACAATAAGGATTGAAATGGCTACCGGTAATCCCTGTGGGGTTTACATGATCAAAGTTCTCTCTATGGACACCAACGAACTTAATTTGCACCATCACTTTAAATAATTGCATTTTCAGCGTGAAAGCAATAAACTTATGACGCAAAGTGTATCTGTTATCGATACAGTTGCCAGTATCTCTTCTTTTTTCTTGTATATTTCTACTGCAATATCTAAACTTGGAATTCATGTTTATTACCATATCATAGGTCTACATAAATAAAACTTTTTAGCATAAAATTGCGAATATTTTCTTATACGTCAGATTTAACATTTGTTTTGGGTGCTCAAAAGAACCGTCTCATTGGGACTGTTCTTTTGAGTACCCACAACATATATTTGGTTTAGAAAGAAGAAAATTAATTTTTAGTTACTCACTCTTATCTAGAGGTCTGCCATATTTATTTGGCATAAAGGTGTTTTCCCTCGTTCCTTCTTGCTTAGTGAGAAAATGGGGTTGAAAAGTTTACCTATTTTGTTGTTTTTGAGTTCCTGCTCGTACAAGGCAAATTTTCTTGGATGATCGAGTATGTGGAACTTCTTCAACAATGCTGTTATCACATCTTTTGTCTTTAATGAACTGAAAAACACAAAAATATAAAAAATTTGAAACAGACTTGTTAACCCTTGCTTGCGAACTGACCTAACTCTTTTCTACCAGAAGCAAGATGATCTGGATCTGCACTGTTTTCAAAAGAGGGCGAGGGCATGCACAGATCCAAGGCGGGGGTGCCAACAAAAGCCCACCTGTGAAACGCCACTGAAATGGCATTTCACTGGCGGCTGATGGTGACCCGCTTAAAATATTGGTACGGCCCTCTCTCCCCTCTATAAAATATGATGACTAAAGCAAAAAAAAAGTAATCTAAATATTTGGACCACCCCACCCCCTCACCGACCTGGGCCCGGACTGTATATCATTTTGAATAAGATAAGCACACAGTGCGCTGTATAGGTTAAATATGGTAGTTGCTGTGATGTAAAAATGAAAAGGTGACCTAAGCAATTAGAAGATATAGATCTAAAAAAGTTCAAGCGGTTCAAATGGTGTAATACTGAAATGGAACAATTCATAAAGGTATGAACTGTCATAATGGGAAGGTAATAGTTTAGTTCATCAGGTGTGAAAGGAATGATATGGAAAAGTATTTTTCTACCTCAGAGATCTCTTTTAATCTGCATAGGTCTAGATAAACAAAATATCTCAGCGTAAAATTGTGATTATTTTCTTATCCATTAGTTTAAACATGTGTTTTGGTGCTCAAAAGAACCGTCTCATTGAGACGGTTCTTTTGAGTACCCGCAACATATGTTTTGGTTAAAAAATAAGGAAATTAATTTATGATTACCCTATCTTATCTGAAACCCTGAATTATCTAACTCTTTGCCTGCTAGTGCCAGTGTAATCCAATAACCTTTGCAAACAGTTTGGACCCAGACCCAGATCAAAATGTTGGTCCTTATTAGAACCCAAACTGTTATACATTCGGATAGTATTCCCAAAAGAAATTCTGGAAAAACATTATTTGTTAAAAAAAATCAGCAGAAAAATTAAACCAGCATGTAAGCTAACATGCAAATTAAACCAGCATGGTTAAGAGCAAACATGCAAAAAGATTCTCAAATTTAGATTTTCTTGCATTCTGACCTAGACATTCCCAACCATGATATTTTTTACTCTGTGGAAAAAATGCATCCTGAAGGTGTAAGCAAGCTTATATATTTAAATGACTGAATAAAATATTTCGTGATATTTTCTAAGAAATGTTTTGGGTGAATTCACTGGTCAACTGAGGTAGTTCCATTGAATATACATGTTCATAAGACACCATTTCATTCATATACCCTTTTCACTTGAGATAAGGAAATGAATCCCAATTCCCTGTTCATTTCTGGAATATTAAGTTTTTCCTCCCAGTTTATCTTTTAATGAGTATCAAATATTAAGAACTGATTCAAAAAGCAAAAGGGTTTCTGAAGTTATGCCAAGAAGCTCCTCACAGCTTCAGGAATAAATTTTCAAACTGCTCTATAAAACTGATGTTACACCTTGATTTTATCTAACTAGTCAATAAGCGCTTAAACGCTTAAATGTTCATTTAAATCTTATCTTCAAAGCCACATGTTAATATTTTTGCTTATATAAAAAGGACTGCAGGCTTTTAACAAATATTACCAGAAGTGCAAAACAAACTAAATCGCAAAACAATCCAAACTCAGAAAGTCAATATGCATGGCCCATTGTAAGGGGCAAGCAACTTTGGTGAAATAGTCACCTTGGAGTTCTCTAGGAACCTTTGAGGGCAAAAACTGCAGGAAACTTTTGGGAAAATCAATCAACACTTGTATGCATTACACTCCCAAAATAATAAGTCCATATAATAGATGTCTCATTTCTTCTTCTAAAATATGAGCTATAAAGCTGGTTCAAATTGTTTGCAAAGGTTAATTATCAGCAGAAAATTAGCTTACCCATAAAGCGCCACCTATCAATTTTGCAGCAGACAACAATTTCAAATTTTGCTGTGTTTTCAAAAATAACAAATAAATACACATTATTATAATAGTAACTTGATCTGGTGTACAGTATCACGTCGAGTGGCTGAGGTTATACCATCGGATCTCCTGAGATGTGATGCGTCGAGGGTGATCAAATGGTATGATGGGAGCGCAGTGGCTCAGTGGTAGAGTGCTTGACTCGAGACCGAAGGGCCGCGGGTTCGAGCCTCACCGGCGTCACTGCGTTGTGGTCCTTGAGCAAGACACATTTATCCTAGCTAAGTACTGGTTCAACCCAGGAAGACCCGTCCCGCATAACTGAAAGATTGTTGAGTGGACGTAAAGAATCAAATCAATCAAAAAATTGTATGACCTCATCCAAGAGACGTGATAGTGTACGCCAGATCAAATTACTGTTATAATAATATGTTTATATTTATCTTTTTTCCATCATTATTCAGATTTTATAAACTGTTTTTGGTCTTTAATCGATAAAATTGCCTTTACGTTACGTCACTTCATGTTACGTGACGTAAGGTGATCACGTTTTCCGTCTCTGGTTCCATGCTTGAAATTTACATTACGTAACATCACCATAAAGGCAGGTAACCGACTTTAGCCTCGTTTTGAAGGATAGTGATACGGAATCAGAAAACCTCAGTTCGTTGATCCGGCATTCTGTATCAGATGGCCAGAAAACATACAGTTCAAAAGTGGTATCATTTACAGGTATATAATAAGGTATGATATTTCATGAAAATCGTCTAATGGCAGACGATTCACATGAAATATCATACCTTATTTCTTTCGAAAATTAGGAAAGATGTCACAAAATTTGTCTGCTGCAGTCCTGATTGGCGCTTTAAGGGTTAAAATCAATATCAATAAGTACATAAACTCTGCATGTGGCAATTAATATACCAACAAAGTTTAAATATACAGGGAATAATTGCAGCAGCTTTAAGAAACTAATGACTTTTCCCAGTTTTAAACTGTTACAATAAAACGTCTTTACAAGACGCGAGAAACATGACAATATTGGCAGGCAAACAAAATCTTAATCAAGACAACGTTCACTTCACTTGCTAGTGGCTACATTTGTCGGCTGCTGCTGACTTTTGCAAACAGTTTATACTCAGATCAGGTCTTGATCTAAACACTCTGATAGTGCTCCTAAAAGAATTTTTTGTAAAAAAATCATCTGACGACAACAGAAGCATGTAAAATAACCAGCATGCAAAGAATTAAAGGTTCACTTGATCATACCATTTTTTATCTATGAAAAAATGAAAAGAATTATTTTGCAAATGTGATTTGGCTAGAATGTTACTTTTGCTATTCAACTAATTTACAGTCCTTAGTTATTGTAACGAGGTGTCAGGCTATAACAGGAGATCAATGCTCAATATTATGGAGCTATCCCACTAGGACTTCTAGATATAGCATGTCTTTGGATAAAAGGGGGTACTATAATACAAAATAAATTTCTTATTTCTCAACCTGGTCCAAAACATGTGGGTGTCCCAGTCACTATGGGAGTTTCCCAGTCACTATGGTGGTGTCCAGGTCACTATGGGGGTGTCCAAGTCACTATGAGGGTGTCCCCGTCTCTAAGGGAATGTCCCACTCACTATGAGGGTGTCCCGGTCACTATGAGGGTGCCCATGCAGTCACTATGAGGGTGTTTCTGTATCTATGAGGGGTGTTCCAGCCACTAAGAGGATGTCCCTGCACTATGGGGGTGTCCCAGTCAGTAGTGGGTGTCCCAGTCACTAAAGAGGTGTCCCAGTCACTATGGGAGTGTACCAGTCACTTAAAGAGTGTCTTGGTCACTATGGTTCAAGCCAAGCAGGTTCGACAGTATTACATTTTCCTTAAATATTAGCCAGGGTGTGTTGCTGTGGTAATGATAGCTTCCTACTGCCAAAATTCAATATCTCAAAACAACCAATAATCAGCATGGTGGTGGGGAGAGAATTTCTATTTAATTAACTCTTTGCTGCCACAGTTGTCTGCTCATAACCTTTGCAAACAATTTGGACCCAGATCAGGCCTGCCAAAATGTCAGGCCTGATCTGGATCCAAAAAGTTTGAACCCTGATGCTATTCCTCAAAGAACTTTTTAAGAAATATAACTTTGAAAAAAAAATCAGTAGACAACAAAATAAGCATGCAAAAACCCAGCATACAAAGAGTTAACATATGTTTTACTGTAAAATTGACATGTTGTCTATAAGAGAACAAACATTAATCTTAATATAACAAATTGATGCTCTGCAAGTAAAACTTATTAACTTCATCAGCAGTTTCTACAGGTTTTCTTCAAAGGTAAAATCCCTCTAAGGATACACGTACAGTAAAACCTGTGTAAAACGGCCACTCAAAAATAGACAAAACAAAGATCTCAATGACAAATGGTAGCTTAATGAAGGTCAAAAGTATTGATTTAACCAAAGAGCCATAACCATATAAAATAATACTCAACCACAACATGCCGGCAATATACGCATCTATTCTTGATTCTGTAGGTTCTGATGAAGTTTCATAGAAATCAATTAAATAGTTGCTGAGAATTCCTGCTGTCAGGATTTAATTCAAGATTTAATCAAAAGGCCGTAATTCCAAGAAAAATCATTCAACCATATCATGTGGGCATCTAGACTTCATATTGAAGCTGCCATGTAAAGTTTCGTATACATCCATTCAGTAGTTGCTGAGAATTCATGTGGACAAGATTTTATCAAAGGGCTGTTACTCCAAGAAAAATCATGAAGTTCCATTTAAATCTGGCGAGTCTGGTTAGTTGAGCATGCAAGATTTATGGGATGGGTGGATGGAAGGACAGACAGATGGACAGACAGACATATGGACAAGGCAGCAACTATATGCTGCCCCTTAGGGGACTATAAAAAGCTATCATGGAGGTCTAGGAAATCATTTACAGGTCTGGTTCTATGACTGAATACAATATTTCTGTTCTGTAGGTACTACTTTAAGGGACTCCGTTCTGGTGAGCCTTATCACTGTTCCCAATCTCAGGTAACATCCACAATGGAACCTAGTTCTGTTGTATCTTCCCTATAAATGTTGTTCTGATAAAGATTTAATCACTTTAGGTTACAGAAAGCAATAAAGGTTATCAGATCTATGAATCAGACCGAAAACACAAACCAACAAACAGTGGTTGGAGAATGTCATACAAGTCATGCCATGAAAAAATAGTCTTCAAATACTTAGCAAACAAGAGATACTCACTGTGCTTGTGAAATAATGGGTCCCCACTCCCAAACCTTATGCTTGCCTATACGGATGGACAAGCCCAAAGCAACATATGCCCCCTCAAATTTTTCAAAGTTTGGGGACATAAATATAGGTCCGACAGTCACATGGATGAGTGAAAGTCCTAAAATTCAAAGCTTTCTGAAACTCCTAAAGCAGCAAAGGTTCTTGTGAGACTGTTATCCTAAACAATAAGTACTCATGCTATTTTATT
This sequence comes from Loripinus fragilis, assembly GCA_964019695.1. NCBI lineage: Eukaryota > Metazoa > Mollusca > Bivalvia > Lucinida > Lucinidae > Loripinus > Loripinus fragilis. The sequence goes on along the minus strand of OZ026520.1, from coordinate 39,126,499 downwards.
TTATAAAATTTAATTTTCCTTAAATGCTCCAACTTGCAAAGAAAATTGCAAGAAGATTCCAGTTTTTAGTTTATTGTGGAACTTATATTGTTGAATTGAATTCAATAGAAATATAAGACTGACACATGATTTGATTTTTTGCTTTCTTGCAGCTGAAAAATCGGTGAAATAAAAATATATGGAAGAGTTAACATGGCCTTAATAATGCCTTTGTGAACCAGGTCTGAATTTTTTGGCAATAAAAAGATTGTGGTTACTATTTTAACCTGATTTATATCACTCAATTTGTTCCCTTATCTCTCCACCTTTACCTAGGAAATCTGTGTTATATGTTTCTTTACGTTTTTTCAGAATTTTTTTATCTGCAATATCTTCACACTTTGCTTCCTGATACTAGATTTCCGCAATATAACTTCTTTAATCTACCATATTGGATAATATTTTCTACACATTTGTTTGCCATCTATAATGTTATTCATTATAATCATCATTTTTTCCACTTCAAAAAATTTATGATGAACATAATTGATGTAATTTTGTTGGCATGTTTTTCTATACATTTATAAGCCAGTTTGTGAGAAAACCTGCTTTGTCGTAACAGCAATGGAAATAAAACTCTTTGTAAAAAGTGTACTGGTATGTTGTGGGTCATATTCGCAAGCCAAGGGGATTAAGTCCACTCCTTTCCTTATGCACGTAAGGAAAGGAGTGGATTTAGTACCCTTGGCTTGCCAAGATGGTTGTGGGTACATATTGGAAGGGTCTCAATGACCCTCCTGGCTCCTATGAATACAACAACAAATGTTTCTACCAAAAATTAAAAGAAATACTTTCGTTTTTGTTTTAGGGAAAAAAATCCTTAAAATCCATTAAAAAGTTGTTTCACTTATTTCCACATAAAAAACACAGATTTTGGATACTCATGGCTAGCTTCATGAGACATATCCAATGGGGATCACAACAAATGATTCAAAGGAAAAGAAATACAATTTGTTCAGTTTAGGTTTCCTCCTAGCGTTGCCTGCTGATAATGTTTGCAAACACACTGATGGTATACTTGATTTTGTTTTCGGGAAAAGTTCATTTTGAAAAAAAAATCTGCAGACAATAAAAAAGCATGCAGAGATAAGGAATATCGTCTAAAGTAATGATAATTATCGTACAACAATCAGCAACTCCTCCTAAACCAGTCTTCTGTTAAATAATATCATTAAATTGCATCAGTGCTGCTCTTGCATATGCATGGAGCTGCCATCTTATCTTACTAAATGGAAATATCATAAACAGGATATTTTTTCTCTTCACACCTGAAGAAATATTTTTTCTTTTCACACCTGAAGAAATATTATTTTCTTTTCAACTCTGAAGATTTTTTTCTTCTTCTCATCTGAATATTTTTTTCTTTTCACACCTGAAGATTTTTTTTACTTAACACCTGAAGAAAATGTATACAAAGGTTTCAGGGTACCTACACCACTGAGAGAGCTACACCATTTGGGGGAATGGTCTCTTGATTGCCATTTCTTCCTTTAACTATTTACAGTAAACAAAAAGGACAGTTAAAGAGTTTTGTATGTGCAGCTGGTCTGTTTTTCGAACAATACAGAAAGGTGATGGAAAGCTGTACCAGTTGTCAACCATGTAGCATGAGGGTTTTGTCCAATTTTATTACGGTCTATACATGTAGTTTATCATCCTACAGTTTAAGGAAGACAAAGCCTCAAGTTTTAGCAGTATTATGGAAACATGTAAATATGACACTGCATAAAATTGGTGTGATCACTTCAATGACTTGTAACGGAGAAGGCCCCGTGGTGTAGTGGATAAGCGCTATGCCTTGTAAACCAGGGGTCGCAGGTTCGATTCCCGGCTTCTCCATAAAACCACTTTCGGTTGAGCCTTCGGGAGTTCCCGTCATTTAATAAACACACAAATCATAAACCCTCCCGGCCCAGTACTGGTTTCTACCCATGGAAAAGCCACAAAAAGTTTTTTTTCAATGACTTGTAACGCTGAAGCTGATGGTGGACATAGAATGCCACTGTGTATATCAACATTCCAGTGTATTGCCTTTTTTTGGCTGAATTAAGTCACTCATATAAAGCTATCCTGGCTGGACAAAATTTTACTGATAGACAGACATATTGATGAAGAACCAATAGTCCATGGGATCCCATGGTTCTGGAGTTGAAACAAATATTGATGATAAGAACATGAAGATGCATCCAATAACCTCAAAGCTTTATGAGAACATAAAGATTCCATCAAGATGTTTTTCTGATATTCGATTCAGTCAGACTGCAGCAAATGTTCATGAGATAAAGTAAATCATGAAATAATTTCCTGCAGCTCCTAATGTCAATAGAGAAATAATTCCCTTGTGGTTTATAACAAAACCTATGAAATATTAGCCTGAAATTGTTTTTATCTCACACAGGTGATTCATATCTCAGGTACTGATCACCATGTGAACCAACCTTATGGTGTGCTGAACTGAGAGATCAAGCATGGGCGATCCAAAAGGGGAGGGGGAGGGGACAGGGGGGTTGGGTGGACAGGGGTGTGGACATCCCTGGAAAATCCCAAGTGGCAATACTTGTCTCCTTATAAATTCTGGTACAGACCCCCCTGGAGAAGCAATTGGACCCCTCAGGTCCAATGGCTTCTTGAGGGAGGTCCGTACCGCCCTCTGTGAAAAACGTTGATGACTGTTGTTAGGATTTTTACCCCCCTGAAGGAATATTTTGGATCAGCATATGCCAAGACAGGCTTTTATGGTATTCATAGTATCCATAGAGAGGACACAAATTCTACACATGGAACCTTTGACATCCCACTAATACTATGAAAGGAGCGCAGTGGCTCAGTGGTAGAGTGCTTGACTCGAGACTGATGTACTCGATGGGACGTAAAGAATCAAATCAAAACAAAAATAATACTATGACAACGACCATTGAGGTGGACGTACACAATTCCAGAATCAGACCAGGAATTCAGGAAATGTGGAGCTGAAACAGAAGTGTGATGTATGTACAGAAAGAAATCAGACAGACAGATGCACACACCACTCTCACAAAAACCATTGCCATCATGAATAATAGGCCAATGACAATCCTGTTAACTCTTTGACTGCTAGGGTTCTGTCTCCTGCTTTGCAAACAGTTTGGACGTAGATCAGGCCCAACAAAACATTGGGCCTGATCTGAGCTAGGTATTTCTGAAAGAAAATGTAAAAAAAATAATTCTGAAAAAATCCGCAGACGGATCAAAGAGTTAAGCATTACCCCTATACTCCATAAAAACGCCTTTCAAGTATTTGAAAATATTATGGAAAATGGAGCATTTGCTCTTTTGGAGCAAATGCTCCATTTTCCATAATATTTTCAAAAGTAGGCTCCATTTTCCATAATATTTTCAAAAGTATACAAAACTTAACTTAAATGTCAATGTTGTCTAAAAATAGAAAATGATGTTATGATCTAGAAATAGCCTATTGAGTAAAGGGTTAAAAGAGAGAAGGAATAAAATCTGTACACATTTCCGTTATCTGGATTGTTTTACTTGTAGCAAGGCATTCTGACATGAAGCCAAATTCACAGCTAGCAGCTGGGTAAGGCAGAAATGTTATAGCTTATTTTCTTCTTAATACCAACATTTGATCAGGAAAGCAGACAAAGTGTTATTAATCATATTTCCCAGTATAAACACACACCTGAGTTTTTTTCCATGTTTTCTGCTTGTGAATATTTGTTCAATATGCTCCTCTAGTTAAAATCAACTTCACTGCAAGACAATGTTTCAATTGAACAAACAGGTGATAACTAGATGGAGTGTTCAGAAGAAAACATTTGCCCCCACACTCCATTGAGTTATACAACTCTGGTGACCTTGAAAATTAGATCAAGGTCACCAGAATCTAATAATTTACTAAGGTCCTCCCAATGATGTCTCTTTGCCAGTTTAGTCAAAATCTGACCATTTGTTTAGAAGATAGATTGCAGACAAGGCTTTTTTCATAGATTTATATGACCCTGGTGACCTTAAAAACTTAGCCAATTTGGTTACATAAATCTTATCCTTCCTTTTGACTGTCCCATATAAGTATTCTGTGCAAAGTTGGTCAAAATCCATTCAACAGTTCTCAAGTTAAAGCACAGACGAAAAGCTACACTGCTTTTTCATTTACCGTATGACCTTGGTGACCTTAAAAATTAGGTCAAGGTCACCGTAATCTAATCATTCTTTGAGCAGCAAAGGCTCAGTGTGACTCTTTTTGAAACAAGTATCACATTTTTGAGCAGCGAAGGCTTAGAGGAGCCAGATTGAAAGTTTAATACTTCCGCTCAGGCCAAACTGTAGTTGTTTTTACTTGGTTCTGTTAGAAATGTGAGCCAAAGAATACAGTTCCACAACAGCTGCTTGGTTATGCCATGTTTATTATCATTGTGTAAGAGTGCAGATGTCTGACTGGCTGCATTACTTGCAAAAGTAAACTTCTCTCTTCAGGTAATAACTTGGGCCAGAACATTTTTAAGCCCTTAAACTGCCAACAAAAAAAACATCTGAAAATGCAGTCTGTTGAAGTAGTCTGCTGCAAATCATTGCATAACATTATTGACTATAATTTAACCATAGAAGCAAACAGTGTGGACCCAGATCATATGTTTGTTTGTTTGATTTGATTCTTAACGTCCCATCAACAATCTTTCAGTTAAACAAGGACGGGTCTTCCTGGGTTGAACCAGTACTAAGCTAGAATAAATGGGTCTTGCTCATGGACCACAACGCAGTGACGCCCGCGGTCTCGAGTCAAACACTCTACCACTGAGCCACTGTGCTCCCAAGGACCCAGATCAGACTGCCCCCCTATAGGAGCAGTCTAATCTGGGTCCGCACTGTTTGTCAAATTGACTTTTGAAAAATTTCAGCAGACAACAAAATCAGATGACTGGTTGTGATTGGCGCTTTAAGGGTTAACCCTTATCAGACTATAGTACAAAAATGTACCATGTTCCTGGTTTGAACAACAAGGGTTAATGACTTGCTGAAAATTTCAAATCAAATCAATATGTATCAGCTTTCTTGTGTTTGAATTAAACCCTGTGTAATTTTCTTGAAATTTCAATATTTATGCAACCGCTGTTGCATTCAGGTGGAAACTTGAGATATCGGTCCTTAGATTTATTAGGGTAGGCTTGACCTGGCTCCAGATGACAGGGTCGTTATGTTAACCCACATAAGTCGAGCGTCCTTTGTATGGGACATAGGCAAACAGTGCAGATCCAGATCAGGCACCGCATAATGCGGTGTCTGATCAGGATTTTCACTGTTTGCTTAAAGAATATTCTATTAAAATTTGGAAAATAAATATAGAAAAAAACACCTAGGGTAGGCATGGACCTGGACCAGAATTTTCACTGAGTAATCAAGAGTCTAATTACCATTTTAAATATTTGAAAAAAATTATTTTTAGAGATTTATCCTAAAATACTTCTTGTGAAAAGGTGTGTGAAATTTTGTGACAGAACAACAAACATTGTAGATCCTGACCATTATAGCATTCTGATTTTTGCTCAGCACTATCTGCTTGAAACATTTAGGGTATATCTCTTTTAACTTGACCAATGACCGGTTTCTTTGTTAACTCTTTGCATGCTGGGTAATTTTGCATGTTTGTTTAGTTGTCTGCATATTCCTTAAAAAATCTTTCAGAGTGTCAAACAGTTTGGAACTTTGGATCCAGATCAGGCCCGACATTTTGGCTGGACTGATCTGTGTCCAAACTGTTTGAAAAGGTTATCAGCAGTCAACAATTGTTGCCACTGAGTGAGGTTAATTATTTGGCTAAAGCCTGGACAAAGCCATTATCTTTTCATATCATAATGGTTCAGAGATATTAATATTGTTTACTATTGATACATTACTTGTGGAATCCTTATTTTGTTCAAGTGTGGTCAATGCCCTTCCACAATCAGAAATATAGTATTACCAGTGTAAAACGGCCACTCTCAAAGTCCAAAAATTGGTTTTCAAGACCAATTATCGCTTAATGCAGGTCAAAAGTATTGCAGAATGCTCCAAGGGGACCTTCGACCTCCATTAAGCTGCCGGTTGTCATTATGATCTTTGTTTTGTCTATTTTTGAGTGGTCGTTTTACACAGGTTTTGCTTTATCTCTCTGCCTGCTAGTGACGACTTTTGCTGCTTGCCTTTGTAAACAGTTTAGATCCAGATCAGGCCAAGCAAAAAGCAAAGGCCTTATCTGGATCAAAATTGTTTGGCAATCTGATGGCATCTGAACGATTTTTTTGAAAAATTTGATTTTGGAAAAAACAGCATACAACAAACAAGCATACAAATGACATACAGTAAAACCTGTGTAAAGCGGCCACTCAATAATAGACAAAACAAAGATCTTAATGACAAATGGTTGCTTTGTTTGTTTGTTTGTTTGATTTGATTCTTTACGTCCACTCAACAATCTTTCAGTTATGCGAGACGGGTCTTCCTGGGATGAACCAGTACTAAGCTAGGATAAATGTGTCTTGCTCAAGGAACACAACGCAATGACGCCGGTGAGGCTTGAACCCGCGGCCCTTCAGTCTCGAGTCAAGCACTCTACCACTGAGCCACTGCGCTCCCAACAAATGGTTGCTTAATAAAGGTTAAAAGTATTGCAGAATGCTCCCCTTGGAGCATTCTCAATACTTTTGACCTGCATTAAGCATAATTAGTCTTGAAAACCATTTTCCGTCTTTTTTAGAGTAGCTATTTTACACAGGTTTTACTGTACAAGGAGTTAAGCAAATCTCCAGTAGAAGATTTTCTTTGTGTCACAGGCAGAATCTTTCTTCCTTTTTTTACTACATCTTAACCCACAAGGGGGATATCTCCATGCAACTGGGTGGAAGTTTATCAGAAAATTTAACTCTAAAACACTACATCTGGTAGCGCAATCATTTTCAGATAGTTTTACCAAATTAATGACAACACACATATGAGTGTAAAAACATAATATAACAAAAACCATAAACCATTTGTAGTTGCTTCACTTGAATATAATAATATGATATATGCAATGACGTCTATAATGATGTCAAATTTACTTAAATGGTGGAATTCCTTTTAAATCTCTGGAGCATAATATCTTGACTTAACCATTTTTAGACCCCCCTACACAACCACCCAGTAACACACAATAAAAATAAAGCTAGAATTGTTGATTATCAATAATGTTAGATCCACGGCCTCCAATCTCGGCCTCCTTCTCCAAAAAGAGCAGAGCGTAAAGTGAGGCGAAGGCCCTTCCGGGAAGCAGGCAGTGGGCAAAACAATGGAACACGGTAAGTTGTGTTGACACATTTTCAATCATAAGTAAATTTTCAGCGCAAAACTCGAAAATCTAAGAATGCTATGCTTCGGGCAATTGTTCAAGCTATCCGTAGAGCATGCTGTTTGCACATTTGAACTTAGTTTGTAAGCGTGAGAGTTTTTCTCCCGTTGCACAGTTGTCCAAGAAACGGTGGTTCCCGCATGGTTTTGCCTTCTAACCAAACGTATAGTAGCGTTTGGACCCTTATTCATACTACCGAGGACCCTCCACACCCATGTTGTCCCAAATGCAATTTTTCGAGATATTTCAATGATAATTGAGTGATTTAGAGCCAAATTTCTTTAGGAGCAGGAGGCGAAGGGCAGGAGAAGCAGGCTGGGAGAGGAGAAGCAGGCGGCGATGAAATCAAAATTTGCATTGATTTTGCTTATTTTTAATAATATACTTATCCAATCGGTCGCTGGACATTTCGGCCCATAACAATTTCGGCCCATGTCAATTTCGGCCCATAACCAAATCGGCCTATACAATTTCGATGTTCGAATCAAACTTTAGCCACTATAGTACGAACTATAGTTCGATTCGAAGTGCGCCACTGTCGTCCGGGTAAGAGTTACACATACACACACAAATATTTTAAGCCGCATCTTAATCATGCGATCGATAAAGCAGCCAACAGGGCAAACATTTAACGCAACTTTGTAGGGACGTAATAGTTGGTAAACATTATTGAGAATAACTCATTTATAAATGAATATTCGGAAGACATTTTGTATATCTTATAAACATTTATTTGCGGAAAAAAAAACATAGATCTACAGCTGTCAAGGTTTTTTGATAGCGAAAATCTCAAAGAAGACTGAATGCGTCACCTGGACAAAATGGGTTTATAAAAATGAGATAAGTAAGTGACAAACCAAATGCTGTTTTTATATAAACGTCAAGAGTCGGCAAGAATGGGTTTATAGGCCCCCATCGGTAAAAAGATGTGTTTAAATATTTAATAATTATGTTGATTTAAGTAAGAGTCTGTCAATTTGGACTTTCTATTTATGATTTATAGGCGTAGGAGTCTCGTAGAACGGTCAGTGGGGCGCCCCGATGTTCAAATTTCAAGGAACACTTGGTTTGAATTCCTTTTTTTTCTGCGTCTAAGTCTTTCGCACCATCAGTAATTGATGCTCTTAATCAAAGCTTGAGAGGGGGTGGGTATAAAACAGAGGTTCGACCCAGTCTGAGATTTTTGATAATCCTTTTCCCAAGAACTTAGGGAGAAATTCACAAGTATCACTAATCTGTGAGCATTACATGATTCCAATGAGAAAAAAAGTGAACCACACATTACGTTGGTGGTGGCATTTAAAGCGAAGTAATTTCGATTTATTTAAATGTTTTGAAATATTCATACATGCAAGTTTGATATAGATTGGATAAGTATATTATTAAAAATAAGCAAAATCAATGCAAATTTTGATTTCATCGCCGCCTGCTTCTCCTCTCCCAGCCTGCTTCTCCTGCCCTTCGCCTCCTGCTCCTAAAGAAATTTGGCTCTAAATCACTCAATTATCATTGAAATATCTCGAAAAATTGCATTTGGGACAACATGGGTGTGGAGGGGCCTCGGTAGTATGAATAAGGGTCCAAACGCTACTATACGTTTGGTTGGAAGGCAAAACCATGCGGGAACCACCGTTTCTTGGACAACTGTGCAACGGGAGAAAAACTCTCACGCTTACAAACTAAGTTCAAATGTGCAAACAGCATGCTCTACGGATAGCTTGAACAATTGCCCGAAGCATAGCATTCTTAGATTTTCGAGTTTTGCGCTGAAAATTTACTTATGATTGAAAATGTGTCAACACAACTTACCGTGTTCCATTGTTTTGCCCACTGCCTGCTTCCCGGAAGGGCCTTCGCCTCACTTTACGCTCTGCTCTTTTTGGAGAAGGAGGCCGAGATTGGAGGCCGTGTAGATCATTGCTTTCCAAAATACACCTGATTTCTGCTTGTGAATATTGTTTTTGTTTTAGCAGAAACAGTGCCGCAAAAAAACAAATCAGACAAACAAAATCTTACGATAAGGTTTCATTTATCCTGTAATGTCTCAAATGAACTTACAAACCCTATTTTCAGGAAAAAAAGAATAAAAATCTAACTAGCGAGTCCCTGAAGACCTATCGACTACAGGTGTACGTGCAAAAAGTGGTTATAAACACAGACTGGTAAAAGACTTCATTCATTATCACAAAAATCTTGACTATCTTCCAACATCATAAACTCCTTGATTATAGGATCAGTCTATAAATGTAATTATCACATCTTCTAGACAAGTGGAAGAACCTTTTATTTCATACTAAGCAGTGAAATCAATGCATATCTAAAACAAATAAAAATGGTATTTTCACAGAGTGAAACGATATGATATCAATCACTAGTGATTGATATCAGCCTATATTTTCACTAGTGATTGATATCACTTTTTTGGATTACCTCTGACTTTTCCATTCACTTAATACAGCTCACTTCGAAAGTTCAAACGCCTATAACTTTCTTATTTGAACAAAAACATCAAGTGTGGGTAGGCATTTTCTTAGTTAGAACATGAAGAACATTTTGGTACCAAAATATTTCAGATTTGCTGAAATTTTTTGATTTTGCACTTTCAGCACCTCCCGCTTTGAACAGTGAGTGAGGCAATGCATATAAGTTATGTTACGTAACGTCATCAAACATTTATGACGTTACTTATGACATCATTTGTCTTGCACGTTACTGCTGAATAAATTTCTTTTTAACTGTAAGTCCCAATGACTATAGATTGTCACAAATAATCCTTTGTCTTCTTTTATATTATTGTGATGGTTAATTGATTAACCGTAAATCTTCTAAAACGTATAAAATAAAAAGAAAATTTACTTTTTTTTTCCAGTAAATATCAAATATATGTCATCTCGTGAGTTGAAAACATCGAAATTATCGCGTGAAAATTCTGATGTTTTAAACACACTTGATGAAATATATAATGTCATATAATGTGATATTAAGTCATGTATTAAAATTGATAATACACTAGTGTTTTACTACTTAGTAAACAGCCATAACAAAGCCGCATATATATATGGCAAAACCTTGACTTTTACACGCCAATAATGTGATTTCAAAGTAACTTTAGTGTCATATAATAAATTGAATCAAACAGCAATGTTGCGCTCTTATATTATTGAAGTTATTAAACTTGTTGCGACCAAGCGATAAAATGCTCGGTAATCACTCACACTTCTCTTTTCCCCAACTAATCTAATAAATACAATATTACATGAGCACTCATGTAAGATCCTCCTTAATATTTCTAAATTATTTGGTGGCTGAATATAGCTTTTATGATAGCAAACTGTACTGACTCTGATGAGATGCCATATTCTGGGTTATGTTTGTAGGCTAAAGTTGGTTAAAAAGAAGTCTTGATGAAATACCTGTTCTAGAATAAGTGAATCGGTGACAGAATATATAAGATGATTAATGTATAGCACTTTTTCGATTTGAAAAATAGATATCATTAGTAAGTGAAGATGATTTGTTCATAATTAGTACATATGGGCCCGCACACAAGGTTTTGGTAAGTAATTATCACATCAGCAAGGAGCAGTCTCGCCAGAGCCTTCACTCTTGACAGGGTATCTAGCCCCTCCAGATATGTCAGTTTGGTCGCATATGCGATAAGTACCAAAATCCCATGTGCTGGCCCATGTTATATCATTTCTCTATCAGTTGTTTCCATCTGAAACCCCTCAAGAACTTGTTTATTTCATAATTTGATAGGGCCACAGGGTCAGTCTTTGACAAACTTCATACTTTGTGGATTTTACTAACTTCTTCAATATTGGACAAGGGTTTGAGGGGAAAACGCAGCATTACCACCTTTGAGAGCAACAAACCAATGTTAATTGAGACTTTTTTATACAAGCACCTGCCCTAAGCAAGCAGATTTTGCTTTTGCAAAATCTGCTTGCTTAGGACAGGTAACTGCTACATACAGTGAGCACAGTACATGTATCTATTCAAAGCAGAAGTTTCTGAATTTGGGAATTTTTATCTCAGAATTTGGATAAGTACTTTTTTTTTCCTTTGGGATGGGAGCCCAATTTGCCCTTCATTTCTTAACAAGGATGTTTCCTGTTTATTTACATAGTGCATCAGTTCAGATCATCCACTGTAACATGAAGATTGCCAACAAATATTGATATTAAACTAATGCTTGATCTATCTCAGGGCTTACCCTGGCTTAGAATTCGTTGTAGCCAACACTTTAGCCAAATGAAAAAAAAGCTGGAGCAAAACTTTAGCCAAGGTTTTAGCCAGGAAGTAGTATCAACAAGTTGTCTTGTATTTAACTCTTTGCCCACTAGGAGCTACTTTTGCTGTCTGCTGATAACCTTTGCAAACAGTTTGGACCCAGATCAGGCCCGACAAAATGTCAGGCCTTATCTGGATCCAAACTGTTTGACACCCTGAAGGTATTGAAAAATCCAGTATTCAATGAGCAAAATATGGCACAATAATAAAGTGTGATGGAATGATAAAAGCAATATTGGAAAATCTAAAAGCTGATCAAAATACACTTTTTTGCAAATATGTAATTTTTGAGCCCCCTAGAATGTACTTTTAGCCAATGACTTATATTTGTGGCCACTCTTCCTTTTTAGTAGCAAATGGCTACAATGGCTAGTGGCAGGGTGAGCCCTGTATCTTTCTTATTTATTTAACCATGCCACTAGTTTTTAGTTTGGGTGAATGCTTTCATAATAAACATATGCAAGCTGATATAGATTTACTGTATTTTGCTTCTTCTTTTTATTTGATTGATAAACTATTGGAACAAATTTAAGTTCTGAACATACTTTAAAGATCATGTTTTGTAATTACGCTGGCAGAACAGCAGAGATGTTTGTTTAAAATCAAACTTAGATAATTATGTTTATAAGAGTTCATAAAAGTTCAAGTAAAACAAGACATTTTTTCAGGGAAAATAAATATGTCCTCAAGAAAAATATATATTTATGTCCTCCAAGTTTCATTTGAATATCAGACCTTATATTCTTATATCAGATATGTTTTGTCAGAAAATCGGCAGGGAAAGACCTAATACCTAATAGGATGATTTTTCAATGCAGACCAGTTGCATTTAAAATGAATTTTGTTGATGCACTATACATTTATTACCATGACTACTGTATTTCAGCAGGAACTGATGCATGTTATAGGTTAATGAATATGAGTTGTCATAACTGAGGTTTCACTGGTGATTATATATGCATTAAGATGCATAACTTACATGTATTACGGCACTTTTTCACAGTATGTAAATTAATTATTCATATGCATGACATAATTGGGGCAATAAGCATCCAGTTTTAACCCTTAAAGCTCCAATCACGACTGCAGCAGACGACAAATTTTGCGACATCTTTTCTAATTTTCGAAAAAAATAAGGTATGATATTTCATGAGAATCGTCTGCCAGCAGACGATTCTCATGAAATATTATACCATATTTTATATTTTTGAAAAAGCGGCAGAATTTTAAATTGACGTCTGCTGCAAATTATAGGTGGCGCTTTATAGGTTAAGAACATATAGAAGGCATCCTAGCTGAAAATTTGCTAATTAGTTTAGGGCTCAACTTGCTTTCAACAATATTTTTACCCTTATCGTGCCATATTTTGTCCTGAAAAGTCATCTGCTTCTATGTGTGCTGCATATATTCAAGTGCACTTAAAACTAGACTTTATCATGGAGGCAAGCACTATAAATCCTGATCAGACTGCTCCCTTTGGAGCAGTCTGATCTGGGTCAATATTGTAAATTTATTGTTTGCAATAATGGCTACCTAAGAACTTTAGCAACATGGTCACGACTAAAGCTGTGACCATGGGTGAAAGTTCCAATTTTTCAAATCCTGAACATTTTAAAATCAAATCTTAAAACTTGCAGTATGCCTACAAATATCAACAAATCCAAGTTTAAAAGGTCAATTGTCTTTAGATAAACTGAAAATAAATCAAAGAAGCTATCCATAGAAAGTCAGCCTCAAAATACTGAATTCAGGAATAATCCTAAAAACTTTCACCCATGTGCAACTGGCGGGAAAACAGTTAAGTCAAATCATGACAATCAGCCATGCTATCACAATGCTCTAAGGCAGGCTTCTCGTAAGCGGTATGGTTTTCAATATTAAGTGTTTATCTTTTGATCAGTAACTGACAAAAGCAAGAGACAGTAATGGAATAATCTCAGTGTATGTAAGTGACCTTACCGGGGTTTAAACTCACGACTTTAATACTGTGTTCATGGGTGTGTTCATGGGTGAAAGTCCAAAATTGCCAATATCCTGAACTTTTGAAATTCATATTTTAAAAGTTGCAGTATGCCTTCGAAATAATAATTCAAGTTTACATGGTTAATTGTCTTTAGATCAACTGCAAATATATCAAAACAGCTGAATTCAGGAATAATCCTGAAAACTTTCACCCATGTGTGTTACATGGCTCAGAATCCATCCTAGCTGTATAGTATTTGGGGAAAATTTTTGGTGTTGCTTCAAGAATTAACAGACATTCCTGATGTCACATTTTCATATTTTGTAATTAATTTGCCAGACTTCAAGACTTTAATCTATTACATTGTGCATCAAACAACTGTCAGTATAGATACAAGACAGACAAATATTGTGCATAAACAGGCATTCTCAGACATATTATCTCGAATTCAATTGCATATTATATTTTTATCCTGACACACGCTTGCACATTATAATTAATTAGGGAAAAAAACTCCCAAGTTTCATCAATTATACAAAAAGTTTATCCAAGCCGTACTAAGAAGAGGATGAAGTGGCAACAGGGTTCATACAGGCAAGAGCGAGTAAAATTCAAGGACATTTCAAGGACTTCTAAAGACTATTCTACAGTTTTTCAAGGACTATAAGTTTATGAAAAATACTGATTTAAGTGTTAAAATTCTACTTCAGAAATGCTAGATTGAGATAATGGAGAAATTAGTACTAGAAAATCAGTACAAAATTGTTGTGCCTTTATTTGGTGCAGCATATGCTGCACCAAATAAAGGCACAACAAGTTTATACTCATTTAGATTCCTATCAACAGTGTTGAGTCCTACAGAAAACAGTAGAATTCATGCACTTTTCAAGGCCTTTGAGTGATTTTCCAGTACTTTTCAAGCCAAATCTAATCTTCAAGGATTTTTCAAGCAACCCCTCCAAATTCAAGTATTTTTCAAGCCTGTGTGAACCCTGGGCAACATAGTACCTCTGGTGAGTACCTTTCAATCCCAAGTCTAGCACTCTACCAGAACATATGGGAAATAGACTTTACAGAGATCTACCTAGGTACCTACCTGTTGGCATGTATAGATCGGACTGTGTCCCTGGGCATGTAGAATGAGATATTTTGCGTGTTCTGTTCCACAATGTGTTCTCTCGTCAGGACTTCATAAATCGATGGGGGTCGGGCTCCGAGGGACATCTGTATTGGCCGCACCAAGTTCAGCGTCACCTTGATAAAACCCTGGAATGCTTCAGTGTCTGAGTTGTCTTCTCGCTAAAGATAGAAAAAAAAATAAGTATCAATTTGTACCTCGCCATCAATTTTGGTCTTTGATACCATCCTTACCATCTTAAGCACAAAATATACTGTAATGTACAAGGTCTACACTGATATAGATAGTATAAAATAGTTATCTCATAGTTACTCATTAAAGCTTGTGGTTTATCTCCATGTACAGGCCGACAAACCATGGTATAACTACACTGAAACGAAGTTATAAGTGGCCACCTTACATTTTTGCGCCTGTTCAGAGAGTAAAAAATGGCTCTTACAAAATTTTAATTCTATAAAACAATCCAAGGCTTTGTCGAGACTCTGCAAATTATGTACAGACGAGGTCCGAGTAAAGGTACCCTCATTTCAAAAAGTCAGACTTTTTAGTGTGATATTAAATATTCCTCAGGTACGTTATCCATTTATATTTTAATCTAATTAGTATAAGATCAAAAGGAATCAAAGTTTTGTGACAATTGAACTCGCCATTTCTTTTCTACCTTAACATTAAAACAGGCGACATCAGCAGCTTCAGCTTTAACCATGCAATTTGCATACAAACTTTGCATTGCTCTGTAGGCTTTATTATCTACTGCACCGCATTGAAATTTTTAGTGATTATTCATTATGAATAGTCGTCAAAGTTCTACTAATTTTTTTTTTTAAAAATCCTTTACATATGCCATTTAAATGACCTTTAAAGTTTCACGTTCAAACCGGAAGTGGACACCAGTTTTGAAAACATTATTGTTTGAAAATGGTTTGATCAGTCTGTAATATATTTGTTCAAACATGTTCACATGAAATAAAACTCATACAATGATTTTAGTATGTGAAAATGATGATTTTCGAAAAATATTTGAAAATGCGAAAAATGAGCTTTTTTAAAAAAAATCATAAAAAATCTGTCATAAGCAAAAATTCAAGTATTTGGTGTTTTTTGAAGTCGGCTAGACGGGTTTGAAATCACATGTACTTCAATTCGATAAAAACTGCAATCAAAATACTTATTTTCTTCAAAAGTTGATTTTTGCATTTCTGAACCCTAAAATCGTGAAGTGATAGAAAACTCCTCCAAAGCACCACCTAACTTAGGTTAATTGAAATGCACATATTTGTGCAAAAATTCATTTCAATATCATCAGCTCTTAGTCAGAAAAAATGAAATTGAAAAGTGGCAACTTATAACTTCGGTTCGGTGTATTACATAGCCCATCTACTGAAGTTTTTGTTTTTTGTCGTTTTTCAGTTATCCTTATGGTAACAAGACGTTTCGCCCCCAAGAAGTTTCCCCCCTAGTCGTTTCCCCCCTAGTCGTTTCGCCTCTATTTTCAACCCTAGTCGTTTCGCCCCCCATACCCTAGTCGTTTCGCCCCCAATACCATTTCCCCCCTAGTCGTTTCGCCCCCATTTTTTTAATTACTTATTTGTCATATATAGCTAGGTGGTGGGTGGAAGGGTGTGTGGATGGATGGACGGACGGATGGAGGGATAGGCGGACTGGATGAATAAGCGGGGGAGGGGTCGGTCTGACTATCACAGGATACCCCATGCTATCTCAGGCTGCTCCAGGATACCTTTATAGATATTATGTTTAATAGAAATTTAACATAAAGTTGCATGGTAAATTAATTTTAAAATAATAAAAATTTAAATCTTCAACTGTTTTGGTTAGTTGATAGGAACAATTCGGCCCATAATGGTCAATGCTGACAGACGACACTCAACTATAACTTGAAAATATATAGTCGCCGTGTTATAGTTGTAGTGGATATATGTAAAGAAATGAGCATAGATGCGAGAAAACACGTAGTTGTCGGATGCAAGAAACAAAGGCGCAAAACAGCCTCACACCGGCGCAGTCTGATCAGCGCCTTCGTTATTCGCACTAGCTAAACAAGTGAGACGCGAAATTTCACTATTTTAATCAGCCCCTGTAGCTGGGCATGCCGGTTTGAGCCCTTAGCTAAGACTGAGTCGATCTGGGCATGCTGGTTTGAGCTCTTAGCTAAGACCGAGTCTATTTCTTTGAAAAAATAATAAACAGAAAATGCTATTTTTTTCTTTCTATCTTTAACATGTTTAATTTGCATAATTTTTTTCAGTTTCCCTCCAATTTTCTACAGGATTGCAAATCGCTTAGTCAGAAACATGCACTGAAATTCAAACTCGACTTTCTTTTCTCTTGGTATGGCTCGCTCAAATTTTATGAAGTATCGCCAGAGCCATTGCAGCTTATATACCTAAAGTAAGGACGTAGATGAGGACGATATATAGGCCTGTAGTCCAACTAGATTTCTGTGCTGGCTCCGAGGACCCTATATCAATATACTCTTCAGTTTCAAGAGTAACGTAATCAAGGACAAAACATATGAACTTGCACGCCTTTAATGGCGATTTATGCAGTATGCAAACAGTTTAGACCCAGATTAGACACGGCAGAACTTCTTATATGTACTAGGGGCGAACCGACTATGGGGGCGAAACGACTAATGGGGCGAAACGACTAGTGGGGGCGAAACGACCAGGGGGGAAACAACCAGGGGGGAAACGTCTTGGGGGCGAAACGACTAGGGGAGGAAATGGTTTAGGGGCGAAACGTCCCGGATTCATCCTTATGATGATACATTGTTACAACATTGTAATTGGTGGCCTTACTCAATGTTTGTGCCATTTCCACATCATATTCATTTGCAATTTCTACAACCCTGAAGGCACACTAATAATTATGATATTACAGTAATCTGCAACTAGTAGTTAAAATGTATTGATCTATGCATAGTCATTATCCATTCATAATTCATTCTCATTAGCCTCTGATCTGCAATGTCATTTTGAAATCTGTCATGAATGATAGGTTTTTGAAATATATGGGTGACTAGATGATAAAACAGGTAGAGATCTCGTTTAATTTCAATCAAATGAATACAGCTATTTGGCAAAAAGGGAAAAATGGTGAAGGTGGCTTCAAAAGCCAGCTGGTTTGGACCATCATCATTTACAAAACAGGGTATGTCCAGGTTAAGCAAAATGAATAAGTCTTATTGAAAAAGGTATGACAATTTCTGTACATGTAGATGTTCAACAGGGCCAGTTGAATAAAAATAATTTGCGAAAAGTGTGATTATTTTCTTATCCATCAGTTTAAACATGTGTTTTGGGTACTCAAAAGAACCGTCTCATCAAGACGGTTCTTTTGAGCACCCACAACATATGTTTTGGATGAGATAAAAAAAAAAAAATTTCAGTTACAAACTCTTATTTGGGGGCCTGTGTTCTGTACTCAATATAATACATTAGCCATTCTTACCAGAGCAAAGTTTGCACCCGGGCTAGCTTTGTTAAACTCTGCAATTCTCTTCTTAAGATCTTCCCTGTTGAGTGTGGCTTGACTAGGTTTCCGTGGCAACTTTTCATCTGGGATGGTCCCCGACCGATAACCTGAGTCTGTTTCATCTTTCTCCTGTGATAAAAATAAAGCAATAAATGTTTTAAAAAAAACTCGCAAAAAAACAGCAACATAGAGCAAGATGTCTCAAAATCTGCCAAGTGAAAGATGGTCATTAAATTTTGTTTGTTTAGATGCTTTATGTCCCAGTCAACAGCTATGGTCATGGCGGGACGGTCAGTTCACCTAACAACACTTTTCTTGAGCAAGCTTGACTAAGCAGTTAACCAGTACTTGGTCCACATACTTTCGCTTGTAACTGACAACAACCCTTCTTGAATCAGCGGAAGGGAGGAGATTAGTCGTAGAAATTATTTCATGATAAATCTCAACAAAAGTATGGGACCGAGCTGGGATCCAACTGGCGAACTTGGTTCTGCATTTAGACACGTAACAGACTGCGCTTCATGGCCTGGTAAGATTGAGGTCACTTACATGCCTCCCTTATTATATGAGACCCTAATTTAAGGGTAAAAATATTACTGTTCCATCTTGATGCAGATTATTAACAGTTAAGTTTGTTTGCTTTGATTCGTTATGTCCCAGTCAACATTTTTTCAGTCATGTTTGGACAGGTCTTCCTGAACCAGTACTAAGCAGAGGATAAGTGTCTTGCCCATGGACACACTGCAGTGCCTTGGGTGAGACTCGAACCTGCAACCCCTCCATCTGAACCTGCAACCCCTCCATCTCAAGTCAAGCACTCAACCACTGAGCCATTCAAAAGCAACCTATAATGCAGCAGACCACATTTTCAAATTTGATGATCTGTTAAGAAATCAATTAAGGCTTAGTGTTTTATGCGGGATGGCAAAATTCAATGCAATTTCATGCCTTATTTCTATGAAAATCAAGAAAGATATAAAATTTGTCAGTCCACGGGACTTTAGTTGAGAGTGTGAAGCAAAAATTTATTTTTCTTATTTCTCAACCAAAACACATGTTGTGGGTACTCAAAAGAACCGTCTCAATGAGACGGTTCTTTTGAGCACCCAAAACATATGTTAAAACTCATGGATAAGAAAATATACACAATTTTGCGCTAAAAATGTGTTTAACTTATATCGTCAACTTACTGTAGCTGGTTCTGATGAGAGTTCTGTGGATGCTGAGGTATTGAGATCTGATGATAATGATGTATCCCCTGTAAGGACCGCTCCCTCATCTGTGTCCTCGTGTAACACAGACTTACAGTCAAGTGTTATCTGAGGGAGACACTTGTGATGGCATGTGTACTGACAATCTGAAAAACATACAGATCAGTTTGAATAAAATATCCTCAAAATCTATATTAACCCTAAAAGCGCAAAGAAGAAAATGCATCTGATATGTCGTCTGCTGAAGTCATCTGCTGCAAATAATTGCCTAACATTACTGACGAATAAAGTAAAGATGCAAACAGCTCCTAGGAGGAGTCTGATCTGGGTCCACACTGTTTGCCATAGAGGATTCTTAAACATTTCAGCAGACAAGAAAAGCAGACGACTTTTGTTGTGATTGGCGCATTAAGGGTTATAGCTTTTAACTCTGCATGCTGGGTAATTTTTTATACTTTGCTTTTGTTTGCTGACCTTTTTTTAAAATTATACAAAAAATTCTTTCAGGAACACTCATAACCAGAGTGTCAAACAGTTTGGATCCAGATCAGGACCGACATACAGTCGGTCCTGAACTGTGTCCAAACTGTTTGCAACAACAAAAGTCAACACTTGCATGAAAAGAGTTACAAATACAGATTAGTTTTCTTAACTTTTGACTAAAACATTGATACACCAATTTTTACAGTGTTTTTCTCCAATACAATACAATACAGTGTGAATTTTCTGCCCATACCATGGGCGGATCCAGAGGGGAGACAGGGGACCGGACCCCCCCACCCCCCTGGAAAATGTTGGATTGCAAATTATTGTTTTCTTTGAAATAACCATTGGACTTCTGTAAAAAAGTTGAGGACTAAAAAAACAACAAAAAAACGTCCGAGCTTTCTTTATGACAGATGGACCGACAAAAATTCCTGGATCTGCGCATGCATACTGGTATGACTATTTCACCTTTTAGCTTGAACACGCTTATAATCTTCTCTAGGCAATTTACCCTAGAATAATATTTTAAAAATCAATTCCAATCCCTGTAAAAACCAAGATAAGCGGGATTATATGATGCATCCACCACAGTATTGGTGCAAAAAAACAAGATAGGAGCAATCACAACTTCAATCAGAATATCATTTTAATCTGGCACCTGCAGATTGTTTCTATTTGAGGCTTGTCATGAGATAATGCCACATTTCAGTCATGAGCAAGTGTGGCAAGATGTCCAGTTTTCGGTCTAAACCAGCGTCAATTTTTTTTACCTTGTGTGTGCCATCAGCAAAGACTGGTGCACAGGGTCACATGAGCCTTCAGTATTCACATATGTGAAAGATACCTTTTCAGGGATCAAAAATATTTCAATATTGCACTTGTCCGGCAGGACAAGTGACTTACAATTTTCACTCGTCCTGCAAACACATGCACTTGTCCTTTAAAAGCGAATGCAATAAAGAACATAAGGGAGTAATATGTAATCTGACTTCCTCGAGTAATTCTTCCCAAAGCACTCGTCCTGCTTGGGAAGAATTACTCATCCTTTCTAGATTTCACTCATAATTCTAGTGAGTGGAATTTTTGTCCCCTGCTTTATAAATGAGTGAATCATTTTTCCTTATCAAACTGGATATTCTATGCCCAGTTTTTATCTAATTTGCTTGCAGGACTCCAGATATTAACATGCATTTACAAGCAGAGAAGAATTAAAACGGTGAGGATCTGGATCAACAGGAAACATCCGAGTAAAATTTGCTCATAATATATATAGCCTATCTGTAAGATAGATTGACACAGCTGATGTATGTAATGCCAATCAGATTGAAGTTTGTCTGTCTGTTAAAATGTAAGGTTAGATGAAGTTCTCTTTTTATTCTCAAGTTAACAAAATTAATCAAACATGATCTTGGTAGTTCCAAACATTTCTGCCCCAGTTACAAGGATCAATCTACCTGGAAAAACTTTTAAAAGTGTTCAACTATTTCTTTCTTAGTGTTTTAGAAATTTAGAGTTCAGACTTCAATTGCCTTAAGGCTGAAGGTCCATGGTCGCCGTCAGATTGTCCATCATATCTGATCTTAAACTGTCACCTTTTAGCCATAGATGATAGGTTTTGAGTGTAGTCAGTGATAGGTTTTGACATTAAACTTCAAAGTGTAGTCATAGATAACATTTGATATTTTAATTTCATTTCTTTAAAAGATACACAACCAGTGGAATTGAACATAATATGAATCGTTTCATATTTTGTACTTTTTCCTGTTATTGTAAGAGCAAAATATGCAGAGCTGCATGATATCTCAATAAAGCATAACTTGCATACATGAAACAATTATGTTGCATCACATTGGAATGGTCTCTTCCAAGGGATGACTTTTTATGCTTTACCTCCCAGTCAACAATTTTTTGGTATTGTCAGGATGATTTCCTGTCTTCCTGGGTTGAATCTGCTAGTACTAAGCAGGGGATAAAGTGTCCTGCTGAAGGACACAACACAGTGACTCCACTGCCTGTGAGGCTTGAACTAGCAACCCTTTAATCCCCAGTCTAATGTTCTACCAACTTGGCCACTGCCCTCCGCTTTCCAAGGGATGAATTTTGTGATGCCATAATATTATATTGTTATTTTAGCATAAAATTCAAAAGTACTGTTACTACCAGGACTTTCGTAAAAAGTGTGTAACGAAAATTTAATTTTCTTATTTCTCAACCAAAACATATGTTGTGGGTACTCAAAAGAACCGTCTCAATGAGACGGTTCTTTTGAGCACCCAAAACATATGTTAAAATTGATGGGTAAGAAAATATTTACAATTTAATGCTGATTTTTTTTGTTTATCTAAACCTGTGGTTACTTCCAACTCAAGATCTGCTGCTACCATATCAATCTCCTGTGTTTCCATTCCAAACTAATCTAGAAGTTCATCTACATCTCTAGTGGTTACTAACAGATCCACTTAGATTACTGATAAGCCTGATAATTACCTTGTCATATGGTTTCAAATGGACCTCTACTATCTCAGAGTACAATCATCAGTCCATCATTGCCTCAGTTTATTCACCTTATCAAAGTATTAGAAGACTGGAACATGTTGATAATGACTGAGATAGACACTTTTTTAGATCAAAGTACATGTAGCTGTTTTTCATAACCTCACAAAGTGCTTATCTAAAATTCTCTGCCATTTTGATTTTACTAGGCAAAGGTTTAAAATGGAAGTGAGGAAGAGAGAGCTGGTTGCCTGACTTTAATTTTCTCCTTGCTGTCTTGTGGCTATTAGTGTAATATGTCTCTTCCTCACGGTGGGTTGGTCTGAAGTCTGTGATTGTGGTATTTTTCCTGGTCATACTCAATTACTTTCTCATTTCTTTGGAATTATAATTTAGTCATGAACGAATTGTGTTTGTGCAACAGTGTGCTCCCTATCATATGTTTGTTCATAAGGGTGGTATACTTTCTTAAACAAGGGCCATAACTCTTGGTATTTTTTTTTTGATTCTTTAAAAAGATAATTGCATAATCCATTCATCATCTCTTATCAGCTGACCAAAGCATAGAAATTCAGAATGAAATTAAGCAAATGTATGTTAAGATTGTACATGTAGTTTGCAGTTCCCAACTTTTCACATGCCAATCTGCCCTGACCAGTAGCACCAATAAGGAACTCCAAGTTATCTTTCCAAGAGCTACTGGATATCACTGAGTTGATAAATAAACATATTTATTTACAGCAGAAAAGCAAGACAGGAGCAAATCTGTCTATGGTAAATGTTCTAAAATTCTGAGCACTAGTTGCCTGCCAAAAAGGCCTAGACAAACAGGGCAGACCCAGATCAGACTGCTTCTGAAGAAGCAGTCTGATCAGGATCTTCCCTGTTTGTTATTCTGACAAGCAAACAGTGAATTCCAGCTCTGACAACCAACGTTTTATTTGAGAACCCAAAGAGAAAATTGCTCGAAATTTTAGAACATTTACCATAGTTTATCTTCTCTCAGACAGGAATTAGGTGTTAGTGCAAGGCATCTGCTTCATATACACTTTGTCCTGGATAAGCCAAGATAATTTATAAGATCTAGAACATCCTGACAGCTAGTTTTCTTTTGCTCCAAGAAAACATTTCTTGCTGTGCTCATGTAGTGAAAAAAGGCCAAAAAATGCTCTTTTTCTATCATCGAGGCTGTTTTCAATCAGCACTTATTTAACAACAAAATTTTGACTTTCAGGTACAGTTATTTCAATGAGGCATAACACCACCTATTTCATCCACAGTAAGGTCAATGTTGGCATTATAGGTGCAAACTTCAATTTGATGTGCATGGATGACCCATTTCTTCTGAAAAAGGTTGATTTTTAGCTCCCATGCCTGTAACCCATAAAATCTGCCTCAAGCTCAGGGGCACTAGAACATATAACTTTCACTTGAATGTTATTCTGTTCTCATGCCCTCCAGTTTGATATATGCAGCACCACCTTTCTATAATTATTTAACCCTTTATCCCAACCACAAAGGCCACTGGTTGAAGTGATCAAAGGGCAGAGAATTTACTTGCACTTTGTCTAATATTTTATGCCCTTCTTGTATGCTATGACTGGCCTACTTTTGAAAAGAATGACCTTAAAAAAAGGCTCTGACCCCTAATCCATCCCCTATATAATGTGAACCAATGACAATTAAATACTATGCAAGGATTGGCACAACTTATAATCACTGCTATACTTAAAACTATGACAAAGTCACTGAAATGTGAAATGTAGGTAATGAGCAACAGGCCATTGTGTGTGCTTAGTATGTTGAGGACAATAGCTTTGGATACCTTCAAGCATGTGTGACAAAAACACCAACGGTATGAGTATCACTGCTTGGCATAGCATTAGGCTTGCATAGTAGGAAGCTATATATTCTATGTCTATCATGTATGCAAAAGGGGGATAACTTAGAAGATTAACAAGGTGTGCTGTCAGCAACTAAAGTCTGGAGCTGTGTTTGCTATAATATATAGAGCAATGATTAGCGCTCAAGATGACATTCTCGCCTGCCAGAATATTATCAGACAAGTAAGAATCATTAATAATTGCCTTTAATATCCTGCTTTATTGAGGATAACAAGTTCACACAATATATGTAGCTGAATCAACAAAGTATAAAAGAGCCTGGTTGGGCTGAGCGCACTAAAGTTAAGATTGCTCTGGTTGCAATAGAGTTTGGTTGCTCTAAATACATGTGCAACTCTAGCTGGAGCATTATGGTCTTGTGGCTCTAAGAGCAAATATAATTTGGTTGCTTTGTCTGCAAAAGAGATTGGTTACTCTGAGTGCATTATGAATGGTGTTAATTCAAATTGCAACTGAATCTGGTAACTCCATGAGTGCAACAGAGTTTGGCTGCTCCATATGATATGTGCAGTAGAATCTGTTGCTCTGAGTGCTACAGAGCTTCATTGCAATAGAATCTAGCAATAGAGGTGCAAGATAGTCAAACTGCTCCACATGCAAGAAAGGCTGGTTGCTTGATTGTATTTGAGTCTGGTTGTTCTGTATGTGATTGATCAGTGTCCATGAGCTCTGGTTGCAAGAATATGGTTAGTCTGGGTGCGAGAGTATGGTTGCTCTGGGTGCAAGAGTTTGGTTGTTCTGAGTCTGGTTGCTCCATGTGCAATGGTTGCTCTGGGTGCAAGAGTCTGGTTGTGTAATGTGCAAGAGTCTGGTTGCTCTGTGTGCTAAATTCTGGTTGCTCTGTGTGCAAGAGTCTGATTGCTCAGGATGCAGGAGTCTGGTTGCTCTGGGTGCAAGAGTTTGGTTGCTCTGGATGCAAGAGTCAAGTTGCTCTTGGTACATGAGTCTGGTGGCTCTGGGTGCAATAGAGCCTGGTTGCTCTGGGTGCAAGAGTCTGGATGTTCTGGGTACAAAAGTATGGTTGTTCTGGGTGCAAGATAACCTGGTTGCTCTGTGTGCAAGTCTGGTTGTGTTGGTGCAATAGTCTGCTTTCTCTGGGTGTGAGAGCATCTGGTTGCTATGTAGTCAAGAGTCTGCTTGCTCTGGGTGCAGAAATATGGCTGCTCTGGGTGCAATAGATCCGGGTTGCTCTGGGTACAAGAGTCTGTTTGCTTTGGATGCAAGAGTAACGGTTGCTCTGGGTGCAGGAGTCATTATGCTCTGGGTGAAAGAGAGTCTAGTTGCTCTAGGTGCAAGAGTCTGGTTGCTGTGGGTGCAAGAGTGGTTGCTCTGGGTGCAAGATAACTTGGTTGCTATGGGTGCAAGAATATAGCTATTCTGGGTGCAAGAGTCTTGTTGCTCTGGATGCAGAGTCTGGATGTTGTGGGTGCAAGTGTTTGGTTGCTCTGGGTGCAAAAGTCTTCTTGCTTTTGGTGCAAGAATATGGTTGATCTGGCGCAAGAGTCTGGTTGTTCTGAGTACAAAAGAGCCTTGTTGCTCTGGATACAAAGAGTCTGGTTGCTCTGTGTGCACGAGTTTGGTTTTTCTGGGTGCAAGGCCAATTGGTTGCACTGGGTGCAAGACCAATTGGTTGCTCTGGGTGATAGAGCCTGGTTGTTCTGGGTGCAATTGAGCCTTATTGCTCTGTGTGCAAGACTAAATGGTAGCTCTTTGTGCAAGAGTTTGGTTGCTCTCGGCGCAATAGAGCCTGGTTACCCTGTGTGCAAGAGTCTGGTTGTCCTGTGTACAAGAGTCTGGCTGCTCTGTGTGCAATAAACTTGTTGCACTGTGTGCAATCAAGTCTACTTGCTCTGGGTGCAATAGAGCCTGGTTGCTCTGGATGAAAGACCAATTGGTTGCCCTGTGTGCGAGAGTCTGGTTGTCCTGTGTGCAAGAGACTGGTTGCTCTGTGTGCAAGAGACTTAGGTTGCTCTGTGTGCAATCAAGTCTACTTGCTCTGGGTGCAATAGTCTGGTTGCTCTGGATACAAGACCAACTGGTTGCTCTGGGTGCATGCATCTGATTGATCTGGGTGCAAAAGAGCCTCAGCCTGGTTGCTCTGGGTGCAAGAAAGTTTTGTTGCTTTAAGTGTAATAGAGTGAGGTTGCTCCGGCTTCAAGACTTAGCACTTGGTCGCTTTGAGCGCAATAAGGTCTGGTTGCATTGTGTGCAGGAGAATATGATCAAGATTAACTATGGCATAAATTGTTGCACTGGAATACGATTTACCTTACACTACGTAGATATACAGACACTTTAACGTCTTTCCATGCTTATCCTTAAATTCAAACATAAACCCGTATCAGATTACTCCTGTGCTAACACTGTTAGCTCTGGCATGTCTATCAAATATTAAAGGGAAAATATGATGTACACAAACTGAGGTTTCAAAATGATAGTGTGTCTATATTTAATTGTAATTTAGTAAGAAAGGTCACCTCCTTAAGTTTTGTTGAAATTGATACCATGTACAGTTTAAAATATTTTTACTGTATTCCCCACTTTAAAAGCGAAAAACTGAACTCATAAGAATAAATAAGGTAAGCAAACAGTCTGAGGGAAACCAAAATTGGCTCCAGTGAGACTCTGACATGCATATATAGGTGAGGTACCTGACTCCAACATGCTCATCTACATGCTTTTTGGCACACTTACAGAACATTCACATCCTCATGTGCAGCAGAAGACAAATTCTGTGAGTCTCTGGAATTCAAGGGCCCAGCAATAACGGGCCCAGCAATAACGGGCCCAGCAATAACGGGCCCAGCAGAGTTGTAACAAAATTTCAAAATCTTGTCTGTCGAAAATTTAGATGATGGTTTCTTAACCCTTTTCCCACCACGCACACAATTGTTGACTGCTTGCTTAAAAATTCAGATGCACAGATGAAAGTTCAAAATGTCCAAAATCCTGAACTTTAGAAATTCTAATTTTTAAACTTGCCGGTCATACTGAACTGGGTACATATGTTTTTTGTCTGTTTTGTTGCTTTACATCCCAGTCAACAATTTTTCTGTCATGTCGAGATGATTTCCTGTCTTCCTGGGATGAACCAGTACTAAGAAGCGGATAACATGTTTTACTTAAGGACATATCACAGTGACTTAGTCAGCGGCGAGTGTGTTTGATCCCCAGTCTTACGCTCTACCAACAGAGCCACTGCCCTCCTCGTACACAGGGCTTTTTCTATAACATCTTTGCTCTTACAGTTTGCTCGTATACATACATGCAATAACCTTGAAAACATGTAAGATATGAAATGAAACAAAGTCGGCGTTAATTACTTAAGCATGTGTATGTTTAACAGTTTTAACATGCTCTAACAATCTAGTGCATTCAAATGTAGCAGAAAATTACCTGCAAAATTAAGAAGCAACTGTCTTTCATTATAGACGTGTGGATCAGGTTTTGCAGCCCAACCTGGGGCCAGTTACAGAAAAGGATACATGTATGTTTGATGTACAAACAGTCTTTATTTACCATGTTTATTCTAATAAGCACACCAGGGATTTTGCAATTTACAATAGGGGGCAATTATTGGAGACTTGCTTTACCATACTACTCTATTAGCTTTTTGTGAAAAGTGCAACTTATAATCTCTGAATGTTTCATGAAAATTAAAGGGGAATGGCTATTTTTTATAGGAAAGATCTTAATAAACCATGCATTTTGATACCAGTTTCATCTAAATCGGTTGAGAAACGTAGAAGTTGTGGGAATTTGAATATTTGCAAATGGACTGTAATGGAAGCCGAAATATCGTAGGCTTAGTGGTGTCACACAGCCTAATTAAATATGCATAATCATAATAAAAGACAAACCAATGAATTACTTGCAATCTTTTTTACTAAGACATTTTCCTTATGTATAAAGCTGCATATCTGCTGAAACACAGATGCTGTAATAGTATTGATAACTAAAAACTAAACAGTTGAAAAAATTCTGAAACCTAATTGAATATTCAAAATGGCGGCTAAATGTTGGCCATATTGAATTCTTAAAATGCCCATAACTTCCCCATTTTTCAACCGATTTTGATGATACTTGTATCAAAATTCATGGTATATGGAGCTCTTTCTGACAAAGCATACTTATCATTAGGGTTGCTGTCCCCTTTAAATGAAGTGACAAACACTTTGAGTGAGTTTGGTACAGGTGAGGTTAGAAGCACTGTGGTGTAGTGGATAAACCACTTGCCTTGTAAACCAGGGACCACAGGTTCAATCCCCGGCTTCTCCAGTCTGTCTGAGTGTCGGATGAGGCTTTAAGCTGTTGCCCTGTCTTCATATGACCTCTAAGCTGTTGGTGGAATGTTAAACACAAACAGGTGAGGTAAAAAGGGATGAGTCTTTTTTATTAGACAAGGTCCAAATAATGGTAACAGCTATTAAAGTGTTAAAGTGGCAAGCGGAACAATCCTAATTTTACATTCTTGAATAAATTTACATCCCATTCAGTTGCATATAAATTAGAATTATCTCAGAATATTCTAATGTAGCTAAACTGGTAATCTGAGCCTGAGACATGCTTTCAATGCTTCAATTAACACTGATGACTTTCTTACCCATTGGATAGGCACTTCCATAAGTTTGATATTCCTCTCTCCCCAAAAAACATTTCATATAAAATTTGTTTGGCTGTATTAGGCATTTGTAAATACAATGAAGCTTACAGCAGATAAAAATTAATTAAATTTCTAAATGACTGGGACCCAAACCTATGACTGAAATACATGTATGCGTGATGCCCTTAGTAGGTCATATATTGAACAAGCCACTAAAACATACTACATTGCACCCCATTCAAAGGTATATTTATTGAAGGGGCATTTCCAGGAAGTGCTGAAGTTTGTGTGAGTCTCAAGCCATGTTTTGAGGCATCGTCAAGCGGTCCAATTTACCTAGAAATGAAAATCCCTACCCGAGCCTTCTATTGTTTGGCCAAATGGGCAATTTTGGACTGTTTACGTAACGACATGGTTTCTATCCATTACCTTGTCATTTACGATTCATTATTACTTATGTCACAGCCAGACTCTACCTGAATGTGTGTCCTTTTCCTTTGAGATTTTTTTTTATCCATGTGCATGCATGATACAATAAAGTAGCCTCTGTTTGATTTGATTCTTTATGTCCCATCAACAATCTTTCAGTTAAACAGGGACAGGTCTTCCTGGGTTGAACCAGTACTAAGCTAGGATAAATGTGTCTTGCTCAAGGACCACAACGCAGTGACACTGGTGAGGCTGGAACACGCAACCCCTCGGTCTCGATTCAAGAACTCAACCACTGAGCCACTGCACTCCCAAGTAGCCTCTGTCAAGCTACTCATTTTAGCTTCCACTGGAAAAAACAAAGGACAATGTCCATTTTTTAAAGCTGTGGCCTGTAGGCTTATCAGATTGTAAAATGAATTGACATGACATTATTCATGAAGGCCCAGTTATCAACATGACATTATAATAATTACAAGGTGTCCTTTCAACAGTCAAGATAGTGTTGGCCCTTGAAATAGAAATCTGCACCTGTTTCTGGGCATATTTCTGTCATGTACAACAGCACAGGATTAAGTCATCTAGAATCTAGATCAGGGAATAAACTAGGGGGCGACTAGGGCAAAATAGTCGCTGTAGGGGCCAAAACGGGACCCAGGGAGAAGTGGGAGTCTCCCTAAACCCCCCCCCCACCAAAAATACAACATTTTTTTAGGGTGACTCATTTTCATTCTGTCACCACAAAAACCCAAGCTGTGGTGACGATCTACTACCCATGCAACTTTATAAGGACCATATTTTATATTAGTCATATTTAAATCACAACAAGGACCCTCATAATTTTATACTAGCACTCCCCCAACTATCAACAAGACCAAGTCCATGTGTCTGACTGTGTGACAGTACGGTACACGCATGCCAGTACATTGTAACGAATATGTCACCGAAAAATATATATCAAGCAAGCTTTTAGCGCCATGTCTACCAGTAAAAGAACTTTCTAAACCTAAATTTTCATATGAACATTTTATTTTTATATCAATGGAATAAAAACATTCCACCTTTTTACTACTACAATCCATGTAAAACAATATTTCCATTGTTTTTTCTTACCAGCATGATACAAATCTGAGATAAAACAAACTGCAAACTGCACTTGATGCTTGAGAAATGGCAGCCAGTCTGACACTATGTATATACAGGTCAAGATAAGCAGATAATTTTGGTCTAATATGGGATAAATCAGTATATTGGTATACCTAACCTATCTTGTGGGAGCTTTTTGGATTCGTCTCAATGAGACGAATCCAATAAGCACCAACAAGTTAGTTCTTTTGCAGAAATGACCCCCAAAATACCTTAAAATGCCTCACTTAACAGCACCTATGTGAGGAACAATAATATTAGTTCTGGTCTAGGGAACTGTCAAGCACTGATGCTTATCAGCTGTTGTAATAATCGCTTCTGTAATTCATTATCCAATAAAGTGCCTCCTAACATTTGCAGCAGACGACATTTGCAAATTTTGTCCCTGCTCAAAAAAACAAATAAGACTTGATATTTAATGTGAATCGCTGGCAGATGATTTACATGTAATGTCAAGCCTTAATTTTTTCCTAAAAATCAAAAAAGGTTATCATAAAATTGTCGTCTGCTGTAGACGTGATTGGGGCTTTAAGAGTAAATGCGGCTGTGATAGAGCTCAAATTCACCCCTAATTCATCGGACAAATACTACAGATCCTGATTAAAAAGCTCCAGCAGTCTGATCTGATCAGGGTCAATAAGTATTGCCATTGTCATAACAACAGGCCATGCAGCCCTGCCATAAAAACATGGAAGGAGGCTGGGGTGGGGAAGTTGCCAATGCACAATCCAGGACATTACACAAGCAGACAAAAGCAGGCAACAATTGTTGTGAATGGCAGTGAAAATAGATAATATGGACATAATAGTTTGACAGCTCATACTTATCATTATCAATAATAAGGAGTCCTGCCAACTATCTTGATGTATGCCCTGAAGGTTATACATCCTTGCTGTCTGATCAGTAGACACTATAGACAGTTTGGCATACACTCTCAAAAATAAGAAATACAGACCCCACAATATATCTTGCACACAAGCTCTATTTGTTTTTTACCTACTTATCTTTGCTGTGACCTTGAATATTAGGGTAAGGTCACTAAAACCTAACCAAGTCTTCATAATGCAAACATGGTTCTTAGAAAACTGCCCGCTAGTTCAGAGGATATCATGTAGTCTACTAGTGTTTACTGTTTATGACATCCAACTAAAGCCCTATAGTTTATAGATCAAAGTCCAATCTATGACTGAAAACTACCCCGTAGTGCCTTATTTTTTTTTTGTTCAGCCACTATGCAGACGTGTAAGCTGACCTGAGCCTTTTTTGTCCATTTAAATTTGAGCTTTATCTGGCCTTTTGTCCGGTCACCCGACAGGTTAGGACAGTCTTGGTAAACTGGACTAAAGTAGATTTATAATTATGTTGACTAAACAATGTGCTTCTTTAGAGATTATAATACTGTGGCTCCAGATACGCCAAAATTAATTGTGTAAAAATAACAATTATCTTCTTATAAATTAACTACAACATATGTCGTGGGTACTCAAAAGAACCATCTCAACGAGACGGTTCTTTTGAGTACCTACAACATATGTTTTTTAATTAGAAATAAGAACAGTATTTAAGGATACCACCCACTTATAATAGGAGCAGCCGTGGTGTAGTGGATAATCCACTCGCCTTGTAAACCAGGGATTGCAGGTTTGATCCCCGGTTTCACCAATCTATCAGATGAGACTTTAAGCGTTGGCCCCTGCCTCCATATGACCTTAGCTGTTGGTGGAACGCTAAACACAAACACAACAACAACCCACTTATAATCGAGTCTCGATGTACTTATAAATTGCGAGATAAAATAAGAGCTTACCACAGTTATTTGAGCATGTATCTCCATTGTACTGAACTTCCGAATAGTATCCTGTATCACAATTCGAATCAATCAGGTCATTTAATAAATTATTACCACTATTTTCATCACATATCACAGTTAAGTCCGACCTCCCAGTGCCTGAACTTTCCGCAGTCAATTTACCCTTCCTACGAACTTTACTGAATATATAATCCCATTCTCCCCCAGAGTTCCCTAGCCTAGGTAAACTGTTTTGCTTCTCTTCACCTGGTTTTGGGTTTGAGTCTCGAGTTTCTTTGGTATCACAGAAAGCTTTTAAGTCTTCGATCAAATCACAGACTGACGAATTTCGACGTAAATTCTCCAAAGTCTGAGAATGTCTTTTAACTTGGAAATTCTGAAACTCATCCTCAAAGTTTTGAAAATCTTTATCATTATCAAAAAAGTCTGCAAATATATCGTCTACCTGGAAAGCATCATCTTCAATATCAACATCGTCTAAATTAAACTGAGCTTCCTCTTCCGGATGTGGTGACCAGCGGTATTTTTCTAAGCTAGAATTACTGGCATAGCGTTTTTTCTGTTTCACTGTCTCAAACACTCTATCAAACTCCTTGAAATGCTCATCATTTTGAAAGAAATCCATCATCAATGGTTTTCCAACTCCTTCCAAGAGATCAGTTAAACTACCATAAGGTGATTCATCTACATTTGCCCTCCTTATCACAGGACTGTTGGGTTGAGAATCATCACTGGATGAATCCAACTCCTTGAAGTCACAAGAAGCTTTCACTGGACAACCTGGACTATCAACTACAGAATTATGTTCTGTGCAATCAACAGTCCTAAATTTTAAATGATCGTCCCCTAAAGAATGCAATCTAGAGCCACGTCTTTGTGAAACTTTTTTCCTATCGTCTTTCCACCTACTTCTCAATCTATGAAAGTCAAGAAGATCTTGTTTAAAGTCTTCGTAATCATCCTCGTCAACAAAAACATGCTTTAAATGTTTATAACTTGATGAATCTCCCAGTTGCACAAACGGAACATTAAAGATATCCTCTTTGAAGAATTTAAAATTCCTTGGATCAAAATCTAACTTCTGGTTTTCCGAATTCTCATGGTTACATTGTTCTGAAGAAGTTCGAAAACTCCGTTCCATGACAGAAACATTCAACTTTTATCATTGTTCTTCTGAGAATCATTCATACAAAACTGAGTTTCCATTAACACCTAGAGAACACAAAATGCCATTCCTATATTTATTAAAACCATTTTTGAATTATTCTTATCATTTAATCCGTATTTCAAAAAGAACTTGCCAATAAAGCAACTGGTTTCCAAAGACAGTTCTTAATAAAATGAACTTTTTTCCTCAGATAAGCTCTTTGTGATCTAAGAACTGTCTGCCAAAGCAAAGATACCTTGAGTAACAGAAGCTTGCAGACTGAGTCTAAAAATAGATCCAATGTTGGAAGCAAAGCTAGATAGAGAGCCATAGATAAGAGAACCAATAAACCATTATTTTTCTTATTTCTCAACCAATATTTTCTCTTTTCTCAACAAAAACATATCATGAAGTGGTTACTAATTAGTACCACAACAAATTGTTTTCATGCAGAAAATAAGAAAAAAGATAATTCTGGAAAAAAAAGGACTTCCTCATGCCCCCAGATAAGAATGTGTAACTGAAAATTATTTTTCTTATTTCTCAACCAAAATATATGTTGTGGGTACTCAATAGAACCGTCTCGATGAGACGGTTCTTTTACACAACCAAAACACATGTTAAGACTGATGGATAAGTAAATAATTGCAATTTTACACACAAAAAAATTGCTTAACTGGCCCTATGCTTCCTATGTACAGGTATTAACTTGGCTCCAGATTAGCAAATATAATGTGTATAAAATTTTGATACTTTTATCATTTATTTCTTTTACCAAAACTTTGAATGAAGAAACTCAAAAGAATGATCTCATGAGAACCTTTTTTGAGTACTCACACCATTCATTAGGTCCCATAAATGTGGAAAATCTTTTAAAATTATATAAATTGTTATGCTGGCAATCCTCTTGTCAAAAGCCCTGCATTTTTTTACCTACATTGTATATACATTCACTGATAAAGCAAAGTAACCCCCACTGATATATGTCTACTCCCTGTGTTTACCTGTGCATAGGTCCAGAAAAGAGGCTAATAGCAAAATATTGAAAACAATTTCATTCACTGTGTAAACCTGAAAAAGCACATATTGTCTCTGACTCGACAAATAATTTAGAAATATACAAGCACTTTATCGGATGCTCTGCATAAACTTATGAATTTGGGAATCATACCTGATAATTTAATAAAATATTCTACACACCTGTTTCAGGTTTAATGTAAAGCTCTTAATTACTTCAAAGCCATTAGGGATGTTTGAAAATGTAAAAGCATTAAGATTAATTATATGCGGCTCTGGGGGCACAAGTTATTTGTATACAAAGAAGCAAGGTAACAAGACAGCTGTTTTCCTGTTTCTACACAAAAACATATGTTGTGGGTACTCATTGGA
Organism: Loripinus fragilis; assembly: GCA_964019695.1. Lineage (NCBI taxonomy): Eukaryota > Metazoa > Mollusca > Bivalvia > Lucinida > Lucinidae > Loripinus > Loripinus fragilis. Next base: position 39,091,599 of record OZ026520.1, on the reverse strand, counting down.
AGCATCTCATTGAGATGATTCCAATGAGCATCACAACAAATGTCTTTAGATAGAATATTGTCATTTTTTGGTTGGAAAAACTTCTCTTTAGTCTTTAATACTTATCTACAAGTAACAATACTGTTCAAATGAAGGGTTCCGACAATAACTTTATATCCAAGCAGATTTAGAATTTACCTGTGAAGAATTACTTTTATTTGAACATGGCTCGTAAAGTTTGTAAACTAATCCAAAACCTATATAGAACTTCATTATCACTGTCACCCTTTAACCCTCTTTCAGCTAAAACATTTTTATCAGGTAAATTGTCCTCTGCTTTATTTTTCAAAATCAACTTTTTCAAAAAATTCTTTCAAGAATACAGGTACCATCAGAGTCAAAAAGTATGGATCCAGATCAGGCCCCACATTTTGTGGGGCCTGATCTGGGTCCAAACTATTTGCAAAGGTTATCAGCAGACGACACCAGTAGTTGTCAGAAAATCATTTCAGGAATGAATACAGTAACATTAATTTAAATAAAGTATATTCCATGCTTCCAAAAATTATTATCCCATCGAAAAATAATCTACCGGTATATTCCCATTTTTTTTATCTTTTTTCATCATTTCTTTGTTATCAGCAAGCAAATTGTGAACTATGCGTTTGTCACACACAAAGAACACAAATAACACATGGTCTATAGAGAAAGAAAGACGCCTGGCTCAGACACCACAGATCAACCGGTGTATTGATTAATTTGATAAAATCAACGACAATCATTGATCATGCGATGCTCCATTAAAACATACTTTGTGGGTAATCATTTGGTAATTTCCTATGAGTACCCACAAAGTCAACCAACTAAACAAGTCTGCTGAATATTCTATAAAGAAAGCCTATCAGATTGCCAGCTGATGGTATTCAATTTTTTTGTGTGAAACCATACTTTTACCATTTACGGTATGTTCCTGCTAGCAACAACTTTTGTCATCTGAGCTGCTGATTACCTTTACAAACAGTTTGGCCCAACTAACAGAACCGAATGTTGGTCCTGATCTGGATCAAAACCATTTGACTCTCTGATCGTGTTTCTGAAAGAATTTTATGAAAAATTAATTTGAAAAAAAAAAAAAAAATATCTGCAGATGACTTCAAAAGATTGAAAAAATTTCCCAGCACGTAGAGTTAAATGTAAACGATTCCATTTATTCTCAGAATTAATAAAATGCAGCTTCCGCTGATCTGGATCTACTATGTTTTCAAGAGTGGCTATATATGGGCTCAGTATGGCAAGTCATGGGTTAAAATACAATCTTATTTTGAATAGAAAATTTTATGTCAAATATTTAAGGTGCAATAAAAAGATTCAGACCATAAAGCATACATCCTTTACGTTGCTGTAGTTTCACGGCCCATATGCTTTGCCCGAGAAATAAGTTTTTTTTGAATGGTATAAAGAAACTCTCATCTGGAGTCCTGGCCCCGAAGTTATAAAACCTTTTCTATGCTCAACTCAGCTGAGCAGGAAATTTATCCTGCTCATAAATGTTAAAATGCCAACAATTGCTGGCATTTTAATATTTATTAGCATGATAACTACAACATCTGAGAGACTTAAAGTAAGAAAATTCTTCATTTGTCGGTATTTAGTTGAAATTTCGCGCTCAGGTGAGTTGAGCATGAAAAACCTCGGGGCCTGATATGTTCTTAATCTTCATTGAGAAATAAGAAAAAATATACGTTTAGATAACCGCTTTAATCTAGACCTCTGCGATAAAAAAAAACCTGTCACCAAACTGTACCTAAAAATGAGTTAAAATTGTCCATCTATTAAAATTCAAATATTTAAATATTTATTGGATCATGGAGGACTACCATACCCATTAACCTCTGTATTCCTCTGGTTTTAAGGAAGTAAAGAACAACAATATTTTCCTCATGGTTTACTCACATAACTACCTCTCCTTATTTTATAAAATAATTTAAAAATGCACATTTCATCACAATTTTAATTTCAAATTTTACATTATCACGACTTCCATCAGTAGAAACTTTTATGTGTGTAATATAACTTCAGTATCCTGTGTATGAATCACAATCATAAAATGTATTTAATTTCCTTTATATATCCTTTATAAAATACAATCCTTTATAGTGTAGTTTCAGTACATGTATTCTTACCTACATTGAACAGGTATTATGACAGTTTAATAAAAATTTATCAGGTGAACGATTGTGTACCGGTGTGTGTGACGTCAATTGACACAGGTATTTTGAATTACACCTCACTTTCATTTGATGATTAATTGCAAGTAAACACTGCTTTTAAAATGTTTACATCCCCTGTGACATTTAAATGACCGGTGTGACTGATTGTACCTGCGAACTGGCCGATGTCCATTTACCTTTAATTAACCGGTATCCAATAGAGCAGGCTCCGTTACAAAGACAGGTGTTATTGTATGCATAATTGATGCACTTTGCAACTATGCTGATATTATATGGTGCAACGTATACTCAACATCAAAAGTAAGCAAACATATTGTAATCTAAATCAACTCCTTGAATGTTGGAAAATGAATGTTGCATGCTTTTTGCCATCTGTTGATTTTTTCAAAAGTTATCGTTTTCAAAAAATTCTTTCAGGAATACCATCAGAGTGTCAAACAATTTGGATCCAGATCAGGCCCGACATTTTGTCGGGCCTGATCTGGGTTCAAACTGTTTGCAAAGGATATCAGCAGACAACACTAGTAGGTAAAAGTTAAATAAGATTGAGAGCATTTTCGTCTTCACAAATTAATCAACTAATCAACAATCTTACACTCAAAATATTTGGATATCATGGACCTGCATATAAATTAGATTTGACAGCATTAGGTCCCTTGATTTTTCCATGGAGTATACATGTATGCTGAGTAAATATTTGAAATAAGTGAAAAGTCAATAAACTGCAAATCTGTTTCAACATTTTAAAATGTCAACAAGGTTATAATCTATCAGATATTTTTTTCTTCAAATAGTACCCACTAATGACCCTCGATATCAGGTATAGGATTTCCAGTGGGGCAAGATGTCCATTTTTCAGTGCCATCCATCCAGCAATGAAGTCTAAGACTCTGGAGAGACTGTACACGAGTATGAATATGCAGGCTCCGGGTTGCAGCTATGCAATCAAATGTATACCATAGGCAAGGGAGGTAACATTTGTCTGAAGAGTTCCGGGACATATACAGGTTATATTTCTTGGCATAATCAAAAACATTACTGTATTCACACAATCTCAGAATTCATGCACAGTAAAACCTGTCTTAGCCACCTCTATCATGTCTATTAAGCAAAATCCAAAAAAAACATTTTCTATACAAATTGGCATACATTAACCAGGTAACTAGTTGAATTCTTCCATTACATGGAATGGTTCATTGTAAAATAGAGGTCACAGAAAAGAGCTCTCCATTTTTTGATGGTGGCCCACCGAGGGTATTAGTACCTGTATTTAAGTGACATAATCAGAAACAAATGATCTCAAAGTCAATGCTCACTATCAGTGTATGTAAATAAAGTATGGAGCACTGTTTGACATGAGACTTAGACATACAAATGGGCTGCATTATGTGAAAACCTGTTTTCAACAGACTTTTTTTTAAAATTATATTTAACTATGGGTTTTACCTTTAAATACAGAGCGTGACACGACAAACGTCAGTACCAATACGATACAGAGCTTGACAAGACAAATTTTGGCCTGAGCATTCATTTATCTACCTCCCTACTTTAATTGTGTTTGAGATCAGAGAAAGCTCTGGTATTACTTCCCATTTATGCAAGCTCGTCTGAGCCTTTGTTGCTCCCATATATATGTAATAAGAACCAAAATCTCATGAACCGACCCAAATTACAGTAAAACCTCGAAAATTTGAACTTCTATTTTTCTAAATAATTGCTAATTCGAAATGCATTTGGGACACACTGGATTCAGATAAAATTTTGTTTGATTTGATTCTTTACGTCCCATCAACAATCTTTCAGTTATAAAGGGACAGGTCTTCCTGGGTTGAACCAGTACTAAGCTAGGATTAATGTTCTTGCTCAAGGACACAACGTAGTGACGCCGGTGAGGCTCGAACCCGCGGCCCCTCGGTCTCCAGTCAAACACTCTACCACTGAGCCACTGTGCTCCCGGATTCAGAAAAAAGGACCTATTCATGATCCATTTTAATAACTGTCTATAATAACATGCATTGGGTACGTAAAAGAAACCTCTCATTGAGACGTTTCTTTTACACACCCAAAACTTATGTTTGATAGACAAAAACTGATAATAGTCATTTTGGGGGGTTATATATTTTTATGTCTACCTTGCTTGGTTTCCTATATAATTTAATTCGAACTACTGATTATTCGAAATAAAACCCTCGAGTCCTGAGGACTTTGAATTTACAAGATTTGAACGTATCTTCAAATATACCATTTAATTAGACCAGGGAAAGTCTATGACCTACCACATACAGTCTATGATGATGTTCAAGTATGATATGTAAAATCCTACCCCACTTGACATTGTGTATATTCTGACCACTTCAAGAACAACAACTAAATAAATGACCACTTATATCTGTTGTAAAGATGTTTATGCCAAAACAATCCATTCTTCAGCTCAGATTAATCATGCCAATTTGTCAAATTGTACCTTTAAGGCACAAAGGCCTACAAAACAGAAGTAAATTTTACAGCTCTTTCAAATTTCTATTCCTTTTCACTCCTGAATCTTTTTAAAACTAGACAGCAGTCTGAAGAACAGCTAAATTCCCCACTGCAGAATCCCATGACCTTGAAGTGTGACCTTGGGTCTGATTAGCTGTGTCATGGGTTCTGCACACCATCTCACTGAGAGGAACATTTGAGTGAAGTTTAATGAAAATCGTTCAAAGGGTTCAGGAGATATGGAGCGGACAATGAATATGAAGTGTTACGGATGGGCTGACATACGAAGGGCATTCCTATTACCCCACCACCCGCCTCACGGCGGTGGATTAATATTTAGTATTGAAATTGTTCCAATCTGGACTAGCTCCCCTGAACTGCTGGATGGATATTATATACATGTAAATTATAATAAATTCACAGATGTCTCTTGCTAACTAGAACTTTGCAGTGGTCAAATTAAGCACATGCTAATTATATACTAGTAAATTTAGCACATGTTAAATGCTTGTAAATTTTCCTAAAAGCATGTACCGGTAGAAATTACCATTACTTGATATTTATTATAGCACTCTCATGCCATCAACCAAATCATCTAATATAGCATAAACTACACAACAAACAGTGTATCAGCCAGCTTCTTCATCGTTTGCAAGTGTAATGTAACCTAAATACAGGTTCAGAAAAAACCCCGGCATTTGTAATTTAAGCTTTCATGATTCTTGTCAACAAGATTTCACTGTACATAAAATTGGTTTTAGGTGTCTACTGATACAAAGAGCTGGTAGTTTCAAATTTCTCAAAAACATAAGAATTTAAGATTTTTAGGTCCTTATTTGCCATTCAGTCAGTAATTCTTAAGACATCATCAGGTAGTTAAATGGATATGTTCAATTTTACTGTTCTAAGGCCAGAATTTTTTTATAAACCCTCCTACTGTAATTTTCTGGAAAGAAGAAAAAAAAATAAAATTTTATTTCAAAAATTATTTTTTCTTTTATCCACCGACTCTAAAAATTATTCGTTTAGTTGAAAAAAATAATATATTTCTGACACTCTGTCTGTGTATTTTTGAGAGTGACACTCTTAAAAGTGATTGTCCTGTCCAGATTTTTAGGAAAATGATGAAATATATAAAGATTTAATACAGACTGTTGGTTTACCTCGCTAGTTTTACTGTTTTTTTCTGGAGATATTAAAAAAAAAAGCTCTGAAAAAAAAAAAAAAAAAGCTCTGAAAATGACCAGTTACTGGTCATTTTCAGAGTTTTTTTATTTTTTTTTTTCGTCCCCTCGACCCTAAATCTGAAAAAAAAATCCCGTAAATCAACTAATAAAATAATTCTGGCCTAAGTAGATTCTGACATGTGTGACCCTATACACACATTTATATTTGGCCTAATAATAGTCTATAATATCAGTTTATTATAATTCCACCTGTATTACTGACTGCAACAGGTAAACATTGGCGTTGGCACTTAGCCTTAGGAATCCCTCATAGTCTAGATAAACAAAAAAATTCAACATAAAATTGTGAATATTTTCCTATCCATCAGTTTTAACATGTGTTTTGGGTGCTCAAAAGAACCGTCTCATTGAGACGGTTCTTTTGAGTTCCCACAACACATGTTTTTTTTGAGAAATAGGAAAATTATTTTTTAATTATGCGCTCCTATCTAGAGGCCTGTCTCTTTTTACATACCTTGCGATATCAATTATCTATATTGAATGTCTGTCTACAAAATATCTACTACTAATCAAAGGCACATAACTCTTTATTTGATGGATTAATTGGCGCAATTTATGTGTATATTCTAAGCCAAAGTCAATTAAGCACTGCCACACTCAGAATGGTCAGCATGCAACAGAGGCAGTTTAGATCATGTGTGCCCCCCTGGTCCTAGCCTAAAAGGCAGTTTCTTATCTTTTTAAGGCTAGGAATCATAAAGGACAAGTGTCAGTGTTCAATGCACAACAAACCCTTTTCAGAGCTTTACAGGGTAATAAATGGAGCACAGTGGCTCATTGGTAGAGTGCTTGACTCGAGCCAGGAAGACCAGTCCCTGTTTAACTGAAAGATTGTTGATGGGACGTAAAAAATCAAATCAAACAAAAACAGGAAAATGAAAAACTTGGGAGTGGTTTTGGTTTGGTCTGATGCTTAATGCTATGTTCATGTAGGGACAGTCAGTTCACCTATCCACCCTTTTTTCCTGGGCAGGCTTGAATAAGCTGTTAACCAGTACTTCGTGCTCATACTTTCTCTTGTAATTGACAGCAACCCTTCTTGAATCAGTGGAAGGGAGGAGAATGCCCATAGAAATTATTTCATGATCAATCTTCACGAAAGTATGGGACTGGGCCTGGATCGAACTCACAACCCCTGGATCTGCAGTCAGACACGTTACTGACTGTGCTATGGGGCCTGGTGCTTGGGTGTGGTGTGGAAAACTAAACCAGTATGCCACTCAGAGATTTTCCTCTGCCATATTCGGGACTGAATACAGGCCCCTTCCTAATTGAAAAATCGGTTAAATTTTTCCAAAATTTTAATAGATTCTCAAATTTCTTTCAATAATGCAACTCCAAACTGGATTTTTTTTTGCAAACCAGCTGTTCCTATTTCCACCAAAAGAGAAGGCTAGATCCAGATCAAAATGGAGCAGATGACCTTACATGAGTTATCATTTTATATGGAATTTATTAAGCGAGTCTTTGGCGAATTGAAAAAATTCAATATGAAATGATCACAAATGTAAGATTCTGTTTATCACATGACCTTTTAAATGTGATATTATCACCTTCAAAGTTTGTTTATTTCAATAAAAATTTGCATTGCTGTAACTGACGTCGTCATGACATTACTTAATCCGGCCGAAAGTGTTATGTAATGTGCTGTCATAACATTATTTATGATATGACGTTATTCACTGTTCTCAGTTTATAAAGGATAGGAATAGCCCTGCCGCACTCAACATTAGTACAGTCAACTACTATTTCATCTAGTGACAGATATCAATATTCAAGTTGAAAGTGTGAAACCTTAGCCTGCCAGTCACAACTTTTGTTGTCTGCTCCCCTCGTCTGCTTATGTTCTAAGGTAGCCTATATTGCAAACAATATGGACCCTGATCAGACTGCTCCTTGGGAGCAGTCTGATCAGGGTCCATATTGTTTGCTTCCATGAAAAAATCTAGGCTGACATGCACAGTAAAAAACAGACATTTTCCCCTCGTCTGCTTATGTTCTAAGGTAGCCTATATTGCAAACATTGGGAGCAGTCTGATCAGGGTTCATATTGTTTGCTTCCATGAAAAAATCTAGGCTGAAGTGCACAGTAAAAAACAGACATTTTCCAGACATGTTCAAGACAAAAAATTAGTGATGGGATAAGGGTTAATATGTGATGCCATATAAATAAAGGATCACCGAAACGATTTTTGTATTAAATTCATTGGAAGAATAGTATAGAAAGCATTAACATGTATGTGTAATTTATAAATACTTACTTTCACATTTAAGGCACTGTTTATACACTCCCCATATGAAGTTTCCACAGGCATCACACCATGTTGGATTGGACAGCTGCTGGGCCCTGAAGTCATGGCCTCTGGCCGGTGCTCTGAGTAAAGTTCCCTGAAACTCACCATCACCAATACAGTCCAGATGGGCCATTTCAATATGCTCCTGCTCCTGCAGGCACTGCTCGTCCTCATTCTTCCCCTTGCGTCTGAATGGTAACAGTCCGAATATACTCTTGTAGTTTTTGAGACCATTCTTAATGGCATCAAAGATATCTCCATCTTGAGTCCCCGCCTCATCAACTGTGGACTGACCAGCAGCAGAGTTAGCCGCCAACCTTTCCATTTCTGACAATATCAAGTTTTCGAGAAATTCTCTTGCCATGCGAAGCACATTTTTGTTCCCGCTTATCAAACAGGTCCTGTTGAAGCAGAGAATCTTGCATAGTCATGGAATAAATCTGTCACATTTTGAAAGTTTGAATATAGATTTTAACCACCACAGACTGATAACTCAAACCTGTACAAGTCGAAATGTAGATACCAAAATGTATCAGCGTGGACTGTTCAATGTAACAACTGTTGATTGAAATCACTGTATAATGGAAGTAGCTACTGTCATTTCTTCATTTTCTGAAAATAAGTTGTATTTCATATTAACCCTTGCAACTAGAAAAGCATTTTTTTGTGAGTAAAATTGATTATTTTCTTACCAATCAGTTTAAATCGTGTTTGTGTTATGGGTGCTCAAAAGAACAGTCTCATTGAGACGGTTCTTTTGAGTACCCACAACATATATTTTGGTTGAGAAATAAAAGGGGAAAAAATTGATCATATGTGTACACTCTTTTCTGAGAGTATGATTACATAAAATGAACGTGCCATATCCATTTCTAATAATTCAGTTGTATGATTCCATTCCTCACAATGGTTTCACAAGTTTTATACAGCCCGATTAGTTTCATTTTATGAGCCTTTTGATCTGGATCTACACTCTAAATGAAGAAGCCAAATGATTAGTAGGACAGTATCAGATGTTCAGATGTCTGCAACAAATCAAAATATACTGGTATGGTATCTTGGCAAACAGCGGAAACCCAAGCATTTCATCAGGGCTTGCACAGTTTAATAAGATATAAACAATCTTATGGGACTGAAGCATATATTTTGGTGCAAGAGATATACAAGTCAAATATACAGCCTTGCTGTATGAGATAGCTTTTACAGCATTGCGTAGTGTGCCTGGATAATGATGTGAAGTTCAGCAACAAAGAGCTTGTGAAGTAGCTAGCTGGATGGGTGACCCCAGCATTGGAGCAGGGGCAACAAGGTAGGTCAGCGCTCGACATGGTAAGATAACACAAGCTTTCTTTCTTTCTAACTATACTGGTACGCTCATACATGAGCATTACACCAGAGAGTGCGAATTTGGAAATTTTGATAAAATAAAAAACAAAAACAAAAAAACAACACAAAAAAACACCTAAAAATGTCCCTGGAAAAACAGGACCGCCATTCACTGGCGCATGCGCACTCCCTCCCTCTAAGCTGGAACATTATCCCGTGCCTCTGCTTCTGCCATTTACTAGGCTCTGCCTTCAACTTATTAAAGAAATATGCTAGAAAGGGGTTGCGCAATCACATGGAACAGTTTCTCCATCAAAGCAGCTTAAATCCCAACTAACCCGTGACTCCTGTGTTTTAATAAATGAACCATCCCCAGCTCATCAAACCAGATGGAATAACTCATTTAGTATACTTTAGGAATTTTTAATAGTACTATTTCAAGTCAATTTAGAAATTATACTTCAAACATTAATTGTGGAAAGGAACTGCCATACAAGTAACAAGGGGAGTAATTAGTGCCATTTCTTTACAGAAACTTGTTGCTGAATCAGGAAGGAAGTGACAGTTTCAATGACAAACTGTTCTACAGCTACAAAATAGGCTAAAATAGTCATGCTAAACTTACAAACATAATCTGAAATTGTCAAAGCATCACACAAATACAGAAACATCTGACGTAATGCACATTTTCGAACCAAAACTGACCCAATTTTTCTGAGAGTGAGGAACCAATGAAGAAACAAAGAACACGCTAGCAATTAGTCATCACAGAAAAAGGGAAACTCCTTCCGTTTTGAAGTCGAATGGGTCGAGTTTTAGATTGTTATGGTACAAAGATGACTACCTCCCCAATGTGTGACTATTATTTTGTCAACTAGACCGTTTCGTGGCCTTGAAAGGGTAAATTGATTCCAATTAGTGATGTCAAAATTGGATTTCCGTCTGTTTAGTTCTTTTGTGTTTTTTCTTTCCAAAGAGTGACAAGCACCTGCACAAGAACGACAACTGTTGAATTGAGGCTCTTTTAGGGTAATTTTGTTTACGTTTATGGGCGTAGACTGCGTGTGATTGATTTAGTTGGTAACCTTCAATCTCAGGTAAAAGTAATCCGGTCGTTTTTATACGATAAATCTCGAAACTGACATGTTTATTAAACAACTTTATTTTATAAAAAGAGACAACTACACCTTTTCATGGTCAGATTCTGAGCTATTTATCTCGGCGTAACGAAACTGGGATAAACAAAAATTCAGCCAAAAGTTTTTGTGTTTTTTATGTGTTTTTTTGTGTGTTTTTTGTTTTTTATTTATCAAAATTTCCAAATTCGCATTCCCTGGTGTAATGCTCATGTATGAGCGAACCAGTAAAGATAGAAAGAAAACATATCAACATTACTGGTAAGGCAAAGAGAACCCTTGGATATATAAAACTAAATGTAAAAACCAAAAATAAGCCTGTAAAAGAACTAGCATGCAACCACAGGTGGAGTATGCCTAAACCATTGGAGTCCTTATACTTAACAAAACACACAAAAGATTGAAATGATTCAAATACGAGCTCTCAGATAGGTCAACCACTCCACATATGACAGTGTCTCAACCATGCTTAATCCTTGAAAACAGACGCATTAATTCCCGCCTAGTCATGTTCTTTAGAACTATGTACGGCTATGTCGCAATATAAATACAAACCTATTTTGAGAAACCTCAGCGATACACCCGTCACATGCACTCTCTCTCCTATAGACAGATCCACAAATATGCAGTTTACTATCAGCAGTCGTCTAACCCAGCAACAATTGTTCTCTGAAATAAACTCCCCTTATAGATTGTTCTTAGGGATGATCTTGACTCTTTCAAAGAAGGAGTCAGCAAGATCAACAACCAGTCCCCATAACTTTAAACACTGTTTTAACCCCCTTGCACTAGCACTAACTTTTATTCTTTCCTCGCTATCTTTCTTTAACACTTGCTAGAATCTAGTTTATGTTCTTGCACTGACTGCACAACTGCACATAACACTCGAGAGAGGGTGCTGCAGAATGTAAAGATAGATGGTCCATTCCAAGTATTGAGTATCAAAGTGTAGTTTTAATTTTTTATATTATAATAGAAAATCTATGTGACATCCAAATTACATGCATATCTTCAGACCTAGACAAAAAAAAGGTATGGATAAAATTGTCAGAAGAGTTGCGTTCACAAGATACCCAATGCCTATATGCTTCGGTTATATGCTTTGGTAGAAGTTGAGCCAAAACTAACTAAGTTCAAACGGCAAAATGGGACAAAAATGAATCTAAGGATTACAGCCAAGTGTCATGCACATCTTCAGACCTTGACGAAAAAACATGCAAAGTTTCAAAAAGATCCAGATAAAATTGTAGGAGGAGTTGCGTTCACAAGATACCCAGTGTCTATATGATTTGGTAGAAGTTGGGCCAAAAACAACTAAGTTTAAACTGCGAAAAGGTGACAAATATTAATCTGAGGATTACAGCCAAATGTCATACACATCTTCAGACCTTGACAAAAACACCCTGCAAAGTTTCAAAAAGATCTAGCTAAAACTGTAGGAGTTGGTTTCACAATATACCCAGTGTTTATATGCTTTAAGCAAAAACAACAACAAAAAACAAGTTCAAACTGCCAAAAATGTGACAAAATGTCATGGACATCTTCAGATCTTAACAAAAACACACTGCAAAGTTTCAAATAGATCCGGCTAAAACTGTAGGAGTTGGGCTCACAAGATACCTAGAGTCAATATGCTTTAAGCCAAAAAAATGACTAAGTTCAAACTGCGAAAAAAGTGAGAAAAAAATCTGAGGATTACAGCCAAACAACAAAAACACCTGCAAAGTTTCAAAGAGATCCGGCTAAAACTGTAGGCAATGCGTTCACAAGATACATAGTGTTTATATGCTTTAAGAAAAAAAAAGACAAAGTTCAATCTGCGAAAAAGTGACAAAATTAATCTGATTACAGCCAAACGCCATGCACATATTCAGATCTTGATAAAAACACCCTGCAACGTTTTAAAAAGATCCGGCTAAAAAGTAGGAGTTGCGTTCACAAGATACCTAGTGTCTCTATGATTTAAGCCAAAAATGACTAAGTACAAACATGCGCGCGGCGGATCCAGGAATTTTCGTCAGAGGAGGGGGTGGGGTCCAGGTCAGTCTGACAACGTTTTTTTTAAGTCCTCAGCTTATTTTACAGAAGTCAAATGGTCAATTTCAGAGAAATCTATCATTTTTCAAGGTTCCTGAGGGGGTCCAACATTTTCCATGGGGGGGGGGGGGTCCAACTTTTTCCAGGGGGTCCAATTGCTTATTCCCTATAGAAACCCATATAACTTGTGATTTTCCAGCGGGGGGAGGGGGGTTCGGGACCCCTGCCCCCCCCCTATGGACCCGCACTTGACAAATTGCGAAAAAAGTGACAAAATTAATCTGAGGATTACAGTCAAAGTCATGCAAATCCTCAGTCCTTGACAAAAACACCTGCAAAGTTTCAAAAAGATCCGACTAAAACTGTAGGAGGAGTTTCGTTCACAATAAGTGAGTATGATCAGGAAATACCACAATCACACACTGACTACCAACGCACGGCACCGCGAGGAAGAGCCACAGCACATTTAAAGTAACAATACACCTGTAAGACAATAATAGCAAAGCAACCAGCTTTCTCTTCCACTTCAAGATGATTGCAAAACTAGAATGGACACAAAGTAATGCAAAACAAAACAAATACAAACACAGAGATCCCACAAAACAATGGGAAGTACATTAAACAATATATCAACAACAATAGAACCACCGCCTTAGAACAGACAGCAGTCTAAGCCACCGTTGGGGGGGGGGGGGGGGCTTAAATGCATTTTACTAGCGCTAAATCTTCGCCCTGGATTCTGTTGTTGTTAAAACACAAACTTGATTAGCTCGCATGGAGGCTTCCTAACTAATGCAATGTATAATAATAGAGAAACTTTTGACATTACGATGCGTCAAAGAAAAGGGCTCATTACTCACAGATAGTCAGAGCTAAAGAAAACATCAAATTGAGCTACGGTGGGCCCAGCCAATGACAAGCATCGGGCACCAACCTGATTGGAAACAATTTGTGATGGACAGACGAACATACGAGGAAAACATAGGTCTCCCGACCCTGACGGTGGAAGACGTGTATCCACGCATATAGGAAGATCAAAAACCTGGTGTTTTTCAGGAGCATTACAATTATGTTTCATAGTATTTTACACATCACCAAAACGACAGCTATACACCTATAAAAATTAGAAGACCAACTCTATCCACTACTTTTCATTCTGCTGGATTATCCCATACATATTGATACAATAAGTATGGACTTGTCCATTTAGTATTTTGATGGGTTGCTGGTCAAAATTTCTATTACTATTATTGTAAATGATGTATTTCTGTTCCTGAACAGCAACACTGCAGACCCTATCTTCACTGTTTACCAAATTACCTGTTTACATTAATCAGATAAAAAGGGTTAAACGCATGACGTTTCCTCACAGTCAATCGTGACGTTTAAAACTGCTGTGTTGTCAAGATATTCTTACCATATCTGTGTAAAATGTGAAAGTTTATAAAGATATTATTTCATGTCTGAAGGAATACAATGGTCACCTCATTAAAAACTAGAATTGTTTTTTTTTTACAACAAGTAGCCCAATGGGCAACGATCGCTCACCATTGAGCCAATATAATGTTTAGAGACACCATAAAATACGATGCTCAAAGGCGGGTAACTCTGAACTTGAAACAGTGATCAGAAATTAATTCAAAAACATAAGATATTATGCCAGCTTTAGTTATCTGCAAGTATTAAAAAGATCTGAATAGAAATTACAGAGAAACCTGGTGAAAGTATAGTTTTCAGATGCTCAAGGGCAGCTAACTCCGTAGACAGTGATGGGATCTGACCAAAATTCAAACTCATCAATACTTTAATGTATGCCCTTGTAACCTACAAGGATGAAGAAAATCAAATGAAAAATGAAGGCGCTAGAGTGGTCACAACATTATACAGCTATATTTTAGACGCTCAAGGGCAGCTAGCTCTGTAGCTGATGGTTGGGTGTGGCCGAAAATCAAACTCATTCAAACTTTTATGGGTGTCCTTGTTACCTGCAAGAATGAGGAAGATTCATTCAAAACCGAAGGTGCTAGAGTGGTCACAACAGATCTCTCATTGTAAGTCTATGCAGATTTTTATGATGCCCAAGGACAGGTAACTCCACAGTCTGAGGTTAATTCTACTTTAAATTCAATATCATCCAAACTTATATGGTTGTCCTTGTTGCCTGACAGAATGAAGAAGATCCAATCAAAAATGAAGGCGACAGAGTGGTCATTAAATTTTCAAATGCTCAAGGGCAGCTAACTCAGTAGTCAGTGATGGGATCTTGACAAAATTCGAACTCGTTTAAGCTTTTATGGTTGTCCTTGTTACCTGTAAGAATAAAGAAGATTAATCCTAAAATGAAGGCACAAGAGTGGTCACAACATTTCTCCCATTATGTTATGGGGATGTTTCCTGGCACTCAAGGGGAGCTTACTCCGCAGCTGGTGGTCTGGTCTGGCAGAATTTCGAACCCATCCAAGATTTTATGGTTTTCCTTGTTACCTGCAAGAATGAGGAAGATCCAATCAGAAAAAAGACGCTAGAGTGGCCACAAGTCTAATCATTAATTTTTCAAACGCTCAAGGGCAGCTTCCTCAGTAGTCAGTGATGGGATCTTGACAATAATCAAACTCAATCAAGCTTTTATGGTTGTCCTACTTACCTGTAAGAATGAATAAGATTCATCCAAAAACGAAGGCCCTAGAGTGGTCACAACATTTCTCCCATTGTAAGTATACATGGATTTTTCCTGGCACTCAAGGGGAGCTAACTCCACAGCTGGTGGTCTGGTCTGGCAGAATTTCGAACCCATCCAAGATTTGATGGTTGTCCTTGTTACCTGCAAGAATGAGGAAGATCCTATCAAAACTAAAGACGCTAGAGTGGTCACAAATCTAATCATTTATTTTTCAAACGCTAAAGGGCAGCTAACTCAGTAGTAAGTGATTGGATCTTGACAACATTCAAAGTCTATGGGGATTTTTCCAGACGCTCAAGGACAGCTAACTCATAAGTCCCTGGTCGGATCTTGCCCAATTTCGAACCCATTCGAGATATTATGGTTGTTCTCGTATTACCTGCAAGAAAAAAGAAGAACCAATCAAAAATGAAGGAGCTAGAGTGGTTACAAGATTTTCCCCATTATAGCCCTATGGGGGCTATCTGTTGCCATGGAAACTAGAGTTCAGATCCATATGGCCCAAAACCTCATGCAGCCAATCCCCTACACCAACGATGCTTCAGATGAAATTTGATTACCATCGGCCAGCTGGTCTCAGAGATATTTGTCATATTTGAAAGTGTGGACCCACGGACAGACTGACGCCGGCTTGAGTCCCATCCTATAAGCTGATCCCGAGCCTTCGGCTCTGGTGAGCTAAAACAGATGCCCCACACCCCCTTGGTGTCCAAAAGATCTAAATGTCACTAAATGCAATTTCAAACTGAAATAACGCTGATAAACTATTGCACAACCATCATTTGAGAAAAAGTTAATTATAATATATTATTTGTATTATAATAGAAAATCCATGTTACATCCACATCATATATTCAGACCTAGACAAAAACATCTGCAAAGTTTAAAAAAGATATGGGTAAAATTGTAGGAGTTGCGTTCACATGAAATCCAGTGCCTATATGTTTAAGTAGAAATTGAGCCAAAACTGATTACATTCAAACTGCAAAAAATGTGATAAAATTATTCTAAGGATTACAGCCAAATGTCATGCACATCTTCAGACCTTGACAAAAACATCCTGAAAAGTTTTTTAAAAAAACGGGCAAAATTGTAGGAGTTGCGTTCATAAGATACTGACTGCCTAAATGCTTTAAGTCAAAAAATGTATAAGTTCAAACTGTGAAAGTGACGAAACATTAATCTGAGGATTAAAGCTAAACGTCATGCACATCTTCAGACTGTGACAAAAACACACGCAAAGGTTCAAAAAGATCACTGTTGGAAGAGTTGCGTTCATAAGATACCCAGTGTCTATATGCCTTAAAGACATATGCGGCTATTTCCCATGCACACCTTTTCCGCGTCTGGAACAGGTAAAGTTGTCTGGGTCCTGTCTTTCGACCTTTCACGGATTCGGATCAACACAGCTTTCAGATATTCTTATGTCATATCGGTGTTCCGACATTTTCTTGACAAAATAAGGTAATTAAAGAGTGCCCGAAAAATCTATTGACCTTTTATCAGAACTAATCATCTCAGTACCAAAGACAGATAAATGTAGCTCAGACGAAATCAAACGACATACACAATTATCCTGGTTACAAATACGAAAGTGGCCGAGTCTCTACTATTTGCACGGTTGTTTAAAGCCACGCACGACCTGAACTCGTGGCCTAGTGGTTAGCCTGGCTGGCTACGAAGCCAGAGGACCTGGATCGATTCCCGGGTGCCAACCTACTTTCAGTGTGTTTTTTCTTTCTTTTTTAACATTTTAATGCAAAAATGCTTCATATACTAATAAAATGACATCATCAAAACGACCGAAATGTGCATTCCTGAACTTTTTATATTGAATTACGCATGAATCCTATGGGGGTGGGGTTAAATTTGGCCTTCCTGAAAGAGAATTAGTTCGGTGACCCCAGATATTTATTCTTTTTTCTGAAAGGTAGTATAATAGTCCATGAAATAAAAATAAATTCTTAAGATTTTCAACATCAGATTTTTTTTAATATTATGATTTATTCTAAAAACATATTCCAATTTTCGACGAATTGCCAAAATATACCATGCAATATCTTGTCAAAACATGGGATAAAAACTAAACTTGCACATTTTCTAAAAGATTTGATGTCATGGGCAATACCTTAAGCTAAAAGAAAGTAGCTGGCTGAAGATTACAACAGACTTAGCTCGATATTTAGGACTAGTGTTATTCTTTCATAAGTTTAGAAAATTGGTCAAATGCTGAAAACTTCCATATGAGATAGTGAAAAAATAAGCACGGTGACATATCTACGGAAGCCTATATGTGACATTGTGTTTTGTGCTATGACGTTTTGATTTCGGTGTTTTAACTTTTTACTTTCGTATTTTGAGTTTCTTGTTTTGTGTTATGTGTTCGATTTTGTTCATTTTGAACGGCGCAATTCACGAGGTAGAGACAAGATATAGACGAAAAGATGGGCAAAACGACGTTGTAAGTATTTTAATGCATTCATTGTACATGTTATGTTAGTGGGTATTTTACATTTGAAATCCATGCAGCTGGTACCCATCACAAAGTCAAAAATGTACAGGGCATGCTACAAAGTGGATTCTCTCTCTGTGAAAGCATTCAAATAGATCCTGGACAATTAAATACGAGACAATTTAGTCCCTTATAATTTAATAGTTTAAATTGTTACGGAAATTTATTCAAAGGTTTTATTTTGTAAGTCTGATGCAGTGCAATCGACAATTAGACGACATGAAATGCAAAACGTATCTATCTATCTATCTATCTATCTATCTATCTATCTATCTATCTATCTATCTATCTATCTATCTATCTGTCTGTCTATCTATCTATCTATCTATCTATCTATCTATCTATCTATCTATCTATCTATCTATCTATCTATCTATCTATCTATCTATCTATCTATCCATCCATCCATCTATCTATCTATCTATCTATCTATCTATCTATCTATCTATCTATCTATCTATCTATCTATCTATCTATCTATCTATCCAGCCATCCATCCATCCATCCATCCATCCATCCATCCATCCATCTATCTATCTATCGACGTACATGTATAGTTACTGTATGTATGTATGTATCTATCTATCCATATATAAAAGGATCATTGACGGTTTGGGCCTTATACGCCTATTTTTCTGATTCCCAGAACGCTGCTTTTGAGCTTCTAGTGTGGTGCATGTAGTATCAGTGCAATAGGTGAATCTAATGGAAAGAGCCAGCTAGCAAAATATTTTCAAAATTCCTACGCACTTGAGAGTTATGGCGGGTAGAAAGGGGAGGGGGTCTGAGATTTCATGAAAATCAAAAGTGATTTAAAAAGTGATTTCTGTACGTTTTCTTGATCTGTTTGGTAGGCATGGTGATATCTATTGAACATACCATATGCAGAGTATTAACGAATCACTATAATTGATGATATTATTTTAAAAACAAAATATGTTTTGCAATAAAATGATTTTGGGGAGATAATTTAGAAGTTACCTGTACATTTTTGACTACATGTACCGTAAATAATACAAAACTGAAAGCTCAACAAAAGAAATAAATATTTTTGAAGGAATGAAAGTGTCCCATTTAGCATTGGAAAGTAAAACTGATTCTAACTAGATCCTTTGAATATTACTTTTGCTTTGTTTAAAGGGCATAGCATGTTAAATGTATATATAGTGTCCGAATATTTATGGTATATATATACATGTTTATCCCTATATGAGACAATATATTGAATACTAAAGTATTTACCCGTTATAACTCTTAACATGCCAGTGGATAATTTTGTCGTCTGCCAATAGCCTTGAACCCGGATGAAAACCAACAGAATGTCGGTCTTGATCTGGATCCAAACTGTTTGACACTCCGGTGGTGGTCCTGGGTGGTTTATTTTTAAAAAACTTAATTTTTGTAGAAAGTCAACAGACGAAAATAAAAGCACGAGCAATTCTCTAGCATGCAAATAGATAAGTACAGGACGTTTGCAAAAGAATGTGTCATTTAATAACAGTGAGATTTTTTCTTATGAAAATGCATAAAACCTTGCTTATTCTATTTTTAATCTTTAAGTACTTTATATTAAACGAGCACAGAATACAAAGCAATTTAGGAGGTTGGTTCTAGAGAACTTCATTACTGTCATTAATTTCTTATTTGGTAGAAAAAGGCATTTTGTGGGCTTTGGCCCTGGGTTTTTGGGCTGCTGAATATCTTCCCCCCCCTTGTGCCAGCAAGCCACTTCCATTCAATGTGTAAAATATGGTAACACATATACATGCAAAAGCTTTTGCTGGCACACGGGGGGGGGGGGGGGGGGGGAATGATATCTTTAAAAATGTTTTCGGATTTCTATATATTATAATGTAAAACTGATTGTTCTACCCAAAATTTTACATCTTTGAAGCATTTAATATCGATAACGGATTTCACAGCCATAAAGTACTCAGGTCTGGGTAGCTTCAAGGTGAAGAAAGGGACGATTGACAAACTTTTATTTTTACTGAAAACCATAGGCAATTACCCATAGCAAGTGTCAATGATCCTTATCTATCTATGAGTATATCTGTCTTTCTTTTTCTGTCTGTCTGCAGGTCATAAAATAACTGAATTGTACTCATTCTATGTTTGTGAGCGCAGTGTGCTCTACTGGAGATCTTTGTTTTTTTACCATAAAAATGCAATAAATGTACCTATGAGAACCTTAAAGTTTTGTAGTTTTACTGATATCAAATCAGTTTTTCATTTCTAAAAAACAAACTTTAATAGTTGTTTTAATACATGTATATAATGTGAAACCAGTCAGCAAAACACAACGCAGAAAAAACACATATATTTGTGCATCCGAAGATGTTTTACTTTTAATAATTGTTAATAATTTATTATTTTTATTTTCAGGTCAAATTATGTCTCTGTAAGACAAATGTGAATTCTGCTTCTGCAACCCTTTTTAGACACATAGCTGCAGACCCAGTTGTTGTATTTGACATCTTCATGTTTCAATCAGCGAATAAAGCTATGACGGGGAACGCTGAGGCGTCGGAGCTTTCATTGCTTGATACGCTATTTAAAGACCCGAGAGATATAGGATAATTAAAGACACTAACCCCATTTTATGTTGAATGTGTCCGATTCTGTTTTATTGATCTCAATAAGCAGAACTAAATAGAAACGCCCAAAACAGATGTGTATGACCAAGAAGTGCCACTAGCATAGACCACAGACCAACCTATGACACCAATGATACAATGAACACTGACAGCCACAGGACAACATAATCAAAGTAAACCAACAAGCTGTCTATACCTCAGCAAGATAATAACAAAACTAGAAAGGACAATAAGAAGTAAACAATAAAACAAGAATCCAATACAATGGGAGCAACAACAAACAAAGAATCACCAACAACAGAATCACCACCTCAGAACGGACAGCAGCCAAGGCCACTGGGGTGGGGGCTTAGATATATTTTTTCTGGCCCAATATATGCCCTGCCGTTGTTAAAACACAAATATTGATTAGCTCGCATGGTGGCTTCTTAGCTTGTGCGAATCTGGAATCTTTTTTCAATAAGAGTGTAGAGAAATGTTGATGTATTAGAATGATAGCCTCAATAGCCACGTAGAATTTGGAACACTGGCAGATCAAATTGATGTAACAGCATGCAAAGAAATGTAAAGCTCAAATAAGAAGACGTGCTTAAATGAAATTCTTGTGATACTGAGCCTTCTCAAACCAAAGAACTGATTTTGAAACGTCAACGAATTTGTTCATTTGACTTTAAGACCTACTGGAAAAACTCTGAAACAATCACGTTTTGCTTTATATACATGTACCAGCGAACACAAGTTCTTTTTACTGCTTTCACCTTCAGTAGATTTGCTTAATATGATGACAGTGGTGGTAGGAAATTAAGAGATTTGCTTTTACGGTTCCGTCTTAAAGACCTTTCTATAGATGAGAGGGTTTGGGCCGGATGCTGTGTCTGTCGTTGGGCCAACCAGGGTTTAACTGTTTGATTTATAATGCTCTGATATTCAGTTGTATGTACTGTTGAGTCCTTATCTTTGCTTTATCTCCTTTTTTATATCTTGATATATATGTACTTGGAGATAATTCATGGATAAGTTAGTGATCTTTCATGCGAATCAAACATCTATGTGTCTTGATCCACATCAGAATTTTAAGCGTCAGGTTGGTACCATGAAACTAGTTTAAGCCCTCCAGTAATTTTCTTTCTGACCATTCCAAGGTGTTACTTCTTTTGTGGATCTTTTTTATTTTGTGTTTGTCTTTGCTATATTGTCTTGTCTGTGTCATTCAGCCTTGTGGTCACCTGCTGTGAAAATGCTGACTTCTTGGCTCTCATATATCTGATTTTTTTTATATTTATCACTTTCCCATACGGTATCTTGGGTCAAGTGTGGTACTTGATTGTATCGATTCCAGATTTTGCCACCTTTCCTACTTTGCAAACACATGTCAGAGACATGAAACATTGAAACATTTACATCATCCATAGAAGAGCAACAGAATGTAATCCTAATTAAATGTTGTTTTATTTTAAAAACTTGTATCTGCTTAACATATGAAATTAGCAATAGTTGTTGCACAAATTAACCGTTACACGTACTCTGTTTGTTGGCTCACCAGGATTCAACTTTTGGCTTTCATTTCCTCCAGTGTTCCAGTGGCGATGTGAAAGGTCAGAGTACGCGTTGCTTCTCTTAACCCTTCATCATTGAACCACCATGGTATTACCTGCGAATCCGTTGATGCCAATGGATTTTGATTTATTGATGAGTTGGAAACCTCCACGTGGGCAAATCAATACATGTTTTAGAACCACATCGAAAGTAAGGATTAGGACTGAACCCTCGTAAATTTAACAAAAATCCACTGAAAACGCATTACTGACCGTTCTAAGTTGATGCTTTGTTGTGGTTTCTTGCTGTTCTGTGTTATTATTTCATTGTCCTATTTAAGATGTAATTTTTAGTCAGTTATGTTCGAATTCTGAGTCACCACCTATTTGGAAAGAGCTGCTTACTCTGTCCATCATATGTCATCTGTTTACTCGCATCAATCTGGTTGTGATTATTTTACGGGTCAGTGTATTCCTTGGACCAATTCACTTGGACCATTGGACCTTGGACCGGTCCAAGTAATTACTTGTTGGACCAGATGGGGTGTATTCCTTGGACCAAATATCAGTTGGACCAGTTTTATTACCATTCAAGCTGGTGAAGATCATTATACTAATTAGCATGATAATATGAAATATTAACTCTTTATTTGCAAGAACCAAGACAGAACAAGCATGTGCATACATATAGTCCCAGATCAGACTGCTCTTAGACTTTTGATTGCATTGTTTTATAAGCAAATTACTGGGTCCGACAATTAACCAAAATCCCCATGAAATCACCAAAATCACCAGAATAAAATAGGAAATCACCATTTCATTTTCAATTTAATGTCATTATTTGATAAGAATTAGTTTGATAAACTTATTTTTACTTGAAAAAAAAAATGGGGAAACCATGTAAAAATTTCATTTATAAATGCAGCACACAGAGAAACACCAGAGAATGATAGGACATCACAATTTTATTGTTGATTTATACCATAATGAGACAAGAATTGGTCTAATAATAAGATAACTTATGCTTCAAAAAGATAAAGAATAAAAAAATCACTTTTAATCCAGAGCAGGGCGAATTTACTGAAATCACTATTAAAATATGAGAAATGTAGATATATTGTTGAAATTAAATGTAATTGGACGGTACTCATTATTCATTGCATATATCAATTTATTATACTAATTCTTATCATATTGTGGCAATAAATTGACAATAAAATGGTGATTTCCTACATTTTTCCTGGTGATTTCAGTGATTTTGGTTAATCGTCGCACTGCAAATCACTCATTGATAAATATATAGAGTTCATCAGGGTACCCATTGAAGATTCCATATTATAAATTCAACATCAAAAGAGTTAATATTTAAAAGATTATTTGGAAGGGGAAAAATCATTAGAAAACAATTAATTAGTTTTATTATTAACATTATTATTATCTTCTTATCTACAACATAGAAAAATCATCAGTTTAACAAATGATGAAATCAGCAAGATGTAATTATGCGATTTCAACTGTTTGGTTACTAAGTGTCTTCTGCTGATACCCTTTTCAAACAGTTTGGACCCAAATCAGTTCCAACAAAATGTTGGGTGTGATCTGAATAAGAACTATTTGGACCAAGATCAGGCCTACCTGATCCACTCTGAAGGTATTCTTGAAAGAATTTTCCAAAAAGGTTGATTTCGAAAGAAAGTCAGCAGACGACATTAAAAAAACACACACACTTAAAAAACATGCAAAATTAGCATGAAGGCCAAGAGTGCCAAAAATAAATGTTGTCACCTTAACCCTTGTCATGCTGAATATTTCTTAAATACATGTACTACACTCCCTCACGATTTTCATCCAATTATTTTTATAAGTTGATTTACGGGATTTATTTTCAGATTTAGGGTCGAGGAGGAGAAAACAAAAACTCTGAAAATGACCAATTGACTTGTCATTTTCAGAGCTTTTTTTAATCTCCAGAAAAAAACACAGTAAAACTAGTAGGGTAAAGGTATTAAATTTTTAAATATCTCATCATTTTCCTAAATACATTGTACACTAGGAAAATTCGGTTCACATCCATTTAAAGCAATGCTTATAGTGGAATCAGGCTATTTATTAAATTGTGCTACAAATATGAAATTAGCAAACAGTGCAGTCCCATCTGAGAACCGCATTGACCACTGTGTACAGGTGGGGATATCTAATTGGCTTATTACCAATCAAAGGTCTCATTTCTTTCAAGTGTACGTCGTTAACTAATACCAACTGAGACCGAGGACTGCATGTTGTGCTATATTAGCATGTGCTATATTAGCACTCTTTGAACTTACAGTATGATTGTGCTGAGACTGCGACATTCTTGATGTAATTTCAAAGAAATTGTGTTAAACATTTGAGAAGGCATTTTAAAATGAAATAATAGCCTTATTAAGGTGATCAGCATGTGCAAAAATTTAATTTGGCTTCAAGTTTTGCATTTCAATGCAGAATTGTCACTGATAATTCCCAGAACATATCATTTTCAGGATTAAATATCTCATTTTTCCGTTTAAATTTCATAAAGAACTGACATTGAAACATTTGATATTAAATTCTCCTGATGAGTCAAACCAATCAAGGTCTTCACTGGTACCAGTTTATATTATACTGAAAGAGGTTTTAAGATTTGTTGATGCAAATTCTCATCAAGGTAGAGCCTTCAAAGAAGGTTAATGCTTATTTCATGAGATAATGTAATTAAATTAGTTGAATAATCGTAAGAGTATGAGGATTCTCCAAGTAAAACTAGTTTATTTTCGAGTATTTAATAACCTATAAAATTCTTAGAATATATAAAAATGCAAAATTGCGATGTAAGTGTGTCACGCACTTTGATTATTTAATTATTAACTTATTCTTGTATTTATAAAGCAGTCTTAAGTTTACATAGAGTTTTCTTTCAATTTTATTGACTTTGGCCCATTCAGTTATTAGATATTAAGATTTCGCTGAGAAATTGGCCATTTTACTCATTTTAGTAGGAATCAGTAGACTAAATCAGTAGAACGAGGCTACTTTACCCTGTCGGGGCTCAAAGAACCACAAAGCCAGTTAGTGAGTCCCCACCTTCAGCCGAATCCGGGTGCCTAAAACAATCATATATAGGGATTTTGTGGGTGTCTAATCAAAGCAAGGGTCTCATTCTACCTCACTCTGTTAAGATTTAAAGGTCTCTTACCCAGCATAATGCGCCAAAGTTTTAGCTTTTTTATACTTGTGTTGGTTTGTTCTCGCATTTTAGAAGGTGAATCTGAGACATAATCGCCTATGGATTAATGTTTTGGCGCAATATTAAGGTGTTTGAATTTTAAACTTCCTTCCTCAAGGCTAGAGTCAAGTACACAACTGCGTTCTGCAATTAGTATCTAAATTAATGTCTAAATAACGTCGGATCAACAATGTTATAATGTCATGTCGCTGACAAAAACGCAGCATGTTCTTTTCATAGTTCTCCACTACACGTATGTTAAAGTTTCAAGTCGATTAGAAGTGCTTTACAAGACACATTTTAAACACCGCCGCTTGGAAAACAATATCTGAAGGGCGTTGCTAGTTTCTAGGCACAGAGCCCCTTCATCAGACGCTATAAAGATATTTTACGTTTGTAGAAACTTCATTTCATATCAGATGCACGTTGCGCATCGTATGTACGAAGTGATTCTTTTTAATGTTTGAACATATTTCACTGTAAGCTTAATTTCTTTATTTGGACTATTTTAAAAAGTCATACTCTCTACTGCTCTATATACTGGAGAAGACAACGCATGGACTTCCTTACTAGTACTATATACGACACACGACCAAAATATATAAAACCCTATTTCACGAAAAATCCGAAAGTTTTAAAATTCAACAATCTCATGAACAGTACAAATAAAGAGATAATCAGAAAACTGACTACATTTATAGATATAATAATAAAGAATGTTAAACCTAGTAATATCGTCACCGACTTCTGACAAACATAGGTCCAAATATACCAAAGCCTACACTGGCAAACATTTTCTTATCCACAAGTTCAAACATTTGCTTTGGTGCTCACAGCAACCGTCTCATTGAGACGGTTCCTTTGAGCACAAACAGCACATGGTTTGGCGGAGATACAGTCTCATATAAAAGACCTGCTCAAATTTACAAAACTATGTCTCGATGTATTATAAATGTGCGATTTCAAAAAAAAAAAAAAAAAAAAAAAAAAAAAAAACATTTATGTATATGTGTAATGTCCATACCACAGTGTGAACACTTTTAACCCATTGCCTGCTAGTCCAACTGATGCAAACAGTTTGGACCCAGATCAGACCCTACAAAGCGTTGTGCCTGATCTTGATCCAAACTGTTTTACAATCTCAAAATTTTCTGGAAAACAAACCGCAAATCATGAAAATTTTCGGGCATGCAAAGATTTAATGACCAATGTGGTATGACTTAAATAATGTTGATTTGCAGACGCACAATACTTATTATTCTTTATAAGAATTCATATAAAAATTACTGGCACAAGTCCAATCATGTCTGATGAATGAAAGTTAAACTAGGCCAAGACTAAGTAGCCACTTTTGCACGAGATCTACACATTGAGACCAGATTTACCTTGCAGCTATCGGCGGACATAACTGAGGTTAAATCGGGTCTCAATTGAATTGAATACCTGGATAGAATAGGATATATACATATGGCTACTTTAAATTTGATTCTCTTTCAATCGTGCATTTAAAAATGACATTGTATTGTATTTGCTCCTTAGTTGTTAAATATAAATGTAATCTGAGAAAAATAAAGTAATTAAAAGGACACAGATCTGGCACGACAAAATGTCGGGCCTGATCTGGATCAAAGCTGTTTGACACTAGTCGCAAGGAAAGGTACATGCGAAAATATTTCAACATTTATTTTATACGAACAGACCAAAGTTCCACGTGGTGGCCACGGTAGACCCAGCTGAGTTGGCCCAATCAGGGTCTACTCAACAGGATCTTTAGCGTCTGTTTCGATCCAAAGTGTCTGGTCACAAGATCAGCGGTGTCACTTCAACTGTCAATATAATGACAAAGATTCTGGTATATTACAATAATTATTACACTCTGAATAACTTTAGTAGAAAAGCTATCAGCTTTATGAAAACTTTGAGAAACACAATGATAAAACATATTTGTAAACTTTCCTGAAACAGGATGCTCATTTGGTTCGGCGGACACCGGATCAATACCGATTCAACGTCAACGTGACGTTGCAACGGGATCGATTCGACGTCCGTCCGACGCTCTGTTTCTGTACCGTTCCTAACAAGTACAGTTTGGAAAATAATATAAAAAACATAAATAAGAATGAATACAGACCCCCCACACCAGTGCGGCTATGAGGAAACAATGTCGTATTGACGTCGGTGCGGCGTCGTGATGTCACTCGCTCCGATGTTGGTACGAACATAACTTTGTATTTCCGTCAGTGACCAGTTTGTTTATACTCGGTCTGAGCAGGACCCCAGTTCTCTTATTCAAGCAATAATTTCTGATTTATTAAATTATTCTAAATGTTATTCTGCATTTAGATTTAATTTAAAAAAAATTGATCTAAGAATTTCTCTTTTTTCACTTTTAATTTAAAACTGAAAATTTTCAGGATTAAATATTTATATAAAATCAGAACATGGTTATTTTGTTACAAGCATTTATAACAACAGCATGTTACCTAATGTGCTACCTGCCTGCTGGTCAATTGGCAAGTCATTGCAAATTGACTAAAATCAACTGTGAAATTGATCATTGATCATCATTAATGAACAAAGATTCTCTGATAATAGGATGATTATCCAATGCAAATTGATACCATTAATAAGGAACAGTCAGGGGATACTTATCATATATCTTAAATTATCATATTTCTTTAAAGTTAAAGTGCAGAAGGATTGTTTTATCGTATCAAACAGTGTAGACTCTGATGAAATGCCACATACAATCTGGGGCTTCACTGTTTGCCAAAGTATAGGTATACTGGTTAGCCAGAATTCAAAGGTTTAAACATCAATATTAATTAACCCTTAATGCGCCAGTCGCGACAAAAGCCGTCTGCTTTTCTCGTCTGCTGAAATGTTTAAGAAGCCTCTATGGCAAAAGTGTGGACCCAGATCAGACTGCTCATATAGGATCTGTCTGTTCTGGGTCCACGCTGTTTGCTTCTATACTTAATTCGTCAGTGATGTTAGGCAATTATTTTCAGCAGACGACATTTTCAGATGCATTTTTTGTCCCCCGCCTTTTCGAAGAAAAGCGGAGGGACATAGTTTTCGGCATTCCGTCCTTCCGTCCTTCCGTCCGTCCTTCCGTCCTTCCGTCCCCCTAATATAGTAGGTACCTTGTGTGCGCAACTCCTCCTACAGTTTTATGCCGATTCTTTCGAAACTTTACAGATGTTTTAGTCATGGTCTGAAGATATGCATGTGGTTTGGATATTATCCTGAGATTATTTTTTGTCACTTTTTTCGCAATTTGAACTTAGTCATTTTTAGGCGTTTTTACTATCAAAGTGAAAAGATAGTGGGTACCTTGTGTGCGCAACTCCTCCTACAGTTTTATATCGATTCTTTTGAAACTTCACAGGTGTTTTGTACATGGTCTGAAGATATGCATGTGGTTTGGATATATTCCTCAGATTATTTTTTAACACTTTTTCCGCCAGTTGAACTTAGCCATTTTTCTGACATTTTTACTATCAAAGTGAATGGATAGTGGGTACCTTGTGTGCGCATCTCCTCCTACAGTTTTATATTGATTCTTTTGAAACTTCACAGGTGTTTTGGACATGGTCTGAAGATATGCATGTGGTTTGGATATAATCCTCAAATTATTTTTTATCACTTTTTCTGCTATTTTAACTTAGGCATTTTTCTGGCGTTTTTACTGTCAAAGTTAATGGATACTGGGTACCTTGTGTGCGCAACTCCTCCTACAGTTTTATGCCGATTCTTTTGAAACTTTACAGATGTTTTTGTCATGATCTGAAGATCACTTTTTCTGCTATTTTAACTTAGGCATTTTTCTGGCGTTTTTACTGTCAAAGTTAATGGATACTGGGTACCTTGTGTGCGCAACTCCTCCTACAGTTTTATGCCGATTCTTTTGAAACTTTACAGATGTTTTTGTCATGATCTGAAGATATGCATGTGGTTTGGATATTATCCTGAGATTATTTTTTGTCACTTTTTTTGCAATTTGAACTTAGTCATTTTTAAGTGTTTTTACTATCAAAGTAAAAAGATAGTGGGTACCTTGTGTGCGCAACTTCACAGTTGTTTTGGACATGGTCTGAAGATATGCATGTGGTTTGGATATAATCCTCAGATTACTTTTTATCACTTTTTCCGCTAGTCGAACTTAGCCATTTTTCTGGCATTTTTACTGTCAAAGTGAATGGATAGTGGGTACCTTGTGTAATTTGAACTTAGTCATTTTTAAGTGTTTTGTCATTTTTTCTCATTTAAATAATAAACAATAATGGCGGGGGACATAAATTCTCTGAATTTGCTTGTTTTCTTGGCGCTTTAAGGGTTAACCCTTTTTTGTACCAAAGGAATTTCCCATAAAAGTTGATAAAAAGTCAGGATGGTCTATTTGTATAAAATAAGAGGTCACAGGTTATAATTTCCCCCAAAAATATAGTATTTCTTTCTCTGAATATTGATTTTGGCTTAGCAAACAGTGCAGACCCTGATGAAATGCCATATTATGTAGCATTTCTTCTGGGTCTACAATGTTTGCCAAAATAACCGTTTAGGGGTTTCTGGAACACAAAAGGTTAATTCAGGAAAATAACAAAATC
The DNA here is from genome assembly GCA_964019695.1 of Loripinus fragilis. Classification (NCBI taxonomy): domain Eukaryota; kingdom Metazoa; phylum Mollusca; class Bivalvia; order Lucinida; family Lucinidae; genus Loripinus; species Loripinus fragilis. The sequence continues at coordinate 39,061,696 of OZ026520.1, read as the reverse complement.
TTCTCTGGCTCATTAAAATCTTTTTTTTTTGTAAATCTGTAATCTTTTTTCAAAAATACTATCAAGGATGGAGTGGGTTTGATCGCTACCAAGCACCTCAGTGCCAAGCATGTTTCAAGGACTCCTGAATATTGAGGGTATATGGGTTCAACACAGAGTACCTTCAGAACCATTTAACCTATTGCTGTGAAACTTTCACAGAATGTTGCTATTATATAAAACTTTCATTTGAACCAATAATAATAAAAATAGTCAAGTGACCGTTGGCGGTCATTTTGGAAGCCATATTGAAAATATGAAAAATGCCTATAAACAACTATTTAATGCAAGAAAGATAAAACATCCATCTACACCAAGTATCAAACATAATGATTTATTCTGATATTATATTGTTTAACAGAAATAAATCAAAATATAGCAGTTGAAGGGCTTAATGTGTCCTGTATGTCATTCCCTTGGACATTTTTTCGTTGTTTTTGACGTCCGCGAAATCTAATGACATTACAAATATTTTTATAAAGTCAATTCTTGTACAGATAACTGCATAGACTTCCATATATGATATAATTATGTCCCCTGAACATTTTGAAATAAAAACAAAGATTTGCATCCCTTATAACTGTTAAAAATAGACAGCTATCAAATGTGCCTTTAAATTTCGCCTTCAGTCGCGTTTCGCAGTGAACGGTAAATTCCACTACAGTCGCGTTTGACAGCGAAAGTGTTAAATATGTTTATAGCAAGTTTTCAAATTACTTATTCAATCTTACCCACAACACCAAAGACCAGTCTCATATTGAGGCTACTGAGATAATTGATGGAAGTTAATAATAACAGTGGGGTAGGAAAGCTATTTGTCGTATTAATTTCTGATCGCCCTTGAAACTGACAGTCTGTTTGACAAACTTTGATCACCAATATTTAGTTTTCTGACCCACTGTTGACAGAAGAGGCATACTTAACCGATGGCAAGTTTCAAAGTCACATTTCTTTCCTTGTCTATACATTTTGGAAGTTGTTAAACTTGCGCAAGAAATTGAACATTGTCTTTTAAGAATTTCATAACACACAGTTTGGCCACAGAGGCACAGCAGAATTATCCTGATAAGGATTGATTTGGAAATTATCAATGAATTCCTTTTTTCTATAGAGTGCAAAATGCAGATAATTTACGGTGATGTGATTCGGAGCTAATATACTAATTTTAAAAACCAAATTAATGTATTCATTGTGAATACTTTGTTTGTTTTGTTTGATTTGATTCTTTACGTCACATCAACAATCTTTCAGTTATAAAGGGATGGGTCTTCCTTGGTTGAACCAGTACTAAGCTAGGATAAATGTTCTTGCTCAAGGACACAACACAGTGACGCCAGTGAATACCCCCACTCTTTCATCAAATGCTGTTTTAGCTTCCTAAAATTGTTTTTTGTGGTGTGCTGAAACAACAGGACAAACTTGCTTTCAGGAAAATATTCAAGTGTGGCATATTGTATCCTCCGTAGCCCAAATACTAAATCTTGTGGACTTCAATAATTCAGGCTGTAACCAGATGATGCTTTGAAATATGTCATAAAAAATCAGTATCATCAAGCTATGCAAAATTGGAATTTTCCCTCAAAGCTTAGTGATGCTTAACCTTTTTCGAAGTGTATATTTTGCAACAGCATTAGGCAAGCAAAATGTACTTGCATGCTCATTGGCATTTAAAATGGAATGTAAAAACAACGACTACTAAATTTACATGTTTTACCATGTGTTCTCCCACGAAATGATTTAAAATACAAAATGATAAAGAGTAATGCTCTTAATATCTATGCAAACAAAAATATAAATCTACAAAATAACTGAGCACATCTGTTAAAGACTAAAATATTTTGGTCATTCAATTTGTAAATTAAATATAATGGCGGTATCAGACTACTACCCAAACTACCATGAATTGCCACAAATGGATAGATTCTGGAATTTGTGGAAATTTTATGTCCATTCGTGAAGTATTATGTTCTTTTACGACAGAGTTACAAATGTTCGGCAGATTCGGCTAGGATTGTACGAATATGGTAAGATTTAGTCACAATATTCAAAATGTATTGGGAAATACGGTACGAACACGGAATGCATCTACGAATTATGTGCACATAAAGGGTAATTCGTGGCAGTTTTTCACAATTCGTGAGATTTTCTATCTTAGATTAGTGTAAAAATGTCATTTGCCCCTGCTTGGGTATTACTTCTCAAATAAATGTTCATCGAAGAGCTGCTGTTGTAAAATTTATCAATTTGTGGCGATTCTTGAGATTTCTAGTCGTAGTGTGATAGCCCCTTTACACACTTGTCAAAACTTTCAAATTCAAATTTTGTATCTGCATTGTGAAGACACTGAAAACAATACCACCAGAAGAAGTAAAAATCTGTATAGAGTATAACATGATGGGCATATTTTCTTTCTTAACCTTCATATTTTTACGTCTAGAAACATGCGCGGATCCAGAAAGTTTTTTCAGAGGGGGTCCAACTTCGACTACGGTTATTTTTTATTGTTTTTAGTTGATGAGGGGTGAGAGGATTCAAATATCACTATAAGTGGGCCATCATCGGCCCGCCAGCAAAACGCCATTTATATGGTGTTTCGCTGGCGGGCCGATGATGGCCCACTTGGTAGCTTTGTGGCTTTAATGGGGATCCGGACCAGTATTTCTAAGAAACACTATTCAGGGGGGGGGGGGTCTGGATCCCCTGCCCCCCCCTCTGGATCCGCGGATGAGAAATCAACTATTAAAATTAAGTTGACTTTTTATTGAGGTATGAACGGAATGTAATATCACCAAGAGCCACTAGTTAAATGCATAATACAGATAAGAATAGCAGTATGGTGGTGACCACATGCTGTTCTAAGCATGTATGTTTGAACCAGAGAGGAAATACATGCTGTGCGTTTATAGCCACTTAATTATCTTTCATGAACTGTATGGTTTTGGGGTCTCAATGGAAAATGTGGCATTGTGGTTAAGAGTGTATTCTGTTTTTAGTATTCAATGTATTTGTATGTCAAAAGACAATCTGAATCACCCAGGAATCAAGGTTCATCTTGATCATAATACCATGGAGGAAAAAAATATGGTTCAGTCAAAATTGGCAAGAATTTTTTTCCGAGATATTTTTATTTTTAAAAAAATGAACAATAACATTTTTTCAATTTCATTTAGCGAAATACAATGGGGTTGTTTCGCCAAATTATGTTACACAAAAATAAGCCCTGAAAAATTTAATCAATGATTTGTTATATTAAGTTTCAATAATTTTATTTTACACAACTATTTTGTTTTATATCAAGTAGCACCCGAAGGCTCAACCAACAGTGGTTCTGGTTTTAAAGCATCTCAGAAGATGGGACTGCCGCTTAAAGTCTCATCCGAGAGACTGGGAGAAGCCGGGAATCACACCTGCTTATCACCTACACCATGCCAAGTTTACTTATCCTGAATACAATTTATGAGTGTGTTTATATGAATATCAGTAAATGTCAATTACGTTTTGGTAGTCTTGACTGTGAATTTATAAATGAAATACATGTGCATAATAACACATACGAGAGTTATCCCAGAAAGTCGTAGACTTTTGTTATAACACGAGACTGTGTATAAGGAATTCTCTGAAATGTGTATGATATTTTTTCTATAATTTTCATAAACATTTTGTACAAATATGGGTAGAATCACAGTTTAAATAACAAAGTGATGAACGTTTGCTTGACTGTATGTCAGCGTGTGCAGAGCACGCCGCAAATTATTTTGCTTTATTTTCAGAGAAGGGTGGTCAAATGTTTTGTCTATACTCCTTTTATATAAGCTCTAGCTGTATCAACATTGCGATCTGTTTATTAAGTGTGTTTTCCTAGTTCAAGTAATGACTTAATATTTAGTTTAGGTATGTTTAGCAAACAAACAAGCGCGATCTTTTAGAGCTCATACGAGAAAACATATTTACCATTAAAATAACTGACAGCAAAATAACATGTGTTCAGCTGAATTGACGAAAAGGAGCGTGTTTTTTCGGTTTTACTAAAATAGTTTTGCACGAAATCCATTTTACGATACTTGTGACTACTCAGCCAATAAGTAATCATTAGAAGAATGTGAGTTTGTGAGTTTAATTAGCCAAATTATATTGAAAGTCAATTTTTTGCGCTGCACCGTTCTTATAACGTTTGTATTTTCTAAAAAATAAAATGTAGTAGGCATGATAAATCTTCTATAAAATCAATGCCAACTGTGGGAAATGTTTCAAATTTTCAACACTATACCTTGAGTAGTCACTAGTTGAGGAGGTAATACGTTGTCTGTGATACAGCTGCAAAATTTAATTGAATGAAATTAATTGAATTTTATTACAAAAATATCGACGTGCTCCGCACACGCTGACACATAGTCAAGTAAAGGTTTATAACATTGTTTTCTTAACTGTGATTCCACTTATATTTGTGCAAAATATTGATGTGATGTATATAAAAAATATATAAATTTCATAGAGTCTCGTGTTATAACAAAAGTCTACGACTTTCTGGGACAACCCTCGTATAGCATTGATTTGATCATTTTAAAAATCCCATGTTGTCAATTTATAATAATAATAATAATAAATTGTTTTCTGATGATTTAACCCTTTTCAAATAATATCAAGTGCTACAGGCACAGCTGATAAGACATAAGACAAATTTTATCTAAAGTCAGAGAGTATATTAATATCAACTCTTTAATTCCTGAATGATATGGAATCTTCAATGGGTGTATACCCCTGATGAACTATAGTTACATGTGTATTAATGAATAATTTGCTTAAAAAAGAATGCAACCAATAGTCTAAGAGCAGTCTGATCTTGGACTATATGTTTGCACATGCTTGTTCTGTCTTGGTTCTTGCAAATAAAGAGTTAATATTTCATATTATCATGTTAATTAGTATAATGATCTTCACCAGCTTGACTGGTAATAAAACTGGTCCAACTGATATTTGGTCCAAGGAATACACCCCATCTGGTCCAACAAGTAATTACTTGGACCGGTCCAAGGTCCAATGGTCCAAGTGAATTGGTCCAAGGAATACACTCACCCTTATTTTACCTTGTGGTTTTATGGGCAGGGTTTAGAATCTAATTGCATCAGTTCCTGGCATTGCTTTTCTGAATTGCCAAGTGAATAAATAATTGGTTTATCTAGATATATGAAATCTTCATTCTGAATTAAGTTTATACAGATTCATTCCAGGTTCAATCTACTTTAATCTCATTAACATTTCAAGTAAAGTTGAAATGTTAATGAGATGAACGTGTGATTTCAATTTAAAAAAAATAGATGGATGGGCAGAATTATTTTTGCATTCGAACTATGACGCGATGTACTTTGGCTACACAGCCACAACAAAGTAACTAGCATACATGAAATCGGGATGTGTTTCGACAAAGAACAAGAACTCCATATAAGTTGCGTTTGCATCTGCTTGGGAAATGGAGACAAACTCATTGGGCCTTTATTTATTAATGGAGCAAAAAATTATAGGTCACCGGTCAAGGTGTTAACCAATAAGAACTTTGTTTCAGTTTAGGTCAAGGTCTCAGGATCAAGACATGATTTTGAGGAGATGTCTTATGTATCCTTTGGTGGTTGTAGACACAACATTTTTGCGAGATCCTGAAGTTGGACATAAAAATGGCAATGTCAATGTCGAAGTCATCGGATTAAGGTGTGTGCTGACTCAAGATGTTAAGGGGATGCCTTATGCAATGTTTGATAGTGTTAGGCATTATAGTTGATGAGAGCATAAGGGTTGGCATACAAATATAAAAATACAAGTCACTGGAGCATGTAAAATATAGGTCAACGTCACTGGTTTAATGTGCTAGCCAGTTCAGCATGTGGAGCAGATACTTTACGGCAAATTGATGGTGAAATGCATTAAAATTTACCAGGTCGCGGATGTTAACACACTTGTTGGTTGACAAACTTGTGCAGGACTGGACAGAAATGTGGACTCCTATGTCAGACCATGCCAGTGCCAGCAGGTGTGACAAACAGCAACATTTTCCAGATGTTACCGTTTTTTGGCAATTTTACATGTAATGAGTAGTATTGATTTTACAAATATGAAAATAATTTGAACATTTTTTCATACAAGCTGTTCAGGCAAAAAGTGACAAATTTGTAATATTATACCAAATATTTATATATTTGATAAGTAATGCTTTTATAAAAATCACATTTGATATTCTTTTATTAAAATTAACATTTACTTTTAGCCTTAGGACTTGTTCTTTACAAGTTTGAGACAAACAAATGTACCAGGTTCGTTATTCGTTAGTGCCAGGTCTGTATTGCAATTTACTGCATGCTTGGTGGTCAACACAATCACGGTTGGCAATTTTGCTTTAATCTTTAACTGCACGCCCGTTGGTCAGACTTCAGACTCTATGGCGGTTCGGACTTAAAGACTTATGTATTGATGAGATGGTAGGGGCCTGATGCTTTGGCAGTTGTCAGGCCAAACGGAGTTTACCTATTGGATTTCTTTCGTTCCAGTCTTCACTTTTATGTACTGTTGAGTCCTTTTCTTTGCTTTATCTCCTTTTTATAACTTGATTTATATTATCTAGGAGATGATGCGTGGATAAGTTAGAGGTATTTAATGCAAACCAAACATCTATGTGTCTTGATTCACATCTGAACTAAGGATGAGGGTGGCGTGCCGTGAAACTGGTTTAAGCACTCCTGTAAAATATTTTTACTGACTGTTCCAAGGTGGTACTTCTTTTGTGGATCATTTGTGTTATATATGCCTTGTGTTTGTTATGCTTTTGCGTCTGTTCATTGCTGCCTTGTGGTCACCTGAAGGGACTGACCTCTTGGCTCTTGTTTGTGATGTTTAAATTAATGTGATTTTGTTACTTTCCCATTTTGTATCCTGGGACAGGTGTGGTACTTGATTGTATTGATTCCTGATCCTTGCTGACTTTCTTACTTCGTAAGTCGTTCAGTGTACCTGCATTTATTGTTTTACTCTTTTAAAACAAAAGTAAATTGTGTAAATTGTATCCATTAGTTTCCACGCCAAGTATGAGTAGTTGTATTGTATAATCTTTGACATATGAGCCTCATCATGATAAAACTTGCCTCTTGGGATTTCAAACAAGTCCAACACAAACTTGGCTGTGTAGCTACAAGGACTAGCTATAGACAAATAATCTTTATATAGAAAAATAAACTGATCAAAGCGATGCCCCAAAAAAAGCTGAGTTGCATTTTTACACGTACATAAAACAAAGGTGCAGATCAGTTGCGCATCCACTGAGAAACTGATAAAGCATTGAAACAGTGGCAATTAGCCTTATCGCTAAACAACTCGTTTTCTAATTTCGATTTTTCCAACTTTTTATGTTGGACTCAAATTGACCTTCTAAGCTACAAAAGCTCGCTATAATCTTGAAATAAGATATTAATTTTTATCACTAGTGAGCAACAAATGTATTGACCAGCATGTAAGGACACATCTTATCAGTGGCTTTTTGTTCTCACATTTCAAAATGCAGGTTTTATTCTTGGTGTGGCTCATATATGAATTTGCATACATATGTATTTTTGTGCTTCATGTTGTACATTATTTTAAACAACACAATTCATGGGGTAGAACCAAGATGGAGAGAAAAGCAGAAAGACAAGGGTCCAAGTATTTTAATGCATCCTGTGTAACGTTTTTTTTTACATTTGAAACCGATGCAGCTGGTAAATATCTCAGTCCAAAAACGTCTACTGAAGGTTTTCCGTTCAACCATGCTATCTGTGTTTACAAGTATTTAAATAGATCTATGGCAATTTTGAACATGACAGTTTGGCCCATTTTAATAGTAACACATTATTTATTCTGAGTATTTATTATGTAGGTCGAATACAGTGCAATCGACTATTAGATGACATTAAATGCAAAACGTATCTATCTATCAATCTATTTCCACCGCCTTCCGATATCCGATGTGCTATCAATTGTCTGTCTGTACGTCTGTCTGCTGCCAAAATTTGAAGGGGTACTGAGATGCCTTTTTTATCATAGAAATAGCATGAGGAAACCCAAAGCCAAAATACAATATACAAAAGTTAAAACACAAAAGACTAAAGCAAAAAGCCGAAAGTTAAAATACAAAAGGCATAAGACAAAAAAGGAAAGAAACCTTATTGAAGACAAAATTTAAAACATAAAAGGCAAAGCACAAAAGATGAGGTAAAAAGGCCAAAGATAAAAGTCAAAACAACAAAAAGAATATAAGTACATATATAACTCCCAGGGGGGACTCTATTTTTCTTCATCCGTAGGCTTGGTCCCAGCATTTAATGTTCACCCCCCCAACCCCCCCCCAAAAAAAGAAATATCAGGAATATCAAGTACCCTAAAAATATTTGAAATTTTAGCAACCCCCAAAAATATTCCCTAAGAAAAAACCCTTAAATGCAAAGAAATGTCCCCTTAAGTATGCCAATTTTTTGATGAGCTTAAAAAATATCCACAAAATCATCATACCCCAAAATTTTTCATTTTTCTGAAAACCCACGATATTGAAATTCTAAATTTTTAAACCCCAAAAAAGTCTGAGCCTGTGTGTGTGTGTGTGTGTTTTAGACAGACATACATACAGACAGACAGACAGAAAGACATACATACAGACAGGCAGGCAGGCAGGCAGGTAGGAAGACAGATAGGCAGACAAACAGGCATGTAGATAACCCCAATGAACTTATAGGGTGGTGGATGGGTATGAGGCAGGCAGTGGAAAACAGTTTCATGAACAGCAGCAGAATCTAGAAAGAAGATTTGGAAGGTGAAATATATTTAAGCCCCCCTTCCCGGGTGATCCGTTCTAAGACGTTGATTATGTTGTTGTTAATTCATTATTCATTGTTGCTCCCATTGTATGTAGGGGGTGTATTGGCTAATAATTCTGTTGTGTAGTTCGTAGTGATTTTATACATGTAGTTTTGAAGTCATTTTGCTGAGGAAAAGAGACAGAAAACTGGTTGCTTAACTTTGAATGCTTTCTTGCTGTCGTGTGGCTGTCTGCGTTTTGTGTCTCGTCCTAACAGTGAGTATGGAATTTGGTAATACTTACTTGTTTTCCTATACAAACAGAAAAACAGACAGACCTGCGGACAGACATACGTTGAGACATGCCGACAGGCGCAGACAGACAGATGGTTAGACAAACAGACCGACAGGTGCTGATAACATCAAGATAGATAGACAGACAGACAGACAGACAGACAGACAGACAGACAGATAGATAGATAGATAGATAGATAGATAAGTTTTGCCTTTAATGTCATCTCATTTTCGATTGCACTGTATCAGATCTAGACATACAGATTAAAATCTCGGATTTAATTTCTGTAACAATTTAAATTGGTCGATTTAAATGGGTCGAACTTTTATAATCAGTCGAACTCTATTATATCGAATTGCACTGGGTTTATGTGACTAAAGGCCAGTATGTAGCATAATCAAACCGACAGCCTCCTGTAGATTTTTTGACTGTGATAGTTACCAGCTGCATTGATTTCAAATATATAAAAACTAACACTACGACGGATGCATTAAAATGCTTATACTCTCCCCTTCCTTCCGCGTTTCTTCTCCATCTTGGCTCTACCTCGTGAATTACGCCGTTTAAAATGTGCAACATTATACACAAAATACAAAAGTAAAAAGTCAAAACATCGAAATCAAAACGACATAACACAAAACACAATGTCACATATAGGCTTCCGTACATATCCTTTTTATTTCATAAATGGATAGCCCATGCATAAAACAAACTGTATGCAAAGTATTGAACATATTTCAACATGGGAAGTATTTAGTAGCATATGTCCTTAAGCAAAACTATCTGCTTTAAGCAAAATCAATGACCAAGTTCAAACTGTGAAAAGTGTCAAAAATTAATCTGAGGATTACAGACAAATGGCATGCACATCTTCAGACCTCGACAAAGACACCTGCAAATGTACGCATAATTTTAGTAAACTTTTTCGCTTTATGTGTTAGTACTGTAAAAGGGGTACTTACTATTATACAATTTTGTGGACTTTTTTTACATTATCGTACTCAATCAAAACAGTAGACTTATAAAGTCTGATGGCATATGGTATTTGTTCATATAGATGTTTTTTTTTTAAATTATCAATTTTGACAGATGTCTTTAGACTAAATCTATCATTCCTCTCAAATACCTTTTCTTCTGCTATCTCATCAAAAGTCTGATGAGATATGGTATTTATTCATATAGATGCTTTTTTTCAATAGTGACAGATGTCTTTTGACTAATTTCTAGATGTTTGGGCCGGCAAAAATTAAATTTCTGGACTGGAATACGACAGAAGATAAAATGTGGAATGGTATTGGTCGGTATGGATTCATAGGAGTAATAACAACATCTACGACTGATATAAGTCTATCAAAACAGCATAATTCTATAAGAGAAAAGAAAAAATATCGTCTAGATTTCTACCTGTCCTCGAGTTAAGGCCACCAATGAATTGAACATAATGTCCAAATATCAATGCTTTCTAATGGTTGGTAGGATATGTGCACAAGTCAGAATTTTTTTTAAAGGCGTCCTAGATTTTGACCTCTAGCTCCACCCAAGGGCACTGACCTTGCAATGTGAATGCCAACCCTCAAGGGTAACTATGGTCCAAATATGATTGTTTTTCTGATTAGTGGTTTACTGAGATAAACACCACCGGAGAAATGCTTAACAAAACTTTAAGAACATATTTATATTAATTCCACTAAAGTAATGGAAGGAAGTACGAACAAACGAATGAAGGAACATGCCAACAGAAACACGAAAACTATATAAATGTCGGGGGTATAATAATCCTGTAATGAAGTGGCCAGGATTCCATATCTTTCTGTTCATTTTGTTTCTGATCCTTACTACAGCATTTTTGGTAAAATTTCTTTTTTGCATAGAAAATATTGTGGCAGTGGTTGAAAAACAACCTTTTTGTTTAATATTTAAAAACAAAAAGACCAAGTGGCACTGGATCGCTCACTTGAGTTTTGTTTATAGCAGGGATAAGATTCTGCCAATGGGAAAAGCTAAATTCTTCCTATACCCCTTGCAAAATCCCCAGATCTGACTGTATCTGTAACAGTTTGGAAACATTGAGATGCAAAAAGCAGATTGACAAAGAAGATTCCAATGCATGTTGTAAATAAGGGGAACTAGCTATACCCCAGCGACAATTTTTGACATTCAAGCTATTTTTGTAGTCATTTCTACCACATTATCTTGAATTGTCAGCTATTTCAGAGATTTTAAAGTTCACTTAGCAGCAAATGGTCACACTCCCAAGCAGTCCTTTTTTTAAGGATCAAATTAGTTTTAGCCATTTCTGTAGAGTCACCGAGAGACCATTTCTGCCAGATGGCTATGAATTCTGACTATTGTTTTCAGAGGTGAAGATGATTTATCTTCCATGATAAGCCATGCCCCATGGCAGCCTCATTTTTGAAGGATCAAAGGGGTACATGCATTAAGAGGCTATTTGGCCCCCCTATGAGGTCAAAAAATAAAAGTTACACTTCATAAGTTTCTTCTTGTTAGTTTATTAGAACAATAGCCAAAGTGTAAAGGTCTGGTATTGATTCGACTTTTATAGTTGCTATGGTAACAAAAATGGCTGCCAAAATAGGCTGAAAATTGACCATTTTGGAGCAAATTTGAGACATGTAACAGAGGATTTAATAAAAAGCACAAGCAAATACCAAAAAAATGTTTAAACAGATGATGAGAATTATCACGGCGCACAATATATTAAAAGGTTTTTTTGGTATTTGCTTGTGCTGATATCTAATTCTTAAAAAATCGGTCTCCAAAAGCCTCAAATTTGGCCTAAAATGGCAATTTCTCTATTTTAGGCCTATTTTGTTGGCCATTTTGGGTACCATAGCAACCAGTAAAAGTAAAATAAATGCCAGAATTTTACACTTGGGCTATTCTTCTAACAAACCAATAAGATGAAAATGGTGAGAAAGCAACTTTCAGTTTTTGGCTCTAGAGGGGGCCAAAACAGCCCCTTAATGCATGTACCCCTTTGTTATTGTTGTTGAACATTTTAAATTTGGCCCAGCGGTAAAAGAGGCCTTGTCATCATTTAAAGCAAATCATCAACACTGCACATTGAGTGATCACAATAGTTCACTTCATACTCAGGTGTGCTAACAAGAGGGTCAAGAGGCCTTGGATTGCTAAACTGACTCCTGGTTCAGATGTTTTAACATCTCCGTAAGACCCTACTTCTCTATAATGTATTTAGATTTAAATGACCAGTCACTGGGTGAATAATATTTTCCCATCTCATCACATTGTCTGGACTCAATACTGCCATATGTGGTAGGTGCAGACTAGGCCCGAGAAAGCCTGGGACCCGCATCTATCACATGATTTTGTAAGCCCCAAATGAAAACTAGTCAGTGAAGTATCTTGCAAGAGCTACACAAAGCAATTTGATAAAAGTTCACCCCAAAAGAAATCTAGAACTACTAGATAGATGAGTAAGGATGTTTAAATATTTCTTCTAAAGATAAAATTTGATAAAATGAGCAGGTATTATTTATTCAATGAACAAATGATATCATTAATATGCTTGGTCAGGAGACCTGGACCATTTGAACAAGTTTTTGTTCCAGTTAAATTGGCCCATTGGTTTCAGAGATGTTGGAAAATGTTGACATAGAGATGCCAAGTCATTGGTATACACATGTACTAATACTCATTACTACATGTATCAAATAACCAGTGACCACATGAGCCTTTGGCCCAGCTGAGCTAAAATTAAATCAAATTTGAAGCCTATATCAGACCTTTAATTTAGAGTGTAATTAAAAAGTAATTTTCTCATTTCTCAAGCAAAATGTTGTGGGTACTCAAAAGCCTAGTCTTAATGAGACGGTTCTTTTGAGCATCCCAAACATATGTTTAAACTGATGGTTAATAAAATATTCACAATTCTATAATCAATGAAAAAAGTCAATAAGCAATGCTTATTAGATACCCCCGCACAGTAAGTCAGTGAAAAAACTTGGCAAGCTATAGTTCAAACCAGCAGACCTTAGTTTTGAAAAGAAGATTTCAGTAGAATCTGTGCAAGCAAAAATTATAAACTCCTTCATGCATATGTTCAATGTGTCTACATTGTATCGGCAAAGTATCAAATTGCTCCATCAAAAGCTGTGGTGGGAGTTGATCGGCCCATAAAAGCATTATCCATGCATATACAAAAGACATATATGGGAACAATTGTCTAAGTTCAACAAAAATTATAAACTCCTTCATGCATATGTTCAATGTGTCTACATTGTATCAATTTGCTTCATCATAAGCTGTGGTAGGAGTTGATCGGCCCATAAAGGCAATATCAATGCATATGCAAAAGCCATATATGGGAATAACTGTCTAAGTTCTCACAGCTGTCATTTTGTCATTTTTTTTTTTCAACCAGACTCCTTCGGGCAATTGTTCAATGTGTCTTTATTGTATAGGCAAAGTATCAAGCTGCTCCATTAAAAGCTGTGGTATGAGTTGATTGGCCAATGCAGGCACCATTTATGCATATACTAAAGCCTTATTAGGTAAAAATTGTCTAAGTTCTCACAGCTGTCATCTTGTCAAAATTATTTTTTGTGAACCAAACTCCTTCATGCATATGTTCAATGTGTCTACATTGTATTGGCAATGTAACAAATTGCTCCATCAAAAACTGTAGTAGGAGTTGAGCGGCCCATGAAGGCACCATCTATGCATATACAAAAGCCTAATTAGGGAAAATTGTCCAAGTTCTCACTGCTGTCATTTTGTCAAAAATTATTTTTTCTGAACCAAACTCCTACATGCATATGTTCAATGTGTCTCTATTGTAAAGGTAAAGTATCAAATTGTTCCATCAAAAGCAGTAGTAGGAGTTGATCGGCCCATGAAGGCACCATCTATGCATATACAAAAGCCTAATTAGGGAAAAATTGTCCAAGTTCTCACTGCTGTCATTTTGTCAAAAATTATTTTTTCTGAACCAAACTCCTTCATGCATATGTTCAATGTGTCTCTATTGTAAAGGTAAAGTATCAAATTGTTCCATCAAAAGCTGTGGTAGGAGTTGATCGGCCCCTGTATGGCTTATAATAGCATAAGCCTAAAACCCTATATTAAAGCCAATTAGAACTACAAAGGGAAATAACTCTAATAGAATTGGCCCCTAGCCCTTACTTTTTTGTCTTAAGTATTTGTCTTGCATATATGAACATGTTTGCATGGTTTGATGAAAATCCAGCAATGACTCTTCAAGTTATTAAGGAAACAAAACATTACGGACGGATGGACAACGTGAAAACAGTATACCCACCACAAACAAAGTTTGCGGGGGGTATAAAAAATTTATCTAAACATATGCTATATGGCTCTATACAGACAGTTGCCGTTTCCAAATATATTCCTCCGTCTTGGGGGGGAGGGGGTAATAAAGTTTCTGGTCAGGAACAGACAATAGACAGTAATGCATAAACATGTTTATTAACAAATGAAAGATGAATGATGATGTAAAAACTAATGCCAAATAATACAAAATAAAAATATTTCTAATGGTTCGATGTCCAAAAATGTGACAATAAAACATACAACAATTACCACACCGGTAAGACAGCAGTCGAAAAATGTGGAGTTGACGAACATGGATCAATGAGCATTTGAAACGGTGTTTTCTATTGCAAATAGTTGAAAGAAGTGGAGTTTCTTATTTCTCAACCAAAAAGCATGTTGTAAGTACTCAGAAAGAATAGTCTCGATTCTTATGTGCACCTAATACCTGATTGATCTGATGGATGAGAAAATTATGACAATTTTACCCTCGTTTTTTTTGTGTGTGTTAATCTGAACCTATGGGTAATTGTGCAAAACTAAAAATTGTACACATGTCTTAGAGTACTACTATGGAGTACCCAAAACATGTTTGGACCGAGCAATTAAATTGATCAGGGATCAAATTCAAGATTATTAACCACTTGCTAAAATAGCAAGCGATTAGCTTTCTTACTTGCTAAAGGTGATATTAAATCAACTTTTAAACTAAAAGTGAACTCAATTTTTTTTCCTCTCACATAAATCTATATAAGTAAGTATATATAATTAGAAAATTGTACAATTTCAATAAAGTATACCTGTGTTGACAAAAATGTGTGCCAAAATTTATTTATAATATTGTCTTTCTAAACTTATATTTTGGTTACCTTGCAAACAGTGTGGATCCAGATCTTCAGAAGCTGAATAATCATGATCTACACTGTTTTTCAAGCAGCTATCTTATGTTGCACAATTTAGAAACTGGTAGATGTGAGAGAGACTTGTATTCACTTACTAAAAATAGCAAGTGATGGTAATTTTAACTTGCTTTTTGAATAAACTACTAGCATTTAGCAAGTGCTAATTTCTTAATCTTGCACTATGTTTGCAACAGAAAACAGTTTCATGTGCTCATTGATCCGTGCATGTCATTTCCTGAACCATTTTTGATTGCCACCACTCAATTGTGAATACCGATCAACCTAGATCTAAAATATTTAACTTATTTAAGTACATGTTCTTGAAAATCTACGTGATGACATTACATCAGGCCTCTATATAGTGTAAGTACACAAAAAATATATTAAGGATGAGAAAAAAGACAATAAACATTTGATTATGCTCTTTACACTTAAGACTAATGTGCAGTCTTGGTTTTGTCGTCTGCTGATAACCTTTGTAAACAGTTTGAACCTAGATCAGGCCCAACAAAACGTTGGGGTCTGATCTGGATCCAAACTGTTTGAAATCCTAATGGTATTCCCGAAAGTTTTTTTTTTTTTAAGAAAAGTAGATTTCTAAAAATCAGCAGACCGCAAAAAAGAAAAATGATGAAAAAATATCCAGCATGCAGTTAAGTCATAATGGAACAAAATTACACATTGGCTTAAAGCATGTAATTGGCCTTATGGATATTCATCATGTACAAGTTCAAGGACACTGTTTATATGGGCATCAACACAATAAAACCTGTCTTCGGGGTTTGCAAACAACCAGCTCTGATCAGCAACTTTGTTATTAGCTTATTGAAAAGAATCGTATCGAAACTTGCTTAAAGTAAAATTTCAATTTTTTAGCTTGCACATGTAGCTGAGTAGGCCGATTTGAGTCTTACTCAGACGGGATCCCAGAAGACCAGTTTTCTCGCGTTGAGGACCATACCTTAACACAACATGGTCAGAGAGGAATAGACACAATATGAGAAAACAAGTCCCGAGTTTTGGTTTTGATTGGAATAAATATAGATATGTCTAGTAAAAATTGTTGAATTTAGGTATCAATTAACCTAGATTCAAAAAAAACATACCCCAATAAATAGGTTTGTGGCAAATAATTGATATGCTGGCGATGGAGCTGTCTAATCAGATATATAATTTGCCTGTCAGATTATACATGTATACTCTCTGTCAAATGTCAAGTTTGTGTTTTTATTTTGTGTTTTGTCCGAACAACCTTTTTTGAGACAATTGGGAATTCTCCTACTAATAATGTTGAGAACCTACAATAAAACCTTTGTAAAACGGCCACTCAAAAATAGACAAAACAAAGATCTTAATGACACATGGTAGCTTAATGAAGGTCGAAAGTATTGCAGAATGCTCCCTTTGGAGCATTCTGCAATTCTTTTGACCTGCATTAAGCAATAATTGGTCTTATAAACCAATTTTCGGTCTTTTTGACAGTGGCTGTTTTACACAGGTTTTACTGTAGTATGAATTGTTGGTGAATCTCAACTAGAAAGTCTTCTGAGTTGTAGCCCTAGATGAGGTTTACTTTAGCCCCACAGTCCTTATTTTTTGCTGCCGACCTTTTAAGGTTTTTTTTAGATTTGGGATTTTCTGGGAAATACCCTTTTCGACCATTTTGTTTCCCCATTCATTCTAATATAAAAACTATTATTCTTGAAATAAAACTATTTTTCGACTTGCCTACCCTAGTTCATTTTTCCATGCAATAGTAAACACATCTTTTTTGCTTATTATTAGAAGGGTATATATACTGTTAAGAAAACATGTACATATTCATTTTGCAAACCAGTACTGGTATAGGAGTCTACATCAAAACAAGATGCAAGTTTTTATTTTGAAGCCGTTGGAATTTTTAATTTTAAATTTGACTGCTCACACGAGTGGAGCATGATTTTTTTAACCTCCTAACCACAATCAAACTATTCTGACAGCTGGGTCAGAGAAAACAGCTTAATTCAAGTCCAGACCACCTTTAAAAAAGAATTTACGCTAGAAAAAATAACCCTATAATTTATATATAATTTACTTTAAAAACATTGCATTGCAATACAATTCAAAGGCAGCTCTTCTTATGAAGTCCCAATCATGGCATTTAAAAGGTACATCATTGACTTTGTAGTAGGTTAGAATTATTGTTGGTAACCCTTCACATCCTGGATACTGGTAAATAGGTACATTGGCAAATAGTGAAAACCCAGATGTGAAATGCCACATAGGGTGACATTTCATCAGTGTAAGCATGGTTTGCTAAGACTAAAACAATTTTTAGCGATATATAGAAATTGTGATTGGCAACCCCTTAAAATACAAAATGGACAATTCCATACTTATAGCATCAATATGTATGGGATAATCCATAGGAATGAAAAGATTTAAGGCTGTATCAAACCAAGGAAGTCTGAATACTGGCACTAGAGACCCTGATCAGTCTACATATTAGGGCACTATGACACATAATTACATTTTCACTGGATAGTTGCCTTAAAATTATAAACAATAAAACATGTTTAATCTAAATCATTAGAAAGCATTGCAAGAATAAAACCAGGCATTAATGTTATCATGGCTGCTTTTCTTCCCACCTCTCAAAGTAAAGGCCCAAGTAAGGCCAAAAGAAGATATGACTATTTCTTTAAACAAGCTGAGATGTCACCCCTTCTTTTTCATGCATATGTAACCCCCTTTTTTGCATGCTGACTGAAATTAAAACTACAATGGCACACATAGCTTTGGAAAATTTGTTATATTACCATAAATATTTAGACATCAAGACAGTTCATTGTGATGTTGGTACTTATCGCATATATGTGCAGTCATTCTTAAAACATAGCTATCTAATGATGCTATTATCCATGCTTACACCTTCATCTACATCCCTACTTTGTGTGAGCAGCAAATGCTCTGGTTAGACTGCCCATGTAATGACTATACACATTTAATAATAACCATTTCCAAATGGACTGGCACTTTTATTCTCACAAAATCTTTCACTTTACAGTAAAACCTGTTTTGAGCGGCCACTAAAAAAGAAAGAAAATTGGTTTTCAAGACAGATTATCGCTTAATGCAGGTCAAAAGTATTGCAGAATGCTCCAAAGGCAGCATTCTGCAATACTTTCGACCTTCATTAAGCTACCATTTGTCATTAAGATCGGGGTTTTGGTCTATTTTTGAGTGGCCTCTTAAGACCGGTTTTACTGTATCTGAGATTACTATACAGATTCTGATCAACTCCAAAAAATGAATCACATTCTGATTCAACCTCCTTTCTGGCAGTATAAGTTCACACATGCAACCCTCTAGAAACCACAAAGGGCCCAAACTCATATAAAATTAGTTTTCTCAGTTATTTAAGTCCTTCCATTGCTCTAGAAAAGATAGTAAGATACTATCTTCAGCAGAATAAAATCAAATTATTTATTTATTTCCTAATAAATGAATGTTGTGGTGCTCATAACAACATGGGTTTTTTGAAAGATAAGAATAGAAAAGACCTGGATATCACTCTTATTTAGTGCTTTCCTCTCATTACAATTCCAAGGTCAATTTTATAACAGTTCGAGCCCTTTTTATGCTAAAAGGTTAACAGTCATTTTAAATGACTTGATGCTTAAAAAGTGTTGCCCCTTTTGTGTGTCATAGGGTTCAAGTCATTTATTCCCTATGGGTAAACAACTCCAGCATATTCATCATCGTTTCTTCACAGTAAACTCATGCTTTAAAAGTTTTGGCCCCCTTTTGTGTCTCACATGGTTTTAGCTTTTAGTGTCACATGGTTTTAGCTAAAGAGAAATAAAGGTTTTGGCCCCTTTCTGCGTCACAGTGTTAAAGCCATTTGATTCCTAAAGGGGAATAACTCTATTCGTCATCCTCCTCCTCATCATCTATTTCTTCATCCTCGTCTTCATCATCGTCAATTTCTATTGCTTCAGCTGCACCATTAGCACCTTGTGACTGTACTGTCCCACCTCCAGACTGCAAAATATAAATTTGTAAACTTGTGAGAGTTACTGTATTCAAACCACCCACTGGTATAAGCCACTCTTGTGTGCTTTAAGGATTGTTTACATACAGTAAATGTTCTAAATTTTCAGTCTGACATAAATTAAAGCCAGAGCCAATTCAGCTGTGCTGAATCGGGACAAACCTGGATTGAACCAGTACTAAGCAGCAGAAAAAGTGCCTTGATAAAATACACAACACAGAGACTCCCCTAGCGGCAGGTCTATAACTTACAAACCTTTGATCACCAGTCTAACGCTCTACCAACTGAGCCACTGCGCTCCACGACACTTGATGCTTATAATTCCATCCAAGTTTATCTAAAGTAGCTAGGGAAACTAAAGTAGAATGTGGAAATCCCGCCTCTCAACGCTTAATGACATCCCAAATTAATAGCAATTAATTACCTTTCTCCATTCTGCCATTGCTATTTCATATTTTCTTTGTTCTTCTTGGCTCTGTTTTTCATATGGCAACTTTGATTCATTTGTCATGTTTGACCACTCTTTACCCGCTGTAAAAGAAAAACACATGTAGAGAATGAATATATGGCATTGAATATTAATAGAAATCAATCGAATCAAAATCTATTTACCTCTTTATTGTTTCACAATGAAAACACAATATTAAGTTTGGCCAGAATCCATTGTTCAGTTCAAGAAATAACGAGCAGAAATCCTATATGGTCAAAATTTGACATTTCAAAGTGCTGGTGTGACCTTGAATTAAGGTCAAGGGCACCAAAATCTATTGGTCAAAATCCATCCACTGGGCACAGAAACGAAGCTACATAGATGATAGAATGGACGGCGTCAGGACCCACGCCAAAACCAATATCTGTCCCCCTCCCTTCGGTTGAGGGACATTATTTGTGCCAGTGGTCCAGGAGATGTCATTTAAAGATTTTTGTATATGATAGCTTATCGGCCTTTGTTTTCTGCTTAGTGTAACTGTTCAAGAAGTCTCGAAGGCCATAATGAATATCAAAGTTTTATGTAAAATAATCATTTTAAAAGATATTTACATTTTTAGCTCGGGTTGGCTTTTGCTTAGTGGAGCAGAACAATTTAAGCAATTTTGGTAATGGGCAGTGTGAAAATGTTTTAACTTGGGACAGTAGTTCAGAAGTGCTATTATTACTAATGCCCTCTGAAAATATTAATAATATTTCTTAAAGGTGCATGGTCTGTAACTTTTGATCTTCTTATTTTAAAAATAATGTTTTTATTTTTCAAGAACACAGTAAAAATACTCAAATTCAGGTAAACATTTTACCATTTTCGTAAATCTTAACAAGTTATCACTATCACAACAACTGTATTTATGTTAAAATTCAACGGTCTAGAATTATTGGAGGGACGCAAATAATTACCAACAAGAGAAAAATACACCTATTCGATAAGATAATTCGATTTTCCATGCAGTTTTCAGCTGTACTGAACATTTTTATTGTGAAAACATAGCTTAATTCTACTTTTACCAATGATTTAAAAAGAAAATAAAAATTTTCGAAAAATGTTCATAGTTACAGAGTATGCAGCTTTAAGTCCCTCGACTCTACACACCTAACTTGAGGATTTCTTTGTGTTCCATATTAGAGTCAGCCATTTTGACTCTGAAATCTGCGAGAAAGAGAAAGTACCCTGAGAGAGGTCTTTTTGGTTGAGTTGGATCACGGGATGCCTTCTTGCTGCCTGGTCCTCCGTACAGTCTCATCTGAAGAACAAAAGAAAAATTAACTTAATGTTTGAGGGTTAAGTTGTAAATAGTTTCTTACCGGTCGGTTTTTACATGTCATGCATGCTCAAAAGAAACTTCTCATTGAGACGGTTCTTCTAAGTACCTACAATATATTTTTTGGTTGAGAAATAAGATTTTTTTTACTAAAGGCCTGCTTCATACGCATGTGATGGTTCATCATGCCACATCAAGAACTCACAAGTTAGAATTTAACAAATTTAAATGTAATTCAGTCAGGGATTATTTTGGTGTCCTCAGGGGCCGAAATTCGGCCCCTTTCCCAATGGGATTTACGTGACTTTTTCCCAATTTGAAAAAAAAATTCCCAATCTCAAAATTTTTTTTTTAGAATTTTCATTCAGTCACCACACACTCACTCACAAGCTACATGATGACAATCTACTAGAATTGCATCCTATTTTCCTTCAATTTAATGGCAATAGTATGTGTAATAGCTAATTTTGTTTTTAAACTGACCAAAAATGCTGTTCCTGTTTGTTTAGAAATTTTCCCAAAATAGTGGTTTACCACGCTAATTTTCCCAATCTGAAAGGCCCTAGGGCCCCTTCCCAAAATTGCAAAAAAAACCTGTCAGTCCATGAGTTTCACCTGGATCTAAAACTCTTCACTGTTTGGCAAAGTACTTCCAGTGTAAAAAGGGCGAAACACTTGATGTTGTTTTTTTGGAAAGGAAAACAAATCCTTTGAACTTAAATATACAACCGGGCACTGCATGCAAAAACCAACCAAACATTGAGTCACAGTGTGACGTCATCAAAAGACGTCAGTTTTGAAGACTATTAAAGACAAACTACTTATCAGATAAACAAATGTGTGCTATTCTAAAGATTTATTCTTCCTTATCAAATTAATATGATTATATATTCTGTGGATTTCCTACTAACACTGTAGGGATCAAATCGAAGAACTTCAGTCACTTGCTGAAAGAGCAAGGGAATAAGCTTCTCATTTGCTAAAAGGTGTAGGCCATAAATTCAGTATATTGAGTTCAGACATAATAGTGTATTATACTGCATGTGTTTTCAAGCATTTAACAGCATTTTGACAAGAACCTTGAAAACTGATTTTAAACACATAACAGGGCTTACCCTGGCTCAGAATTTGGTGTAGCCTACACTTTAGCCAAATGGAGAAAGTTGGGGCCAAATGAAATTGCCTTTAGGCATGGTTTTAGCCAGAAAGTAGTATCAGGAAGTTGTTCTGTATTTAACTCTTTGTCAGCTAGTGATAACTTTTGTCATCTGCTGATAACCTTTGCAAACAGTTTGGACCCAGATCAGGTCCGACAATATGTAGGGCCTGATCTGGATCCAAACAGTTTGACACCCTGATTGTATTGAAAAAGATACAGCATTCAAAGAGTTAAATAAGGCACACTAATAAAGAGTGAAGGAATAATAAAAGCAATATTTGAAAAGCTGATCAAAATACACTTTTTCACAGATATGTCATTTTTGAACCACCTAGTGTGTACTTTTAGCCAATGACTTATATTTGTAGCCACTTTAATTTTTTGGTAGCAAAATTCGTCGCTTCAGTGCTATAGTGTTCTATCTACCATTGCACAAGTTTTGAGAAAAATGAGTTTGCAAATTTTAGACTCCTGATTTTTGATGTCTTATTTATCACAGACCTTTGAATCATACTAGAGGGTTAAAAAATATACATACAGTGTAAATGACCTTGGTTTGAAGAATTCTTTACAGTAATATGGAATATATGGGCATTTTACCGTTTGCAGATAGAACATTTTGCCCTGAAAACTGCCTTCTGCGTTCAGTGCTATAGTGTTCTATATGTTCCTACAGCTTATTATTCTGTTTATGGAGTCAATTCGTATACTAGTCTGATCAGAAATGATTATTTGTACCTAAAAGTAGTAGATTTAGTCATTTATTTGGCATAACAGTAACAAACCGCACGGATTATGACATTAAAATTTATGCAAGGGAGGTAATCTGCTTTTACAGTTATTTTTTCTGTCAATGGGGTCAATTTGTATAATATTTTAGACTGAACTGATTATTTGGCCCTAAAAATAGCAGATTTAACCGTTGATTTGTAATAAGATCGCCAAATTACTTCAATTAAAGCAGTTTAGATAGTAAGGGAGGTAATCTGTTTCTACAGCTTATTCTATCCATTGATCAATTTGCGTTATAATTTTGACTGAGCGAATTTTTTTTACCTAAAAGTAGCCGATATAGCCATTAGTTCGTCATAAGACCGACAAACCGCTTCAATTCAGGATATTTAAATTTATGTAAGGGAGGTAACTGCAAGTTTTAGCAATATCTCCAAGAGAAGTGACTTCATGTAGATAGAACAGTTTGACACTGAACTCACCAATCACGTGACATCATAGACCATTGTATGAAAATCACTTAGAACACTATAGCACTGAATGAAATTGCCTTTTTGTAGATAGAACAGAAACCTACAGCAATTTTAAGCTTGCTGGGAGGAGATAGGCAAATGAAACTTTCGCCAGTAGATAGAACATTTGATCCCCTTTCCAACAGTATGCATAACTCATTTTTGACCAAAATGTCACTTAGAACACTATAACTATAGCACTGAAGCGACGAAATGGCTACAATGGCTAATGGCAGGGTGAGCCCTGACATTAGATTACATTTACCTCTCTTTCATATCTATGTTTGTCCATTTGTGCTTTTTGATCAAAGGGAGCCTTGTCTGTCTCATTCATCTCTCTCCATTTTGACGAGCATTCTTTTGTGAACTCAGCAATCTAAAAGGACAAATCTCGAAGTTACAAAACTATTTTCATGCTCTACTCAACTGAGCATGAAATTTCAACACATAAAAACTAAAATGCCGAAAAATAAAGACATTTATTGCTTTCAAACTCTCAGATGTTGTATCTATGATGCTAATAAATGTTAAAATGTCAACAATAGTTGGTATTTCAACATTTATCAGCGCGATAAATTTCATGCTTAGTTCAAACCTTTAATGTCCGACACAGTCTAACCCATAAACTCTCCTGCACTCAGAATGACTAAAATCGATGTACAGGTCCAGATAAACAACATTTTTGAGCGTAAAATTGTTATTTCCTTATCAATCAGTTTAAACATTTCTTTTTGGTTCTCAAAAGAACTGTCTCAATGAGAAAGTTCTTTTGAGCAACACAGCATATATTTTGTTTGAGATTTTTTTTTTCAATTATCCACATTTAAGGAGGCCTGCTATGTGTGTCTCCCATCATAATTATGGCATGGCCATAAACCATATATTTTGTTTTAGCCTTAAAAAAAATGCTGGTTATCATAGTAATATTTTGCTAATTTTATTGTGACAAAAGCAAATAGGGCCCAATAAAGATTATGAACGAAGACAGAGCTGCCTAGGCCAGTGGAAAAAAAAACAACTTAACAAGCACCAAATAACTTTCCTGCATAAAGTCTGTCAAACTGCCTCAGGTGATTTACCATTTTGGTTGTAATACTGTTAGACTGGTTATTATATAAATAGGTGATGCGTCTTTATCATAGATATATGCCTAGTGCGAAGGGACCACGGCACACCGACATCATATCCGAATTATAGATAATTACTTGGCACAGTCTAGGTTGCGCTATTTACTTCACTTTGCAGCCAAGTAGCACTAAATAACCTAAATGACCATAATCATTGAAAAAAACTATACACATATGTTCACAGCGGGCTAGGCACAACACAGATCAAACGGTACCTTTGAAACGGATCTGCCTTCTTTTTTAGCAATTTCTCTACAGTCTGCCAAGAAGTAGAAATAAGCGGAGGTTGATCTCTTCGGCTTGTTGGGATCCTTCGCTTTCTTTGGCTGCCTTCCTGCTGCTTTAGTGCGACCTGTAACGAAATTTGTAAATTGAGATTTTGATTTCCATATAAAAATGTTTCTGCCGCTCAGAAGAACATCTCCCGCCATCCCGGAGACAGTTTTAAGTACACTACATATGTTAAACAGTTTTGGTCTTCAAACAATAAAATATATCTACAAGATATGCGAAAGCGCGATAAACTTTACGCAAGATATAAATCAGACAGAACAAACTATAATATTAAATCTAAATTTACATCTCTTAAACATAAAATTCAAAGTGAAATTCGCCAAGCATATAACCAATACATACACTCAATTATAACTGACCAACCCGAAAATGCAGAACAACCGGCCAGGCCCAACAAACGTTTTTGGACACTTATAAAACAGCAGAAATCAGATAGTAAAGAGATCACCTCTTTGAAATCAAATGGTGTAACATATACAAAGGCTTCTGATAAGGCAAATATCTTGAATGGCCAATTCCAGTCTGTCTTTACAAAACCTGTCCCATTAAAGCTGAAACACCTTGCTGAACTGATCCTTCCACGCAAGCTCATATCCCCAACCATGCCCAACATAAATATTACAGTAAATGGAGTATCAAAACAACTCTCAAAGCTGAACCCAGGTAAAGCTGCTGGTCCAGACAACCTCACTTCCAGAATACTAAAAGAACTCCACAGTGAGGTAGCACCCATGCTCTCTGACATTTTCAACAGTTCATTGCGCGAGGGTAAAGTTCCGGATGACTGGCGAAATGCCAGTGTTAGTCCAGTTTATAAAAAGAGTGCAAAAACGAAGGCGGAGAACTACCGCCCCATATCCCTCACGTGTATCTGTTGTAAGGTCATGGAGCATGTCATAACCTCAAACATCATGGCCTACCTTGACAAACATCAACTCCTTCATTCAAACCAACATGGTTTCCGCAAAAAACTCAGTTGTGAAACCCAGCTAATTCAATTTGTACAGGACATCTCTGACACACTTAATGAAAGTGGTCAGACTGACATTATTGTTATGGACTTCAGCAAGGCCTTTGATAAGGTAGATCACAAAAGGCTCTTGCTGAAGCTCCATCGTTTTGGCATAAATAATGATGTTATCACCTGGATTGGATCCTTTCTTTCAAACAGAACCCAAAGAGTTGTGCTTGAAGGTGAGGAGTCTGATATCTGTCCTGTCATGTCTGGTGTGCCACAGGGTTCTGTGTTGGGACCCTGTCTGTTTCTTTTGTATATAAATGATATGCCGGACATGATAGAGAGTAATATCAGGCTCTTCGCCGACGACACCATAATGTATCTTACCGTTTCAAACCAGGCAGATTGTCAGGCCCTTCAGTCAGATCTTTCAAAACTTGAAACCTGGGAGAGTGAATGGTTGATGGCGTTTAACCCCGACAAGTGTGAGGTGATCAGAATCACAAACAAGAAAAAACCAACCCTGTTCAATTACACCCTCCATGGGGTTGGACTAAAAGAAACTGATTCTGCTAAATACTTGGGGGTCAATATCTCACGTGACTTGTCGTGGGCTAAGCACATCAACCAAATCACAATGAAAACCAATAACTCACTAAAATTCATTAAACGCAACATCCAGACCAATAACCCTAAACTAAAAGAGTCAGCATACAAGACATACGTCCGTCCCTTAGTTGAATATGCGGCCTCTGTATGGGACCCCTGGCAGAAAAAATACATAAACAAAATTGAAATGATTCAACACAGGGCCATAAGATACATATTCAATGATTATAGCTTCACTAGTAGTGTAAGTAATATGTTATCTAAGCTTAACCTTCCAACACTTGAGAAACGCAGACAAATTTCATCTCTCACTATGTTTTATAAAATCAAGCATCACTTAGTTAATATTCCATTTCCAGACAATATTCAGCCATCCATGAGATCCAGATATACATTTCCTCGATCTAGGATAAACATTCATAGATACTCATTTTTTCCCAGAACTGCTAAACTTTGGAACAATCTCCCACCTGACCTTTGTAATAGTCCTGACCTCGGATCATTCCGAGCAGGGCTCCTCAAAACTCTTTAAAAAACTGATAAAAACTCATCATCCTCATATTCATCAATTTCAACCTCATTAAACATTTTCATTACCCATTATATAAACACCATTCATGATGCCTTCCTCTTGTTTTTCTACACAGTCATGTTGATTTCTCAGCTCAAAAACCAGAAAATAACAAAATTCTAAAAACTTGTGAATAAAAATTGTTTTTGATTTTATTTCTTTTTTTCGAAACCGTCATTTGCGCACGCTGCGCACTCCATGTAATACTCACTAGAGGTGTTTGGAGTACCTGGCAGATTCAGATATCTATTACAAACCACCGTTATCTGGAGGAATGGCTCCAGATTAGAGGGGTTACAAATATGGTTCATTTTAAAAAGCTTCTATGATCAGCTTGGATCACCGAGGAGCTCAATAAAATGTATAGAAACTGTAGATGTAAACAATCCCAACATCAAAACACGAGTCTGAAGAAATCAGAAGCTATAATTCAATTAATAACAATATAAAAACATTGTTAAGCAACGAAATCGATTTATTTATATTTTTTTTTCGCAGCCGCACGCTTAAATTCAAAATGGCTTCTAAAAAATTCATTTCTTTTTGGGCCACAATGACTTTCTACAAATTTTTACGCGGGGGATCAAAGCAAGATACTCAATGCATTGTCAATCGGATCGGGTCCATAAATCATTGAAAACTTAAGATTACTTACCCATTTTCCACAAGGAATTAGTATGCAGTAACTTAAAAGTTTACTTCTAACAATATTTCTCTTTGTTTTGTTTTTTGTGTCGTCTAACTGCGGTCTGTGTGGCCGATAATAAATAATAGCACGTGGTTTAAAATCATCCAATCGGATGCAATGATCTTCCCGCCACTCGCGTGCCCAAGGGATTTAACTCTAGAGGCCCCGGGCGGGGAAACGTACTGTTTTTTTCAAAATCTGAGCATCTACGATATAATCTGATAATATTTAGAAGAATAAGAGCGCATTTTAATTGAAAATCTCGATTGACCCCCTATATTGACCAGTGATAAAAATTTGATATAGGTCACTGATTGAAGTTTCATGGGAGTCGTACATTTTTTCTTCGACTGCACTTAGAACTCGGGCGTGTGTGAGGGTCTGGATGGGGGGGTCTGGTATTCACTATTCATTAAAAATTTAGCCCATTATTCATCTCATTAAAATTTTGGATTATTCATTAAAATAAGACCAATTATTCATTAAAAGTAAGAAAGGTGGCAAAGAAATCTTATTATTCACTATTCATTATTTTTTTCTTCAATTCATTAAAAAAAATAGGATTTTTAGGCTCTCATTATTCACTATTCATTTTTATTTTTTTGCTCATTATTCACTAATCATTATACCCCATCTAGACCCTCGTGTGTGTGTCACTGTGTGTGTGCGCGCGCGTGCGTGTGTGTGTGTGTGTGTGTGTTTTTTTTTTTGGGGGGGGACACTTCTTGTACACTCGTGTAGCCTAATTTGGCACATCTGCCAATGTAACTCGCTCCTGACAAATCAAAAAACATCTTTTTGTGGTTCCATAGAATGAATATGGCAAAAAAAAAAAAAAAAAAAAAAAAAAAAAAAATGCAGAATAGGCCCTAAATTCAAATTGAATATCAAAATAATCAAAATAAACAACAACTGGTTTTCCTTTAAAACCCATGACCCCGCCTCCCTCAATCTGGCGTTGGTTGGTTTGTTGCTTTACGTCCCAAGTCAACAGCTATGGTCATTGCGGGACGGTCAGTTCACCTAATGTAACTGACAAGAACATATTTTGAATTGATTGTAGCAACTGAAAAGCGTCCTTCACTCAACATAAGTCTCATAAGGTTCAAAGCAACCATGAAAATGGACACATGTGCGCCACGTTAGGAGAATTTTTCTCGACGATCCAACAGGGGGGTTAATGATGTTCAGCGCCAATCATTCTCGGGTGCACGACATTTCGTCGAAAAACACTTCGTCGTCTACAAAGACAATTGGTCTACTGAGACAGATTGTCGAATGCGACACATAGTCGACTCCTTTTTTTTACCTACGACATTTGGTCGAACAAAAAATTAATGCAAAATTAGAGTTAAACTTACCTCGCGATGTTTGTTTGTTTGTTTTGTTGCTTTACGTCCCAAGTCAACAGCTATGGTCATTGCGGGACGGTCAGTTCACCTAACCACACTTTTTCCTGGGCAGGCTTGAACAAGCGGTTAACCAGTAATTCGTGCACATACTTTCGCTTGTAACTGACAACAACCCTTCTTGAATGAATCAGCGGAAGTTTTAGACAAATTTTAGACACATTTCGGACACATTTCGACGAAATGTAAGTTTAGACCAACTGTCCATTTCGACCAAATGTTACATTCGACCAGTTGTCTTATTCGACCAAATGTTGTATTCGACGAAGTGTCTTTCGACGAATTGTCGTGGATCCATCATTCTCATATTTGCACAAAATAGTTCATGAAAATTTACCCCATTTGTTAAAAATTGATTCTTATTCACTCTGATTAATAAAATAATTGTGAATGTTCGACTAAACACTGGTAAATCCATAGGCGTAGGAACAGGGCAGCAAGGGGGCAGCCCCCAACAATTTTGTAGGTGGGGGGGGGGGGGAGAATAGCATTTGCCCCCCCCCCCAATAATCTGTATTAATTGGCATATAATTTCTTGTCACTCAAGGTAAAATAAGCAAATCCACACATTATTGTTAGTAAAAATATTCCTCGTTCCCTTCGTTCGCTCGTTCGGAGTTTTTGAATTTGGTTTAGAATCCTCTGAGAGCAGACAATTTGCTAAGATTTTAATACTTTTTCATTTCGTTTACTCAGCAGGTTGTTATACCTTGTAGGCCTATGTATAGGCCTATGTATATATAAAGGTATCATTTTTTAAGAGAAACCGGCTTTTCGAGCTTTTCTTATTATTCCTATTTTCTATCCTAAATTTTAAAATTCTCCCTATTTTTCTCTAATCTTTTATCCCTCTTTCCTTTTTGCTCTGAATACTTTTCAACGAAAAATTTTCCATGCTCGCTTCGTTCGCTCGGAGCAAAATATTACATGTGTTTTTGGTTCCGCTTTTTATCCCTCTTACATACCTAATTAAATTTTTTCCTCGCTCGCTTCATTTGCTCGTACACAAACTAAATATTTTGTTTCTTATAAATGGAGATCCATTGCTCTGATTTTAATAATGCATGAGGTATATAAATGTAGGGTACAGTTTCAAATAGCTTTTAGGCAATAGGTAATAACCAAAAACTTTCCTGGTTCGTTTCGCTCACTTGAAATAAAATTACATGTATATATTTGTTTTTTTCCCATAGAGATCGCTTGCTTTGATTTTAATGATGTAAATATATAAACGTATGCGTGCATATACACGTGCATGCATGCATGCATGTGTGTGCATGCACACATGGGTGTATGAACTTTGGCAGCCCCCCCCTCCCCCCCCCGCACACGCACACAGTGACAAGTATTGAAGTTGGCCTCGCTGGCTTTGCTCCCCCACCCCAATATTGGAAAGCTTCATACACCTATGAAATTCAGCTCAAATTCTTAGTTGGTAGATCTATATCATTAATGACGCAATTTAAAGAAATGTTTAAATAAAAGGCCTAACTTCACCCAACCAATAAATCGCAAAAATGACGTTTTGGGCATTTCCACTAGACAAATCTGTTACATCAGGAATCATATGTGTGTTTTTTACACAGATTTTTTTTTATATTTATTCCGTTTTTTTTTTCTTTCAGCACATGTATCGGCCTTATCCATTTATTGTCAATATATTTGTGCTGAATAAATCATTTGTCATTTGAGGTGTGACAAATGGAATAGACCTACTTTTCACAATTTATTCGAAAAAAACTCGGTTATATATTAACATGGCTGCTGACAATAAGAAGCTTAATGTTATTTAATCTCCGACCAGAAGGTTCGAGTTTTAATCAAATTTTTCAACGTAGGTCTAGTATTGCAAATTAAATCGATTTGACTGATATGCAGCAGTTGATAGAACAACGTGAATACATGTGGACTTCAATTAAATTCTTGGTATCTGAAATTGAAAAATACTGATTCTATCCCAACAAGTACCGCCAAGCTACTGATCCTCATTCCCATTACTCTCATCTATAGTTTCAAGAAAAAAAAACGATTCTGATCATATTGCTTTGAGCTAGAAACATGTTCGCTATAGTCTATGAATTGATTTGTATGTATGTTGCAGGAGAAGGTCCTTAACTAATGTTGGAAAAACTTGTGGCCCGACCTCTTGCTTTATACTGACAATAAATATATATGTTTAAAACTAAACTGATAGAACAATGTACATGTATAAGGACATAACTTAAACTCTCACCTTTGGAATAATATCAAACACACTCAAAACTGAGTAACTTATTCTCTGAGGACTTAGTAATCGTATACAAAGCTACGGATCCTAAATTCAATATAGGGTCCGTGACGAAACCGTCGCAATGCAGTGCTCAAGCACACTGAAAGTCAACCCGCGGGCTCGAGCTCTGCAATAATGTATGTGTTTTGTAATATTCGCAATGTTTGGAAAGCTCGAAATTCTATGATGATAATTGGTGGCAAATTCATGCAGTTGGTACTTATTTTCTCAATACCTGAGCCAAACTTGGTAAAATCCATCATATTAATCTAAATCTTAAGTGCAATGTGAATGTGGATTGTGTGTGCGCACGCAAGCACGCTTGCTTGCAACAAACTTTAAAGTTGGTAATGACTTTCGAACTAGTGGATTTGAACCTTTGATATTTCGTTTGTTGGAAGAGCTTTTCAAATATGCAAAAATATGACCGTGACCTTTGACCTTCTCTTGATAAAGTTACAAAACTATTGCATGTGCTCCGGAGGCATTTGTGTTTCGCAAGTTTACCAAGCATCACCAAATGGACTATATGAAATCAAATTAATTTGCACAATATTAACTTATTTACGTACACTATAATCGGGGTGATAATCAATGGAACTAGCTCAAAAAAGAGTCAATTTTGCTATTCAACATGCAAGTTTAGGAAATAGAAAAAGTTTTTTGGGAAGTGCTGCCCCCCCCCCCCTTTGACCAAGCTAATCATTTTGCACACAGTTGTAGTTTTACATTACACACATCAAATAAATTGGCATGCTTGGTCACAGGGGGAAGGCTGTCAAAATGCCCCAAAAACAATTAATTATAAAAGCATTGGTGGCTAATCTTGTAAAAGCCTGTAGCTTAATATCCATTTACAATGGCAAGTATATACAATGTGTAGTTATGATAGAGGTATAGACATTTTCAGATACAATAGGCAAACGTTATGGACAGCATACTTATATATTCATCAAAACAATGAAATCTTCTAGACCAGAATTTTATGCAAACGCATCACTTTCGTCTCAAGTTTTATGCTTCAAACATTAGATTTGCATGTATTAGATGAATACTGGAAGAAACTTCAATTTCCTGCAAAAAAAAGGAAAAAGGCCTACGGTCACAAATATACCCCACCCTATTTTACCCTAAATGATATGAAGATGTTTGAACGGACTCATGCGGTCGTTCCAGACCATTTATTTGTCATTACACAGTTAATTATTATTTTTTTGTTAATTAATACAAAAAAAAACGCAAAACAGCATTTTGAATATACACATGTTCCATACATCAGGGATAAATTACATATCATTAGATGAGTATTTAAACCCCGATTTATACACTAACCAAATATACAAAATATGCGTTTCTTTTGCTGTTCAGTATATATACGGATACGATATTGATGCGGGTACCTAATTCATAATTCATTATGCATGGCAAACCTGTTCACCACCTTGAATAACTAGATGTTATCTAGAAACCATGCTCATATACTTCCTCTTATTTACTCTTCACTGTCGCCTTTTTGTATACGAAACATGTACGCTTTTTACAAGACTATTAAGGTAGTACCGGACTCACCAGCATATGTCCAAAAAGTTGCCATCTTTTGATTTGTTAAAAAAATAGCTCAAAACTCATCTCTTTTGACAAAAATAACAGGACCTTACCGTGCTTTTTAAAAAGTTATTAAACTTTAAAAATCGTAAAATATGAGTTTTTCCAAATATCAATTTTTCATATTTTAAAAAAATTGAAAGTGAGAAATGCCATATTTTTTCCTGGGAATACGCTACATACTATTGGCTAATAAAAGAACACAAAAACAGCGAAAAAAGGCACGTAGCTTATTTTTAAGCTAAAATCTATTTTTGTAAAAAAAACATTAAGGCCAACAAATTGTTTAAATCTTGAATAAAAAATGTCACACAATGTAACTACAGAAACAAAAACTTATTATTTTGAAGGAAATTTTGCATAGAAACTTATAATCAATTAAAAAGCATATGTCACCGTGCTCGTTTTTCTTTTTTGTGCTATTTTCTGTTTTTACCTCTGAAATAAAAACAGGCATGGTGTGCCATACCTGCTTCATTGTTTAATTTAGGTCCGTATGCGTAGACAGTGTATTGTTTGAGTTGATGTTGTTTAATTTAGGTCCGTGTGCGAAAAGCCTATTATTTGTCTTGTCCTCATTTGGCACGTTCTAGGACCCCTTAAGACCTTTATAAGTGCGATCGTGCGCGCGCGCTTGTGTGTGTGCCTATATGAGGGTGAGTGTATGAGAGAGAGAGAGAGAGAGAGAGAGAGAGAGAGAGAGAGAGAGAGAGAGGAAGGGAAATTCACGTGCTGTTGATTCATAGCATTTTTGTTGTTGCTTTTATTCTTTTATTCTTTTCTTTACTTTATGTACAGTATACGTATTCTGCATTCGTTACAAAATTGACATCATCAGCAGTAACGCGTATAGAAGTGTCATCAAGATGACGCAAGTCTTTGATCTGGAAAAATGTTCTATTTCGAAAACGTTGTTGCAAGTTTTCAAGCGAGAAAATGACCTTATATTATGCAATGATGGTTTTCTGATACACCTACATCTGCTAGACCCCTCAGGGGTAGTCATAACCCTCGCCTTTCTGGTTTGGGTTTCAACACCACCCTGGTGTTCTAGCAGGTGGTAATGCATAGAAAATCACGTTTGATCCCAATATTGAAGTTATTAAACGAGCTGTAAAAAGAGATGAAATGCAAGGCTTGCCAAGAATTTGTCACTTATTCGTGACAAGCTTAATAAATTTAATAATACAGGAGCACGACTGTTAGGTTGTATTTATTGTATGACCCTCAAACTACTTTTAAATCGCGTTTAGAAATTGCGTGGAACTATGCTTTGATGTTGCCATATGATTATATGAGAAACCATTACGGACGTCATTACAGAGCGTTACCAAAATTTGTAAACCACTAGTGGTACATGTCGTTATGTCACTCCCATGATAAACACAAACGAACAATCAAATAAGTAAACAAACAAACAAGCAATAGGGCTCAAACCAGGGACTACTTTGTCTCAAGTTGAACATTCTACTACTGCGGCAATGGGTAAAGAAGGGATAATACACGAGTTTAGTTCCTTTCATAAAAGCAATTAGTTAATGGTAGGACAAGCATGAAGCATGCACATGTGAATGGCCATATTAGATTATTCACAGCTCACATATATATATATATATATATATATATATATATATATATATATATATATATATATATACAAAATAAGCCTGAGTCCAAAAACTCCCCACTGGCTAGCTAAAAATAGGGCAAAGGCACACCCCAGCATTTGGCGAGCGCTCTCACAGTGTCCAATATGTTGCTCTTGGGTTTCATCCAAGCTAAAAAAGGGGAGCCCTCCCTCCTACGACGCCATATTTACAAATATAATGGGCTTAAGAAGCACAGTGGCTCAGTTCGTAGAGTGTTAAACTAGGGATCGAAGGATTACTAATTTGTGAATCACCAGAGTCACAGTGTTGTGTCATGGGACAAGACCTTCTACAGCGAATAGTACATACATTAAATACTTTTCTGACCAGAATTGCCTGACCAGGTATTAATAGACTTTTCACTTACTGTAAAGGCAATAACTTTAATATTCGTATTTGGGCGTTGTTCGGCTAGTTCACCTGCTAAACAAGAGAAATCAGGTTCTATTTATAATTTGGTGAAGAATTAGTAAGTTGCTTGGGCCGCGCAAACGTGCGTGCATTTCATGAAAATCCTATCCGTATACACACTGAACTCACATTTATTAACCCTTAAATTTAAAGCGCATTATCACAAAATGTATGTTTTTGTCGTCCACTAAAATATGCGAAGCCTAAAAGACAAACAGTGCGGACCAAGATCAGACTGCTCCTATAGGAACAGTCTGATCTGGGTCCACAATGTTTGCCTCTATGCTTATGTTAAATAGACATTTTCAGATGCACTTATTTTGCTGGCGTTTTAAGGACTAAATAATGTGTTTTGCGTCTATACTGCGATAATGGCGCAAGATGATACAGTTACTTTTGAATAAGACGACGCCTCATTTTCAGCTTTTACCTATGCCTTAGGTTGACCAGTCCTTATTACGCATTCATGAGGCGCCGCCTTTACAGTAAGCGAAAAGTCAAAGAATATAACTCAGAACGCATTGAGGGGTGAAACTGGACCAGACGGTCAAAATATATTTGGTCATACAGATGTGTTGATAAATGATATTTTTTTTGTGAACGCCAATACTTGTACGTTTTAAGAATGAACTCTTTCAATGTTAGAGATTTGGGCAGCAAATCTAAACAGGAACAAATATTCGCATGGCTAAAGTCAAGCAATCATACGCTCTGCATGCTTCAAGAAACTTATTCAGGAGAAAACACTCACACTTCATGGAAACAGGAATGGGGAAATGACGCGTTCTGGAGTGGACTTAGCAACAACAGTGAAGGTATAGGAATCTTGATAAATCCAACAGTTTCATACACAATTCAAAAATACACAGATTTAATCCCGGGTAGAATGCAAGCCTAAGAATTAATAATAAATGACAAGGAAATTTATTTTATTAACATCTATGGTCCAAATAATGATGACTGCAGTTTTTTCGAACAATAAGAAAAATACTTAAAAGAAAACGACGAAAAAAACATTTATAATAGGTGGCGATTTTAATACTGTATTGAACGAAAACCTTGATAAAAGAAATGGCAGGATATACTCACACAAACGTTGCAGAACGGTTATTAACAATATTATTGATGGATATAGCCTAACTGACATTTGGCGCGACATGCACCCAGACATAAAACAATTTACTTGGCATTCACATCACAAACCAACGATATTTTGTAGGCTTGAATGTTTTTTAATTTCGGAAAATTTGAGGAATTCAGTAGTCTCCTGTAAACACAACATTGGGTATAAGTCGGACCACAGTAAAGTATCCTTAAACATCGACCTAATAAACCTTACCCGTGGGCCTGGCTATTTCAAACTTAACAACAGTCTTTTATTGGATAAGGATTATCAAGAAACAGTTATGAAAAGCATAGCTGAAATAGCTGAAATAAACAAAGAAGCAAACCCAAACACAAAGTGGGAATTGATTAAAGGTACAATTAGAAACGAAACAATAAAATATGCAACATACAAGAAGAAAGAAACTAATAAACAAGAAAAAAAGTTGACAAATGAAATAAACGAATTGCAAAACAAATTTCTGAATCAACAGAAACCAATGTAATAGAGGTATTAAAAACGATCTTAATGACAAAAAGAACACATTTGAACAATTAACAGAAACTAAGCTAAACGGATTTATTCTGCGATCAAAAGCTAACATAGTCGAACATGACGAAAAAAACAGCAAATATTTTGCCAGCTTAGAAAAAAAGCGGTCTGAAACAAAATTGATTTCAAGGTTATGCGTCAACAACGTAATTAGTACAAACCAAAAAGAAATTTTAACAGAAATACAAACATTCTATAAAAATCTATATAACAAAAGAGAAATGAGCAACTCAAAATATAACTTTTCGACCAGTCAATAAACAAATTAAGCAATATTGATCAAATTAAATGTGAAGGAGAAATAACAGAATCTGAATGTATAAATGCCCTAAAATCTATGAAAAATCAAAAAAGTCCAGGCACTGATGGAATTACAGTTGAATTTTATAAACTCTTTTGGAATAACATTAAAGAATTTTACGTGAACTCTATAAATTACTCATTTCAAACTGGATCGCTCACAGAACTGCAAAAACAAAGCATAATTACAATTATCCCTAAACAAAACAAAGATCTGACATCACTGGATAGCTGGCGACCCATAAGTTTATTGAATGTAGACTATAAAATCGCAGCTAAAGTTATTGCAAACCGTGTAAAACATGTCATTACTAAAATAATTCATAATTCACAGACAGGATTCATAAAAGGTAGATATATAGGCGAAAACATTAGATTGCTCTTTGAAATAATTGATAACGCTGAAGAAGAAAATAAACCAGGTCTTATTTTTTTCACAGATTTTGAAAAAGCGTTTGATAGCATTGACCATACATATATAATAAATTGCCTAAAACATTTTAACTGTGGTGAAGATTTTATTAAGTGGATACAACTATTCTACAAAGATGCAAAGAGTTGTGTTTCCAACAATGGATACTTGTCTGACTTCTTTCCTATTTTGCGAGGTGTCCGCCAGGGGTGTCCCCTCTCCGCTTCCCTCTTCATTATATGTATCGAGCTCTTATCAAATAAGATAACAACTACTGAAGATATAAAAGGTATTACATATTCTAAACACGAATTTAAAATGTCTCTTTTTGCTGACGATGCATCTTTTATCCTAGCTGGTTCAATAAAATCATTTGAAGCTCTTGTTGATGTCTTAGATAACTATAGCTATATATCTGGGTTAAAACTAAATTAAAAAAAAAATGCCGAGTTTTGCGAATAGGCAGTATGATTCATAATGAAGTAGTATACTTGAAAAAACGGAAATTTAAGTGGAGCTCTAGCGAAGCTAGCTCACTCGGATTTACCTTTTGCACTAACAATAGTCACATATACAAAGCAAATTTAGAACCCAAAATTGTTCTTTTTGAAAAATGTTTAAAACAATGGCAACATAGAAAACTAACGCTTATGGGTAAAATTACAGTGATAAAAAATTACGCTCTGCCAAAATTGATATATGCACTCTCTTCTCTGCCTAACCCTCCCCTTAAACAGTAAAACGAATTGAAAAACTTATGTACGAATTTATATGGGATGGTAAACCTGAAAAAATTAAGAGAGATATACTCACGATGGGGTATGAGAGCGGGGGGTTAAAAATGATTGATTTAGACAATTTTATAAATTCGCTAAAATATGTTGGATAAAACGAATGATAGAAGCTGAAAATGACGCAATTTTAAACAAAATATATATACACAGTCTCAGCTCATTTGGTGGAAAACTTTTGTTTGAATGTAATATCTCCGAAGACGACATTTGTAAAATAACTCAAAATAGGTTTTTAAATGATGTTCTATTATCGTGGTGAGATGCAAATCTAATGTTGTTATACAAAGTTACAGACATGAAATTCTGTGGAATAACAGTAATGTTAAGGCAGGTGTAAATACAATAATGTTTTCAAATTGGTTCCACAATGGAATAAAAGTTTTTAAAGACATATATGATGACGCCTCTAAGAAGTTTTACCCATTTAGTAGATTACGAGAAATTTACAACCTACCCGAAGGTGATTTTTTAAAATATCTAACT
Source organism: Loripinus fragilis (assembly GCA_964019695.1). Lineage (NCBI taxonomy): Eukaryota > Metazoa > Mollusca > Bivalvia > Lucinida > Lucinidae > Loripinus > Loripinus fragilis. The sequence continues at coordinate 39,022,916 of OZ026520.1, read as the reverse complement.
TTGATACATAGTATACCACACTCTTGGAAAACCAATATTAAAAATAAAAAAAAACAAATACGCCAAACCCACACACCATATTAAGACAATTAATGAACACAAAACACACTAATAAATATGTATACAACTTACTTCAGAAAAAAAGAAAACATCCAGATATGAAATCAGAGACGAAATGGGCTGAACAATTCCACGATGAAACCTTAACTGGAAAACAATTTACACATCTTCCCTTCGGGCAACAAAAGACATATAACTGCAAAATTTTAATTACAAGTTCTTAATGCGTATTATTCCAACAAACAGATTTCTATTAAAATGTAACATTGGACATACCACTTTATGTGATTTTTGCTGCATGGAAATTGAAACACTTGACCACCTATTCTGGGAGTGCATTCATGTACAGCTTTTTTGGACAAATTTATCAACTCTTTTGCAGATTATAATGTATTCATTCATTTTAACTTAAGAAACATAATGCTTGGTATAACGGAAGGAACAAATCAAACAGAAGTTCAAACAAAGAATTTTATAATTTTACTTGGAAAACATTTCATTTTCAAAAACAAATATAAAAAAAACAACACCCAAATTTATTTCATTTCAAATTATATCTAAAACATCGAACCAATATAGAAAAACACATATATTTCAAGAAAGACAGACTTGCCCAATTGAACAAAAAATGGGGAAACCTGAGAACACTAATGGAGTAAAAACGAAAATTAATTTAACATTTCAAACACGCTCATACAGTAAGGGCGACAGTACTCTCTCTCCCCCCCCTCTCTCTCTCTCTCTCTCTCTCTCTTGCCATATTGCATACCTTAGAAAACAACATATTTCTGACGATTCCAGGGTGCTTCATTGCACCCTTTTCAGCATATTTAGTTTTACTTTTCGCTTTATTTTCTTTTACTTTGTTTTTTCCCTTTATTTAATAACATTTTTTTTTATTTATAACTATTTCTGAAACTAGTTTGTAGGATATACATAACATTAGCATATAGACTGTAAAATGTATGTGTTTAAATAGCCATCTTATTAGAATTATATGATGTTTGTACATTATATGTCATATTCATATGTGAAATATGCATGTGTTTATAATATATATGTTTCAGAAATAAATAATAAATAATAATAAAAACAACAACAAATATACCCCACCCCTTTACCCTAAGGTCCAGGCAAACATATGCAATATTGATAAAAATGTTAGGTGCACTAAATGCAAGGTTTTGATTTAAGCATTTTTTTCCATTATACATATAAATAATAAAACTTATATAACATATAAGATATCTGATTTAGCATATATAAGATGTCTTATTTAACACATTAGATATCGAATATGTTATACACGTTATCTTATTTGATATATAATATAACTTTTACAGCTGATCTGTGCATTTTTCAAAGCGTGTTCAATCTTGGTAAACTAACATATTTTTCTGTGGCAAAATAATCATCCACTTCATCACACCTAGTCGAACTTTGGAAACGTATTATGAATGCAAGCTGAGTAAGATATAGGATATCTTATATAACATATTAGATATTTGAATTGCAGAATTAAAGAAGATATCATATATATGATATAATAAATCTACTTTAGGATACAATATATCTTATTTATGATTTAAGATATCTCGTATCAGATATCTAATGTCCTACATTATATCCTATATATGATATCTTATGTCCTAAAGTAGATATCTACTAGACCTCAAGCTGAAAAAGGTCCTGCTCCTCCCTCTAGGGAATCTTGCAGACAAATCCTATCTTGAAGAGCAACCCAAACTGCGTTAATTAAGATATGTTTACTCTCTGTACGCCGGGGCGTTAGCATGTAACAGACTGTTACATATGTTACTATAACTAACTAAGAAAAAAAGTAAAATGAAAGTTTGAGCTATATCAAGAAGACATTAAACTATCCAAGATAACTAACATAAAGTCCCTCTCATAACAAACAGGAATAATCTGCAACCAGGGAAGCACAATTAGTGCCCATAGAAATCCCAACTACTTGTCTATACAGCTTGGTGCCAAATCGAATAAAAATGTTGTCCAACAAAAAGGTCAGCGCATCACATACATTTTGACATGACCATGCATGATATTTTTTTAGGTTTTTCTGAAGTTAAAAATGCATTTCTGTCATTACATGCAAGGAAAGGAGAGCCTTCTCTCTGGAAGGTTCTTTCAATAAGATCAATAAGTTTATATTTAATTAAATTATGAGGTAAAGTAGTGTAAAGTGTAGGAAAATCATAAGTAGACAAACTGGTCGCATTGAAATCTCTAGCTTTAAGTTTATCTAAAATTTCACCTGAATTTTTGATAGACCAAAATAGGTTTTTACCGGATCTCTCATATACCTTTTCACAATACTTGATAACATTTTTTTTAACAGCTGTAAGACACAAGGTTAACAATTTAGAAAGATCTGTTGTCGTACAAGAACTAGAATTAGCAATAAATCTTGCTTTATAGGGGTTTTTATGGAGTTTAAGTAACCAGTACAACGTAGGAACTTTGTCTTGATTTTCTTTAGCTTTGACACCGAAATGTAGGGCTGTATGACAACCATGCCCATCGACAATCACCCTCTTACTAAAAGAAGGCTGCAGTTTGTAGGCATTAGTGTCAACAAGCTCACGCTTAAGAGTATTAATATAATACAATCTTCAAACAACCACAACATTGTTAGCAGCTTTATTAGTGTAGGCCCCTGTAAAATTCCGTGTGCATTTTTTGGTAAAAGTGTCAAACATACATTTTCTAGTAGAAAAATGTATTCTGTTTAAGAAAAAAGATGTTTACAATTTTCTTTTGCGTTTTAACGTCACAGTGACGTCACAAAGTGACATACCCATTTTTAGCTTATTTAAGGCTTGAAAGTGGAGTGTTATGAATTCCCAGCAGGCATAAACATGAACTGTTTGATGAGTTGTGTTAATTTTACAGGCGATTTTGGAGCATAAACCCTGAATCTGGATTTTAAATAGGTTACATTAACTTCAAAATGATGTCTTTACATGGAAAAGTGACGTCAGTACCAAAACTGAAAATTCTGTGATAGTGAAAGCTCAAATAGCTAGACCCTTATCTCCACACAGCAGGGAAAATATTGTTCAGTATAATTTTCTGAAACTATATTGTATAAGATGCAAAACGTCATACGTTAGCTCTCTGACCTATAGTTAGACAGGCATGTTAACTACGTTACCCAATAATAGTTTCAAATCCTACTTTGCAAATACCAATTTATACCGAATTATTATTAATTGACATGCTGTTTGCCTTAAAACATCTTTAAATGAATGGAACAGCGGGTATGCATTTAAACAATACAACACTATGATGTTACAGTTATATATGTTACTTTAAATGTATAACCATTTAATGCATTACTGTCACTAGATATTGGACTACCAAAATACCTCCTAGGGGAGTTTTGTACACTATAATTTTCTAAAACCACATTCTACAAGCCACAAATTAATATATTTTAACTCTTTAGTGGTTAAGGCTATACCAAGCAATAGCAAAATTCTCTACGTTACTGTAAAATAATTGGAAATCTTATCTAATTACTCCTTATTCTTACTATGCAATATAACCTTTAAATTGTAAAAAAAAATGACAAGCAATATGATGTTATCAAATTAGAAGGATCTTCTATTACATGTGATATGCGTTACTTTCTTTTAAATACATTTTTAAATTGCAAAAGAAAACTTTTTTAAGTCTACACTGCTAGTGAGACATTCATTGTCATTAAACTGCCATTAATTGTCATTAAAGGAAAACGCCAACAACGCTGAATAAAAGAATAAAATTTGAACTTTATTCACATACAATGATTTTTTTCAAGTCTGTGCGTTTTATTAAATATGTAAACAGCATTTTATTTTCTTAAATTCTTATTAAATGAAATCTTTTATCTCACTGACACTGGTATATTTGCCTCTTTTATACGTGAATGATATATAAAAGACACATATAAAGTAATCAAACATATCAGAATAAATGCTAGATGCTCCTCAGGAAAATTATTGTTGTTGTTTCACTACATTATAATTTTAACTTATTTTGTAGTTTATAAACATTGTTATATGTTAAATGCTGAATAAAATATATTGTATTATATTGTAGTGTATTTTAGATAACACAATAATATTAAGCATGGACTAGCTTAGTAAGAGTTATCACATATTATTAAAGACAGCTATCAGTTACATCTACTATGCTGATACCATTCAAGAATAAAAACCTGTTCAGAATTTGTCATTGTTGGTCAATTCAAGCATATATCAAAATCGGGAATTGAGAATTTAAAACAGTACTTTATCCTTGTCTTTTGAAAAATTAAACTGAAGTGATTTAAAAACTTAACGATTTTTGCCCAAAGGTATGACACACACCCTATGGTTAAAACCGCTTTATATCAGAACGATGTCCAGTTTGGCGACAAAAGAATACCATTAAAATGGTAAAATTCATAACAAATGAATTCTAAGGACAGATAGGATCATCTGGTCTGACTGGTTCTTAATTATTGTGAAGCATTTATACAGAACGATATTTGTTCTTATGGTTCATTTTAGTCATACATTAGAAATATATACGTTTGTCACTTAGAAAACAACAGGCATGGTTAGTATTAATGTATATTGTAGCCATTGATAAAATAGCTGACTCACAACAAATTCTTGCTTTTGATAAATTATTTGTTTTGCATTATTCTATCAATTAGACCTACTAGTCTTACAGTTGAATTGTGTTGCAGATAATATCGGAGCGATATTTAGCATGTCAAATGTGAACATTATCGTTGATACAAAATTGTAGCCTAATAATAATCTTTGCATAGTTCAAATCAAACAAAATAGATTTACTAGTAACGAAAGAACAGATCAAAGGAATAATCCCATTTGATCTTGGTACTTGTCGCAGTGTTGAGCAATGAAGGCTCAGGTGAGCCTGTGCATATGTGTAGGTAGACTTGCCAGAGCCTTCGCTGCTCGTATACACAAAGTAGTATGAAGGTTGATGATCAAATTTTAGAATGCAAGCCCCTCTGCGTCATCATGAGTGATTAAACAATGCATTTGCTAGTCCAAATATTTATTTATAAATTACAGTAAAAGCGTCTAAAATATTTTCATCTAAAAGCAACGTGATTTATACTTGCGCTACTGTCAAAGAACATATGTGGAATTTAGCATTCAACGTTTCGAAAACTGGACCATACACACATATTACACAATTGACAATGAGGCACTGCTAAATCAACCTCTGAGATTGATAATGACAGGCTGTACATTTAAATGAAATGATTTCCTTAAGAGATAACTGAATTAAAGTATACATGGCAAATTAGATATGCATAAGTTCATGCACATTTTTAAACTTTGCATATGCGACTATCATTGGTGACAATGTTGATACTGAAAAGAGTGTAATCTTAGAGCTGAACAGTTAGCATTGTGTATGCTCCTTTTGAATCTATGTCCTAGCAAGTTATCAACTCATTCTAATCTTAAGTACACATATATATGTATAACATTGTTATTAATGATTACATTTATCATGTTTGCGAGGTTCCTGTACTATTTTACCAACGTTCTGTTTAGTGGAAATTAACATCAGGTATATAAACATGTATTGCTAAAAACTAAATCAGATCTAATCTCTTGACTACATTTTTTTAAATATTTCACTTTTCTATCCAGCATTCTAAAAACCATTGTAAAATCTACATTACAATAACTTGAATGTCATCTGTTAAAATTTGGCCAGATACAATTTTAGCTAAAAAGTCTTAATTTAAATTGGTATCTTAGTAACAGCTGGCCTATTTCCTTGTATATGAGCATATCTAATGTGACCTTAAAGTAAAACTCACCATTATAACCAACTTACTTTATTTCCAGGGTTTCCTTTTTTTCATCAATTCTTTAGATATTTTTGGTTGAGCAAGTGATTCAAAGTACTTACTTAATGTGATGGACAGTTTTGTTGATTGCACAAAGAAAGCTATACTGTATATAAACTAAAATTAATTTTAAAGCTTCTGTAATGCGTTACCATATGCATACACAGCTAAAAGTCAGAATACAAATTGATTTCGATACAGTCACCAATAACTAGTTACAGACACTTTAAATAATTGAATAGAAGTAGCTCAATTAAACTTAGAATTCTTCAGAAAAATATAACAAAAATATAACCTTAACATAATATATAAGCTTTTCTGGCTCAACTATATATCGTCTTTGTTAACATTTTGTATAAACATATGACAATATAATATATTTTGTACAGTACTATTATATTATTCTGATAAATTTGACAGAAAATTGAAATGTATCCTTCTAAGTGCTGTTAATGAGTGCTATTATTTCTTTGTTTATGAATTTCAAAATCTATAATTTTGGGCAAATCATTATTTGTAGATGTTAAAAGTTCAAATATATACTATTTTGCAAATGTAAATGCGCATGGATAATTAGTAGGAACTTAAATGCAAACTGATAAATCCTTTTTTTCAGACGGACTGGTACCTTGATATCTATTTAACAAGAACAGTCAGTTTTGAGATGGAATAAAGTATCCTATGACGTATAATATACGGAATAAAGCAATGATTATGCAGTTTTGAAAGTTGTAATATACGTTACATGATGCCATACAAACAAAAAAAAAATATTTCAAACCGGAAACGCAGTTAAGCATGGCTTTTCACTCTTGCTTATCAAGAGAATATTCATATTTGGTGTTTAAAGATTTTTCAATTGAATTTCATGCTGAATTTAAAGAATGAACTTTTCGTTCAGGGTCATCAGATTTAACAGTTTATAACTCTTAAAGTATTTGTGATACAAACAAACTGTTTGCAGCTATATAATGGTCCATTACTTGTCTTTTGGAAGGTGTATTTAAAACCTGAAAGTTAACTGGGAAGCTTATCAAAGAAAATTTTTGGACAGAATTTCAGTGATTTTAAATTGGGTAGCTTAAAATGTAACATAAATAACATTACAATGGGCCCATATAACTTTTATAAACAAAAATATATGTAAGGAATAAAATGTGATTGTATGATACGTGAACGTTTGTCCAATTTGAATATTTCAAGTATTACCTTAATAACCTCGATTACATTTATTTCGTTTAAAAATTTAGGGTAACATAGTTAACACGCTGTAGCAGCTGAACGCCCCAACCATCAGAGAGCTAACTTGTTTCAAAAAGCTAAGCCAGGAACATACAGTTATGCTAAGATCTGATTTCAGTCGCAAGGCACACGCGAATTTCCAGATTTTTTTTTGTACGCAATGTGTTTTTTCAGTTCATTGACGTCAAATTGACGTCAATTTCATGTAAAATTGAAGTCCATATTGAATCAAATTTTCATTTTAGTGTTTCTATAGACGTTTTTAACCATTTCAACGCAACAAACATAATATTAAGATTATTTTAGGTGTGTAAATAATCACACCACATATAAGCTCTTTGATGCAAGTGAAAAGACGGTACCCCATTTTGTGACGTCACTGTGACGTTAATACTGCAAGAAAAAATTGTAAACATCTTTTTCTCTATATATTTCTCTAGTTGAAAATCGATAAGAATTACTTTTACCAAAAAGTGCACACGGGAGCTCAAATTTCGACACAGGGGCCTACACTATATCTGCTGGAACCAAAACATAGTTCATATGAAAATCCTGGATACCTCGTTTAAGATGACGAAAAGAAGATTTAGGTTTAGGGGGAAAAAGATGTGTATTACGAGAGTAAAATGAAATACGAGTATGAATAATTTTAAAGATGTTAATCTTCCATTTCTTTAAGATGCTTCTAGTAGAAAATGCTTTAAATTTAAGTTTTCCCCCAAAATGTAATAAGTTTAATGCACCAATCAGTAACCTTCACTAGATCTTACCTGACTCAGGGGAATATCATATTGGCGTGAACTTGTCTATTGAAGACTGAAAGGTTATGTCTGCATTAGGCATTTGCAAGATGAAGTGTTCTTTTATATATGAATATATTTCATATCTTTTATGGAGGGTCACATGATAGAATAGCCAATAGGCTCATTGTGTTTACCCTCTGAAAACATTGTTAATAATAATAATAACAACTGGTAGTCAGTTCTTTGCTGTCTATTCAGGCATTGAAAGTCGAATTGGCAGCCGACACGATTGTTTATAAGGTCAGGCAGTGGCTGTTTTAATTGCTGATTCAGATCTACAACTAGTCGAATCTGCACCCAGCTACAATTTCACATTTACCAATTTAAACATTTGAAAGCTACGGCAGGAAAATGGCTGTTTGTTCGCAATTGCCAAATCATTGGCACTGCGAAGTGGCAAAGTTCTGACAGCCAACACCAATTACACTACGTTTGAGAGACAACTTCGTTGGCATTATTATACCGTCTTTTTCGTTAGAAATTAAGGTATATTAATTTCGTACCAAAATCGGTTCGTCGTCTGTCTGTCCGTCCGTACGCACGTACGTCCGTACGTCTGTCCGCCGGTCATGTTTCTTGTAATAAACGGTTGGACGTTGTAACTTCAGCTTTGCAGATGCATAGATCGCATGATGTAGAAGGTACTGGGCGACGTTTCTAACCGTCAAATAATGTTTTTTTTTTTTGTAAATGAATCTCCTCCTAAACTGTTGGTTGTAGCAGCTCCAAACTTTGCAGGTGCATAAGTGTTATGATGTAAATGGTACTGGGCAACATTTTGTATGACATTGACCCAAAGATCAAGGTCAATTGATGTATTTTCTTTTATATGCATATATGCTCCTAAACAGTTGGACGTAGCAGCTTCAAACTTTGCAGGTACCTTGGCCATGTGATGCGGAGGGTACTGGGGAACATTTTGTGTGACCTTGTCCCCAAGGTCAAGGTCATATAATGTATTGCTTGTAAATGCATCTCCTCCAGAACCAGTAGACGTAGCAACTTCAAACTTTGCAGATGCATAGGTTACATGATGTAGAGGGTACTGGGCAACGTTTTGTGTGACTGTGGCCCCAAGGTAAAGGTCAAAGGTAAAAAAGCGGGTATTTGCGATGGTGTACCATCGACTGCTACTCTAGTTCAATTTAAATTGGCAACTACGAAATGGTAAACAGCAGCTGTCTTTACATATATTATTTAATTAGTGTTGGCAACTTCGAACTTCTAGTTCTAGTTTGAAGTTGCCAGCACAAATTGAATAATGTCTAAGGAAACGGATAGCCAAATTCACAGACATTTAATTTGCATCGCCAACTGACAAACAAAAGCAAAGACGCTATCCTATTTGCGTTATCAAATAAAATCCCCATGTCAGCCCTCTGGATTGTTGTGACGCCAAAATCTGAAAAAATACTGAAACACATAATGCCCCCTTTAAGCGGCTTTTCGGTAGAAGAAGTCGAAAAACTATTTTCAAGATTGCCACCACCATTTGAATAAATCTGAATTAATCTACCCGATGACCTAATGTTCCTCAAAAAATTTCATAGCGGGCCGCGTAGTGCAGTCGGTAACGTGTCTGAGTACAGATGCACGTCTGATCCAGGGGTGGCGAGTTCGATCCCGGCCCAGTCCTATACTTTCGTGGAGATTTATCATGAAATAATATCTACGGTCATTCTCCTCCCTTCCACTGATTCATTCAAGAAGGGTTGTTGTTATAACATAGCAACTTTAAAATGGACACTGCTTGGTCCACCTTTAAGCTGACAGCTTGACTAGTACATTGTAGAAGAAAAATAAAATTTTCTGGATTAATGCACAACAACTGTGTATAACTAGGAAACACTATGATCACTGACTTCAGACCAACTCATGGCACCATTACGTAGAGACAAAGAACACAGACAACCACAATACAATTAAAGTAAAGCAACCAGCTATCCATTTTTCAGCTATATAATTACTGAAATAGATCTACACCTGGAACCACTAGCCTTGTTAACCAAGGGTTGCAGGTTCGATCCCGAGCTTCTCCAGGATTTCGAATGAGACTTTAAGCCATTGACTCATCTTGATATGACCTTAGCTGTTGGTGGAACATTAAAAACTCAAACACACATACCCAAAACCTATGCAAATCTTAAAGCGAAATAATCATTTCAGACCATAACTGCAGTTTTAATATGGAAATATTCAAGTTGATTAGATAGGCTACTGAGAAAACAAGTGGGGTAACTCCATAACAAATGTTAAATTAGGTCATTAAAATTGAGCATTGTACTCTATGTGATGGGGAGGGGGTAGGGGACTCAATATAAAAACGGACAGGAATGTGCCACTTCGCACAAATTCCAAGACAGGCAATAGTGATTGAAAAAAAAAAATATTTGAACCACCAACTTTCAATTGTCTTCGCGAAGAATCTCATAAAAAGTTTCATGAAATTCTAAACAACAGTTTAAAGAGATGCAGCCATGGACAGGCAAATGGGGCAGACAGAGAGAGGACACAATGGGATCAAAAAATAGGAAATAACTACATACACTGTAAAAATTAGTGTTGTTCTGGTCCAGAGATAACTACAGCAATGACATGTAGAAATGTTTAACACGATTCTGACATTGCTTTTCTTTATTATTGTGTTATATTTCGAATATTGTTTTGTACAAACATTTATAAATATTGTATCATGAGAAACTTATACATTTCCACCAATTTAATTGTTTGGTAATTTGTTAATTACCAATACTGATAAATCTAGTTTTAAATTTTCATTCAGCCTTGATAAGATTACCCTTAGAGCGCCTGCAAAATGCATCTTGAAATATTGTCTGCTGCATATATCTACATGTACTAACATTACTGACTAATGCAAATTGTAGACGCAGTCTGATCTGAGTGTACCCTGTTTTATCAAAATAATTTTTAAAAACATTTCAGCTGATCACAAGAGCAGACGGCATTTGTTGTAATTGGGGCTTAAGGGGTTAATTTATTTTTAGACCCAAAACACACAAACCTTTGAATCTCAAATCCTGGCAATTAAATGATTTTATCAACTGAAATTATTTGAAATCAGGACAACTCTACTCATGAGAATTTGCTACTTAGGGGGCTCGCCACAGCCAATTTATCATAATTTATTATCCCGCAGGGGATTAAAATAGGTTATAACTACATACAGTGTAAAAATTATTGTAACTTTACATCTAATGTGGTGGCATATGAACTGCCACTGCCACAGGTGTAGCGAAAATGTTGCAGGGAAATAGATGAAAGTTCAGACTAATATTTAGTCCATGAAATAATATAGCTGTGCATGTTGGACTTGCAGACCCATCTTTTTTGTGTACTTATTGGAATGTCTCATGAGTTGGGTTGATATGACAAAACGTGTAACTGCTTATTCTATTCTTTTATTTTCTTATTGAACTCTTTATATGTATGATTCAAAATATATCTTGCACATGCACAGGTCCAGACCTTTCGTCAGGAGGGTGGGGATGGCAGTATTGGCTGAGGCTATATCAGTTGCTCGTCTATCGAAGTTTGTATGGGATTTCACGTGAGGTATAATGATATAGGAATCAAACATGATTTTCTATGCATTAATATCTTTTGGGCACCAAGAGTGGTGCCAAACCCTGAGCATATATCGCAGGGGTTTTGATAACATCTAGGGGCCTAGAAGATGTTAATGTAGCAGTAAAGCATGTTTCATTGCTAGTATCAGATTATTGCATAAAGTCATCCTGCTGGAAAATTTTGAACAAAAGAGCGTTTTGAAATTTCAGTTTTTGTATAACCTGTCTTAGCACACAGAAGCATGAAAAATGCACAAAAGCATAAGGAATGCATAGCTTTTGAAACGCCCGGTCCAGAGCAAAATTTTACGCCATTCTAACATCACTTAATTATGTTCACCTCTATGCACGTTATTTTTGACGACGTCATTTTGGTGATTGCCCAGAAACTGTACATGAAAATTAAAATTATAAAAGAAGCATCTGATTTGCCTTGTTGATACATTACTTTGTGCCAGTTAAGACATTACTGAGGCTTGTATAGGGGGGGGGGTACCAGTATCCAATATCCCTGGTAGTAAACAGAAAAGCATCCCATATCCCTTTAAGTAAATTGGAAAATATCCCCTTAATTAAATTTCTTAAATACCTGTATCCCTGGAAGAAACAAAATATTCTTGAAATTACCGACACAAAATAGATCTACGAGTACAGGAACATTTTGTCAAGCACATACTTTTGAGTGTAATGGTTTGTGTTCTTTAACTTTGCGCATTCTAATTGCTATTGAGTGTTCTATTTCATCGACTTAGCTTTTCCATATACATCTTCAGTTAGCAAAACAGACACGACACATTGATCCTTTTAGGTCATCTTTTTTTTTGCCTCAAATATGTCTTCCTCCAGTTTTAGTAAATCTCCATTACAGTTATAAGGTCATATGATCCGAAGCTCGAGCAAGGCTTTAGAATGGTAATGGTCTGGTCTCTTTGGTATGTATTGTCATCGTTGTCTTCATCATCCATTTAAATTTTGAAGAAATATATTTCTAATGTCAGTCGGCCAATTGTGATCAAACTATATGTGTATAATGGGAAAGGTTACGCAAGTTTTATGTCTGATTGTATTGGACATATGTTCGCCATGTCAACATAAAGCTTCCATAGACTTATTATGGGAAATCTTTAAAATATATTCCATGATGGCAAACAACTCACATATTTAGCATGTAAGAAGGTCTTGCGGTCTCAAAGGTCTCGAATATAAATCGTGCCATCAAGTAATTTTCAATAGCTCCTATATACTTTTTATTGAGACAACTTTAAGACATCTCTCAAACCTTCATGTACATATTATACACTGAAGGACTTTAAAAACGCAAAAAATCAAAACTTTTATATTTTGAACCCATAACAGTTTTAGTCTGCTTTAACAGGAAAATGGGCTTGTAAAGACACTATGCTTCTATCTATACCTGAAACCTGCATTTTTCTGATACTGGCCACCACAAGCTACGCATCGACGTTTTACTATGTTTTGCACGTGTCGTCCCAACGAATTATTGAAACAAAATATTTCATCATTTTACATGTAACTTTTAAGTATACATACATTTGTATATAAAAACACACACTAAAGCTGTAGTTTTATATCTTTATTAATTATGCCACGTATCTCCTAACATGAACGATTTGGTGCAATTGCAACGTTACAAGCTTGGGTGCGTGTTTCTGACATCATGTGATGTTATAATTGCTATCCATCTACTATACAGCGCCTCGAAGATCGTTACCAGGCGCATGAGGCTTCTTGGCCAGAAAAAGATAGACACAAGTCCGCCCAACCAAGAATGACGACCCGCCGTTAAGACGACAACTAACGTCGATTGCACCGACGATATTTGCATTGACAATGTATGTTCAGACCGACTACCGTCAGTGCAAGACGAATAGTAGGGCTACCAGGGTAAATTGTTTCAGATTTTTATTAAAAATATTTTATAACAATAACTTTTAAGCACGTCCAATTTCTAGACAAATTTCAAATTGCAGCTTTAGATACTAAAGGTAATGCTATTTAATAGACTGTTGATCTAACATAATTTATTATTTTGACATAAAATTCAAAATATGTGTGGCCAACATAATGGTGTTTATTGTTGCCAGTTCTCAATAAAATTGAAACATTTTAAATTTGTAAATTTCATGGGTTTCAATTTTTGCGTTTTTAAAGTCCTTCAGTGTACATGTGTTACCAGGCCCTGAAGAGCAATCAGTAGTGAGTCTGATTGTAGATCCAGAAGCCATGAGTTTGATCCTGGCCTGGTCCCATACTTTCGTAGATTGATGATGAAATCTTTTCTACCATCATTCTCCTCCTTCCACGAACTCAAGAAGGGTTGTGCCAGTTACAAGCAAAGGTATGTGCACGAAGTACTGGCTAACCCCTTAGTCAAGCTTGTCCAGGAAAAGTGTGATTAGTTCAACTGACTATCCCCACATGATCATAGCTGGAGTGTAAAATCACTAAGCAAATATGAATAAAACAACTTATATATTTTCTTTGTAGTAATGTTAAGTGGTCTCCTACATAAATCCTGCCAATCATGTCCATGGGATCCAAATTGGCCACGTCTATTCAATAAACGTAAAATGGAAATAACTTACAACTTATTGAGGCCCATAGTTTAAATAATTAATGTTTAGCAATATATAGTAGAGCCCTTCACAAATCCTGCCAACCGTGCCCATGGAAAGTATATTGGTCATGCCCCAAGGATCAACTTTAAAATCCTGCCAACCGTGCCCCTGGAAACTATATTTTGTCATGCCCCAAGGATCAATTCCTACCAACCATGTCCTGGCTGTGTATTAGTTATACATGGTACAGACATTCTCAGTTTGAACATGGCTGTGACCTCGACTTACGACATTACCCTAGAGCTTTTATACAGCACATTGTCTTGTTGTGGTGGACATTTATTCTTAGTGCTAAGATTTAATAATTGGTGGAAGGCTTTGTAAATTATAATCCTGAAACAAATTTTCAAAAACGACCTGTGACCTCAGCCTTGGACATATGCGATACATCGTCTTGTTGTAGTGTACACTTTTTTTGGAATAGGTCGATGATTATGAATGTTTAAAGAATTGTTATCATGGCCTGTGACCTTGACCATACAGATCATCTTGTTATGTTGGACACGTGTGCCCTGTGATGGTGATAATCAAGAGAAGTATTATACCCTTAAACAAAATCTCCAAATAAATTTTCCTTTTGATATTAGCCTGTGAACTTGCCCTTGGACTTATATTTATCATCCACCGGTAATGTTGCACACCCACACAGTGATATGGAAATCGAAAGGAGGGAGTGACCATGGCCTTGCCAGAATCAGAGACCGTTGATCATCCTCAGAAACGTGAGGAAAAGACACAAAACACAGACATCCATAACACAATTAAACTAGAGCAACCAACTCAACTAGAAAAGACATTAACCACGCCACAAAACAATTAAGGACTCAACACAAAAGACCACACAAGTCTGAGGAAATTCAAGCAATGGATAAGGAAGTTTGATCCGAAAAGAGTAAGTAAGGGTGCAAAGATCAGGAATCGATACAATCATGTACCACACCTGACCCAGGATACCAATGGGAAAGTGACAAACTCACAGCAGATACCACAAACAAGAGCCAAGAGGTCAGCCCTTTCCCAGCAGGTGACCACAAAGCACATATAAACAGACGCGCACAAAGACATAGCAAACACAAGACAGAACAAAAACATAAAAGATCCACAAAAGAAGAACCGCCTCGGAACGGTCAGTAAAATATTTTACTGGAGGGCTTAAACTGGTTTATTGGCGCCAACCTCACCCTTAATTCAGATGTGGATCAAGACACGTAGATATTTGGTTTGCATGAAAGACCCCTAACTTATCAATGCATCATCTCCTAAAACATATAAATCAAGATATAACAAGGAGATAAAGCAAAGATAAGGACTCAACAGTAAATAAATCTGAATACCGGAGCAAAAGAAATCCGATAGGTTAACCCCAGAGTCCTGTATATACTGTATGCTGTCATCTTCACCTCCTTCAACATCTTTGTCGAGAGAATATATAATAAGTGCATTTGCTAGTACTCTGTCTAAAGGTCCCAGGGGAGATAATTTTGCCAAGTCGTGTACATACAGCTTTTCCTCCTTAGTGGAAAACTTGAAGTGATTTCTATTGATGTTATTGGTATTTTTACTCTGTTTTGTATATTTTGGAGGTAAAACAGCGGTATCCCTGAAATTGAACATAGTATCCCATATCCCTGGAAGTCAAATGGAAAGTATCCTAAATCCCGGGAAGTAAAATATCCCGTATCCCTAGAACCCCTATACAAGCCTCATTTCTTTTTATATCATGATCAATTATATTTATTTACTCATAGTATAGAGTTAGTTATTCAACTCAAAACTATGAGAAAAGGAGCAATATAAAGCATATGTAGTGAAAAAATGAATTACTCTGCAGTTAAACTGTCTTAGCCATACCGTGACTCTCTTAGCCAGGCTGTGACTATATCCAAGTCCTGTGACATTATCTTAAACAGACAGTGACATAAAAACTCTGATCTTTGTCCGAACCGCCACAATTCTGTGCAAAATGCAGCGATAAAATTGGTTTGACTTTTTTTAGTAAGAAACGATATACGACAAAGAAAGTCGTACTGTCAGTTTTCAAACAATTAAAGCATATATTTTACATTTATAAAAGTTCACTGTCGCCTTCTGTTATGACGACCTGTAGGTGAAAATCCAAAATCGTTGCAGTGAATATGGCATACTGAAAGGCAAGCTTCAGCTTCATTCAGTTGGCTTTCTTAATTCTTTGCATGCTGGGTAATTTTCATCTTTTTGTTGTCGCTTTTACACAATAATATTTATAAAAAAAATCCTACAGGAACACTATCAGAGTGTCAAACGGGTTGGATCTAGATCAGGACCGACGTTCTGTCGGTCCTGATCTGGGTCCAAACTGTTTTCAAAGGTTATCAGCAGACGACAAAGTCGCCGCTAGCTCAGACCTAGCTGTTGAGGTCGTGCAACGATTAACTTGTGATGAAACTCCACAGGCTTTATTACCGATTCTACTGCTTTACAAAAAAAAAAAAAAAAAAAAAAAAAAAAAAAAAAAAAAAAAACACGCACACTCACAAAACGCTAATAACTTAATACAACAATAAATTGTCATTTGACATTCTTATATGTCTTATGCATCGCCCGAGGCAGAATCTTCATATACAGAAGAAAATAGATGACTTCATTAGGCAGACGACACTATTTTCACAAGAAACTGACATATCCTGTCACTTCATAGCACGCGCCATAACACATGTTCCTTGCCTGTTTACATGTAAATGGAAAATATTATGAGAACTCGAAAAAGGAGAATTAACTAAAAGGTATGGGTTTATTTATTTCAATTTTAAGAGATACAGCCCCAGGGTACAGCCGCAGGTATCCTCTGTAAAAACATGTGATTCAATGCCAGACACAAAACAAGGGACTCTATATAGAAAGACCCTGATAAAACGCAGCTGTAAATGTCGCCTGTTAGTGCCGTCTGCTGCATTTTTTCTCCATTTTTACAACAGATTGATTTTAATATACACACAGCAAGGCCTCGGGGTTATAAAACTTTTTTTCATGCTAAACTTGAAATTTATTCTGCTCATAAAGGTTAAAATCCCAACAATTTTTGACTTGCAGGATAAATGCAACATCTTAGTTTCAAAGAAAAAATAAGTCTTGAAATTCAGCATTTAAGTTTTCATGAGTAGTTGAAATTTCATGAGCATGAAAAAAGTTTATAGCCTCGGGGCCAGTATTTTCGCTATAGGCCGAGGCTTTCAAAATACATCAGCAGACGACTTTAGCAGCAAATGGCAGTGAAAGTGTTTTAACCATTAATGACCCTTAATGCGCCAAGAAAAAAATGCATTTGAAAATGTCGTCTGCTGAAGTCGTCTGCTGTCTGCAAATAATTGCCTAGTATTACTGACGAATTAAGTATAGAAGCAAACAGTGAGACCCAGAACAGACTGTTCCTATAGGAGCAGTCTGATCGCAGTCTGATCTGGGTCCACATTGTTTTCCATAGAGGCTTCTTAAATATTTCAGCCGACGAGAAAAGCAGACGACTTTTGTTGCCATTGGCGCTTTAAGGGTTAATCTCTACTTCAATTCTTTTTGTGTCATGTTGTGTGCAAGAAGTAAATGTGCTGGCGGGACTGCGCGAATGTGCACACTTTTTTGAGTATTCAATGCTCGTCTATGCGACATTTATTGTTTCATTTATCGCTGTACAAAGAGTAGAACAGGTGTTATTCGACATAATTGGATTAAGATGGACGGATTTCTGAAACGGGGGTTCAAATGTATAATGGTGTGGGGGTTCGCTTTGCAGATCTAAAATATCCCATGAAAATGAAATAATTTGGTCTCATTGAGTCCAAATTATTTCATTTTCATAGGAAATTTTAAAAACGGGGCTGGGGGTCGAACCCCCTGAGCCCCCTCTGGATCTGCCACTGATTAAGATTATAATTTCATTTTCATGATTTTATTGATACATTGCATTTGATTAAGACACCAGCCTTAAAACATGTAACTGTCTCACAATGATAATGCAAGGCGTAAGGATGTAACGACTGTCAACGCCGTTAGGTTTTTATCATATCAGACTTTGTTACATTGACGTTAGACCGCGTCACATAACGTGATAATTAAACGCAATGGTCTGTGTTACAGTCTAAGGTAGACGGCGGAGGTAGTAGAGCATACTAGGGATATTACAAGAAAACGAATTTGTTGCTCAATGAACCATTGTTTTTCAATATATCAATCGCTCGGCCTCCAATCACTGCCTCCTTCTCCAAAAAGAGCAGAGCGTAAAGGGAGGCGAAGGTCCTTCCGGGAAGCAGGCAGTGGGCATAAACAATGGAACACGGTAAGTTGTGTTGACACATTTTCAATCATAAGTAAATTTTCAGCGCAAAACTCGAAAATCTAAGAATGCTATGCTTCGGGCAATTGTTCAAGCTATCCGTAGAGTATGCTGTTTGCACATTTGAACTTAGTTTGTAAGCGTGAGAGTTTTTCTCCCGTTGCACAGTTGTCCAAGAAACGGTGGTTCCCGCATGGTTTTGCCTTCTAGCCAAACAAATAGTAGCGTTTGGACCCTTATTCATACTACCGAGGCCCCTCCACACCCATGTTGTCCCAAATGCAATTTTTCGAGATATTTCAATGATAATTGAGTAATTTAGAGCCAAATTTCTTTAAGAGCAGGAGGCGAAGGGCAGGAGAAGGAGGCTGGGAGAGGAGGAGCAGGCGGCGATGATATCAAAATTTGCATTGATTTTGCTTATTTTTAATAATATACTTATCCAATCTATATCAAACTTGCGTGTATGATACGAATGATTAAACGCTATTGTTAACTGAATTATTCTGATCACAAACATTGCTATATATACCTTTCTTATAATTTATACCTCTAGCAAGTTCTGGGTTAAACAAACAACACAATGGGAGAATAAGCGAAACGCTTTTGTTTCCTTTATAATGCGTGTGCGGACATTATCAGATTTGCAATAATTAAGTTAACATCTTTTGAGACTGCTCTTATACGCGAGTTGTTATATCAGTTATATGATGTGCAAGGTATTCGTACAGCATGGGTATTTTCAAAAAGTACACTTTTATAATACATTGAACAGAATGATACCTAGGCGTATGCATCCACTATGCAGGATATCATGTATGGTCGTGTTTTAGAGGATGCTGTGAGCATTACATGATTCCAATGAGAAAAAGTGAACCACACATTACGTTGGTGGTGGCATTTAAAGCGAAGTAATTTCGATTTATTTAAATGGTTTGAAATATTCATACAATGTACATGCAAGTTTGATATAGATTGGATAAGTATATTATTAAAAATAAGCAAAATCAATGCAAATTTTGATATCATCGCCGCCTGCTCCTCCTCTCCCAGCCTCCTTCTCCTGCCCTTCGCCTCCTGCTCCTAAAGAAATTTGGCTCTAAATTACTCAATTATCATTGAAATATCTCGAAAAATTGCATTTGGGACAACATGGGTGTAGAGGGGCCTCGGTAGTATGAATAAGGGTCCTTACGCTACTATTTGTTTGGCTAGAAGGCAAAACCATGCGGGAACCACCGTTTCTTGGACAACTGTGCAACGGGAGAAAAGCTCTCACGCTTACAAACTAAGTTCAAATGTGCAAACAGCATGCTCTACGGATAGCTTGAACAATTGCCCGAAGCATAGCATTCTTAGATTTTCGAGTTTTGCGCTGAAAATTTACTTATGATTGAAAATGTGTCAACACAACTTACCGTGTTCCATTGTTTATGCCCACTGCCTGCTTCCCGGAAGGGCCTTCGCCTCCCTTTACGTTCTGCTCTTTTTGGAGAAGGAGGCAGTGATTGGAGGTCGTGTCTTTACGACTGACATCCAAACAGCGATCTATTGAGCAACACATCACTAACCTAGTGACCAACAGCATAAGTCGAGTATGTAACGTCGAGATGGTATATCGATACTTCTATGGACGTTGGTTGGACGCAAATGTGCATGAACTAGGACACGGACTCTGGTGATTCGAGTTATATTAAATTGAGCACACAGTGGCAATCTGGTGTGACCAAGGACCAAGATTATTAATCTTGGTCCTTGGTCACACCAGATTGCCACTGTGTGCTCAATGAAAGTGTTTTTTTTTCACGGACGTCCCGTATATATTAAATCTTATTTATGGTGCAACGAACGCATTTAGTAGAGGGCTAAAATGACCTGTCAAGTTACTAAAACGGAGTTCATGGTATTCATAAATCAGTCTCAATCCGAACTGTAATCAGATCAGTGACCTATAATACTTTTATTATACAGGTCACTGGTCAGACGGACGTGGGTTTAGATTCCTCGTTCGTACGCGGCTGTAGGAAAACCAAACCCTTCTTTTACTTTTGTATGGATCTAGTACCGACATAGGTACTGACAATCAGCACAGATGTGACACTTGTACATGTCATCGCAAGACACTGAGTCGCAAGAGCTTGTTCATGCTGAAATTCCAAAATTGAGTCTTCCATTTGATGATCGATAGACTAATTCACCCTAGAGTAGTTATGTATAAATAAATAATGGGCCAGCACACGACACTCATCATTTAATATACAATTATTGACTTATGTTGAGGTAGACATGGAGTGTTATTGAACAGTAAACGTCATATTGACCGACGCGGAGCGGAGGTCGATATGATTAAGTTTACTGTTCAATAACACTTCATGTCTACCGAAACATAAGTCAACAATTGTTTTATTATATTATAAATGTATGTTATGCATTTCCTGCCATTTTAGATCATTAAAACGTTGACGTTACGGATGGGTCATGCGAAATGACTTGACGTTCTGACGTCACTTCCCGTAAGCCAGTCAATATTACCTCGTGCCCAGTGCTTTGCAACGTCACGTCCGGCAAACCATATAATATGTATTTTTATTGACTCGAGTGGATATGCATCTGAACCAATCAGAAGATGTTTATTTATAGATTATATAATAAACGCTTACCGCCGTATCCTGAAGAGCTAGAGGTCTTTTGTTTTGAGTCTTCAGCTACATCCAAACTTTGTATATGCGAGACAATGCGATAAGGAAATCTAATATGCTGAAAAAAATAGACCCTTGTCAGACTGCTCTTCTAGGGGCAGGATTGATTTGGGACTATTATAATGCAAATGCTATTCATACCTGAGTAGTCATGGATGGATCCAAGGGGGGGGGGGAGGGGTCCGGACCCCCTAGAAAATCCATTTGGCTATAATTTCCTTAGAAATACCTTTAGTTAGAAATTGCTTCTCGAGGGAGGTTCGTACTGCCCTCGGTGAAATACGTCAGGAGCCCTCCCCCCCCCCCCCCACTGGCGAAAATTTCTGGATCCGTCCATGGTAGTTTGGTTCTGGCCCTCAAAGAGCTAACTGAATTGTTGGTGAATTTAAACAATGCTTGCCATTTCGCTTAAAATCGTTGGATTCACACAAGGTAATGATTATTTGCTTAGAAAACAAGAGAAATGAAAAAAAAGACTGGTTCCTATAAATAGTTGCTTTTCTCTTTCTTTTTATTTTAGTATTTCCTTGAAGTAACATCCGGTGAAAGATGGAAAATGACGCTTGTATATATGACAAGGATGGCAAAGAATGGGAGAAGGAGGAAGAGGAGGAGCAGGAGCACACAGATATAAATGGAGAACAAGATTTAGCATCTAGAAATGAAGATCACGTGAAAGACCAAGATGCTGCAGATGGCCAACTACATAAAGCAACGCATAGTGCGGATAAAAACGAGCATTCTCCAATTCAGTCTGGCAAAAACGAGCCCAATCTATTAAATATACCAGATGAAGATGTTAGCAGTGTATCTGGTAATTCAAATGATGACCAGAACTCTGTAACTTCACAGAATATTTATGACGACACAAAGCCAAAACGACTGAAACAAAACAAGAATATAAAGCTTGATTTGACTTCAGAATCTGATAGGCTGATGAAAGGAATAGATGTATTGATTTCTCCTGATGAAAATTCTCACCGTAGTCCAACACGAAGAAGGGGCATAAGTGAAACTTCCTCTCCTTTGCTTTCACTGGAAAAACAGTATGTGCCATACAATGAGTCCATGGGCGTTACAGACAAAACAGTAGCTAAAGAAAATGTCGAGAAGGATTCTTCTAAAAGGCCCTCTGTAAATGTTAAATCAGATTTTGATAGAAGCTCTTTGGAAGTAAATGATTGTAAACAAGCCATAATTAATGATTATGGAACTGAAAGTGGTTATCGATCGGACTCTGATGGAGAAATAAGTACTCCTGATGAATCAGATGAGTCTTGTAAATCTGTCAGCCCTAAAAGGGTCAGTGAAAATGTAATCTGTGAGCATGAACATGAAGTTAACATGAAAAGAGAACAGGAGACATCAATTAAACAAGTCTGTTATAAAAATGTTGAACCAGTAATAAGTAATGATGTGCCTCGTATGCCCCAACTGAGGACACGTAAAATTTCTTCTGATACAGTTATTGATGATAGAGGTAGATACAGAGTAACCCCAAGAAAAATATCTGCTGATGCTAATTTAGAGCGAAGGTATGCAACAGCAGAGGAGCCCTGTGATGCACAATCGCCTAGAAAGCGCCGAGTGTCATTTGGTATGGTTGCTTATGTAAGAACAGGCGAAAGAATAGAGAAAGGAATTGCTCCACTGAACGATGAAATACAAGTTCACAGGGACCCTGGAAATTACTTAACAAAGAATGCTGAAATTTTGGATAAAAACAATAAACATAATCAAATAGAAATAAACGTTGCCGATGATACAGATGGTAAACTACCAACATTTCAAATAGCTATAGATGAGACAAGCACTGAATCAAATGGGAATCTTCAATTTTACTTGTCTGACAAATGGTCTGCTGAACAAGAAAAAAATCGAATTACAAATGAAGGACTTGATAACCCATCATTTGTGAATGACGAAGAGGAAATTGGAGATATTTTTCCTAATGCAAAGTTGGAAGTACAATCAGAAGAAGACCTACAAAAATCAAATCAAGATTTACCAACCAAAGTTTCCCAGCAGAAGAAAATATCAACCCAATCTCTTCCTGTTGGAATTGATTACAGAGAAACAAAACGACTATCCTGGCAGTCTGATGATAGTCCTATGCCTAAATCAATTCTAAAGAATAAAACAGCTAGTTCAGATTCATTGGCTTCTGAGAGTTCTCTGAATGAAAAAAGATTCAAAGTTAGAAAGGACTCAATAGCTCTGTTTACAGACCAGCATGGACAAGTTGGTTTAGCTGCATTGCGAAAAGAGTATGGGTCAGATTGGAAAAGTCGATTCAATATAAAAATGGTAAGGATAGTACATATGAGCCAGTTCTAGAGATTTGGCCCCACCATTATAAAACTTGTTTCATGCACAACTCAACTGAGCATGATATTTATCATGTTAATAAATATTAAAATGCCAACTATCAGTGGCGTTTTAAAGTTTATTAGCATGAACAATACATCTATGGGTTTGGACGCAAGAAAAGAATTTATATTTCAGCATTTTAGTTTCTACCAGCACTTGAAACCTAAATGCTTAGTTGAGTTGAGCAAGAAAAAAGTTTTATAAACTCGGGCCAGTACTTGTATGGACAATCAGCGAAAGCTCAGACGATCCTGCACATATGGACAGTCTCGCAAGTGCCTTTGCTGCTTAACCATGTTTTTGTCAAGCCTTTTAAAATATACAAACATAGCATAGCACTTCCTTTAAACTGAAAATGATCATGCACAGAGTACAACACAAACTAGATTATTAACCATAAATTCTATAATCCTGCAAAATTTTTATTGCAATTTGGAAGGCGTTTTTATAAATATATTCGCATGTTTAATCTAGCTAGGGGTTTTGATACTGATTATGTACATATGCATATGTTTGTATATGAAAGTGTCTTAATCATAACAAGTTTTATGGCATTCTTAACGACCACTTTCTTTGGGCTGATCTTGTAAATCAGATCAAATATATTATTTTAGTATCTAGGTGACTAAAAGGTTTTTAAAAAAAAATAGAATGAGATCATCACAAATTATTATTTCAAACATTTTGATTTTGCAGTGACAAGGGAAAAACAATATATAATTTCATATCTTTATATCTTTTTCAGATATGGTCTAAAAGGCGTGAAATAATGGCCAACTACAAAACAAACTTCTTCGTATTTGGATTATTTTCATGTATCTTAGTCTTTGTCATCGTTGGACTCTATCTTCATAATAGACATAAACACAATTTAGCTATTGCACAAAAAGTTTTCTTTGATGCCAAAGCTCGACAACTTTACTTGAATGACAAAGATGAAAATGACCACATTTCTGGCAGGCTCGGATTAAATGTTCCAAAATGGTTGCTTCCATCACACTGTTATGCAGATTATGAGAATATTCACGACAGAACTTGTTTAATTTGGAAAGGATTTGGCGAATTAAACATACACTTTATGGAGAATGACACTAAATGTTATAATGTTAGTTGGAAAATGAAACCTGGAATTAAACCACGTGACTGTTTCAATGTTGACAATAACTATTGGTACGGGCCTTCAAATTATTCAGGAAACAGCTGGCCAATCAGTTGGAATGACTTTACGTTTGATACTAGTAGTGCTAAACATGACAATAGTGGAACGTTTGAATTTGTAACTGAATATTATTGGCTTGCAACAAATGGTGGTGCTATATTTGTAGATTCCAATTTTCCTCTTCATGTCGACTGGAACAAGAAAAATACAGGAGATATATGTATATCTGTTTCTAAATCTGGTGATTTTTATTCAAAAGACTCTACACAAGAATTGTATATGAATTACGTTGTATGTAAAGGTAAAGATATATTGACTACACATACATTTATGAGTGAGCAATTTATACCAAGGATACAAGAAACACCTGATGAGTCTATAATGAAATCACCACACTGGTCCACACTTTCTCTTGATAGGAAAAGCAAAGTTAATGAGAGCATCGTACAGGACCTTACTAGAAATCTAGCAAAACATCAATTAAATTGTAGCACTATAGAATTGGATGGTCAGTGGGAACGCAAAGTTGGAGATTTTTCTTTCGACAAAAGGGCATTTACAAACATGACAGATACATTAAAGGCAGCAGCAGATGCAAAATGTAAATTGTCTCTGTATCTGTACCCTTACTTTGATATAAGTTCTAGAAATTTCAATGAAGGATTGTCCAGAGAAGCGTTTATAAAAAGCATTGGCAAGCAAGTACCAGCTCTGGTCAAATTGCAGCATGGCATAGGAGCAATGTTAGATGTTTCTAATTCATCAGCAAGATTATGGTTTACAAGTAAAATAAAGGCTCTAAAATCTTTATATGGCATTGACACATTTCGTTTTGTTTACGGTAACTCGTATTGGTTACCACACAAACCTGTGTTTAGCCAAGAACAACTTAGTCCAAACAGAGTAAAAATGTTGTTCAGTGACTTGTTTTCATCTTTTGGAGATGTTGTTATAAAAAGTACATCTAGGACCCAGCACCTTACAGGACTCATTGGATTACCATCCCTAGTTATGAAGCACAAACAGATAAAGTGTTTGAAAAATATTATACCAGACATTTTAAACCTTGGTCACTTAGGTTACCCTTTTATTATGTCAGATGGATTTGAAATTGGAGCTTTAAGTGATAATGAACTTATACCAGGGCGAGACTTGTTCATTCGATGGATGCAACTGTCAGTGTTCTTACCCGCCATGCGTTACACAATTAAACCATGGGCATATGACAAGGAAGTGATAAATCTGGCCAGAAACCTATCAGAGTTCCATGCAGATATCATAATGCCTGAAATTAAGAAGTTACAAGATGAAATTCTTCAGGGTAAACCTATTATTCGACCATTGTGGTGGCTTGATCCTTATGACAGCGATACTTTCCAAATAAATGATCAGTTTCTTTTAGGTGACAAGTATCTTGTCGCTCCCATACTCTGTGAAGGAGAATCAGGTCGTGCAGAGAGGGATATATATGTGCCAAAAGGAATCTGGCGAGATGTCATTAGCAATACAATTATTCCAGGTCCAAAGATGATCCGAGGTTATCATGTAAGCCAGAATGATATCATATACTTTAAACGAGAGGAACTGCATTTCTCTGTTCAGTGATCAATATAAGTGAAAGGTCTAGGAGAAACTCAGAGAGCAGTATTATAGTAAGCTGGAGAGTGGCAAGGACACTTTATGAGACAAAGTCCATAAGTAAAGCTAATTCCACATGATCAGCCTCGGACCAGCATTCCCAAAAATGTTTATTTGTTTAATTGTGTTGGACCCTCTAGTTGAATTATCATTTTCAATACACCCGACTGAGAACATAGTAAGGTTTTATTTTTGATGCCCTCCCATGGGGGTACCTGTTTGGCCTTTTTCTAGTCCTCACTTAAAAAGATACATGTTCCCTGCGGCCCAATATTGTCTTTGTTCCCCTCAAAATTTGTTTTTTAAAGTAACGTCCTAGTTCCCCAAAACGCCTGGGAGGGCCCCATTTCTAGCACAGCCTGCAATTATGATCAGTGGTAAACATTTATCCAAACGATTGATTGTTATGATATTCATTGCATGCAATAAATGAGAAAATTGTCCCATTTGTTATTAATGTGCGTTTACCCCAAAGCTTAATCCAGAAAAAGTGAGTATGATCAGGAAATACCACAATCAAAAACTGCAGACAACCTGCAGCACCACAAGGAAGCGCCACACAACAATCATGAGACACCAGGAAGACAAACTAAGCAAATCAACCAGCTCCCTCTTCCCTATCAAGATTATTGCAGGTGACAAAAGTCGAAGCAGACAAAATGTTAACTCAATGATGAAATCTAACCTAAAAATTTCATTGATAGGTTGATGTCAGATGCTTGGTTTACTATTGTTAGAAAATTTTGCTGTATTATTTGGGAAAAATACACTGATCCACTTTACAGGTGTATAGGCTGATCAGTCTCCGTTGATTGTGAATTCCACTAATATTTTTCATTGAATATCGTATTTGGGCGAGCGCTGTAAAAGTAAGTAAGGGTGCAAAGATTTAGTCAGATATTATTGTATATGCCACATTAGTTTCTGTGACTGAGGGAAAATTTTGGTTCTAAAAGTAAAAATAGCTGTTGGTATAGACAAGTCCTGTCATCAAATTGCGACAAATGGTTTCAAATAAGTCAGTTTTCTAGCATCTAATTGGATGAAAACAAAAGGAATTCAGCCTGTGTATTGTTTAAATTGTTCTCAAGCTCATGGCCTGTTGTTTTCAGACAATCAGATGCATGAAAATTAGCATATACCACATAGTATACTCTCCTGTAAGTCACACTTATTTAAGGTCACTCACTTCTGTACATGCTACCCTCAGAGATGCTACCGTTCTTATCCTTATCTGTATTTACCATGTACAAACTAATTTGAATAAAATAGGGTTTAACCAATCATAACCATCCTTAACAACTTTAGCAGGACAAACCTCGTAATGTGCAAGGTCTACACTGATGTAGATGGTATAAAATAGTTTTACCATGGCTGTCCATCTGTACGTAAAATAATCCACTTGCTAAAGCTTGTGTATTATCTCCATGTACAGGCAGACACACCATGGTATACCTATTACATATACATTCAGGGGCTTCACTGACTTGTATATATTCCATAACCAATAACCCATATGTATTTGTTATGCAATATACAATGGGACAGTCCCCAGTGTATATTACATAGCAACACAAAACATAGTATAACCTATTTAGCTCTGACCAAGCTGTTTCCTTTTTTTCTGAGATGCCAGTTTCAGAATATGTATACATATTCTACATCAGTGCAAAGCCTTTCATTACCTCTGAGCAATGGATGTGCTCATATGGGACAAAACAGATCTTGATAGCAACATTTAATTTATTATTTTTGCTATGTTGTCTAATCATTTTGTGGTGATACTGTAATTACTCTTTTACTTTTTCGGTTCTGAAAGTAAAAAAAAAAAAATATTTTGTCAGTATTGACAAGACCAGTCAATACCTGCCAGTCCAGATTGCAATTTCTTCTCAGGTTATGGCAAATATACGACCTTGAATATACTTCTTTCTTGCATCTGATTGGATGAAAACAAATGGGAAAGGATTATATATGAAGGGGTAAACCCAGCTGTGTGTCTTTTTCATGACTATATAAATGATAAAACATAACCTACAAAGCCCTGCCCCAGCTGTCTCCTATTGTGCTGACATGTCAGTTCAGATACATGTATTGAGGAATACTTATACCACCCTTAAAACATTAACATGAATTACTTCATGTACAGGCTGACAAACCAGGCTATAACTATTACATATAATGTATAGTCTTGCTTCCTTTCATTTTAGAGCCTGCAATTTCTCCTATAGAAAACAGTGTTCAGCATGTGACAAAATGAATTTATAGCAGCATTTAGTATTATTAGGAAATTACAATGTATGCAAAGTTATATTAGCTGCAACTCATTTTCACATATATTCCTTTTGTTTCAGCCAGTCAAATGCAAGAAAAGCAGAGTCTGCTGCAGCATAGCAACTACAACATAGTATAACCTACACATAACCGAGACCCAAACAATTTGCAAAGGTGTCATTTAAAGAAGGGGCCTGGATGGTGTTTATCATTTATTGGCCTTGTTTTTAATCTCCCGCCCTGAAGTGGAAAGGGAATTATAGCAATGCCATTTGTCTGTCCTTAGGTATTTTACACTTTCTTGTATGCTCCTTATCTCCTGAACCTGTACCCATACTCAGGTCAAGATTCAAGGTCATATGATTTAGCCTTGAATTTCGTGTCTGCTCTCTTTATCCCTAGAAGAATTTTCATTAAACGTTGGTCAGTAAGACGGGTGCAAAACATATGAATGAGCTATGCAGATTCAAGGTCAAGGTCACAGTTGTATGTCAGGGGATTTAGCCTTGAATTTCGTGTCAGCTCTATATCTTGTTTATCCCTGGAAGGATTTTCATTAAACGTTGGTCAAATGTTCATCTCGGTAAGACAGTGTGCAGAATGCATGACTCAGCTATGCAGACTCAATGTCAAGGTCACAATTGAAGAGCATGGAATTTAGCCTTGAATTTCTTGACCCCTCTAAATTACCTTAACACCTCAAAGGATTTTGATTCAACTTTGGCCAAATGTTCATCTGAGTGAGTTGGTGTGCAGAATCCATGACTGTCATTACTCAGCTTTGCAGACTCAAGGTCAAGGTCACAATTTAAGGACATGGGAGTTTGCCTTGAATTTCATGTCTGCTCTTTATTTCCATAACCCCATCAAGTATTTCTATTAAACTTTGGTCGTGAGCCAGTGTGCAGATCCAATGTCTCAGCTTTGCAAACTCAAGGTCAATTGAATGATTAACTTCATTTTCTAAAGTTGTCAGCTGCAAAACATGAACTGTCTGTAACGGGGAAAGGGTTAAAACTGACTTTTCCTCTCAACAACCAAAGATATAGATGAATGGATGTCCTTTTTAACAGTATTAGTCATGGTACGACGGTGGGTGATTATAAAAGACTCAGTGCAATGACAAGGTTCATACAGGCAAGTTTTTGCAACATCCAAGGACTTTTCAAGGACTTCTAGACTTTCCTACTGTTTTCAAGGACTGAAAACTTATGAAAAATACTGATTTACACGTTGAAATTATATTTTTGAATTGCTAGACTCCATTACTAAAGATATAAATTTTAGAAAATGAGTATAAAATTGTGGTGCCTTTATTTGGTGTAGCCTATGCTAAAGGCATCACATTTAGGTCTCCAAAGACAGCGTTGAATCCTCCAGTAAATGGTAAAATTCAAGGACTTTTTAGGGCTTTTGATTGTTTTCAAGTACTTTTCAATGCAAATTTAATTTTTAAGGACTTTTCAAGACAAACCTGTATATTCAAGTACTTTTCAAGACTGTGCAAACCCTGAAAGAGCTGTTAAAGTCCAGCAGGAATCCATACCCATGACTTTGTGATCTTAAGTTAGAAGCACTAATCCCTCAGCCATGTGTCGCTTTTATAACCAAAAGTCCCACACTATCATTCTGCGGTGGGGGATTAAGCGGACCTTCAAAGTGCCTTCATGTTTAGTTATTAGCTATTAAGGATAATTGGGCCTTGAAGCGAGAAAACCTGTCTTCCTAGGCTTGCGAACAACAAAGGCGCAGACCAGCCAGTGCATCCATGCAGTCTGATCAGCAGCTTTGTTAATCGCTTTTCCGAAAGTAGCATATCCAAACTTGCTACATGTGAAATTTCTATGTTCTAGCTAGTCCCTGTAGCTGAGGACACTGGTTTGAGTCTAGCTTTGTCGGAACCCCTGAAGACAGATTTTGCCGCTACGAGGCCCATATCATTAATAGCCTTAACTCTAAGTGATCAGTAATTTTCGAGCTTAAACATAACCGTAATAAAGCCAGACACTCTTCTGCAAAAGTCAAGAATCTGAACTTTTTCAATGGCGTTGCCAGATCCCTCAAAAAGTTACACACAAAGGGAGACTACTGGATCAAGCAATGATTCTCTTCAATTATGTCCCTTTTCAAAATGGAAACTTCTCTTAAAGAAAAGAATTTGCTCCCAGAGGGAGCAAATTCTTTCCTTTAAGAGCAGTTTCTTATGGTATGATAAACCACTTTTATCACATTGGGTGACCTCCCTTGAATGTTACTATTTTTATAATGCATGCACGTAACTGGGTAATGGGAGCTATGCTATTGTTTTTTATAAAACATTTGATTTGCTATTTTAACTCTTTCCATGCCAGGTAATTTTCTGCTGACTTTTTTTCAAAATTTGACTTTTTCAAAAAATTATTTCAGGAACACCATCAGAGTGCCAAACAGTTTTGATCCTGATCAGGCCTGATGTTTTGTCAGGCCTGATCTGGGTCCAAGCTGTTTGCAAAGATTATCAGCGGAAGACAAAAGTCGTAGAGTGTTAACAGTACTTTGGTAATCTTAGGTTGTGTCTTATGCAGGAAAACACCAAAACCTCAAAATTCTATTCAAGTGCTAAGACATAAATGAAAACAAATCAAATCTTTTCATAAGTTTATTGGTTTTATAATAAATAACAAGACTTACTGGACCATACAGTGGGAGTGATTTAACTAAAATGGCTGAATTTAAGTTGTAGCTCATATTGCTGTTTGTCCACAAATAGGTCAAATATTTCATACAGATCATTTCAAACAATAAGCCCTTGTCCTGCTGAACAAATTGGTTTAAACACTATTTATTCCAGCTCATTAAAGAAATGAACTCAATTTTTGGAATGTTCATGGAATCAAGAATTCTTCAGGTCTCTTGCAAGAGACCCGAAGTATTCATGATTCCATGAACAGATCAAAAATTGAATTTATTGCTTATATTTACATTTTATTATGAATATCTAAAATATAAAAATTATATATAATCTAGGAACTAAAACAGTTTTGTACTTAAAGTATAATAGTATTGTCGGAGCGTAAAATGGAAAAGGGGAACAGCCAGCTTGAACACGGACAGCCAATGGAGCAAACAAGAGGCTTGTTTTGCATGTGCGACTCAGGTGTGGCTCACTGTCAACCACAACACCAATGTTACTCCTGGCAAATGAGTTCGATGTTCGAAGCGTATTGCACGGGCAAGTGAACTTGGGTGCTGTC
The DNA here is from genome assembly GCA_964019695.1 of Loripinus fragilis. Classification (NCBI taxonomy): domain Eukaryota; kingdom Metazoa; phylum Mollusca; class Bivalvia; order Lucinida; family Lucinidae; genus Loripinus; species Loripinus fragilis. The sequence continues at coordinate 38,991,016 of OZ026520.1, read as the reverse complement.
AATCAAATTTGTGTAATTCATTAGGCTATGAACGGTTGCAAAAATCTAAAGATTTATAGTAAGTAGTAAGTAAGTAAGTAAAGACTTTATTTTATGAGGGTGACAACATTTAGTATACAAAGACTAATCTTCCAGAAGGCCCTCAGTGAATAATATATAATTTATACAATTATTACAGATAACACAAAATATATACACTAAAATGTTAAGAAAAAGACTACCATATATACTCATCAAAGATCTGTGGAACTTCAATTCATGGGTCCAACAAAAAGCATTCTTAAAGCATAATGTGGGTGAATAATATAAAAGTGTTGTAAAGGCATCCCCACAACATTAGATCATACCCCTTCAACAGGATAACTTTGCTGGAGCATCCTAATGGAGGGGAACTTTAGGAATGAATATGGTAATCAATTTCTAGAGTTTACTATTTAAATTATCTACATATATTTACTGTTCAGAATACAACTCATGCTCAAGATAATTCACAATGAGAAGTAAGAAAAACAAGATGGACTGAGTGATCATTTTCGTGATATTTGAATATTTGGCAAGTTACTGTACCAACCATTTTAGACATCTATTATGGAAAGTTTCCGCTGTCTGTGCACTTTTAACATTACTAGGTAAACTATTCCATATAAGACATCCTGAATATCTCATACTTTGCTTAAAGCATTCCTTCTTTGGAAGTGGTGGAACAAAACATCCTGCTGCTGTTGATCTTAAGTGAACTGACATATCCATTTCATTTCTGAGGACAAAATTTTCAGAAATATATTGGGGTGTTAATCCATGGTATACCTTGTACATAAATTTTGCTTTGCGAAGGAATAAGCGATCATAAACAGATAGAATTTTTAAGGAACGAAAAGCTTCAAGGGAATCATCAACATTATAATCTAAAATTACTCAAGGGATTGCTTTGAAAATGTAAATATAGGATAATGATATTTATCACATAATGAAGGTCTAGAAAATGTAATAAATCATAGACTCTGCTGTAGAGTGGAATTATTTATATTAGTTCAGTGATTCAACATAAACATGTTCTACATTTTGGTTCAATCACATATTGTACTGCTATATTATTATGTACAGCTTGCAGCCTGATCGCTATCTACCTACTGGGTTTGGGTGTTTAGAGATCATTTCCATGATTAATCATACATATATGTTGCCAGCAAACACAGAAAGTCTGTGACATATACATGTAAATATACATGTATGTAATTTCATAATTTGCATGCCTCTTTGCCTTAATTAATGGTCTACAGGTCCCAAACCCAGTCTTACTTATTCATGGGTGAAAGTCCAAAATTTTAAAATCCTGAACTTAAAAGTTAAAGTCTTAAAACTTGTAGCATGCCTACAAAACATTAACAATTTCAAATTTAAATGGTCAATTATATTTAATGATCTGAAAACGAGTCAGGGAAACTATTATAAACTGCCTAATTCAGCATTTTGAGGCTGACTTTCTATGGAAAGTCAATCTCACAATCTTGAATACAGGAATATTCCTGAAAAACTTTCACCCATGCTTATTTGTTATGTGCAGCTCTTGGTAGAGCGTCAATTTACGCGAAGAATTAGTGGTTGTAATCACATGGGTGAAAGTCCAAAATTTCCAAATTCCGAAACTTTCGAAATTCAAACCTTCAAACATGTAGTAAATAATAGCAATTTAAAGTTTAAAAGTTCAATTGTCTTAAGGCATAGGGTAATAAATCAGAGAAGCTATTATAGTCAATTCAATTCAGCATTTCATCAAAATCCTGAATTCAGGAATACTCCTGAAAACTTTAAACCATGTAATCACTTATTAATTTAAGTGAGATTGTCGCTGGTGCCCTTTTTCTAAGGTCAAGCTAACACCTTTACATAAACAGTGGCCATGCACATCACTCGTGATTAACTCCCCATTGGTTTAGGCTTGTTCCAAAATGGCAGCAGCCGGGCAAGTGGTATGTGCATGATAACACTAACCAGCATCCAATAACCTTCACGTAACAAATTGGCGCCAGTGTCAGCCTTTATCTCAGCAAGCTGCAAGCAACATGATCTTTTGTTATTTTGTTTTAAAATATGTTTCCCACTCACCCACTCTCAGTCAAATGCTCAAAAGAACCGTCTCTATAATTTATCCTGCAGGACAAGGGTTGAAGAACACTTCAGAATAAAGTGGGACTGAAGCTATATTATTGTAAATATGATTCAAACAGACAAACTCACATATGGGCCTCCTCGAAACAAAACCTGTCTTTGGGGTTTCCGACAAGGCGGGACTCAAACCAGTCTCCCCAAAATTGAAATTTTGCTCGTAGCAAGTCTAGACAGGATACTTTCCAAAAAGTGAATAACAAAGGTGCTGAATCAACTGAGCAAATGCGCAGGCTCGTCTGCACTTTTGTTGTTTGCAAACACCAAAGACAGATTTTCTGGCATTGAGGCCTATATAATAAACCATCTATACCTCATTGTGTAAAGCTGGGTGGGAGATTTCATCTGTTAAGAAAGGATTTTTCACCACACAAGCATGCAAAAAAGCCAAATAAACTTATATGCATACATACAACTGTATCTGGGCTAGTGTATATAAAATATAATATCCACTCTTCTGAATAAAGTCTACTACAAAATGACAAATGAAATTAATTAACCCTTGTCCCGCCACTATTTTTTTGTCCTGAAAATGTCATCTGCATATTGCCAAGTGCACTTCAGACTAGATTTTTTCGTGAAAGCAAACAATATGAACCCTGATCAGACTGCTCCCGTCTGATCTGGGTTCATATTGCTTGCAATATAGAACATAAGCAGATGAGAGGAGCAGACGACAAAAATCGTGACTGGCGGGCTAAGGGTTAAATGAGACCAATAAGCCAGCTCAGGAGATTTTGGTACTTATCAAATAAACAGGAAGTGATGTCACAAGCGAAATCAAATAAACAGGAAGTGATGTCACAAGTTATTACACTCATCATAGTCATCTGTGCTTGCCGCATACAAAAAGTATGGAGGTATTTGAAGGCTCGGACCAGAAAAGATGCCTTTAGCCACACTGGATAGCTATTAGCCCTTTTTTTCCGCCATTCACAACATTGGCGTCTGCTCAATTTTCTGCTTATACACTTTGAAAGATTATATTGCAAACAGTATGGACACAGATCAGACTGCTCCCTTAGGAGCAGTCCGATCAGGGTTCATAGTGTTTGCTTTCATGATCAAAAGTAATCTAAATGCAATTGAATATATGCAGCAGGCGTAAAATGCACTCTTTTTCAGGGAAAAAAAATGGCAGGATAAAGAGAGGCTTTACTCATGTTCAATAAGTACCATTATCTCAGAGGGGAGGGGCCAAAATGGACGAATGAAATCAGCTGTATATAATAGCACCATTCTATAATTCCTAAAAATAGATGGAAATGTCAGATCTAAGATGAATGTAAACAATATATTAATCATGACATATGTTTTACATCTCTTACATTTGCCCTATATGGTTTTGGCTATATACTACCGGGTATAGCATATACTGCTGATAAAAAAATGAGCATATTCAATTTTGAATGTCTAGTTCTAATAGTCTTAATTAATTAGGAATGAAAATGAGAATATTTTTTTACTTGCATATCATAAATTCACCCTTTTTCCAGTGGATGCAGGTTTTATCATTGCACATATGAGGAATGATAAAAACCGATACCAAAAGAGCTATATCATAATGCTTCAATTGATTACAACCAAAATTGTTATTTATAAACATGAATGTTTTCATATTTGAATGAAATCAAAATTTTGAAAATATGACATAAAATGTCCTTGCATGTGATGTCATGTTCATATCATGACATTGATAACTGACACTTTCTTAATATACAAGAGCAACTGATGTCTGTCTTACATAACAAACATATCTCTTTCATAGAAAACGGACATTTCCAGGTCTACTGGTACATTGAAGTCCCTTTATATTCATATAAATGAACCATGTTATAAGAGAATCATGGATTTTACAAAGGAATTATAGGAAAATGACCATTTCATGGTCCCTTTGTAAAATTCCATGGTAAAAAAAAAAAGGGAGTCACAAGATGACCATGTTATATCCGAATTCATGTAATTTCAAGTCATGCTATAAAGGGACTTAACTGTAATTTTGAGTATTTTGTGCGTACATACATTATTATTTACATCATACACTAAGTACACATACACAGTTTTACACATATACAAATATGTAACATATATTATACAAATATTACAATTATTTACAAATTATCTGAGGTATTTACAAATATTTACAACTTATATGTGGTATTTACAAGTATTTACAATATATATACACTACTGGTAAATGCTCTATAAATATTTATAAATTGTATATATAAGTGCTAAACAAAAAGTAAATATTGCTTCTTAAGCCACCCATCATAACGGAAGCAGATGACATTTTTTGCAATATATTCTTGATTTTCATAAAAACATTCGTGGCAAGAAATTTGTTGCCAAAAAAAAAGAAGATAAAATGCTTGACAAGCCTCACATTTTTTATCTTTTCCTCAACTCTTTATTTATTTAATTCATTAACTACATGAGCACTCATATATGAGCCGCTACATCAGATTTCCAACAATGTGGTATGTACCACCAGCAAAGCCTCAGATCAGCCTGCGCATATGCGCAGTCTGATCTGAGCCTTTGCTAGTCGCTTGAATATTCTATGATTGTTCAGCTTCTGACTGAACATCATTTCAGTTTCTTAGCCTAAAGGGGGCTGCAAAAGCTCGTCTGAGTCTACACTTGTCAAAATGCCACACTGTTGTAAATCAGATGTCATGGCTCATATAAGAAACTCATATGAAAGAAATGAGATACAAAAAGATATATAAGTGCAAAGTGAATAAACAAAGGACCAATAAAGAACACAGATCAGCATATTTTCACTCTGTTTATAAATAAGCTCTCTAAAAGCAACCTGAGCTACATGACAACATTAACCTTATGATTGATGGCCTTTTTAAGGCAGGTGGGGAGTGCTGTGACTTTTGTGGCAGAAAACATGAAAGTGGCTGTAATCCTGCTGAGCCCGAACGCCATCTGATCAAGTTCTGCACTGCTTTCCACTCTGATTGAAAAAATTAATACAACTTGAATTCTGCAGGTTAACAGGATAAAAGTAAGGAGGGAGTGTAGTACATAAAATATTCTAAATAACAAGGGTTAATATTTATGAGGGGTTTTCTGTAATCTGATGAATGGTAATGAGTGCTTTCTTGAAAACCATGGTAATGAGATTTTTTCTATAATATTGATGGCAAATGAGGGCATTCTTGTAGTCATGGTGATGAGAATGAGGATGTAACTGTATGGTAAATGTTCCAAAAGTTCGAACACTAAACTCCAGCTGTTAAGTTTTTAGACTTAACTTTTCGCAATAACTTTTTTATCTTCAATTTTAGCAAAGTGTGTTCGCGATTAAAAGTATTCAGGAACATCTCCGCCAACTTCTCCAAATGGTTCCAACATCCTAGATGCTGCAGGTTCATCTGAGCTTAGATGCAATCTTTGAACATTTTAAGCAAAGCGCAAATAAACTAAGTCCAAGATGTCAGTCAAAAAGTTACATTGCACCGCCCTTATTCAATTACTAAAGCGATGGATGGTTTGTTCAAATATAATAGAAATCGCGCCTGATTCGCTCGTGCGTTAAGCTAGTAGGGTCATCTCAAAACCATTCATTTCATAGCACGTGCGTAAGAGAAAAATTGCACGTCATGCAGTAACCCAGCATTTGTTCCTACAAATGAGCCTGCTTTAAGTTGATTCAGCATATGTACGTTAAATTCTGAGTATGTTAACGGCAGCTTCATGTTATGCACAGCCTTTGAAGAACGGGATATGCACCGCTTCAGAATATTTTTTGAAACTACCCCTTTCTGTCACGCCTATACGAGTTATACCTGTCAATAAAAGACTTAGAAATTTAGGATGAATTCCATTTATTGCAAAATCTTCATCTATATACACAAAAATCTGTTTGCGCCACAAGCACAAGACCTTTTGGAGAAGTTGGCGGAAATTCTCCTCTACAACTTTCATCGCGAACACATTTGGCTAAAATTGAAGATAAAAAAGTTATTGCGAAAAATTAAGTCTAAAAACTTAACAGCTGGAGTTTAGTTTCCTGCCAAAAAGGTATACCAAAGACTGTAGACCAAGATCAGACAGCTTCTGAAAAATCAGTCTGATCAGGGTCTTCCCTGTTTGCTATTCTGACAAGCAACATACTATTTGAGATTAGAAAGAAAAAAGTGTTTGAATTTTTTGAAAATTTACCGTTATCTTTGTGATTGAAAGGAAATGAGGGATTTTGATGTTAACGTGTAAGATGACAAATGAGCGGTTTCTTGTAATCTTGGTGTTTGCAATTCAGGCTTTTTCTTTAACCTTGGTGATGGCAAATGAGCTATTTTCTACACTCTTGGTGGCAAATGAGGGTTTTGCTGTTATCTTGTAAGATGAGGGTTTCGTTGTAATCTTAGTGATGGCAAATGTGAGAAATTTCTGTAACCTTCATGATGACACATGATAATAATGCTGTAGTTATGGTGATGTCAAATAAAGATTTTGTTGCAATGTTGGTAAGGCAAATGAGGAAATTCAGTGACTTTCATGATGGCACATTATAGCTATGCTGTAATTGTGGTGACATTGTTATGTTAGTGATGACAAAAAAGATTTTCTGTAAACTGCATCATACATGTACATGTATACATGTATACTGTAAACTTGATGATGGCAAATGTGGGTTTTGCAATAACCCTGGTGATGGTAAACGAGTGTTTTCTATGACCTTCATGATGGCACATGATAGTTTATGCTGTGATCATGCATAATGGCACATGATAGATATGCTGTAATCTAGGTGAGGGTATGTTTATTTTTTTATTTTTTTTTTTGTACCTTTAGTGTAGCAAATGAAGAATTTTCTTAAACCTTAATGTTGGCACATCGATGTTATGCTGTGATCTTGGTTTGGGCAAATGTGCTATTGGTGATGGCAAAACAAAGGTTTTACTGTAACCTTTACAAGAATGTAATTATTTAGCTATCTTGTTGGTGATAAATGAGCACCCTGCTGTATTCCTGATGAAAGCAAATAGCAAATGTGTGTTTTTTTCTGCAATGTAGGTGATGGCTTATGGTGTTTTGCTGTATTCTTGGTGAAAGTCCTCATGTTATGCTCTCACCAAGATGTGTATCTTTCAGTAACCTTGGTGAATATCAGTTTTCTGTACAAAAATGAAGTTTTCTGTTATCTTGGTGGTGGTGAATGGGAATTTTTTCTGTGATCTTAGTAATGGCATATTGATCTTTTCTGTGCTCTTTGTGATGGCATTAATTACCGTAAAGGTTCTAAAAATTTCGACCACTTTTCTCTTCTGTCCTAAAGAAATTGTTGGTTATCAGGGACAAAGTGCGTGTCAGAATACTGAGAATAGCAAACAGGGAAGACCCTGATCAGACTGCTTTTGAGGAAGATGTCTGATCTGGGTCTGTGCTATTTATCTAAGCCTTTTCGGCCACAGGAACTTGTCACAAACCTTTTTTTATGAAAAAGTAGGCGTGTGTATCTGTAAACATAGACAAGGACTGTAACGCAAGTTGTTAAGGTACCCTGTTTGACTCATCAAAACAGCTCGAAACTAAGCTTTTTAAGCAAAACTATAGTGCCTCAGGTTCAAGAGAAACTAGCCTGTCTAACGATACCAACCGTTTGTTCCTAAGTTGAATAAGTCCCATGAAATAATCAAGATCAGCTCGGATTTTAGTGTCTGCTTGAAACTTGTTCGTTTGCACTTTCCTCTGGAGACTGTTAAAAGCACAGTTTAATCACTTTTTCCTGATTTCGAACGATGAGATGCCGCTAAATGTGGTAAGTCCTGGTTTTCAATAACTTTTTTCTACATGCAGTCGTCAAAATCTTGAGAATTTATTCCAAATGAAAGCCAATCGGCGACTTTTTTAAAGAAACAACGCCAACCTTTTCTACCTGCACTCCATGTTTGCAAAAGTTCAGCTCTGAAAATTTCGCGATCACTAATTGGTTAATGCTAAGCCGAGGTTACAAATACGTCACATGGAAAAGGCAAAATCCGTTGGGAAAATCCCCATATTGACGTGGTGTATTTTCGGAGTGCTTCAGTTTACATCATTACACTCAATAGATTGCATTACTTCCCTTGATATAAAATCGCAAAATCATACAATGTCGATGACGTCACAGGACTATAGTGAATGGGATTTCCGAAAAATATGGAGGTCGGATAGAAAAAGATTGGCATAATTTCTGTAAAAAGTCGCCGTTTGGCTTTCATTTGGAATAATTTCTCAAGAACTTGGTAACTGCATATAGAAAAAAAACTTTTGAAAACCAGGACTTATCACTTTGAATCAGCATATCTTTGATGAAAGTCAGAAAAGAACGATTGAACTGTGTTTTTACCATCTCCAGAGGAAAGTGCAAACGAACGAGTTTCAAGAAGACGCTAATATCCGTGCTGTTCTACATTATTTCACGGGACTTACTCAACGAAAGAACAAAAGGTTGGTATCGTTGGATAGACTTGTTTCTCTTGAAGCCAGGACACTGATAAGTTGCTCATATAAGATAAGTTTTCCGACTGTTTTGATTAGTCATATAGGGTACCCCCACAACAACCGTTACAGTCCTTCTCTATAAAAGTAAATTATAGGCCTACTTTTTCTATTTGTGACTAGTTCCTGTGTTTTCGGCAGGTCACTTTTCAAAATTTTTGAACATTTACCGTATCCCTAGGGTAATTTTCTATAATCTTGATGATGAAATATGAGGGTTTGTACTGTAAGCATGGTGATATTGAACGCATATACAAATCAGTAAAAACATATTACAACATTTCAACACAGACCAAAATTCTCTCAAAAGAAATGGTGGTAACTCTGGATATATTTGTATCAAAGTGACTTAACCAGGCAGTGAGGCTTTAAAGCATGGAAGGTTTAGTAGTGCTTGTCAACAAATTCTTAATGGTCAAGATAATAATTTTATACTTAGCAAAGCTACACATATGGCATCAAAACAAAGGGTCAACTCTTGATTTATTTCTATCAAAGTCTTTAATCCAGGGGTTAAGTATTAAAGCACGGCAAGTATAGTAATGTAATACCTGTCAAAGAATCCTAATAATCAATATTAAGCATTTTACAATCAGCAAACCTATGGCATCAAAACAAAGCGTGTCAACTCTTGATATTTCTATCAAAGTGAATAAGTCTGGGGTCAAGCGTTATGTATGGAAAGTGCAATTACAGCAGTATTAGTCAACAAATTCCTAATGGTCAAGATTACAACTTTTTATGATCAGCAGTGTAATGGCATTCAATTATGGTGTTAAACTAGAGATAAAGCATTAAAGCTGGGAGGGTACATACATGTCTTACCATTATCTTCTGATAGGTGGCATGCATATTGCATACTGACCTATCTGATTTGAGCATTGTGGGTACACATGTGACATACTTGTTTACCAAATGCATCATGAAGTCATGTGATTAGCTTGATTGGTTGCTTCAATCTTGTTATCAATCTGCGTCATCACATGTCACTGAAATGCTTCTTTGACCTGACCATGTGCAAAATGTTTTCAAAAATGTTTTAGTGTAGAAAATATTATCATTCTATCGCTAAATACTGTAATACCAAACATCGTTATGGTTTGGCTATCAAAGGTGACTTGATGTCTTCACAGACGGATTATGTGTAGCCATTCACTGCTTGTTACTTTTAACATAGTGTTTTGAGTAATGCATACCCCATATTAACACAATACCCATCTTCAACGGTAATGTGCCATAGCAGACATGTTGATCTAGAATGTCTTGCCTGCGCAGATAATGCATGTCTTACAGTTAACAAATTCCTTACAATCAAGATTCCAATTTTTACAATCAGCAAACCTATGGCATCAAAACGAAGGGTGGTAACTCTTAATATTTTTTCTAAACTTGCAGGGATGAAAAACAAATTGAAAAAAAAATCAATAAACTCTCAACCTTCCTTTGCTAGTAGCAACTTTTTCAGAGTGATTAAGCCAGGGGATTAAGCCATAAGTGTGAATGATTCAGTTATGTTATTAATGTTAACAAATTCTTAATCATCAAAATTACAATTTCACAACCAACAAACCTATGGCATCAAAACAAAGGGTGGTAACTCAATATATTTGTGTCTAAGTGACTAAGCTCAAAGATTATGTGTTAAGCATGCATACTATAGATTTCAACATATTCTTGAATATAAGAATAACAATTATCACCATAAGCACAGCCATGGAATCAAAACTAAGGGAGGTAAATCTTGGTTTAAGCTGTCAAGGGAGGTAGTTCTAGCTGTCAGTCTGCATTTTCATTAACAAAACTAATAAACAAAAAAACATTCTTCAGGAAGAAAGCAACCATATTTCCTCCTAATAATTGGTCAGACAAATGTATGCAAAAGTGGGGAGCCAGATCAAACTGCTCATATAAACCACATTGATCAGTGGCTACACATTATTACTCCATTGGCACATAACTAGGCATATCACATGGTAGCTATTGAGAAATAAAGTATTTCAAGAGCAATGATATTCAAGGATAGAGGATATCCAAATGTGAAAATTAACTCTCAAGCACCAATTACAAATTTAGCAGACATTCAAAATTTTATTTTATATTTTTGCTATCCAAATCATTATTTTTTACGAAATGAGAGTTTTTAAACTAATTATCGCCTTTTCCAATTATTGACTAATAAATTATTCCATTAAGTTTGATACAATAAAATTTGGATAACCAATTGTTTACAGGTCACAATTTTCAAAATACATCATGTTTCTGTCCCTGTAAATTTCGTATTTTGCAGTCTAGTCACAGATGAGATACTGCATGTCATCTGGGTCTGCACTGTTTTTCACTGTATAAAAATTTTAATTCAAGAAGATTCACCTTTCCATAAGAACAAGAACTCCACACCCATTCCAAATGTGTATTGTGTACAGAGCTGCCATTGGTGCTAAGAGGGTTAAATCTTTCTAGGTACAGCATAGCCCCTTTACAACATTAATTTCTAAACTGATTCAAATATCGCTACAAAGAAATTAAAGGAAAGTGACAGTTTCAGTACTTCAAAATTTCATTTTCCCCTGATAGATCATAAAATTCCCTGGCCTTGAAAACAACAAGAAATAGTGTTTGTGAAACACTCTGCGCCCAACCATATGCTTGTCCATCAAGATGGTACTCCTCTTTAACAAGGGCCATAAATCTTGTAATATATTTTGGAATTCCCTCAAATGTAACTCAAGTAATCCACTCATCATCTCTTACCAGTTTACAAAGTTTCAAGGCCAGACCTCCAGATAAGAGTGTGTAATGGAAAATTATTTCCTATTTCTCAACCAAAACATATGTTCTGGGTTGTCTCATTGAGACGGTTCTTTTGAGCACCCACAACATATGTTTAAATTGATGGGTATGAAAGTAATTACAATTTTACTCTTAAAAAATTTGCTTACTTGGTTTTGGTTTGGTTTGATGCTTTACATCCCAGCCAACAGCTATGGTCATGTCGGGATGGTCAGTTAACCTAACCACACTTTTTTCCTGGGCAAGCTTGACTAAGGGGTTAACCAGTACTTCGTGCACATACTTCCGCTTGTAACTGACACCAACCCTTCTTGAATCAGCAGAAGGGAGGAGAATGACCCTATAAATTATTTCATGATCAATCTCCACGAAAAAATGGGACCGGTCGGGATCGAACTCAGATATGTATCAGCAAGTCAGATACAGATGGACAGATAAACAAGTTGAAAGCAATATGCTTCCTCCACCTTTTCGAAGATGCAGGCAAGAAAACAGAAAAAAATTATGGTAACTCTTTGCCCCCTGGTAAATTTTTATGCTTTTTCGTCTGCTGATTTTTTTCAAAATCAATTTTTTCGAAAAAATTTCAGAAATACCATCTGAGTGTCAAACAGATTGGATCCAGATCAGGCCCGACGTTTTGTCTGGCCTGATCTGGGTCCAAGCTGTTTGCCAAAGTTATCAGCAGACGACACTAGGAGATAAAGAGTTAATGTTTATGAACCCTGGTTATAAAGGTACTACACTGTACTTTTCCCCATATGGGCCTCAACATGAGAAAACCTGCCTTCAAGGGTTTGCGAACAACACAGGTGCAGACCAGCCTGTGCATCCACGCAGCCTGGTCAGCGCCTTTGTTATTCTCTTTTTGGTAAGTAACATATTTAACCTTGCTACACATAAAATTTCAATTTTCTAGCTAGTCTCTGTAGCTGAGGAGACCGGTTTGAAACTCGCTTTGACGGAAACTCCGAAGACAGGTTTTCTCGTGTTGCAGCTCATATCATCACACAGTTTTACAGGATTTCTCGCTCCGAGTGATAGGTGTATCGAGATTACACACATTAACATAAATTTGTCCGACAGATGATTCCTGCGAGTCTAGCGTCACATTATCGGGTGGATCTACTGGCAGAGGTTTACGTTGTTTGCTCTGTTTTAAGACAGTTTTGTGAGCGGCAAGAGGATTTCTACACACGACTATATCCAGAGTATTACCAGCCTCAGATATAAGTGGGATCGCAAGGGAACAGTGATAATCTCGAGTTTTCTTCTTGTTGATCTGAAATTGACAAGCATGAAAATATTTAAGTGAAAAAGGGAAATAACTCAAAATATACTGAAGTTAGAGTTATGATTCTTGCACACCCTCTAATGCTGTTGTATGCAAATCAAGTTACATGTCCATAGCTGTAACACTTTTAGAGTAAGCAGCTGATCAAGATACAGATGGAAAATAAATATTTTGGCAAAAATGGGGAATAACTCAAAATATACTGATGCTAGAGTTATAGTTCTTGCACACTGCACTTCCAACCGTGTTGCTTTGTATGTATGCCAGTCGTTGTATAACTTTTACAGATAACTGCTGAACAAGCAGGGAAATAACTCAAAGTATACTGGTTTAGGGCTGGCGCTATTAATCAAAAAATCGGTTAATCGGTCGATATACAAAAGAAAAACGATTATTGATATGAAAATTAAAAATTGGTTACTTTAATGGATATTCTGTCTATTTATTCAATTAAAATCCAAACGTAATTGCCTCGTATTATTTTTTGTTTAGACCGGAAGTGCCCTATAGTGCATAGTCGTAAACAGTAGATATGTATAAATTGCTGTAACGAAGTAGTAAAACGTTGTACTCTGCAGGCTAACTCAACAACTGATTGTTAGAAAAAGTTATACTTGCGCTTCTCTGTTTTAAAGAAGTACAAAATCACGAAATATTCATCAGATGAATGATCTATCATTAAAGTTGTTTTCTCTGCGGTTAAATTCGAGTTTAGAAGTTTTCAATTTTTCCGACGTTTACAGCGGGTCTTATTTTACACAAAGGTGTTCGTGTCATGCATACTTGAATTCCTTTTGTATGACGTCAGGCAACCTGAAATTAGCAACAACAATGGCCGACTGCAAGTTTAATTACCGACTTTGCCAATTAGCAAGTCAATTTTCTTCCAACAGAGTGGATGACGACTTGTTTTGAGCAAAGGTGCCACTGTTTATTTAAAACCTATTATCTTTTGAATGTATAACACATGCTACTTAGTGTTGTTTAGCGAAATGATGGGGAAATCAATGTCATTGATCATGCAAGAGTTGTCAAAACGTTCCGAGACCCTCTGTCAAGTTAAAGCCATTACTAATCGGTTATATATCGAAATGCAAGGACCGATTATCGATTAGCATTGTGGCTTCATTAGCCAGCCCTATACTGGTTAGAGTAATGGTTCTTGTGCATTACACTTTCCCCAATTATGTTCTGTCTGTGCATGTTAAGTGAGACATTTAATAACCCTTTGTATACTGGAAACCCACTATCAAGCAATTTTGCAAACAATGATGAACCAGATGAAATCTTGCAAAATGTGGCACTTCATCAGGGTCTACACTATTTGTAATTAATGGAAAAACCTCAGGCCTCTTGATATGTACAATGGACCATCCCAAATTTATTATATTAAACCCAATGGAAGAACCCATTAGTATATAAAAAGTCCTCCAGATAAGAGTGTGTATTTGGAAAATATTTTTCTTATTTCTCAACAAAACAAATGTTGTGGGAACCCTCTCAATGTTTTGAGCACCCAAAACGCATGTTTCAACTGATGGTTAAGAAAATACAGCAAAACCTGTGTAAAATGGCCACTCTTAAAAAGACCAAAAATTGGTTTCCAAGACCAATTATCGTTTAATGCAGGTCAAAAGTATTGCAGAATGATCCAAGTGGAGCATTCTGCAATACTTTCGACCTTCATTAAGCTACCAATTGTTATTTAGATCTTTATTTTGTCTATTTTTGAGTTGCCGTTTTACACAGGTTTTACTGTATTTATGATTTTGCTAAAAAATTGCTTATCTAGACCTATGTATAAAGTGTTTATATGTCTGAATATTTAGGATACAGTATAAGCTTACCTTTAATATTCGATCAAACTGCTTCAACCCCATCCTATCAGCTACAGAGCCTGTCCGTACAGCACTTATATACACACCCTTATCATACACTCCGTCTGAAACACCGAACCCAAAGTCTTCCGCTAAACAATCTTTAACAAGTGTCACTCTATGAAGCTGAATAGGTTCTGGCGCGAATACTGTCTTTAACTGATCGTGAAATCTCTGTTTCCCTGAATCTCTGGTGGCACTAGAAGTACTGGCACAACGTCGCTGCTTACGACCACTCGAGTAAGGTCTTAGGTCACTCTGACTCACGGCTCCACGACTTGTGCTGTGAGACCAGTTTCTTTTCACTCGCTGTCTTTCTTTTATTGCGCCCAAAGATGACACATTTTTGCGATCTAAACTTCCAGTGCTCTGCAGACGCAGTGCTTCCGCCATTTGCTGAAGCATGTCCGACTGGACCTCAAAATTCTTAAATGCTTTAGACCAGTCCTCCTGGTCCTCAGGACTAGAGTCACTATGACTACTCTCCATATCTCCGTCCCACGCCTCATCAGAAATTCTCAGATCGTTTAACTTTTTACTAAAATCGTCTGTATCTGTTGAGTCTGAGGAATAGGGTCGGCCCCGTTTTCTGTGAGACTGGTTGTATTTGGGCAGTGTGGCTGACTGAGGTCTCTGTTTACTGTTGCCATGGTTACTTGTTCCATTAGCTTCCTGGCCACCTGAGCTATCCCAGGATTCCAGAGCACTGTCTATGCTTCTTACAGGAGTGGTTGATTTGCATAAATTTTGTCTCTCACTCTCCGCCTACAATAAAAATATAATGTTACATAGGCCCAGATAAGGAAATTTTATGAGCGTAAAACTGTAATTATTTCCTTACCCATCAATTTAAACTTTTGTTTTGGGTGCTCAAAAGAACCGTCTCATTGAGACGATTCTTTTGAGTACCCACAACACATGTTTTGGGTGAGAAATGAAGAAAATATGCTTTCAATATGCACTCTTATCTGGAGGCCTGATGTTAATTAACCCTTTCATGTTTTTTCATGCATATTTTAAACATTTATGGGGTCCCCAGGAAGCTGTAAGAACATGATGCCACATGGCCAAGTGTCTAACAGAGGGACCCAGGAAGTGGTAATACAATGAGAAAAAACATGTGAGATAACTTTTCTTGCATATTTGACCCGATTTCAAGCCAAAATCACACTATAAACACCACTAAAACATCAAAAGATCCTTTTTCCTAGACAGGATACTTCTATACAAAATAGCTTCAGCTAACAAACATTCAAATATCTTAATGTCATTACCATTTAATACCGTGTGTAACATTTTATGCGAACAAAAATGTCAGAAAAATTATCAGCCTGTGCTGCAAAGTTTATGTGTACAGTCAATCAGGACTCATTTTTAAGTATTCACAAGTTAAAACCTTTGGTCAAAACAGAGTGTGAATCCCATGACTTGAACATAGTTTTTCGTTCATTTGACAATGGCTTCAAACAGCTATACCCATAGGTATTTAATTCAGGGTTCCCACAGTAATTCAAAAACACAACTCCATGATTTTTCCATGATCAACAATGTAATTTCCATGACTATTTAATGCATGGTCTCCAACCTCCCCTTTAAGCCACGCTGAGCATAAATGCTGATTGCAGCAACAGTAATGTATTTAAATAAGTATGCTTGTAGACCCTGCATGCATTCTGAAATAATTAAACTTTGAAACCACCAGTAGCTAGAAAACTAGCTGTCAGACACACTAAACTTGTGTGTCTGACAGCTAGTTTTCTGGCTACTGATGGTTTCGTCAAAATAATTAATAAGATTCCATGCTTTTTCCATGATTATTCAGGTTTTTTCAAATTCCATGATTTTTCCATGCATGGAACTTTTTTTGTGATTTTCCAGGTTTTCCATGATTTCCAGAGCGTGTGGGAACCCTGATTTACGCAAGAATACACAAGTAACAAGTATTGAATAACATCACATATATGGCCTCACTCATGTACATTTGAGCAAGCCCATGGATAATGCTAATTTTTGCATATACATAAAATCACTATTTAAATGTGCATGGGCAGCAACACAGTGAGCTACAGATCTAAATTTATAATCATAATTACGAGTATGCGAGGAATGCGGGCTCATCCTAGCCTTCACTGCTAAATACATGGGTGAAAGTTCAAAATTTCCAAAATCCTGAACTTTCGAAACTCCAATCTTAAAACTTGCAGTATGCCCACTATATATTCACAATTTCAAGTTTAAATGGTCAATTGTCTTTAGACAGATTAAAAATAAATCAGAAAAGATATTATAATCTCCATAATTCAGCATTTTGAGGCTGACTTTCTGTGGAAAGTCAGCCTCAAAATGCTGAATTCAGGAATAATCCTGAAAACTTTCACCCATGTAAATACCAAAATCTCATGAATTTCATTTAGAAAATTACAACGCATACATTATAAGAACCATTACCTAATGGGCTGACAATTTCAAATACTATAAGAAATGCAGAATTAGGCCTAAATTAAAAATATGTTTGTTTCACCCATCCCTACCTACCCACCAAAATGCCCCCTACCCAAATAGTTTTATCACCATATTCAGCTGTCATATATTTTTTTTAAGTTTCGGTAGCAAAAGAGAATCCCTTGCAGACAGGTGTAAAAGCTTATCTTAGTGTTTTTTCAGGAGCTAGAGGTGAAGAATACTGTACTTCTTTTTATCAAATGACTCCTTGAATGTGATGGCATTATTTATATACATGTATATATAAAATTGTGAAAGATTACTTACTGAAAAAATAACACAAAAAAAACAACCTACCTACTCAGGTGAAACAGAAATATTTTAATCATGGCCTTACCTCAATGGTCTTTGGATGAGTATCATGTCCTACAAAAGAAAAAAAATCAAATGAGCCTCAACATGAGATTTCCAACAATGTGGTATGTGCGACCAGCAAAAGAAAGAAAATCAAATGAGCCGCAACATGAGATTTCCAACAATGTGGTATATGCAACCAGCAGAGGCTCAGATCAGCCTGGGCATACATGCAGTCTGATCAGAGCCTTTGCTTCTCACTTGAATATTCTATGAATGTAAAGCTACTGACTGAACAGCTTTTGGAATTTCTAATCTTAAGAGAAGGCTGCACAGGCTTGTCTGAGTCTACACTTGTCAAAATGCCACATTGTTGGAAATCATATGTCACGGCTTAAATATTATTCTTTGTAGACCGGAAACATGTACTCTGATAAACAGTCATAGACCCAGACAAATGCCGAAGAATTAGACATGACATCAGAGTCTGCACTGTTTGCTAAGACAAAATCAATCTTCAGAGAAAGAAATATGATACTATTTGAAAATTATAACCTGTTACCCCTCATTATATACAATGGACCATTCTGACTTACAGTATCAAACTTTATGGAAAATTCCATTGATCTACAAAGCATTATTTTGGTTACATTTAGGTTTACCTCAGATCGACCAAGGTTTTACCCAGGTTAACCAAAGAAAGATATTCTGGGATGAGCTTTGTTGTAAATAATTTACGAGCAGTTCCAACTAGAATTGTCAGAGAATCTGACTATAGCCCCGCTGCAGTGCTTTTAATGCAAGAAAAGGCCAAGTTCTAATTTTTAAAAGATATTTAGCAGGAAAATCTAAAGATATTTAGCAGGAACAAATTCTGACATGAATCAAGGGCCATAACTCTGTTACGAACTAGATCTTGTCAATAAGAATGCATATATAAAATTTGATGAAATTCTGCCAATTTGTTCTCAAGATATTGAGTTTAAACGAAAATTTTGGCGTAAATAAAGGGCCATAACTCTGGTACAAATTTGGGAAAAATGGCTTGTAACAATCCCAAGCTTAATCATGACAATATCAATGCATATACAAAATTTGTATAAATTCTATAAAAGAGTTCTCGAGATATTAAGCGGAAACAAAAAAATTATGACGGGCGAACGAACGGACAGACAACCCAAATCCTATATAGCCCCCCCTTTTTCAAAGCGGGGCTATAATAAAGATTATTACCCAACCGTCTATATACGGAGTAATTGTCTGTTTTTTGCTATGTCATGAGTCACTGAACTATTCCATCTGTCAATAAATATGACTATACCATGGCCTGGTTACCCGCTTCCCTGTTAAAAACACACAGGCGCTTATTGACATGCGCTACAACGATGTGGGTATGGTTTGTTTATGAAAGGAGATGGTGAAAATAAGGCATGGTTTAGCAACTTTAAACTCCAATAACCCGTTGTTTATGGTCAGGAACATAAAGTGTGGGTATGCGTTTTATTAGTAAGTTAGAACTAGCATAACATTTTGAGACCAATATTGAGCAAATTTGGTGAAATTTTCTGTTTTGCAACAAAACCGCATCGTCTACAGCAACTCCATGCAAGAAACACTGCTAAGTATTTCATCAAATGGGTTGGGTAATAAAGCAGTTATTTCATGCCTGTTTGTAGTATAGTCAAACTATTACCCCTCCGTACCGTGGACGACCTGACGGCCTCGTGCAATAGTGCACCAGGTTGTCCACGACCTCCGGGTAATAGTTTTGACTATACTACAAACAGGCATGAAAAAACTGTGTGATATAAAAGTGGGCTACTACTGGCCTTCTTGCTGGTGGTGGCCAAAGACTGAAAGCTGGCTGAGTTAATATTACTGATTTCTACAAAAATACCAGCTTTTAAAATACTCTAATTTAACTTAAGAATTAGAATAACTCTTTTGCAATTATGAGTACCTAAAACTGCAATAGTCATCCTTCCATAGCATATTCTCTCATAGAATAATATTATTAATTTGTATTTGTGACCAACATTTGCAAAATTGGATGATGTTTGGTTTAATGCAGTTTGCAAGGCTCCAATTTAAGACAAAACAAAACAGATTTTTTTTCGGAAAACAAGCCAGGAAGTGCATTTCAGGACTTTAGTTAAGAGTGTGAAACAGAAAAATAGTTTTCTAATTTCTCAACCAAAACATATGTTGTGGGTACTCAAAAGAACCGTCTCAATGAGACGGTTCTTTTGAGCACCCAAAACATATGCTACAAATTATGGGTAAGAAGATATTGACAATTTTACGCTGAAAATTTTTGCTTATCTAAACCTATGATGGTATAACAGTTTTACAGCTCTGCTGACCCATCTCCACTGTATCTGTGACCGTAAATATGATGAATTTCCTTCCTTCAGGAAAATTGAACATAGAATCTCCTAAATAAGCTGATAATAATAGAAGGCATTCATTGTAAACAGCACTCAGTTTTGATGAACTTATTATCAAATAATAACATTTTCAAAGCTATCCTTTAATGAAGCTTTAGATTTTTGCAATCGTTCATAGCCTCATGAATAACACACATTTGATTGACAGCTGCCATGCTCACTTGCCCGTGCAACAGGCTTCGAACATCGAACTCATACACCAGAAGTGACACTGGTGTTGTGATTGACAGCCAGCCACACCCGAGTCGCACATGCAAAACAAGCCTCTTGCTCCATTGGCTGTCCATGTTCAAGCAGGCTGTTACGCTTTTCCCTTTTACACTCGGATAAAACTGTTAAAACGATTATATTGTAAATACAAAACTGTTTTAATTCCCAAATTAAAAATACTTTTTATATTTTAGATATTTATAATAAAATGTTAATATAAAAAATAAATTCAATTTTTGATCTGTTCATGGAATCATGAATACTTTTGGTCTCTTGCAAAGTTAATGTTTGCAAGAGACCCGAAGTATTCATGATTCCATGAACATTCCAAAAATTGAATTCATTTCTTAAATATTCCAAGATATGAACACACACATAAGGGTGCCAAAAACAGCAAACATTCTCAAGCCATACTTACGAGGTATTGTTCTATCTGGCCTTGCAACCCTGAGAGTGACTAGATCTCCTGCCATCTGTAGCAGTTTAGTAGCATCTGTTAATGACTTTCCTATGGTGGACACACCATTTATTGCCAAGAGGCGGTCCCCCACATGTATAGCACCAGTTCTGTAATGGTAAGCATACCATCAGATAGGAGTGTGTAACTAAAACATTATTTTCTTATTTCTCAACCCAAACATATGTTGTGGGTACTCAAAAGAATCGTCTCGATGAGACGGTTCTTTTGAGCACCCAACACACATGTTTAAACTAATGGATAAGAAAAAAAATGACAATTTTACGCAAAAGAACATTGCTTTAATATCTAGACCTATGAGTAAGCCAAGATATATCTTGAATCAGTGGTAAAGTGAGAAAATGGCCAAATGAATAAACACATTTTCTAGGCTAACCTCTACAAAATTATACGGATGGACTTAACCTTTCTCATGCTGTTTTTTTATCACTACACTCCTCCCCAATTTTATCCTGTTAACATGCAGCATTCCAGTTATTAGTATGTATTTACAGAGTGGAAAACAGTGTTGATCCTGATCAGATGGCTTAGTAAGAAGAAAGCTGATCTGGATCTACAGTAGTGGCAAATTGTGCATCCTGACCAGATGGCTTCATTAGAAAGCAACTGATCTGGATCTACAGTGTTTTCAAAACACCAGGTATATACTTATACTACTGACTTGCGGTAGAAGCCGGCTTTTACAGCGACGTGGTAAAGTGTTTGCCTGTAAATCCAGCGACCTGGGGTTCGATTCCCTGCTGGGGCAGGCTGAAATGTTTTTGCTCTACGACAATTGCGCCCACCGCTAAATAACCCATCCTATGACCATACTGTGCATAAATATCTCCCTTGGTCTCATTTCACGCGATTCCTATACCAAGAAATTCAGGGATGAATTTCAAATTGGAGGGGGTGAATGTCACAGGGGGCAGGTATATGCTTATACACTTCTACTGCTTTGCGGTAAAAGCCGGCTTTTACAGCGACATGGTATAGTGTTTGCCTGTAAATCCAGCGACCTGGGTTTGATTACTGGCTGGGGCAGGCTGAAATATTTTCGCTCTACGACAAGGATATATCTGGGTTTAGCAGGTCAAGGGTTAAGCCCTGTTTAGCAATTGATATATTTTGAAACATTTCTCATCAGCTGGATATTTTATTTTCAAAAATTATTCCGTAAAATGCCACCAAAATTTTGCATAAACAAAACTCTCAAATTTGTAACATCTTTAGGAAACCAAATAAGACTCGATATTTTATGTGATTCATCTGGCAGATGATTTATATGAAATTTAACTCGAATGTCAGTGAATACAGGCCTCGAAATATTTTAAAATAGGCACTTGCCCTGCATCACAAAAAAACATTGGCATAAATGGGGGGGGGGGGGGGGGGGGGGGAATTCATTAGAAATATCAAAATTTTCACTTGCCCTGCAGCCTGAAACACTCGTAAATACAAGCGAACGAGTGCTATTTTTGAGCCCTGGAATATATGACCAATTTTATTGTATGCTTCAGTTGTAATTAGCACCTTAAACAGTGTTTAATCTAGAGTATGCCATTGTGCCATTACCCCTTTGAATAGCAATCCGCACAAGCTTGACGTCAATGATGTGGTACAAATCGTATATGGTATGAAAAAATGTAACATTTTTCGGCTAATTTACTACCTATTTCCGTATTTTAACAAGGTTTTTTCCTTGCTTTATTATGCTGATTGCAATGTTAATTTTAAACACTGTCTCAAGGGTTAATAAATCTGTATTACATACTTAGCACAGAGCCCTCCATCAGCCATAGCAGAGATGATAATGGGGTCAGCAGGCTCATCTGTCCCCGATATAGTGATCCCTAAGGGACCACCTTGTCTTTGTAGCTCCACTGTGTATGAGATACATTCATCCCCATGCTCGTCTGAAATCATAGTACAGGGTATGATTTTGGCCTCGTCGTGAAAAAACCTGTCTTCGGGGTTTCTGATAAACAGAGTTTCAAACCAGTCTCCTCAGCTACAGAGACTAGCTAGAAAATTAAAATTCACCTGTAGCAAGTTTACATATGATACTTTCCAAAAAGTGAATAACAAATGCGCTGATCAGACTGCGCGGATGCGCAGGCTGGTCTGCGCCTGTGTTGTACGCAAACCACGGAAAACGGGTTTTCTCGCGTCGAGGCCCATTTAATATACAGCATTTCCTTGCTTGGACCCTGATCAAAAGCAACAGAATGTCACTGGATAATAAACATGCAAGTTTGTTTGATTTTATTCTTTAAGTCCCAGTCAACACTTTTTCAGTCATGTCGGGACAGATCTTCCTGGGTTGAACAATCAGGGATAATTGTGTCTTGCTCAATGACACAATGCAGTGCCGCCAGTGAGGCTCGAACCCACAACCCTTCATTCTCGAGTCAAGCACTCTACCACTGAGCCACTGCGCTCCCAATAAACATGCTAGAATTATCTTACTGACGGTGATAGCTGCGATGTCATGTTTGAGAAAAAATGGTGCAAATCTTAATATTTTTATTTTCAAAGCAAGCCTTCAATGAATCTTAAGATTTTTGCAAACATTCAAAACCTAATGACTACAGAAACATGATTGACAGCTAACTAAGCTCACTTGCATGTGCAATTTAGTTCAAACAGCAAATTAGTTTGCCAGTACAGTAAAACCTGTGAAACACGGCCACTAAAAAAATGACAAAACAAAGATCTTGACGACAAATGGTAGCTTAATGAAGGTCAAAAGTATTGCAGAATGCTCCCTTTGGAGCATTCTGCAATACTTTTGCCCTGAGTTAGTGATAATTAGTCTTGAAAACCAATTTTTGGTCTTTTTTGAGAGTGGCAGTTTTAAACAGGTTGTACCTTATATGATTGATAGCTAACTAAGCTCAATCCATGTGCAATTTAAACTGCGAATTCATTTACCCTTAGATATAATGTAGCTGTAATTGATGGCAAGCCACACATGTTTCGCAAATGCAAAACAAGCCTCTTGGTTGTTTGGTTTGGTTTGGTTAACTATACAAGTTCAGGTTGGCTGCTCCCTTTTACAATGTAAAAAAAAACGTTAATATGGTTAAACAACAAATATCAAATTATCCTGCTAAGCATCCTAAAATAACAATATATTTTGTATATGACATTTACAATATTATAACAATGTTTATATGAGAGGAGAAAGCTGTTTTTCGGAGATTCAAAGTTACTTACTTTTGAACGTCCGAAAAACAAAATTTATTTCTTCATAATACTCACCTGTACATGGGTCCTCTCTCTTGAGTTTCAGTTTAATAATCTCATCATCCCCCTTCAACAAGGTAACAGCCTCATCTATACTGAGATTCTCTGTTCTAATATCATTGATACATAATAACTTGTCCCCTGGCTGCACAGAACCACATCTACAATATAACGATTGAGTGCTTTGAAAACCCTGTGTGGCAATAACTGTATACCATACAGGAACTACAAGGGCACAGATCAGCCAGCTACCCATAACGGTCCGATCAGCTTCATTGTTGTTTTCACTGACTAGATAGTAAAACACTTATACTATCTTTACCTACAGGGTGTCCCCAAGAAATGTGGTCCTTTTAGAAAATATTGCAATTTCTTTCATTTTCATAACATGGCAATGTGACTTTTGCTTTTATGACCCATTTGAATACTTCGTAAGGTGGTATATAATTTAAAGACAATGACAGAGTTTCAAAAGTCTCATATTTTTTCTGAGGCAACAGCTATATTTTAAAAACATATTGATTAAGGTTTTAATCAACAATAAAACCTGTCTTAAGTAGCTACTCAAAAAGACCAAAAATTGAATTTCAAGTCTGAATATCGCTTAATGCAGGTCAAAAGTATAGCAGAATGCTCCAAGAGAGCATTCTGCAATACTTTCGACCTTAATTAAGCTAACATTTGTCTTGAAGACCTTTGTTTTGTCTATTTTTGAGTGGCCGCTTAAGACATGTTTTACTGTAATTTGTTTTTCTTTTTCATAAAAGCACATACCTGTGAGCAATGCTTCCCTTTTTCACCTCTGTGATCATAAGTGGTGTCCCAAGTTTGCTCTTAGCTGTAAGATAAAATAGAGAATACTAGGTGTGTGTGTTTTGATATCAAGTTTACCAGGCAAGGCCTCGAGAGCACTTGTTGAATCACAAGGCTTGCCCTCACCGGCGTCACTGCATTGTGGTCCTTGAGCAAGACACGTTTATCCTAGCTTAGTACTGGTTCAACCCAGGAAGACCCGTCCCTGTTTAACTGAAAGATTGTTGATGGGACGTAAAGAATCAAACAAACAAGGCTTGTCGAGCGATTCAACATGCGCTCTCGAAGCTGAGCCTGGAGAACTTGATATCAAAAGACATGGACCTGGTATTCTATTTATCGGTTCACTCTTCCAACTACGGTAAACGTTCTAAAATTTCGAACACTCTAAAATTACGAACACCTAAAATTATCACCGAAAATAATTTTTAAAACATCCTAAAAAATCGAACACTGCCCTTTTTTGGAAAAGTGAATTTCTAAAATTACGAACACATGTTATTTTCGGCGGAAAATCGATGCCCGTTTATCTGTTTGTTCCATCTGTGTTCGGTATACTTCTACCGTACAGCACATGAGCGGTAGCGACATTTGGAATGTTCCATTCTACTAAGATGGGTAATCTGGCACGTGACGTTCTATTTCGCATGCCAGCGCGCAACGTTATACGTTATACATTATTCAAGGTCACCAGCATTGACGAACTTGATGCACGGGCAAGTTCCTGCAACGATTCCGAAACTGCTTTGACTAACCCTATTGAGTATATGTATCCACCGAAATGGCTGAGATCATTATTTATGACTGACCAAAGGACGCGATTCAGCTAATTGTACGTGAATTATGCACGTTGACACACGCATAGTGTGCTGTGACTCGTACTCGTTTTTTTCTCTAAAATACCAGCCCCGAAGAGAGGGAGAGAGTTGCGGAAAATGAAACGATCACTAGACGAGAGAGAATGAAATAAGTTGATGTATAGTGATGCAACACAATGGGTCATTCGGTTTCGTGCAAAATGCCGAGAAAATCGTGCAAGTCGCATGTTTTTTCTCACCGAGACATCCAATGCGGAAAATAAAGCCTCCAAGCCGCGTGCGACACGGAGGGTACATCTATCATTCTAATTCTATGCATGTACTCTTTTCTTAAACACAGCTCGGACCCGAGCATGAAATCAACTTGCGTGGAGCTCCATATGAGCTTGGTACTTATGACAGATGTGATCAGCGAATGCTCAGGAGAGCATGTGTGTTTGCACAATCTCGTCAGGGTCTCGCTTACTTACAAAGTTTAAAGTGGATGTAGACTCTAGCCAAATAAAAATTCTAGACATCTACGTACGTTGACTTTAAAATACTTGTCAGCGGTTTTCTAAAAATGGCTATTCCAGTCAATCAAAAACATCAAATTCCTCAAAATGGAACATTTTAACAAACTGTTGAGCCGATTGTGGCGGTTGTTTGTCCTCATGAATCTGCACATGGAAGGTCCTACGAGTGCATTACCGGTATAATGTACGCACAGACGCACATACATGTACCAAGAAATAAATTGATTGTGGCACGATTCTGCATCTTGATTAATTTAATATTTAATTTCATGAAATAAGCCAGCTATGCGAGCAGCGAAGGCTCATACGAGCCTGCGCATCCGCGGAAAATCGCCAGCGCCTTAACTGCCCACAAACACATAGAAGGAATGTAAACCGTGGCTGTGAATTTAAAATCAGTAAAGCCGGACATCTGGAATTCGCTTCATTTACCAAACATCTGTAGATGTATGTACCCCGACTTTGTTACATTCGAAGATCAGCCTGTGCACCGCACAGTCTTATCAGCACCTTTGTTTCTAGAACAAAACATTAAACATTTTGTCGGGCCAGATCTGGGCCAAAACTGTCTGCTAAATTAGTTTGTCACAGCCTCTTGGGGGGGGGGGGGGGGGGGGGGGGGGGGGAGGGGGTCCGGCACTGCTAATAGTATCAGCCACAGACAAAGGGACAGGGTAATGGTTCGCGGACATGTGTTTGAGATCAAAGAAGCCGACTATCAGACCACGTGTTGTTGTTGTTTTAAGACTCTGGTAGCACGCGGTGGATTTGACGCACGAAAGCGGACTTAGCACACAAAAGCTGTGTCTCCTTTTCATGGGTTTGCATGAAAAAAACAAAAAAACAATTTCAATGAACTCGAGCATGAAACGGCGCACTGCATGCATGAAAAACTAGATTTGTGGTACTTGCCTGAAATTTTCCGTTTCTTTACCCAGCGTATCGTACGCATCGGCTCGAAGCCAATATATCATAAATTGAGCCGCGACACAATGTGGCATTTTGACGAGTGCAGCCTCCTTTTAAGCTTACAAACTCCAAACGATGTTCAGTCAGTAGCTCAACACTCATAGAATATTCAAGCGACTAGCAAAGGCTCTGATCAGACTGTGCATATATGCGCAGGCTGATCTGAGGCTTTGATTGTTGGAAATCTCATGTCACGGCTCAATTATATTCTTCCGAGGCATCGGACGCAAATTCGGACGTTCGCTTACAAGATTAATTCTTGGTATCCTGTCTGTCCCTGATTTGATTTGGCAAGAGGATCCACACTATTTGCAAACTTTGAAAGCAGGTGGTAGAGAGAGAGAGAGGAGAGAGAGAGAGAGAGAGAGAGAGAGAGAGAGAGAGAGAGAGAGAGAGAGAGACTAGCGCTTGCATACGAATCTCTTGTAATCTCGAAAAATATCATGTATCGGTGCTGAAAATGATACTTGGAGATGCTTCTCGTGCGCATCGGCTTTTGCACGACAAAGTCGGATATTCGACAGTATTGACGCTTTGCATGCTTGCTATCGCATGCCCAAATGATTAAATTGACGAAATATTCTTTCCTGAATTCCATTCGGATCTGATCTGGATGGGAGAGAGGATCCAAATATCACTAAAAGCGGGCCATCGGCCCGCCAGCGAAACACCTTTAAATGGCGTTTCGCTGGCGTGCCGATGATGGCCCAACGTTGAATGCTGGCTTGGTAGTTTTGAGAATTCCAGGGGATTCGGTCCAGTATTGCTAAGAAATTCTATATTTTTGTGATTTTTCAGGAGGGGGGGGGGGGTCCGGACCCTCTGTCCCCCCTCTGGATCCGCGCATGGGACCGGACAATGTATACACTCATTGAGATATACAGAAAACCCATTTTATCGTGCGCATCGGCTTTTTTACGACACTTTGCATACTTTCTATCGCATGCACAAATTTTTAAATTGACGAAACATTCTTTCCTGAATTCCATTCGGTCTGATCTGGATGGATCCAAACCGTTTTTGCAAATGTAAATAGAGAGAAGAAGAGAGAGAGACTGGTACATGCACATCCGTTCAGGAAAATCAAAGTGCATCGACAGATCGACATGTAGAGAGAGAGAGAGAGAGAGAGAGAGAGAGAGAGAGAGAGAGAGAGAGGAGAGAGAGAGAGAGAGAGAGAGAGAGAGAGAGAGAGAGAGAGAGAGAGAGAGAGAGAGAGAGAGAGAGAGAGAGAGAGAGAGAGAGAGAGAGAGAGAGAGAGAGAGAGAGAGAGAGAGATGTGTGTTCTTTGTGAATTTCGTCTTTTTTTAACTCCGTGTTTATCTTTGCAAAAAATTCTGATCGACGGGATGTCATTGAGTGACTGTATTACATTATAAACGGCATTTGCGCAGATGGAGAGCAAGCGAAAGCGTGGAAGGACGAAAGAGTGAGCGATTCATCGGTAGTCCAAGGTTAAATAAGTGGACTTTTACGACTTGTAAGTAAATTGAGTGACATAACATGCACGTGCCTGGCTCTCAACTTGGTAATTACCGCACGCGCTGGACATTTTACTGACTCAGTCCGCAAGAATTTAGCTGCGGTTGAAAAGAAAAATGAGTAGATAGCGCAGAATCATATCGCCCTGTTTTCAACACGTTTCTACCACCCTTTTACATGCATATATACCGTTTTTGCTCATGCTAAAGACCACATTCTAAAATTACAAACACTAGCAATTTTTCTGAAACATAATTTCTAAAATTACGAACAACGGAAAAAATAATTATTTTTTAGTGTTCGAAATTTTAGAACATTTACCGTACTGAATATGACGTAATTATCTATTTGAGTGTCAATCCAACGTCATTCAAAAAGTGCAACATCATGATGACCTGATAATGATACATGACATGAGATAGGCAACATTTATCAGGTCAACGTGCAACAATGCAGTTAATATGAGAGGTAACCGATTAAGTACAATATGTGAGTCAGCCCATGAGATACTTATCACATTCTTAACCCATATAAGCCTAGCATCCTTTTTATGGGACATTTCCACACTTAACTAATTTAAGCCGAATGGAGTTTCTTACCCTTACAAGTTGGACTAGTCCATTTCCCTTTTAAGGGCTGTTGGCTGGTATTTCACATTTTTATTCAAATTTTAATAATACATTCTGTAAACAAACAGTGGAGACACTGATCAGACGCCACATTCTGTGGCGTCTGATCTGCATCTGCACTGTTTCCCTGTGTCCCACAAAAAGGACGCTATGCTTATATGGGTTAAAGAATGTCCTAATAAAATTTGAATGAAAATGTCAAATACCACCCAAACAATTCTTCCATAGTATGCATATGGGAGCAGCAAAGGCTAATCTCCCCTGAGATTTCTGCAGTAGCCTATGTGGTTAGACCAAACTGATATATTTTATAACCCTCGGCAGCTTTTTCTCCCTATCACCAGGGTCCGATATTCGGCCCCATTAGCAATCCAAAATATCCTCCTTTGTTCCCAATTTCCCAAAAAAAATCCAAATTTGAAGCTAAAAAGTGTCTCGCATTTTGGTCCGTTTTGGTATGTAGAAATACTGACAAAACGGCCGTGTCTATCACGACAATCATGCAAACAGTCACAATACTATATTTTTCAAGATGGTGGTGCCTCTCGCTAAATCATTATTTTCAAGAATTATCATTTTTTGGGTGAGATTTAAAATAAATTTAAGTAAAAAATGATTAACAAGTGGACAATTAATCATTTGTTATGTGGAGGCAGCTTGCTTGGAGAAATTTCCTATAAAAAGGGATTTGAACAAAAAAATATTAAAAAAACTTTTTCTGACCGACGACTGTTTTAAACTTTTTTATTCAAGGGTCATCAGAAACACAGGTCTTTTTCTTGGCCTTATGTAGAACCACCATCTAAATCAACAACAGCAAGTAACGATCTAAGTTCAGATGAGGAAGCTATTGAAATTGAAACTTCTGAAATTGTTCAAAAAAAAATTGACAACAGGACATTTGATCTTACAAAAGTATCAAAAGCAGAACAGCTAGTTATATTACAACCCCATTAAAGATGGTTACATTTGTATGATATAACTCTCTCATATACACATGAATAAATTATGCACAATGCCGCATATTTTTTCCCAATTCAAGCCAGGGACCTTTTCCCAAAATAGCTGGAATAGGCCCTGCTCAGTATGTATTTCCTTAAAAGTTTCTACTGCAAACTAATGTGTCATGTAACTTGAGTTATTTATTTTCTCTTGGGATTTAACAATGTCATTTGGGCCTTGTTGCAACAAAACTGGATTTTGATGCATGCAAACAACAAAGGCGGAGATCAGCCTGTGCATCTGCTTAGTCTGATCAGCACTTTTGTTGTTTGCTCATTCGAAAGTATAATAGCTAAACAAGCTATATGCAAAATTCCAATACTCTTGCTACTCTTTCTGTTACTGAGTCTTACATAATCCCAGACCAGAGGACATATTTTGGGGCATCCATGCCTGATTGTCAAAGAATAGTTGTACATGGGTGAAATTTCAAAATTTAAAAAATCCTTAACTTATATTTTTACAGTTTTTCAGTCAATAAAGGGTTAAACATTTTCAATATTGTCCCCATGTTATAATCTTAACTACATGTACATTTACAATACTCACCACTTAGTGTGATGCCAATTCCGCCAGGTTTTCGAGGTAGTTTCACGACATATGTTCCGCTACTGGCCATCACTGAGTCCGCCACATCAAATTCCACCTCTAGCTTGATACGCTGCCAGGAATCTTGTAATACCTGGTTGATTTCATCAAGAGTTTTCTCACAGACATCTTGTCCGTTTATTGTTAGGATTCTGTCTCCCTCCTGGATAACACCACTCCTGAAAGACATGTTACAGGTTTAGATGAACAAAATATTTCAACGTAAAATTGTAAATATTTGCTAACCCATTATATTTAGCATTTGTTTTGGGTGCTCAAAAGAACCGTCTCATTGAGACAGTTCTTTTGAGTACCCACAACATATGTTTTGGATGAGAAATAAGAAAATTAAAAGAGTGTTAACACAAAAATAATTTTCTTATTTCTCATCCAAAACATATGTTGTGGGTACTCAAAAGGCATGACATGTAATGATTGAATATGGTAGTCAGTGATATTTTTACCTGAGCATCCTGCATCTTTTGCGCATAATTTTGTCTCTGGGATGCAAAGTTTTTATTTCAGCGATCCCAGTATGCAACGGTATTGCAGACTTGTCATGAAAAATAGTGTTCTGGACTCATAAGTTTGCAGTTGGACTCATTGATATGGGAAACAACAACTCCCAGGACTCATAAGCACAAATTGTAAATGAATCACTGGGTAGTTGTTCTAAATTTCGTACACTTTTTTCTTTCTGATCTCAAATGAAACGTTGGTTATCTAGGCTGGAATTCACACAATGCTTGTCAGAATAGCAAACAGGGTAGACCCTGATCAGACTGCTTCTTCAGTCTGATCTGGGTCTGAGCTGTTTGTCTAGACAACTAGTGTTTGAAATTTTAATACATTTTCTGTACAATAAAACCTTTCTTAAGCAAGTGGTCAAAGAATAATTAAAAATTGCTTGCTTAAGACAAGTGCTTGCGAAATAGAGGTTCCAGATTTTGATGAAAACATAAGTGAAATTGCGTAAATATGTATCAAGAGAAATTTGATAGAATTATAGACATTAGTTCACATATTGCTTTTTAAGCAACTTTTTTATATAAAAAAAGTGCTTATTTGGAAAAAATCTTTGAAAATTACAACAAAACATGCTCAATTCAATAAGTCTAAAAATGTTCATGTAGATATTGCTATTTCCCCTGTTTCTCAGCCAAAAATATGTTAGGGGTACACATTGGTTTGTTTTGTTGCTTTGTGTCCCATGCCAACAGCTATGGTCATGGCGGTACGGTCAGTTTACCTAACCACACTTTTTCCTGGGCAAGCTTGAACAAGGGGTTAACCAGTACTTTGTGCACATACTTTCGCTTGTAACTGACAACAAGGGGTACTCTCAGGAAGTGTGTCATTGAGGCACTTCAATTTTGTCTTTGAATACATTCATTTCAAGTTAACTCCATGGGACTCCATTAACTTCAAGTCCATGGGACCAGAGTTACCTGTAGTTTAAAT
This sequence comes from Loripinus fragilis, assembly GCA_964019695.1. Lineage (NCBI taxonomy): Eukaryota > Metazoa > Mollusca > Bivalvia > Lucinida > Lucinidae > Loripinus > Loripinus fragilis. The sequence goes on along the minus strand of OZ026520.1, from coordinate 38,958,949 downwards.
TAACTTGGACCTAACCCATGTTATCCAGTAAAACCTTTGTAAAACGACCACTTTTAAAAACACCGAAAATTGGTTTTGAAGACCAATTATCACTTAATGCAGGTCAAATGTATTGCAGAATGCTTCCCTTGGAGCATTCTGCAATACTTTTGATCTTCATTAAGCTACCATTTGTCATTAAGATCTTTGTTTTGTTCATTTTTGAGTGGTTGTTTACCCTGGTTTTACTGTACTTGACACTGGTAAACAGGTACTTTGGTAAACAGTGAAGACCCAGTTGAAATGCCACAGAATGCAATATTTCATCAGGGTCCACACTTTTTGCTATGATAAAACCTATTCATCAGGATCTGAGCTGCTTGCCTAATAACAATTTTCAGGGACTGAAATGCACCTTAATTTTATCGGTGAAAAAATTTGACTGAATGAAATATAACTTTTGAAATATACATTACTTTTAACATTTTCCAGTAGTTCTTTGCTTTGTATATAATAAAACTGCATATTTAACCCATAGAAGACTAGCCTCCTTTTTGTGAAACATTGGCAAACAGTGCAAAACCAGATCAGACGCTGCAAAATGCAGATCTGATCAGGTTCTCCACTGTTTGCAAACAGAAGTTTTTTTTACAAATTTGAATAAAAATGAAAAATACCACCCAACCGCCCTAAAATTGGAAAGGGACTAATCCAATTGATATGGATGGTAAATAAATTCGGCATAAATGGGTTATGATAAAGAGTGTTCTTTCATAAGCTCCTACCTCTCGGCAGCACTATGTGGTTCAACTCTGGTCACCACCGGTGGCTCATCCAATATGGTGGTAGCGAATACCGCAGCATCTAAGACGATACCTAAACCAGATGGTTCCCCATACAGCATGGTTTCCATGGTATCCATACGACAGACCTGATTACTTGATGTGAACACTGAGGTGCCGACTGACGATACTGAAGCTGAAAATAAACCAAGGGTCGTAAACTTGCAAAAACCCTAACTATATGAGGGATACGCTATCCAGATTGATATTTTTTTTTTAAATATTTTTTTCATGAAAAACCTGTGGGTACTCATTGGAAGTATCTCATTGAGAAGATTCTAAATCAAATGAGCAATAAAATAAAATTCTTAAAAAAATCCTCATTTTTAGCTTAAAAGAAAAAGTGTTATCCTTGGGTATGACTATGTGGTCTTTTTGTGCTTGTTTATTGCTTTAACCCTTTGTATACTAATGAATTCTTCCATTTTCTTTGATACAATGAACCTGCGATAGTCCATAGTACATACACATTATTACTTTAGTAACTTGATCCGATGGGTCAGATCACGTCGAGTGGGTGCGCCAGGAACAACCGGATCACACGAGACGAAGTCGAGTGTGATCCGGTCGTTCCTGGCGCACCCACGAGACGTGATCCGACCCATCGGATCAAGTTACTAAAGTAATGATGTATTTATTATATACCTACAAAAATAACAACAACAAGGCTAAAACGATTCAATAATACATGCATTTGCACAAATCTAAGGTAATACTACGGCAGACCTGTGTGATGTGGCACGATATTTTATACCCAAGTAGTAATACATCAGCTGTTCACTGCTGAAAGAATTGGAAGACCGCCATTTTGAAAATCCTCTTCCTCGAGTCCACCTCGGAATTTTAAACATCTGTAACTTTCTTATAAATGAACAAAAACATAAAGTGTGGGTACTCGTTTTCTTAATTAGACCGTAAGGAATATTTTGGTACCAAATTTATTGTGTTTTTCTATAATTTTTCATTTTGTACCTCTAGCTCCTCCTGTTCCCGTGGTAGAAGACAGAAACGTTATGCAACGTCATAGCATATATATGACGTCATTTGTGACGTCAAAAGTGCAGACAACCGTTGAGTCTTTCTTTCGAACACTTTTAACAAACGAAAGAACCGTGGAAAATGACATCGTAATAATATTTGATTCAGATTCCGGCCCGTTGTCGGGTTTTACCCAAATACAGTACCAGTGTAAAAGTAGTTTGACGTGGGTAAACTATGGAGGATGGTGATACGGAATCAGAAAACGCTAGTAGGGTGATACAGAATTTTGTATTTTTGTGTAGGAAAATAGGTAGTATCAATGGATATTTTTTGTAGGTATATAATAAATATCAAGAAGGTACCACATATAATTTCCAAATTGAGATAAACAGTAAAACCTTGAAAATTTGAACTCCAGTTTTTCGAAATACTGGTGTTATTCGAAATAAATTTGGGGCACGCTGGATTCAGAGAATAAGGCCTATTTATGAACTATTTTAATCACTGTCAATAAAAACAAATGGTTTTGGTGTGTAGAAGAAACATCTCCCTGAGATGTTTCTTCTACACACCAAAAACATGTTTGATAAGAAAACACTGATAATAATCATTTTCTGGGGTTATATGTTTTTATGTCTACCTCCCTATAATTCGCAATTTCGATACTTCCAAATATAACCTCTAGTCCTTAGGACTTCGAATTTACAAGATGCAACTGTACTTCAGTCCTTAAAGATTTTTATCTTAGCAAACAGTGCAGACCCTGTTGAAATGTGGCATTTTGTGGCATTTCATCTGGATTTTCACTGTTTGCCTAGGTACCCTTTCTGAACCCAGTCTGGAGGGTGAATTTCAACAAAGGCACAGGAATTATGGGTAATACTTACCACAAGATGAGACCAACTTCCTGTCGGACTTGGTCCATGACCGGTGCCTCCTTGCTATCATCTCTGTTGACTTCCTCATAGGATTGCTGGAAGCCAGCATCTGGTAACTCTTGGAAGGTGCAAATCCATTTGAGAGGGGGAGTGAGGTGAGGATCGGTGAAGATACAGAGGGGATCATGTGCTGTTGGAATGCTGGGAAGGAAAGGAATGAATGGTCCTCGTCGCGGCAAAACCTGTCTTCGGGGTTTCCGACAAAGTGAGATTCAAACCAGTCTCCTCAGATACAGAGACTAGCCAGAAAATTGAAATTTCGCTTGAAACAAGCTTAGATATGATACTTTCCAAAAAGCGAATAACAAAGGCGTTGATCAGTCTGGGCAGATGCCCAGACTGGTCTGCGCTTGTGTTGTTTGCAAACCCCCGAAGACAGGTTTTCACAAGGAGGCCCAAATAAGGGAATACTACAGGTAACATACAAACAGGCCCCTTAGATAAGAGTGAGTAATCTAAAAATATTTTTCTCATTTCTCATCAAAAACATATGTTGTGGGTGCTCAAAAGAACCATCTCAATGAGATGGTTCTTTTGTGCACCCAAAACATATTTTAAAACTGATGAATAAGAAAATATTAACAATTTTACACTCAAGAATTTTGTTTATTATGAGCTATGATACAAGGTAACTACAAGTGATTTTCCTAACTCAAAGTTAAGGGCAAAAAATTCTAACCCATTCCCAACTGAAACTTCAAATTGCATTTATGAAACATTGTGCCCCTAACACGGTGGTGCTTTTCCTTAAACAAGGGCCATAACTCTGGATGTATTATTTCATCAAAAGTTAATCAGGTAATCAACTCATCATTCCACTGACTGACAATGGCTGCAGCTTTTATATATATACTATGCACAATAAATTCAGCCATTTCTTATGTTTCGCATCTTTTTGTGCTCGTCTTCGTGCAATATCAGACTATTTCAATTGCAATGACGAGAACAGGATCATAGGCAGATGAAACCACGAATTTACAGACACCATCTTTTAAATAGACACTTGGGGAGACCAAGAACTGCAGAAGGGATCAGTAAGCAAAATTCACACCCATTGCAAGTAATTTGCAAAAATAACAAGCATGTGGATCTTTCTATGGTTTCTGTGATCTTGCTTATGCATCATACACTTATTTAAGCTATTAGTTGTGTGACATATGTGATAGAGCTTTTATGTGCAAAAACATCAGCTGCTGTCAATGCGTAGTCATTTTGTTAAACCTTAGATGGTTTATTGGTACTTCAGTTCTGTAGAGTATCTGATTATAAAGAAGCCGTAGGCTATGAATGTAACCCATCTCATGGCTGATAAAAACCTTAGTTACAGAAAAATAGTGTGACACGTTTGTGAGATAACGGTGACGTTAGACTTTAACTTTCGGTTCATGCTCTGTAGCAACACAGACAATTCATTTAACATTATTTGTCTTACCATGTTGTAATGTAAGGCATCTAACAGATATACTTTATGATATGCTTCATAAAATATTGATTAGAAACACCGTTTAAAGGCAATAACGTAAAAGTATGAGTAATTTTTGTTTTGTTTGATTTGATTCTTTACGTCCCAGTCAACATTTTTCAGTCATGTTGGGACGAGTCTACCTGGGTTGAACCAGTACTAAGCAGAACACAGTGCCTTCGATGAGGCTCGAATCCGCAACCCCTGGATCCCATGTCAAGCACTCTTCCACTGAGCCATCAACCTCCAAAAGCATGAAAAAAACCTCAAATAGTGAAAACTTGGTACTATATTTCTCGAAGAAAATTCTGCATTCTTCATTTTTTTCTTGGTTTCAGTGCCTAAACAGTCTCTTGAAAATGGTTTTAGCTTTCCATTATGATCAGAAATGTCAACTTGACTGTTGGTCTTAAAATCTAACGTCATATAAATTGTTAGCACAGCCACAGTATTTGAAAATTCTGTAATTTTTGACATGGAAATTCATGTTGGGTGATCGGCGAGTGTATTTTCATGCTAGAAATGAAGCATATGATCCATTGTGAATGGACTGACCCATACAAAATAATAGCTAAACTTATTTTGCATAGTATTTTATAAACCAAAGAAACGCAGTGCTCTAGACTGATATATTACAATTCTATATCAGACTGATAAAACAAGACCCAAGGGCCATGTTTTGTTTGTCATTTGATTTGGTATGCTTCATATTAGTGTAAAGTTCAAGGATTAGTATTGTGAGAAACAAAGGTGTCAGATTATACATATTAACTCTTTGCCCCCTCCTGGGAAATTTTCATGCATTTCTCGTCTGCTTTTTTTTTTCAAAATCAACTTTTTCGAAAAATCCTTTCAGAAATACCATCTGAAAATCAAACAGATTGGATCCAGATCAGGCCCGACATTTTGTCGGGCCTGATCTGGGTCCAAACTGTTTTCAAAGGCTATCAGCAGACATATTTGTAAGCAAATAATTAATCATAACAGTACGCCCATTACCAGTATTATGAATGCCACTATCTCTGAACCCTTTCTGTTCCGCCAGTCGGACTGGTAATATCTCCATCTTGATCTGATCCCCACTTGTGGATTTCAACAGTTGTGTTGCCTCGGCAACAGTCATGTGCTCCACCTCAGCTCCATCTATAGACAGGATGTGGTCCCCAATGTGCAAGGCTCCGCATCTGAAAATATTCAGGACTTTAGTTAAGAGTGCATAACATAAAAATAATTTTCTTATTTCTCAACCAAAACATATGTTGTGGGTACTCAAAAGAACCGTCTCAATGAGACGGTTCTTTTGAGCACCCAAAACATATGCTAAAAATTATGGGTATGAAAATATTTTCAATTTTACCCTGAATATTTTTGTTTATCTAAACCTGTGAATATTGTAATAAATTCTTTGCCTACTGGGTAATTTTGCAAGTTTCTTTGGTGTGTGCAATTTTTTTTCAGGTAGTTGGGGAAGATATTCAAAATTACTAGCATTTAGTCTTTAAAACCAGATCTTAGTAAAATTCATATATAATATTGTAGCAGAGACAATTAATACACAATATTTTGTGTACTTATTAACAGTAAATCATCAAGATGAAATCTATAATTTTGTAAAAATATACAGGACAGCACATGAGATTTTAGTATTTATCGCATTGGTGAATAGCTAAGGCTCAGACGAGCCTGCACATTCAGGCAGTCTAGACAGAGGCTTTGCCGCTGACATACCAAAAATATGGAATGTGATTAAGACTCAGGCCAAAATTAAGACCTTTAGGCCCACTCCGTACATGTATGCTTATGTTTGAACAGTGAATTAAGGAATATGAAAGAATGTGATAAGTACCAAAACATTTTTGGTTTGGTGCTTTACATCCCAGGCAACAGATATGGTCACATGGGGATAGTCAGTTCACCTAACCACACTTTTTTCCTGGGCAAGCTGGAACAAGCGGTTAACCAGTACTTTGTGCACATACTTTCGCTTGTAACTGACAACAACCCTTCTTGAATCAGCCGAAGGGAGGAGAATGACTGTAGAAATTATTTCATGATCAATCTCCTCGAAAGTATTGGACAAGGCCACAATCGAACTTGCGACCCCTAGATCTGCAGTCAGACACGCATCTGCAGTCAGACACGTTACCAACTGCGCTAGGCGGCCCGGTATAAGTACCAAAATCTTGTGTGCTGGCCCATATGTATTTTGATATTTTTTTACCCCCCATAAACCCAGGTCAATTCCATAACACTAGTGTTTGGTATACATTGCAGAAACAGCTGTCATTTACAGTAGTACCACGACCTCCTAAGTAATGACCCTCAATTCACTCAATGTATTTACCGTTACAGTCGCGCTTCAAAGCATTTTGTGGAAGTATACATACAGTAAAACCTGTCTTAAGCGGCCACTCAAAAATAGACAAAACAAAGGTCTTAATGGCAAATGGTAGCTTAATGAAGGTCAAAAGTATTGCAGAATGCTCCCCTTGGAGCGTTCTGCAATACTTTTGACCTGCATTAAGCAATAATCGGTCTTGAAAACCAGTTTTTGGTCTTCTTTTTGAGTGGCTGCTTAAGACAGGTTTACTGTACTATGAATATTTTAAATGGCAACTAAATGAAAATTAGGGCATATACTGCAATATACATTGTTTTAGATATTTTCAAGATTTGAGTTTGCAAATGAAACATAACTTATTTGCAAGTAGAACTCAACAGATTCACCATGAGGCACTGAATCACATTGTGACATTAAGGGAACAATAAACATTACCTGTCAGCTATGCTCATGGGTCTGATACTATCTATACAGACACAATGCTTTCCTTTATGTCTAGCATGAGACAGTGAGATTCCTAGAACAGCACCAGGGGTCTTATCTAGCTCTATCAATAATGGCCCAGTAGCTTTCTGTACAGCATCTGAAAACACATACAATGTTAATATGTATTGTAGAATTAAATAGCCAAACGTGTTCTACAGGTGCAGTTGAAGATGAGCAACACTTTTTGATTGACTGTCTTAAGTTTAATATAATCAAAATTGTCAATGTCTTTAGATTTTGACAAAAAAATCAAAACATGTTTAGTACTGGTTCAACCCAGGAAGACAAGAAAACATCCCAGCATGACTGAAAAAAATGTTGACTGGAACATAAAGCATCAACACAATTTAACAAACAAGATCTCATGATCCACAAAATATAACTGACAGTTAACCATGCTCACATGCATGTGCAATACATTTCAACCAGTATTATTTTTCATTATTTATATGTTGTATTCTTGTACTAACGAATTTAACCAAAGCAAAATTAAAATGTCAATTATTCAGTGATGCTTCTGAATCAAAGTGATTTAACCATTTTCAGACCAATGGCATTTTCCATAAAGTTCATGCAATAATGTCAGAATACAGAATACTAGTCTATATTGAGGGATCGCAAGCTTTAATTTTCTGAAATAGAAAAAAATTATGCAGCAATCAGGATCAGGATCAACACTGTTTCTCATCTACACATTGAATCCATATGAGCCGCGCCATGCGATAATGTGTCTTCGGGAGATTAATTACGTCATGAGATATGACGTCGTAAAGGCTGACGTAATTATTTCGCGCCGCGCGTAATTAAAGACAGCGTCGTCAAAGATAACGACAATTTAGACAAGTCATTTTAAGAATAAAATGCGATTAAAATCAAGGACTTTTAGGCCGATTGTATTCTGTTGTAAATTAGTCATGGTCTGATCCTGCACGGGTTCCTGGTGAAAAATAAACTGTCCAAATAGATGCGGATTGGTAAACGCTAATTGACCCTCAATCCTCAACATCTTTGCACTCCAAAGACACTCTAACAAAAAAAAAGGATTAAATAAAAAAAATAGATAAATAAATAAACGCCCGATACATCCCAGCTTTCCTTAATCAACCGACCAGTGTGTCTGAACCTTTCGTATTTGGACGGCAATTCTGAACGAAAGCAGTTTCCGGTACACAAATTCGCATTTACGATTGGGCAAAGGCTCCAACGAGACTGCTAGATGCGCAGACTTCTTTGAGCCTTCGCTGAGTGACCATGCGTGAAATAAACTATAATCTCACGAGGTAGCTCTCATGTATAAAAAAAGTTCTAAGTATAATACACGATGAAGTTTCACACGAGAAACAATAGTTAATATTTGCCATCTTGTTACGTCGCCGTTACAAGTATTACCAGATTTCTTGCAAAAATAATTGTCGCAAAACTATTGAAGCTGCAATGATGAAAAAAACACCAAATGAAAGCAAATAAACATTTTTATTGTAGTTTCCTTGTATCTGTTGATTTCTTATGGCAGTCAATTAAACACACAGACAAATTAAAAATGACTTTTTTTCGGTGACGTTAACGTTCGTGATAAAAAATCATTAACTATTAAACGTTTTTTCTACTTTTTTGAAGTGTAATTATTTTCATGTTTATTGAGTATTGCTTTTTTCTATTTGCTCTTCATACCTGTAAGTTTTGTAAGATTGCATCCATTAATTTTGTCATGGTAGTTTATACACAAAAAAATCTTGAAGACGGCGATATCACTGATAAAATTAACTGTAATTTCTTTGAGTGGGGGAGAGTAGTATTACTACTCCCACTCCAAAGGCTTTCAGCTTAATGGAACTAAATAATAGTGGAGAGGCAGTAACAGTTTCCCCAAAGGTTCCCACTAGAAGTTGAAGTCCTTTTTCCCAGTAACACCTATAACCCACGCGCATGTGCATTGTCAACAAAGACGATGATGCCGAATGAAACGCAGGGTACATGTAATGTTACTTTGTTTTCAAAATCAGCGTAGAGTTCAACAATTTAAGAGCGGCGAACTTTAACAAACTTAACCTGCCTCCATTCTCAACTTAATATCTGTAGATGCAGCGAATGTAGTGTACATACGGAGTTGTCAAGTCAAGACCTGCACGATTGGGCCTGATTTAGAATTATACAAGTCAAACTACATGTATTCAAATGCCCAACTTTTTATACAGGCAGAATCCCTTTCTTAAAGCCTACGTGGGTGCATAAAATTGGGGGTAATGTGCACACTCAATATACATGTATGCAAGAGGCAAGGGCGCACTACGCCGACATAAAACTACAAAATCGAAAGGAATAGGAATGAGTACCCGCACTGCCATAGCAACCAGATTTCTTTATGTCTTGATTTTTTTTTGTGAGAAAGTTTGAATATGATTTTGTTGTTCGGTATAGACTGAAATCCTTTTTTTCAGTGAGAAGTATCATACGATTAAGGAATGATGAGGCATTTCGCTCCGGATAGCAAAGTCGGGTACACTGAGGCAAATAAGCAATCCTGCTTCTGTAGGCTGAGATTGTGAGCTCGAGCCATTGTCTGGTCAAACATTTCATCAAGATTATTATCCTCAATCATTGTCCCGGTTCAAGTGGGGTAGTTGTCAGTTACTGGCGAAATATACACACACTATTAACTGGTCGACGTGATATGACGACTGATACTGTTTTGAAATTATGTTAACCAATTTATATTAGCCTAGCACCCTTTTTGTTTGACATGGGCAAACAGTGTAGAACCAGACCAGACGCCGCACTGTTTGCTTAGCGCATTGAGCGAAATTGTAAATTACTACCCAGCAACCCCTGAATCAGAAATGGATCCGTCCTTTTGGCAGTATTTTGAAATTCCATTTTAGCCTAAACAACAACAACAACAACAACAACAGTGAATAAAAGAATATACCCATCACCGAATCTTTATTTACGCTAGTTATCAAGGTTGCAATACAACTTTGCAAGAACACATTTTTGTGATTTTATTTTTCAGATCCAGTTTTGTGTTGAATTTTTAATTACCAAGTCAACATTTTTGCATCATGTCGGACTAGAATATTTCCTGCTGCATTGTGGTCGAACTTTAACGCGATGGTAGAAAAAGATTGCCCTGAAACTAAGGAAATACGCTCGTTCGCTTGTAATATTTTGGGTCGGGTGTGGTACTTGATTGTATCGATTCCTGATCTGTGCCCCCTTTTTATTTTGAAAACGTCAGTGCTCCTCCTCAGTATATATTAACAGATGTGGCTAACTGACCCTATAGGGCGTGTGTAACTGCAGAACATATCATTTTGTAGAAACAGTTAGACGGTTTTGCCTACATCATACAGGCCATCAAATCACAACGTACCTGTACCTGATTTTCTACTAGTGCAACATTTTGAGCATCTGTTGAACAAATGAGAAATCATTGCGAAACTCCTCTATATGTAAGGTCACACTCCGTTGGCCAATACCTATCCTTTTTCTTTATTACTTCATATTTATGTACTCATCTAAATCGTCATTCGCGGCATTTCCAGTGAGCTGAAAGGCAACCGCTTCTTTGAGAAGAAAATGCCATCTGTTTTAAGTCGCAACCTATTTAATTTAATTTTGATCTACCTTTTCCACAGAACAATTACCATGCCAATTCTGCTGTTTGTTTGCTTGATTCTTAACGTCCCATCAACAATCTGTCAGTTATGTGGGGACGGGTCGTCCTGGGTTGAACCAGTTCTAAGCAAGGATTAATGTGTCTTACTCAATGACACAACACTGTGACGCTGGTGAAGCTCGAACCCGTGGCCCCTTCGTCTCGAGTCAAGCTCTCTACCACTGAGCCACTGCGCTCCCCCGATTCTGCTGTTACAATGCCAACGACAGGCCCTGTCAAATGCCCCAGAGGGCGTACATAGTATACAAAGTATCAAAACCTGCTCCAGGTCCTGAAGTTATCTTTTGGTGCTTAACTCAACTGAGCATGGAATGTATGCTGCTCATAAATGTAAAGAAATGTTGGCATTTAAATAGTATATATAAAATCGGAGAGTTTCTCCATGTAAAAAAAGAAAACATTTACGCTCAAGTTAACATTTTAGTTTTCACGGGCAGTTGAACATATAATGTCGCGGCCAGGTTTTTCCGAATTTCAAAAGTCAGTGTGCAAATTTGTCCCCAATACGGAGATGTGTCCGTGATGACCCATATTTGTGCTTGCAAAATATTGGTGCAGGAAAATATCGCACCAGTCGACGGCTACGTCCATTTAGTGCACATTTTCAAGCGAAGGCTGACCAGGCATGGTACCTCAAGGAATCATATGTCAAAATTGAAGAATACGCAAGAAATGAAGTACGTTTGACTTACGATTAAATTCAATTATTTTGTACTACGTCCCTACACAATTTCATGTTAGTAACAGCGATGGTCGGATGTCTAAAGGCGTAAAAACTTCGCAACGTTGTGAATGACTCATCGTGACGTCACGCAACGTAAGTTCTAAAATCAACGTCAAGCCGTCCAAAGTTCAAATTCCAATATCTTTCCTAATAATTTGAATATTTTGATCAAACAAAAACGAGTTTACTCTTCATATAATGATCTGTATGAAAATCACAGAATCTCAAAATGGCCAAATTTACCCCGAAGACACATTTTCCCATGGCGCGGCTCATATATAAATGCACTGTGTGCAAAACTTTCAACTTTTTTTTACCATTTTTTGAAAACAGTGTAGATGCAGATCAGCTGGCTTCTAGCCAGCCAGCTGAGCTGACCAAAACCAACACTGTTTCTCATCCACACAATGAATCCACATTCTCCTGGTCTGGCTGGAAATCAGAAGTTGATATAGCAATCATACTCAAAAAAGTACTCAGAATGCATTTTAAAGAACATGACAGTTGTGCAATTATTACTTTGAATATGGTAATCAAGATGTAAAATCGTAAGTTCTGGCCCCGAGGTTATGAAACATTTTTCGTGCTCAACTCAACTGTGCATGAAATTTCAACTGTTCATAAAAATTAAAATGCTGAAAAAATTACAATTATCTTGCTTTCAAACTCTCAGATGTTGTATTTATCATGCTAATAAACGTTAAAATGCCAACAATTTTAACATTTATGAGCCGGATAAATTTCATGCTCAGTTGAGTTGAGCATGAAAAAAGTTTATAACCTCGGGGCCAGGTATTGGAGGCTCAAACTTACCTATCACAGAGATATCATATTCCATAGTAAAGGCTGTCAGGTTATCACACTGAGAAAGGAGCATGTAAACTTCGGCAAGATTAAGCGTGACAACACTGAATTCATTGATGGCCAGAATCCTGTCACCCACTTTTAAAGAACTTTCCCTGGAAATATAAATCGGCAGAATAAGCCATATTGTGACAAAATGGGTGCTAAATACGGATGTGGCCTGTGGGGCCGCGTGCACTGTCATCACAACTGAAATGCGAACATTGTGACTGAAAGGGAAATTCAGACATGAAAGACTGGGATCAGTCCAGCATATCTGCGATGGTATCACATGTTTTGATAAGCAAATTTCTAGTGCGTAAAATTTAATTATTTTCTTTACTAATAGATTAAACATGTGTTTTGGATTCTCAAAAGAAACGTCTCAATGACACGGTTCTTTTGAGTACCCATAACATATGTATCGGTTGAGAAATAAGAAAGTAAATTTTAACTACACACTCTTATCTAGAGATCTGGATATTGCCCAAAAATTGTCCAACTCTCATAGCACATTATGAATGGTACTTATCAAATATGCGCAGTCATTATTTTTATAATACTCGTGCTCAGCTATCTAGTGGGGGTACATGTTTGAGGTTTTTGTAGGAACCTACATCTACATTCATTCTCAGTATAACAGTAGGGAAACTCTGCTCACCTTTCTAGTAAGAACCAAAATCCCATGTACTTGTTCAACAATTTTATGGTTTTGAAGCTAAATTTAAGTTGGGTGATGATCAGATAAGATCATCTCATTTTATTCCTTTTGTAGTATTTTCAACAATCTCTCATAGAAGATGGAGCATTGATCAGCCATCTTAGCAGAATTTGCATCCATTTTATAAGCATCTAAAAACCAAACTTCAACCATTAAATTGAGAATACATCTTCAAGAGGTTCAGAGAGAGCTAATTAATTTGTTGTCAAAGCGAAAAACTGCAAAGTCATTTACAGCTAGATTTTTGGCTGGCAGTTAAAGTTTGAACACATTCACTGCATTGGTAAATAACAATCAAAGTTTTTTTTTCAATAGATATCCAGTTTTCACAAATTAAAGGGTCACAGGCCCTTGGAAAATACCCAACTTAAATTCAAGTCTCACCTGTCTGCAGGACCACCAGGTCGAATCTGAGTGACAGTCAGAGGTCGACACTTTATCCTGTTGGGGCATGACCCACCTCTGATGGTGAAACCAAATGTACTACAGTCTGCGTCCAGTGCTATTGTATGTTGTTTGCAGCGAACCGAAAAAGTATCTGTGGGACCTGAAACAAATGTAAAAAGGAAACAATGATTGTAAACTAGCAAATTATGAATGTAAACTAAGAAATGATGAATGTAAAACAGGAAATATTTAGAAATGTGTCCATCACACATGCCCCCGCTATCGCAAAAAATGACATTCTCATGAACAAAGCCAATTATGACATATTTTTGTGACCAAAGGACAATAACTCATTGAGCCATGGGCAACTTTAGTCTTTTTTAGTCTTAAGAAAGACATTTTGGTGTAAGGCATTGTGTCCCAATTTCATAATGTTCCATTCAAAATTAGTTAGAGGCCAAAAATCATAAAAAGGCATAATTTCACAAATGGCATTAACTCCTCAAAACATCGGGCTATATAGACCACTATAAGATTTTAAAAGAAAATTTGGTACTAAACATTGTGACAAGTTTCATAAAGTTCTGATCAAAATTACTTGATTTAGAGACTGGAAATCATAATTTTTATTATTTTTTTACAAACAAAGGCTATTACTCCTGAAGGCACACAACAACAAGCCTACACGGAACAGTCTAATCTGGGTTCATACTGTTTGCTTCCATGATGACTGTAGTTAGGAGCATTTTATTGAATACAGCAGACATAAAAACCAGACAACATTTTTGGACAAAAAAGTATAATATTGACAGGATAAGGGTCTACTCATGGTAATGTAAAATTTGCTTACCACTTTCTGGTAATTCATACTCCACTTCAAGTCGGACATTTTCATCGGCATTCTTCAGCAGGCTTATAATCTCATCATGTCGCATAGCACTGGTACGTATACCATTCACAGACAGCAGAATATCCCCAACTTCCAGGCAATCTGATCTGATATAAAACAGTACAAAATGAATGATAGGGTAAACAATCATTAGCTCTTTGCCTACTTGTGTCATCTGCTGATAACCTTTGCAAACAGTTTGAATCCAGATCAGGCCCGACAAAATGTCATGCCTGATCTGGATCCAAACTGTTGGACACCGTTGGTATTCCTGAAAGAATTAAAAAAATGAAGATGATTTTTGAAAAAAAAAATCTGCAGACGTTTAAAGGCATGAAAATTTACCCAGCAACAGGTATGCATCCATCCACTAATTGTAAGGTAAACCTCAGATTAATTGTGGGAGATTGAACATTATTTGCCATTTTGTTTGTGGGACTATGAAATGTCCTAAGTTGTCATTGTATTGGTCAGTTATACACTATCAGGTGACTTTTGAGTGACATTCTGGGTCTGGTAAGGTACAATTAATGCAGTACCTGTGAGCTAAAGCATCAGGTCCAGGGTCCTGAGATCTTGCTAGGTCCACATATTGTGAATAAACACAGCAAAACAATTAATTTAATGATACAATTAATGCAGTTAACCTGTGAGCTATGCCACCAGGCCAAGGGTCTACAGATCTGGGTCTACCCTGTTTGCTCAGTCCAAATATTAAGGATAAATACAGAATAAAATTTATTTAATGACTATTTGAACAATAGATTAAGATACATTACCTATGAGCTATGCCACCAGGTCTGAGATTGGTGATGTGTGGTCTCACTGTTTTGTCTACACCTCCTGAAAAGACAGAAATACAGTAAAACCTGTGTAAAACGGCCACTCTCAAAAAGACAGAAAATTGGTTTTCAAGACCAATTATCACTTTATGCAGGTCTAAAGCATTGCAGAATGCTCCAAGGAGAGGATTCTGCAATACTTTCAACCTTCATTAAGCTACCATTTGTCATTAAGATCTTTGTTAATGTCTATTTTTGAGTGGCCGTTTTACACAGGTTTTACTGTAGAAGCTATTAGAAGACACCTGTTGTACCTTGGCAAGTTGGCAATTATCAAAGCCATTGATTTTGAGACTCAAGGGGGTGGGGCAGCTTGGTTAGGAGGCCATAAGACAAGACAATATTTATTTTGAGTCGGCGAGACATATAACATTAACATACCCTCCAAAGAGCTTTTGAACTGACTATATAAGGGTACATGGTACCGTATTTAATGTAACTGATGGCAAAATTCATCAGCACTAAGAAGGTAATTAGCAGCTTCCACAGTATGAAGCTAACACTTTCAGTGCCATTGGTGACTCAAATCTTCTGCATTGCTGTCTGCATCCTCTATAGCAAACAGTGCAGATTCAGATCAGGAACAATCTGATCTGGGTCCACACTGTTTGCATGCAAGTTAAAAAAATTCTGCAGCAGATGGCATTAACAGATGACAAATTCAGCAGAGTTTTAGACAGTTATAGCTTATAGTAGTTTACACAATTTTGTAGAGGATCCTATTGTGATAATGATGCACATTATTTTGTTTTCCCATTCAACCAATAAAGCCATTTGTTGCATCATGCATAGACCTACTGTTGGTTAATCCAAATCTTAACTCTTTCCTTGCTAGCCGTGTCTTTTGTCACCTACTGATGACCTAAATGCAAACAGTTTTGTCCCATATCAGTATCGGTCCTGATCTGAACCCAACTTTTTGAAACTCTGATATTAATCCTGAAAGAATTTTTTTAAAAGATTACTTTTGAAAAAAGTCAGCAGACGACAACAAAAGCAAAAATATTACCCAGCATGCAAAGTTAAACTGCCACTATTTTTTTATATATTACCCAGCATGCAGAGTTAAACTGCCACTTTTTTATATCCATAAAAACATGTTATAGGAACTAGGAGCTCAATGGAAAAGCTTCCAATAAGCACCTCAACACAGGTTTTCATGAAGATATAGGATTAATATTGTATTTTTCCCCATCCCCCTCTCACCCCCCTCCCCCCACACACTAAATATGTCTTTACTAGAGCAGTGATTGTGATATGTACCCAACAAGTGCAATTTCTAGTCTTGCAGAGCATCACCTTGGGAGCATTATCAGGTACTAGACATTTGATTACCAATTAGCTAACTATCAGTAAAACTCCTATGGGCTTCAGTAGTCTTGAATAATTAACTTTGCTAAAGCTCCGAATCAATCATGTTATGTACTTACTGCGGCCAAAATGAATAATTAGTTATGATGACCAAATACACCCAAACCTATTTCCTTTTGCAGTCTAAACTAATTTGCCATGCTGAGTAATTTTGCATGCTTTTTGGCAATGTGCTGAATTTTTTTTAATCAACTTTTCCAAAAAATACTTTCAGGAACACTATTAGAATCTCAAACAATGATCAGGCCTGATGATTAAAAAAAGTTGCAGCTAGCAGGCAGATTGAATAAACCCAAACAAAGCAATGTAACCAAGAGTAACCAGTTTGATTATCTTTTTACCAAAGCTCCACTTATAATTTGATTTTGATTTCAAATTTTGTTGCTTCTTTCAGAAATCAAAATAAGCTTGAAATTCCATGTGAATCATCTGCTAGCATTATGGCATCTTTCAAAAGGCAATTATGAGTATGTTCAAATGTTCAGTTTTGCCAGAGCCTTGCTGTTTTTTAATTCAAATAGGGATGTATTGTTGTTTCAAAGATGCATAGTAATGAGGCAATTCTATTTTTCTTATAAATAGGTAAAGCATGACTATTCACTGCCACGCACATATGCAGTAATCTGTGGTAGGTTCAATACAACTGTAAACTGAGACTACCTGCACCCCCAAAATCAAGGTAAACTCGCCACTGTTTGTTTACACTGATTCTCATCTATCTTTGAAAGTACAATAGATGAAGGCTAAGGCCAAAACATACACCTCTATATCCACTAGATAGCTATGAATTTAAGTTTAACTCTTGCATGCTGGGTTTGTCATGTTTTTGTTTTTGTCTGCTGACTTGTTTCAAAATTAACTTTTTCAAAAAATTCTTTGAGGAAAACAATGAAAATGTCAAACAGTTTGGACCCAGATCAGGACTGAAGTTCTGTCGGTCCTGATCTGGGTCCAAACTGTTTGCAAAGGTTATCAGCAGACGACAAAAGTCACTTTTAGCAAGGAAAGAGTAAAAGAGTGACTTTATACTTTGGAAGAAAATCCCATTTCTCTCATGGCTAGTACATTTGCACATCAAGAAATAAGAGAGCGCAGTGGCTCAGTGGTAGAGTGCTTGACTCGAGACTGAGGGGCCGCGGATTAGAGCCTCAATAGCATCAGTACGTTGTGTCCTTGAGCAAGACACATTAATCCTAGCCTAGTACTGGTTAAACCCAGGAATACCTGTCCCTGCATAACTGAAAGATTGTTGATGGGAAGTAAAGAATCAAATCAAAGAAACATAACAAACATCAAAAATGATCTATTTACCTCATTAGCAAAATGTTTTCAATGATAACAAACATTCCCACCTTTTATGCATTTTAAAACACTTGCAAA
Source organism: Loripinus fragilis (assembly GCA_964019695.1). NCBI lineage: Eukaryota > Metazoa > Mollusca > Bivalvia > Lucinida > Lucinidae > Loripinus > Loripinus fragilis. The sequence goes on along the minus strand of OZ026520.1, from coordinate 38,941,087 downwards.
ATAATTCATCTTACTAACCCAAAATGTGCTAGCTAAAATTTGTATCAGAGGACATTTTCTATTTATTTTCATCTTCAAGTTCAGTGAGCTAAATAAGGCTTAACAATTCACTTGAAATGTCTCAAATGAAATGCCAATCCTTATTTACCTACCCCTCTTTTAAAAACTGTGCAGTACAAAATCAGCTGCTGATCAAGATCTTTACACCCAGGGCAGGAGTTAAGCCATGTACCTTTACAATGAAAACTTTTATCATGAAAACTGTTAAGGAGTTGGTATAATGCACCTTGGGGCTAGGATAGCTGGGACATAGCAGGCATAAGTCCCTATTTTGAGCTAGACATTTCCATGCAGTGCCGTAGAACATGGGCCTGCAGTGACATGCTTATACCCTGATGTATATTTTATTTTTAATATGGATTGTTCCAGTCAATGAAAAGATAAAGTCAGCTGATCTGGATCTGTACTGTTTTCATCAGATGGTATAGAATTTTGAAAAAGCAATGTACACAGTGAGCTTAATACAAAGGTTTAGATCAACAAAATTTTCGGTGTAAAATTGTAAACATTTTCTTACCCATACTTTTTAGTGCTCATCAAGACGGTTCTTTTGAGTACCCACAACGTATGCTTTGGTTAAGGAATATTTTTTTTCTGTTGCACACTCTTATCTAAAGGCCTGCTTAATAGATCCAATACGGTAGTTATGTATATAAAGATAGAAGTTACATGACACCCTTGTAACTGTGGACAATATGACTTTATTACAAATTTTTATTAAGTTCACAAACAGTATAATTTCCATCACAGCTTGAAACTGGATTTTCAACAATTTTATCAAAAGAATAAAATCAAGAATTTTGAAAACCTATGTAATCTTATTAAACATGAATATTTTTTCTCTGGGTTACATTATTTGGAACTCGACACGAGAAAACCTGTCTTTTGGGTTTGTGACCAGGCCCCGAGGTTATAAAACCCTTTTCATGCTCAACTCAACTGAGTATAAAATTTATCATGCTCATAAATGTTAAAATGCCAACAATTGTTGGCATTTTAACATTTATTACCATGATAAATACAACATCAGAGAGTTTGAAAGCAAGAAAAGTCTTTCTTTTTCAGCATTTTAGTTTTTATGAGCAGTTGAAATTTCATACTCAGTTGAGCTGAGCATGAAAAATGTTTTATAACCTTGGGCCAGGTAAAGCTACATCCAGCCTGCTCAGCTACAGAGACTAGCTAGAATAGTGAACTTTTGAATGTAGCAAGTAGGTATTATGTATGCTTTCAAGGGAGCGTAAAACTAAGGCACTGATAAGACTGCGTGCTTGTGCTTTCGTTGTTCCCATGCAACAAAATCAGGTTTTCTCACTATGGGATCAATTTACAAACTGGGTTTTGCATGTATGTAATCCAAATCCGGATCTTTCAGAAGCTGAGCTAGCTCAAATATCTAGATAGATATACTGGTAAAATTTTCCCATTTGCTTCCATATTTGTGGTGGTCACGTGACCTTGCTTATGGCTCCTAACTGAGATCACTTTAAAACACATTTGGAGAATGCCACCTATTGGAAGATATTGGTATCCAGATAAGGACCGAATTTTTTTGCATAAGTTATCAGCAGACAAAGAGTTTTAACCCTTTATATTCCATAGGCTATTTTTAGATCATGACATCATTTTCTATATTTAGACAACATTAAATTGAAGTTAAGTTTTGAAAACTTTTGAAAATATTTTGGAAAATGGAGCATTTGCTCCAAAAGAGCCAATGCTCCATTTTCCATAATATTTTCAAATACATGATATTTCAAAGGCATCAAAGGGCATTATTATGGAGTAAAGGCATCAAAAGGCGTTATTATGGAGTATAGGGTTAATGGTCAAAGCTATTCCCTCGAGTCCCAGGCACACCAATTTACATGTACCTGCTATGATGAGTCCAAGTCCACATCCTTCCTTTTTATGGAGGTCAACTATAGCTGTTCCCCTTCTGTCACCAGAAACTGAAATGAGAAAAAAATATCACTTTTAAAGTGTATTTTCAAACCATCATAGTTACTTGAAATTTAACTCTTTCCTTGCTATAGCGAAACTTTTATCGTCTGCCAGTAGCCTTTGCAAACAGTTTGCATCCAGATCAGGACCATTTAAAACTCTGATAGTGTTCTTAAATAGTTGATGGGGAGATGGATGGATAGCTGGATGGACAGTTGCATCAATTGGAAGTCAATGTGTGCAAATATTTAGGGTAATAACTGTATTATGTATTCTACCGATAAAAATCTGGAGCCATGCAATAAGTGGAAAACATTATCACACATAAACAAATTAACAAGTCACATAAGTGTGGTATTTTGCTTAGTGCAGAAAATACCACTCAAAATTTCAGTGCTTTACATAGAGAACATGCAAAACTGGTAAAACATCAAAATATAATCTGTTTAGCAAAGCATTCAGCAAACACATTAGTAACATACAATACTATTAGATAATATACAGAAGAATTTGTAGGATGTTTGCATAAACACACTTTCAGGAAAATGACACTTACTAGCATGCACTGCTGCTGTTAACTTTTGCAAACAGCTAAGACCCAGGTCAGGTCGGACAAAATGCCCAGCTTGATCTGGATCCAAGCTGTTTGACAAATTGACACTCTGATGGTATTCCTGAAATTATTTTTTGAAAAAGTTAATTTTGAAAATAATTGGCAGATGAAAAAAAGCGTGAAGAATTACCAAGAAGGCAATACAAGAGTTAAGGTAAAGAGCTGATGTTATTTGTTGCTAAACTCCAGCTGTTAAGTTTTTAGACTTAATTTTTCGCAATAGCTTTTTTGTCTTCAATTTTAGCAAAATGTGTTCGCCATGAAAAGTATTCAGGAACATCTCCGCCAACTTCTCCAAATGGTTCCAACGTCCTAGATGTTGCAGGTTCCTCTGTGCTTAGATGCACTCTTTGAATATTTTAAACAAAGCACAAATAAACTAAGTCCAAGATGTCAGTCAAAAATGTACATTGCACCGCCCTAATTCAATTACTAAAGCGATGGATGGCTTATTCAAATATAATAGAAATCGCGCCTGATTCGCTCGTGCGTTAAACTAGAAGGGTCATCTCAAAACCGTTCATTTTATAGCACGTGCATACGAGAAAAATTGCACGTCATGCGATAACCCAGCCTTTGTTCCTCCAAATGAGCCTGCTTTAAGTTGATTCTGTATATGCACGGTAAATTCTTAGCATGGCAGCGGCAGTTTTATGTTAAGCACAGCCTTTGAAGAACGGGATATGCACCGCTTCCGAATATTTTTGAAACTACCCCTTTCTGTCACGCCTATACGAATTATACCTGTCATTAAAAGATTTAGAAATTTAGGACAAATTCAATTTGTTGCAAAAACTTCATCTATATACACAAAAATCTGTTTGCGCCATAAGCACAAGACCTTTAGGAGAAGTTGGCGGAAATTCTCCTCTACAACTTTCATCGCGAACACATTTTGCTAAAATTGAAGACAAAAAAGTTATTGCGAAAAATTAAGTCTAAAAACTTTACAGCTGGAGTTTAGTAAGGCCAGATTTTTTTTATTAGATGATTTACAGGATTTTTTCAGATTTAGGGTCGGGAGGACAAAAAGAAAAAGAGCTCTGAAAATGACCAGTTGACTGGTCATTTTCAGAGCTTTTTTTTCTTTTAATATCTCCAGAAAAAACAGTAATACAGACTGTTGGTTTACCTTACTAAGGTAAACCAACAGTCTGTATTAAATCTTTAAATATTTCACCATTTTCCTAAGAATCTGGACAGGACAATCACTTTTAACAGTGTCACTCTCAAAAATACACAGAACCTCAAAAACATATTATTACTTTTAACAAAACAAATAATATTTAGAGTCGGCGGATAAAATAAAAAAATAATTTTAGAATTTTTCTACTTTCCAGAAATTTACAGTAGGAGCGTTTGTAAATCAACTAATAAAAAAATCTGGCCTAAAGAGCTAATGTTATATATTGCTTTAAACAAAGCTCTTCTGTTATTTTAGATTTCATACAGATAATTACAGAAAAACACTTGCATTTTCTGTTGGCATGGACCCGAGATGCTGTAAATCTGTTATTTGGAATGTAAAAAGTAAATCTCTAGACAAATGATATATGAGCTTATTGCACTGCAACATCAGATTTTAACTCTTTGCACGCTGGGTAATTTTTCATGCTTTCGTTGTTGTCTACTGATTTTTTTTTCAAAATTAACCTTTTCAAAAAATCCTTCCAGCAACACTATCAGAGTGTCAAATGGTTTGGATCCTGATCAGGATGGACATTATGTCAGTACCTGATCTGGATCCAAACTGTTTATGAGCAGACAACAAAAGTCAAAAAGTCATCTCTAGCCAGGGAAGAGTTTAAGGCATTAATTCTTAGCCCTGTTTTCTGATGGTATCTTTATACTTGATACCATAAACTAAGTGGGATGGCTCATTGTACATAGCATTAGCATGGGTGAAAGTTAAAAATTTCCAAAATCCTGAACTTTAGAAATTCAAATTTGAAAACTTGCAGATCAAGCCTACAAAAATACTTTAGTTATAATTTAGATAATCTGAAAACTAATCAAAGAAGCTATTATAATCTCCTTAATTCAGCATTTTGAAGCTGACTTTTCATACGGGTATGGCCAATGTTTTGGATGAAGCCGGCCTTATATAGCTAGGCCTGCTGATCAGGATCTACACTGTTTTTCATCCACAAGACAGATCCAAATTAATAATGAAATTGGACCACTAGAGCGGCTGGAAATTAGACTGATATAGCATTCATAATTCAAAAATTTGTTGTGCATTTATCAGATCATATAGATGTACTTATTAGGTTGAATACGGTAAACATGGCATCTAGAATATTCAAACACAGAAAGCTCCAGTAAAAACACAGGCCTTAATTTTAGGAAGCATATTCAAATTTAAATTTCTTATTTCTCATTGAAAACATATGTTGTGGGTGCTCAAAAGAATCGTCTCAATGAGACGGTTCTTTTGAGCACCCAAAACATATGATAAAACTAGGGGTAAGAAAATATTTACAATTTTACGCTCAAAATTTTTGTTTATCTAAAGCTATGAAAACAGTATCATTATGCTATCACAGGAGGAGCATATGGTAATCTGGCACAATTATGATAAGTGAATTAAACAATTATAAGCTAAAACAGGTCCCTGATATAAATCTGTAACTCTATTCAACTTCAGGTAAAATTGCTTGGTCGACCTGGTATGATACAAAGATGTTAAAAAAGCAAACAACATAGTATCCTCATAGTTTTAGATAAGATAAAGAAGAGAAGATTTCTACCCTTGACTTAATTGGAAGAAGAGGATGAAGAAAAAAAAAGTTGAAAAAGATGTTATTTTTGTTAAAACTGGTTGCAGAAAAGAAAATGTCATCCAATTAGCCCATCTTCGCAAGCCAAGGCATTAAAGTCCACTTCTTGCCATATATGCATGTATGGAACGAGGTGGACTCGGTACCCTTGGCATTCGAAGATGCCAATTGGCCAGCCATGTTTTTAACACTTTACTCCATAAGAACGCCTTTTGACGCCTTTGAAATATCATGTATTTGAAAATATTATGGAAAATGGAGCATTTGCTCTTCTCCATTTTCCATAACATTTTCAAAAGTATTCAAAACTAAAAATTTTCTTGAATTTTTTCAATGTTGTCTAAAAATAGAATATGATGGCAAGATCTAAAAATAGCCCATGGAGTATAGGGTTATTTGAAACTCTTCACCTGCCCTGCAAGCTCCTTACATTTTTACCTGCTAGTGTTTTCTCATGAAAACCTTTGAAACAGTTTGGATCCAGATCAGGCCCAACATTCTCGTTCTTGTGATGGGAGACCCACCCCCACTATTGGCTCAATGACTTAGGCAGGACAAACAAGGTTTATGAGAGAAGAGCTTATCATTGTTTGAGAAGTATACATCAAAGGCAATAATATTATGCAAAGACACATTAATAAATTCATTGTGAACTGAGCTTAAATATGTAAATAGCACTAGATAGTATTTGCACAATTTTTTGCATTCTTAACCCTTATGCCTATTTCTTGATCCTGAAATGTAATCTGCTTTTTACTTCTGCTGTATAATTTCAAATGCACTTCAGATTAGATTTTTTTATGGAAGCAAACAATATGAACCCTGATCAGACTGCTGCCATCAGTTTTGACATATATTTTGGATGCTCAAAAGAAATGTCTCAATGAGACGGTTCTTTTGAGTATCAACAACATACGTTTTGGCTGAGAAATGAGAAAGTTAATTTTTTGGTACACACTCTTAACTTAAGGCCGAACCCATAGCCATCATTATCAGGCCTCAAGATCAGAGAGGAAAATATGTATTTTTATTTTTCAACTAAAATCTACGTTTCTCGTACTCATTTCTTAGATTTGAGCACCCAAATTTTAAAACAATATCATGTTTAAACTGCTGTTTTTCAAAAATAACAAATAAGGGATGATATTTCACGAGAATCGTCTGCTGGCAGATGATTCTCATGAAATATCATACCTTATTTTTTCAAGAATTAGGAAAGATGTTGCAAAATTTGTCCTCTGCTGCAATTGTGATTGGCACTTTAAGGCTTAATCCCAAGCATTTCTTCAGTTCATTGTATACTCAAGCACCCTCTTCACCTGCAGGACCAAACTAAAACTGGGACAGATTTTCAAATATTAAGCCCCACTTTTGAAACACACTTATATGTGTATTTTAAAGGTATACAACTGCTTTTATTCTATTTTTGGTACAGCCAGATATGTCTCTTTCTCTCTGTCTGCCTGCCAGCCCCACCCCAGGTTCAGCACATATGGAATCTCGGAGAACCACCCTTTCAAAATATGAATGCTTAATAACTACAAACTACAGAATATAAGTATTCAAAAAACTTGAATGCATTTACAAAGCTGTCCTAGAATTTGAAATCTATTGGAGACTATCCCAACCTTGCAGCATGAGCCCAAGGGGGATCCAAACTGTGTTTGACACTCTGTAATGTTCCTCAGAGAATGTTTTGAAAATGTTAATTTTGAAAAAATCAGCAGACAAGTAATATAGTTGGCAATCCGAATCGAAAAAAGATGCATATTTTTGGTTTTGTTGGCATTTTTTAGTACATTTGTTAGACCACTTTTAACATAATATTTAGCATGTATACAAAGCCTTAGGGGTGAATGCCAAGTCTGAATTTGCATATGAAGGCCAGAAATTAGGTCATAGAGTGCAAAATTGAGAAAATATGTACTACTGTAAAACAACTTTATCTTTTTATATGTAAACATATTTCATTTCAAGCCAAATTTTGTATGCTTATAGTTATAAGTCTGAAAAATATTGAGAAAATGTTTTTTTATAACTAAATGTTCATATGTCGGCTTTAAAATGGGGTCAAAGGTCATCAAGTGCAATAATCGGAGCATTTTTCCATACTGTGTTTCTTTTTTTTCTCTGGCCCAACAACAAGATGTTTTTTAAACTCTAAAAAGTGTAGAAGTCTTTCAGAAGGCTTAAATTAACATGTTTATTATTAAAGGAAGCCCTTTGGAAGCATCCTTTTATGTATTTTACAAAGACAAGTATCGTAAGTTTTGTGCAATTATGACGGAAATTCTCCCTCATTTGGGCTAAACTGAGATATGTGGACTACTTTGAGAGTTTGCTGCACCTCTCAGAAGGTTAAACTATTCTCAGTTTGGGACATGTCTTGAGGCCTTAGAAACCTATAGTTTAATAACTTTTATGTGGTCATTTTTTCTATAAATCATCTGTAATCAACGTTACCCTACTGACATTGAAAATAACAGTACACACAATACAAGGCTAATGTTGATTTATTTTAATAGTATTAGTGAAACAGTTTAAGCATTAAATGTTTAAACTAGACATAAAAATCAATTGCATACATCTGTGATATGAATTTCTGCTCGTCAGCGATACTTATGTTACATTTTATACTAAATTGCAGATAATGACTTTACAAATTACATGTATTAAAACAAACCATGATACCTGACCTGAAATATACATGATGTTTATCTATATTGAAAAAGGTTCATTTTCATATATTTTAAGTTGTTTATAACTTTTAACTTGCAATGAAGTGAAACCAAGTATATATTTAAATATGCTAATTAGTATGTGATTTGTACCGACTCCAGCATATAATGCATAGCTGCTTACAGATTCATTTTTTTCTGTTTACATTGCATTGGAATTGGCAAAATATCTTTCATAATGAAATCAAAATATAACTATATTAACAATAATGGATCTAAAATTGCTGCACATATATTTATGAGGTAACGTAGGTAACAAAGGGTGCCTTACATAAATGGATAAAGGTAATAAATTGTTGTAAGGATTATATAAAATTTGGGTCTGCTCTCCCCGATTGGCTTACATATACTACACACATTTTATTCTATATAAGACTTCATTTAAAAGAGTGCCATGGGTTGGTCTGCAATATGTAAGTGTGGCAAATCCTGGTCTTACTCAATTACTTTTTGCATATTGCATATTGCAGTTTTCAGATTTCTACCAATAGAACATAACGATAAACATGTAATCTACATCAGGATTTAAATATTGACCTAATATCAAAAATTTACTTAGAATAGCATAGCAATATTTCATACATCTAGTGGCAAGGCAGGAATTAAGGCTGGGGTATTGCTGCGTGTCTTCTAGAGCAGGTATAGGTTGTTTAAGATTGTAAATATAACATCAACCAAAGCTTTCATAGTACAGAACCAGCATGGTTTATGTACAAATATAGGGTGTTACAAAGATCTAGTATTAAAGATTTTCCTTGTATGCTGAACTCTTTTAATTTTCATTTTTCACTGTTGACAATTACATTATAAAATTAGTTTATCATCTGTCCCAATTAAAATCTTCTATGTTTTGTTGAACTAGATTTCATATCATATTATAATGATGATTCTCTTATTATATTCTGCAGCAATTCTGATAGAAACTATTCTGCTTGTTAATTATCTTAGACTAAGGTTGGTTGAGGTAAGGTTACCTGAGCCATGTAGCAGTCTTGTAAAACATCTGAACATATTTCATGGTAACATAAACAACAACTCATTCGAACGTTAGTGATACTTTAGTTTAAATATCAGTTGACTGTTTTTTTCTGAAGCATAAAACAAAAACATGACTCCCAAAATTCACTAGTATGGTTTGCATCTATGAAATTTACAGATTAAACTGAATGTTGAAAAAGTAGTGTCACACGCAGCTGATTACTTTGCTTTTCTTATTCACAAGGTAGTTAGTTTTTAGTTTTGTTTATGCACTATTTGATTTTGTTGAGCTATTTGTAACCCTAGTACATGTTTTATATATGTCCTATGAAAAGTGAGTTATGGTCTGTTTGTTGGTTTTAAAAGGTTTACTAAATTAGGCTTATTGTGATAGTCTTAAATATATGCAAAACCATCGAAAATGTGAACAACATTGCTGACAACAGCTTGCAGAAAGCATTTTAAGCATGAACTTGCTCACTCTTGTACCTATATCCTTGTAGATATTTGTGAAGTCTAACACTGTTTGAGGACTGTCTTGTATATAGTGAAAGGAAAGTAGTTCAGTTTTATTTCAATAATAATGCCATATTAAAACTACACATTTCGAGTGTGTTGCCAGTTACAAGTGCTATCCAATCTGATATATTACACTTGTATCTACGAGCAGTAGATGTATACATAAATGTAAGTCACCTACCCTATATTCAATCAATCCCTGTCTTAGCAAATTGGCATGGTTAACAGATAGATTCTACACTAGAACAGGCGAGTTAACTACCTTAGGATCTTATATACATCAAGCAAATAGGAGATGTTAAAATGTACATATTGATAACCATTTCAGGACACATTTACTGATTTCAAAGAAATGCTGCTTTTGAATCAACATCATTTCATTAATATGTGCAAATGAAAGGACACCCCTACAATTAAATGTTTAAAGTTATATGGAGGATTACCCTTAATGTCAATGCTATTTACATGATATACCCCACAAAAAGTTAACAATGTTTTCACTGGATCGTCATTATTAGAAATATACCTGTATATTTGCTTTATGTTATGTATGTTACCATCTGCTATCAGGCTAATGTGAAGACCAATGTGAGGATATATTCCTTCCAATATATGGTATTTACCATTTTCTATCATAGTTTCAACATGCCTGATGTTTTATGAAAGGAGGCTTGGTCTTTGTGTTTTCATGAAGCTATGCTTAGTATATGCAATTAGCAGGTAGAGTGGCCTTGTAAAAAGTGATTTACAATTACTCATAGATGGGAACAAACACAACAAAAGTGTAAAATGAGAAAAGAAATATATTTTAGTTCTATAAGCATGATATCATGGCCAAGTCCTTCATGAAAGCTGTAGCTAGGATCATATACCTTTGAGAAATGACTCAATTTCAGATGGTAAAATTTAACGTAAGTAACAACTTAAACACATCTAATGTTTAAAAGGATAGATAATTGCATAAATGATGTATTCATACAAAGCATTAAGCAAAAGAAATTATTTCTTTAAAATGAAATGGTTATTCTTAGTTGTATTACATTTTAATAGATTTTATACAGTAACGTTCTTTACATGCCTGTTATGAATATTTGACCGCGGGAAACTTAGTAAATCATTGCTTTCCAAACATGATAAACACACACCTAGCAGGAGAGCAATAAAAAATATCTAACATTAGGATAGAAGGCAATTTAAAATAAAAAAAAATAATATAAATAAAATATTGCTACAATTTTCACCGATTTTGCACTTAAATGACCTTTGATCCAAACATACATCATGCCTTGATGATGCTGATGTGTATATGGGATGGCTGTACTATCCAAAAGAGATTTTGCATTACTTTGAATCATAATTTTGGATAGCTAATTGATAAAAACGCTAAAATCTGACGTATATACAAGAATTTGCACTCAGTTGACCTTTGACCTAATTCTGGGACTTTGGGGCATTTCCAGACATGGCATCCACCCCTATCCTTCTTAAAACACATCAAGATACACTTTGAGCATGGATGCCAAAATGTACTCAAAAATGCCAACCGAATTTTTTTCAGGCTCTGGATGGCCAACAGGACTTTAGTTAAGAGTGCGTAACAGAAAAATAACTTTCTTATTTTTCAACCCAAACATTTGTTGTGGGTACTCAAATGAGTCGTCTCAATGAGACGGTTCCTTTGAGCACCCAAAAAACATATGTTGCGGAGCACTCAAATGAACCCTCTCAATGAGACGGTTCTTTTGAGCACCCAAAACATATGCTAAAAATTATGGGAAAGAAAATATTTACAATTTTACTCTGAAATATTTTGCTTATCTAAACCCGTGAAAAAGCATGCAAAATTGTCCAGCATGCAGAGTTTAACTCTTTGTAGAGAGGAAACCCCATTTCAGATACTTTTGCAAACAGTAAAGACACAAATGAAATGCACAGCATAGCATTTCATCACAGTCTGCAATGTTTGTGTCAGAGGACAAAATCGATCTTCAGACAAAACTACAATATTTTTTTGAAAATCATAACCCAACACTCCTAGATATATACAAAGGACCATCCCAAGTTTATTGTATCAAACCAAAAGGATTTGTTTGATTCGATTCCTTACGTCAAAGTCAACAATGTTTCAGTTTTGTCGGGATGGGCGTTCCATGGTTGAACCAGTATTAAACAAGGATTGCTGTCTTGCTCAAGGACACAATGCAGTGAAGCCGATGAGGCTCAAACCTAAAACCAAAAGGAAGAATCCATTACTATACAAAGGGTTTGCTGAAAAAGCATCTAGACTAACACTTACTATCATCTGCAGGTAATGGATAGCCATTGGTAGCTGGTCTGTACTGTATTGCTTCTGGAAATAGAAGAAACATTCTATCACATGAGATGTTGGTACTTATCGCATATGCACAAAACACAGGTTTAGATAAACACAATTTTTTAGCGTAAAATTGTAAATATTTTATTACCCATCAGTTTTAACATATGTTTTGGGTGCTCAAAAGAACCGTCTCACCGAGACGGTTCTTTTGAGTATCCACAACATATGTTTTGGTTGAGAAATAAGAAAAATAATATTTGCTACGCACTCATAACTAAAGGCCTGACAAAAGCCTCGTGGACGTATTCAGCGGGTCAGCAGCTGCGGTCTAAAATTTGGCCAGAGCCTTTACCTACATGTATATCAATACTTTGTGATCTGGATCTTTTCAAATTTTTTTGAAAAAGTACTGAAAATCACACAGCTGACAGTGCCTTATTGGGAAAGGTTTTATTTACCCATTTATACCAAATGTATTTTCCCATCCTTATCAATTGGACCAGTCCATTTCCAACTTTCTAAATTGTTAACCTTGTGTCTTACAGCTGTTAAAAAACATGTTATCAAGTACTGTGAAAAGGTATATGAGAGATCCAGTAAAAACCTATTTTGGTCTATTAAAAAAACTCAGGTGAAATTTTAGATAAACTTAAAGCTAGAGATTTCAATGCGACCAGTTTGTCTACTTCTGATTTTTCTACTCTTTACACTATTTTACCTCATAATTTAATTTAAGATAAACTTATTGATCTTATTGAAAGAACCTTCCAGAGAGAAGGGTCCCCTTACCTTGCATGTAATGACAGAAATGTATTTTTTACTTCGGAAAAACCTAAAAAATATCATGCATGGTCATGTCAAAATGTATGTGATGCGCTGACCTTTTTGTTGGATACCATCTTTATTCAATTTGGCACCAAGCTGTATAGACAAGTAGTTGGGATTCCTATGGGCACTAATTGTGCTCCCCTGGTTGCCGATTTATTCCTGTTTTGTTAAGAGAGGAACTTTATGATGTCTCTGTCTGATGATAAGCAGGCTGATGTTATTGATGCGTTTAACACTACATCCAGATATTTGGATGATATTTTAAACACTAATAATGTTTATTTGACAATATGGTAAGTCAAATATACCCTTCAGAGCTCCAACTTAATAAAGCTAATACCTCTGATACCGGAGCCACATTTTTAGACTTGCATTTGTCAATTTCTAATGATATTGTTACTACCAAAATTTATGATAAACGTGACGACTTTGATTTTGAATTTTTCAATTTCCCATTTTTAGATGGTGATGTTCCTCGCTCTACAGCCTATGGAGTCTTTATCTCTCAGCTAATTTATTTTGCTAGAGCATCTAGCTATGTTACTGACTTCAACACTCGCAAAAAATTGTTAACTCAGAAACTTCTTAAACAAGGCTATCGGTATCATAAACTTCGCAAAACCTTTCATAAATTTTATAGACAATAAAATGATTTGATATCCAAATTCCAAGTTGGACTTAAATCTCTCTTGCACCAAGGACTTTCTGAACCTGAATTCTATGGTGACTTGGTGTATAAATTGAAGAAGATTGTTGGCTCTAATAATTTTTCAGCGCAGCTCATTAAAATTATTTCCCATTATAAAAAGATTGGCTATAACATTAATGTATTGCAACAGACTGCATGCTTGGTGGTCAACCCAATCACGGTTGCCAACTTTGCTTTCCTCTTTAATTGCAAGCCGGTGGGTCGGACTTTAGACTCTATGACGGTTCCAACTTAAAGACTTATCTATTGATGAGATGGTAGGGGCCTGATGCTTTGGCTGTTTGTTGGGCCCACTGATGGATTTCTTTTGCTCCGATATTCAGTTCTATTTACTGTCGAGTCCATATCTTTGCTTTATCTCCTTGTTGTATCTTGATTTATAAGTTCTAGGAGATGATGCATTGATAAGTTAAGGGTCTTTCACGCAAACCAAATATCTATGTGTCTTGATCGACGTCTGAATTAAGGGTGAGGCTGGCGTGCTGTAAAACTGGTTTAAGCCCTCCAGTAAACTATTTTACTGACCGTTCCAAGGCGGTACTTCTTTGGTGGATCGTTTAGTTTTATGTTTTTTTTCTGTCTTGCGTTTTCTATGCCTTTGTGCGCGTCTGTTTATATGTGCCTTGTGGTCACCTGCCGGGAAAGGGCTGACCTCTTCACTTTTGTTTGTTGTGTCTAACTGTGAGTTTGTCACTTTCCCATTGGTATCCTGGGTCAGGTGTGGTACTTGATTGTATCAATTCCTGATCTTTGCACCCTTACTTACTTTGTTGGGTGGTATTTTTATTTTTATTCAAATTTTAATAGAAACATCTATAAGCATACAGTGGAGAACCTGATCCGACGCCATATTTTGATCTGGTTTTGAACTGTTTGCCGATGTCCCAAAAAGGACGCTAGGCTAAAACATGTATGGGTTAACAACTGGGACAATTGATTAAAAATTGGAAATAGCAGATATGGATGGGGGCCAAGGGGATCCTGTGAGGTCAGGCCCAAAGCCTGATAGGGGGTCGACCGAAAATGAAATTAAGCTTTTTGAAACCCATTGGAGAGCTTTCCTAGGATGTCATGTTTGCACTCCTACAATGTATAGACATGAGCCACAACATTGAATTGCATAGGCATGTTATCCTACTGAGTATCAAAGAAGTACATGTACTACTTATAAATTTGTCTTCTAATCCATTAAAGTATTTTACTGAGTGGATTCAGTCTAATTTTTAGGTTTATAAAGAAAGAGTGTTGAGTATGATTACTGTAACACAGGTCCCAACCTGATACATACTCTTCATCTTCCATTTAAAAGCTGGACCCAAACTTGAGCATTATAAGTCACACTATAAAATTCTATGTACATTTGTGAAGGAAGGTTGTATGCGCAGGTTTAAAAAACAGGATAAAAACATCAATCTAAGATCAGAATTTTGGAGGTCCAGCACCGAAACAGCTTTTGAAGGCATCATGCAACAGAGACTGGTAAAACATTCCAGAGGCATAAATTGTAGACTAGACAGGAAGAAAAAATGTTCTAGGGGATGATGGAGCAATATGGAACTGTTCTGAGCTGTTCTCAAAATTGCAGATGAACTGTATCAGTGCTCCGGAAAATGTTTCCCTAAAGTCTTTCAGTACCATTATACCATGCTGGTCATATTTGTAACAGCCAAAATCAGTTCTCTGGAATCAGTATCTATGGTGCAGACGACTAAATAAGACTCTTATTAGGTTCTCTGTAACCACGAAGCAAGTTATAATAGAACCATTTCACACTCAGTCTCGGATTTTGATGAAGCTTACTACCAGTGTTAGTGGTCATGTAAAAACAAGCCCTAGATCATTCATGTTATCCTCCATAAACATGGCAACGGGAATAAAAATCAAAGAATCAAGCACAAATTATTTACGTTTGGGTGAAAACAACCAAATACAGATAGTTCCATTGAAATCTGTGCCTAGGCGTGAAAAACTTTGCTACATATTTAGAGAATGGTTATTTATTAAAAATACAATTTAAAGTAGCTATCATTATGCCCAGCACTGTAGAGTCAGTTTAATACCATATACAGTACAGCTCCGGTGGTTTTTCACAGACCCACCCAAGCCGGTGGGGCATAAAATTGAGTGGGGAGGATTAAAATTTAATGACCACTGTTGATTTCCACCCGTTCCGGTGGATCCACCGCGTTCCCACTATCAAAAATATTTATGGTCGCGGAGGGAAACAGGTGAAATTTTCGCGAGTCAAGTGATACCATCGCAGTGGAATCGCGGTGGTTCCGCGGTGGGTATGAAGGCGTGTCAGAAAGGGGCGGAGCTTAACTTTAACCCATCTCATTCTTAAAAATTAACTTATCAAATTCTTTCTAAAATTGAGTTAATAACTAAACTAGAGGACCTGAAGGTCCTGAGGCGCTCACCTGATCTCCTTAATAATTGTAAAACAGGTCAAGGTCAGCTACAGCTTATAATGAAACATATTTTGTTTTACCATATATGGGGGTTGCAGCCATTTTGGTCCAATAACCTAAACAATCTAGCAGCCCAGTGATTTCTGAGAAAAGATGTTTAGATAGGAATGTAGTGGTCCAAATGAGTGGCCTTGGATTAAAGGTCACAGGTCAGCTTGACATTTGGTACTTATATAAAACCATTGTCTCATTAGGTTAAATATTTCTCACAGGTATTATAATTTCGGCTAAAACAGTTATAGAAAAATGAACATTTTAAGATTTTCCCATTATAAATGCATTAGGAATCAAATTTGACCTTGCCATAAAGTAGATCATGGTCAACCTAGATCCATCATTTGTGCAAACCTGGTAGGGACCACATCCTCAATGCTACATAGTAAGTCCCAAGGCCATTGGCGTTTTGGTTCCAGAGAAGAAGATATTTAAATAGTTTTTACCATATATGGGCTTGGTGACCATCTTAGTCATGTGACCATAACAATTTATACAAATTCTGGCTAACCAATGATAAGTAGTGGTCATATGAATTTTGATTTCTATTGACCTAGTGGTTTCTGAGTAATATGTTGATGAGACTCCAATATGAGCGACCTTGGCTGAAAGATCAAAGGTCAACCTTTGAAACTTATAGCCATTGTCTCATTAGTTTTAACATATCAAGTAAGAATAATGACTTTGGCTTCAACAGTATTCAAAAAATCAACTTTTCAAAAAATTTCCCATTTAAATGCATTAGGATGCAAATTTGACCTTGACGTTAAGTAGGTTTAGGTCAACCTAGGATCATGATTTGAACAAACTTGGTAGGCCCAATACCTCTAATGCTACATACCAAGTCCCAAGGTCATCGGCCTCCTGGTTCTTGAGAAGAAGATTTTTAAATGGTTTTTACCATATATGGGCATGGCGGCCATCTTGGTCATGTGACCTAAATGTTTTGAATAAATTTTGGTCATGTTACCTAAATGTTTTGAATAAATTTTGGCTATCTTATCATAAGGAGTCTTCACATGAAATTTGAGTTCAATTGGGCCAATGGTTTGTGAGAAAACTAAGTTTTAATATATTGATTAGACCACAATATGAGCGACCTTGGCTGAAAGGTCAAAGGTCAACCTTGACCTTTGAAACTTATTTATAGCCATTGTCTCATTAGTTTTAACATATCAAGCAAGAATAATGACTTAGGCTTCAACAGTATTCAAAAAATCAACTTTTCAAAAAAAATTCCCATTTAAATGCATTAGGAAGCAAATTTGACCTTGACGTTAAGTAGGTTAAAGTCAACCTAGGATCATTATTTGAACAAACTTGGTAGGCCCAATACCCCCAATGCTACATACCAAGTCCCAAGGTCATCCGCCTCCTGGTTCTGGAGAAGAAGATTTTTAAATGGTTTTTACCATATATGGGCATGGCGGCCATCTTGGTCATGTGACCTAAATGTTTTGAATAAATTTTGGCTATCCTATCATAAGGAGTCTTCACATGAAATTTGAGTTCAATTGGGCCAATGGTTTGTGAGAAAACTAAGTTTTAATATATTGATTAGACCACAATATGAGCGACCTTGGCTAAAAGGTCAAAGGTCAACCTCGACCTTTGAAACTTATTTATAGCCATTGTCTCATTAGTTTTAACATATCAAGTAAGAATAATGACTTTGGCTTCAACAGTATTCAAAAAATCAACTTTTCAAAAAAATTCCCATTTAAATGCATTAGGAAGCAAATTTGACCTTGACGTTAAGTAGGTCAAGGTCAACCTAGGATCATTATTTGAACAAACTTGGTAGGCCCAACACCCCCAATGCTACATACCAAGTCCCAAGGTCATCGGCCTTCTGGTTCTGGAGAAGAAGATTTTTAAAGGGTTTTTACCATATATGGGCGTGGCGGCCATCTTGGTCATGTGACCAGGACCAATTGAACAAACTTTCGTTCCCGTATCCTAAGGAGTCTCCATATGAAATTTGAGTTCAATTGGCCCAGTGGTTTCAGAGGAGAAGATGTTTGAAAATGTTGACGGACGGACGACAGACGACGGACGGACGGACGGACAACGGAGTGACTGGTATACTATTAGCTCACCAATGAGCCTTTGGCTCAGGTGAGCTAAAAAAACATCAGTATTTAGTTAGACAATTGCAAAATAAACCCAATTGGTTTACTTCTAACAGTTTCGATAATTGCCCAATTATTATACGTTTAGTTTGTTTAATAAGCGTTTAGTTTTGTTAATTAGCGAGAACAATAATGTCCAATCACCGACCCGAAATTGAATAAAGGATCCATGGTCCAATTAGCTAGTTAATTAGAACACGCCGTTGGCGACAGCGTGTACTAAAATGCGACTTATTATTGGATGCTGTGTCTTTTCCCCTCTCAATGATTAATTTTTTATAAGAATTGTTACTCTGTTTTTTTTTAATTTTCTAACATCAACCATATCCGCATTCTTAACCTTCGCTGTAAAGTGATTGATTAAGACAAGTCTTAATTTCATACGTAGCAGTGAAGACCTTGTTTACCCGAGATTGGCAAACTTAGTCCAGATCTGCGCAGTATGCAAACTACATGAATAATACAAATAAATTTAATAGATGGTTTAATGTCATGTTTTATTTAAATGGTGTTTCGCTAGTGGGCCGATGATGACCCGTTTCTACTCTCCAAAATATAAGTTCATTTACAATGTAGTAGACATATATAGACATGCAGTCGTTGGTGTTTTTTTATTGATTGTGCGAGCAAGGAAAGCTCGAAACGAGCGCTATTGAGCAGTCAAAACAAAACTATACATTTAGGCCGACCTTAAAAAATGTTGGTTTGCCTTGCTCCTACCTTCCCACCCAAAACAGACCCTACCCCAAAAAACTTATTGCCTTTCTGAGAATCTTTATCATTTTTTCTCTAATTCTGTTAACAAACTCGTCTTCAAAATCATTAAAAACTGTATTTTAATATTGAAGAAAGGTAACATTGATTGTTATTGTGTGCATTCTTACCTTTGGCCTTAGAAGCGTAGACACGCAATGGACGGTGATTTATATTGCATGTGCGAGCACCAAAAGCCTAGGCGATCCGCACAGCCTCGCTATAGAGCATTAGCTGCTCGATTTCAAAACATAACTATACATTTAGAAGTGGACAGTGGCTTTATTGCATGTACGAGCAACGAATGCCAATTTGCATAGTCTCGTAAGATTATTCGCTCTTCTCATAAAACAAAACGTAGTCGACATGCAGTTGTTGGTTTTGAATTTCTAAAAAAACAAAAAAAAAACTATCTACCCAAACTGAAATGCACGGCAAACAAATATATTTTAAGGATGGCCTTAGAAGACGTTAATACGCACATTTAGAAGACGTAGACACGCAATGGACGGTGCATGTGCGAGCAACGAATACGCATTTGCGCATACTTGTTAGCGCATTATCTACCCAAATTAAAAACTTAAGGACATCTGGTAGATATATACATGTAATCGTTGGTGGGTTTTTATTGCATGTACGAGCAACAAAAGCTCAGGATGCGCAGCCTCGCTAGAGCCCTAGCTGCTCACTTTCTAAACATAACTATACATTTTAGATGTGGACAGTGGCTTTATTGCATGCGCGAGCAACTTATGCCCATTTTCGTTGTCTCAAGATTATTTGCTCTTCTCATTGAAAAACTACACGACATGCAGTTGTTGGTGTTTTGATTGACTGTGCGAGCAAGGAAAGCTCAGGGGGGGGGGGGGGGGGGGGGGAGTCTCGCTAGAGCCTTCGCTACCCCCATTAAAAAAATAACTATAGATTTAGAAGACGAAGACATGCAATGGGCTGTAATTTATAATGCATTTGCGAGCAACGAACGCGCATTTGCGCAGTCTCGTCAGAGCATTTTCTACTCCCATTAAAAACATAAGTACATTTTTGTTGTTTGTTTGTTATTGTTGTTTTGGGGGAGGGGGACCTCGTACTTTGGTGAGGAGGGAGATATCATCAAAATACTACTACAAGCTGGCCATTATCGACCCGCCAGCGAAACGCCATTTAAAATGGCGTTTCGCTGGCATGTCGATGATTCGCCAATATTGAATGCCGACAGATTTTTCAAGGGATCTGGACCACTTTTGCTTAAAACGGATATAGTAGTAAATAGTTTCACGGCAAGGAGATTTTTTAATTGTCTCCTGACGTATATGAAATGAGACTATTAATACGAGTTTGGAGTTTGTCCGTTGGTGAAACGAGGGGGTACTGTTACTTAATGAGCACAACCCCCCCACCCCCTACAGGTTTTAGTACGATCTTTTTTAAACTTCACAGATGTACTGAGGATGTGCATTTGGTTTGATCCATTGTCGTCAACTTATTTTTTTTCACTTTTTTCAACTTGTGAACTTGTACCTTATGCCAATCTCGGATACAATGTGTATTTATTTATGATCGTAACTCCTCCGATATTTTGGAAACTTCGCAGATGTTTTGTATATGGTCTTAAACGTGCAGGTGGTTTGGGCATGATCCTAAAATTATTTTCCACACGAGACCTTTCACTGCTCGCACACGCGAAGTATAGGGTAAAGAAATGTTAAATATCTTGTCTAATTTGATAGTCCGACATGACTGAAATGCTTTAAATCTTAACTTAATTTAAAGTCGAGGAGTCATGTATAAACAAACAATGTGGACCCAGATCAAATAGCGTTTCATTTGGGTCAACACTGTTTGCTTTAAGCTAGTGTGCAATGCGTCACTAAGGCCAAACAAAAAATATGCGTGTTTCAGGTTACATTCAATTTTAAAATTGTGACGATAGGTAGGAAAATATCTTTCAGTTTGTTAAAAGTTTTTATATGGGGAAGATGGGGAAACAATATTTAAACCCTGTCGGGAGTTCGCGAACAACAAAGGCGCAGATCAGCCTGCGCATCCACTCAGTCTGATGACATGGGTGAAAGTTTTCAGGATTATTCCTGAATTCAGGATTTGGCGGTCGACTATCCACTTTCCACAGAAATCCTGAATGAAGTAGATTAAAATAGCTTTTCTGATTTATTTTTATTAGTATCTTAAGACATTTTATGACAGCTAAAACATGGAAGTATTGATATGCTAGTTTTAAGATTTGAATTTCAAAAGTTCAGGATTTTGAAATTTTTTGAACTTTCGCCCATGTGATATCCCTATCTCATGACAGTCTTGGGCTACATGCATTTCGAAGAATAAAGATACTGAGCAAAACCTAAACTGTCCTATGAACTAATTCCCTCCTGTGCATGATGCCTTCTTCAATCGGTTTGAATGGTCAAACTGACGTGAAAATCGGTATCCCAAGAGATAGGTCCAGAAAATGGTAAAAAAATGTCCTTACCTGTAATTGTGATTAATCCATTAATCCGTTATTTCGATTTATCAACACGACGCCTGGCTTGTTTTAATTTTCCGCCAATCAGCAGCCATATTTGACGATAACTACTATCATGCCAACCAAAAGTGACAGTGATGAAATATTATGTTAACAAATTGTTAAGTAAAACACTAACTTGTACAGACACGAATCGAGAGATCTCTTCTGTATTAATCCTATCCGCAGGATAGGATAAATAAACAAGTGATCCCCTAATAACTTTGTAAACAAAACGTCGTCACTGTCACTCTTGGCTGGCAGGCCAGTAAAGTAATATAAAATGCAGTTTTCTTTTGCATATTCCGAGGGTGCTTCTTTGACATTTGGTCGAAAGATATTATGTTGATACGGCATTTGCTCGAATGCGACATACAGTCGATACGATGTTTTAATAGTTTTGACGTTCAATCGACTGCGTCATATTGTATAAAACTCGTCCAAAAAATTGACCGACATGAAAAATACTCTGTTTTTCAAATTTTATTTCTTAAGAAATTTCTCAACTGATTAAATTCAAACGTACTTTACGGTAAGATCCATCGATTCAAGATCGCATGTTCAACCAAAAATCGTATCGACCACATTATTTTCGTCAAAACGTGTATCCTACATGTTGAGTCTACTCGGTAGAAGCGCCTTGGAGATGCATTTCTTAGGAGTACCCACAGCATGGATTTTTACAGAAACACCGCTTATAAAGTTTGACATGATCTTTGACGTCTGAGGTTGAAACATTCTTTGTAGGCTTCAAACTTCAAAGCCGAAATCGCCCTTATGTATAAATGAAAGGCCCTTTCATGTACGTACGTGAAAAAATGCAGCGATTGAATAACATACATGTATATCTCGGACAGGGTCTTCATTGCTCATAAGTAACATGTTATGCATGCTTTTCTGTCGTCTGCTATTTTCTTTTCAAAACAACCTTGAATTTTTCAGGAATACCATGAAAGTGTCAAACAGTTTGGATCCAGATTAAGCCCGACATCTTGTCGTGTCTGATCTGGGTCCAACTTATTTGCAAAGGTTATCAGCGTCCGACACTAGTTAGTAGGCAAATATATGCGATAACTGCAAAAATTTCATGAGCAGGTCCAAATATGACGATGGTTATCAAAAGATTGATCATCTTCGCAAGCCAAGGGTACTAACTCCAGGAATGAAGTGGAGTTAGTACCCTTGGCTTGCGAAGATGAAGACTGATGTGTACTATTACAATTGATCTTTTGCTCATTGCAAGCGTCTCTCGTGACAAGACGCATCCGTGTACTTGTCGCATTTGCAAGCAACGAAGGCTCAGAAGATGGGCATGTGCACACGCACAGTCTCCCCATGCGCGGATCCAGAGGGGTTGGGGGTCCGGCCCTCCTGGAAAACCATAAGCTGTATGGGTTTCTATAGAAATTAGCATTTGGACCCCCCCCCCCCAAAAAAAAAAAAAAAAATAAAATAAATAAAATAAAAAAAAATATACATATATAGTTTTGTTTGAAATAACCATTGGGCACCCTCTGTAAAGTTGAGGACTAAAAAAGTTGTCAGAGCTGTTTTCTGGCACAAAAATTCCTGGATCCGCGCATGCCCCCACCTCATACAGAAACACAGTAGGGAAGTCTCCACAGAGCCTTCGCCTATACCACCCCAGATCATGCAAATTTTCATAAATTTTTAAAGAACCAACCACAACAAAAGGTGTTTGCTTTCTATGCACGGAAAACATTTAAAAAAATTGACATTATATCGCGACTTTTTACCGTCTTTACTGCGTACTTTTGTATCTGCAAACTGGGGTTCCTCAGATGCTCTGTAGCAAGGTGTGTTGACATGTATGTATTATTTCAAGAATCGGAGATAATTGAGCCGCGACATGAGATTTTCGTGCGACCAGCAAAGGCTCAGACCAGCCTGCGCATACGCGCAGTCTGATCAGAGCCTTTGTTAGTCGCTTGACTATACTATGATTAAGGTACTGACCGAAGTTGGAGTTGAGCAGACTCATCTGAGTCTGCACTTGTCAAAATATCACATTGTTGGAAGAAATCGCACGTCGCAGCTCATATGTAGTGGTGAACTTTGGCCTCCCGCAATGACCTTGACACAGGATGTCTGAAAACTTGTCTCAAGAAGGTGGACATCTTTGTGAACTATTGTCTAGAAGCAGACAGTGGAAAGCAGAAAAATTCTGCACATGGGACCTTTGACCTCTCGAACTGACCTTGACACTGAAGCACCAACTCTGCCAGCGTTTTTTTTTAGTTGATGTGTAGAATGGATCCAAATACCACAAAAAGCAAAACGCCATTTAAATGGCGTTTCGCTTGCGGACCTATGATGCTCCAACATTGAATGTAGGCTTGGTAGTTTTATGATTTTCGGGGGGGGGGGGGGGGGGGGTCTGGACCCCTGTCCCTCTGGATCCGCGCATACTGAACAGTATGAAACCCTTGTTTTGCACGTGTTTTCGTTGCGCTATGCAAGAGCCCGATATATTTCAAGAATCAAACCAGATGACGTCCTCGGTAATCCAGGCGTGACCCATCAGTCATCCCAGTGGGTACGGAATGCAGTGGGCGCGGAACGGGTCACGACTCACGCCTGGGTTAACGAGGATGACTCCATGTCCTACAGCTGATTTAAACGAGTGCAAGCGCTGAAAATGAACAAAATATAAAACCTAAGCAAATGTGCACAGGTTTCATACTTTGTACATTTCCCATCGTTGTAATGACAAAAACGAACGACTCTGGTAAAGATCGTTCTAGTTTTCCACTACTTACGCAAGTAAAATATCGTAGGCAATCATGTTCGTTATATTTATTGTAGGATATTTACTGTTTTTGCGGGAGTGGCGGTCCATATTTTGTATCTTTTAACACTATTTTACATGCATATTTTCCATCTTCATCGAGAAGGGCAGCTCTCCGTAATAGAATCAATTTTTAAGTATGATAGAAACATACTGACCGTTGTTCAGGCGAGCTCAAATGTGATACAGTGGATTTAGAGATCAGGGCGTGTTTGGTGGTTATTGAAACACACAGAAAACATGATATGAAATACTAAAAAATAATCATTCTTGTGGGAGATTCTCTTTTGTAACGCGTATGCACAATGCGGCAGCGCAAAGGACTCCTTTACATGCTCATGCTGCATGATCAATTCAGCGTGACTAGAAGTCTAAATTTTGGTCTTGCATCTTTTTTTGATGCAGTATAAATACAAAAAATCTCGTGCTAAAAGGTCCATTCTCGTTAGTTTGCGGCGTGCACGGATCTAGAGGGAGGGGGCACAGGGACCCCCCCCCACCCTGGAAACTCACAAAACTATATGGAACCACCGTCTTCTGAATACATGGGTGAAAATTTTCAGGATTAATCCTGAATTCAGGATTTTGAGGCTGACTTTCCATAGAAAGTCAACCTCAAAATCCTACATGTTTTAATATTTGAATTTCCTTAAGTTTAGGATTTGGAATTTTTGAAATTTCACCCATGTGAATATGTTGTGGTTACTCCTTAGAATCGTCGCTTCCATGCGCGGATCCAGAAAGGGGGTCGGAGGGGGTCCAACTCTTGACAACTTTTTAAGTTGATGAGTTGAGAGAGCATCCAAATACTTCTTAAAGTGAACGCTAGCGAGGCGATGATGGTCCAACATTTTTAATTTTCCAGGGATGCTAACGAACCCTATAGCGTTATGATTTTCGAGGGGGAGGGGGGTAGTTGGGAGCCCCTGTCCTCCCTCTAGGTCCGCGCATGTCTTCAATGCGATTCTAAACATCAAAATTCTTTTAAATGAAAAAAAATTATGTTCATTAAATTACGTGGTCACGAATTTTGGTTAATACGGTAGGGAACTCATGTACGGCATAACACTACGACATGGCCTTTTTCTGATGGTGATTCTGCACGTGGCTAAGTGTGCCTACGTGACTAAATGCACATTGCAAAATAGTGGACAGTTTATGCGCTCATTGGAAGTCTCTGGAACAGACGATGTGGAAGAAAATATTCCTGAATACGCTATACTCTCTCTGTCACGCATTGTAGTCGCCAATCAACTGATTTTTGCATATAATTGGATGTCTTTTCATACCAGTGTACATGTAAGACGAATGACCTCACCTCCAAGCAAGGTAGTGAAATAATTAGTCACAATTTTCTGAGCTTACATGCAAACATAGGGATTATGAGCATCGCTTGTCAAATAAATTAAAATTACAACTTGGCGATAATTGAGGATCATGGATTATAATTAGAAGCTAAAAGAAAACACTGAACAATAAATGTACATTAATTGTATTTATTTTCTGCATGTATGGCATCTCTATTGATTAATCTATTTTACAGCTGTCAATCATTCTGACATCACATGCCAGCAGTTTTATCACCCACCGCGGTCATACAGGTAAAAATGTTGACCCGCGGTGGGGTTGCGGTGGAATTACGGCGGGAAAAATCCTTCCCGCGGTGGGGACTTGCACGGAACATCGGGTGGGGTTGCGGTGGGCTAAAAATCCTTCCCCACTGGCTTGGGTGGGTCTTTGAAAAACCACTGGAGCTGTACTGTATGTACTAGAGCGCTGGAAAAGAGAGAAGTTGATATCCCTGCTATAATCAGGCGGGTCTTGCCCCATAGCCCATATTTAATAATATAGGGGCTGTAGTGCAAATGACTAGTGCAGGATAAGTGGTGTATTAACTCTTTTTATCATATGATGTTACTGTTATTTAATGGATTACGTCATGTCATAAATAATGTTATGACATCACGTAACATTACATTTCTGGCAGGAACAAGTAACAGCATGGTGACGTCCATTACAACAATGTTAATTTTCACTGAAATAAACAAACCTTGAAGGCGATAAAATCGCATTTAAAAGGTTATATGATTAACAGAATCTTACACTAGTGAGCATTTTATTATCGCCACGCTTTTTTAAGCGCAATCGCTTCCTACTGTCACGCTATCTCCACCGATGGATGGTGTGTGAGTTGCTCATATGAATGGGGCATGCAATGGCACATTTTTTTTGGCCCCACCCCATGGGGCACTGGGGAGGGGCCAAAAGATCAAATATAATTAAATATCATTAAATTTCAATTACAAAGTCAATTTCAAAGATTTTAAACCAAACTTTGTGTGTCTTCTCACAAATGCAAGATATAAAACATATCAGACAGGATTTTCACTTGGTCACCTGGGTCATGCCCCAGGGGTGGGACTTTGGGGTACCGTTGGGGGTTGGGGGATCCAATTTTTTTTTCAAAATTCAACCAGATTTGGTGTGTGAGTTACTTACATGATTGAATGGCACATGCAACGGCACAATTTTTCGGGCCCCACCTCCCTGGGGACTTGGGGAGGGGCCAAAAGGTAAAACATCATTAAATCTCAATCAAAGAATTTTAAACCAAACTTTGTGATGAAAGATATAAAATACATCAGTCAGGATTTTCATTTGGTCACCTGGGTCATGCCCGGGGGGTGGGACTTGGGGGGTACAGTGAGGGGTTGGGGGGTCCATTTTTTTTTTTTTTTTTTTTGAAATTCAACCAGGTTTGGTGTGTGAGTTACTTACATGAATGGCACATGCAACTGCACAATTTTTTGGGTCCCTGCCCCCTGGGGTGGGGCCAAAAGGTCAAATATCATTTAATCTCAATCACAAAGTCAATTTCAAAGATTTTTAAACCAAACATTGTGTGTTATCTTACAATTGAAAGATATAAAATACATCAGACGTGATTTTCATTCGTTCGCCTGGGTCATGTCCCAGGTGTGGGACTTGGGGGTACCGTGGGGGTTGGGGTAAAAAAAATTCTCCCCAAGGCAAGTTCAGCCAGATTTGGTGTGTGAGTTACTTACATGAAAGACACAAACAACGGCACACTTTTTTGGGTGCCAGCCTCCTGGGGCCTTGGGGAGGGGCCAAAAGGTCAAATATCATTAAATCTCAATTACAAAGTCAATTTCAAAGATTTTTAAACCAAACATTGTGTGTTATCTCACAATTGAAAGATATAAAATACATCAGACGTGATTTTCATTCGTTCGCCTGGGTCATGTCCCAGGTGTGGGACTTGGGGGTACCGTGGGGGTTGGGGTAAAAAAAATTCTCCCCAAGGCAAGTTCAGCCAGATTTGGTGTGTGAGTTACTTACATGAAAGACACAAACAACGGCACAATTTTTTGGGTGCCAGCCTCCTGGGGCCTTGGGGAGGGGCCAAAAGGTCAAATATCATTAAATCTCAATTACAAAGTCAATTTCAAATATTTTAAATTAAACATTGTGTGTCTTCTCACAAATGAAAGATATACAACATATTAGGCAGGATTTTCATTCGGTCCCCTGGGTCATGCATGCCCCAGGGTTTGGGACTTGAGGGTGCTGGAGGTCAAAAATTTAATTTTCTGAACATGGTCACGTGGCATATCAAATTAAAGGCGATGAGCAGTAGACCAGGATACACTGAAAATTTTTACCCTAGGCTCAAACTGGTGACCTTGGGATTGGGTCAAAGGATCAAATACCATTAGATATCTTCGAGAGCGTGGGGATTTGCGATGGCGCGTCATCAAATGTGTTCTAGTATTAAATTTATTAAACCCACCGAAGGCTCGTTTAATAAATTTCATTTGAAATGATCACTCGTGTAAGATCCTCTATATGTATTGTAAAACCATGGCTCAAATTTTACATCCAAACTTTCAGGATTAATATGGACATGTTTTGCATACAGGTAGGTATAGATAAACCATCTTTTTAGCATAAATTTGTGATTATTTTCATCCATCTGTTTTAAAATTAGTTTGGCTGCTCAAAAGAATGGTCTCATTCAGATGGTTCTTTTGAGTACCAACCCAAGTTTTGATTGATAAAAAAGAAAATTTTGTTTTTTTTTAATGCGGAATCTGATAATGAAATGCTTAAGCTCTGTTGGGGGTTCTTTCTGGGGTAACAACATGGTTCATACAGAGTTTGCCATTTCAGATTTAGGGCCTTTTTAGGGTCTTTTCAGGGACATACACAGCAGATTTAGGGCCATTCTAAAATATAAAAAAATCCGCGAATCTGCTTACTTTAATTGCACTGTTAGACTGTCTTAAGCTCCCCCAGTTTCTCCTTCAGTTTTGTGTCAAGCTGGTCACACAGATTACCCTTTTCCTTAGCTTTATCCCTCAGGGCATTTGATTTTGCTATATGGGAAAAGTTCCTTTCCTTCTCTGCTTTCACAGCATACTCATCTGCTGATTTATTGAGGGATTCAATGTCTAGTTTAGCCTGTTTGGCTTGGTGTCTCAGTTCCTCTATAGACTCCTCTAAACATTTTCTTTTCCTTTTTTCTGATTCAGATGTTTTTGCTTCCTTCTGTTTAGCAAGATACTCTTCATACTTATGTCTAGCTTGGGTTGCACTTCACAACATTTCTTTATTTATAGGAACACTAAGGATTCCACCTTGAAAATCAACCCTAAAATTTAATATTTTTGCATGAATTTTCGCATACTATTGCAAAAACACATATTGAATCATATGATAGAAAGAAATTATGCACTTGCCCCCCAAAAACGGTTTTATAGGCTGATTTCGAAATAAAAAGTTGATTTCGCGAAATCAACTTGATTACTCCTTTCTTTCTTTCTTTCTATCGTTACTGGTTTCGCTCAAACTTGACCATTACACCAGGAAGTGCGAATTTAGAAAATTTGATAAATAAAAAAAACAAAAACAAAACAACACAAAAAAACACAAAAACCTTTGGCTGAATTTTTGTTTAAATAAGGAGTGCCCTAAACTCCTCTGTGGACTGGGTATTGGCCACAGAAGGAGACAGACCATTCCAATGAGGAATAGTTCGGGGGAAAAAGGAATTCTTCAGGGTATCACTGTATGTCTGGTGTCTGCGGTATTGAGCACTATGTGATGACCTGGTAGTTTTCAAACTGTGAGCAGAGGTCTTATATTTGCCTTTTTCAATAGACACTGCTCCACAATGAATCTTGTGAAAGAGAAGCAAGGAGGACTGGTCCCTCCGGGCCTCAAGAGATGGCCATTCCAGCTCGTCCAGCATTTCGCCGACACTACTCGTGTTTCGCCATCTCCTGCAGGTCCAGCGGGCTGCTGTCCTCTGAACTTTCTCAATCTGATTAATCTGAAGTTTCAAGTGAGGGCTCCAAATGGGTGCTGCATACTCTAGTTTAGGCCGAACCAAAGTTTTGTATGCAACTTCCTTAGTACTCCTAGGTGCAAAAGCCAAGTTCCTGCGAAGGAAACCAAGTGTCTTAGTTGCTTTGGAAGAGATTTCTGAGACATGCTGACCCCAATCCATGTTATCAGTAATGGTGATACCAAGGTATTTTGCCGACTGAACATTTTCCAAAGTATGATTGTGTAGTGAGTAGTCGAAGAGAATTTGTTTGTGATGCTGATGCCATGTCACTCTCATTGAGTGACATTTGGCTACGTTAAATTTCATTTGCCAATCGGCTTCCCACTGTCCTAAGCTGGTGAGGTCTTCTTGCAAGGTCAAACAACCCTGAAGTGAATGTATATTCCTATACAGGACACAATCATTGTCTGCGAACAGGGAAACAGAAGACCTGATGTTATCCGGCAGATCATTTATGAAGATGAGGAACAGGACCGGACCTAGGACCAATCCCTGGGGCACACCAGATAGCACTGGGACTGGATCTGAGGCTTGGCCATCTAAAACAACTTGTTGAGTGCGCCCAGAGAGCCACGAGTTGATCCACTTGTGGGTGGATCCTCTAATCCCATAATATTCCAATTTGTGTAATAGCCTCCTGTGTGGAACCTTGTCAAAGGCCTTAGCAAAATCCATTATGATTAAATCTGTCTGTTTGTGCCCACGATTCACAGCCCCATCCAGGTTGTTGATGATGTCCGGGTTGCGTAAATACCTACGCTGTAACATATTTATTATGATGAGCATCTGATCCTTTGTGGACTAATGGAAAAAAAGAAATTTGACAGAAAACAATATTTAATTTGACAGTCAACAGGTGTGCACAAAAGTCACAAGATGAAAACTCAACCAAACAATAGAATCATAATTACCAGGTTCACTTGAAGAGCTTCGAAGACAGCCAGGTTTCCAAACTGGCATTATTTCTAGTTAACCGCACTTGATGCATCAGATCTCATGAAAAAGGATTGAGAATTTCATCAACAAATTTCTGAAACTGAAAAGCTAAACTTTTCTGCAGGCCGGTGATAAGTTACATTTTTAAAATAAAAATTATCCCCTTGCGACTCGTGAAATTCACTTGATTGTGAAAGAACAGGATAGTATAAGTATTAGCTTTTTCAAAATATTTATCTCGTATTAACAAAGTAGGCCTAGATCTAGTGCATCTGATGCGCTAGACTTGCTTAAACACCTTTATTGAAATTTCCAAGTCTTTGAACATTATCAGAAGAAATCAATGATGAGATAACTTACATAACTGGAACACCGGAACAGGATATCTAGCCTCTGTAGGTGCATTCTGGTAATAGTCTCTGGGTTTCGGTTTTAGGTCGTAGCACCAGGGATTGAACTTATGGCCCCTAGGGGTACGGGGATCTGGGTAGAATGGCTATTTATTTTCAGGGAGCTGTGGAGCACTGGTAATTATTTTTAGGGAAATAGTATTGGGGATTTAGGGGACCCTGCAAAAAAAAATCTCACCTTAAAGGAAAAGCCTTCATTTCGCTTGATTTTTTAAAAAAAATCTTCTGCTCCTGCGGGGATGCCCCCAGACAGTGACCTATATAAGAGTGACTGGAAACTCCAAGGAAATACCTATACTCAACTGAAATTGCTCTGTCGTGCTTCTTACACAGGTAAATGAGGGGGAATCGATATCATTTATCTACACGATTCGCCTTTATGGCGGTTTTGCAATACACAGCGTAATTTCTCTATTGTTTACCAAAACTTTTAACACCTTTACAAACATCGAAATAGTATAATTGCGATGAATTATGAATCATAAGGCATCTTAGAGTATGAAAGCTGTTAAATAGAGACACAGACATAGCCGTGTTTAAAGCTTTATTCGTCGCAGTGAAACAGGTATTTTCGAAGCCATTTTTGACGAATTCCGCAAAATTCATAAAATCAGCCGATGTTTACACGGTCATAACTCCATAGGATAAGTCGTAACATTGCAGAAACATATCATTTATAAATATTTCTTATATCTTTTTTCGGTTGCTATAAACAAAATGTAGCAATAAGCGATATACATTACGAAGTACGCGCTTCAATGTACCTATAAACGCAGCGGTTTCTCAATTTGCGTCGCCATTTTGTGTGTATATGATGAAAGGCGCGCCAGGTGTAAGTCACGTGATATCAGCCCCCACATACCTATGTGGCTGAAAAATGGAGTGTCTAGTCACTCTTATATAGGTCACTGCCCCAGACCTCCCTTTGAGAATCTAAATGTGTTTGCTTTCGTGCTAACATGCTAATCTGTGTTGGTATTGGTGACTGATATGGCAAATAATTTTAATATTGTGGAAAATTATCCTTAAAATTGTTGATTTTTATGTTAATAATATCGTATTTTGGAACACTCAGAATGGGCCAGATTGCACTATGTTAATAAAAAAAATCCGGAGGAGCATGCCCCCAGACCCCCTAGCTCGAATCTGAATCCACAACATTACTATCTACTAATACTGCAACACCCCCTCGTGGGGATTATGTGCAGGTGTCCGGTGTGCTTCAAACCCGACGTCAGTGCAGTGAAAGTTAAAATAGAACAGATGGATAAAAACAGGTGAGAGTGGAATAAAAGATGATAGGTTAAATGTTAAAAAGTCTGATGAAGACAAAGTGCAAAGATAAAAGTTCAAAACAATGCTTACGGTCTAAGGCTTTGAGTGGGTCAGACTGCTGACTGCCAGTCTGAACGAGTCAATATCTGGCAGTAATGCTATGCTTGGAGGCAGCCTATTCCACTGGACAATGGCGAGGGGAAAGAAGGAGTACTTATAGTAGTCAGCAACTGTGTGGATTTGTCTAAATGCTAACAGATGTGATGCTGAATGTCTTGTAAACACCTGAGTATGCACAACATATGGTGGTAGCGGTACTGCAACAAGACCATGCACAATCTTATAAAACAGACATAATCTGGAGTCTGTACGCCTATCCTCAACAGACCTCCACCCAAGATCACCCAGCATGTCTGAAACACTGTCATAAGAAGAGAAACGACACAGAGTCCAGCGTGCAGCTCTCCTCTGTACCATTTCTATTTTATGTATGTTTGATTTGGTGTGGGGGCTCCAAACAGGGGATGAGTACTCAAGGACCGGACGCACTACTGTTTTGTAAGCTACTTCCCTGATACTTGAGTCTTTTGTGTGGATGTTTCTTCTCAGGAAACCTAAGGTATTGTTTGCAGAAGTTACCATGTTCTGGATGTGATAATTCCAGGTGAGGTGGTCGTTAAGAGTCACTCCCAGGTACTTTGAACTACTAACTGAATCTAATACATGTCCATATAGGGTGTACTGGGAGGGGACTATGGATTTTGAGCGTGTTACATGGATAACAGTGCATTTACTGGGGTTAAATTCCATGCCCCATTCCAAAGACCATTTTGCCAAACTGTCCAGATCTTCTTGGAGTATTTGAGCATGCTCTAGGTTTGATACGGCCAGATAAACTGCTGTGTCATCAGCAAAAAACCTCACCTTTGATTTTATGTGTTCTGGGAGGTCATTTATGAAGACCAAAAATAAGATTGGGCCTTGTGGTACTCCTGAAGTAACTGTTACCTGGGGAGATTTCTCGCTTTCTAAGACGACAGTCTGTGATCTGTTTGACAGAAACACCTTGATCCAATGAAGAACCTGCCCAGGAACACCACAGTGATGAAGCTTAAGGAGCAACTTTTCATGACTGACTTTGTCAAAAGCTTTACTGAAATCTAACAGAATGAGGTCAGTCTGTTGCCCCTTAATGGCATTCCTGGACAAGTCCTCCATCAACATCACCAGTTGTGTCTCACAAGATCTCTTAGATCTGAAACCATGTTGGAGATCATAAAGCAACTGATGAGAATCCAGGTGGGTCACAAGGTTTGACGCAAATATGTGCTCTAGGACTTTACACAGTATGCATGTAAGTGATATGGGCCTGTAATTTGAGGCTATGCTTTTATCACCTTTCTTGAACAAAGGGCATACATTTGCGTCATTCCAGCCTTTGGGGACCCGACCAGTCTCAATAGACCTTTGAAATATGACCACCAACATGGGGACTATTACTTCTCGGAGCTCCCTAAGTACAAGAGGTTTCAGCTCATCTGGTCCTGCTGCTTTATGGGGGTTCAAATCTTTCAGCAGTTTCAAGATTCCATTCTCAGACACCTTGATATCTGGCATAACAGGCTGGTTATTTATATTTTTAGCTGGGACAGATCTAGTGTTAAGCTTACCTTTGTCCACCAGGTCCTGAACTGCTATCTGAGCAAGGCTGCTGCGTGCCAATGGGGTTTTGGGAGTGAAAACTGACTGAAACAGGGCTGTCTACGCGCCTGGTATGTGATATTTGATGTAGAAAAGGTAAAACCTCCATTTTTTACATTTCTATGGCTTCCGGGGGCTATTGCCCCCAGATCCCCTTGTAAAATGTGAACTTATTTATTTTTGTACTAACGTGTGCATCTGGATTGATCTTGGAGAAAAATAAGGCACAAAATTTTGGTTGTTGATTTATTACCAAAAAAATTGTTGATTTTTAGGTTGATAATAACATACTTTGGAACTCTCAGAATGCACCAGATTGCACATGTTTATCAACCCCCTAGCACAAGTCTGAATCAACATCATAACAGGGGTAACTACGCACCTGTTATATAATTCTCTATCTAGCTAATTAGATGTTTTTTTTATTAAACTTTGATGAATGTTGAAAATATATATTCTTACTTGTTGAAACTGAATTTAATAGGGCCTGATAGCAATTATAAAAACACTTTCTATGGTTACAAAAATAAATGCTTTAACTTTGTCTAAGAAAATCTAGTTTCATATATAGGAAAACAGAGCCCCACCAGAAAACACAAAATGGTCTAGCTGCCCCTAATAAAAAAATCAAATCTAGAGAGCATTCATCCACACCTACTCTACCAGGTACAGCAACATAATTTTAAGGATGGCCTCATACTTTGAGCTATATATCATGCATTTCATTGAAATAATTATAGATCATGTATTCAGTGGCTAAGCCATATCTTAACACGTATAACGTAAAATATTAAATGAATATTAAGTCATCCATTTGTGTATAGCTTCATAGTTTTTAAGTGCGTGAATTTAATCCTATGGAAAGAAAAAACATTTTAGGGAGAATTGGCTGATATTTTTGGGGACTTGGGGAGAAGCTGAGTTAATTTCAGGGATCATGGGAGCACAGACCACCTGGGGCCGTCACTTATAGGGGTGGAACTTCCAATGCGAGTTTAATCTGGGCTTAAGCCCTCCAGTAAAATATTTTTACTAACCATTCCAAGGCGGTACTTCATTTGTGGATCATTTGTGTTATTTATGTCTTGTGTTTGTCATGCTTTCGCGTCTGTTCATTGCTGCCTTGTGGTCACCTGGCCTCTTGTTAGTGATGTTTATTGTGATTTGTTACTTTCCCATTTGGTAACCTGGGAAAGGTGTGGTTCTTGATTGTATCGATTCCAGCTCCTTGCTGTCTTTCTTACTTTTAAAACAGTTTAGGGAGGGTGCCGTTATTACACTTTCTGATGGTGAATTCCATGAGTCAATGACTTGGATACTAAAACTATTTACCCGAACTTTCAATCTACGCTGCTTCTTGGCAAGCTTCATTGAGTGTCCTCGAGTTCCTTCATAGTTTCTGACTTTGAAGAATTCGTCCTTGTCTACATCATTTATGCCATTCATGATTTTGTATACTTCAACAAGGTCCGCTCTCTCCCTCCTATATTACAGGGATGGGAGTCCTAGACTTCTGTGTCTTTCCTGATATATGATAGGTGATTTATGGTTCAAACTAGTTTTGTGGCTCTCCTTTGTACATTTTCAATTGCAACCATGTCTTTTTATATAGAGGCATAAACACTGTTACAGCATATTCTAGGTGTGGTCGAACTATGGATTTGTATAAATTCAGAAACATGTCCTTGTCCATATATGTAAATGCTCTGAACATGGTCCCCAGATTTCGATTTGCTTTGTTGATCTTACTCCTTATATGCTCACTGAAATTTAACGATTTATCCACGATGACACCTAAATCTTTTTCACTGGAAACCTTTTCAATTTCAAATTGTTCTTGACCCAATTTCATTGTATATGTGGCTGGATGCTGTCTAGCACCAATAAGTAAATGTTACATTTTTTTTAGATGAAATAACATTTCCCAAATGTTGGCCCAAATCCTGACTGGTCTACACTGCTCTGAACTTCACGTACATTTTCGTCTTTCTTGGCTGCTGAAATACTTCGGTAGATTTTTGGTGGCAAATGCATAATTTCTTTCTACCATACGATTAAATATGTGTTTTTACAGTAGTATGCGAAATTTCCATGGCCTAACCACTATCACACAGGAGCATACTGCAATAAGGGCAAAACCAGGCCATACACACTCTTTGCATCTTACCAAAAACTATATATTTTGAACTCAAAGAAGTGAACTCCCGGTCTGGTGACCCTTTTCATCAGAGTCTTCACTGTTAGTCAAAGTACTGTACAGGTAAACGGGTACTTTGGCTAACAGTGAAGACCCTGATGAAATGCCACTTAATGTGATAATTCATCAGGGTCTGAACTATATGCTTAGATAAAACAAGGGGCATAAATACATCGTAATTTAGAAAATTCGACATGTGACCCCTTAAATGTTAAATGTACATCACCCAAAACTTTGGATAAATCCAACAGAATGAAATTTTTCTAAGTTAGTAATCTCTTTCTGCATCGGCTGCTGATAACCTTTGCAGTATTATCCCAGATCACGCCGAACAAAATGTCAGGCCTACTCTGGATCCAAACACTTTGAAACTCATGAATGAATTTAAAAAAGAAGTTAATTAATCAGCAGATGACAAAAAGCATGCAAAATTATCCAGGGACATTCAAGTAATAATCTGTTAATGATCTGTTAGCATTTTATATTAAATATGCTAAATTTGAAGAACTAATATAGCTAAAAGAAAAGTTAGTTTCTATTATCCCAAAATGACCCAATCATTTTTCACATAAACACTCCATGTTTTCCAGTCAGAAGTATTCTACTATTACATTAAAGCCTGTTTAAAACAGCCACTCTAAAAAGACAAACAAGTAGCCCAATGGGCAACCATCGCTCACCTGGGAGCCAGCATAATGTTAAGAGACACCATAATTTAGGATGCTCAAAGGCAGGTAACACTGAACTTGAAACAGTGATCAGGAATAAATTCAAACACTCAAGATATTATGCCAGTTCTGGTTATCTGCAAGTATTAAAAAGATCTGAATAAATATTGCGGATGAAACCTGGTGAAACTATATTTTTCAGATGCACAAGGGCAGATAACTCCATAGTCAGTGATGAGATCTGACCAAAATTCAAACTCATCTATTCTTTTATGTATATCCTGGTCACCTACAAGAATGAAAAAGATCAAATGAAAAATGAATGTGCTAGAATGGTCAAGACATTATAGAGCTATATTTTAGACACTCAAGGGCAGCTAACTCTATAGTTGTTGGTCAAGTGTGGCCGAAAATCAAACTCATTAAAGCTTTAATAGTTGTCCTTGATACCTGCAAGAATGATGAAGAACCATCCAAAAATGAAAGCACTAGTGTGCTCACAACATTACTCCCATTATAAGTCTTGTTTGCAAACCCCCGAAGACAGGTTTTCTCGCATCGAGGCCCTTATTTGACCGTTCCCTTAAATCTCCATGTAAACTAGAGGGATGATACTTTGAACAAACAGAACATTTCTTTCTTTGTCTGCAAAGTCTTGAATATTACCTTGCAGACAACTGTAGCAAAGACCCTTTTCGCGAACAAAGGCCTTTCTCACGCCTACCAAACGATCGAATGCTCAACATCTGGTTGAATATGAAAAACAACTGCTCTATGAAGAAAATAAAAAATCGGGGAATGTTATGCAGCAGCCTATGTTTGGGGTATAAATACGAGCTCAGAAAGTATTCTCATAAGGTCATGTTTGCTTTTTGCGCCATAAACACGTTCCTGTCATTCTGGTACATCTATTTTACGTGAAAAGTAAATCTGACAAAACGCGAGAACTTTCTGGCCTGAAATTTATGCCACAAAGGTAGTAATCCATAGGCTGTTGCATGACATGCCTGGATTATAGATTCTCTTCCTGGAGCAATTGTTTTTAATATTCAACCAGATGTTGAGCATTGGATCGTTTGGTAGGCGTGTTTCTGTCTGACAGAGACTTACTTAGAAATGCTTGGCATACATCAAGTTCATGTTTGTCTTTGCACAATGGACATGCAGGTTTGGCCTTAGCTTTCGTTGAGACAGGTTCTGCATTTACTTACACATCAGATAAAAAGGTACGACTACCGGGGAACAGTTTTTTGGCTTTCGGTTGCTGCATACCCTTCTCAGTGTCTGTTGAGTAAGGCACTTTGAGAGATTGTAGGGATGTGATGGGATCACATGCAATATTTGCCTCCTTCCCTAAAAATTCAACAAAGTCCTTAAAAGGGAGAAATTCTGATTGCTGCTCTTTCCGTTGTACTACTATACGGTTCCAGCGATTAATAAGCCACTCCGGAAGCTTAGACAGCATTTTCCCATTCTCATGGCTGTCATTCAGGATACTGAGACTAGATATTTTCTGCATCGTGGTCAAACATTGCTTGAGAAAATCAACAAAGGGGTACTTACATCTGTGCCCACGCACAGATTTTCTTTAAACTTTGCATATTAACTCAACATATACAAACTATGAAAATAGATTTATTGAATTAAATAGTTAAAAATAAGGCTTAGGAGGCAGCCTTGACTTACTTTAACTTTTAGGTGATACCTGTCTCTAAATTTCTATGTCTTAAATCTATAGTTTTATTCATTTCCAAGATTTGTCATATAGATTGACCCCAGAACGCCACAGGCATTATATAAATACATGTACCACAGAACTATTTGGATATACTATGGTTTACGTTTTCTAAAGAAGTAATTGTTAAATTTTAATAATTTTTCTCAAACTTTTTCAAAAACATCCAAATTCAATTTCAAAGATAGATATGTTCTAGTCTTTGTCAAGATATCATATTACCAAAAAACATGACATATATACCCTGCTGATCTGAGCCAAATCGTCATTTCTTACCTCTTAGTGGTGTAGGTCAGTTTTAGCAAAATTAATTATTTAGTTGAAACGAATCAATAACTTCACAGAAGGACTTTGCTTTTATCTACACCTTCTTAAAGACAAAACATGTTCACACAATTTCAAATGCTTTGACGGTCAGAAAGGCCGAAGGTCATGGCCCCATATCATGGCACCATTGGACCAAGATATCACATATCACTACCTCATGTCCTGCGTGATATTGTTGAAGAAACATAATATCATAACAATAAACATCTGAAAACAAGATGACCAAGCACTTCATTTACATCCCAAATGAACTAGAAGTGCCACAATTTGGTGCCGTTACCAGGATAAAGTGTAACAGAGACGGGTCAGTGGTATCATAGAACGTGTTCTACATGAACAAGTGAGTTCAGGAAACGAAGTTGTATGCCTGGAATACGCAGCCAGCTAAAGTATAAATGTTGCTCGCTGATGAAAATTGGCATCTGTTTTACAGATCAGAATGAACAGAGATGATCTTAGCATTGAATTAGCAATAACTTTGTGGCCAAGAGAACAAACTAGCCCATTTTAACTAATGGGTTTGACAGGGGATAGATTTTGTGAACTTGGTTTTTAATGAGGCTTACAATTATGATATTATAGATATAAGGTTCTCCTGTATGAGTTGACTTGCCATAAGGTTTCTCTTCTGTATGAATTTACATTCTTAATAATGTTACACATTAAGCATAAGATTGGCAAGATGTAGTTTTTACGTTAGGAACTAGATCTGTTACGTAGAGTTGTCACCATATTGTATCATTTTGGGTCTTTTTTATTGTGTAATATGTTCTTAAAAAGGTATAAAAGCACTTAATTGAATAAGAATTGTGGAACTTGCTATCAAAGTTTAGTGTGTATATATATGGACAGTTTTTATGTTGAAATGGTATCTTGTCAAAGATTGCAACGTGTCAAAATTTGTGTTCCAAATTTGACTAAATACGCAATATACAGTTGAATATTGGGGTACCGTGGCATAAAAATGAATGCCGCCCACAATTCTAATACAAACAAAGCCATTTATAGCATCAACGGACGTATCAATGAAGTCATACCCAGGCAATTAATCAGCGTAATATCATCAAATCCCAAGCGTGGGCAGACTCCTGTGTTAATTCCCATACCTTTTAAAACAGATTGAGAATCTCTAGGATTTATCTTTTGCCAAGAGTCTATCCTGCCTCTGAAAGCATTCGCGATCACGAATGGATGGCCATATCGCTTGTCTAACAGAGTTCTTGCCTTTTCATAAATTTTCAGTCGACAGCAGAAAATAGTTTTTCAACTACTTGCCTCACTGATGCACCAAGGTACGTTTTAAGGTAATAGATTTTGTTACTTATCTGGAACAAAGAATTTAACTTATCTGGAACTAAGAATTTTCTTTTTTTTATTGTCTGGAGCTTTATTTACTTATCTGGAACATTGATAAATTTTTCTTATCTGGAACTTCTAATCAGAAGCTAAGAATTTACTTATTTGCAGCTTCTAATTTATCTTATCTGGAGCTAAGAATTTTACTTATCTGGAGCTTTAATATTTTCTTATCTCGAGCTAAGAATTTTACTGATCTGGAGCTTTAATATTTTCTTATCTGGAGCTTAGAATTTTACTTACCTGAAGTTTTGATTTTTTTTCTTTTTTTTAAAACTGAATTTCTCTTATCTGAAGCCAAGAATTTTCTTATCTGGAGCTTTGATATTTTCTTGTCTGGAACTTTAAATTTCTCTTATCTCGAGCTTTAATTTTGTTCTCATCTGGAGCTTTGATTTTTTTCTTATTTCTTGAGCTTTGAATTATTCTTATCTGGAACTAAGATTTTTTCTTGTCTGGAGCTTTGAATGTTTCTTATCTGGAGCTTTGAATTTTACTTATTTGTAACTTTTGAATTTCACTTATCTGGAGCATTGAATTTTTCTTATCTGGAGCCAAGAATTTTACTTATCTGGGGCTTTATTTTTTTCTCATCTGGTGCTAAGAATTTTACTTATCTGGGTCTTTGTTTTTTCTTATCTGGTGCTAAGGATTTTACTTTTCTGGAACTTTGATTTTTCTTATCTGGAGCTTTGAAGTTTTTAATCTGGATCTAAGAAGTTAACTTATCTGGAGCTTCGATGTTTTCTTACCTGGAACTTTGAATTGCTCTTATTTGGAGCTAAAAATATTATTATCTGGAGATTTGATATTGTTCTCACCTGAAGCTTTGATATTTTCGCATCTGGAGCTTTGATATTTTCTTATCTGGAACTTCTAATTTCTCTTAGTTGGAGCTAAGAAGTTTACTTATCTGGGGCTTTAATTTGTTCTTATCTGGAGCTTTGATATTTTCTTATCTGGTACTTCTAATTTCTCTTATCTGTAGCTAAAAAGTTTACGAATCTGGGGCTTTGTTTTTTCTTATCTGGAGCTTTGGTATTTTCTTACCTGGAACTTAATTGCTCCTATCTGGAGCTAAGAATTTTACTTATTTAAAGCTTTGATTTTTGTTCTTATTTAAAACTTTGAATTTCTCTTATTTGGGGCTTTGTTTTTTCTTATATGGAGCTTTGATATTTTCTTATCCGGAACTTCTAATTTGTCTTATCTGGAGCTAATAATTTTTACTTATCTGGGTCTTTGTTTTTATCTTATCTGGAGCTAATAATTTTACTTATCTGGGTCTTTGTTTTTATCTTATCTGGTGCTAAGGATTTTACTTTTCTGGAACTTTGATTTTTCTTATCTGGAGCTTTGAAGTTTTTTAATCTGGATCTAAGAAGTTAACTTATCTGGAGCTTCGATATTTTCTTACCTGGAACTTTGAATTGCTCTTATTTGGAGCTAAGAATATTATTATCTGGAGATTTGATATTGTTCTCACCTGGAGCTTTGATATTTTCTTATCTGGAACTTCTAATTTCTCTTATCTGGAGCTAATAATTTTGCTTATCTGGGTCTTTGTTTTTATCTTATCTAGTGTTAAGGATTTTACTTTTCTGGAACTTTGATTTTACTTATCTGGAGCTTTGAAGTTTTTTAATCTGGATCTAAGAAGTTAACTTATCTGGAGCTTCGATATTTCTTACCTGGAACTTTGAATTGCTCTTATTTGGAGCTAAGAATATTATTATCTGGAGATTTGATATTGTTCTCACCTGGAGCTTTGATATTTTCTTATCTGGAGCTTTGATATTTTTTTTTATCCGGAACTTCTAATTTCTCTTATCTGTAGCTTAAACGTTTACTTATCTGGGGCTTTGTTTTTTCTTATCTGGAGCTTTGATATTTTCTTACCTGGAACTTTGAAATGCTCCTATCTGGAGCTAAGAATTTTACTTATCTAAAGCTTTGATCTTTGTTCTTATTTAAAACTTTGAATTTCTCTTATCTAGGGCTTTGCTTTTTCTTATCTGGCGCTTTGATATTTTCTTAACTGGAACTTCTAATTTCTCTTATCTGGAGCTAATAATTTTACTTATCTGGGGCCTTGCTTTTTTTTCTTTTATCTGGAGCAAAGAATTTTACTTATCTGGAGCTTTGAATTTCTCTTATCTGGAGCTTTGAATTTCTCTTATCTGAAGCTTTGAATTGTACTTATCTGGAGCTTTGAATTTTTCTTATATGGAACTTAGAATTGTACTTATTTGGAGCTTTGAATTTCTCTTATCTGAAGCTAAGAATTTTACTTATCTGGAGCTTTGAATATCTCTTATCTGGAGTTAAGTATTTAACCTATCTGGAGCTTTGAATTTCTTTTATCTGGAGCTAAGAATTTTACTTATCTGGAGCTTTGATATACTCTTTTCTTGAACTTTGAATTTCTCTTATCTGGAGCTTTGATAATTTCTTATCTCGAACTTTGAAATTCTATTATCTGGGGCTAAGAATTATACTTATCTGGAGCTTTGTTATTTTTTTATCTGCAGCTATGGGTGTTTCTTATCTGGAGCTTTGAATTTCTCTTATCTGGAACTCAGAATTATACTTATCTGGAGCTTTGAATTTCTCTTATCTGGAGCTTTGAATTTCTCTTATCTGAAGCTTTGAATTATATTTATCTGGATTTTTGAAATTAACTTATTTGGAGCTTTGAATTTCTCTTATCCGGAGCTTTGAATTTCTCTTATCTGAAGCTTTGAATTTCTTTTATCTGGAGCTTTGAATTTCTCTTATCTGCAGCTTTGAATTTCGCTTATCTGGAGCTATGAGCAATTCTTATCTGGAGCTTTGAATTTCTCTTATCTGGAGCTAAGAATTATATTTATCTAGAGCTTTGAATTTCTCTTATCCGCAGCTTTGAATTTCTCTTATCTATTCTCGGCAGCTAATAATTTTTCTTATCTGGAGCTTTGATTTTTTCTTATCTGGATCTGAGAATTTTACTTATTTGGAGCTTTGAATTTCTCTTATCTGCAGCTTTGAATTTCTCTTCTCAGGAGCTAAAATTTTTCCTTATCTGGAGCTTTGATATTTTCTTATCTGCAGCTATGGATATTTCTTATCTTGAACTTTGAATTTCTCTTATCTGGAGCTTTGATATTTTCTTATCTGGAGCCAAGAATTTTACTTATTTTGAGCTTTTAATTTCTTTTATCTGGAGCTTTGAATTTCTCTTATCTGGAGGTAAATTTTTTTCTTATCTGGAGCTTTGAATTTCTCTTATCTGGAGGTAATAATTTTTCTTATCTCGAGCTTTGATATCTCTTACCTGGAGCTTTGAATTTTTCTTATCTGGAGCTAAGAATTATACTTATCTGGAGCTTTGAATTTCTCTTATCTGGAGCTTTGAATTTTTCGTATCTGGAGCTAATAATTTTACTTATCTGGGTCTTTGTTTTTGTCTTATCTAGTGCTCAGGATTTTACTTTTCTGGAACTTTGATTTTTCTTATCTGGAGCTAAGAATTTTACTTTTCTGGAGCTTAAAATTTCTCTTATCAAGAGCTTTGATATTTTCTTATCTGGAGCTAAAATTTTTACTTATCTGGAGCTTTGAATTTCTCTTATCTGGAGCTTTGAATTTATCTTATCCGGAGCTAAGAATTAAACTTATCTGGAGCTTTGAATTTCTCTTATCTGATCTTAGAATTTTACTTTTCTGGAGCTTAAAATTTCTCTTATC
The DNA here is from genome assembly GCA_964019695.1 of Loripinus fragilis. Taxonomy (NCBI): domain Eukaryota; kingdom Metazoa; phylum Mollusca; class Bivalvia; order Lucinida; family Lucinidae; genus Loripinus; species Loripinus fragilis. The sequence continues at coordinate 38,897,219 of OZ026520.1, read as the reverse complement.
AAGAGCTTTGATATTTTCTTATCTGGAGCTAAAATTTTTACTTATCTGGAGCTTTGATATTTCTTATCTGCAGCTATGGATATATCTTATCTGGAGCTTTGAATTTCTCTTATCTGCAGCTTTGAATTTCTCTTATCTGGAGCTATGAAGAATACTTATCTGGAGCTATGAAGAATACTTATCTGGAGCTTTGAATTTCTCTTATCTGGAGCTTTTAATTTCTCTTATCTGGAGCTATGAAGAAAACTTATCTGGAGCTTTGAAGAATACTTATCTGCAGCTTTGAATTTCTCTTATCTGGAGCTATGAAGAATACTTATCTGGAGCTTTGAATTTCTCTTATCTGGAGCTAAGAATTATACTTATCTGGACCTTTGAATTTCTCTTATCTGGAGCTTTGAATTCTCTTATCTGGAGTTTAGAATTTTACTTATTTTGAGCTTTGAATTTCTCTTATCTGGAGCTTTGAATTTCTCTTATCTGGAGCTAAGAATTATACTTATCTGGAGCTTTGAATTTCTCTTATCTGGAGCTATGAATTTTACTTAATTTCAGCTTTGAATTTCTGTTAACTGGAGCTTTGAATTTCTCTTATCCGGAGCTAAGAATTATACTAATCTGGAGCTTTGAATTTCTCTTATCTGGAGCTTAGAATTTAACTTATTTTGAGCTTTTAATTTCTTTTATCTGGAGCTTTGAATTTCTCTTATCTGGAGGTAAATTTTTTTCTTATCTGGAGCTTTGAATTTCTCTTATCTGGAGGTAATAATTTTTCTTATCTCGAGCTTTGATATCTCTTACCTGGAGCTTTGAATTTTTCTTATCTGGAGCTAAGAATTATACTTATCTGGAGCTTTGAATTTCTCTTATCTGGAGCTTTGAATTTTTCGTATCTGGAGCTAATAATTTTACTTATCTGGGTCTTTGTTTTTGTCTTATCTAGTGCTCAGGATTTTACTTTTCTGGAACTTTGATTTTTCTTATCTGGAGCTAAGAATTTTACTTTTCTGGAGCTTAAAATTTCTCTTATCAAGAGCTTTGATATTTTCTTATCTGGAGCTAAAATTTTTACTTATCTGGAGCTTTGAATTTCTCTTATCTGGAGCTTTGAATTTATCTTATCCGGAGCTAAGAATTAAACTTATCTGGAGCTTTGAATTTCTCTTATCTGATCTTAGAATTTTACTTTTCTGGAGCTTAAAATTTCTCTTATCAAGAGCTTTGATATTTTCTTATCTGGAGCTAAAATTTTTACTTATCTGGAGCTTTGATATTTCTTATCTGCAGCTATGGATATATCTTATCTGGAGCTTTGAATTTCTCTTATCTGCAGCTTTGAATTTCTCTTATCTGGAGCTATGAAGAATACTTATCTGGAGCTATGAAGAATACTTATCTGGAGCTTTGAATTTCTCTTATCTGGAGCTTTTAATTTCTCTTATCTGGAGCTATGAAGAAAACTTATCTGGAGCTTTGAAGAATACTTATCTGCAGCTTTGAATTTCTCTTATCTGGAGCTATGAAGAATACTTATCTGGAGCTTTGAATTTCTCTTATCTGGAGCTAAGAATTATACTTATCTGGACCTTTGAATTTCTCTTATCTGGAGCTTTGAATTTCTCTTATCTGGAGTTTAGAATTTTACTTATTTTGAGCTTTGAATTTCTCTTATCTGGAGCTTTGAATTTCTCTTATCTGGAGCTAAGAATTATACTTATCTGGAGCTTTGAATTTCTCTTATCTGGAGCTATGAATTTTACTTAATTTCAGCTTTTGAATTTCTGTTAACTGGAGCTTTGAATTTCTCTTATCCGGAGCTAAGAATTATACTAATCTGGAGCTTTGAATTTCTCTTATCTGGAGCTTAGAATTTAACTTATTTTGAGCTTTGAATTTCTGTTACTTGAAGCTTTGAATTTCTCTTATCTGGAGCTATGAATTTTACTTATTTTCAGCTTTGAATTTCTGTTAACTGGAGCTTTGAATTTCTCTTATCCGGAGCTAAGAATTATACTAATCTGGAGCTTTGAATTGCTCTTATCTGGAGCTAAGAATTATACTTATCTGCAGCTTTTAATTTCTCTTATCTGGAGCTTTGAATGACTTTTATCTGGAGCTTAAAATTTCTCTTATCAAGAGCTTTGATATTTTCTTATCTGGAGCTAAAATTTTTACTTATCTGGAGCTTTGATATTTCTTATCTGCAGCTATGGATATATCTTATCTGGAGCTTTGAATTTCTCTTATCTGCAGCTATGAATTTTACTTATTTTCAGCTTTGAATTTCTCTTATCTGGAGCCTTGAAGAACACTTATCTGGAGCTTTGAATTTCTCTTATCTGGAGCTAAGGATTTTACTTTTCTGGAACTTTGATTTTTCTTATCTGGAGCTAAGAATTTTACTTTTCTGGAGCTTAAAATTTCTCTTATCAAAAGCTTTTATATTTTCTTATCTGGAGCTAAAATTTTTACTTATCTGGAGCTTTGAATTTCTCTTATCTGGAGCTTTGAATTTCTCTTATCCAGAGCTAAGAATAAAACTTATCTGGAGCTTTGAATTTCTCTCATCTGATCTTAGAATTTTACTTTTCTGGAGCTTAAAATTTCTCTTATCAAGAGCTTTGTTATTTTCTTATCTGGAGCTAAAATTTTTACTTATCTGGAGCTTTGGATATATCTTATCTGCAGCTTTGAATTTCTCTTATCTGCAGCTTTGAATTTCTCTTATCTTGAGCTTTGAATTTCTCTTATCTGGAGCTTAGAATTATACTTATCTGGAGCTTTGAATTTCTCTTATCTGGAGCTTAGAATTATACTTATCTGGAGCTTTGAATTTCTCTTATCTGGAGTTTAGAATTTTACTTATTTTGAGCTTTGAATTTCTCTTATCTGGAGCTTTGATTTTCTTTTATCTGGAGCTAAGAATTATACTTATCTGGAGCTTTGAATTTCTCTTATCTAGAGCTTAGAATTTAACTTATCTGGAGCTATGAATTTCTCTTATCTGGAGCTTAGAATTTTACTTATTTTGAGCTTTGAATTTCTGTTACTTGGAGCTTTGAATTTCTCTTATCCGGAGCCAAGAATTATACTAATCTGGAGCTTTGAATTGCTCTTATCTGGAGCTAAGAATTATACTTATCTGCAGCTTTTAATTTCTCTTATCTGGAGCTTTGAATGACTTTTATCTGGAGCTTTGAATTTCTCTTATCTGGAGCTTTGAATTTCTCTTATCTTGAGCTTTGAATTTCTCTTATCTTGAGCTTAGAATTTTACTTATTTTGAGCTTTTAATATCTCTTATCTGGACCGGGCCGCGTAGCGCAGTCGGTAACAGCGCAGTCGCAGAAGGGTTGTTGTCAGTAACAAGCGAAAGTATGTGCACGAAGTACTGGTTAACTGCTTGTTCAAGCTTGCCCAGGAAAAAGTGTGGTTAGGTGAACTGACCGTCCGGCAATGACTTGGGACGTAAAGCAACCAAACAAACAAAATCTCTTATCTGGAACTTTGAAATTCTCTTATCTGAGGCTAAGAATTATACTTATCTGAAGCTTTCTTTTATCTGGAGCTATGAATTCCTCTTATCTGTAGCTAATAATTTTACTTATCTGGAGCTTTGATATTTTCTTATCTGGATCTAAGAATTTTACTTATTTGGAGCTTTGAATTTCTCTTATCTGCAGCTTTGAATTTCTCTTATCTGGAGCTAAATTTTTTCCTTATCTGGAGCTTTGATATTTTCTTATCTGCAGCTTTGGATATTTCTTATCTGGAGCTTTGTATTTCTCTTAACTGGAGCTTTGAGTTTCTCTTATCTGGAGCTAAGAATTATACTTATCTGCAGCTTTTAATTTCTCTTATCTGGAGCTTAGAATTATACTTATCTGGAGCTTTGAATTTCTCTTATCTGGAGTTTAGAATTTTACTTATTTTGAGCTTTGAATTTCTCTTATCTGGAGCTTTGAATTTCTCTTATCTGGAGCTAAGAATTATACTTATCTGGAGCTTTGAATTTCTCTTATCTAGAGCTTAGAATTTAACTTATTTGGAGCTTTGAATTTCTCTTATCTGGAGCTTTGAAATTTACTTATCTGGGGCTTTGATTTTTTTAATCTGGAGCTTTGAATTTTACTTTTCTGGAGCTTTGATATTTTCTGATCTGGAACTTTGAAATTCTCTTATCTGAAAGTAAGAAGTTTATCTGGAGTTATGATAATTTCTGCAGGTTAGTATTTTACTTATCTGGAGCTAAGAATTTAAGCATTGATATATTCTTAACTGGAGCTTTGAATTTTTCTTTTCTGGATGTTTTTTTTTTAATTGAAATTATGAATTTCTCTTATCTGGAGCGAAGAATTTTAAAGTTGCAGATAAGAAAAAAAATCAAAGCTCCAGAGAAAATTCAACGTTCCAGATAAGAGAAATTCAATGCTTCAGATAAGAAAAATAAATCAAAGCTTTGATTTATTTTTCTTATCTGGAAGTCTGAATTTTTAAGTTCCGGATAAGAAGTAAATTAAAGCTCCAGATAATTCAAAGCTACAGGTAAGAAAAATTCAAAGTTCAGGATAAGAGAAATTTAAAGTTCCAGATAAAAAAAAAATAGCTTATCTGGAGCTTTGATTTTTTTTCTTATCTAAAATTTTGAATCTTATCTTGAAACTCTGGGGGTTTGACTATTCTTGTATCATAGTCTAGTTTTTTTTCTTCGATCTTATGATGCTTTATTTAAATAAAGAACAGCTTTGATTAGCCTAGTTTTCTTAGTGAAGTAGGTGGAGCTTAAATTTCCATTCAGTTGTACCGAGTCTAAATCTAGACCATGCTCTAACTGGATAAGGTTTTTGTTAGCTATCATTTGTGACCAAGATTCTTCCCGTTATCAGGTTTTCAAGTGAACAATGTTAACCCTTTATGCATCTTAAATGCCATATGCTCAAGTTTTCTGTTTGCCTCTAAATTGCATTTGTCGATGTTAGCAAATATAAAGCATCAGATCAGCAGCAGTCTATTCTGTGTCTTCACTGTTTGACCCAGAGGCTTTTAAAACATTTCAGCAGACGAAAAATTGATAAGCACTTTAAAGATTAAATTAACAAGGGTAAAGTTTGTGTTTCTGGGTCAGACAATAAAACCTTTAGCAGCCAATCTAGTCTGCTTTTGCTGTTTACTGAAATGTTATAAAAGCCAAAAGTCCAACTTTCTCAAACAGTGTAGATGAGATAAGACTGATAGGAGAAGTCTGACCTGGGGTTTTTACTGTTTGCATATACACCGACATTGGTCAGTATAGTCAGTAATGTTAGGAAGTAAATGCAGCAGACGATATTTTCCAATTGATATTTTGGAGGGACAGGAGGTTGGCTGAAACAATTAGATCTGCCAGGGTTGGTAAATATCAATGAATAAGGTTGATCCATGAGATGAGAGGAAATTTAAATACTTAATTCTGGTTGGACAATGTAATTCTGGTTGGACAATGATACAAAACATTTAGAAAATGCTTTTACTCGTATTTTTTATAAACCTACTCGGGGCTCCGCCCCTCATCAACACTGGTAAAGGTATACGTCGATTTGCTGGTATTTACGCGTATTGCCGGTACTTCATAGACCGGAAGTAGTAGATATTGGTGTTAATACTATATAAAAAAACATGCCATATGCCTAAAGGACTATAGAATTAGATCATTTTTAAGTATTTGGCATGCACATGGCGATTTATGTACGCATTTAGGAATAGATTCGAGTACCGATCTGGATGATCGGTACTCGAATCTATTCCTAAATGCTTACATAAATCGCCGTGCACATACTGAATACTTAAACATGATTGAAATCTATAGTCCTTAAGGCATTTGGCATGCTTTTCTATACAGTATTAACACCAATATTAACCACTTCCGGTCTTATGAAGTACCGGCAATACGCGTAAATACCAGCAAATCGACGTATACATTTACCAGTGTGTCATCAGTTTATAAAAATTACTTGTACAAAGCATTCCTAAATTAAAACTTCTCTTACTATGATCAGCTTTGTTTTTCTTATTCTATTAATTTGGAGCTTTGATTTCCTTATCTGGATTTTTCTTTTTACCTGGTGCTTCGCAGTTTAGATTTTTACTTATCTGGAGATATCATTAATGTTAATATGAGCAGGGACAGGAGATTTCCAACAATGTGGCATGTGCGACCAGCAAAGGCTCAGACCAGCCTGCACATACGTGCAGTCTGATCAGAGCCTTTGCTAGTTGCTTGCATATTCTATGAGTGTTAAGCTACTGACTGACCATCTTAAAAGGAGGCCGCACAGGCTCATCTGAGTCTACACTTGTCAAAATACCACATTGTTGGAAATCACATGTCACGGCTCAATTATGTTTTTTTTTTTATATTGGAATAAAAGTATTAGCCTGATGTCTCCCACCAAGTTTCTGTTCAACCAAATATATGGTTCAGGAGATGTTGCTTTATTCAAGATGGCATTCATCTTGGATATTGAAACAGGGCAATTTTACCAAATGAGCCATGACATGTGATTTCCAACAATGTGGCGTTTTGACAAGTGTAGACTCAGACCAGCCTCTGCAGCCTCCTTTTAAGCTTAGAAACTCCAAATGTGTTCAGTCAGTAGCTTAACACTCATACAATATTCAAGTGACTAGCAAAGGCTCTGATCAGACTGTGCGTATGCGCAGGCTGATTTGAGGCTTTGCTGGTCGCACATACAACATTGTTAGAAATCTCATGCACTGGCTCAATTTTGAATCTCCATATCAGTCCGACATATGGCTCAGTCCGACATATGGCCCAGGAGAAGCGGTCAGCAATCTGAAAAGATGAGCTAAATAACTCCGCCAACTGTAAGTCTCGAACTAGCAACCCTTTGATCCCCAGTCTACCACTGAGCTGCTGCATCGCATGCCGAACTCTACGCTAGATTTTTTTAGGGGATTCAGGATAAAAACAGAATAAACAACCAACAGACTGGATTATCAGAATGTGTTTAATCGTCGACCGGTTTTGGTCATCTAAGACCTATTCCAAGATTATTTGATAGAATAATCATATTTTTATTTTCAACTCTTTACTTGCTAGTGGCAACCTGATCTGGGTTCAAACTGTTTGCAAAGGTTATCAGCAGAAAGTCAGTCCTGATCTGGATCCAAACCATTTGACACTATAATTCGTACTTGACCTGTATTTTATGACCCTTCTGTAAAATTTGAATGAAATTGTTGCATCCCTTCAAAAGTCATTGATCAGTAACCACAATTTAGCCAAAATCTTAAGCATAACTCAGTCAAAATGTTGTGGATTACCCCCCTTTTCGAACTTGACCTGTGACCCTTCTGTAAAGTTTAAATGAAATTGATGCATTACAAATGTACAAAGGCAGCAGTATAAATTTGAGTGATTTTTTTTGCTGCAATATCAAATGCAAATGCTTCGATCAATAAGGGAATAACTGTTCAAAATTTTCATTCGGTATACCGTCTGAAATACAGCTGGAAATTTAGCTTAACTGTGGTGCATTAGCGGAGCTGTAAATTGTAATTTCAGAATGATATACCTCCCCAAATATACATTTTTAAAATGGTTATCCCATTTTATCATATGATGTTGAGTCTGGGAGTGAAATACAGATTTTCAGGAACATATGATAAAAAAAACCCTAATATTTGTACTCCTGTATTATTGAGTTAATTAAACTCATTGCGAAAAAGTGATAAAATGCTCGGCAAGCCTCCTATTTTATCACTTTTCCCTACCTAGTTTAAAAAAAATCAATAAAACAGAAGCACTCATGTAATGTAATGTCATCTATTGATTGTTCAAAAAGACAATGAAAATGGCTATAAGGGTTCCCACAGAAAGTCAAAAACACAATTCCATGATTTTCCATGATCAACAATGTAATTTCCATGACTATCTAATGCACAGACTCCAACCTCCCCTTTTAGCAGCAACTTCACCACTCTGATCATAAATGCGGAATGCAGCGACAACAACATGCTTGTAGAGCATGCATGCATTTTGAAATAATTAAAACTTGAAACCACCAGTAGCCAGGAAAACTAGCTGTCGGACACTTGTGTGTTCGACAGCTAGTTTTCTGGCTACTGGTGGTTTTGTCATATTGTTTCACAAAATTCAATGATTATTCCATGATTATTCAGGTTTTTCAAATTCCATGATTTTTCCATGCATGGAACTTTTTTTTAGTGATTTTCTAGGTTTTCCATGATTTCCAGATCTTGTGGGAACCCTGGGCCGCCGCTATGTATCTTTGATGAATCGGCACTTTCAATCAGATTACATGAGGAAAAGAATGACGTAGAACCTTAACCCTAATCATACTAATTATCATTTAAACCAAAAATGCATCACATCTGATTAAAGCTGCATAGTCTGTAACTTTTGATCTTTTAATTTTCGAACTAATGTTTCTATTTTTCAAGAATACAGTAAAAAAAACTAAAATACAGGTATACATTTTACCAATTTCGTAAATCTTAACAAATTATTAGTATCGAAACAACAGCATTTATGTTAAAATTTACTGTCTATAATTATTGGAGGGACGCAAATAATTACCGACACGAGTAAAACACACCTGGTTTATAAGATAATTCACTTTTCCGTGCAGTTTTCCGCTCTAGTGAACAGATTTATTGTGAAAAGATAACTTATTTCAACTTTTACAAATTATTTAAAAAGAAAATAAAAAAAATCGAAAAATGTTCATAGTTGCAGACTTAGTCTCTTTAATAATGGGATAGACGGCCATGTTTTTCAACGGATCGATATAAGTAGAGGGTCACCCAAGGACAATTTGTGCCAAATTATTTCGTTCAAATCAGCCCAGTACTTTTTTGACAAGAAGATTTTTCCTTTTAGTTGCCATAGAATTGAAATCTTTGAACAATTTAGAAAGAGAACCATCCAAGAATCATTCCTGTAAAGTTTGGTGAAATTCTACTTAGTAGTTTAGGAGCAGGCGTTTAAAGTAAATTGTTGACATATTACCAAACATATTAACGGAGGAACGACTGATGAACAAAAGACATCCTATGATCACATAAGCTCACCTTGAGCCTTTGGCTCAGATGAGCTAAAATGCTAGGCAATTACAAGCCAGTATAAAAATGCTGCATCAAACATTTTTTACCTATTCTGGCCCCGAGGTTATAAAACTTTTTTCATACTCAGCTGAGCACGAAATTTATCCTGCTCATAAATGTTAAAATGCCAACAATTGTTGGCATTTTAACATTTATTATCATGATAAATACAACATCTGAGAGAAATATAGCAGGAAACTTCTTCATTTGTCGGTCATGAGTATTAGTTTTTATGAGCAGTTGAAATTTCGTGCTCAGTTGAGTTGAGCATGAAAATAGTTTTATAACCTTGGGGCCAGGTATCTATTGACAGGCAAAGTCATACAGAAAATAAACAAAGTCAAGCAATCTTAAAAGTTTTAATCAAGTTTGTTTATCAAACCAGTTGGATGGTAAATGTTCTTAAATTTTGAACACTTAGCTTCTTTTCTTAAGTAATGTTGGTTATCGGGGCTGGAAATCACAAAATGCTTGTGAGAATAGCAAACAGGGAAGACCCTGAACAGACGGCTTTTTCAGAAGCAGTCTGGTCTGGGCTTGCGCTGTTTGTCTAAGCCTTTTAAGCAGGCAACTACAGTTCAAAATTTTAGAACATTAACCCTAAGAATCCATCATAATCCAAAGTGTTAAGGCTCATTATTGCATAAAATACATGTTACACATCATAGGTTCAATTAAGAGAACTTTTTGAGCATAAAAAATGATTGTTTTTTAGCTTCGGCCCAGAGGTGAGCTACATGTAATAGTATACCAGTCACTCCGGCGTCTGTCCGTCCATATTTTCAAACATCTTCTCCTCTGAAACCACTGGGCCAATCAAATTCAAATTTCATACGGAGACTCCTTAGGACGCGGGAACGAAAGTTTGTTCAAAATGGTCCTTGTCACATGACCAAAATGGCCACCACGCCCATATTTGGTGGAGAAAGTAAGGTGATGTACTGTAGGCAATAGATCCCTTTGGTTAAACCAATCAGCACTTAGAAATATCATCTGTAGTTTGACAAATGATATCCTTAACTTGGAATTGAAAAAACTCATAGAAATGTGCAGATAATTAAGAGGTAAAGAAATGCTATACATTTAATTGCAAGGGAGATAATTTCAAAAGGATAAAATGTTTGACCTTAATTTCTTTAAACTGTATATCAAATGGCATACTGTCATACCATTCTTGATTGATGACTATTCGTAGATTGTGCAAAAAATGAATCGTAATGTCATTGCACATGTGCTTTGCATGTTTTTCACTGTTTGATGCCTTTTCAGTTGCCGTTTGAATTTTCTGCCATGAATGATGGAACAAGAAAATCACTTACAGCTAATGGCCCAGTTTCGAATCTTTCCCAGTTCGGAATCACGTCATAGTTTCGTTGCAAACTACACATCAGCGGTAAAATTTAAAGTACGTATTTTGGTTTGGTCTTGTTGTATAATTATCCCTCTGTATGTGAGTGAAAGCAAATATCTATAAGTTATCTGCTTGGTGAAAATAATTACAATTTTCCCCCATGACCCATTTTATGAAGGTATATTTTCACACGTGTCAGTATCTGTTCACTGCATATTTCCGAAAAATGCTTTCGTTTGAAATGCATTTTTATCAAACTTTCAGTTGCAGCATGTTTTCCAACAATTATTAAAACACATACAAGAAAAAAAACGGACCTTTGATTCTGTTTTTGGTTCCGTGATAGCCGTGTAATCATTGTCACTTATTTGCCCAGTTTTGAATCAGCTGACTCAGAGTTTAATTTCACGTCACATGACAATAACTTACACGCGCTCAGCTGTTTGTACAACATAGTCAAAATCATGTGAAAAAGTTTTACGGGCACCATATGCTCTCTCTCTCTCTCTCTCTCTCTCTCTCTCTTAGCAGATGCGGATCCAGAAAGTTTTGATTCTGACAACGTTTTTTTTATATATATATTTCATGTCATTTTAGTTGATGAGGGGAGAGAGGATCCAAATACCACAAAAGCGGGCCGTCATCGGCCCGCCAGCGAAACTCCATTTGACGGCCTTGGTAGCTCTAGAGGGATTGGTGTGAAAATATTTGTTTGTTTGGTTCTTAACGACGCATCAACCCTGGTGGGTCATTAGCGTCAGACGGTATTAAACTAAACATGATGAAGATGGAAAAAGTGAAAATTTATCAGTTAAAATAAAAGGAATGATGTTGATGAGATTGTATAATGATTATTAGTTGAAATACGATTGTTGACAGAAGAGACCACGTACAATATCTGACAGTTTCAAAGAGCTATTCAGATAACTGTACATGCTCTCTAACTGAACAGAATACAACATTAAAAAATCTGTATTATGGTTTGATACAAAGGTAAAACAAAACATGATTTTAAAAATAGCAATTAGATTTTGTTAAAAAGATTTATTTGTCTTAAAAATGTCATAATACTATCAATATGTATATCTTGAAATAATTCTTTCATGTTATCAACATGGAAGCAATTATTTCTTACTTGTGCAAAATCGCCACACTCCAAAAGGAAGTGACGTACAGTGAATGGTGCATCGCAACCAACACATTGTGGCAGCTCATCACCTTGTAGTAAGTATGAATGAGTGACTCTTGTATGACCTAAGCGGAGTCGAGCTAAAACTACTTCTTCTCTTTTAATGTTTCGAACAACTGATTGATATTCACCAATAGTTGGTTTGATGTACAGAAGTTTATTACCAATGCTGTTATTCCATGAAGTTTGCCATTCTTCCAAGATATATTTATTGATAGATGGCTTAAAATTGGAAAATGGAGTTTTAAAAGAAGTTGGTTCTAATGAAAGCGATGTTTTTGCTTGCTTATCTACCATCTCATTCCCTTGGATACCTATATGACTAGGAATCCAACAGAGAGCAATTTCTTTATAAGCTAAAAGCTCATGACATTTTTCTAAAAGTTTCTGAATCTGTGGATTCTTTGAACTGGTATGGTTCATTGCTTTCAATACAGAAAGCGAGTCAGAAAATATAATAAATTTATTGTTAGTATCACAAGTGCTTATGAAATCTAAAGCTAGATCAATTGCTTTGGCTTCAGCAGTGAAAATTGATGAATCGTCAGGTATACGTTGCATATTACTATAGTTGTCTGATATAACAGCACAACCAACCTTTGAGTCTTCCTTTGACCCATCAGTATAAATTTGTTGGTAATTCTTATAACGACTTTGCATTTTTCTGAAATCATCTTTTAATATGTGTGGATTTGATTCAGATTTTTTCCCGGACTGTAAATCAAAAAGTATTTCAGGTGGTTTCATACACCAAGCTGGAATATTTGGTGTAAAATGTTTTTCAATATTTTGTGGTTTGATATTGGCAGATTCTAAGAGTGGTGAAATTCTGATGCCAAATGATTTAATAGCTTTAGGTTTTTGTTCATATAAATTAACATAATTTGGTGGGAATGTAACTTCATGAGCAGGATTTGATGGGTTAGCAGCAAGTCTTATAGCATATTGCAAAGAGAGTTTCTCTCTTCGTGAGTATAGTGATGGTTCATCTGCTTCCACATAGAGACTAGCAACAGGAGAAGTTCTTAAAGCCCCTAAAGCTAATCTAAGTCCTTGGTTATGTATAGGATCAAGCATTTGAAGATATGATTTTCTTGCAGAGCCATATATAATACAGCCATAGTCTAATTTTGACCGGGCTAGAGACCGATACAGCTTGAGAAGTGTAGTTCGGTCTGCACCCCAAGAAGTATGGGAAAGCACTTTTAAAAGATTCAATGCTTTTAAACATTTAGCTTTGAGATATTTAATATGGGGTATAAAATAAAATGCCAAGGATTTTAGATTCCTCAACAACTGGAATAGGTGATCCATATAAATGTCAAACCGGATCATCATGTTGCTTGCGCAACTGACAGAAATGTACACACTGTGTTTTTGATTTGGAAAACTTAAAGCCACAGTAGTGGTGGTGTGAAAATAGTCTGAATTTTAGGGGTATAGCTATGGGACTTTACAGGGGTTGGCGGGGGGAGGCTCTGTTCCCTTGGCTTCTCTGGATCCGCGTTTGCATGAGGATTATGCCTTTGTGTGTGTCTGTTGAATTTATCTGTCTGTCTGTCTGTCTATCAGTCTGTCTGTCTATCTAATACGTCTCTCTATATGCCTGTCTGTCTGCATGTCTCTCTTTCCCCCTCTCTCTCTCTCTCTCTCTCTCTCAGCATATGTGGTGTAGGCCAAGCAGACCGGCATCCCGAGCTCGATAACGGGAAATTCAAGTCTTTAGTTGGGACTCTAAATCAGTCCCGTTCCCGATTAACCTTAGCTGGTAGAAGCCCATTTTCCTAATTATGTATCGTTTATCCGTAACCACTACATGCGCGGATCCAGAAAGTTTTGTCAGAGAGGGTCCAACCTTGACAACGTTTTTTTTTTAGTTTGATGGGAGAGGAATTATCCAAATACCACTATTAGCGGACCCTCTTCGGTCCGCCAGCGAAACGCCATTTAAAGGGCGTTTCGCTGGCGTGCCATTTATGGCCCAACTTGGTAGCTTTACGATTTTAAGGGGATCGGGGCTAGTATTGCTAAAAAACCCAATATTTTTGTGATTTTCGAGGGGAGGTCCGGACCCCCTGTCCCCCCTCTGGATCCAAACATGTTCTTCATCCTCCTCTGAGTAAAAGTAGGGCTAACGTCTTGTTGATTTTCGAGTGCCCTGGTATATGCTCCACTCCATCACAAGTGGACATACTTGTGTCGGATGATTCCCTTGCTTTTTGCCCAACTATGTATAACAGAGTTTTTACTTGGGTAGAGACCAGAGCCAAATCAGAATTAATAGTGAGGTTGGTACCGTTAAACATGTTGAAGCTCTCCAGTTTTTCTTTTCACTGGTGCAGATTTCGTGGATCGTCTTTTCCTATTCTAAATGTTTTAAAACCTGGCCTTTACATGTACCCCGTACTGCGGTGTGTGTGTGTTGTTGGTGGTGGTCTGGTGGTGGTGGTGGTGGTGGGGGGGGGGGGTGTCAAGATGTTATAACCATTAAAACATCTACTATGACCCCGCTACCGGCTGCAGTATCGTGTGTGTTGTTGGATGGGGCAGTGGTTACAAATGCATTTCACTCTCACAACGCGTGTTGGTATATGCGTGCGCTAAATAGCAATGGAAATGAGCACAGACGTTAAATAAAAATGTCACAAAAATAGAAAAAATACTCTGAAAAAGTGAATGTTAGTGTTTCTATCACAAAGCGATGCCTCAAATGACAGACAATGCAGATCCTGATTAGAACGCGCCCCTAGCAGCTCAGTTTCTAATCTAGTTCGACTCTACACTGTCTCATAGGCAAACCTTTCGATTATTACTTGCATGTGGTAAAAATGTTCACAGTCTTAGGACATTTATTCATACGCAGATCCACAGGAATGAGTACTGAGGGTACGGACCACCCCCTCCCGCATGGAATAGCACAAAGTTGTAGATTATCTTAGGATCACTGGTTGGAAAAGTACAAAGCTACCTATGTCGAGTCATCATCGGAACGCTAGCGAGGCGCTACTTATATGACGTTTCGCTGGCGGGCCGGTGGCTGCCCGTTTTGGCTACTTTCTGTGCAAGTTTACTGTAATGTATATGGTAAATAATGCGTCAAACTCGTCGTTGGAAGTAGTGATTAAGCCAACAATGCGAAAACTTTAATGCAACTACTACTGAAGGTAATTTCTTAGAATTTCTAAAGTGATTCGAAACTGGGCAAATGATCCGCAACTAGGCAAATTGGCGGCCTACTTCAAAGCCGTGGTATGACACATAGCAGAGTCCGAATGATACAAATTGAGGTTCATTATTTAGAGGAATGATAGTGCTTTGTAATAGTAAAACCGAAATCTTATTTACTCAGAGCAACTATTTGGAATACGCCTTGAAGTAAAAGTGATTCGGAACTGGGCCATTAACTGTAGTGTAAATTGCTGCCTCATGTCTGCCAAGCAATAAAAATGCTTATTATTGTTCTAATTAAGGTATGCAAACAGTTTAGACCCAGATCAGGCCTGACAAAAACATTGGGCCTGATCTAGATCCAAACTGTTTAACACTCTGATGGTCACGCTAGAGAACCACTGTACTCAAACAGCGCAGTCATCATGTGTTGGTTGCAGTCGACAAGTGCACAGAATAGTTTACCTGCTGTTGAAAAAGGTAATTTTTTGGTCAATATTTTACTTCTGAAAATATTTATCGCTAATTATTGTCACTGTGTATCTATCTGCTTAACAAGATTTACATGGGGAGAGTGATAGTCACTACAGCGCCAGAGTAACGCCAAAAATGTGATATTTTCCTAAAAAAGACGAAGAGAAATATTTGTTTCTGTTCTAGAATTCAAGCTTACTTTCGATAAATACAAAATACCGGTCCTTTGGTGTGCACAAAGTTCGAAATTTGAGGGCAGAGCATTTAGAAAGCTATTAAAACTTTTCATACTGTATGCATAGTTCTGTATATCAGGTGTTGTGGCCCAGTAGTTGAGGATTTAATAAAATTGATATGTTGCAGTCGACGACCCGATCACTGGACCAGAACACCCAATATACAGAACTATGCGTACAGTATGAAAAGCTTGAATAACTTTCAAAAAGCTCAAGCCTCAGATTTCGAACTTTTTTTCACATTAAAGTACTGTTATTTTAGACTTTAGCTGAAATAAGCATTCCAGGGCACAAACAATAAGAGCTGTCACATGACAGCGTAGCTCGACTGAAACCTTTTAATTGAGAGAAGTGTGACAACCTTAGATTATGCAAGGACCAAGCTGGCCCAGAATTTTAGGGAGAAGTGACTTCTCCCTGCAGGACAATTAGGGAGAAGTGACAGTCAGATGGGGAGAAGTTATAGCGCAAAATTACGACATTTTCTGTCAATTTAGAAGCAAATTAGCCATTACACATACTATTGCCATTTAATGGAAGGAGAAACACAATGCAGTGGTAGTAGATGTCTGATAATGTCACCACAGCTTGCATTTGTGTGGTGACAGAATGAAAATGAGTCTCCCTTAAAAAAAAAAAAAAAAATATTTTTTTTTTTTTTTAGGGAGACTCTCACTTCTCCCTGGGTCCCATTTAGGGAGAAATTTCGCCCCCTAGCTTGATCCCTGTTATGTATGTCGTGGAATGAAAGCTAACCCTACAAGGTATCTATGGTGCAAGTATGAATGCTTTCTGACAAGTGGTTGTCAAGATATGGACTTCTAGAAAACTTTACTGCAGTGTGACGGGAATGGGAACTACAGTGGTGACTACAATAGCTCTTTGCACTTCGTGCAGGTGAGCTAAAAATGCTTTTCATCGTTTTTTCAGGAGAAAATCGCATTTTAGGCATAATTCAGGCACTGCATCGACTATCACTTAACTCACATAAATCTTGTTAAGCAGATACTAAGCTAGATTTATTTGGTCATTTTCAGAGCTTTTTTTTTTTTTTTTTAAAATATCTCCAGAAAAAAATAGTAAAACTAGTAAGGCAAAGCAACAGTCTATATTAAATTTTCAAATTTTCCTAAAATTCTGGACAGGACAATCACTTTTTACAGTGTCACTCTCAAAAATACACAGATAGAACCTCAAAAAAATATTATTTTTTTCAACGAATCAAAATATATTTAGAGTCGGAGGATAAAATAAAAAATTTTTTTAAGAAATTATTTTTTTTTTTTCCTACTTTCCGGAAAATTACAGTAGGAGGGTTCGTAAATCAACTAATAAAAAAATTCTGGCCCTACTACTGTTTGAGTACAGGGTTCTCTAGTGTGATGGTGGTCCTGAAAGATTTTTTTGCAAAAAGTTGTTTTTTTCAAAATCAGCAGACGCCAAAAAAACACGCTACAATATTAGATTTGTTTCCTACAAATGACATGTACAGTAAATGAAAATTTCCAGCACATTTTTTTGTCTTTTCTCAAAGAAAATTTTGGTTATCATGACTGAAATTACACAGACTGCTTCTTCAGAAGCAGTCTGATATGGGTTTGCCCCATTTGCTTGCAGGTAGGCAACTAGTGTTCGGAATTTTAAAACATCTGCGATACTTGTTTCAGAAAGATACTTTTTTTTTTATAGATTTCTGTACAAACTTATAATATAAACCCTACTTTTTGTCATTTCAAATTAAACAAGTTCTTATAAAATTAAGGTAATGTAGTGAGAACTTGAGACTTTTGTCATCTGCTTATGTTCTTAAAGCTGCAAAGCCTGTAACTTTTGATCTTTTTTCAGAAATAAGGTTTCTAATTTTCAAGAACACAGTAAAATAGCTAAAATTTGGGCATACATTATCACTACCACAGCAACAGAATTAACGTAAAAAATTAACTATGAAGAATTTTTGGAGGGACGTAAATAATTACCAACAAAAAAAACCCACCAGGCTCTGAGGTAATGAAAGTTTTTTCATGCTCAACTCAGCTGAGCACGAAATTTCAACTGCTCATAAAAACTAAAATACCGACAAATGAAGACGTTTTATGCTTTAAGTCTCTCAGATGTTGTGTTTATCATGCTACTAAATGTTTAAATGCCAACAATTGTTGGCATTTTAACATTTATGAGCAGGATTAATTTCGAGCTCAGCGGAGTTGAGCATGAAAAAGTTTTACAGTACAACCTCGGGCCTGTTTTTTTCTCTCACATTTCCATGCTTTTCTTGCCCAACCTATGAATTTTTCATGAGCAAGAACCGTCTGATCAGGGTTTATAATGTTTGATCCCATGATAAAGTATAGTGCATTTGAATATATGCAGCAAATGTATAAAAGCTGACAGTATTTTCAGGACAAAAAATATTGGCAGATCCAAAAATTGTGTTATTTGAGTATTCTCCCTTTGATGTGTCTCATGGTGTAGCTCCACTTTCTAGTGTTGTCTGCTGATAACCTTTGCAAACAGTTTACACCCAGATCAGGCCTGACAAAAACATTGGGCCTGATCTAGATCGAAATTGTTTTACACGCTGATGGTCACGTTAGAGAACCACTGTACTCGAACAGTGCAGTCATTGTGTGCTGGTTGCAGTCAATGATTTCACAGGATAGTGTACCTAGTTGTTAAAAAGGGTAATATTTTGATCGATATTAATTGTTAATTATTGTCACTTATAAATCCAGCTGTGTATCTGCTCGACAAGATTTATGTGGGCGAGTGATAGTTGCTACAGCGCCAAAGTTATGCCAAAAATGTGATTTTTCCCTGAAAAAGAGGATAAAAGGAATATTTGTTTCTATTCTGGAAAATATGCTTACTTTTGATAAATGCAAAATACCAGTCCTTTTATGTGCACAAAGTTCGAAATTTGAGGGGCAGAGCATTGTGAAAGATGAATTTATTCATACTCTATTCACAGTTCTGTACATCAGGTGTTCCGACCCAGTAGTCGAGGACCTTAATAAATCAATATGTTGCAGTCGATGACCCGATCACTGGGCCAGCACACCCAATATACAGAACTATGTGTACAGTATGAAAAGCTTGAATAACTTACAAAAAGCTCAAGCCTCAGATTTCAAACTTTTTTCACATTAAAGAACTGTTATTTTACATTTTAGCTAAGGCCAGAATTTTTTTATTAATTGATTTACGAACCCTCCTACTGTAATTTTCCAGAAAGTAGGAAAAAAATAAAATTTAATTTCTAAAAATTTTTTTTTATTTTATCCACCGACTCTAAAAATTATTTGTTTGGTTGACAAAAAAAATTTTTTTTTTGAGGTTCTGTCCGTGCATTTTTGAGGGTGACACTACTTAAAGTGATTGTCCTGTCCAGATTTTGAGGAAAATGATGAAATATATAAAGATTAAAGTTTGCTGTTTTTTTTTCTGGAGATATTAAAAAAAAAAAAATAATAAATAAAAAAAAAAAAAAAAAAAAAAGCTCTGAAAAATGACCAGTTAACTGGTCATTTTCAGAGCTTTTTTATTTATTTTTTTTCGTCCCCCTGACCCTAGATCTGAAAAAAAATTCCCGTAAATCAACTAATAAAAAAAATCTGGCCTAAAGTAAGCATTCCAGGACATAAAAAAAAACATCTTTCATCCTTTTGCAGGAGAAAAATCACATTTTGGGCAGAACTCAGGCACTACATCGACCATCGCTTAACTCACATAAACCTTGTTAAGAAGATACTAAGCTGGATTTATAAGAGACAATAACTTGCCAAGAATATTTTAAGAATAAAAATATTAGCCAAAATATTACCTTTTTAACAGGTGGGTACACTGTTCTGTGCACTTGGCGACTGCAACCAACACACGATGACTGCGCTGTTTGAGTACAGTGTTTTCTAGCGTCATGGTGTTCCAGAACAAATATTTTGAAAAAGTTTGAAATCAGCATACGCCAACAAAAATGCTGCAAAACTGGATTTGTTTTAGACAAACGACAATCACAACTGCCACAGACGACAAATTTTGCCACATCTTTCCTATTTTGACAAAAATGAGGTATGATATTTCATGAGAATCGTCTCATGAAATATCTTGCATTCATGAAATATCTTGCATTATTTGTTATTTTTGAAAAAGCAGCAAAATTTGAAATTGTTGTCTGCTGCAAATTTATGGGTTAAGGTAAGTTCTCCTGTGACAATCTATATACATAGGAACAGTTAAGCGAAACTTTTTAGTGTAAAATTGCTATTATATTCTTACCTATCAATTTAAACACGATTGTGTTTTGGGTGCTCAAAAGAACCATCTCATTGAGAGGGTTCTTTTGAGAACCCACCAAATATGTTTTTGGGTGAGAAATAAATAAAATAGTTTTCCAATACACACTCTTATCTGGAGGCTTATATTTGTTTGTTTGATTTAATTCTTTACGTCCAATCAACAATCTTTCAGTTATAAAGGGACGCATCTTCCTGGGTTGAACCAGTACTAAGCTAGGATTAATGTTCTTGCTCAAGGACACAACGCTGGAGGCTTATATAAAAGAACTTCTTCCTGCTCCAGCTGTCGTGTGGAACAACTTGGTCTTGGGTCTTGATGGCACTGCTTCGGGGTCCAACTGACAACATCTCTTCCTGGACGTTTGGGTCCTGATAACTAGACTAGAGTGACCTGTAGAATAATGGACTCCATTCTGGCTAATTTTTTCATGCTATTTTGTTGTCTAATTTTTTCGAAAAAATTCTTTAAGGAATACCATCAGCCTGCAAAGCAATTTGGACCCAGATCAGGCCCAACATTTTGTTGGGCCTAAGATGGGTCAAAACTGTTTGTAAATGTTATCAGTTGTAGGTAAAGAGGTTAGGGCATGATTACATTCTGATCTTCTACCATCTGTCCTCCCATGAGCCTTCCAATTGCAATTTGACACCTTAGCCGCAACCTATAAAAAATAAACAACAAAAGTTACCAAAAAGACCTTTAAACTACTGTCATGCCAACCAAAAGTGACAGTGATATAATACTTTGTTTACAATTGTTTAGTGAAACATTAACTTGTACACTTCACTTCAGCTAATGTTAATCGATACATCACTTGTGTATTAATCCTATCCTGGGGATAGGATTAATACATAGGTGATCTATCGATTCTAAGTCCCTGATAACTTTGTAAACAAAACATGATGTCACTGTCACTCTTGGCTGGCAGTACAGTTAGGCCTACCATATTTGACAAAATCTCTGCATGGTCGGTAATATTTCATGTTTTTTGTTGTGTGCTAAAAAACCTTTGGACCCAAACCAGTCCCAACAAAATGTGGGGCCTGATCAGGATCAAATCTGTTGCAAAGATTCTAGCAACACAAATTCTATATTACTGTCCTGCCAGCCAAGAGTGACAGTAACGTCGTGTTTTGTTTACAATGATAAGTAAAACATTAACTTTTACACTCCATCTTGGGCTAATGTGAATCGAAAGATCACTTGTGTATTAATCCTATCCTGTGAATAGGATTAATACACAAGTGATCTATCCCTGATGACTTTGTAAACAAAACATGACTTCACTGTCACTCTTGGCTGGCAGGACAATACCTGTGCATGAAATTCCAATAAATTTACCAATAATACTAGTTATCTAATCATTGTTGCATCCGTAGTGTAAATTTTGCAAACAATTTCCAAAGAGCAATTAAGTTGGGCCTCGACCCATCTTTTTAAATATATTTTATTTCGCATCTGGGAGAAATACAATGCCAGCAATAAAATCGATAAACCATTAGTGGTTAAAAATGTCACGCAATGACATCCATTATAATGTCGTTTAAAAGATGGCAAAATCTTAAAAGTTTTCGCACCAAAATGCAATTTTTAGGTAATTATAATAATGATACGTAGAATCTAATATTCATGCTCCTTTATTATTGAAATTCAGCTTGTTGCGAAAGATAAAATGCTTGGCAAGAAAGATAAAATGCTCGGTAAGCCTCGCATTTTATCTTGGACCAGTCCATTTCAGTTTTAATGGTGGTTGGATGGATTTTTCATTTTTATTCAAATTTTAATAGAACATTCTTTAAGCAAACAGTGGAGATCCTGATCAGATGCCCCATTCTGTGGCATCTGACCTGGGTCAGTACTGTTTGCATATGTCCCACAAAACGGACACTAGGCATATCCTAGGTTAAGAGTACCTAATGAAAAATTAATTTTCTTATTTCTCGACCAAAACATATGTTGTGGATACTCAAAAGAACGATCTAATGAGAGGGTTCTTTTGGGCACCCAACACAAATAATAAATCTGATAAATACCAAGAAAACATTTACAATTTTATGCTGAATAAAATTGGCTATTTGGACCTATGCTGATATTTTTCAAGCTGGAGAACCCTGTACTTGAATAGCGCAGTCATCATGTGTTGTTTGCAGTCGAATAGTGCACAGAATAGTGTACCTATAGCTGTTAAAAAGGGTATTCTGGTCAATTTTGTACTTCTGAAAATATTCTTCGCTAACTATTGTCACTTATAAATCCAGCTGTAAATGAAAAAAGTCAATAAGCAATGCTTATTAGATACCCCCCGCACAGTAAGAGTCAGTGAAAAAACTTGGCAAGTTATAGTTCGAACAAGAAGACCTTAGTTTTGAAAAGAAGATTTCAGTAGAATCTGTGCAAACAAAAATTATAAACTCCTTCATGCATATGTTCAATGTGTCTACATTGTATTGACAAAGTATCAAATTGCTTCATCAAAAGCTGTGGTAGGAGTTGATTGGCCCATAAAGGCACTATCAATGCATATACAAAAGCCATATTAGGGAATAATTGTCTAAGTTCTCACAGCTGTCATTTTGTCAAAATTATTTTTTGTGAACCAAACTCCTTCATGCATATGTTCAATGTGTCTACATTGTATCGGCAAAGTATCAAATTGTTCCATCACAAGCTGTAGTAGGAGTTGATCGGCCCATGAAGGCACCATCTATGCATATACAAAAGCCCAAGAAGGGAAAATTGGTCTAAGTTCTCACAGCTGTCATTTAGTCAAAAATTAAACCCCTTCATGCATATGTTCATTGTGTCTACATTGTATAGGCAAAGTATCAAATTGTTCCATCAAAAGCTGTGGTAGGAGTTGATCGGCCCGTGTATGGCCTATAATAGAATAAGCATAAAGCCCTATATTAAAAGCCATTTAGAACTACAAAGGGAAATAACTCAAATAGAATTGGCCCCTAGCCCTTACTTTTTTGTCTAAAGTATTTGTCTTGCATATATGAACATGTTTGCAAGGTTTGATGAAAATCCAGCAATGGCCTATAATAGAATAAGCATAAAGCCCTATATTAAAAGCCATTTAGAACTACAAAGGGAAATAACTCAAGTAGAATTGGCCCCTAGCCCTTACTTTTTTGTCTAAAGTATTTGTCTTGCATATATGAACATGTTTGCAAGGTTTGATGAAAATCCAGCAATGACTCTTCGAGTTATTAAGGAAACAAAACGTTACGGACGGACGGATGGACGGACGCACGGATGGACGCACGGACAACGTGAAAACAGTATACCCCCTACAAACAAAGTTTGCGGGGGGT
This sequence comes from Loripinus fragilis, assembly GCA_964019695.1. Lineage (NCBI taxonomy): Eukaryota > Metazoa > Mollusca > Bivalvia > Lucinida > Lucinidae > Loripinus > Loripinus fragilis. Next base: position 38,874,066 of record OZ026520.1, on the reverse strand, counting down.
ATAATCAGCTTAACAAGATTAATGTGAGTTAAGCAATAGTGGATATAGCAGTCTTAAGTTATGCCAAACTCCTGAAAAAGAATGAGGGGCATTTTTGTTTATGTCCTGGAATTTATAGTAGAGGAGCCAGTGTTCAAAAATGTCAAAAATAAGCATTGAGGTATGTCCCCTTTTTAGCAGAATTTTCACTTGTTTTATCCTTTAGTACATAGTATAGGCAGTATGAAACCAGATATTGCACTCAATTTAAGTCTTGCAAACATACCTGTAACAGTGTGTTTGATACGTTACCCCTTATTTTCTTAAAAACAAAAATATGTAATTAAGTCTATTTAGGTAGAAGTTGAAATGCTTAAATGAACAAAACATTTATGCAATCTGTAAGAACATGCTAATCTCTACACATATTGATGTTTTTCAAAGTTGTTTGGGTCCATTATAATGTCATTTACGTTACATTTTCAACTATACCCTTAAAATTATTGATATTTTGGCAAAAGGTTTCACTTGACAAATTTCTCAATATGTGTTTTACTTTAGGATAACATGTATTTAAAAGAGCGTTAACTGACCATTTCAAAACTGCAAACAGATACGTTCTAACATAAATACTTTGTTAGTTATAAACTGTTTAATTAGATGACCACAGATAAAACTTTATATAAGTTTAGAACCTCTTAACATCAATTCTCTGAGAGCACCAGAAAATTCCCATAGACCCATTCCACGCACCGTCTCAGAATCGGATGAAACTTTCACACAATGGTAATGACCACCCAATAACAGCATAAATATAGTTAAAATTTGGTTTGCATGTACGGTTGCCATGGTAACCAGCAGAATAAAAATTGACCAAATTTAGCCAAATTTCTCATATGCAAGTATTGAAAATAGCTGTTTTTCATGTGAAAATATCAATATAGAAAAATAGCATACATCTAAAATAGTTTTTTTCTTCCAATTCAACCATATCTTGCTAACACATAGCAGATGTTTATTTCAAAATTTAACAATTACAAAGTTTTGTGTCACAAGCGTGAAGTAAAGATACTCTTCAATATTTCTCAAAAAGTTAAAATCACCATTTTAGGCAATTTTTGAAAAGATAGAGTCAAAAATGCACCGGCCTTTGAACATTCTCATAACGTTTTTCTGAACTGACTAAATAAAGTTATTAAAGTTATAGAAAAACATGAGTGGGTTATTTGTATCTTACTTGCAAAATGAACACTTTAATAATGGCACTGTACAGCAAATTTTAAAACAGGTTTTAATGGAGCACTGTCATAAATATGTTCTACCAATAAAATTAATTCAACTGCAAGTCCTTTTAATAAATAACCAGCTCCCTGGAAGGGTTTTAGGTCAAAATTGTTTGAAAACGGATATGCATCTTGAAAAGAGTGCTTATTTTCCCTATTTTTAAGCCCAAAATTGCAAAAAACAGGGGGTAGGGAAAATCAACCAAAGATTGGCCTTTATTGTGAAAGGCTTGCTTGGCAGAAATGTACTATAATCAAAATAATATTGGCCCTGCTAGATTTTAAAACCAAGTTGATTAAAATATTTATATTGTTTTGAGAGAAAAGGGGCCATAACTCTTTATAAGGAACTGAAAATGCAAGGATTTTGGAGAATTTTTCTATATATAGGAGGGTTAATCAAAAATAACTGAGAGTTGGTTAATATCTCTTTCTCTCGACTGAAACTTAAAACACCTATAGAATGAACCTTTGTGCTTTATTGCATATAGATGTCGACGTCTTATCATCTTCAATGTGCTGTTGCTAGGCAACCGAAGACTGCCTCTCAGCGATGTGCGTTCGCGCTGACGACATTTCTGACGAAGCAGAGATGAATTTAAAATTATTTCAAATCTAAAACAGTAGATGTATAACAACGGACCTTTTATCTTGCCAATTGTATCAAACAATGTGCTAGCAATGTTTTGAAGAAGTAAAATAGATAGTAAATACATGCGATATTCGTTGCCTAGCAACCAAAATCGAAGGAAATTCTATTTTTGACAAAAACACCAGATTTAGATGCTATGGAAACCGTTTATTCCTAAGAATATTCAAAATATGCATTCAGATATTATAAACAATGACTTCATACAATGAAATGGTTATATAATATAATACTTCGTTGAAAATTTATCTCTATAATGAATCGTTATTGGTGGGTGGGGTATATTTTGGGATGAAATTTTCCGAAAAGTGATTTAATTTTCCCGTTATTTGTGGAATAAAATTCCAACAGCTCAATTACAGTTGTTGCTTTTAACAAAATATATACAGACATTTTATTTGCAACAAATGGACAAGCGGATGTAACTTTTTTGTACAGTGTTTCCATGACAACCCTTTATTCCAGCGTGAAGGTTTAACATTTCTCCCAAGTATTATGATTTCCACTTAAACAGATAAAGAAAATGCACATTTCAAGATTTTTCCAATATAAATGGATTAGGAATCAGATTTGGCCTTGAGGTAAAAAAAGGTCAAGGACAACCCGGATCCATCATTTGTGCAAACCTGGTAGGGCCAACATCTCCAATGTTACATACCAAGGCCATTGGCCTTTTGGTTCTAGAGAAGATATTGAAAGGGCTTTTACAGTATATGGACATGGCAGCCATCTTGGTCAAGTGGACGTTAACATTTTTTTTATAAATTTACTCACCTTAACTTTAGGAGTCTCCATATGAAATTTGAGTTCAATTGGCCAAGTGGTTTCTGAGAAAACTATGTTTTAATACATTGATGGGACTCCAATATGAGCGAACTTGGCTGAAAGGTCAACCTTGACCTTTGGAACTTATGAATAGACATTGTCTCTTAACATATCAAGGGAGAATAACGATTTTGGCTTTAAAAGTATTTAAAAAATCAACTTTTCAAAAAAAATTCCAAGTTAAATGCATTAGGAAGCAAATTTGAACTGGGTGTTAAGTAGGTCAAGGTCAACCTAGGATCACCATTTGAACAAAATTGGTAAGTCCTACATCCTAAATGTTACATACCAAGTCCAAAGGTCATCAGCCTTCTGGTTCTTGAAAAGAAGATTTTAAAGGGTCTTTACCATATATGGGTATGTCGGCTATCTTGGTCATGTGACCAAAATAATTTGTATAAATTTTGACTAACTTATCATAAGGAGCAGGACTTTAGTTGAGAGTGCATAACAAAAATTTAATTTTCTTATTTCTCAGCCAAAAACATATGTTGTGGGTACTCAAAAGAATCGTCTTAATGAGATGGTTCTTTTGAGCATCCAAAACATATGTTAAAACTGATGGGCAAGAAAATATTTACATTTTTACGCTGTACAATTTTGTTAATCTAAAGCTGTGAGGAGTCTTCATATGAAATTTGAGTTCAATTGGCCTAATGATTTCTGAGAAAAAATAGTTTTAATACATTGATGGGACTTCAATATCCTAAGGAGTCTCTATATAAAATTTGAATTAAATTGGTCTAGGGGTTTCAGAGGAGAGGATGTTTGAAAATGTTGAAGGACAGACGGATGCTGAGGACGGATGACAGACAGAGCCAGAGTCACTGGTATACTATTAGCTCACCTATGTTGGGCTTAAAACTGTGGAAAATTCTTTGACATCAATTTTAACATTTGTTTTGGGTGCTCAAAAGAACCTTCCCATTGAGATGATTCTTTTGAGTACCTAAACCATATGTTTTGGTTGAAAATATGAAAAATAATTTTTGAATTGCATTTTGTTGGTTTTTTTATCATGAAGCCTATTATTGTCTTGATAATAATAATCTTATTGCTATTAATGTCCATGGCATTCCATTGCACACTCTCTGGGTTGTCCTTCTAGAAATCAGTAGATTCAGTGCATCAGTCTGTAAGTCTAACCATTTTATCATCCATGTAAATTGTAAGGTACAATCAAAGGCACTTATTAAAATCAAGATGAGAGGAAGACAGAAATACAAATTTTGACACTTGAAGCTGTGAAGTAAGCTGTGTAACTTGTCGGGTCTTTTCCTGGACTTGGTGGTAGTGTACAGATGGTGGATGGATGTCCCATAGTCAACTGAGTTTATTTTTACTGTTCTGCATCAACACCAGTGTTTGTAATTTGGCTGATATAGTTCATTTATGGTCACTTTTCCAGAGGTATAATGATACTAGATCTTGAAATGAACCACCAAATAAGCATATACTGTCTTCTCTGTAATAGGATCTGTGAACATGGTAAAAATCTGAAAAAAGGGGAGCCATTAATTAGTAAACAGGTCTAACTAGACAAAGACTAGGTTTTCAAAATGACTATATACATATAGGCAGCAATCAATGGGCTTTTGATCAGATTAGGCAGATGCACAATCTGATCTTAGCCAACATTCAATCTCTTTTTTACACTGTGTGGAACACTAGAGCAATTACTTCATGACAAAATAAAACTTCCATACTTTTTTTCATTTGAAAATATTTTTAAGAAATCTAAAACATTTCAATGGTCCAGATTAGTGTGAAAAAAAATATATGTGTGTTTCTGATTACATGAAATTTTAAAATATGGATGGTAGATACTGTAGGAAAATATTTTTTTTAAATGGGAGACAATATGGCCCACTCTGGAAATTCCCTAAAAATAATGAAAAAAGCTAAAAATTAGGCACAGTCGGGTAACATGAAACACACATGTTTTTAATTTAAGCCGTAACATACTTTTTGAGAATAAACATTAAGCCTATTTCCTCATCCATCAATTTCATTGTGGGTACTCAAAAGAACTGTCTCATTGAGACAACAGACAGACAGAGTTGGTCACAATAACATAAAAAATGTCTGGGGATAATAATTGTAAAATGTAAAGTTAAAAGTATAGGGGATGATCCACATTTATTCATCTGCAGTTTGATACAATAATCAGGCCAACCAATTAATAAATTGTGTGTTTCAGGTTACATTAGCATTTAAAAGTGTGGTAGGTAGAAAAATATTTCTATTTCATTTAAAAAATACATGGGGAAACAATATGGCTAAACTGGGAAAACCCCTAAAAAGTCTTCAAAGGGCAAATAAATAAGAAACTGTCTGGTAACCTGAAACACACAATTTTCCTTTAGGCCTATGGAAGCTTCATTAGTAATTTTAAGGGATGATAGCTTGAACTGTCAAAAGTATATTATCATGATTATATAGGCAATGTCACAAGACATTTGAAATTCTGATTGTATTGCATGTGCAGACCATTGAGAGATAGCAAACTGTGCAGTCCAAGTTGAGAAGCCTGATAATATGGCATTTCATCAGGGACAACAATGTTTGAAATACCAATTTATGATGACTCAAACAGAAAGAGAATCAGGGGGGGTAAAATCTCCAAATAAGATACTCGCCCTTCATGTCCCCAATTTTTCTCTGAGATGCTGTAAACTAGAAAGTACTACACAACTGGTCTAAACTTTTACTCGCCCTGCATAACATTTTACTCGCAAATGTGATTGGGCGAGTGGAATTTTACACCCCTGAGAATGCAACAAAAGTTGTCGGACTGGTAACTAATAAATGTGTGCCAATATCGAAGGCCAGGGGGGATCCAGGATTTCTTGATAGGGGGTTAAAATTTATAAGGGGGGTTCAATTTGTTAATTTTACCTGATTATTTATCAATTTTTTCAGATTTTTCTGAAAATTCTACATGAAAATGAAATAATTTGGTCTCAATTGCACCCTCTCTGGATTCGCCACTGAAGGCTCTATGTGCAGTCCCGCCTAAGCCTTTGCAGGTCGCATATTGGATATAAAGTACCATATGGGATGATAGGCTAATTGGGCCTGTAAATTTTTAACACTCCTTCAGCAACTCTGAGATAGGTACATGTATAACGTCGTTGGTATAGTTCTCCCAAATTATGACAATAGGGACCGAGTTGGTTAGGGGCTGAATTTGCAATAGGCCTAGTTTGTGGGGCCCCGAGATGTCCATTTACAGGCTTACCTATTATAATTTGAACACCCTGGCAGCCTCTTTTATCTTCAGCATCAGTTCCAATGGGCCATTCTACATTAATTAAGTAGCCTGTCGGAATAGGGTACCAGTAGCATCACACAAAGTAGCCTGGGCTCCTTCAGTCCTTTTTTCTCCTCGAATGAATATTCAGTTTAGTCAATCCTATATGTGCATGACAACAATCCCTTGGTCAATTTACTGAGCAGCAGCAAAATGTCAGGCAGATATATGCTACAGAATGCTTCATCAAAGTGTCATTGTTGTTTTTGTTGTGAAACAAAATAATGTTACATACAAATTTTAGTCACATTCAGTACTTCTTGAGTCCGTTTTCAGACATAACACATTCTCTGTCAGTCAGAAATTCATCTGAACATCCAACTATGGTGGATAAATCAACACAGCTACCCAAATAGGCTGATTGACAGTCTTTTCCAGCAGAATTTGACATTGTTTGATAAATCCGGGAAATGGTTCACATGTATAAGGGAGGTAACTGCCTAGCAACTGCCAAGCAACAAGACAAGGGATAGAATAGAACAGAATAAAAACTTCGAAATTAAGACTCTATCACCCTGTAAAATCTTGATGAGATTACAATAACCCACTCATGTTTCTTGTGAATATTGTATTTCAGACTATTCAGATAATGTTTTGATATGGGGCCATGTCTGTATCCCGGTGCATTATGCAAAAATATTCACTTAAAATGTAAACCGTTTTATGACAAAATAATTGCAAATTTCTCAGTTAAAAGGCCACTGTAACAAAAATAGGCTTCAAATACCTCATTTTTAATTTTTATTTATTTCTTTGGTATTTACTTCAAACAAACATTGCAGAATCAATGCATTTAATACAGCTCTTGTTTGCTAAAAAAGACAATATTTTGGGCCACTGAAATTCTTGACCAAATATCAGTTTTACATAATTCATACAGGGTTTCCATGGCAACGAAAGATTCAATTAATAAACAAAGTATATTTTTCTGGGTTTTTGGACATAGACTTTCATTTGAATATGGTTTAAAGAAATTTCTTTTCGGTGCGTGGAGAAATTTGTCTGGTGCTCTCAGAGAATTGATCTTAAGTTTGAAAATAAGCATGCACTTCTTTCTGTTAGCTTTTAAACACCTTATTTTAATTGTTTTGATATCACCGACTTTAGAGTAATAATTAACAACATTTCTGAGGTAAAATATCATTTTGTTGTTCGATTTTCAATATGTAACGTATAAAACAAAGTTGAAGACAAACAAATATTGCTTAATAGCTTAAATTATACATCACTGGAAAGTTTATTTCATTAAAAAGGCGGATGGGCTGTGTTTTAAAGGCATAAAAAGAGCATTTGTTCCAAAAGAAGAAGTTATCAGTACTAATTAGGACCGTGTATATCGTTGTATTTTTTTTGCTTTTAAGAAATGGTATACTTCTTGACTTAAAAACAAAACACATTATTTGCTAATTATCTATGTTATGTTATGAAATTTATAAACTTATAAAATGATAAGTCTGATGCAACATCTCAACTAGGACACATTCCCTTAGGCTTGTTCAGTCAAATTTGCTAAAGTAACATATATAACTATCAATAAACGAATTCTATATCATGATTATATATTTGTTTCAGCCGTTTTCCATTTTAAACTGAGCCTGTAAACCTAAAACAAATTTATATACTTGCACATTTTTTTCTTTTAATTGAACAAAACAATCTAATAAGCTATTCAGAAGCAGCCAAAGCTATGTGTCAAACCTGTTCACACTCATCACAATAAATGAAATAGTAAATAACATATCAGTTCTATCAAATCAGATTCATGTATGATAAAATATCTAAGAATTTCAGAAATGATGCGTGGATGTTGGAAACTTTGTTTGTTGTTGTTCCTATTGGTTGTGGACGTTTTGTATTGGGCCTTGTATTCTAATTTGTTTCTAGTTCAGCAACCATCTTGACAAGGAAGATAGCTGGTTGCTTCACTTTAATTATATTGTAGATATATGTGTTCCGTGTCTCTTCCTAAAGGTGGGTCAGTCAGGAGTCTGTGATTGTGACAATTCCTAGTCATGTTCACTTATACAAGAAGACGTTTGCTGGCAATCTACACAGTATAACCCCTTAATGAATATATAAAATAGAATGTTGCTTATGTTACATTAAATTTAAGGAAACATAAGTGTTTGTTATCATTTATTTTTTAAGAGAGTGGCTTTGTTATGCAAATTGTTTACGTCACATCTATTAATAATATATCAGAACTCAGAAGGTGACTTTTAAATCTATTCTAGTTATGAACTTTAATTTCGGCTTATTTTTACATGGCTTTCATTGTTTAAATAATGAAACTGATAGTCCTTTTAACTTAACACTACAAATTATTTGTCAAAGCGATGCAAACTTTAAAACTGAATGGGTTATTAAAATGAATTATTGCCGTTGAAATTGGGGAAATCATCCCTAAGGATGGGTTTTACATGGCAAGGCAGTGATCATATCCAAGAAATCTAAATTTCTTAAGTTGTAATTTTCAATACCAAATTTACTTTATAAAATTTCAACAGAGAGAAAATGTTTAAGCCAAATTTAACTAGGTCGCATTAAAATTACCGTTTAAAAGATTATTTACGTTAATCAGAATGTTGATAGGAAAGGCAATATCTTAGAGTAAAAATAGCAGTCATAAGATCAAACTTATTTTTAGCAATTTGTGCTAATATAACTGATTTTAAGTTCTATCATATTACCAAAGCAGTCATTGGACCCCATTTTAAATAAACTGTTGCAGGAATCCTGTCAGTTGATTCCTTTTATGTGCATTAAATAATAGATGAGATGTAAACACATCAGGGTATAGAGACAAAAAACATACATTAAATTATCTACTGTGCTAATAAAATAATAATTATATGGACAATAGAGAAGGCACAATAGTTAGTATCATTACCTACACAAATAATGGATTTACATGTTATGCTAAGAAAGTATGCATAAACTTAACAAATAGTATGTATGCATGTTTAATTTGTCTGTCGCTCTTTTTATCAATCGTCTTTGTAAGAAATTGTAATTCTTTCGATTTGTTAAAGTATCATGATACATCTCAGATAGCTAAACATTGTCTCTATTGCCAATTGCACTATATGTAACTATGTTACAGCATAGCATTTGTTGAGTATACTATATGAAAGTAATATTCGAAAGTAGCATAAGTATGGATTTTGCTTCTATTACATGAACTATCGATATACCATAAATAAATCATCGTTTAACAAGTTGGTACATGTTTTGTGGGTATTAAATAGTTAGTTTTAAGGACTGAATGACTGTTGTTATGATTACTTATTGTGAGTGTTAAAAATAAATAGTGTCCTGCTGAATAAAACAAACATTAAAGCAGATTCTATCACGTATGCTGATAAGCTATATAGCTAAAAATCAAACGTCTGCAAACATTCTGGAATAAATGATCAATCAATTCTTATTCTAGAAAATTGTTTGCTCAAGGTCCTGATTATCGAAGTCTAATCAATACTAACAATGCAGGGGAGCTTTTCCAACTTATTAACAGACATGTGTCTGTTTCTAAAGTATTAAAATGGTAATTTAGAATAAATGCTGTCCTGTTTCATTGCTTCACAAGCGTGTAGAACCAGGCAACACAATGATTAAAGTAATGATCTTTATATTTTTGTTATATACATTACCAACATAAATAGTATACTCTTTTTCCAAAGAGGACAGGCTGTAGATACTAAAATATTATAACCCCAAGGATAGCTAAGGCGGGTGCTAAACCAGAGACAGAAATCATCATGATTTCCTCAAACTTCAGTTTTGTTTCATATGACACCGATGAAGGTATCTTAAATGTTTCACTTCTTGATTTGGACTTCCGTTTGGAATATCTTACATTTTTAGAGTTTTAAGGTATATTTTGTGCCTTATTGTTTTAAATATAGCTGCTGTAGCGAATAACTGTTTATATATGCATATATTTGATGGCTTTTACAATGTGTGATGGATCTGACTATGTTACTGCGTGCTTTTTATTTATTCATTGAGCTGTTGACGGTGAAAGAAAATGTCTTGTATATGTCATTTAATGCCATTTAATGCATAAAAAGAAGCAAATACATGGTAGTAGCACAGATTTTAAAGAATCATTTAAGCTTTTTGAAACAATTTAGTTATGAATAATAAATAGATATCAATTATCCTATTTACATGATTCCTAAACATAAACTTAATGACATTTATGTGCTTTATTTTCAAGTTTTTCTCTTTAAACCAAATATGATTTTGCTGATGTTGCATCTCATTTGTATTTAATGTTTAAAAATACAATATTTCCAATCTAATTTTGAGCACTAAGATGGTAGTCAATTTCATTTTTCACCTACTAGCTGTTTGAACGCATATACACATAACATTGCACAAAAATATTGTTTTAAATGAAAATAACGTATATAACAGAACTTCCAGGTGCCTAAACTAATATTATTATTCTGCTTTTAAGCTGCATCTAATTAAAATATCAATCATAACGATATGTAAGAAAACGATGCAAATTATAATAACACTATACTGGGAGTTTCCTTAATATCTAATGGTAACGTATTAGACTTGGCTATTGCATGGTAAATGCACATGTTCATCAAAAGCTAACAGATATTTTATAATATATAAAGTAGCTAAGAAAATCCTAATGTACAAAAAATTCCCTCCACAAGTCTTTTGGCAGCCCATTGCCAAGTAAACTATAGTAATATATTAGGATGTAAGTAACGTATATAACATTTACGTAAGCGTAAGTAATTTAAACTTATTGTCAGTTTGATGTTTTTAATTAAGTTATTGTAAAGCAATATGCAGATAGTAGGAAATGTGATCTATCTGGTCTAAATAACTTTTCTTTTCAGTAATGTAGAGAATAGCCTACTACATGAAGCCTGCATGGGGGTAGCTATGGTTATCCCTCAAATAAACATCTTTTGCAAGACTTAAAATTTGTGCAATATCTGTTTTCACACTTCTGAAACACCATACTAACTGAAGATATAGTCTAAAATTCTGCTACTTTCCGGCCACTTTTTTCCAATTTTTGAATCTCTGGCTCCCCTACTATTATGTTTAGATTAGCTAAAATGCAAAATAACAGTACTTTAATGTGAAAAAGTTAAAATCTGAGGCTGGAGCATTTTGAAAGTTATTCAAGCTTTCATACTGTATGCATAGTTATGTTCTGTACATCAGGTGTTCTGGCTTAGTGATCGGGTCGTCAACTGCAACATATTGATTTTGTTTAGATACTCCACTACTGACCCGATATACAGAACTGTGCGTACAGTATGAAAAGCTTGAATAACTTTCAAAATGCTCTTCCCTCAGATTTCAAACTTTGTGCACATTAAAGGACTGGTATTTTGCATTTTATCGAAAGTAAGCATAAATTCCAGAGCATAAACCGAAATTCCTCTCATACTTTTTTCAGAAAAAAACAACACATTTTTGGCATAACTCTGGCACTGTAGCGACTATCTCTTAACCCAAATAAATCATGCTAAGAAAATACACAGCTGGATTTATAAAGGACAATAATTAGCGATGAATATTTTCAGAAGTAAAATATTGACTAAAATATACCCTTTTTATTAGCTAGGTACACTATTCTGTGCACTCATCGACTGCAACCAACGCGGGATGACTGCGCTGTTCAAGTAAAGAGGTTCTCTAGCATGAAAAAAAATGCATCACAGCAATTACAAAATAAGATTGAGGTCACAGGAAAAGTTATCCAACACAAAGACATATATTAGAGTGACTGGACACTTCATATTTCAGCCATATAGGTTTGTGGTGGCATGTGTCACGTGACTTACACCTGGTGTGCCCTTTCATCGTACACAGACAAAATGGCGACACAGCTTGAGAAACCACTGCATTTATAGATATCGTGAAGAGCGTACTGCAATTTGTTAATATCGCTTATTGGTTCATCATTGTAATAACAATCGAAGAAACATATATGAAATATTGCTAAATGCTATGTTTCTGCAATGTTAAAATTAATCCTATTGAGTAGTATGACCGTGTAAATATCGACCAATTTTATGAAAGTTGCAGAAATCGTCAAAAATGGTTTCAACAATACCTCTTTCACTGCGACGAAAAAAGCTTCAAACATGGCTATGTCTGTGTCTAGATTTATCAATAATCATAAACTAAGATGTCATATGATTCATAATTATTGTTATTACACTATTTCGGTGTTTGTAAATATGTTAAAAGTTTTAGTAAACAATAGATAAATTACGCTGTGTATTCCAAAACTGCAGTAAAAGCAAATCGTGTAGATAAATGATTTCGATTTACCTGTGTAAGATGCCAATGCCAGACAGAGTTATTAGAGTTGAGTATTGGTATTTCATTGGAGTTTCTAGTCACTCTTATATAGGTCACTGTCCAACCATAACATGCTGAATATATGCTAATCTTTTCCTGTTATTGAACAGGACTTTAGTTAATTAAGAGTGCCATAATATCCAACCATAACATGCTGAAGATATGCTAATCTTTTCCTGATATTGTACAGGACTTTAGTTAATTAAGAGTGCGTAATGAAAAATATTTTTTTCTTATTTCTCCACCAAAACATATGTTGTGGGTACTTAAAAGAACCGTCTCAATGAGACGGTTCTTTTGAGCACCCAAAACATATGCTAAACATTATGGGTAAGAAAATATTTACAATTTTTCGCTGAATTTTTTGGTTTATCTAAACTGGTGTTGAAGGTTCAAAAGACATGGTCTGTAGTTGCTGAGAATCCGCACTGACAAGATTTAATAAAAGATTTTATAGTCAGGGCCCTAAGGGACAAAAAATAGGTCCCGTGCCAATTGTGTGCCGATTTATGGTGACCTATATCAAAACCTTCAGTGGAGTCTTACCTTTAATTTAAAGATGGTCACCCATCTCAAATCCGCGTCTGAGGCTAGTTATGACGTCATAAATATGGCGACCATAATAAGAAACTGCCCTTTAATAGAAGCTATAGTTTGTGTTGGTATGGTCATACTTATCCAACACGAACGCTTTTTTTAACATAATATCAATTATTTTAGTCATATGATGGTTACATCAATGCTTTACCTGGCTTTGACAATGAATTATTTATCGATAACTATATTTTGCATGCAAAATACCGTAGATTTTCTATAAATACCCAGCTTATCGGGCCACCTTAAGACTGATGGCTGAGAATGTTATTGCTCCCCCCTGGGGAATTTCGCAAGCTTATCCTATCTAAAAGAGGATTCCAAGCTGTGTCTTTTAATAGATGTTTGCACTATGTTTGCCGGGGCGTTAGCCTCTGACAGCCTGTTACATATGTTACCATATTAAATTTAGAAAAAAAAGAAAATTAAAAGTTTGAGCTACAGAAAGATTGCTAATTATTTAAATTACTCATATGGTCTGCATATTGACAACTTTAGCTACATATAAAATCTTTTGGAGCAAAATTACAGCTTCCTGTGGTGTTATGTACGTTACTTTAATTAAATTACCCTTTAAACATGAAACGTGTGACCAATATCATTTACTCTTTAGCTGATATGTGCATTTTCCAAAATGTTTTGATTATTTTGTACTAACAAACTCATTTTGGTTAGAGAAAATCCAAATTTTGCTTTTATACTTTAAATATAGTGTCTTATACGTGCAATTAAACAAACCAAAGGCTATACCCAATTTTAAGGAGCCGAATTTGGTAGGCATCATTTAAGTAAAAATATATGAAAACATTTGCTGCTGTTGGATATCTTGCATATTTGGGATTGTCTTGCTTATATTATTAAAATTATAGAATATGCAGGTTTAACAACAAGATTAAAGCACTTGTTAAAGGTTGTAACATATGTTACATGACATAATTAATGAGCAAGGGCATTGACTTGATGTAAGAGATGATATTTCAGGATAAATTGAATATATTTCGCATGTTTTCCTAGCTAAAGTCTCCAGCCTCTGATGCCTAAGTCTTAGGTATTGAAGATTATTAAGCCCCTGTACCTTTGTTACAGATGTCATGAATATTTGTTTTCAATATTTCCTAATATGAATAATTCTAAAATAAAGATACATTCTAGAGGAACATAGAAAATAATGTTTTCACATTTAAACAGTACAATTTAGTAAATGTCCCTTTCTAATGTAAATATTCTAAACCAATTCTTATCCAAGTCATATTCAATATCGATTATTATTTCTGCTTCTCTGGTAAAATAATTGTCCTCCTCATCTCATAAAAACCAGAATAATCATCAAACAAGATTTTGACTGCAAGCTGAGTATTGACCTGCTCCATCCCTAACTCTTTCAGATATACTCTATCGTATGTACCAATTCAAGGTGCATCGAATAGGATATGTTTGCACACTGTAAGCATGGGTGTTAGCCTGTAACAGCTTGTTACATATGTTACTTTATCAATTTGAGAATAAGAAAATTGAAAGTTTAAGCTACAGAAAAAAGACTTTAAAACTAGCTAATCAATGAACATTCTTATAGTCTGCAAATTACTGGATGACTTTACTATATATGACAGCTGTTTACGGCTACATGTTGTATTATCATTTAGTTTAACGACTGCTCTGAGTCGGTTTCAAACCGTTTTAGATTATCATTATAATTTTACTCTTAATTCAATATTTCAGCCAAAGGCCATTATCAAGAAAACATGCACTTCAATGTCAACTACAAGGTGGTGTAACAGAGACTATGTAGTTGACATTGAAGTGCATGTTTTTTTCTTGATAAAGGCCTTTGGCCAAAATATTGAATAAAGAGTAAAATTCTCATATGTGTTTAACATTGTTCCCTATGGAATATAAATGAATATCGTTTAAGATAAGGTTTAACAAACCTATACTTAATTGACGAATACAAAAATCAAAGTTTGTTTTTCTATCTTAAATATTTTGTCTTATATGAGCTAATGCACAACCCTACTCCAAGTTTTGCAGAGGGGCAAATTTTGTTTTCGCCGCTTAAATAAAACATATATAAAACAATTGCATAGTGTTGATATTTTACATTTTCTTAAACAGTCTTGCTCATATATCATCAAGTTTCTAAGATCAGAACACTTATTAAAGATGTCAATGTGGCATTGGTGATGTCACAACGAGGGCTCTGATCGAATTTCATGCACTTTAAGGTGCTGATATTAACCAGTTCAATGTCAGGAAAGAGCAAGAAATCATATTGGCAGGCATTTAGCTATGCTAGAGACTCTATCCACGAAGCATTCTTTCACCTCGGCTCAGTGCCCTTAGAAAGCACTGTGGCGGATGCAATAGAGTAATATATTTGTAAATTGTCCTGACTTCTTAGCTCTCATCTGTGATGTCTAACTGTGAGTTTTTTACTTTCCCATTGGTATCCTGGGTCAGGTGTGGTACTTGATTCTATCGATTCCTGATCTTTGCCGTCATTCTTACTTTGTATTAGCCAGTCACCGATATTGTTCGACTCACTGCGTTGACGTAGTGGATATTTGGAAGAGAAAAAAAACTGAATTGCAAAAACTACCACTTCCAAGAGCAGTGTTTCTCCAAGGTGTCAAACGTGCGCAGTACCAGTGCATCATTTGGAAAACCTCATCTGTCATTAATCAATGCCTGACAATTATGGTTAGAAGTGGGACTGTAATAAATATTGTCCCGTTATGATGACATTGCCCATGTGCGGATCCAGAGTGGGATAGGGGGTCCGGACAACCCCCCCCCCCCCCCCCCCCTGGAAAATAACAAGAACGTCCATGAGTTTCTAAAGAAATTAGCAGTTTTCTATTGGCCGTGCTATCGAAGTACAATGGGTAGCTTGTAGAGGGTTTATCCTTATTTCCATATCATGAACTTACTACTAAGTAGACTCTTCTAACGTTTGATCCTTCAGGGGTCAAAATCGGACTATAATGAGTTTGGTTGATAGTGTATGCAAATGATTATTACTACTATCTTTTCTTTGAGTGTAGGATAAGCAGCTACAGATAAACCAAAAGCTTTTGAGCATGACTCTATTTACAATATTGATATGCTGTACTAGAAAAAAACGGTTTTCGGGCATTTATTTACATTTACTATAAAAGCTTTGACATACACATATGTTCTACCCGGACTGGCTCATTTTACATAT
Organism: Loripinus fragilis; assembly: GCA_964019695.1. Classification (NCBI taxonomy): domain Eukaryota; kingdom Metazoa; phylum Mollusca; class Bivalvia; order Lucinida; family Lucinidae; genus Loripinus; species Loripinus fragilis. The sequence continues at coordinate 38,857,873 of OZ026520.1, read as the reverse complement.
TCTGCATCAATCGTTTGAAATAGAAAGACCCAAAGGTCATTGGTGATAGGTCGTTTTACATATATATATATAAGCATAAGAGATTATATTTACACCGTTCATTATCGTGTTTTTCATTCACTCCACTGTCTTTTTATTCGTAAATCGCGACGGCATTTACGTCCCACCCTCGAACTGACTTCACACTATCTGAATATATTTTGTATGTTACGATTTAAAAGAGTTTGTATTCAGTCATGATAAGGCTGCCAGTTTATTAAAGGAATATTTCCACGCGTTGGAAATGGACAAAACGCATATATATGTAGTATTTACATATTAGGCGTCATTTCAATGACGTCATCTTTTTGTTCTGATGCGAAAACACTATCAGGGACATGATAATTTTAACTATTAACTACCTAAGATTAAATTTGGTGCATTCCGACTGTAATTGGCAAACAAAATGCAAGAAAGTCCTGATCGCCAAAGACTACAATGGACATACCGTTTAAATTGCACTGATACAATATATGTTATTTTGATGACGTCATAATGACGTCCAGACGTGAAACCCAGATGGGTGACCAGGTGATTTTCATTATTTATCCCCTAAAGTTTTATTTGGTATAGGTCACCATAAATCGGCATCAAATTCGCACTGGAGTCCCGATGGCCCCTGACTATTATCAACTAAAAGAAAAATCATCCATGTGATTACTATGACGTTTTGGTGAAATCCAGTCAGTAGCTATATATATAGGTGCGGAGAATTTGCACATACAAGACTTAATACGAAATTATATCAAAGGGCTGATGTTACAAGAAAAATCATCTAACCATACTGCAAATTTGGAAATTTTTCGCGAGGGTTTTATTTTCGTGAAGCTTCGAAATGACAAAATCACTCTGCCGTTTACTGATGTATATAAGGTAAATCATGCTTCAGTCGCAATTTTTTATGTAGCAAATATGTCTTAACACTATCGCGCAAAAATTTCCCAATTTACAGTATCATGCTGGCGATATGCTCATCTTCTCTTCATTGTTCCATTGAAATCAAGCAAGTATAGTTATTAAGAATTCTAACACACCTCGCCTATATAGCCAATGGTTTAACTCAGTGATTTATTGGTTGATAAATCACTGCACGGACTGGGACTTCATTCTGTCACCAGTTTGATTTTCATGACGTCATCTATCACATATGGCATTTTAACGTTGACAATACAGTCAAACCTGCTGTTGCGGTCACCTGTATTAAGCGTGACCCTCCCTTAAGCGGCCACTTCAGGGTCCCCCCGAACGATTTTGAATGCAAATGCACCTCTATTAAGCGTGCACCTGTCCAACGCGGCCAGCGGTCGGCGAAATTTGCCCCAAAACGCTGAAATTGTATCCGTAACGGCCACTTTCCATGGTTCGCTGCAGCCGTTTGATTAAATTTTATCGATAAACTTTTTTTGCACCGGTCAAATGCTTGGTGCAATTAAACTCCCCAGCAGTGGTGTCTCCTAAAAGAAATTCTATAACGGCCGCCACCCTATGTTGAGGCTATGGGACGCAACAGGTGGGGTGTTTGTGTGCCACTCGAGACACAATGGAACTGAAATTTTAAAAGTTCGAGTGTTTATGCTAATCGAAAACCACGACATGCTTCAAGAAACCTCCTCATGTGGATTAGAAAATAGCGCCGTCCGTAACCTAAAACCTGAATACGCTAAACGAACACGACTTGTAGTTTTTGTGTATGCGGGTACCAGTGCAAAGCCAGTCAACCGATAAATTGTCAACATCAAAGCGTTTACCGCTGCCAAAGTTCATTCATCCATACCGTGGCAGATGTTTAACGGTAAATGTGTGAAAAACTAAATGCAAGTAGTAATACTCTTTGCTGGAGGCATACTTACTACACAAAGATGAAATGTTTGCTGGGGAAAGAAAACAAGCAATAGCTTTTGAGAAAAAAAATGAATAACAATCATTTTTTCCAATTCTCATACACCTGAATAAATCTACAAATCAAACAACTTTCTCTTCATGTTCAGTAGCACGATGTCCATTAAACATGCCTTTGCTTATCAAAAATCAAGGTTTAGCTTTAGAAAAAATGGGTATACCAGTGACAAGAAGTCTCTAAGTCCAAAGGCTAACTCTTTTGACAAACATTTATTTAAAAAAAATATGGAATTGCTTTTGTTTTAAAATAACATATTTTGTTTTTCATTTATCTTTTTTTTTATTTCTATGATGCAATAACTGAACCCTACACTGGTGGTGTAGACCTAATTCTTCATAATTTTAACTCATATGGGAATATCCTCAATCATATGGCCATCTTACCTGAACCTCTATTAAGCAGCCACCTGTCTTAAGCAAGCGATTTTGGATTATCCCTTGGCCGCTTGCTTAAGACAGGTTTGACTGTAGACTGCGTAACGTGGTTTTTACAACTATTGGACTTTCAAAACGTATGTAAAAATACGCGTTTCAGTCTAAACAAGAGTTGCTGGAAATTCTGACAGTCTGTTCAAGATGGCCGAATCGCTATAGACTATGAAGGATTCGTTCATATTTTTAATCCTTTCATGTGTAAGAATCGAAATAACTTTGATAAGGCAGTGATTTGTTGCTGAATATATCACTGCCTGTCGGTCAGTCGTAAGTCAATAAATCATTCACGCTTCACGCTCATGATTTATTCACTTTAATGCCTGACCTCTAGACAGTGATATATTAAGCAACAAATCACTGCGAGTGCGAATCTATTTCTTAATTTATACGCATTGGTGAAAGTTCAAAATTTACAAATCCTGACCTTCAGAAATATAATCTGCCTAATTCAGCATTTTGAGGCTGACTTTCCAAAGAAATTAAGCCTCAAAATCCTGAATTCACGAATAATCCTGAAAACTTTCACCCATGTACATGGACATTATTTACTGTATTTCCTTAATTGCTCTTGGACAGACAGATGGATGGACCAAGAGACAGATGGACAAAGCTGCATACGTTGCCAATTTAGGGAGCATAACAAGAAGTTACCACAAACATATCTAGCAACACTAAACTAACTACCTAAATCTGGTCCTCCTCAGTCTTGTTTTGAGAACAAGACACCATTCAGATGGGTCTTCCTCCACTGATGGCGGCTGCATACGCTTTGAGAGCTCTTACGTGGGGTCTATCATGCAGTCCTTTTCATGGCAAAGATTCACATTTCAGAAATAAGATTCCCAGCTTCACATCTCCCGCCAAGAATTTAAATGTCAGAGGTGGTATATGATTACCGCATCAAAAGCATCCAAAAAACAGGATTTCTCTTTTCTCTTTTATAGAAAACACCAGTTGAACACTAAGACTTTGGCAGATTCAAATAGGTTCACACTATGATAAGTGCATCTGTCTAATGTTTATCCAGAAAAAAAACTATTATGATTTTTGGCACCACTGCACAAATTCGGTTGCACACTGGTACAAAGGAGACAAGTCATAACATTCAGATGAAACTGCATAACAATGTTTTGTCAACCTTCAAGACCAGGAGGTCCAGGAAACTAATGATTTCCATCTCCCTGACTATGTAACTGGCTAAACCAGTACATCATCCAGGCAATCGTACACCACGATTTCCAAGCCTGAAAGCTGAACACACATAGAAATCTGTATGCCTGGCATTTGCAAGACCTCTTGGCTGAAATAGCTATCAAGGTCATCCAGGAAGCCCTATACCAAGTCTAGCCAAAGGATGGCAAAAAACTCTTGCAGGTACAATGGTAATACAAACTGTGACAGAGCCTGGCTACCTGTCTGGATTAGTACCTTGCCTTGGCAGCTTGCCCTCAGGGTAAAACATTTGCAACCTAGTCTGCTCACACAAGCTGAGTGCCACTGGCAGCAAGGTTTAGCCCACTAAGATCAATACAGACAAATGTACTTTGAAGAGAACTGCTCAGTGCTACTTGCCCACTTTGGTTTCTGGATTAACCCTTCTCTCTTGCAACCATCCTGACCATGTCAGCTGAGATCAGCATTGAAATGGGGCCCCATTTTGATTTCAATGCTGTTTTCTAGATAACAAGGGCAGGGTTGTCACAAAAAATAGGTCAATATCAAAAGCCAAAATCGACAATTGCCAACTTCACAGGTCTCTCCAAAGTTGTGTTGTCTGAATTGCCCTTTGTGGACCAAATTTGAAGCCTCAAATGCACGTTTGTGTGTTCATACCAACTCACAAATATTTAACCCTGTAGGTAGTCTGACAAGACAAGGTACTGGTCCAGGCTAGCAGCTAGATTCTCCCACTGAATGTCTCACAATTGTAAAGGCAAGAGCCCTTTGTCATCCCTTAGCAAAACCAGGTGCGGAGCTTTCCGGACAAAATTGGTAGCTACTTCAGCCACAAGTTCTTGCACATAACAGGTATACAGACTCCAATGCATATGCAACCACAGACTCAGAAATATTGGTGTACAAATGCCTAGCTGAGATGCTAGTGCAGACAGTGGACACAGGCAGGGACATGGCAACCCGTAGATTCCCAGACTTCACCAGCCTTCAAAGAAGACAGAACATTGATGTACAACTTAATCTAGATGGTATAGTTTGTTTCCCTGGTGCCAATGTGCCACCTTGTTCTTGCAGTGATAACAAACACATGACAGCTTTTCTGGCAAAGCCCTGATTAGGTCACACTATCCTATGGTGAGGCCATTTCACAATGTAAATGTGTTCCATTGGCATTTCCTGTCAAAGACCTGCGAGACGTCTTGCATAGTGTCACATATCAATGCCATGGGTAGGCAGCTAACCTAAGTTGATGACTCAAACTGGGTCTTGCTATGACCATTGAACTCCTGCATGGTCCCCAGCTTGTCCACAGAAAAGCATGATGATTTTTATCAGCAAGCTTCTTCAATAGTTGGCTTATCAGTACCTTTCCAAGTTCAGAATGGTGGAAAGGATTACCCAATGCTAAGAGCAGTCGGCTACAGGGTCTCACTTAAATCTGGTCTTCCTTTGTCTTGTTTTGAGAACAAGACACCATTCAGATGGGTCTTCCTCCACTAATGGCCGCTGCATAAGCCCAAATGCAACAGGTAGTACTGGGCTACATGGTACCAGTAGCATAAGTTACCACAAGCATATCTCGCAAGACTAAACTAAGTTTTCATCGACTTTGTTGGTAGCTCTGACCTGACTTGACATGGAATTGACAAATTTGGGTCAATTTCCCAAACAATGCATGAGTGCATATTTAATGCAACTCTGAATCCTCCATCCCTTTTATTTATTTAACTCAAAACTGTGAAGAGTACTTTGATTAACAGTGCAGGCCCAAGATGGATGCAGCAGAAATAAGTCTAGGACAATCCACATACTATCTGTACTAATACAAACAGGCTTAGTGCAGCTGTTTCTTTGAGCAGTGTCATCAAGGTAACCATCCACTACATTTATTCCACACCAACCACATATCCTGAAAGAGGCTTCGAGAGCTCTCACATGAGGTCTTTCATGCAGTCCTTTTCACGGCAAAGATTCACATTTCGGAAATCAGATTCCCAGCTTCACATCTCCCTCCAAGAATTTAAATGTCAGAGGTGGTATATGATTACCGCATCAAAAGCATCCACAAAACAGGATTTCTCTTTTCTCTTTTATAAAATACACCAGTTGAACACTAAGACTTCAGCAGAGTCAAATAGGTTCACACTATGATAAGTGCATCTGTCTAATGTTTATCCAGAAAAAAAAAACTATTATGATTTTTGGCACCACTGCACGAATTTGGTTGCACACTGGTACAAAGGAGACAAGTCATAACATTCAGATGAAACTGCATAACAATGTTTTGTCAACCTTCAAGACCAGGAGGTCCAGGAAACTAATGATTTCCATCTCCCTGACTATGTAACTGGCTAAACCAGTACCTCATCCAGGCAATCGTACACCACGATTTCCAAGCCTGAAAGCTGAACACACATAGAAATCTATATGCCTGGCATTTGCAAGACCTCTTGGCTGAAATAGCTATCAAGGTCATCCAGGAAGCCCTATACCAAGTCTAGCCAAAGGATGGCAAAAAGCTCTTGCAGGTACAATGGTAATACAAACTGTGACAGAGCCTGGCTACCTGTCTGGATTAGTAACTTGCCTTGGCAGCTTGCCCTCAGGGTAAAACATTTGCAACCTAGTCCGCTCACACAAGCTGAGTGCCACTGGCAGCAAGGTTTAGCCCACTAAGATAAATACAGACAAATGTACTTTGAAGAGAACTGCTCAGTGCTACTGCCCACTTTGGTTTCTGGATTAACCCTTCTCTCTTGCAACCATCCTGACCATGTCAGCTGAAATCAGCATTGAAATGGGGCCCCATTTTGATTTCAATGCTGTTTTCTAGATAACAAGGGCAGGGTTGTCAAAAAAAATAGGTCAATATCAAAAGCCAAAATCGACAATTGCCAACTTCACAGGTCTCTCCAAAGTTGTGTTGTCTGAATTGCCCTTTGTGGACCAAATTTGAAGCCTCAAATGCACGTTTGTGTGTTCATACCAACTCACAAATATTTAACCCTGTAGGTAGTCTGACAAGACAAGGTACTGGTCCAGGCTAGCAGCTAGATTCTCCCACTGAATGTCTCACAATTGTAAAGGCAAGAGCCCTTTGTCATCCCTTAGCAAAACCAGGTGCGGAGCTTTCCGGACAAAATTGGTAGCTACTTCAGCCACAAGTTCTTGCACATAACAGATATACAGACTCCAATGCATATGCAACGACAGACTCAGAAATATTGGTGTACAAATGCCTAGCTGAGATGCTAGTGCAGACAGTGGACACAGGCAGGGACATGGCAACCCGTAGATTCCCAGACTTCACCAGCCTTCAAAGAAGACAGAACATTGATGTACAACTTAATCTAGATGGTATAGTTTGTTTCCCTGGTGCCAATGCGCCACCTTGTTCTTGCAGTGATAATAAACACATGACAGCTTTTCTGGCAAAGCCCTGATTAGGTCACACTATCCTATGGTGAGGCCATTTCACAATGTAAATGTATTCCATTGGCATTTCCTGTCAAAGACCTGCGAGAAGTCTTGCATAGTGGCACATACCAATGCCATGGGTAGGCAGCTAACCTAAGTTGATGAGTCAAACTGGGTCTTGCTATGACCATTGAACTCCTGCATGGTCCCCAGCTTGTCCATAGAAAAGCATAATGATTTTTATCAGCAAGCTTCTTCAATAGTTGGCTTATCAGTACCTTTCCAAGTTCAGAATGGTGAAAAGGATTACCTAATGCTAAGAGCAGTCGGCTACAAGGTCTCACTTAAATCTGGTCTTCCTTTGTCTTGTTTTGAGAACAAGACACCATTCAGATGGGTCTTCCTCCACTGATGGTGGCTGCATAAGCCCAAATGCAACAGGTAGTACTGGGCTACATGGTACCAGTAGCAGAGTTACCACAAGCATATCTCACAAGACTAAACTAAGTTTTCATCGATCTTGTTGGTAGCTCTGACCTGACTTGACATGGAATTGACAAATTTGGGTCAATTTCCCAAACAATGAATGAGTGCATATTTAATGCAACTCTGAATCCTCCATCCCTTTTATTTTCTTAACTCAAAACTGTGAAGAGTACTTTGATTAACAGCACAGGCCCAAGAGGGATGCAGCAGAAATAAGTCTAGGACAATCCACATACTATCTGTACTAATACAAACAGGCTTAGTGCAGCTGTTTCTTTGAGCAGTGTCATCAAGGTTACCATCCACTACATTTAATTCCACACCAACAACATATCCTGAAAGAGGCTTTGAGAGCTCTCAAATGAGGTCTATCATGCAATCCTTTTCAAGGCAAAGATTCACATTTCGGAAATCAGATTCCCAGCTTCACATCTCCCTCCAAGAATTTAAATGTCAGTGGTGGTATATGATTACCGCATCAAAAGCATCCACAAAACAGGATTTCTCTTTTCTCTTTTATAGAAAACACCAGTTGAACACTAAGACTTTAGCAGAGTCAAATAGGTTCACACTATGATAAGTGCATCTGTCTAATGTTTATCCAGAAAAAAAAACTATTATGATTTTTGGCACCACTGCACGAATTCGGTTGCACACTGGTACAAAGGAGACAAGTCATAACATTCAGATGAAACTGCATAACAATGTTTTGTCAACCTTCAAGACCAGGAGGTCCAGGAAACTAATGATTTCCATCTCCCTGACTATGTAACTGGCTAAACCAGTACCTCATCCATGCAATCGTACACCACGATTTCCAAGCCTGAAAGCTGAACACACATAGAAATCTGTATGCCTGCCATTTGCAAGACCTCTTGGCTGAAATAGCTATCAAGGTCATCCAGGAAGCCCTATACCAAGTCTAGCCAAAGGATGGCAAAAAGCTCTTGCAGGTACAATGGTAATACAAACTGTGACAGAGCCTGGCTACCTGTCTGGATTAGTACCTTGCCTTGGCAGCTTGCCCTCAGGGTAAAACATTTGCAACCTAGTCCGCTCACACAAGCTGAGTGCCACTGGCAGCAAGGTTTAGCCCACTAAGATAAATACAGACAAATGTACTTTGAAGAGAACTGCTCAGTGCTACTGCCCACTTTGGTTTCTGGATTAACCCTTCTCTCTTGCAACCATCCAGACCATGTCAGCTGAAATCAGCATTGAAATGGGGCCCCATTTTGATTTCAATGCTGTTTTCTAGATAACAAGGGCAGGGTTGTCACAAAAAATAGGTCAATATCAAAAGCCAAAATCGACAATTGCCAACTTCACAGGTCTCTCCAAAGTTGTGTTGTCTGAATTGCCCTTTGTGGACCAAATTTGAAGCCTCAAATGCACGTTTGTGTGTTCATACCAACTCACAAATATTTAACCCTGTAGGTAGTCTGACAAGACAAGGTACTGGTCCAGGCTAGCAGCTAGATTCTCCCACTGAATGTCTCACAATTGTAAAGGCAAGAGCCCTTTGTCATCCCTTAGCAAAACCAGGTGCGGAGCTTTCCGGACAAAATTGGTAGCTACTTCAGCCACAAGTTCTTGCACATAACAGGTATACAGACTCCAATGCATATGCAACGACAGACTCAGAAATATTGGTGTACAAATGCCTAGCTGAGATGCTAGTGCAGACAGTGGACACAGGCAGGGACATGGCAACCCGTAGATTCCCAGACTTCACCAGCCTTCAAAGAAGACAGAACATTGATGTACAACTTAATCTAGATGGTATAGTTTGTTTCCCTGGTGCCAATGTGCCACCTTGTTCTTGCAGTGATAACAAACACATGACAGCTTTTCTGGCAAAGCCCTGATTAGGTCACACTATCCTATGGTGAGGCCATTTCACAATGTAAATGTGTTCCATTGGCATTTCCTGTCAAAGACCTGCGAGACGTCTTGCATAGTGTCACATATCAATGCCATGGGTAGGCAGCTAACCTAAGTTGATGACTCAAACTGGGTCTTGCTATGACCATTGAACTCCTGCATGGTCCCCAGCTTGTCCACAGAAAAGCATGATGATTTTTATCAGCAAGCTTCTTCAATAGTTGGCTTATCAGTACCTTTCCAAGTTCAGAATGGTGGAAAGGATTACCTAATGCTAAGAGCAGTCGGCTACAGGGTCTCACTTAAATCTGGTCTTCCTTTGTCTTGTTTTGAGAACAAGACACCATTCAGATGGGTCTTCCTCCACTGATGGTGGCTGCATAAGCCCAAATGCAACAGGTAGTACTGGGCTATATGGTACCAGTAGCAGAAGTTACCACAAACATATCTCGCAAGACTAAACTAAGTTTTCTTCGACTTTGTTGGTAGCTCTGACCTGACTTGACATGGAATTGACAAATTTGGGTCAATTTCCCAAACAATGAATGAGTGCATATTTAATGCAACTCTGAATCCTCCATCCCTTTTATTTTCTTAACTCAAAACTGTGAAGAGTACTTTGATTAACAGCGCAGGCCCAAGAGGGATGCAGCAGAAATAAGTCTAGGACAATCCACATACTATCTGTACTAATACAAACAGGCTTAGTGCAGCTGTTTCTTTGAGCAGTGTCATCAAGGTAACCATCCACTACATTTAATTCCACACCAACCACATATCCTGAAAGAGGCGTTGAGAGCTCTCACATGAGGTCTATCATGCAATCCTTTTCACGGCAAAGATTCACATTTCGGATATCAGATTCCCAGCTTCACATCTCCCTCCAAGAATTTAAATGTCAGAGGTGGTATATGATTATCGCATCAAAAGCATCCACAAAACAGGATATCTCTTTTCTCTTTTATAGAAAACACCAGTTGAACACTAAGACTTCAGCAGAGTCAAATAGGTTCACACTATGATAAGTGCATCTGTCTAATGTTTATCCAGAAAAAAAAAACTATTATGATTTTTGGCACCACTGCACGAATTCGGTTGCACACTGGTACAAAGGAGACAAGTCATAACATTCAGATGAAACTGCATAACAATGTTTTGTCAACCTTCAAGACCAGGAGGTCGAGGAAACTAATGATTTCCATCTCCCTGACTATGTAACTGGCTAAACCAGTACCTCATCCAGGCAATCGTACACCACGATTTCCAAGCCTGAAAGCTGAACACACATAGAAATCTGTATGCCTGCCATTTGCAAGACCTCTTGGCTGAAATAGCTATCAAGGTCATCCAGGAAGCCCTATACCAAGTCTAGCCAAAGGATGGCAAAAAGCTATTGCAGGTGCAATGGTAATACAAACTGTGACAGAGCCTGGCTACCTGTCTGGATTAGTACCTTGCCTTGGCAGCTTGCCTTCAGGGTAAAACATTTGCAACCTAGTCCGCTCACACAAGCTGAGTGCCACTGGCAGCAAGGTTTAGCCCACTAAGATCAATACAGACAAATGTACTTTGAAGAGAACTGCTCAGTGCTACTGCCCACTTTGGTTTCTGGATTAACCCTTCTCTCTTGCAACCATCCTGACCATGTCAGCTGAAATCAGCATTGAAATGGGGCCCCATTTTGATTTCAATGCTGTTTTCTAGATAACAAGGGCAGGGTTGTCAAAAAAATAGGTCAATATCAAAAGCCAAAATCGACAATTGCCAACTTCACAGGTCTCTCCAAAGTTGTGTTGTCTGAATTGCCCTTTGTGGACCAAATTTGAAGCCTCAAATGCACGTTTGTGTGTTCATACCAACTCACAAATATTTAACCCTGTAGGTAGTCTGACAAGACAAGGTACTGGTCCAGGCTAGCAGCTAGATTCTCCCACTGAATGTCTCACAATTGTAAAGGCAAGAGCCCTTTGTCATCCCTTAGCAAAACCAGGTGCAGAGCTTTCCGGACAAAATTGGTAGCTACCTCAGCCACAAGTTCTTGCACATAACAGGTATACAGACTCCAATGCATATGCAACAACAGACTCAGAAATATTGGTGTACACATGCCTAGCTGAGATGCTAGTGCAGACAGTGGACACAGGCAGGGACATGGCAACCCGTAGATTCCCAGACTTCACCAGCCTTCAAAGAAGACAGAACATTGATGTACAACTTAATCTAGATGGTATAGTTTGTTTCCCTGGTGCCAATGTGCCACCTTGTTCTTGCAGTGATAACAAACACATGACAGCTTTTCTGGCAAAGCCCTGATTAGGTCACACTATCCTATGGTGAGGCCATTTCACAATGTAAATGTATTCCATTGGCATTTCCTGTCAAAGACCTGCGAGAAGTCTTGCATAGTGGCACATACCAATGCCATGGGTAGGCAGCTAACCTAAGTTGATGAGTCAAACTGGGTCTTGCTATGACCATTGAACTCCTGCATGGTCCCCAGCTTGTCCATAGAAAAGCATGATGATTTTTATCAGCAAGCTTCTTCAATAGTTGGCTTATCAGTACCTTTCCAAGTTCAGAATGGTGAAAAGGATTACCTAATGCTAAGAGCAGTCGGCTACAAGGTCTCACTTAAATCTGGTCTTCCTTTGTCTTGTTTTGAGAACAAGACACCATTCAGATGGGTCTTCCTCCACTGATGGTGGCTGCATAAGCCCAAATGCAACAGGTAGTACTGGGCTACATGGTACCAGTAGCAGAGTTACCACAAGCATATCTCACAAGACTAAACTAAGTTTTCATCGACTTTGTTGACAAATTTGGATCAATTTCCCAAACAATGAATGAGTGCATATTTCATGCAACTCTGAATCCTCCATCCCTTTTATTTTCTTAACTCAAAACTGTGAAGAGTACTTTGATTAACAGCACAGGCCCAAGAGGGATGCAGCAGAAATAAGTCTAGGACAATCCACATACTATCTGTACTAATACAAACAGGCTTAGTGCAGCTGTTTCTTTGAGCAGTGTCATCAAGGTAACCATCCACTACATTTAATTCCACACCAACCACATATCCTGAAAGAGGCTTTGAGAGCTCTCACATGAGGTCTATCATGCAATCCTTTTCAAGGCAAAGATTCACATTTCGGAAATCAGATTCCCAGCTTCACATCTCCCTCCAAGAATTTAAATGTCAGTGGTGGTATATGATTACCGCATCAAAAGCATCCACAAAACAGGATTTCTCTTTTCTCTTTTATAGAAAACACCAGTTGAACACTAAGACTTTAGCAGAGTCAAATAGGTTCACACTATGATAAGTGCATCTGTCTAATGTTTATCCAGAAAAAAAAAACTATTATGATTTTTGGCACCACTGCACGAATTCGGTTGCACACTGGTACAAAGGAGACAAGTCATAACATTCAGATGAAACTGCATAACAATGTTTTGTCAACCTTCAAGACCAGGAGGTCCAGGAAACTAATGATTTCCATCTCCCTGACTATGTAACTGGCTAAACCAGTACCTCATCCATGCAATCGTACACCACGATTTCCAAGCCTGAAAGCTGAACACACATAGAAATCTGTATGCCTGCCATTTGCAAGACCGCTTGGCTGAAATAGCTATCAAGGTCATCCAGGAAGCCCTATACCAAGTCAAGCCAAAAGATGGCAAAAAGCTCTTGCAGGTACAATGGTAATACAAACTGTGACAGAGCCTGGCTACCTGTCTGGATTAGTACCTTGCCTTGGCAGCTTGCCCTCAGGGTAAAACATTTGCAACCTAGTCCGCTCACACAAGCTGAGTGCCACTGGCAGCAAGGTTTAGCCCACTAAGATCAATACAGACAAAATTAATGTACTTTGAAGAGAACTGCTCAGTGCTACTGCCCACTTTGGTTTCTGGATTAACCCTTCTCTATTGCAACCATCCTGACCATGTCAGCTGAAATCAGCATTGAAATGGGGCCCCATTTTGATTTCAATGCTGTTTTCTAGATAACAAGGGCAGGGTTGTCACAAAAAATAGGTCAATATCAAAAGCCAAAATCGACAATTGCCAACTTCACAGGTCTCTCCAAAGTTGTGTTGTCTGAATTGCCCTTTGTGGACCAAATTTGAAGCCTCAAATGCACATTTGTGTGTTCATACCAACTCACAAATATTTAACCCTGTAGGTAGTCTGACAAGACAAGGTACTGGTCCAGGCTAGCAGCTAGATTCTCCCACTGAATGTCTCACAATTGTAAAGGCAAGAGCCCTTTGTCATCCCTTAGCAAAACCAGGTGCGGAGCTTTCCGGACAAAATTGGTAGCTACTTCAGCCACAAGTTCTTGCACATAACAGGTATACAGACTCCAATGCATATGCAACGACAGACTCAGAAATATTGGTGTACAAATGCCTAGCTGAGATGCTAGTGCAGACAGTGGACACAGGCAGGGACATGGCAACCCGTAGATTCCCAGACTTCACCAGCCTTCAAAGAAGACAGAACATTGATGTACAACTTAATCTAGATGGTATAGTTTGTATCCCTGGTGCCAATGTGCCACCTTGTTCTTGCAGTGATAACAAACACATGACAGCTTTTCTGGCAAAGCCCTGAGTAGGTCACACTATCCTATGGTGAGGCCATTTCACAATGTAAATGTGTTCCATTGGCATTTCCTGTCAAAGACCTGCGAGAAGTCTTGCATAGTGTCACATACCAATGCCATGGGTAGGCAGCTAACCTAAGTTGATGAGTCAAACTGGGTCTTGCTATGACCATTGAACTCCTGCATGGTCCCCAGCTTGTCCACAGAAAAGCATGATGATTTTTATCAGCAAGCTTCTTCAATAGTTGGCTTATCAGTACCTTTCCAAGTTCAGAATGGTGGAAAGGATTACCTAATGCTAAGAGCAGTCGGCTACAAGGTCTCACTTAAATCTGGTCTTCCTTTGTCTTGTTTTGAGAACAAGACACCATTCAGATGGGTCTTCCTCCACTGATGGTGGCTGCATAAGCCCAAATGCAACAGGTAGTACTGGGCTACATGGTACCAGTAGCAGAAGTTACCAAAAGCATATCTCGCAAGACTAAACTAAGTTTTCATCGACTTTGTTGGTAGCTCTGACCTGACTTGACATGGAATTGACAAATTTGGGTCAATTTCCCAAACAATGAATGAGTGCATATTTAATGCAACTCTGAATCCTCCATCCCTTTTATTTTCTTAACTCAAAACTGTGAAGAGTACTTTGATTAACAGCGCAGGCCCAAGAGGGATGCAGCAGAAATAAGTCTAGGACAATCCACATACTATCTGTACTAATACAAACAGGCTTAGTGCAGCTGTTTCTTTGAGCAGTGTCATCAAGGTAACCATCCACTACATTTAATTCCACACCAACCACATATCCTGAAAGAGGCTTCGAGAGCTCTCACATGAGGTCTATCATGCAATCCTTTTCACGGCAAAGATTCACATTTCGGATATCAGATTCCCAGCTTCACATCTCCCTCCAAGAATTTAAATGTCAGAGGTGGTATATGATTATCGCATCAAAAGCATCCACAAAACAGGATATCTCTTTTCTCTTTTATAGAAAACACCAGTTGAACACTAAGACTTCAGCAGAGTCAAATAGGTTCACACTATGATAAGTGCATCTGTCTAATGTTTATCCAGAAAAAAAAAACTATTATGATTTTTGGCACCACTGCACGAATTCGGTTGCACACTGGTACAAAGGAGACAAGTCATAACATTCAGATGAAACTGCATAACAATGTTTTGTCAACCTTCAAGACCAGGAGGTCCAGGAAACTAATGATTTCCATCTCCCTGACTATGTAACTGGCTAAACCAGTACCTCATCCAGGCAATCGTACACCAGGATTTCCAAGCCTGAAAGCTGAACACACATAGAAATCTGTATGCCTGCCATTTGCAAGACCTCTTGGCTGAAATAGCTATCAAGGTCATCCAGGAAGCCCTATACCAAGTCTAGCCAAAGGATGGCAAAAAGCTATTGCAGGTACAATGGTAATACAAACTGTGACAGAGCCTGGCTACCTGTCTGGATTAGTACCTTGCCTTGGCACCTTGCCCTCAGGGTAAAACATTTGCAACCTAGTCCGCTCACACAAGCTGAGTGCCACTGGCAGCAAGGTTTAGCCCACTAAGATCAATACAGACAAATGTACTTTGAAGAGAACTGCTCAGTGCTACTGCCCACTTTGGTTTCTGGATTAACCCTTCTCTCTTGCAACCATCCTGACCATGTCAGCTGAAATCAGCATTGAAATGGGGCCCCATTTTGATTTCAATGCTGTTTTCTAGATAACAAGGGCAGGGTTGTCAAAAAAAAATAGGTCAATATCAAAAGCCAAAATCGACAATTGCCAACTTCACAGGTCTCTCCAAAGTTGTGTTGTCTGAATTGCCCTTTGTGGACCAAATTTGAAGCCTCAAATGCACGTTTGTGTGTTCATACCAACTCACAAATATTTAACCCTGTAGGTAGTCTGACAAGACAAGGTACTGGTCCAGGCTAGCAGCTAGATTCTCCCACTGAATGTCTCACAATTGTAAAGGCAAGAGCCCTTTGTCATCTCTTAGCAAAACCAGGTGCGGAGCTTTCCGGACAAAATTGGTAGCTACCTCAGCCACAAGTTCTTGCACATAACAGGTATACAGACTCCAATGCATATGCAACGACAGACTCAGAAATATTGGTGTACACATGCCTAGCTGAGATGCTAGTGCAGACAGTGGACACAGGCAGGGACATGGCAACCCGTAGATTCCCAGACTTCACCAGCCTTCAAAGAAGACAGAACATTGATGTACAACTTAATCTAGATGGTATAGTTTGTTTCCCTGGTGCCAATGTGCCACCTTGTTCTTGCAGTGATAACAAACACATGACAGCTTTTCTGGCAAAGCCCTGATTAGGTCACACTATCCTATGGTGAGGCCATTTCACAATGTAAATGTATTCCATTGGCATTTCCTGTCAAAGACCTGCGAGAAGTCTTGCATAGTGGCACATACCAATGCCATGGGTAGGCAGCTAACCTAAGTTGATGAGTCAAACTGGGTCTTGTTATGACCATTGAACTCCTGCATGGTCCCCAGCTTGTCCATAGAAAAGCATGATGATTTTTATCAGCAAGCTTCTTCAATAGTTGGCTTATCAGTACCTTTCCAAGTTCAGAATGGTGGAAAGGATTACCTAATGCTAAGAGCAGTCGGCTACAGGGTCTCACTTAAATCTGGTCTTCCTTTGTCTTGTTTTGCGAACAAGACACCATTCAGATGGGTCTTCCTCCACTGATGGTGGCTGCATAAGCCCAAATGCAACAGGTAGTACTGGGCTACATGGTACCAGTAGCAGAAGTTACCACAAACATATCTCGCAAGACTAAACTAAGTTTTCTTCGACTTTGTTGGTAGCTCTGACCTGACTTGACATGGAATTGACAAATTTGGGTCAATTTCCCAAACAATGAATGAGTGCATATTTAGTGCAACTCTGAATCCTCCATCCCTTTTATTTTCTTAACTCAAAACTGTGAAGAGTACTTTGATTAACAGTGTAGGCCCAAGAGGGATGCAGCAGAAATAAGTCTAGGACAATCCACATACTATCTGTACTAATACAAACAGGCTTAGTGCAGCTGTTTCTTTGAGCAGTGTCATCAAGGTTACCATCCACTACATTTAATTCCACACCAACCACATATCCTGAAAGAGGCTTCGAGAGCTCTCACATGAGGTCTATCATGCAGTCCTTTTCATGGCAAAGATTCACATTTCGGAAATCAGATTCCCAGCTTCACATCTCCCTCCAAGAATTTAAATGTCAGAGGTGGTATATGATTACCGCATCAAAAGCATCCACAAAACAGGATTTCTCTTTTCTCTTTTATAGAAAACACCAGTTGAACACTAAGACTTCAGCAGAGTCAAATAGGTTCACACTATGATAAGTGCATCTGTCTAATGTTTATCCAGAAAAAAAAACTATTATGATTTTTGGCACCACTGCACGAATTCGGTTGCACACTGGTACAAAGGAGACAAGTCATAACATTCAGATGAAACTGCATAACAATGTTTTGTCAACCTTCAAGACCAGGAGGTCCAGGAAACTAATGATTTCCATCTCCCTGACTATGTAGCTGGCTAAACCAGTACCTCATCCAGGCAATCGTACACCACGATTTCCAAGCCTGAAAGCTGAACACACATAGAAATCTGTATGCCTGCCATTTGCAAGACCTCTTGGCTGAAATAGCTATCAAGGTCATCCAGGAAGCCCTATACCAAGTCTAGCCAAAGGATGGCAAAAAGCTCTTGCAGGTACAATGGTAATACAAACTGTGACAGAGCCTGGCTACCTGTCTGGATTAGTACCTTGCCTTGGCACCTTGCCCTCAGGGTAAAACATTTGCAACCTAGTCCGCTCACACAAGCTGAGTGCCACTGGCAGCAAGGTTTAGCCCACTAAGATCAATACAGACAAATGTACTTTGAAGAGAACTGCTCAGTGCTACTGCCCACTTTGGTTTCTGGATTAACCCTTCTCTCTTGCAACCATCCTGACCATGTCAGCTGAAATCAGCATTGAAATGGGGCCCCATTTTGATTTCAATGCTGTTTTCTAGATAACAAGGGCAGGGTTGTCACAAAAAATAGGTCAATATCAAAAGCCAAAATCGACAATTGCCAACTTCACAGGTCTCTCCAAAGTTGTGTTGTCTGAATTGCCCTTTGTGGACCAAATTTGAAGCCTCAAATGCACGTTTGTGTGTTCATACCAGCTCACAAATATTTAACCCTGTAGGTAGTCTGACAAGACAAGGTACTGGTCCAGGCTAGCAGCTAGATTCTCCCACTGAATGTCTCACAATTGTAAAGGCAAGAGCCCTTTGTCATCCCTTAGCAAAACCAGGTGCGGAGCTTTCCGGACAAAATTGGTAGCTACTTCAGCCACAAGTTCTTGCACATAACGTCACCTTAGCGCAAAAAGTCAATAACTCCAAAATTTCACAAAATCACTTTTTTGCATTTTTCAATGCACAATGATGTTTTCCATATTGTATCAAAATATTGGTCCAAAATCAGATATGCAAATTAGGTAATTTGCATAAAAAGCAAAATGGGTTAACTACATCTCCATAATAAATGAGCGCAAAAACTTGATAAGTGCACTTGTTGAGTTTTTGCACCAAAAATATGATAGTTAAAACCAAATTTTTCAGTGCAAAAAGTCTATAAGTGCTTTTATTGAGTTTACACCAAGTCTGAAAACAAATGTTATGTATAGTTTTGGTGCTAAATTCAACTTATGCAGGGTGCCCAGTGGTCAGAGAAAAGTCAGGGAAATTTGTTGTTTTTTCAAGGTCAGGGAAAAGTCAGGGAATTCTATAAAATGGTCAGGGAAATTAGAAAATCTTCGAAAGTCAGGGAATTTTAAAATCATGCTTTGTTCAACCCATCAAAACTTGAACTAACAGATAAGAGATGATGACTTTGACAGTTTTTGAGTTATGATAACATCATGCAATCCAGTTTTTCTGATATATTTCTCTCTGTTACTTATTTAATGTTGAAAGGTGATGTAAAACATAATATTTGGTCACATAAGACTTAAGTGATTACTTGAAGACTGAAAGGATTTTGCAACCTTTACCTCCAGAGCTACATCACTAATTTATCAAATTTCTAATTTCTTTGTGTAGTACATTAAAGGTTGCTGGAGTTTAAAACGGCACAAACTTATAACTCAACATATTATTCAAACTATTTTAAGCAATACAAAGCTACTAATGTTATGTATATGTTCTTTTCTTACATGTTGCTGCCTGTTGTTAAAAAAACATATTTCTGCTGTAAGCATACATTTTAAGGACTTAGTTTGATTTATGTCAGAATTAATAAAATACAGTCTAAATGCACGGCTGTAAGGGGAGGAGGCAGTTAGTGCGGCACAATGGTCAGGAAAAAATGAAATTTGGTCAGGGAAAAGACAGTGAATTTCATTTCAGACTAAGGGTGGGCACCCTGTTATGAGGATCTGCAATATTTCATTAAATCCTTCATAAGCTATCAGACTTATATTTTCAAAAATGTCCTAAAATTGGGGAGCAGGAGATTTTTTTTTCATTCTGACTTGAGTTTTGTAGAAACATCACTGCGGCAGATAATGAAGTTCTAAATTTTGGATTACCTGCCTTGCCCGCATGGATTCCTTATTAAATTCAAAAGCTTTACTGAGCTTCGCTACTCCAGCAACCATGGAAAAAAAATCCCAAAATAAAGTTTTATATAATTTTTCAATTTCTCACATTATTCATATCATACCCGTCTTCTATCACCTTATTTTTTATCAAGATATTTCTTGTTATTTGTTAACTTATATTACTGATGCGAACTTTAGGACTTGATAAATAGAAAAAAGATAATGGAATGTGTTAATTTGCATGAAGGAGATTTCACGCAAAATAAACCCACATTTTATGTTTTTAGTTTGATTTGATTATTTACATACCATCAACAATCTTTCAGTTATTTAGCGACAGGTCTTCCTAGGTTGAACTAGCACTAAACTAGGATTAATGTGTCTTGCTCAAGGACACAACAGAGTGACACCGGTGGGGCTCTAACCCGCGGCCCCTCGGTCTTGAGACAAGCACTCTACCAGTAAGCTCCAGAAAGCCCAGGTTTTAAAAGATGTTAGGATAGTAGATGTGAAGTCCACTGAGTCTGATGCTCACTTCATTGGTTACTTTACAAGTTTTAGTAAAGAGATGTTATGATATTTAGTTCTCACTTACTGAGTAGGCCTAGATATCATAGCTAAATATGAAATTTTATGAAAAATTGACAAATCTAAATCAAATACCATATGGGCCACAATGTGAGAAAATGATTCCCTAAGACAAAAATTTCACTATCATAAAAACAGAATAGTTTGACTTTATAGAGTAATGCTACTAATTTTTAATAGTTTTTATTTGACTGGATTATTTAAATCTCGAAGTGAGATATGGCATATTTATTAAAGGCCTATAATTATACCCATTCAATGTTATTGCCACGAAAAATGTTGCCAAAGTTGAATATTCCATTTTGACACGTTAATATTGCTCAGAAAATTTTTCATTTGCTTGAAATAGTTTAACCATTGGAAAAAAAATATTGCTAAATGAAAAAGCAGCATATCAACCTAACATCCAATCTGCAGAAAATATTTTATCTATTCTCGTGGTTTGCTATAGTTACAACTAAACTCAAATTTTTATGTTTTTCACATTGATTTTCAGCGATAACTTTTTAAATTTTTTTAGCAAACTGTGTTCACGATGAATGTTGTAGAGACAATTTAGCGCCAATTTCTCCAAAAGGTCCGAATTTTGTGGCACAAAAAGATTTTTCTGTACATAGATGAAGATTTTGCAATATATTGAATTTAGCCAAATTTTCTAAGTCTTTTATTGACAGGTAAATTTCGAAGAGGCATGACAACGAGGGTTCGTCTCAAAAGAATATTAACAAGCGGTGAATATATCACTATTCAACGATGTTGCATAGCATAATCCTGTCGGTAACATACCCAGAATTTACTGTGAATATGCAGAATCATCTTTGGGCATCAGCATTCGTAGGTACTGAGGCATGGATTTCACATAACGTACCATTTTTCTCTTACGCACATGCTCCAAAACGGACAGTTTAGAGATGACCCAAACAGCTTAATGCAGAAGCGAATCAGGCGCGATTTCCATTATATTTAAACAAGCCATCTATTAGTTAGTGAATTAGGGCGGCGCAATGTGGCTTTTTGTCTGACATCTTTTACTTAGTTTATTTGCGCTTTGCATAAAATGCTCAAAAGGTGCATCTATGCGCAGAGTTAACTGCAGCATCTTGGTTAATTGAACCAATTGGAGAAGTTGGCGCTAATTTTTCTCTACAAGTAAGTAATGGTGCAAAGATCAGGAATCGATACAATCAAGTACCACACCTGACCCAGGATACCAATGGGAAAGTGACAAACTCACAGAAGACACCACAAATGAGAGCCAAGAGGTCAGCCCTTTCCCAGCAGGTGACCACAAAGCACATATAAACAGACGTGCATAAAACATAGCAAACACAAGACAGAACAAAAACAAAAAAGATCCACAAAAGAAGTACCGCCTTGGAACGGTCAGTAAAATATTTTACTGGAGGGCTTAAACCGGTTTAACAGCGCCAACCTCACCATTAATTCAGATGTGGATCAAGACACATAGATATTTGGTTTGCATGAAAGACCCCTAGCTTATCAATGCATCATCTCCTAAAACATATCAATCAAGATATAACAAGGAGATAAAGCAAGGATAAGGACTCAACAGTAAATTAAACTGAATACCGGAGCAAAAGAAATCCAACAGGTAAACCCCGGTGGGCCCGACAAACAGCCAAAGCATCAGGCCCCTACCATCTCATCAATAGATAAGTCTTTAAGTCGGAACCATCATAGAGTCTGAAGTCCGACCCACCGGCGTGCAATTAAAGAGGAAAGCAAAGTTGCCAACCGTGATTGGGTTGACCACCAAGCATGCAGTCTGTTGCAATACATTAATGTTATAGCCAATCTTTTTATAATGGGAAATTATTTTAATGAACTGCGCTGAAAAATTATTAGAGCCAACAATCTTCTTCAACTTATACACCAAGTCACCATAGAAATCAGGTTCTGAAAGTCCTTGGCGCAAGAGAGATTTAAGTCCAACTTGGAATTTAGAAATCAGATCAAATCATAGTATCGTCTATCTATCGTTTGCTAAAATTAAAAATAAAGAAATTATCGTCGAAAATCAATGTGAAAACATAAAAAATCAAGTTTAAGTGATACACATAGGAATTTAAAGCATAAAGTTGGTTAAAAAGTGCAGATAACTCCCAAAAATGAACTTTTTTTAAAATAATTTGGAATTTATTAGTTTGGTGATTAAATGTTTAAAGTATGCAAATGCAGTGTTATTTTGCATACATGATTTTCATGATGTTTTGTCGAGTTCACGGTTGAGGTTTATATAAATTTGATCCAAATCAAAACTTTGACTGAAAACTATGATCAAATCCTGCATAAAAACACTTTGATTAAAATCTATGATCATATGCTGCATCAAAGCACTTTTGTAGTTCATTTGCATCAAAGTATTTAAGTCAATATGCTACATAAAAGCGCAATTATCAAGTTTTTGCACCAAAAATTTTCAGCGCAAAAATGGGTTAAGTGCACTTATTGAGTTTTTGCACCAAAATTTTCAGTTGTCAATTTCCAATAAGTGCATATTTTCTTTAATTTCACTTTTATCATAAAATCATAAGATTGGAGTTTTTCTTCACATGAAATCTAACAGAAAATGCATTTGAAATCATTTTATAGCAATAACATGAGAGGAAAGTGAAAGAAGATAAAATGTTTTTTGCCTCTCCTGAAAAGTTTGTAAAATGGAGTTATTGACTTTTTGCGCTAAGGTGACGATAACAGGTATACAGACTCCAATGCATATGCAACGACAGACTCAGAAATATTGGTGTACAAATGCCTAGCTGAGATGCTAGTGCAGACAGTGGACACAGGCAGGGACATGGCAACCCATAGATTCCCAGACTTCACCAGCCTTCAAAGAAGACAGAACATTGATGTACAACTTAATCTAGATGGTATAGTTTGTATCCCTGGTGCCAATGTGCCACCTTGTTCTTGCAGTGATAACAAACACATGACAGCTTTTCTGGCAAAGCCCTGATTAGGTCACACTATCCTATGGTGAGGCCATTTCACAATGTAAATGTGTTCCATTGGCATTTCCTGTCAAAGACCTGCGAGAAGTCTTGCATAGTGTCACATACCAATGCCATGGGTAGGCAGCTAACCTAAGTTGATGAGTCAAACTGGGTCTTGCTATGAACATTGAACTCCTGCATGGTCCCCAGCTTGTCCACGGAAAAGCATGATGATTTTTATCAGCAAGCTTCTTCAATAGTTGGCTTATCAGTACCTTCCCAAGTTCAGAATGGTGGAAAGGATTACCTAATGCTAAGAGCAGTCGGCTACAGGGTCTCACTTAAATCTGGTCTTCCTTTGTCTTGTTTTGAGAACAAGACACAATTCAGATGGGTCTTCCTCCACTGATGGTGGCTGCATAAGCCCAATGCAACAGGTAGTACTGGGCTACATGGTACCAGTAGCAGAAGTTACCACAAACATATCTCGCAAGACTAAACTAAGTTTTCATCGACTTTGTTGGTAGCTCTGACCTGACTTGACATGGAATTGACAAATTTGGGTCAATTTCCCAAACAATGAATGAGTGCATATTTAATGCAACTCTGAATCCTCCATCCCTTTTATTTTCTTAACTCAAAACTGTGAAGAGTACTTTGATTAACAGTGTAGGCCCAAGAGGGATGCAGCAGAAATAAGTCTAGGACAATCCACATACTATCTGTACTAATACAAACAGGCTTAGTGCAGCTGTTTCTTTGAGCAGTGTCATCAAGGTAACCATCCACTACATTTAATTCCCCACCAACCACATATCCTGAAAGAGGCTTCGAGAGCTCTCACATGAGGTCTATCATGCAGTCCTTTTCACGGCAAAGATTCACATTTCGGAAATCAGATTCCCAGCTTCACATCTCCCTCCAAGAATTTAAATGTCAGAGGTGGTATATGATTACCGCATCAAAAGCATCCACAAAACAGGATTTCTCTTTTCTCTTTTATAGAAAACACCAGTTGAACACTAAGACTTCAGCAGAGTCAAATAGGTTCACACTATGATAAGTGCATCTGTCTAATGTTTATCCAGAAAAAAAAACTATTATGATTTTTGGCACCACTGCACGAATTCGGTTGCACACTGGTACAAAGGAGACAAGTCATAACATTCAGATGAAACTGCATAACAATGTTTTGTCAACCTTCAAGACCAGGAGGTCCAGGAAACTAATGATTTCCATCTCCCTGACTATGTAACTGGCTAAACCAGTACCTCATCCAGGCAATCGTACACCACGATTTCCAAGCCTGAAAGCTGAACACACATAGAAATCTGTATGCCTGCCACTTGCAAGACCTCTTGACTGAAATAGCTATCAAGGTCATCCAGGAAGCCCTATACCAAGTCTAGCCAAAGGATGGCAAAAAGCTCTTGCAGGTACAATGGTAATACAAACTGTGACAGAGCCTGGTTACCTGTCTGGATTAGTACCTTGCCTTGGCAGCTTGCCCTCAGGGTAAAACATTTGCAACCTAGTCCGCTCACACAAGCTGAGTGCCACTGGCAGCAAGGTTTAGCCCACTAAGATCAATACAGACAAAAATTACTTTGAAGAGAACTGCTCAGTGCCACTGCCCACTTTGGTTTCTGGATTAACCCTTCTCTCTTGCAACCATCCTGACCATGTCAGCTGAAATCTGCATTGAAATGGGGCCCCATTTTGATTTCAATGCTGTTTTCTAGATAACAAGGGCAGGGTTGTCACAAAAAATAGGTCAATATCAAAAGCCAAAATCGACAATTGCCAACTTCACAGGTCTCTCCAAAGTTGTGTTGTCTGAATTGCCCTTTGTGGACCAAATTTGAAGCCTCAAATGCACATTTGTGTGTTCATACCAACTCACAAATATTTAACCCTGTAGGTAGTCTGACAAGACAAGGTACTGGTCCAGGCTAGCAGCTAGATTCTCCCACTGAATGTCTCACAATTGTAAAGGCAAGAGCCCTTTGTCATCCCTTAGCAAAACCAGGTGCGGAGCTTTCCGGACAAAATTGGTAGCTACTTCAGCCACAAGTTCTTGCACATAACAGGTATACAGACTCCAATGCATATGCAACGACAGACTCAGAAATATTGGTGTACAAATGCCTAGCTGAGATGCTAGTGCAGACAGTGGACACAGGCAGGGACATGGCAACCCGTAGATTCCCAGACTTCACCAGCCTTCAAAGAAGACAGAACATTGATGTACAACTTAATCTAGATGGTATAGTTTGTATCACTGGTGCCAATGTGCCACCTTGTTCTTGCAGTGATAACAAACACATGACAGCTTTTCTGGCAAAGCCCTGATTAGGTCACACTATCCTATGGTGAGGCCATTTCACAATGTAAATGTGTTCCATTGGCATTTCCTGTCAAAGACCTGCGAGAAGTCTTGCATAGTGTCACATACCAATGCCATGGGTAGGCAGCTAACCTAAGTTGATGAGTCAAACTGGGTCTTGCTATGACCATTGAACTCCTGCATGGTCCCCAGCTTGTCCACAGAAAAGCATGATGATTTTTATCAGCAAGCTTCTTCAATAGTTGGCTTATCAGTACCTTTCCAAGTTCAGAATGGTGGAAAGGATTACCTAATGCTAAGAGCAGTCGGCTACAAGGTCTCAATTAAATTTGGTCTTCCTTTGTCTTGTTTTGAGAACAAGCAGTGATTTTATTCGGGATTTTGGGAATCTACCTTTTCCTACACATTTGGGAAAAATATTTTATTAAAATTGGGAAAATAAGAGCTAAAATACATGAAATTGGGAAAATAAAGGCCATTTTTGGATTGGGAATGACTCCCATATACGGCCTCAAAAATGGCCAAATAAAATCACTGACAAGACACCATTCAGATGGGTCTTCCTCCACTGATGGTGGCTGCATAAGCCCAATGCAACAGGTAGTACTGGGCTACATGGTACCAGTAGCAGAAGTTACCACAAACATATCTCGCAAGACTAAACTAAGTTTTCATCGACTTTGTTGGTAGCTCTGACCTGACTTGACATGGAATTGACAAATTTGGGTCAATTTCCCAAACAATGAATGAGTGCATATTTAATGCAACTCTGAATCCTCCATCCCTTTTATTTTCTTAACTCAAAACTGTGAAGAGTACTTTGATTAACAGTGTAGGCCCAAGAGGGATGCAGCAGAAATAAGTCTAGGACAATCCACATACTATCTGTACTAATACAAACAGGCTTAGTGCAGCTGTTTCTTTGAGCAGTGTCATCAAGGTAACCATCCACTACATTTAATTCCCCACCAACCACATATCCTGAAAGAGGCTTCGAGAGCTCTCACATGAGGTCTATCATGCAGTCCTTTTCACGGCAAAGATTCACATTTCGGAAATCAGATTCCCAGCTTCACATCTCCCTCCAAGAATTTAAATGTCAGAGGTGGTATATGATTACCGCATCAAAAGCATCCACAAAACAGGATTTCTCTTTTCTCTTTTATAGAAAACACCAGTTGAACACTAAGACTTCAGCAGAGTCAAATAGGTTCACACTATGATAAGTGCATCTGTCTAATGTTTATCCAGAAAAAAAAACTATTATGATTTTTGGCACCACTGCACGAATTCGGTTGCACACTGGTACAAAGGAGACAAGTCATAACATTCAGATGAAACTGCATAACAATGTTTTGTCAACCTTCAAGACCAGGAGGTCCAGGAAACTAATGATTTCCATCTCCCTGACTATGTAACTGGCTAAACCAGTACCTCATCCAGGCAATCGTACACCACGATTTCCAAGCCTGAAAGCTGAACACACATAGAAATCTGTATGCCTGCCACTTGCAAGACCTCTTGACTGAAATAGCTATCAAGGTCATCCAGGAAGCCCTATACCAAGTCTAGCCAAAGGATGGCAAAAAGCTCTTGCAGGTACAATGGTAATACAAACTGTGACAGAGCCTGGTTACCTGTCTGGATTAGTACCTTGCCTTGGCAGCTTGCCCTCAGGGTAAAACATTTGCAACCTAGTCCGCTCACACAAGCTGAGTGCCACTGGCAGCAAGGTTTAGCCCACTAAGATCAATACAGACAAAAATTACTTAGAAGAGAACTGCTCAGTGCCACTGCCCACTTTGGTTTCTGGATTAACCCTTCTCTCTTGCAACCATCCTGACCATGTCAGCTGAAATCTGCATTGAAATGGGGCCCCATTTTGATTTCAATGCTGTTTTCTAGATAACAAGGGCAGGGTTGTCACAAAAAATAGGTCAATATCAAAAGCCAAAATCGACAATTGCCAACTTCACAGGTCTCTCCAAAGTTGTGTTGTCTGAATTGCCCTTTGTGGACCAAATTTGAAGCCTCAAATGCACATTTGTGTGTTCATACCAACTCACAAATATTTAACCCTGTAGGTAGTCTGACAAGACAAGGTACTGGTCCAGGCTAGCAGCTAGATTCTCCCACTGAATGTCTCACAATTGTAAAGGCAAGAGCCCTTTGTCATCCCTTAGCAAAACCAGGTGCGGAGCTTTCCGGACAAAATTGGTAGCTACTTCAGCCACAAGTTCTTGCACATAACAGGTATACAGACTCCAATGCATATGCAACGACAGACTCAGAAATATTGGTGTACAAATGCCTAGCTGAGATGCTAGTGCAGACAGTGGACACAGGCAGGGACATGGCAACCCGTAGATTCCCAGACTTCACCAGCCTTCAAAGAAGACAGAACATTGATGTACAACTTAATCTAGATGGTATAGTTTGTATCACTGGTGCCAATGTGCCACCTTGTTCTTGCAGTGATAACAAACACATGACAGCTTTTCTGGCAAAGCCCTGATTAGGTCACACTATCCTATGGTGAGGCCATTTCACAATGTAAATGTGTTCCATTGGCATTTCCTGTCAAAGACCTGCGAGAAGTCTTGCATAGTGTCACATACCAATGCCATGGGTAGGCAGCTAACCTAAGTTGATGAGTCAAACTGGGTCTTGCTATGACCATTGAACTCCTGCATGGTCCCCAGCTTGTCCACAGAAAAGCATGATGATTTTTATCAGCAAGCTTCTTCAATAGTTGGCTTATCAGTACCTTTCCAAGTTCAGAATGGTGGAAAGGATTACCTAATGCTAAGAGCAGTCGGCTACAAGGTCTCAATTAAATCTGGTCTTCCTTTGTCTTGTTTTGAGAACAAGCAGTGATTTTATTCGGGATTTTGGGAATCTACCTTTTCCTACACATTTGGGAAAAATATTTTATTAAAATTGGGAAAATAAGAGCTAAAATACATGAAATTGGGAAAATAAAGGCCATTTTTGGATTGGGAATGACTCCCATATACGGCCTCAAAAATGGCCAAATAAAATCACTGACAAGACACCATTCAGATGGGTCTTCCTCCACTGATGGTGGCTGCATAAGCCCAATGCAACAGGTAGTACTGGGCTACATGGTACCAGTAGCAGAAGTTACCACAAACATATCTCGCAAGACTAAACTAAGTTTTCATCGACTTTGTTGGTAGCTCTGACCTGACTTGACATGGAATTGACAAATTTGGGTCAATTTCCCAAACAATGAATGAGTGCATATTTAATGCAACTCTGAATCCTCCATCCCTTTTATTTAACTCTGAATCCTCCATCCCTTTTATTTTCTTAACTCAAAACTGTGAAGAGTACTTTGATTAACAGTGCAGGCCCAAGAGGGATGCAGCAGAAATAAGTCTAGGACAATCCACATACTATCTGTACTAATACAAACAGGCTTAGTGCAGCTGTTTCTTTGAGCAGTGTCATCAAGGTAACCATCCACTACATTTAATTCCACACCAACCACATATCCTGAAAGAGGCTTCGAGAGCTCTCACGTGAGGTCTATCATGCAGTCCTTTTCACGGCAAAGATTCACATTTCGGAAATCAGATTCCCAGCTTCACATCTCCCTCCAAGAATTTAAATGTCAGAGGTGGTATATGATAACCGCATCAAAAGCATCCACAAAACAGGATTTCTCTTTTCTCTTTTATAGAAAACACCAGTTGAACACTAAGACTTCAGCAGAGTCAAATAGGTTCACACTATGATAAGTGCATCTGTCTAATGTTTATCCAGAAAAAAAAACTATTATGATTTTTGGCACCACTGCACGAATTCGGTTGCACACTGGTACAAAGGAGACAAGTCATAACATTCAGATGAAACTGCATAACAATGTTTTGTCGACCTTCAAGACCAGGAGGTCCAGGAAACTAATGATTTCCATCTCCCTGACTATGTAACTGGCTAAACCAGTACCTCATCCAGGCAATCGTACACCACGATTTCCAAGCCTGAAAGCTGAACACACATATAAATCTGTATGCCTGCCACTTGCAAGACCTCTTGACTGAAATAGCTATCAAGGTCATCCAGGAAGCCCTATACCAAGTCTAGCCAAAGGATGGCAAAAAGCTCTTGCAGGTACAATGGTCATACAAACTGTGACAGAGCCTGGTTACCTGTCTGGATTAGTACCTTGCCTTGGCAGCTTGCCCTCAGGGTAAAACATTTGCAACCTAGTCCGCTCACACAAGCTGAGTGCCACTGGCAGCAAGGTTTAGCCCACTAAGATCAATACAGACAAATGTACTTTGAAGAGAACTGCTCAGTGCTACTGCCCACTTTGGTTTCTGGATTAACCCTTCTCTCTTGCAACCATCCTGACCATGTCAGCTGAAATCAGCATTGAAATGGGGCCCCATTTTGATTTCAATGCTGTTTTCTAGATAACAAGGGCAGGGTTGTCACAAAAAATAGGTCAATATCAAAAGCCAAAATCGACAATTGCCAACTTCACAGGTCTCTCCAAAGTTGTGTTGTCTGAATTGCCCTTTGTGGACCAAATTTGAAGCCTCAAATGCACGTTTGTGTGTTCATACCAACTCACAAATATTTAACCCTGTAGGTAGTCTGACAAGACAAGGTACTGGTCCAGGCTAGCAGCTAGATTCTCCCACTGAATGTCTCACAATTGTAAAGGCAAGAGCCCTTTGTCATCCCTTAGCAAAACCAGGTGCGGAGCTTTCCGGACAAAATTGGTAGCTACTTCAGCCACAAGTTCTTGCACATAACAGGTATACAGACTCGAATGCTTATGCAACGACAGACTCAGAAATATTGGTGTACAAATGCCTAGCTGAGATGCTAGTGCAGACAGTGGACACAGGCAGGGACATGGCAACCCGTAGATTCCCAGACTTCACCAGCCTTCAAAGAAGACAGAACATTGATGTACAACTTAATCTAGATGGTATAGTTTGTATCCCTGGTGCCAATGTGCCACCTTGTTCTTGCAGTGATAACAAACACATGACAGCTTTTCTGGCAAAGCCCTGATTAGGTCACACTATCCTATGGTGAGGCCATTTCACAATGTAAATGTGTTCCATTGGCATTTCCTGTCAAAGACCTGCGAGAAGTCTTGCATAGTGTCACAAACCAATGCCATGGGTAGGCAGCTAACCTAAGTTGATGAGTCAAACTGGGTCTTGCTATGACCATTGAACTCCTGCATGGTCCCCAGCTTGTCCACAGAAAAGCATGATGATTTTTATCAGCAAGCTTCTTCAATAGTTGGCTTATCAGTACCTTTCCAAGTTCAGAATGGTGGAAAGGATTACCTAATGCTAAGAGCAGTCGGCTACAAGGTCTCAATTAAATTTGGTCTTCCTTTGTCTTGTTTTGAGAACAAGACACCATTCAGATGGGTCTTCCTCCACTGATGGTGGCTGCATAAGCCCAATGCAACAGGTAGTACTGGGCTACATGGTACCAGTAGCAGAAGTTACCACAAACATATCTCGCAAGACTAAACTAAGTTTTCATCGACTTTGTTGGTAGCTCTGACCTGACTTGACATGGAATTGACAAATTTGGGTCAATTTCCCAAACAATGAATGAGTGCATATTTAATGCAACTCTGAATCCTCCATCCCTTTTATTTAACTCTGAATCCTCCATCCCTTTTATTTTCTTAACTCAAAACTGTGAAGAGTACTTTGATTAACAGTGCAGGCCCAAGAGGGATGCAGCAGAAATAAGTCTAGGACAATCCACATACTATCTGTACTAATACAAACAGGCTTAGTGCAGCTGTTTCTTTGAGCAGTGTCATCAAGGTTACCATACACTACATTTAATTCCACACCAACCACATATCCTGAAAGAGGCTTCGAGAGCTCTCACATGAGGTCTATCATGCAGTCCTTTTCACGGCAAAGATTCACATTTCGGAAATCAGATTCCCAGCTTCACATCTCCCTCCAAGAATTTAAATGTCAGAGGTGGTATATGATTACCGCATCAAAAGCATCCACAAAACAGGATTTCTCTTTTCTCTTTTATAGAAAACACCAATTGAACACTAAGACTTCAGCAGAGTCAAATAGGTTCACACTATGATAAGTGCATCTGTCTAATGTTTATCCAGAAAAAAAAACTATTATGATTTTTGGCACCACTGCACGAATTCGGTTGCACACTGGTACAAAGGAGACAAGTCATAACATTCAGATGAAACTGCATAACAATGTTTTGTCAACCTTCAAGACCAGGAGGTCCAGGAAACTAATAATTTCCATCTCCCTGACTATGTAGCTGGCTAAACCAGTACCTCATCCAGGCAATCGTACACCACGATTTCCAAGCCTGAAAGCTGAACACACATAGAAATCTGTATGCCTGCCATTTGCAAGACCTCTTGGCTGAAATAGCTATCAAGGTCATCCAGGAAGCCCTATACCAAGTCTAGCCAAAGGATGGCAAAAAGCTCTTGCAGGTACAATGGTAATACAAACTGTGACAGAGCCTGGCTACCTGTCTGGATTAGTACCTAGCCTTGGCAGCTTGCCCTCAGGGTAAAACATTTGCAACCTAGTCCGCTCACACAAGCTGAGTGCCACTGGCAGCAAGGTTTAGCCCACTAAGATCAATACAGACAAATGTACTTTGAAGAGAACTGCTCAGTGCTACTGCCCACTTTGGTTTCTGGATTAACCTTTCTCTCTTGCAACCATCCTGACCATGTCAGCTGAAATCAGCATTGAAATGGGGCCCCATTTTGATTTCAATGCTGTTTTCTAGATAACAAGGGCAGGGTTGTCACAAAAAATAGGTCAATATCAAAAGCCAAAATCGACAATTGCCAACTTCACAGGTCTCTCCAAAGTTGTGTTGTCTGAATTGCCCTTTGTGGACCAAATTTGAAGCCTCAAATGCACATTTGTGTGTTCATACCAGCTCACAAATATTTAACCCTGTAGGTAGTCTGACAAGACAAGGTACTGGTCCAGGCTAGCAGCTAGATTCTCCCACTGAATGTCTCACAATTGTAAAGGCAAGAGCCCTTTGTCATCCCTTAGCAAAACCAGGTGCAGAGCTTTCCGGACAAAATTGGTAGCTACTTCAGCCACAAGTTCTTGCACATAACAGGTATACAGACTCCAATGCATATGCAACGACAGACTCAGAAATATTGGTGTACAAATGCCTAGCTGAGATGCTAGTGCAGACAGTGGACACAGGCTGGGACATGGCAACCCGTAGATTCCCAGACTTCACCAGCCTTCAAAGAAGACAGAACATTGATGTACAACTTAATCTAGATGGTATAGTTTGTATCCCTGGTGCCAATGTGCCACCTTGTTCTTGCAGTGATAACAAACACATGACAGCTTTTCTGGCAAAGCCCTGATTAGGTCACACTATCCTATGGTGAGGCCATTTCACAATGTAAATGTGTTCCATTGGCATTTCCTGTCAAAGACCTGCGAGAAGTCTTGCATAGTGTCACATACCAATGCCATGGGTAGGCAGCTTACCTAAGTTGATGAGTCAAACTGGGTCTTGCTATGACCATTGAACTCCTGCATGGTCCCCAGCTTGTCCACAGAAAAGCATGATGATTTTTATCAGCAAGCTTCTTCAATAGTTGGCTTATCAGTACCTTTCCAAGTTCAGAATGGTGGAAAGGATTACCTAATGCTAAGAGCAGTCGGCTACAGGGTCTCACTTAAATCTGGTCTTCCTTTGTCTTGTTTTGAGAACAAGACACCATTCAGATGGGTCTTCCTCCACTGATGGTGGCTGCATAAGCCCAAATGCAACAGGTAGTACTGGGCTACATGGTACCAGTAGCAGAAGTTACCACAAACATATCTCGCAAGACTAAACTAAGTTTTCTTCGACTTTGTTGGTAGCTCTGACCTGACTTGACATGGAATTGACAAATTTGGGTCAATTTCCCAAACAATGAATGAGTGCATATTTAATGCAACTCTGAATCCTCCATCCCTTTTATTTTCTTAACTCAAAACTGTGAAGAGTACTTTGATTAACAGTGTAGGCCCAAGAGGGATGCAGCAGAAATAAGTCTAGGACAATCCACATACTATCTGTACTAATACAAACAGGCTTAGTGCAGCTGTTTCTTTGAGCAGTGTCATCAAGGTTACCATCCACTACATTTAATTCCACACCAACCACATATCCTGAAAGAGGCTTCGAGAGCTCTCACATGAGGTCTATCATGCAGTCCTTTTCACGGAAAAGATTCACATTTCGGAAATCAGATTCCCAGCTTCTCATCTCCCTCCAAGAATTTAAATGTCAGAGGTGGTATATGATTACCGCATCAAAAGCATCCACAAAACAGGATTTCTCTTTTCTCTTTTATAGAAAACACCAGTTGAACACTAAGACTTCAGCAGAGTCAAACAGGTTCACACTATGATAAGTGCATCTGTCTAATGTTTATCCAGAAAAAAAAAACTATTATGATTTTTGGCACCACTGCACGAATTCGGTTGCACACTGGTACAAAGGAGACAAGTCATAACATTCAGATGAAACTGCATAACAATGTTTTGTCAACCTTCAAGACCAGGAGGTCCAGGAAACTAATGATTTCCATCTCCCTGACTATGTAACTGGCTAAACCAGTACCTCATCCAGGCAATCGTACACCACGATTTCCAAGCCTGAAAGCTGAACACACATAGAAATCTGTATGCCTGCCACTTGCAAGACCTCTTGGCTGAAATAGCTATCAAGGTCATCCAGGAAGCCCTATACCAAGTCTAGCCAAAGGATGGCAAAAAGCTCTTGCAGGTACAATGGTAATACAAACTGTGACAGAGCCTGGCTACCTGTCTGGATTAGTACCTTGCCTTGGCAGCTTGCCCTCAGGGTAAAACATTTGCAACCTAGTCCGCTCACACAAGCTGAGTGCCACTGGCAGCAAGGTTTAGCCCACTAAGATCAATACAGACAAATGTACTTTGAAGAGAACTGCTCAGTGCTACTGCCCACTTTGGTTTCTGGATTAACCCTTCTCTCTTGCAACCATCCTGACCATGTCAGCTGAAATCAGCATTGAAATGGGGCCCCATTTTGATTTCAATGCTGTTTTCTAGATAACAAGGGCAGGGTTGTCACAAAAAATAGGTCAATATCAAAAGCCAAAATCGACAATTGCCAACTTCACAGGTCTCTCCAAAGTTGTGTTGTCTGAATTGCCCTTTGTGGACCAAATTTGAAGCCTCAAATGCACATTTGTGTGTTCATACCAACTAACAAATATTTAACCCTGTAGGTAGTCTGACAAGACAAGGTACTGGTCCAGGCTAGCAGCTAGATTCTCCCACTGAATGTCTCACAATTGTAAAGGCAAGAGCCCTTTGTCATCCCTTAGCAAAACCAGGTGCGGAGCTTTCCGGACAAAATTGGTAGCTACTTCAGCCACAAGTTCTTGCACATAACAGGTATACAGACTCCAATGCATATGCAACGACAGACTCAGAAATATTGGTGTACAAATGCCTAGCTGAGAGGCTAGTGCAGACAGTGGACACAGGCAGGGACATGGCAACCCGTAGATTCCCAGACTTCACCAGCCTTCAAAGAAGACAGAACATTGATGTACAACTTAATCTAGATGGTATAGTTTGTATCCCTGGTGCCAATGTGCCACCTTGTTCTTGCAGTGATAACAAACACATGACAGCTTTTCTGGCAAAGCCCTGATTAGGTCACACTATCCTATGGTGAGGCCATTTCACAATGTAAATGTGTTCCATTGGCATTTCCTGTCAAAGACCTGCGAGAAGTCTTGCAAAGTGTCACATACCAATGCCATGGGTAGGCAGCTAACCTAAGTTGATGAGTCAAACTTGGTCTTGCTATGACCATTGAACTCCTGCATGGTCCCCAGCTTGTCCACAGAAAAGCATGATGATTTTTTATCAGCAAGCTTCTTCAATAGTTGGCTTATCAGTACCTTTCCAAGTTCAGAATAGTGGAAAGGATTACCTAATGCTAAGAG
The DNA here is from genome assembly GCA_964019695.1 of Loripinus fragilis. NCBI lineage: Eukaryota > Metazoa > Mollusca > Bivalvia > Lucinida > Lucinidae > Loripinus > Loripinus fragilis. Next base: position 38,822,365 of record OZ026520.1, on the reverse strand, counting down.
CAGTCGGCTACAAGGTCTCACTTAAATCCTGTCTTCCTTTGTCTTGTTTTGAGAACAAGACACCATTCAGATGGGTCTTCCTCCACTGATGGTGGCTGCATAAGCCCAAATGCAACAGGTAGTACTGGGCTACATGGTACCAGTAGCAGAAGTTACCACAAGCATATCTCGCAAGACTAAACTAAGTTTTCATCGACTTTGTTGGTAGCTCTGACCTGACTTGACATGGAATTGACAAATTTGGGTCAATTTCCCAAACAATGAATGAGTGCATTTTTAATGCAACTCTGAATCCTCCATCCCTTTTATTTTCTTAACTCAAAACTGTGAAGAGTACTTTGATTAACAGTGCAGGCCCAAGAGGGATGCAGCAGAAATAAGTCTAGGACAATCCACATACTATCTGTACTAATACAAACAGGCTTAGTGCAGCTGTTTCTTTGAGCAGTGTCATCAAGGTAACCATCCACTACATTTAATTCCACACCAACCACATATCCTGAAAGAGGCTTCGAGAGCTCTCACATGAGGTCTATCATGCAGTCCTTTTCACGGCAAAGATTCACATTTCGGAAATCAGATTCCCAGCTTCACATCTCCCTCCAAGAATTTAAATGTCAGAGGTGGTATATGATTACCGCATCAAAAGCATCCACAAAACAGGATTTCTCTTTTCTCTTTTATAGAAAACACCAGTTGAACACTAAGACTTCAGCAGAGTCAAACAGGTTCACACTATGATAAGTGCATCTGTCTAATGTTTATCAAGAAAAAAAAAACTATTATGATTTTTGGCACCACTGCACGAATTCGGTTGCACACTGGTACAAAGGAGACAAGTCATAACATTCAGATGAAACTGCATAACAATGTTTTGTCAACCTTCAAGACAAGGAGGTCCAGGAAACTAATGATTTCCGTCTCCCTGACTATGTAACTGGCTAAACCAGTACCTCATCCAGGCAATCGTACACCACAATTTCCAAGCCTGAAAGCTGAACACACATATAAATCTGTATGCCTGCCACTTGCAAGACCTCTTGACTGAAATAGCTATCAAGGTCATCCAGGAAGCCCTATACCAAGTCTAGCCAAAGGATGGCAAAAAGCTCTTGCAGGTACAATGGTAATACAAACTGTGACAGAGCCTGGTTACCTGTCTGGATTAGTACCTTGCCTTGGCAGCTTGCCCTCAGGGTAAAACATTTGCAACCTAGTCCGCTCACACAAGCTGAGTGCCACTGGCAGCAAGGTTTAGCCAACTAAGATCAATACAGACAAATGTACTTTGAAGAGAACTGCTCAGTGCTACTGCCCACTTTGGTTTCTGGATTAACCCTTCTCTCTTGCAACCATCCTGACCATGTCAGCTGAAATCAGCATTGAAATGGGGCCCCATTTTGATTTCAATGCTGTTTTCTAGATAACAAGGGCAGGGTTGTCACAAAAAATAGGTCAATATCAAAAGCCAAAATCGACAATTGCCAACTTCACATGTCTCTCCAAAGTTGTGTTGTCTGAATTGCCCTTTGTGGACCAAATTTGAAGCCTCAAATGCACGTTTGTGTGTTCATACCAACTCACAAATATTTAACCCTGTAGGTAGTCTGACAAGACAAGGTACTGGTCCAGGCTAGCAGCTAGATTCTCCCACTGAATGTCTCACAATTGTAAAGGCAAGAGCCCTTTGTCATCCCTTAGCAAAACCAGGTGCGGAGCTTTCCGGACAAAATTGGTAGCTACTTCAGCCACAAGTTCTTGCACATAACAGGTATACAGACTCCAATGCATATGCAACGACAGACTCAGAAATATTGGTGTACAAATGCCTAGCTGAGATGCTAGTGCAGACAGTGGACACAGGCAGGGACATGGCAACCCGTAGATTCCCAGACTTCACCAGCCTTCAAAGAAGACAGAACATTGATGTACAACTTAATCTAGATGGTATAGTTTGTATCCCTGGTGCCAATGTGCCACCTTGTTCTTGCAGTGATAACAAACACATGACAGCTTTTCTGGCAAAGCCCTGATTAGGTCACACTATCCTATGGTGAGGCCATTTCACAATGTAAATGTGTTCCATTGGCATTTCCTGTCAAAGACCTGCGAGAAGTCTTGCATAGTGTCACATACCAATGCCATGGGTAGGCAGCTAACCTAAGTTGATGAGTCAAACTGGGTCTTGCTATGACCATTGAACTCCTGCATGGTCCCCAGCTTGTCCACAGAAAAGCATGATGATTTTTATCAGCAAGCTTCTTCAATAGTTGGCTTATCAGTACCTTTCCAAGTTCAGAATGGTGGAAAGGATTACCTAATGCTAAGAGCAGTCGGCTACAGGGTCTCACTTAAATCTGGTCTTCCTTTGTCTTGTTTTGAGAACAAGACACCATTCAGATGGGTCTTCCTCCACTGATGGTGGCTGCATAAGCCCAAATGCAACAGGTAGTACTGGGCTACATGGTACCAGTAGCAGAAGTTACCACAAACATATCTCGCAAGACTAAACTAAGTTTTCTTCGACTTTGTTGGTAGCTCTGACCTGACTTGACATGGAATTGACAAATTTGGGTCAATTTCCCAAACAATGAATGAGTGCATATTTAATGCAACTCTGAATCCTCCATCCCTTTTATTTTCTTAACTCAAAACTGTGAAGAGTACTTTGATTAACAGTGTAGGCCCAAGAGGGATGCAGCAGAAATAAGTCTAGGACAATCCACATACTATCTGTACTAATACAAACAGGCTTAGTGCAGCTGTTTCTTTGAGCAGTGTCATCAAGGTTACCATCCACTACATTTAATTCCACACCAACCACATATCCTGAAAGAGGCTTCGAGAGCTCTCACATGAGGTCTATCATGCAGTCCTTTTCACGGAAAAGATTCACATTTCGGAAATCAGATTCCCAGCTTCTCATCTCCCTCCAAGAATTTAAATGTCAGAGGTGGTATATGATTACCGCATCAAAAGCATCCACAAAACAGGATTTCTCTTTTCTCTTTTATAGAAAACACCAGTTGAACACTAAGACTTCAGCAGAGTCAAACAGGTTCACACTATGATAAGTGCATCTGTCTAATGTTTATCCAGAAAAAAAAAACTATTATGATTTTTGGCACCACTGCACGAATTCGGTTGCACACTGGTACAAAGGAGACAAGTCATAACATTCAGATGAAACTGCATAACAATGTTTTGTCAACCTTCAAGACCAGGAGGTCCAGGAAACTAATGATTTCCATCTCCCTGACTATGTAACTGGCTAAACCAGTACCTCATCCAGGCAATCGTACACCACGATTTCCAAGCCTGAAAGCTGAACACACATAGAAATCTGTATGCCTGCCACTTGCAAGACCTCTTGGCTGAAATAGCTATCAAGGTCATCCAGGAAGCCCTATACCAAGTCTAGCCAAAGGATGGCAAAAAGCTCTTGCAGGTACAATGGTAATACAAACTGTGACAGAGCCTGGCTACCTGTCTGGATTAGTACCTTGCCTTGGCAGCTTGCCCTCAGGGTAAAACATTTGCAACCTAGTCCGCTCACACAAGCTGAGTGCCACTGGCAGCAAGGTTTAGCCCACTAAGATCAATACAGACAAATGTACTTTGAAGAGAACTGCTCAGTGCTACTGCCCACTTTGGTTTCTGGATTAACCCTTCTCTCTTGCAACCATCCTGACCATGTCAGCTGAAATCAGCATTGAAATGGGGCCCCATTTTGATTTCAATGCTGTTTTCTAGATAACAAGGGCAGGGTTGTCACAAAAAATAGGTCAATATCAAAAGCCAAAATCAACAATTGCCAACTTCACAGGTCTCTCCAAAGTTGTGTTGTCTGAATTGCCCTTTGTGGACCAAATTTGAAGCCTCAAATGCACGTTTGTGTGTTCATACCAACTAACAAATATTTAACCCTGTAGGTAGTCTGACAAGACAAGGTACTGGTCCAGGCTAGCAGCTAGATTCTCCCACTGAATGTCTCACAATTGTAAAGGCAAGAGCCCTTTGTCATCCCTTAGCAAAACCAGGTGCGGAGCTTTCCGGACAAAATTGGTAGCTACTTCAGCCACAAGTTCTTGCACATAACAGGTATACAGACTCCAATGCATATGCAACGACAGACTCAGAAATATTGGTGTACAAATGCCTAGCTGAGATGCTAGTGCAGACAGTGGACACAGGCAGGGACATGGCAACCCGTAGATTCCCAGACTTCACCAGCCTTCAAAGAAGACAGAACATTGATGTACAACTTAATCTAGATGGTATAGTTTGTATCCCTGGTGCCAATGTGCCACCTTGTTCTTGCAGTGATAACAAACACATGACAGCTTTTCTGGCAAAGCCCTGATTAGGTCACACTATCCTATGGTGAGGCCATTTCACAATGTAAATGTGTTCCATTGGCATTTCCTGTCAAAGACCTGCGAGAAGTCTTGCATAGTGTCACATACCAATGCCATGGGTAGGCAGCTAACCTAAGTTGATGAGTCAAACTGGGTCTTGCTATGACCATTGAACTCCTGCATGGTCCCCAGCTTGTCCACAGAAAAGCATGATGATTTTTTATCAGCAAGCTTCTTCAATAGTTGGCTTATCAGTACCTTTCCAAGTTCAGAATAGTGGAAAGGATTACCTAATGCTAAGAGCAGTCGGCTACAAGGTCTCACTTAAATCCTGTCTTCCTTTGTCTTGTTTTGAGAACAAGACACCATTCAGATGGGTCTTCCTCCACTGATGGTGGCTGCATAAGCCCAAATGCAACAGGTAGTACTGGGCTACATGGTACCAGTAGCAGAAGTTACCACAAGCATATCTCGCAAGACTAAACTAAGTTTTCATCGACTTTGTTGGTAGCTCTGACCTGACTTGACATGGAATTGACAAATTTGGGTCAATTTCCCAAACAATGAATGAGTGCATTTTTAATGCAACTCTGAATCCTCCATCCCTTTTATTTTCTTAACTCAAAACTGTGAAGAGTACTTTGATTAACAGTGCAGGCCCAAGAGGGATGCAGCAGAAATAAGTCTAGGACAATCCACATACTATCTGTACTAATACAAACAGGCTTAGTGCAGCTGTTTCTTTGAGCAGTGTCATCAAGGTAACCATCCACTACATTTAATTCCACACCAACCACATATCCTGAAAGAGGCTTCGAGAGCTCTCACATGAGGTCTATCATGCAGTCCTTTTCACGGCAAAGATTCACATTTCGGAAATCAGATTCCCAGCTTCACATCTCCCTCCAAGAATTTAAATGTCAGAGGTGGTATATGATTACCGCATCAAAAGCATCCACAAAACAGGATTTCTCTTTTCTCTTTTATAGAAAACACCAGTTGAACACTAAGACTTCAGCAGAGTCAAATAGGTTCACACTATGATAAGTGCATCTGTCTAATGTTTATCCAGAAAAAAAAAACTATTATGATTTTTGGCACCACTGCACGAATTCGGTTGCACACTGGTACAAAGGAGACAAGTCATAACATTCAGATGAAACTGCATAACAATGTTTTGTCAACCTTCAAGACCAGGAGGTCCAGGAAACTAATGATTTCCATCTCCCTGACTATGTAACTGGCTAAACCAGTACCTCATCCAGGCAATCGTACACCACAATTTCCAAGCCTGAAAGCTGAACACACATAGAAATCTGTATGCCTGGCATTTGCAAGACCTCTTGGCTGAAATAGCTATCCAGGTCATCCAGGAAGCCCTATACCAAGTCAAGCCAAAAGATGGCAAAAAGCTCTTGCAGGTACAATGGTAATACAAACTGTGACAGAGCCTGGCTACCTGTCTGGATTAGTACCTTGCCTTGGCAGCTTGCCCTCAGGGTAAAACATTTGCAACTAGTCCGCTCACACAAGCTGAGTGCCACTGGCAGCAAGGTTTAGCCCACTAAGATCAATACAGACAAATGTACTTTGAAGAGAACTGCTCAGTGCTACTGCCCACTTTGGTTTCTGGATTAACTCTTCTCTCTTGCAACCATCCTGACCATGTCAGCTGAAATCAGCATTGAAATGGGCCCCATTTTGATTTCAATGCTGTTTTCTAGATAACAAGGGCAGGGTTGTCACAAAAAAATAGGTCAATATCAAAAGCCAAAATCGACAATTGCCAACTTCACAGGTCTCTCCAAATTGTGTTGTCTGAATTGCCCTTTGTGGACCAAATTTGAAGCCTCAAATGCACGTTTGTGTGTTCATACCAACTCACAAATATTTAACCCTGTAGGTAGTCTGACATCACAAGGTGCTGGTCCAGGCTAGCAGCTAGATTCTCCCACTGAATGTCTCACAATTGTAAAGGCAAGAGCCCTTTGTCATCCCTTAGCAAAACCAGGTGCAGAGCTTTCCGGACAAAATTGGTAGCTACTTCAGCCACAAGTTCTTGCACATAACAGGTATACAGACTCCAATGCATATGCAACGACAGACTCAGAAATATTGGTGTACAAATGCCTAGCTGAGATGCTAGTGCAGACAGTGGACACAGGCAGGGACATGGCAACCCGTAGATTCCCAGACTTCACCAGCCTTCAAAGAAGACAGAACATTGATGTACAACTTAATCTAGATGGTATAGTTTGTTTCCCTGGTGCCAATGTGCCACCTTGTTCTTGCAGTGATAACAAACACATGACAGCTTTTCTGGCAAAGCCCTGATTAGGTCACACTATCCTATGGTGAGGCCATTTCACAATGTAAATGTATTCCATTGGCATTTCCTGTCAAAGACCTGCGAGAAGTCTTGCATAGTGTCACATACCAATGCCATGGGTAGGCAGCTTACCTAAGTTGATGAGTCAAACTGGGTCTTGCTATGACCATTGAACTCCTGCATGGTCCCCAGCTTGTCCACAGAAAAGCATGATGATTTTTATCAGCAAGCTTCTTCAATAGTTGGCATATCAGTACCTTTCCAAGTTCAGAATGGTAGAAAGGATTACCCAATGCTAAGAGCAGGAGGCTACAGGGTCTCACTTAAATCTGGTCTTCCTTTGTCTTGTTTTGAGAACAAGACATCATTCAGATGGGTCTTCCTCCACTGATGGCTGCTGCATAAGCCCAAATGCAACAGGTAGTACTGGGCTACATAGTACCAGTAGCAGAAGTTACCACAAACATATCTCGTAAGACTAAACTAAGTTTTCATCGACTTTGTTGGTAGCTCTGACCTGACTTGACATGGAATTGACAAATTTGGGTCAATTTCCCAAACAATGAATGAGTGCATATTTAATGCAACTCTGAATCCTCCATCCCTTTTATATTCTTAACTCAAAACCTGTGAAGAGTACTTTGATTAACAGTGCAGGCCCAAGAGGGATGCAGCAGAAATAAGTCTAGGACAATCCACATACTATCTGTACTAATACAAACAGGCTTAGTGCAGCTGTTTCTTTGAGCAGTGTCATCAAGGTAACCATCCACTACATTTAATTCCACACCAACCACATATCCTGAAAGAGGCTTCGAGAGCTCTTATATGAGGTCTATCATGCAGTCCTTTTCACGGCAAAGATTCACATTTCGGAAATCAGATTCCCAGCTTCACATCTCCCTCCAAGAATTTAAATGTCAGAGGTGGTATATGATTACCGCATCAAAAGCATCCACAAAACAGGATTTCTCTTTTCTCTTTTATGGAAAACACCAGTTGAACACTAAGACTTCGGCAGAGTCAAATAGGTTCACACTATAAGTGCATCTGTCTAATGTTTATCCAGAAAAAAAAACTATAATGATTTATGGCACCACTGCACAAATTCGGTTGCACACTGGTACAAAGGAGACAAGTCATAACATTCAGATGAAACTGCATAACAAGATTATGTCGAACTTCAAGACCAGAAGGTCCAGGAAACTAATGATTTCCATCTCCCTGACTATGTAACTGGCTAAACCAGTACCTCATCCAGGCAATCGTACACCACGATTTCCAAGTCTGAAAGCTGACCACACATAGAAATCTGTATGCCTGCCATTTGCAAGACCTCTTTGCTGAAATAGCTATCAAGGTCATCCAGGAAGCCCTATACCAAGTCTAGCCAAAAGATGGCAAAAAGCTCTTGCAGGTACAATGGTAATACAAACTATGACAGAGCCTGGATACCTGTCATGATTAGTGCCTTGCCTTGGCAGCTTGCCCTCAGGGTAAAACATTTCCAACTTAGTCCGCTCACACAAGCTGAGTGCCACTGGCAGCACGGTTTAGCCCACTAAGATCAATACAGACAAATGCACTTTGAAGAGAACTGCTCAGTGCTACTGCCCACTTTGATTTCTGGATTAACGCTTCTCTCTTGCAACTATCCGGACCATGTCAGTCAAAATCAGCATTGAAATGGGGCCCCATTTTGATTTCAATGCTGTTTTCTAGATAACAACGGCAGGGTTGTCACAAAAATAGGTCAATATCAAAAGCCAAAATCGACAATTGCCAACTTCACAGGTCTCTCCAAAGCTATGTTGACTGAATTGCCGTTTGTGTGTTCATACCAGCTCACAAATATTTAACCCTGTAGGTAGTCTGACAAGACAAGGTACTGGTCCGGACTAGCAGCTAAATTCTCCCACTGAATGTCTCACAATTGTAAAGGCAAGAGCCCTTTGTCATCCTTTAGCAAAACCAGGTGTGGGGCTTTCCGGACAAAATTGGTAGCTGCTTCAGCCACAAGTTCTTGCACATAACAGGTATACAGACCGCAATGCATATGCAACCACAGTCTCAGAAATATTGGTGTACAAATGCCTAGCTGAGATGCTAGTGCAGACAGTGGACACAGGCAGGGACATGGTAACCCGTAGATTCCCAGACTTCACCAGCCTTCAAAGAAGACAGAACATTGATGAACAACTTAATCTAGATGGTATAGTTTGTATTCCTGGTGCCAATGTGCCACCTTGTTCTTGCAGTGATAACAAACACATGACAGCTTTTCTGGCAAAGCCCTGATTAGGTCACACTCTCCTATGGTGAGCCCATTCAACAATGCAGATGTGTTCCATTGGCATCTCCTGTCAAAGACCTGCGAGAAGTCTTGCATAGTGTGCACATACCAATGCCATGGGTAGGCAGCTATCCTAAGGTGACGAGTCAAACTGGGTTTTGCTGTGACCACTGACTCCTGCATGGTCCTCAGCTTGACCACGAAAAAGCATGATGATTTTTATCAGCAAGCTTCTTCAATAGCTGGCTTATTTGTTTTGTTTGTTTGATTTGATTCTTTACGTCCCATCAACAATTTTTCAGTTATATAGGGACGTGTCTTCCTGGGTTGAACCAGTACTAAGCTAGGATAAATGTGTCCTGCTCAAGGACCACACCTCAGTGACACCGGTAAGGGTGGAACCTGCGGCCCTTCGGTCTCAAGTCAGCACTCTACCACTGAGCCACTGTGCTCCCAATAGCTGGCTTATCAATACCTTTCCAAGCTTGGAATGGTAGAAAGGATAACCCAATGCTAAAAGCAGTAGGCTACAGGGCCTTATCTAAACCTGGGGCTCCTCTGTCTTGTTTTGAGAACAACACAATGACCGGATGGGTCTTCCTCCTCTGATGGCGGCTGCATATGCCCAAATGCAACAGGTAGTACTGGGCTACATGGTACCAGTAGCAGAGCTACCACAAATATATCTCGCAAAACTAAACTAACTTTTCATCGACTTTGTTGGTAGCTCTCACCTGACTTGGCATGTGATTGACAAATTTGGATCATTTCCCAAACAATAAATGAGTGTTTATTTACTGCAACACTGGCTCATCCATCCCTTTTACTTTCTCAGCTCAAAACCTGTGAAGAGTACCTTGATAAACAGTGCAGGCCCAAGAGGGATGCAGCAGAAATAAGTACTATTTTTTCTGACAGAATTCCGTTTAGTGCAGCTGTTTCTTGAAGCAGTGTCACCAAGGTAACCATCCACTACATTTAATTCCACACCAACCACATATCCTGCGTAGTGAAGTCATTATCGTGTCTGACAACAGATACGTGTCTGACTACAGATCCAGGGGTGTTATCCCGGCCCGGTCCCATACTTTTGTTGAGATCAATCATGAAATAATTTCTACGGTCATTCTCCTCCCTTCTGCGGATTCATTCAAGAATGGTTGTTGTCAGTTACAAGCTAAAGTATTGCACAAAGTACTGGTTAACCGCATGTTCAAGCTTGCCCAAGAAAAAAGTGTGGATAGATGAAACGACCGTCCCGACATGACCATAGCTGTTGACTGGGACATAACGCAACAAACCAAATCAAAACCAACCAGATATCCTGATAAAGGCTTTGAGAGCTCTTACATGAAGTCTATCATGCAGTCCTTTCCACGACAAAGACTAACATTTCAGAAATCAGATGCCCGGCTTCACATCTCTCTGCAAGAATTTAAATGTCAGCAGTGGTATATGACTACAGCATCATTAGCATCCACCAAACACGATTTCTCTTTTGTCCTTAATACTTTTGCACAGTCAAAAAGGTTCACCCTATGATGTCTAATGCTTATCCAGAGGAATCTGTAATGATTTTTGACATCTTTGCATGAATTCAGTGGCACACTGGTACAAGGGAGGCAAGTCATAACACTCAGATGAAACTGCATATCAACGTTATGTTGACCTTCAAGACTAGGCGATCCATGAAACTGTGATTTCCATCTCCATGACTATGTAACTGGCTAAACCAGTACCTCATCCAGGCAATCCTACACCAATATTTTCAAGCATGAATACTGAACACACAGAGATTTGTATGCCTGCCATATGCAAGATCTCTCTTGGATGAAATATTTATCAATGTCATCTAGGTGGATCTGCCAAAAGATGGCAAAAAAACTCTTTCAGTTATAATGTTAATACATACTGTGACAGAGCCAAGCTACATACCTGGACTAGTGCCTTTACCTCGTCTGGAAAACATTAACATCTTAAAAAATATGACACTAGGAAACACATGAACATCTAGAACCAGGAACACTGGAAAACAGAAACATCTGGAACTGGGAACAGGAACACTGGAACATCTGAAAACAGGAATGATGATGACAAACAGGATCATCTAGAAAGAAACAAAACTAATTGATTACAAACTAAACACACTGGAACAATCAAGTCCTATCTCTTTTCTCAGCTGTCTTTAAGGAACTAACCTTGGTACCCCTGGCGTTTCAGTCCTGTCTCGTATGGTAAGTGCATACCTGAATGTCGCTATGGACCAGACTATACCCGGTCTTCTCCCAGAGGTAACTCCATGATGCAACCGTTTTAGTACCATCAACAGAAACCTACTCCTACGGGCCTCAGCGTTCAGACTGAAGGAACAGAGAAACAGGAACACTGGAAAAAGGAACATCTGAAAACAGGAACACAGGAAAACAGGAACACTGGAAAACAGGAACAGAGAAACAGGAACATCTGAATACAGGAACACTGGGAAACAGGAACATCTGAAAACAGGAACACAGGAAAACAGGAACACTGGAAAACAAGAACACTGGAAAAGGGTACATCTGAATACAGGAACACTGGAGAACAGGAACATCTGAAAACAGGAACACTGGAGAACAGGAACATCTGAAAACAGGAACACTGGAGAACAGGAACATCTGAAAACAGGAAAATCTGAAAAAAGGAACACAGCAATGATGACAAACAGGAACATCTAGAAAGAATAAAAACATAAATGAATACAAACAAAAATAACTGGAAAGATCTAAAGAAGAAATTAGCAAATTTATTAAAACTTAAAACTCCAAACAGTTGTAAAGGCAAGAGCCCTTTGTCACCCTTAAGCAAAACCAGGTACAGTGTTTTCTTGACAACTTTGGCATCTGTATCAGCCAGGAGTTCTTGCACTAAGCAGGTATACAGACCTCAATGCATATTCCACCACAGGCTCGAAACCATTGGTGTAGAATAGTCTTGATGCGATGCTAGTCCAGTCTAGACACAGGCAGGGATTGGCAACCCATAGATTCCCAGACTGCATCAGCCTTCAAAGTAGACAGAACATTGATGTACAACTTAATCTAGATGGCATAGTTTGTATCCCTGGTGCCAATGTGCCACCTTTTTCTTGCAGTGATATCAAAAAAACATGACACCCCTTATGGCAAGGCTCTGACTAGGTCACACTATCCAATAGTCAGCCCATTTCACAATAAAGATAATGTTCCATTAGCATTTCCTGACAAAGTTATGGGAGATCTTCCATGACTTCTCTGACTAGGTCACACTATCCAATGGTCAGCCCATTTCACAATGAAGATGATGTTCCATTAGCATTTCCTGACAAAGTTGTGGGAGATCTTCCATGACTTCTCTGACTAGGTCACACTATCCAATGGTCTGCCCATTTCACAATGAAGATAATGTTCCATTAGCATTTCCTGACAAAGATGTGGGAGGTCTTACATGACTTCTCTGACTAGGTCACACTATCCAATGGTCTGCCCATTTCACAATGAAGATGATGTTCCATTAGCATTTCCTGACAAAGCTGTGGGAGATCTTCCATGACTTCTCTGTCTAGGTCACACTATCCAGTAGTCAGCCCATTTCACAATAAAGATAATGTTCCATTAGCATTTCCTGACAAAGTTGTGGGAGGTCTTACATGACTTCTCTGACTAGGTCACACTATCCAATGGTCTGCCCATTTCACAATGAAGATAATGTTCCATTAGCATTTCCTGACAAAGTTGTGGGAGGTCTTACATGACTTCTCTGACTAGGTCACACTATCCAATAGTCAGCCCATTTCACAATGAAGATAATGTTCCATTAGCATTTCCTGACAAAGATGTGGGAGGTCTTCCATGACTTCTCTGACTAGTTCACACTATCCAATAGTCAGCCCATTTCACAATAAAGATAACGTTCCATTGGCATTTCCTGACAAAGATGTGGGAGGTCATGCATCGGCTGCCCATACCATATCTATAGGAAGGCAACTATCCTGAGGTGATGAGATCCTTCTGTGACAACTGAACTCCTTCATGGTCCTCAGCTTGCCCACAGAAAAGTATTAAGACTTTTATCAGCAATGTTCAATAGCTGGCTTAATTGTGAATGAGCACCTTTCCAGTTTGGAATGGTAGATAGGGTTAGGTACTTGATTCCAAGAGCAGTAGGCTACAGGGCCTCACCTTAACTTTCTAGGGTTAGGTACTTGATTCCAAGAGCAGTAGGCTACAGGGCCTCACCTTAACTTTCTCCTCCTCAGTTTGGTTTTGAAAACAAGACAATGTCCAGATGGGCCTTCCTCCGCCCACATGTGACAGGTAGTACTGGGCTACATGGTAACAGTAGCAGAAGTTACCGCACAAATATCTCCAACACTAAACTAACTTTTCTGTGACTTTGTAGGTAGCTCTGACCTGACTTTACATGGAAGAGACAATTATGGGACAAATTCCAAAACAATAAATGGGTGCAGATTAACTGCATCCCTGGCTCCTCTTTTACTCAAAATCTGTGAAGAGTACTTTGACAAACAGTGCAGGTCCATTAGGGCCGCATCAGAAAAAACTCTAGGTAGAAAATAGTCAACATACTATCTGTTCTGATACAAACAGGTGAAGTGCAGCTGATCAAGGTGCCATAAACCCTTAAAGCGCCAATCACAACTGCAGACGACAAATTTTGGACATCTTTCCCAATTTTCAACAAAAATAAGGTACGATATTACATGAGAATCGTCTGCCAGCAGACGATTCTCATGAAATAGCATGCCTTATTTGTTATTTTGAAAAAGCGGCAAAATTTGAAATTGTCGTCTGCTGCAAATTATAGGTGGCGCTTTAAGGGTTAAATCCTTCAACATCAACCACAAATATGACAGGTAGTACTGGGCTACATGGTACCAGTAGCAGAGGTTACCACACACTAAACTAGCTTTCTGTGACCTTGTGGGTAGCTCTGACCTGACATTACATGGAATTGACAAATATGGGACCACCTAAGTATAATTCCTGTGAAGTTTGGTGAAATTCTAAAAGGTGGTTAAGGAGAACTTGTTGGAAGAAACTGGGCAGAGGATTAATGGACATCATTTTATAATCACAAAAGCTCACCTTGAGATAAAAAAAATAGAAGATCCAAATCACATGCACATTTCAGACCAACAAAAAGACTTCGACACCACAAAACTGTTTTCGGAGTTTCTGAGACTAGCTAGAAAATTAAAAATTCGCTTGTTGCGAGTTTATATATGATATTTTCCAATAAGTGAATTACAAAGGTGCTGATCAGTCTGTGCATATGCACAGGCTGGTCTGCGCCTTTGTTGTTGGCAGACCCTGACCTTTGTTAATGACAGACCCCCCGAAGACAGGTTTTCTCACGTCAAGGCCCAAATTATCAAAAGATCAGTATAAAACTGTAGTAGGAGTTGTGTTCACAAAGTACCCACACATTGTGCTAAGGATGGATGGACAAATGGATGAATCCATTTTTATATTGTAAATTCAAAATTTTTCGCAAGAATTGTGTTAGAAGGCATATTTTCAATGTTAAAATTTCACGACTCAGGGGCATGGTTAACCTACATCTGTAAACGACAGAGTGGTTTCGCCATTTTACAAGGCTTTTATTTTCACTAAACTTCGCACCTGAAGTTTTGCAAAGATAAAACCCTTGTGAAAATTTATGAGTTAGCAAACATATATGAGCCGCGACATGAGATTTCAATCAATGTGGTATGTGCGACAAGCAAAGCCTCAGACCAGCCTGCGCATATCAGCCTGCACATACGCGCAGTCTGATCAGAGCATTTGCTTGTCACTTAAGTATTCTATGAGTGTTAAGCTACTGACCAAGCTTCATTTGGAGTTTCTAAGCTTGAAAGGAGGCTGTACAGGCTCGTCTGAGTCTACACTTGTCAAAATACCACATTGATGGAAATCACATGTCGCGGCTCAATTATTACAATATGGGCCTCGATGTGAGAAAACCTGACTTTGGTGTTTTACAATCAACAAACCTGCAGATCAGCCTGTGTATCCATGCAGACTGTTCATGCAGGGCCACAGTCGTCATTCACTTTTTGGAAAGTACCATATCTAAATTTGCTAAAAGCCAAATTTTAATCTTCTAGCTATTCCCTGTAGCTGAGAAACCCCGAAGACAGATTTTGTCGGGTTAATGCCCATATAATGTCAATCATAAAACCTATCACTACTGCATACATCACCATTGAAGATCAATTAAAAAAGCATTAAATGAAATCCATTAAATTTTACAGCATTCTTAAAGATTTTTGCCATGAAAACCTAATTAAATGTGTATTAAAATACCCAATGAAAATATTATACATTAATGGTCATTAAAGTAACCTCATATTAACAGTGCCACAAAATTAAGGAAATCATTAATTCAAGACTCATTAAAATACTGTTACTTTTTAATGGGGCACATTGTGATGGTATTTTCATCACCATTATTTTCCTGTTAAAATGCAGATTAAAGAGGTATTAAGGACAATTAAAATCCCATTTAAATCACAGTAAAATTTAACGGATGTCATTAACATGCTATACATTAAGAATTTTTAAATGCTGTCTGTTGGCATTAAAAATTTAATGGTATTCTTTTAATGGTGATTAATACACCTTGAATGTTTTGAACTAATTTAAGAGCCTGCCAGCAGCGAATTTTGTCGTCTGCTGCTGATCTTTACAAACATTTTGAACATGACATCAGGCCTCATCTGGATCCAAAATGTTTGACACTCTGAGAGTGTTCCTGAAATATTTTTTTGAAAAAGTCAGCAGACGACAAATACCATAAAAAATTACCCAGCATACAAGCCAAATAAATAGGGTAATCAGACCCCTACCTAAATTTACTGGTGAAACCTATGATTTTTTTTTTCAGATTTTCTGGAAAAAATAAAATTTTATGCATTTTGAATTTTGAAAGGCAAAAGCCTTTCAAAATCAATAAAAAAAAATTCCAGAAAAAAAAATTGTGTGTGCTAAGCTACCCTACCTAAATTTTTCAGACCCGTTACCAGAAACACTTATTTTTTTATTTGGCCTTATAATTGCCTTATTTGGCTTAAAGCTGCATAATCTGTAACTTTTGATATTTTCATTTTAAAAATAATGTTTCTATTTTTCAAGAAAACAGTAAAAATACTAAAATTCAGGTATACATTTTACCTTTTTCGTAATAATTAACAAATTATTAGTGCCAAAACAACAGCATTTATGTTAAAAATTAACTGTCTAGAATTATTGGAGGGACGCAAATAATTACAAATAAGAGAAAATACATCTGTTTTTATAAGATCATTCACTTTTTCATGCAGTTTTCAACTGTAGAAATAAGATTTATTGTGACAACATAACTTTTTTCTACTTTTGCAAATGATTTAAAAGGAAAATATTTTTTTCTAAAAATGTTCATAATTACAGAGTATGCAGCTTTAACTCTAAGAATCTTTGACTGTAAAAGCATGCAAATTTACCCAGCATGCAAAGAGTTAAAGGCTCTGTCCTGTAAATCTCTAAAAATAAAGACATTGACAGGCCTAAGAACCACAATTTTTAATTGTTAAACAGATCCTTGATGAAAAATGGAAAAATAAATAAATGATCTTTGTGTGTGTGTGTTTTTTAATGCTCTATGTAAAAAAACAAAAGGGCCATTAGTGGCCATGATTCGCTCACCTGAGTTTCTTCCTCCCACAGGCCATGTTTTTCGACAGATCAAATTCATTGAAGCTATTTTTGTAGGTCACCAAGAAATTATTTAGAATATTGATGAGTGGTTTCCGGAGATTTTATAAGCTTTCCATACCATGATAACCTCGAGCACCTGGCAACCATATTTTTTGAGGTGTCAAATTTGTTTTACCTGTAAAGTTTCTCGCAAAAGAGGATGTTTACAGCTATTTTGTTATAATTGTGGTTGATTTATACACAGTTACCAATGTCTCTTCAACTATCGGCAGTCTGCCACAGCGTGCATTCTGGGGGAATAGATCAAATTATCGAGGCTATTTTTGTAGGTCACCAAGTGACCATTTCTGACAAATTACTTAGAATATTGATGAGTGGTATACCACGATAAGCTCGCCCACCTGGCAGCATTATTTTTGGAGGGGTCAAATTTGTTTTACCTGTAAAGTTTCTCGCAAAAGAGGATGTTTACAGCTATTTTGTTATGAAGTGTATGACTTTATCGTGGTTGATTTATACACAGTTACCTATCGGCAGTCTGACACGGCTGGTTATTAGGTCGCCGCATTCTGCTGGAATAAATCAAATTATTGAGGCTATTTTTGTAGATCACCAAGTGACCATTTCTGACAAATTATTTAGAATATTGATGAGTGGTTTCAGGAGATTTTTTAAGCTTTCCATACCACGATAAGCTCGCCCACCTGGCAGCCATATTTTTGGACTGGGGTCAAATTTGTTTTAGCTGCAAAGTTTCTTGCGAAAGAGGATGATTATAGGTATTTTGTTCTGAAGTGTATAACTTTATCGTGATTGATTTATACACGATCAGTAGCAGATCCAGAGGGAATTCAGGAGGCCCTTTGAGACAATTTTTTTTCATTTTCATGGAGAATTTTCAGAAAAATCAGGAAAAAATAACCAATAATCAGGTAAAATAAACAAATGGAACCCCCCCCCCCACCCCCCTATAAACCAGAAATCCTTGATCCGCCCCTAATGATTACCAATGTCTCTTCAATTATCGGCTGTTGTCACGGCTGGTAATTTGGTCTGCTCAAATGTAATGATGATATAAATCACACAATCTAAAGTTTTTGCTGTTCACCTGTGATTCTTACCAAAGTCTTATGTGCATGCTCATGTGTGACTGATACTTTCATCCTTTTTACATATTTAGGCTGGGAGAATAACTTATTTTAAACATCTCTGTAGTTGTTTCTCTATAGCAAACAGTGTGGCCCAAGATCAGACTGCTAGTCTGATTTATATCCACACTGTTTGTCTGTATGCTGAAATTAGTCATCGGTGTACATGTAAGCATTTACATGCAGCAGATGACTTTAGCAGACAACATTTTCAGAAGCAGGTGAAGGGATTGTCATATTTACCAGTTTTTCTGACTTAGCTGGAGCCTTGAGCTATCCATGCATAACCTGTAGCTGCATGTGAAAAACTTGCTTAATAATAGATCAAGCGATGTGTGTATATACTAACTTATAAGGAGATCTAAATTACATTTCATTTCTTTTTTTCCAGAATCAGCCATTGTATCAAAATGTCCTTGAAAAAATCCTTGTTTCGGCTTATTGTAGATTGAAAACAGTATAGTTTGAGCGTGATGAGCAGCATATTTTTACCACAATAATGCACTGAGAGTCAACCAAAATGTGTCTGTTATCTTTATGTAACTCTACATTCATCCCCTAAATTATTTGGGCCCCGTCGCGAGAAAACCTGTCTTCGAGGTTTCCGACAAAGCAAGTTTCAAACCAGTCTCCTCAGCTACAGAGACTAGCTAGAAAATTGAAATTTCGCTTGCAGCGAGTTTAGATATGATTCTTTCCAAAAAGCGAATAACAAAGGCGCTGATCAGACTGCGCAGATGCGCAGGCTGGTCTGCGCCTGTGTTGTTCGCAAACCCCCGAAGACAGATTTTCTCGCGACGAGGCCCATTTGTTCCAGACTATTCTTGACATTTCACAGTATTTTCTCTCCCAAAGGTATAAAAAAGCACCATCCATGCTTCTGAGGGCAAAATGAATGTTCCTTGTATAGCAGCTGTAGTATTGACCATACAACTTAAAGCTGCATAGTCTGTAACTTTTAATCTTTTAATTTTAGAACTAATGTTTCGATTTTTCAAGAACACAGTAAAAAACTAAAATTCAGGTATACATTTTACCAATTTCGTAAATCTTAACAAATTATCAGTATCAACACAACAGCATTTATGTTAAAATTAATTGTCTATAATTATTGGAGGGATGCAAATAATTACCAACACACCTGTTTTTATAAGATAATTCACTTTTCCGTGCAGTTTTCGGCTATAGTGAACAGATTTATTGTGAAAACATAACTTAATTTTACTTTTACAAATGATTTAAAAAGAAAATAAAAAAATTCGAAAAATGTTCATAGTTGCAGACTTAGTCTCTTTGAGTATCAAATACAGCTGCTTGTATAGCTAGAAGAAAACCACTTTCTAAAAGGAGAGGCCCTGGCCCAGACTCATTGACTTTGAAAAAAAAAAGCTACCTAATTCACCATTGGCAACATCACCAGCCAGGAGTCACTGACTGATCCTAATTGTGCTCCTGAGTCTGCCACATCTGTTTCCACTTCTGGGACTGACTCACATGCGCATGACAGGGTAGTTACTCCAAGGGGACCACCTTCTGCTAATCCTTCCTTGGTTTTGTTACTTGTCTTAATCTCCGGAGTCCCCCATAATAAGTTAAGAGTACTAACGAACACATAAAAAACGCCTCAGAATCAATTACGATTCAGTTACGGTGTCTAAGAATGCATTAGGATTTTGTTACGAATCAAGTACGACTTTTTCGAATCTAGAGTTTGTGGCCTAAGTTTTGAACAATTCAAAACTTTTGCCACAAATTCCCGATAGACTTAAAGCTGCATACTCTGTAACTATGAACATTTTTCGAAAAAAAATATTTTCTTTTTGAATCATTTGCAAAAGTAGAATAAAGTTATGTTGTCACAATAAATCTAATTTCTACAGTTGAAAACTGCATGAAAAAGTGAATTATCTTATAAAGACAGGTGTATTTTCTCTTGTTTGTAATTATTTGCGCCCCTCCAATAATTCTAGACAGTTAATTTTCAACATAAATGCTGTTGTTTTGGCACTAATAATTTGTAAATTATTACGAAAGAGGTAAAATGTATACCTGAATTTTAGTATTTTTACTGTGTTTTTGAAAAATAGGAACATTATTTTTAAAATGAAAATATCAAAAGTTACAGATTATGCAGCTTTAAGACTTGCAAGAACTGACTACAGACTATACGATTCAGTTAAGATCTTCATGAACTGATTACGTTTCATCTACGAATAAAAAAAAAGTCCAATTAGTGACATTCATGGGATTCATGGTGTGTATGGAATAGGGGTATTAGGCAGGGCGATCAAAATTGCATTGCTCCTTTTCCAAAAAGATAAATTGTCATATTTACTCATTTTCTGACTTAGCTGGAGCCTTGACCTCTTCTTATGCAACACTCCATGCATTAGCTGCATGTGAAAAACATGCTTATATAACAATAGATCAAGTTAGGTGTGTATATCTAAGCTTATAAGTAGATCAAAACTAGATTTCATTTTATTAATTGTTACAAGTGGCAGACTTTTTTCAATCAAATTATACATAGGGCTTTAGTTAAAGCTGCATAGTCTGTAACTTTTGATCTTTTCATTTTAGAAATAATGTTTCTATTTTTCAAGAACACAGTAAAAATATTAAAATTCAGGTATACATTTTACCTTTTTCGTAATAATTAACAAATTATTAGTGACAAGACACCAGCATTTATGTTAAAAATTAACTGTCTAGAATTGTTGGAGGGACACAAATAATTACAAACAAGAGAAAAAACACCTGTTTTTATAAAATAATTCACTTTTCCATGCAGTTTTCAGCTGTAGAAATTAGATTTATTGTGACAATATAACATTGTGACAATATAACTTTATTCTGCTTTTACAAATGATTTAAAAAGAATTTTTTTTTTTTGGAAAAATGTTCATAGTTACAGACTGTGCAGCTTTAAGAGTGCATATAAAAATAATATTCTTATTTCTCAACCAAAACATATGTTGTGGGTACTAAAAAAACGTCTCAATGAGACGTTTCTTTTGAGCACCCAAAATAAATGTGAAAATATACTTAACAGCAAAAGAAACGCATATTTTAATTACTGTGTGATTTGTACAAATTTGGTGATAAATAATAATCTAATTGATATGTAAGCTATCAATGATGCCAGAAACATGTGTAATATATTGTAGACAGTTTGCTCTTCGGAGCATATGCTAATAAAGGGGGATAACCCTGAGCATTATAACATAATGCATAATTAACACAAACTTCGCAATGTTGTATACCAAACACCGCAAAATGCATTTTAATGATAATTACTCTGCGTCTTAATCAGGCCATACAGGCTATGTTTGAAGATTAAATTGTACAGAATTATTCATTACGAGTTGCATCATCAAACAATAAACCGGAAGTGTGTATAAGACAGGCATGTTAGTGTCCAAATAAGTGTTTAAAATTGTTTTGTTGGAAAGTGCCTCACTTGATACAGCCCAATTCGATTGCGTGTTCGAAATCAAACATCATATTACTTTCT
Organism: Loripinus fragilis; assembly: GCA_964019695.1. Taxonomy (NCBI): domain Eukaryota; kingdom Metazoa; phylum Mollusca; class Bivalvia; order Lucinida; family Lucinidae; genus Loripinus; species Loripinus fragilis. The sequence goes on along the minus strand of OZ026520.1, from coordinate 38,800,990 downwards.
CAGATGTGTGTTCTCGACACTTTTCCAATACCATAGCTGATTTCATAGGCCTTACGAACATCTCTGGATTTCCATTAGGACACAAGTCACATGTACTTATATCACATGACTATCTTAGCCAATCAAAATTACTTCTGTTACCACGAGAACCAGCAGCCATGTGCTATCCATCTTTTTCAGCGTTTTACGAGGGGAGTTCAATATGTAATGAAAACCGCCCAGTATATCCCAAAGTTTTATATTTACACACTTCATAATTACTTTCATTAAAAGGTCAGTTTCTTGGCAAAAAGAAATGTAAAATTACAGTTGTCCAGCTCTTTATCTAATTAACACAAGCCACTTTCAAGATAGGGTACTGAAGTACACTGCGATATGAAATAAAACAATGTTTTCAAAAGCATATAACTACATGAACGAGGGATGTTTTCAGTCTGCTTCTTCGTGTGGTAAAATCCATATATTAGTGATTTACACCTGCAAAAATTTTTGATATTTACTTTATATTCTATGAAATACTGAGGCTACCATTTGGTTAAAATCCTCCTTGATGCTAAATTTTCTGGCATTCCATTGACAGAGTTGTTTTTGCATGAAAGAAAACAAAGCGAAAATTTATACGAAAATCATTTGTAACTTTTTTCTTGGTCGCTTTGATGTTCATTTGCAAGTAATACAGCCAATTTTGAAATTTTCATATTTAAGTTCACTCATAAAGTACCCCCAAGTTCGTCACTTGAAATAAGAAAATAATTTAAAAGAATGCCATCTCTGGCTTACACTGAAATGGATCAGACAAAATACCGTGTTTCATCGATGTCATCATTCGGATGCATTATTTGGACATTGTTACGCGTATTTACATGAACATAATCTGGCTGGCTAATTTCAGACAATAAAATTATAGGAAACGAAAATGGTATACCACTCAGATGAGATACCCCTAGATATTGGTTACAGTTTAACAGGTCTGCTGCCTATGCACTGTGTGTATTGAAACTTCGATACAATTAAAATTGTCCTTTCCTGGTACAAAGCTACATTTCCGATTTTCAAGAACCATGCATATTTTAGTGTTACATCCATTGCTTTAAACAACGGCAACATAAGAGGGGGTAACGTAATAAAAACGTTTGCACAAGAAATCAGTACCCGTCAAAAGTTTGAAATTGTATCATTATTGCAGATAAAGGGGAAATGAGTCAGAAAACTATGGATATGTGATTCTTGCATGTTAAATGTTTGTTTTAGAGAATACAGCATGCCTTCTACCTTTGTTAAAATGAGTCATTACAAATCAGAGGAAAATATATGCAGTGTATTAAGTGTGCTTTATATAAAGTCTGTAACTTATTAAATTTGGAAAGATAAAATAATGTTTCATACACCATTATAACGGCGACGCTTTGATCTTTTGTTTGGCATATGGCATAAAATCCTAACGCGTTTGTGGATGGAGTTATGACTGGGTTTTCATTAAATATTGAACCCCCCTCTTAGTTTTTGTGAGCAGTTGAAATTTTATGCTAAGTTGAGTTAAGCATGAAAAAAGTTTTATAACCTCGGGCCTGAAAACACCAAGTTAGACAACTAGAGGAACTGTAAACAGTGCATTATAATTTAGTATGACTGTCCAGGAACAGTTTAGCTTAATCAGAGTTGTTATCTTGAAAAATGGCAATCATAGTATTTATAAAAAAATGAAGATGGAGTCTTAGCTAAAAAGACAGAAAATGATCTTGCTGGAACTCATTTAAAGCCTATAATATACTTCCATAACCCTGAATCTGAAAACAACAAGTGAGACTCATTCTATTGGTTCATAGGAGGACATGTCACCAGTTCAAATCATGTTCTGATGAAAGCAAATTGGGGACCAAGAGTTGACAGATGGAGACCAAGAGTTGACAGATGGGGGACCAAACATGGACAGATGGTGACCAAGAGATGACAGATGGGGATCAAGAGTTGACAGATGGGACACCAAAAGCTGACAGATGGGGGACCAAGAGTTGACAGATTGGAGATCAAGAGTTGACAGATGGGACACCAATAGTTGGCAGATGGGGGACCAAGAGTTGACAGATTGGAGATCAAGAGTTGACAGATGGGACACCAATAGTTGACAGCTGGGGGACCAAGAGTTGACAGCTGGGGACCAAGAGTTGACAGATGGGGGACCAAGCATTTGACAGATGGGGACTAAGAGTTGACAGATGGGACACCAATAGTTAGCAGATGGGACACAAAAAGTTGACAGATGGGGGACCAAGGGTTGACAGATTGGGGACCAAGAGTTGACAGATGGGGACCAAGAGTTGATAGATCGGGGACCAATAGTTGACAGATGGGGGACCAAGAGTTGACAGATGGGGGATCAAGAGTTGGCATATGTTGAACTGGAATTTGAAAGGAATTTGTTGAGATATAAAAGTCATTTATTTGCACAAAAGTCTCAATCAAAAAGATGAGATTATCTGAGCCGGGACATGAGATTTCCAACAAGGTGGTATGTGCGACCAGCAAAAGCTCAGATGCACAGTCTGATCAGAGCTGTTGCTAGTTGCTTGAATAGTCTAAGACTCTTAGGCTACTGACCAAACAGAATTAGGAGTTTCTAAGCTTAAAAGGAGGCTGTACATGCTCCTATGAGTCTAGTCATGTCAAGATGCCACATTGTTGGAAATCACATGTGGCGGCCCATCTGCTGACAACACTATCAGATATAGAGTTGAACAAGTGAAGACATTTTGTATTCAGAAACCAAAATTCCTGGGAAAATTTGTGACTTAAATCAAAAAGTTAGTAGGACTGCTACATGATATTATGTCAAAGTAAGTAAGGTTGCAAAGATCAGGAATCGATACAATCAAGTACCACACCTGACCCAGGATACCAATGGGAAAGTGACAAACTCACAGAAGACACCACAAACGAGAGCCAAGAGGTCAGCCCTTTCCCAGCAGGTGACCACGAAGCACATATAAACAGACGCGCACAAAACATAGCAAACACAAGACAGAACAACAGATGCCCTTAACAGCTCCGTGGAAGCATATGCATGGTGGCACCTATCTTTTTATAGGAAACTACTAAAAATAGCTATACTCTTCCTTTAAGTTTGTCCCGTCTGACCTAGATTCTTCAATCATTATCTTCAAGAATTTACTCTGGCAAATGTGCATGTTGTATTCATGATATCACTAATATTTGTATTTTATCAAAAACAACCCATCAATAAGATAAGGGTTGTTACAAAATTTAGACAGCACATCCCCCAAGTCATGTTTTATGAATGGATTTATCTGCTATTTCTGCAATTTTAATTCAGTATGTGAATAATAAATCATATTCATCAAATACTCATTTTCTGATATAAAGAACAAGGTTATTTAAATTCACAATACTTAAAAATGATCTTGAAAGGGATTGTAATTTAAGTAAAAAGTTCAACAAATATTTAAAAACAAAATTTAAATTAAAAATATGCGCAAAAAATTATGCATGATACACAGACAAGGGAAAGTTATTTAGTAGCAATAATAAAACATCTCTGGCTATTTTAGATATAAGTTTACCATAAAGCATAGAAAAATCTTTTATTTATGCGTATATAAAATTCATAACTCATTCTGAACAGGAGTAATGGAGCTAAATAAAAATATTTAACATGAACTACAAAACAAAATTTAAATGTTTAAAATCACCAAAAACATATGCATTAGACAGCTAAAATTATTTTCAACGTATATTTTCTTAAGTAATCTGGTAAAAAAACTTAAATTCATAGAATTAACTCAAACAGTTTAAAAACAGCAGACTCTTGTTTCAGTGAGTCTGGACATAATGATGGAAAGTGCAAAAGCCCCCAAGCCCCCGCACTGGGGTCTTGGTGGTCAAATACCTTGTTCTTGTGAAGGAAAAATAAAAAAAATAAATAAAAATAATAAACATAAAAATTATGTCTTAGGTCTCTTTGACCCAAGTCCTATATACATGAGAAATTTGATGAATTGTCTCGGTGCAGAAGTGGTCATCTTTTATTTTCCACAAGGGCATGAAAATCCATTCATAATTGCTCAACAACCGGAGAAATGTGTACAAAACAGGGTTATTAACCCAAACCAGACAGTGGTTTCCTTGAATGGAATTAATACAAGGATGCAGGAAGAACTCACAGGTTCTTGTTTTAAATAGATCTCTAAAAGCTTTAGAAAAACTTTTTTCATTAACATGGCACTGTGCCAATGACAGTCATTAGTTTCCTTAGTGCAACTAAGCTCTCCAGGCGGAGTCAGGATCTAATCCACTATTGCAATCAGAATGGAGCACTTTTGCACTCAGAATGGAGCAAACTAAGATATTGTGACCTTCTGACTGCAATAGGGAAAAGTGATATCACAAAATAACCGAACATTTACTATATGCCCTCAATAATAGGGAAACTGCCTCCCTCTATGAGCACAACATATTCAAATAATTTAACCCTTGTCATGGTGAATAAAGCTATGTACAACCCCACCCCCATTCCTATTTCAATCATGTCAACCTGCAGCATAGGGAGCGCAGTGGCTCAGTGGTAGAGTGTTTGACTAGAGTCCGAGGGGCCGCGGGTTATAGCTTCACCAGAGTCACTGCGTTGTGATCCTTGAGCAAGACACCTTTATCCTAGCTTATTGCTGGTTCAACCCAGGAAGACCCATCCCTGTTTAACTGAAAGATTGTTGATGGGACGTAAAGAATCAAATCAAACAAAAACAAAACCTGCAGCATTTCAGTTGTAGATAATTTTGGTGTTGTATTTTTTTTTCAATCTGATTGGAAAGCACTGTAGATCCTGATCAGATGGCTCGTTCTAAGCCAGCTAATCTAGATTTATAGTGTTTTCTAAAAAGGGCAAATACTGGTTCAGCAAGACAAGTGTTAAATATAAATGGAATACAGATTTGCATTATATGATGAGAAGCTAAAAGTTTGTAAGCAAAAAAGTGGATCTTACCAAAACTCATTGGAAGCCCAAAATAGACTTCCATACCCTAAATTGAACCTGGCCTCGAGGTTAAAAAAACTTATTTTATGCTAAACACAACTGAGCATGAAATTTATCATGCTCATAATATTAAAATGCCAACAATTACAAGCATTGACAGATGGGGACTAAGAGTTGACAGATGGAGCACTAAGAGTTGACAGATTGGGACCAAGCATTGACAGATGGGGGACCAAGAGATGACAGATGGGGAACCAAGAGTTTACAGATGGGGGACCAAGAGTTGATAGATGGGGGACCAAGTGTTGACAGATGGAGGAGTAAGAGTTGACAGATGGGGACCAAGCATTGACAGATGGGGGACCAAGAGTTGACAGATTGGGGACCAAGAGTTTACAGATGGGACACCAATGGTTGACAGATGGGACACCAATAGTTGACAGCTTGGGGACCAAGAGTTGACAGCTGGGGACCAAGAGATGACAGATGGGGGGTCTAAGCATTGACAGATGGGACACCAATAGTTGGCAGATGGGACACCAATAGTTGACAGATAGGGGACCAAGGGTTGACAGATTGGAAACCAAGAGTTGACAGATGGAGCACTAAGAGTTGACAGATTGGGACCAAGCATTGACAGATGGGGGACCAAGAGATGACAGATGGGGAACCAAGAGTTTACAGATGGGGGACCAAGAGTTGATAGATGGGGGACCAAGTGTTGACAGATGGAGGAGTAAGAGTTGACAGATGGGGACCAAGCATTGACAGATGGGGGACCAAGAGTTGACAGATTGGGGACCAAGAGTTTACAGATGGGACACCAATGCTTGACAGATGGGACACCAATAGTTGACAGCTTGGGGACCAAGAGTTGACAGCTGGGGACCAAGAGATGACAGATGGGGGTCTAAGCATTGACAGATGGGACACCAATAGTTGGCAGATGGGACACCAATAGTTGACAGATGGGGGACCAAGGGTTGACAGATTGGGGACCAAGAGTTGACAGATGGGGACCAAGAGTTGACAGATTGGGGACCAAGAGTTGACAGATGGGGGACCAAGAGTTGACAGATGGGGGATCAAGAGTTGGCATATGTTGAACTGGAATTTGAAAGGAATTAGTTGAGATATAAAAGTAATTTTATTTGCACAAAAGTCTCAATCAAAACGATGAAGAGATTATCTGAGCCTGGACATGAGATTTCCAACAATGTGGTATGTGCGACCAGCAAAAGCTCAGATGCACAGTCTGATCAGAGCCATTGCTAGTTGCTTGAATAGTCTAAGACTCTTAGACTACTGACCAAACAGAGTTAGGAGTTTCTAAGCTTAAAAGGAGGCTGTACATGGGCCTATGAGTCTAGTCATGTCAAGATGCCACATTGTTGGAAATCACATGTGGCGGCCCATCTGCTGACAACACTATCAGATATAGAGTTGAACAAGTGAAGACATTTTGTATTCAGAAACCAAAATTCCTGGGAAAATTTGTGACTTAAATCAAAAAGTTAGTAGGACTGCTACATGATATTATGTCAAGTCTGACAACAGATGCCCTTAACAGCTCCGTGGAAGGATATGCATGGTGGCACCTATCTTTTTATAGGAAACTACTAAAAATAGCTATACTCTTCCTTTAAGTTTGTCCCGTCTGACCTAGATTCTTCAATCATTATCTTCAAGAATTTACTCTGGCAAATGTGCATGTTGTATTCATGATATCACTTAATATTTGCATTTTATCAAAAACAACCCATCAATAAGATAAGGGTTGTTACAAAATTTAGACAGCACATCCCCCAAGTCATGTTTTATGAATGGATTTATCTGCTATTTCTGCAATTTTAATTCAGTATGTGAATAATAAATCATATTCATCAAATACTCATTTTCTGATATAAAGAACAAGGTTATTTAAATTCACAATACTTAAAAATGATCTTGAAAGGGATTGTAATTTAAGTAAAAAGTTCAACAAATATTTAAAAACAAAATTTAAATTAAAAATATGCGCAAAAAATTATGCATGATACACAGACAAGGGAAAGTTATTTAGTAGCAATAATAAAACATCTCTGGCTATTTTAGATATAAGTTTACCATAAAGCATAGAAAAATCTTTTATTTATGCGTATATAAAATTCATAACTCATTCTGAACAGGAGTAATGGAGCTAAATAAAAATATTTAACAAGAACTACAAAACAAAATTTAAATGTTTAAAATCACCAAAAACATATGCATTAGACAGCTAAAATTATTTTCAACGTATATTTTCTTAAGTAATCTGGTAAAAAAACTTAAATTCATAGAATTAACTTAAACAGTTTAAAAACAGCAGACTCTTGTTTCAGTGAGTCTGGACATAATGATGGAAAGTGCAAAAGCCCCCAAGCCCCCGCACTGGGGTCTTGGTGGTCAAATACCTTGTTCTTGTGAAGGAAAAATAAAAAAAAATAAATAAAAATAATAAACATAAAAATTATGTCTTAGGTCTCTTTGACCCAAGTCCTATATACATGAGAAATTTGATGAATTGTCTCGGTGCAGAAGTGGTCATCTTTTATTTTCCACAAGGGCATGAAAATCCATTCATAATTGCTCAACAACCGGAGAAATGTGTACAAAACAGGGTTATTAACCCAAACCAGACAGTGGTTTCCTTGAATGGAATTAATACAAGGATGCAGGAAGAACTCACAGGTTCTTGTTTTAAATAGATCTCTAAAAGCTTTAGAAAAACTTTTTTCATTAACATGGCACTGTGCCAATGACAGTCATTAGTTTCCTTAGTGCAACTAAGCTCTCCAGGCGGAGTCAGGATCTAATCCACTATTGCAATCAGAATGGAGCACTTTTGCACTCAGAATGGAGCAAACTAAGATATTGTGACCTTCTGACTGCAATAGGGAAAAGTGATATCACAAAATAACCGAACATTTACTATATGCCCTCAATAATAGGGAAACTGCCTCCCTCTATGAGCACAACATATTCAAATAATTTAACCCTTGTCATGGTGAATAAAGCTATGTACAACCCCACCCCCATTCCTATTTCAATCATGTCAACCTGCAGCATAGGGAGCGCAGTGGCTCAGTGGTAGAGTGTTTGACTAGAGTCCGAGGGGCCGCGGGTTATAGCTTCACCAGAGTCACTGCGTTGTGATCCTTGAGCAAGACACCTTTATCCTAGCTTATTGCTGGTTCAACCCAGGAAGACCCATCCCTGTTTAACTGAAAGATTGTTGATGGGACGTAAAGAATCAAATCAAACAAAAACAAAACCTGCAGCATTTCAGTTGTAGATAATTTTGGTGTTGTATTTTTTTTTCAATCTGATTGGAAAGCACTGTAGATCCTGATCAGATGGCTCGTTCTAAGCCAGCTAATCTAGATTTATAGTGTTTTCTAAAAAGGGCAAATACTGGTTCAGCAAGACAAGTGTTAAATATAAATGGAATACAGATTTGCATTATATGATGAGAAGCTAAAAGTTTGTAAGCAAAAAAGTGGATCTTACCAAAACTCATTGGAAGCCCAAAATAGACTTCCATACCCTAAATTGAACCTGGCCTCGAGGTTAAAAAAACTTATTTTATGCTAAACACAACTGAGCATGAAATTTATCATGCTCATAATATTAAAATGCCAACAATTACAAGCATTGACAGATGGGGACTAAGAGTTGACAGATGGAGCACTAAGAGTTGACAGATTGGGACCAAGCATTGACAGATGGGGGACCAAGAGATGACAGATGGGGAACCAAGAGTTTACAGATGGGGGACCAAGAGTTGATAGATGGGGGACCAAGTGTTGACAGATGGAGGAGTAAGAGTTGACAGATGGGGACCAAGCATTGACAGATGGGGGACCAAGAGTTGACAGATTGGGGACCAAGAGTTTACAGATGGGACACCAATGGTTGACAGATGGGACACCAATAGTTGACAGCTTGGGGACCAAGAGTTGACAGCTGGGGACCAAGAGATGACAGATGGGGGTCTAAGCATTGACAGATGGGACACCAATAGTTGGCAGATGGGACACCAATAGTTGACAGATAGGGGACCAAGGGTTGACAGATTGGGGACCAAGAGTTGACAGATGGAGCACTAAGAGATGACAGATTGGGACCAAGCATTGACAGATGGGGGACCAAGAGATGACAGATGGGGAACCAAGAGTTTACAGATGGGGGACCAAGAGTTGATAGATGGGGACCAAGAGTTGACAGATTGGGGACCAAGAGTTGACAGATGGGGGACCAAGAGTTGACAGATGGGGGATCAAGAGTTGGCATATGTTGAACTGGAATTTGAAAGGAATTAGTTGAGATATAAAAGTAATTTTATTTGCACAAAAGTCTCAATCAAAACGATGAAGAGATTATCTGAGCCTGGACATGAGATTTCCAACAATGTGGTATGTGCGACCAGCAAAAGCTCAGATGCACAGTCTGATCAGAGCCATTGCTTGTTGCTTGAATAGTCTAAGACTCTTAGGCTACTGACCAAACAGAGTTAGGAGTTTCTAAGCTTAAAAGGAGGCTGTACATGCTCCTATGAGTCTAGTCATGTCAAGATGCCACATTGTTGGAAATCACATGTGGCGGCCCATCTGCTGACAACACTATCAGATATAGAGTTGAACAAGTGAAGACATTTTGTATTCAGAAACCAAAATTCCTGGGAAAATTTGTGACTTAAATCAAAAAGTTAGTAGGACTGCTACATGATATTATGTCAAAGTAAGTAAGGTTGCAAAGATCAGGAATCGATACAATCAAGTACCACACCTAACCCAGGATACCAATGGGAAAGTGACAAACTCACAGAAGACACCACAAACGAGAGCCAAGAGGTCAGCCCTTTCCCAGCAGGTGACCACGAAGCACATATAAACAGACGCGCACAAAACATAGCAAACACAAGACAGAACAACAGATGCCCTTAACAGCTCCGTGGAAGGATATGCATGGTGGCACCTATCTTTTTATAGGAAACTACTAAAAAAAAGCTATACTCTTCCTTTAAGTTTGTCCCGTCTGACCTAGATTCTTCAATCATTATCTTCAAGAATTTACTCTGGCAAATGTGCATGTTGTATTCATGATATCACTAATATTTGCATTTTATCAAAAACAACCCATCAATAAGATAAGGGTTGTTACAAAATTTAGACAGCACATCCCCCAAGTCATGTTTTATGAATGGATTTATCTGCTATTTCTGCAATTTTAATTCAGTATGTGAATAATAAATCATATTCATCAAATACTCATTTTCTGATATAAAGAACAAGGTTATTTAAATTCACAATACTTAAAAATGATCTTGAAAGGGATTGTAATTTAAGTAAAAAGTTCAACAAATATTTAAAAACAAAATTTAAATTAAAAATATGCGCAAAAAATTATGCATGATACACAGACAAGGGAAAGTTATTTAGTAGCAATAATAAAACATCTCTGGCTATTTTAGATATAAGTTTACCATAAAGCATAGAAAAATCTTTTATTTATGCGTATATAAAATTCATAACTCATTCTGAACAGGAGTAATGGAGCTAAATAAAAATATTTAACATGAACTACAAAACAAAATTTAAATGTTTAAAATCACCAAAAACATATGCATTAGACAGCTAAAATTATTTTCAACGTATATTTTCTTAAGTAATCTGGTAAAAAAAACTTAAATTCATAGAATTAACTCAAACAGTTTAAAAACAGCAGACTCTTGTTTCAGTGAGTCTGGACATAATGATGGAAAGTGCAAAAGCCCCCAAGCCCCCGCACTGGGGTCTTGGTGGTCAAATACCTTGTTCTTGTGAAGGAAAAATAAAAAAAATAAATAAAAATAATAAACATAAAAATTATGTCTTAGGTCTCTTTGACCCAAGTCCTATATACATGAGAAATTTGATGAATTGTCTCGGTGCAGAAGTGGTCATCTTTTATTTTCCACAAGGGCATGAAAATCCATTCATAATTGCTCAACAACCGGAGAAATGTGTACAAAACAGGGTTATTAACCCAAACCAGACAGTGGTTTCCTTGAATGGAATTAATACAAGGATGCAGGAAGAACTCACAGGTTCTTGTTTTAAATAGATCTCTAAAAGCTTTAGAAAAACTTTTTTCATTAACATGGCACTGTGCCAATGACAGTCATTAGTTTCCTTAGTGCAACTAAGCTCTCCAGGCGGAGTCAGGATCTAATCCACTATTGCAATCAGAATGGAGCACTTTTGCACTCAGAATGGAGCAAACTAAGATATTGTGACCTTCTGACTGCAATAGGGAAAAGTGATATCACAAAATAACCGAACATTTACTATATGCCCTCAATAATAGGGAAACTGCCTCCCTCTATGAGCACAACATATTCAAATAATTTAACCCTTGTCATGGTGAATAAAGCTATGTACAACCCCACCCCCATTCCTATTTCAATCATGTCAACCTGCAGCATAGGGAGCGCAGTGGCTCAGTGGTAGAGTGTTTGACTAGAGTCCGAGGGGCCGCGGGTTATAGCTTCACCAGAGTCACTGCGTTGTGATCCTTGAGCAAGACACCTTTATCCTAGCTTATTGCTGGTTCAACCCAGGAAGACCCATCCCTGTTTAACTGAAAGATTGTTGATGGGACGTAAAGAATCAAATCAAACAAAAACAAAACCTGCAGCATTTCAGTTGTAGATAATTTTGGTGTTGTATTTTTTTTTCAATCTGATTGGAAAGCACTGTAGATCCTGATCAGATGGCTCGTTCTAAGCCAGCTAATCTAGATTTATAGTGTTTTCTAAAAAGGGCAAATACTGGTTCAGCAAGACAAGTGTTAAATATAAATGGAATACAGATTTGCATTATATGATGAGAAGCTAAAAGTTTGTAAGCAAAAAAGTGGATCTTACCAGAACTCATTGGAAGCCCAAAATAGACTTCCATACCCTAAATTGAACCTGGCCTCGAGGTTAAAAAAACTTATTTTATGCTAAACACAACTGAGCATGAAATTTATCATGCTCATAATATTAAAATGCCAACAATTACAAGCATTGTCAGATGGGGACTAAGAGTTGACAGATGGAGCACTAAGAGTTGACAGATTGGGACCAAGCATTGACAGATGGGGGACCAAGAGATGACAGATGGGGAACCAAGAGTTTACAGATGGGGGACCAAGAGTTGATAGATGGGGGACCAAGTGTTGACAGATGGAGGAGTAAGAGTTGACAGATGGGGACCAAGCATTGACAGATGGGGGACCAAGAGTTGACAGATTGGGGACCAAGAGTTTACAGATGGGACACCAATGGTTGACAGATGGGACACCAATAGTTGACAGCTTGGGGACCAAGAGTTGACAGCTGGGGACCAAGAGATGACAGATGGGGGTCTAAGCATTGACAGATGGGACACCAATAGTTGGCAGATGGGACACCAATAGTTGACAGATGGGGGACCAAGGGTTGACAGATTGGGGACCAAGAGTTGACAGATGGGGACCAAGAGTTGACAGATTGGGGACCAAGAGTTGACAGATGGGGGACCAAGAGTTGACAGATGGGGGATCAAGAGTTGGCATATGTTGAACTGGAATTTGAAAGGAATTAGTTGAGATATAAAAGTAATTTTATTTGCACAAAAGTCTCAATCAAAACGATGAAGAGATTATCTGAGCCTGGACATGAGATTTCCAACAATGTGGTATGTGCGACCAGCAAAAGCTCAGATGCACAGTCTGATCAGAGCCATTGCTAGTTGCTTGAATAGTCTAAGACTCTTAGACTACTGACCAAACAGAGTTAGGAGTTTCTAAGCTTAAAAGGAGGCTGTACATGTGCCTATGAGTCTAGTCATGTCAAGATGCCACATTGTTGGAAATCACATGTGGCGGCCCATCTGCTGACAACACTATCAGATATAGAGTTGAACAAGTGAAGACATTTTGTATTCAGAAACCAAAATTCCTGGGAAAATTTGTGACTTAAATCAAAAAGTTAGTAGGACTGCTACATGATATTATGTCAAGTCTGACAACAGATGCCCTTAACAGCTCCGTGGAAGGATATGCATGGTGGCACCTATCTTTTTATAGGAAACTACAGTCAAAACTCTTTATAACGTCACTCGTTATAACAGAATATTCAATATTCGACATAAAATTGCTGGGAACGGATCTGTTTCATTTAAAATTCCCTCTTTATAACAGAATATTCACTTAACGACTCTGACAGAAACATCTGGGAACAGATATACAATTTCTATTGAAAATAAATTCATTATAACAGAATTGTTACCATGTGTCAGACAATTTTGTGATCAACACAAGGTCTTTTTGCATGAACAGGTTTCTGTCTCACTTGATAAGTGGAAAGCTTTGTGCATTTTGATGCAGTATGAAATTGAGCTGATGTATACATTTGGAATAATAGCATTTTAATTCATTTGTACAATATTTTCTTTTACCAAATGATCATTATGTTGAAATCTGGTAATGGCCAGAATTTCTTTATAACAGCAAATTCACTTTAACGTCAAAGATAGCTTGGAACAAACAGTGTCATTATAAAGAGGGTTGACTGTACTAAAAATAGCTATACTCTTCCTTTAAGTTTGTCCCGTCTGACCTAGATTCTTCAATCATTATCTTCAAGAATTTACTCTGGCAAATGTGCATGTTGTATTCATGATATCACTAATATTTGCATTTTATCAAAAACAACCCATCAATAAGATAAGGGTTGTTACAAAATTTAGACAGCACATCCCCCAAGTCATGTTTTATGAATGGATTTATCTGCTATTTCTGCAATTTTAATTCAGTATGTGAATAATAAATCATATTCATCAAATACTCATTTTCTGATATAAAGAACAAGGTTATTTAAATTCACAATACTTAAAAATGATCTTGAAAGGGATTGTAATTTAAGTAAAAAGTTCAACAAATATTTAAAAACAAAATTTAAATTAAAAATATGCGCAAAAAATTATGCATGATACACAGACAAGGGAAAGTTATTTAGTAGCAATAATAAAACATCTCTGGCTATTTTAGATATAAGTTTACCATAAAGCATAGAAAAATCTTTTATTTATGCGTATATAAAATTCATAACTCATTCTGAACAGGAGTAATGGAGCTAAATAAAAATATTTAACAAGAACTACAAAACAAAATTTAAATGTTTAAAATCACCAAAAACATATGCATTAGACAGCTAAAATTATTTTCAACGTATATTTTCTTAAGTAATCTGGTAAAAAAAACTTAAATTCATAGAATTAACTCAAACAGTTTAAAAACAGCAGACTCTTGTTTCAGTGAGTCTGGACATAATGATGGAAAGTGCAAAAGCCCCCAAGCCCCCGCACTGGGGTCTTGGTGGTCAAATACCTTGTTCTTGTGAAGGAAAAATAAAAAAAATAAATAAAAATAATAAACATAAAAATTATGTCTTAGGTCTCTTTGACCCAAGTCCTATATACATGAGAAATTTGATGAATTGTCTCGGTGCAGAAGTGGTCATCTTTTATTTTCCACAAGGGCATGAAAATCCATTCATAATTGCTCAACAACCGGAGAAATGTGTACAAAACAGGGTTATTAACCCAAACCAGACAGTGGTTTCCTTGAATGGAATTAATACAAGGATGCAGGAAGAACTCACAGGTTCTTGTTTTAAATAGATCTCTAAAAGCTTTAGAAAAACTTTTTTCATTAACATGGCACTGTGCCAATGACAGTCATTAGTTTCCTTAGTGCAACTAAGCTCTCCAGGCGGAGTCAGGATCTAATCCACTATTGCAATCAGAATGGAGCACTTTTGCACTCAGAATGGAGCAAACTAAGATATTGTGACCTTCTGACTGCAATAGGGAAAAGTGATATCACAAAATAACCGAACATTTACTATATGCCCTCAATAATAGGGCAACTGCCTCCCTCTATGAGCACAACATATTCAAATAATTTAACCCTTGTCATGGTGAATAAAGCTATGTACAACCCCACCCCCATTCCTATTTCAATCATGTCAACCTGCAGCATAGGGAGCGCAGTGGCTCAGTGGTAGAGTGTTTGACTAGAGTCCGAGGGGCCGCGGGTTATAGCTTCACCAGAGTCACTGCGTTGTGATCCTTGAGCAAGACACCTTTATCCTAGCTTATTGCTGGTTCAACCCAGGAAGACCCATCCCTGTTTAACTGAAAGATTGTTGATGGGACGTAAAGAATCAAATCAAACAAAAACAAAACCTGCAGCATTTCAGTTGTAGATAATTTTGGTGTTGTATTTTTTTTTCAATCTGATTGGAAAGCACTGTAGATCCTGATCAGATGGCTCGTTCTAAGCCAGCTAATCTAGATTTATAGTGTTTTCTAAAAAGGGCAAATACTGGTTCAGCAAGACAAGTGTTAAATATAAATGGAATACAGATTTGCATTATATGATGAGAAGCTAAAAGTTTGTAAGCAAAAAAGTGGATCTTACCAGAACTCATTGGAAGCCCAAAATAGACTTCCATACCCTAAATTGAACCTGGCCTCGAGGTTAAAAAAACTTATTTTATGCTAAACACAACTGAGCATGAAATTTATCATGCTCATAATATTAAAATGCCAACAATTACAAGCATTGACAGATGGGGACTAAGAGTTGACAGATGGAGCACTAAGAGTTGACAGATTGGGACCAAGCATTGACAGATGGGGGACCAAGAGATGACAGATGGGGAACCAAGAGTTTACAGATGGGGGACCAAGAGTTGATAGATGGGGGACCAAGTGTTGACAGATGGAGGAGTAAGAGTTGACAGATGGGGACCAAGCATTGACAGATGGGGGACCAAGAGTTGACAGATTGGGGACCAAGAGTTTACAGATGGGACACCAATGGTTGACAGATGGGACACCAATAGTTGACAGCTTGGGGACCAAGAGTTGACAGCTGGGGACCAAGAGATGACAGATGGGGGTCTAAGCATTGACAGATGGGACACCAATAGTTGGCAGATGGGACACCAATAGTTGACAGATAGGGGACCAAGGGTTGACAGATTGGGGACCAAGAGTTGACAGATGGGGACCAAGAGTTGACAGATTGGGGACCAAGAGTTGACAGATGGGGGACCAAGAGTTGACAGATGGGGGATCAAGAGTTGGCATATGTTGAACTGGAATTTGAAAGGAATTAGTTGAGATATAAAAGTAATTTTATTTGCACAAAAGTCTCAATCAAAACGATGAAGAGATTATCTGAGCCTGGACATGAGATTTCCAACAATGTGGTATGTGCGACCAGCAAAAGCTCAGATGCACAGTCTGATCAGAGCCATTGCTTGTTGCTTGAATAGTCTAAGACTCTTAGGCTACTGACCAAACAGAGTTAGGAGTTTCTAAGCTTAAAAGGAGGCTGTACATGCTCCTATGAGTCTAGTCATGTCAAGATGCCACATTGTTGGAAATCACATGTGGCGGCCCATCTGCTGACAACACTATCAGATATAGAGTTGAACAAGTGAAGACATTTTGTATTCAGAAACCAAAATTCCTGGGAAAATTTGTGACTTAAATCAAAAAGTTAGTAGGACTGCTACATGATATTATGTCAAAGTAAGTAAGGTTGCAAAGATCAGGAATCGATACAATCAAGTACCACACCTAACCCAGGATACCAATGGGAAAGTGACAAACTCACAGAAGACACCACAAACGAGAGCCAAGAGGTCAGCCCTTTCCCAGCAGGTGACCACGAAGCACATATAAACAGATGCGCACAAAACATAGCAAACACAAGACAGAACAACAGATGCCCTTAACAGCTCCGTGGAAGGATATGCATGGTGGCACCTATCTTTTTATAGGAAACTACTAAAAATAGCTATACTCTTCCTTTAAGTTTGTCCCGTCTGACCTAGATTCTTCAATCATTATCTTCAAGAATTTACTCTGGCAAATGTGCATGTTGTATTCATGATATCACTAATATTTGCATTTTATCAAAAACAACCCATCAATAAGATAAGGGTTGTTACAAAATTTAGACAGCACATCCCCCAAGTCATGTTTTATGAATGGATTTATCTGCTATTTCTGCAATTTTAATTCAGTATGTGAATAATAAATCATATTCATCAAATACTCATTTTCTGATATAAAGAACAAGGTTATTTAAATTCACAATACTTAAAAATGATCTTGAAAGGGATTGTAATTTAAGTAAAAAGTTCAACAAATATTTAAAAACAAAATTTAAATTAAAAATATGCGCAAAAAATTATGCATGATACACAGACAAGGGAAAGTTATTTAGTAGCAATAATAAAACATCTCTGGCTATTTTAGATATAAGTTTACCATAAAGCATAGAAAAATCTTTTATTTATGCGTATATAAAATTCATAACTCATTCTGAACAGGAGTAATGGAGCTAAATAAAAATATTTAACATGAACTACAAAACAAAATTTAAATGTTTAAAATCACCAAAAACATATGCATTAGACAGCTAAAATTATTTTCAACGTATATTTTCTTAAGTAATCTGGTAAAAAAAACTTAAATTCATAGAATTAACTCAAACAGTTTAAAAACAGCAGACTCTTGTTTCAGTGAGTCTGGACATAATGATGGAAAGTGCAAAAGCCCCCAAGCCCCCGCACTGGGGTCTTGGTGGTCAAATACCTTGTTCTTGTGAAGGAAAAATAAAAAAAATAAATAAAAATAATAAACATAAAAATTATGTCTTAGGTCTCTTTGACCCAAGTCCTATATACATGAGAAATTTGATGAATTGTCTCGGTGCAGAAGTGGTCATCTTTTATTTTCCACAAGGGCATGAAAATCCATTCATAATTGCTCAACAACCGGAGAAATGTGTACAAAACAGGGTTATTAACCCAAACCAGACAGTGGTTTCCTTGAATGGAATTAATACAAGGATGCAGGAAGAACTCACAGGTTCTTGTTTTAAGTAGATCTCTAAAAGCTTTAGAAAAACTTTTTTCATTAACATGGCACTGTGCCAATGACAGTCATTAGTTTCCTTAGTGCAACTAAGCTCTCCAGGCGGAGTCAGGATCTAATCCACTATTGCAATCAGAATGGAGCACTTTTGCACTCAGAATGGAGCAAACTAAGATATTGTGACCTTCTGACTGCAATAGGGAAAAGTGATATCACAAAATAACCGAACATTTACTATATGCCCTCAATAATAGGGCAACTGCCTCCCTCTATGAGCACAACATATTCAAATAATTTAACCCTTGTCATGGTGAATAAAGCTATGTACAACCCCACCCCCATTCCTATTTCAATCATGTCAACCTGCAGCATAGGGAGCGCAGTGGCTCAGTGGTAGAGTGTTTGACTAGAGTCCGAGGGGCCGCGGGTTATAGCTTCACCAGAGTCACTGCGTTGTGATCCTTGAGCAAGACACCTTTATCCTAGCTTATTGCTGGTTCAACCCAGGAAGACCCATCCCTGTTTAACTGAAAGATTGTTGATGGGACGTAAAGAATCAAATCAAACAAAAACAAAACCTGCAGCATTTCAGTTGTAGATAATTTTGGTGTTGTATTTTTTTTTCAATCTGATTGGAAAGCACTGTAGATCCTGATCAGATGGCTCGTTCTAAGCCAGCTAATCTAGATTTATAGTGTTTTCTAAAAAGGGCAAATACTGGTTCAGCAAGACAAGTGTTAAATATAAATGGAATACAGATTTGCATTATATGATGAGAAGCTAAAAGTTTGTAAGCAAAAAAGTGGATCTTACCAGAACTCATTGGAAGCCCAAAATAGACTTCCATACCCTAAATTGAACCTGGCCTCGAGGTTAAAAAAACTTATTTTATGCTAAACACAACTGAGCATGAAATTTATCATGCTCATAATATTAAAATGCCAACAATTACAAGCATTGACAGATGGGGACTAAGAGTTGACAGATGGAGCACTAAGAGTTGACAGATTGGGACCAAGCATTGACAGATGGGGGACCAAGAGATGACAGATGGGGAACCAAGAGTTTACAGATGGGGGACCAAGAGTTGATAGATGGGGGACCAAGTGTTGACAGATGGAGGAGTAAGAGTTGACAGATGGGGACCAAGCATTGACAGATGGGGGACCAAGAGTTGACAGATTGGGGACCAAGAGTTTACAGATGGGACACCAATGCTTGACAGATGGGACACCAATAGTTGACAGCTTGGGGACCAAGAGTTGACAGCTGGGGACCAAGAGATGACAGATGGGGGTCTAAGCATTGACAGATGGGACACCAATAGTTGGCAGATGGGACACCAATAGTTGACAGATGGGGGACCAAGGGTTGACAGATTGGGGACCAAGAGTTGACAGATGGGGACCAAGAGTTGACAGATTGGGGACCAAGAGTTGACAGATGGGGGACCAAGAGTTGACAGATGGGGGATCAAGAGTTGGCATATGTTGAACTGGAATTTGAAAGGAATTAGTTGAGATATAAAAGTAATTTTATTTTCACAAAAGTCTCAATCAAAACGATGAAGAGATTATCTGAGCCTGGACATGAGATTTCCAACAATGTGGTATGTGCGACCAGCAAAAGCTCAGATGCACAGTCTGATCAGAGCCATTGCTAGTTGCTTGAATAGTCTAAGACTCTTAGACTACTGACCAAACAGAGTTAGGAGTTTCTAAGCTTAAAAGGAGGCTGTACATGGGCCTATGAGTCTAGTCATGTCAAGATGCCACATTGTTGGAAATCACATGTGGCGGCCCATCTGCTGACAACACTATCAGATATAGAGTTGAACAAGTGAAGACATTTTGTATTCAGAAACCAAAATTCCTGGGAAAATTTGTGACTTAAATCAAAAAGTTAGTAGGACTGCTACATGATATTATGTCAAGTCTGACAACAGATGCCCTTAACAGCTCCGTGGAAGGATATGCATGGTGGCACCTATCTTTTTATAGGAAACTACTAAAAATAGCTATACTCTTCCTTTAAGTTTGTCCCGTCTGACCTAGATTCTTCAATCATTATCTTCAAGAATTTACTCTGGCAAATGTGCATGTTGTATTCATGATATCACTAATATTTGCATTTTATCAAAAACAACCCATCAATAAGATAAGGGTTGTTACAAAATTTAGACAGCACATCCCCCAAGTCATGTTTTATGAATGGATTTATCTGCTATTTCTGCAATTTTAATTCAGTATGTGAATAATAAATCATATTCATCAAATACTCATTTTCTGATATAAAGAACAAGGTTATTTAAATTCACAATACTTAAAAATGATCTTGAAAGGGATTGTAATTTAAGTAAAAAGTTCAACAAATATTTAAAAACAAAATTTAAATTAAAAATATGCGCAAAAAATTATGCATGATACACAGACAAGGGAAAGTTATTTAGTAGCAATAATAAAACATCTCTGGCTATTTTAGATATAAGTTTACCATAAAGCATAGAAAAATCTTTTATTTATGCGTATATAAAATTCATAACTCATTCTGAACAGGAGTAATGGAGCTAAATAAAAATATTTAACAAGAACTACAAAACAAAATTTAAATGTTTAAAATCACCAAAAACATATGCATTAGACAGCTAAAATTATTTTCAACGTATATTTTCTTAAGTAATCTGGTAAAAAAACTTAAATTCATAGAATTAACTCAAACAGTTTAAAAACAGCAGACTCTTGTTTCAGTGAGTCTGGACATAATGATGGAAAGTGCAAAAGCCCCCAAGCCCCCGCACTGGGGTCTTGGTGGTCAAATACCTTGTTCTTGTGAAGGAAAAAAAAAAAAAAAAAAAAAAAAAAAATAATAAACATAAAAATTATGTCTTAGGTCTCTTTGACCCAAGTCCTATATACATGAGAAATTTGATGAATTGTCTCGGTGCAGAAGTGGTCATCTTTTATTTTCCACAAGGGCATGAAAATCCATTCATAATTGCTCAACAACCGGAGAAATGTGTACAAAACAGGGTTATTAACCCAAACCAGACAGTGGTTTCCTTGAATGGAATTAATACAAGGATGCAGGAAGAACTCACAGGTTCTTGTTTTAAATAGATCTCTAAAAGCTTTAGAAAAACTTTTTTCATTAACATGGCACTGTGCCAATGACAGTCATTAGTTTCCTTAGTGCAACTAAGCTCTCCAGGCGGAGTCAGGATCTAATCCACTATTGCAATCAGAATGGAGCACTTTTGCACTCAGAATGGAGCAAACTAAGATATTGTGACCTTCTGACTGCAATAGGGAAAAGTGATATCACAAAATAACCGAACATTTACTATATGCCCTCAATAATAGGGAAACTGCCTCCCTCTATGAGCACAACATATTCAAATAATTAACCCTTGTCATGGTGAATAAAGCTATGTACAACCCCACCCCCATTCCTATTTCAATCATGTCAACCTGCAGCATAGGGAGCGCAGTGGCTCAGTGGTAGAGTGTTTGACTAGAGTCCGAGGGGCCGCGGGTTATAGCTTCACCAGAGTCACTGCATTGTGATCCTTGAGCAAGACACCTTTATCCTAGCTTATTGCTGGTTCAACCCAGGAAGACCCATCCCTGTTTAACTGAAAGATTGTTGATGGGACGTAAAGAATCAAATCAAACAAAAACAAAACCTGCAGCATTTCAGTTGTAGATAATTTTGGTGTTGTATTTTTTTTCAATCTGATTGGAAAGCACTGTAGATCCTGATCAGATGGCTCGTTCTAAGCCAGCTAATCTAGATTTATAGTGTTTTCTAAAAAGGGCAAATACTGGTTCAGCAAGACAAGTGTTAAATATAAATGGAATACAGATTTGCATTATATGATGAGAAGCTAAAAGTTTGTAAGCAAAAAAGTGGATCTTACCAGAACTCATTGGAAGCCCAAAATAGACTTCCATACCCTAAATTGAACCTGGCCTCGAGGTTAAAAAAACTTATTTTATGCTAAACACAACTGAGCATGAAATTTATCATGCTCATAATATTAAAATGCCAACAATTACAAGCATTGACAGATGGGGACTAAGAGTTGACAGATGGAGCACTAAGAGTTGACAGATTGGAACCAAGCATTGACAGATGGGGGACCAAGAGATGACAGATGGGGAACCAAGAGTTTACAGATGGGGGACCAAGAGTTGATAGATGGGGGACCAAGTGTTGACAGATGGAGGAGTAAGAGTTGACAGATGGGGACCAAGCATTGACAGATGGGGGACCAAGAGTTGACAGATTGGGGACCAAGAGTTTACAGATGGGACACCAATGGTTGACAGATGGGACACCAATAGTTGACAGCTTGGGGACCAAGAGTTGACAGCTGGGGACCAAGAGATGACAGATGGGGGGTCTAAGCATTGACAGATGGGACACCAATAGTTGGCAGATGGGACACCAATAGTTGACAGATGGGGGACCAAGGGTTGACAGATTGGGGACCAAGAGTTGACAGATGGGGACCAAGAGTTGACAGATTGGGGACCAAGAGTTGACAGATGGGGGACCAAGAGTTGACAGATGGGGGATCAAGAGTTGGCATATGTTGAACTGGAATTTGAAAGGAATTAGTTGGGATATAAAAGTAATTTTATTTGCACAAAAGTCTCAATCAAAACGATGAAGAGATTATCTGAGCCTGGACATGAGATTTCCAACAATGTGGTATGTGCAACCAGCAAAAGCTCAGATGCACAGTCTGATCAGAGCCGTTGCTAGTTGCTTGAATAGTCTAAGACTCTTAGGCTACTGACCAAACAGAATTGGGAGTTTCTAAGCTTAAAAGGAGGCTGTACATGCTCCTATGAGTCTAGTCATGTCAAGATGCCACATTGTTGGAAATCACATATGGCGGCCCATCTGCTGACAACACTATCAGATATAGAGTTGAACAAGTGAAGACATTTTGTATTCAGAAACCAAAATCCCTGGGAAAATTTGAAACTTAAATCAAAAAGTAAGTAGGACTGCTACATGATATTATGTCAAGTCTGACAACAGATGCCCTTAACAGCTCCGTGGAAGGATATGCATGGTGGCACCTATCTTTTTATAGGAAACTACTAAAAATAGCTATACTCTTCCTTTAAGTTTGTCCCGTCTGACCTAGATTCTTCAATCATTATCTTCAAGAACTTACTCTGGCAAATGTGCATGTTGTATTCATGATATCACTAATATTTGCATATTATCAAAAACAACCCATCAATAAGATAAGGGTTGTTACGAAATTTAGACAGCACATCCCCCAAGTCATGTTTTATGAATGGATTTATCTGCTATTTCTGCAATTTTAATTCAGTATGTGAATAATAAATCATATTCATCAAATACTCATTTTCTGATATAAAGAACAAGGTTATTTAAATTCACAATACTTAAAAATGATCTTGAAAGGGATTGTAATTTAAGTAAAAAGTTCAACAAATATTTAAAAACAAAATTTAAATTAAAAATATGCGCAAAAAATTATGCATGATACACAGACAAGGGAAAGTTATTTAGTAGCAATAATAAAACATCTCTGGCTATTTTAGATATAAGTTTACCATAAAGCATAGAAAAATCTTTTATTTATGCGTATATACAATTCATAACTCATTCTGAACAGGAGTAATAGAGCTAAATAAAAATATTTAACAAGAACTACAAAACAAAATTTAAATGTTTAAAATCACCAAAAACATATGCATTAGACAGCTAAAATTATTTTCAATGTATATTTTCTTAAGTAATCTGGTAAAAAAACTTAAATTCATAGAATTAACTCAAACAGTTTAAAAACAGCAGACTCTTGTTTCAGTGAGTCTGGACATAATGATGGAAAGTGCAAAAGCCCCCGAGCCCCCGCACTGGGTTCTTGGTGGTCAAATACCTTGTTCTTATGAAGGAAAAATAAAAAAAAATAAATAAAAATAATAAACATAAAAATTATGTCTTAGGTCTCTTTGACCCAAGTCCCACAGTAGATAATCACGTGACTTGCGGACAGTGCGCTAATCGGATGTTGCAAAGGATTTTGATGGAAAATCAATATATTTTGGCGTGTTGAAGGTTAATGACCGCTTTTGTTTTGTGTTTTCTGCATACATGCGGTAATGAAATTTCCAACACGACAAATGTTCATCAAGAACGTGCTATGAAAAATGTTTGTACCAAAGTAGAGATGTGAGAAAACTTGTAGATGGTTCATAAAACATCAAATCGTATCAGGTTATCATCGGCAACTTGGTAAAATAATCCAAACCTGCATCAAACGTTTGTTGTTTATTTGCATAATAAGGCAAAACCAAAGGGTTATTTTCAGAAATATGTGAAGAAAAATCAATTCCCCTTTATATAAACACAAACTTGTGGACCAACTCTTCCAAAAAAGGTGTTTTTAACTCCAATACTGTTATGCACCCGTTGCCTCTTGACTGACCGCAATATCGATTCTGTACCCTATCAAATACTGCTTAAGTAATTTTTTTGACTGACCGCAATACTGCACCTGATGTGGGACTCGCTGGTCATCTTTGTACCGATTCGTGTACAAAAAACCGATGAAAAGGGTACTTTTTCAAGCTGTGGTGTGCGCATCGCTGTCACCGTTTAGGATAAAAGAAAAAAACGCTATAATTTTAGTAGGAAAAGTTTTTTTTTTATATAAATTTACTTACACGCTGTGATTATTGGGTTATATCACAAATCAATCACTATTTTTTGATATCACAAAGCAGATTTTTTGATATCTTAAGATCGCTTCTGCATTTTAGTTCTTAAGAATTCTTATCGGCGGGAAAAGCTAATCGCCAAGCTTAAATGGCACACAAATCATGTGAGCCAGCACATGAGATTTAGATACTGTTGCAAAGGCTCAGACTGTGCAAATGTGACTCGCCAGCGTACTCGCTGTCCACATATGTGTCACTCAAATCGCTTTTTGCGCCAGCACATGGGGTTGTGGTACTTATCGTATTGTCGAGTGTCGAAGGCTCAGTCGAGCCTGTGCAAATATGCAGACTCGACAGAGCCTTCACTTCTCGCATAAATGGCACGAATATTGCGAGCACGAGATTTTGGTAACGTTGTAACATTGCCAAGTGACGAAGGCTATAGGCGACCCTTTACAAAAGTTTTTGATATCATATTTTTATATCACTACATCGATTTTTATATCACAACATGCGCTTGATTTTGTATTATCACAAATTCGATTTTGTGATATCAAAAATCGAATTTGTGATTCAAAAAATCAAGCTCATTTTGTGATATCGAAAAATCGATTTTGTGATATCATGGGTTGCTAAATGGACACGATAGGCCCATAACTGTATAAACCCACTGTTACATCTTTCACATGTAAATCTAAATGTTTCCGTGTGTTTCATCTTTCTGTGATTGTTTAAGCTTAAGAGCCGCGTAAAGCTGCTACCACAATGCTCGCAGATGAACTCTCTAGCGCTTAAGTCAGCTTGACTCGGCGCATCAATATTGATATGTTGTTTTTCATGCCGACGAACATTAGCTTTCCATTGAGAAATGTATTTACATCCAGGGGCAGAGCAGCTAAAACTAGCATGCTCTACAACCAGCCCCTCATTATTGCTATCAACATCCATACTCTGTGCCTGAAAGAAAACCACATTGCGTAAACATCACCTAGACTAATGACACTTTTTTGTAGCTTGATGGTGTAATTACCATTCTTGTTTGTTTGATTTGATTCTTTACGTCCCATCAACAATCTTTCCTGGGTTGAAGCAGTACTAAGCTAGGACTAATGTTCTTTCTGCAGTGACGCCGGTGAGGCTCGAGCTCGCGGCCCTCGGTCTCGAGTAAAGCACTCTTCCACTGAGCCACAGTGCTCCCAAATTACCATTCATTCGCCATAAAATCATAAATCATGGATTTTTATAAGAATCTCTCAGATAGTAGGCTTATACTATTCATCACTAATAAGAAATGCTCAGAGCCTACCCCTTTGGTACTTGATAACTTTCGGCGTTTTTTTTCGTCGAAAGTTTCAGTTATTATTTATAATGCAGTCAGCAAAAGCCTTTTTTATGTAAATCACCATTGATGTCCGTTGGATGACACAAAATAATTGCAGAGTCCTTCGTATCGGGACATTTCAAACCCCTTACAAGTAAGCTCTGCCCTCAGATGTAGAAGCATAAATCCTATATCATATGGACCCCGACGCGAGAAAACCTGTCTTCGGGGGTTTAAGAACAGCAGAGGCGCAAACAAGCCTGCGCATATGCGCAGTCTGATCAGCGTCTTTGCTATTCGCTTAATGAAAAAGTATCATATCTAGACTTGCTAAAGCGAAATTTCAATTTTCCAGCTGGTCTCTGCAGCTTAGCAGGCTGGTTTGAATATCACTTTGTCGGAAAACCCCGAAGACAGGTTTTGTTTCGGCGCGGCCCAATTGACATAGGAATCCAAAATTTGGTTTGTGGACACACCTTGGGGTAACATGGTGTCGTATATAGTTTCGGGGTCACTGTGACCTTGGTCTCTAGCCACAGTTTTAGGGGGAAAAATCGTAAAAAGTGGGCTTTCCTTGCTAGATAAATTTTCATAACAAATCTTGTCCACTATACTCTATAGACAATATATGGTCGGGTGCTGAAGATTCAGCCACATAAAAAAGTAGACCTGTACTCGCTGTAAGCATGTGTAAATGGTAAATAAATCAAAGCTCAGAGTTTAGAAGAAACATAAATTATCTCGAGAAGTTCAAAATGGAAGCACCTATACTTCTACCACGACCTCTAAGTAATGACCCTCGATTTATTCAATGCATTTACCGTTACAGTCACGCCTCAAAGCGATTTGTGGAAGTGTAGTGTGCAAGAATACATATACATTGACAGGCCGATAAACAACCGCCAGCTTTTTTGAAAAAACTAATACTTGTTGATTATCTAAATGACGTTTGCATAATCGTTAAACGTGTCGCGAGAAAAATGACTTAGTTACATGGGAACAACAAAGGCACAGACCGGTCTGCACATCTGTGAAGTCTGATCTTGAAGACTTCGCTCTCTTGGAAATTATAATTGAATGCTAGACTTTTCGGTACGTCTTTCTGAGCAGTTTGATTCTGACATGGTCGGAAATGGTCGAAGCTCGAGCCCCGAAGACAGATTTCTCGCATGGAGCCTGTCAAACAAAATAGGATGTGTGGATCCAGAGGGGGGGGGGGGGGGCAGGTGATCTGGACCCCCCCCCCCCCCTGAAAAAGCACAAAAAATGTAGGGTTTCTTTACAAAACTGGTCTGGATCCCCAGCATCATCGGCCCGCCAGCAGAACGCCATTTCAATGGCGTTTCGCTGGCGGGCCGATGATAGCCCATTTATATCGGGGACACAACTTTCTAGATTTATAGCTCCGACAAAACTTTCTAGATCCGCGCATGGGGCGTGTTTCCTAATTATTCTAAATCAAAGAACATGTCGGGCGACCGAGTGTGTTGAATGTGAAATAACACATATGTCAAAGAAACGTACACAATCGTGACTGCCTTAACTCGGAAGATTGTTCCTTGCGTTTTTGAGAGAAAATTCGTGACCAAAAAAGATTGAAATCTGGTCCCAAACTCAGCAAAGAAAGCATTTAAAACACACAAAGTGGCGGTCAAGATTCTTTTTTCCGGGGAGGTCTCACAAACGCTACCAACGAGAGGGGTCTCTTTGTGCTCTCCCAAGTCTCGATCTTTCGGCATTCGATGGTCTCATCTGCCGGACCACTTTCAAATACGCGACAACGACCCTGGTTTGAACAGGAAAAGTCACTCCCTGTACTAGTGTACAGATCAAAGAACCTTACGTTAATTTAGACATGAACTCATTCTGATGAGGCAGTAAAAGTATATAGAGATCTAGATATATTTGTCAATCAGTTTGGATCCAGACCATGCCCAATGTTTTGTCGGACCTGATCTGGGTCCAAACTGATTGCGTGAATGTTATCAGTAGACGAACGGTTGCGCGTAAGCTAAATGCATCATGTGCAGATAACAAAAATACGATAATTACCCCCTTGCATACACGTATGACTGCTACATTGTCAAGCCAGACGTTGGTCCAAACTGTTTAAAAAGGATGTCAGCAGATGGCAAAATGTGGCTGGCAGATAGAAAGTTGAAATGGTCTGGTCGCGCGAAGACCTGACTTGCTACATGCAGATAACAAAGACGCAAAAAAGCCTCCGTAGCCGCGCAATCTGATCAGCGCCTTTATATAAAGAACTGTACATCTACTTTAAACGAGTAAAATCTCGTTATTCTAGCTGCTTTTTGCAGCAGAACAGACACTTTGTGGGACAATAGCACATTTATTCGTTGAATTTGCTAACCGTTAAAATGCGTCATTCCGCTATTTTTCTCGCAAAATTCGCTAGGCATAATAGTTACGTACAAATTCGCTAATCAATAGCAACCCTCATACAACCATTCGATAGATCTATTATTATCTTTAAATATTTGAACTTGGCAATATTGTTAATTTTAGAGCCACAATTCTCTAATCAGTAAAGCCCATTGACACCTTCATCGATTGGTTTTAAAATTTAAATTACTTGTATATCTATTGCGCCATAGATTTCAACACCGTGAATAAACCCCGTCTCAGTAACCTTAAGAGAACTACCAGTTTTAAAGGAAGCATACAGATACTTAAATCGAGATATTGCGGCCAGTCTAAAACTACTTACCAGCGGTATTGCGGTCATTTTTCCAAAAGGGGGTCTGCCTCTATTTTCCCTGACAAATCAAGAAACCCGGTTCACTTGGCTAAAACTAGGATGCAAAGAGCAAGGTCCTTTACTAACATGTAAACACCAAGTAAAAAAACATTAAATGCATATGCAATATTGATTTTATTCATTATTTTACAGTGGTCTGTCGGTAGATTATGTCATAATTAAATGATAGAGTCGACGCTTTTAAGTCGCTTTTAAAAACAGAGATGGTCGTAATGCATTATTTTGCTAATAGACAGCAAGCAGGAACATTGGCAAGAGCGTATATGCTTGGATATGAGCAAATCATGCGCAAAAAGAGTATTAAATCACGAAAATATAGAGGTCACTCACCTTCAAAACGCCAAAATATATTGATTTTTCATCAAAATCCTTTGCAACATCCGATTAGCTTACTGTCCGCAAGTCACGTGATTATCTACTGTGAAGTCCTATATACATGAGAAATTTGATGAATTGTCTCTGTGCAGAAGTGGTCATCTTTTATTTTCCACAAGGGCATGAAAATCCATTCATAATTGCTCAACAACCGGAGAAATGTGTACAAAACAGGGTTATTAACCCAAATCAGACAGCGGTTTCCTTGAATGGAATTAATACAAGGATGCAGGAAGAACTCACAGGTTCTTGTCTTAAATAGATCTCTGCTTTAGAAAAACTTTTTTCATTAACATGGCACTGTGCAAATGACAGTCTTTAGTTACCTTAGTGCAACTAAGCTCTCCAGGCGGAGTCAGGATCTAATCCACTATTGCAATCAGAATGGAGCACTATTGCACTCAGAATTGAGCAAACTAAGATATTGTGACCTTCTGACTGCAATAGGGAAAAGTGATATCACAAAATAACCGAACATTTACTATATGCCCTCAATAATAGGGGAACTGCCTCCCTCTATGAGCATAACATATTCAAATAATTTAACCCTTGTCATGAAGAATAATGCGATGTACAACGCCACCCCCATTCCTATTTCTATCCTGTCAACCTGCAGCATAGGGAGCGCAGTGGCTCAGTGGTAGGATGTTTGACTAGAGACTGAGGGACCGTGGGTTATAACCCTCACAAGCATTATTGCGTTGTGATCCTTGAGCAAGACACCTTTATCCTAGCTTATTGCTGGTTCAACCCAGGAAGACCCATCCCTGTTTAACTGAAAGATTGTTGATGGGACGTAAAGAATCAAATCAAACAAAAACAAAGCCTGCAGCATTTCAGTTGTAGATAATTTTGGTGTTGGATTTTTTTTTCAATCTGATTGGAAAGCACTGTAGATCCTGATCAGATGGCTCATTCTAAGCCAGCTAATCTAGATTTATAGTGTTTTCTAAAAAGGGCAAATACTGGTTCAGCAAGACAAGTGTTAATACAATATATATAAATGGAATACAGATTTGCATTATATGATGAGAAGCTAAAGTTTGTAAGCAAGAGAACTCATTGGAAGCCCAAAATAGACTTCCATACCCTTAATTGAACTTGGCCTCGAGGTTAAAAAACTTATTTTATGCTAAACACAACTGAGCATGAAATTTATCGTGCTCAAAAATGTTAAAATGTCAACAATTACATTTATTAGAAAGATAAATACATCATAATATTATGAAATCTTAAAAGCATGAAATATCCATCTTTTTCAGCGTTCTAGTTTTTATGAGCAGTTGAAAGTTAATGCTAAGTTGAGTTGAGCATGAAAAAGTTATATAACCTCAGGGCCTGAAAATACCAAATGAGACAACTTAGGAACTGTATACAGTGCATTATAATTTAGTATGAGTGTCCAGGAACATTTAGCTTAATCTAGTTGTTATCTTGAAAAGAAGTGCTTGAAAAATGGCAATCATAGTAGTTATAAAAAAATGAAGATGGAGTCTCAGTTAAAAAGCAAAAAAAAATGGTCTTGCTGGAACTCATTTAAAGCCTATAATATACTCACATAACCCTGAATCTGAAAACATCAAGTGAGCTGACTTCTATTGGTTCACAATTGGGGACCAAGAGTTGACAGATGGGGACCAACAGTTAACAGATGGGGACCAAGCATTGACAGATGGGGAACTTGGAGTCGACAGATTGGGGACCAAGAGTTGACAGATGGGACACCAATAGTTGACAGATGGGGGACTAAGAAATAACAGATGGGGGACTAAAAGTTGACAGATTGGGGACCAAGAGTTGACAGACTGGGGACCAAGAGTTGACAGATGAAGGAACAAGAGTTGACAGATGGGACCAAGAGTTGACAGATTTGGGACCAAGAGTTGACAGATAGGGACCAAGCATTGACAGATGGGGACTAAGAGTCGATAGATGGGGGACAAAGAGTTGACAGATGGGACACCAAGAGTTGACAGATTGGGGGCTAAGAGTTGACAGATTGGGGACTAAGAGTTGACAGATGGGGACTAAGAGTTGACAGATTGGGGACCAAAAGTTGACAGATTGGGGACCAAGAGTTGACAGATTGGGGACCAAGAGTTGATAGATGGGGGACCAAGAGTTGACAGAAAGGGACCAAGCATTGACAGATAAGGACTAAGAGTTGACAGATGGGTGACCAAGAGTTGACAGATTGGGGACCAAGAGTTGACAGATAGGGACCAAGCATTGACAGATGGGGACTAAGAGTTGATAGATGGGGGGCAAAAAGTTGACAGAAAGGGACCAAGAGTTGACAGATTAGGACTAAGAGTTGACAGATGGGTGACCAAGAGTTGACAGATTGGGGACCGAGAGTTGACAGATAGGGACCAAGCATTGACAGATGGGGACTAAGAGTTGATAGATGGGGGCAAAAAGTTGACAGATAGGGACCAAGCATTGACAGATGGGGGACCAAGAGTTGACAGATTGGGGACTAAGAGTTGACAGACTGGGGACTTAGAGTTGACAGATGGGGACTAAGAGTTGACAGATGGGGGACCAAAAAATGACAGATTGGGGACCAAGAGTTGACAGATGGGACACCAATGGTTGACAGAAAGGGACCAAGAATGATAGATTAGGACTAAGAGTTGACAGATGGGGGACCAAGAGTTGACAGATGGGACACCAATAGTTGACAGATTGGGACTAAGAGTTGACAGATGGGGGACCAAGAGTTGGCAGATGCGGCACCAAGAGTTGACAGATGGGGGATCAAGAGTTGGCATATGTTGAACTGGAATTTGAAAGGAATTAGTTGAGAAATAAAAGTCATTTTATTTGTACAAAAGTCTCAATCAAAAAGATGAGATTATCTGAGCCGGGACATGAGATTTCCAACAATGAGGTATGTACGACCAGCAAAGGTTCAGATGCACAGTCTGATCAGTGCCGTTGCTAGTTGCTTGAATAGTCTAAGACTGGGAAAATTTGTGACTTAAATAAAAAAGTAAGTAGGACTGCTACCTTTTTATAGGAAACTACTAAAAATAGCTATACTCTTCCTTTAAGTTTGCCCTGTCTGACCTTGATTTTTCAATCATTACCTTCAAGGACTTACTCTAGCAAATGTGCATGTTGTATTCATAATATCATTAAAAATATGTCTGAGGTCTCTTTGATCCAAGTCCTATATACATGAGAAATTTGATGAATTGTCTCGGTGCAGAAGTGGTCATTTCTCATTTTCCACTAGGGCATGAAAATCCATTCATAATTGCTCAACAACCTGAGAAATGTGTACAAAACAGGGTTATTAATAACCCAAACCAGACAGTGGTTTCCTTGAATGAAATTAACACAAGGATGCAAGAAGAACT
This sequence comes from Loripinus fragilis, assembly GCA_964019695.1. Classification (NCBI taxonomy): domain Eukaryota; kingdom Metazoa; phylum Mollusca; class Bivalvia; order Lucinida; family Lucinidae; genus Loripinus; species Loripinus fragilis. Next base: position 38,768,473 of record OZ026520.1, on the reverse strand, counting down.
CACAGGTTCTTGTCTCAACAGATCTATAAAATCTATAGAAAAATAATTTTTTTTCATCACCTGGATGATGACAGTACATTGTAAATAGCTTTATCAGTCACCCCTAATATTAACTGAATTGTTTCAACATAACCTAATAAACGTTTCCTATCTCACGGCATGTTACCTTTATCAGGTCATGATGACATTGCACTTTTTGAATGACGTCGCTAATGACGCTGAATCAGCACAAAAATCAAAAATTACGTCATAATCGCTAGTTTGAAGAGTGTTCAACAATGGGTAAACTGATAAATAGAATACCAGGTTCACGTCTTTTGATATCAAGTTTACTAGGCTCGGCTTTGAGAACGCATGTTGAATCGCCCGGCAAGCCTCGCGATGTCAACATGCGTTCTCAAAGCCTTGCCTGGTAAACCTGATATCAAAAGACACTCACCCAGTATTCTCTAAGTTTTCCAGGTGGAGCCTGGATCTAATCCACTATTGCAATCAGAATGGAACAAATTCTAGGACATAGAGGATATTTACTTTTTTGAAGTGAATACCAAATATATTTCACCGAGTGTGTTGAAAACATCAGAATTTTCATGAGTGCGCAGCACGAATGAAAATTTCGATGTTTTCAACTCACGAGATGAAATATATTTGGTATTTACTTAAAAAAGGTAAATTTTCTTTTTATTTTATACTTTTTTTTAAAGATTTACAGTTAATCAATTTGTTAACCATGCTTCATGCCGAATCACAATAATGTAAAAGAAGACAAAGGAGTATTTGTGACAGAATACCTGGATCAATCTACATGATCTATGGTCATCAGGACTAACAGATAAAAAGAAATTTATTCAGCGTCAAAGTGTGAGACAAGTGACGTCATAAGCGACGTCATAATTTGTTGATGACGTTGCGCAGCATAGGTTACACGCATTGCCTCACTCACTGAAGCGGGAGATGTTGAAAATTCAAAATCGAAAAATTTCAGCAAATCTGAATTATTTTGGTACCAAAATGTTCCTCATGTTCTAACTAAGAAAATGACTACCCACACTTGATGTTTTTGTTCACAAATAAGAAAGTTATAGGCGTTTGAACTTTCGAAGTGAGTTGTATTAAGTGAATGGAAAAGTCAGAGGTGATCCAAAAAACGCTACAGTGAAAATATAGGCTGATATCAATCACTAGTGATTGATATCAGCCTATATTTTCACTAGTGATTGATATCAGCCTATATTTTCACTGTAGCGTTAGTGATTGATATCACTTTTATTTGTTTTTGATATGCATTGATTTCACTGCGAAGTATAAAATAAATTGTGACATTCTGATTGCAATAGAGTGAAGTGATATCACAAAATGACTGCACATTTACTAAATGCCCTGAATTATAGGGGGTTTCACAGTCTCCTATTAGTGCTACACAATTTATTCAACATAAAAAATCTATGATTTAAATAAAAATATGGACCATACATGTTAAAACAAACAAAATGATTTTGAAAGGAATTGGTTGAGAAATATTTGTACAAAATGAAAATGGGGTCTCAATTAAAAAGGCAGAAATAGATCTTGCTAACACTACGAAAGCCAAAAGTAAACTTCCATAACCCTGAACCTGTGAACATCCAGAGAGTCATCATATATAGAGAATACTAGGTGAGTGTCTTTTGATATTAAGTTTACCAGGCAAGGCTTTGAGAACGCATGTTGACATCGCGAGGCTTGCCGAGCGATTCAACATGCGTTCTCAAAGCCGAGCCTGGTAAACTTGATATCAAAAGACGCGAACCTGGTATTCTATTTATCAATTTACCCTTCAAACTAGCAATTATGACGTAATTTTTGATTTTTGTGTTGATTCAGCGTCATTAGCGACGTCATCCAAAAAGTGCAATGTCATCATGACCTGATAAAGGTAACATGCCGTGAGATAGGAAACGTTTATTAGGTTATGTTGAAACAATTCAGTTAATATTGGGGGTGACTGATAAATAGGTTTACCAGAGGAACGCTGTAACCAGTGCATTAATTCTGACTGTGCATAAAATAGAGTGAGGTTGATGAACTGAAACTTGAAAAGAAGTAGTTGAGTAATGACAATCATAATAGGTGTACCAAACAAAGATGAAGTCTCAATTTAAAAGCAAGAAATTGAATTTGCTAGAAATCATTGAAAGCCCAAAATATACTTCCATAACCATCCAGCGAACTGCTTTCGATTGGTTCACCAGAAACCATAACCAGTTCATTTGATGTTTTGCCGATAAAAGATGCTGGACCAAGAATTGGCATGATGAACTCAGAATTAGTTGAGAAATAAGTCATTGCATTTGTGCAAAAGGAATATTGAGTCTCAATTTAAAAGCAAGAAATAGAATTTGCTAGAAATCATTGAATGCCCAAAATATACTTCCAAAACCATCCAGTGAGCTGTCTTAAATTGCTTCACCAGAAAAGGTATCCAGTTCATTTAATGGTAACCAAACGTAGATGCTGGACAGGCCCCTTGGAGTATTCTGCAATAGATTTAAACTGCATTAAGCGATAATTGGTCTTCAAAACCAATTTTTGGTCTTTTTGAGAGGGGCTGTTCTACACAGGTTTTACTGTACATTTTTAGGCACAAAAACTATCCATATCTGGACCTCAGGGATCAAGCTAGGGGGCGATTAGGGCGAAATAGTCGCCCTAGGGGCCGAAATTTTGCCCTAAATGGGACCCAGGGAGAAGTGGGAGTCTCCCTAAAAAAAAAAAAAGATTTTTTTTTTTTTTTTTTTTAGGGAGACTCATTCTCATTCTGTCACCACACAAATGCAAGCTGTGGTGACATTATCAGACAATCTACTACCACTACATCGTGTTTCTCCTTCCATTAAATGGTAATAGTATGTGTAGTGGCTAATTTGCTTCTAAACTGACAGAAAATGCCGTAATTTTGTCACTTCTCCCTAAAATTCTGGGCCAGCTTGGTCCCTGGGACCTATGGCTGGAACAAGAGTTGGCATGATGAACTGAGAACTAGTTGAGAAATAAAAGTCATTGCATTTGTGCAAAAGGAAGATGCAGTCTCAACTAAAAATATGAAGATTTATCTGCAGAAAACAATATTAGGTAAAGAGTAAGCAAGTGAAGCCTGGCCTCGAGGTTATAAAACTGGAGTACAGTCTCAGACTCAAAATAAAGCGCAATGGTTGGCTGCTTGCTGACACGTGTCCGCAAGCAACCAATCACTGCGCTTTATTTTGAGTCTGAGAATGAACTCAAGTTTTATAACCTCGAGGCTTGATTTTGTACTCAGAAACATTAATTCCTGAAAAAAAGTGTAAACTCATTGGACCCTCCTCAAAATAGAGACCAGAGGTTTCAGAAAAGAGATACAGAAAAACCTTTCTTAAGTGGCCACTCAAAAAAAAGACTAGAAATTGGGTTTTAAGACAGATTATGAATCTCTTAATGCAGGTCAATAGTATTGCAGAATGCTCCAAGGGGAGCATGCTCCAAGGGGAGCAATCACAATACTTTTGACCCTCATTAAGCTACCATTTCGTGATTTTTCATTTATATATTTGTATTGTCTAATTTTGACTGGCCACTTAAAACAGGTTTTACTGTGCATATCGAGGATCTTACACAAGTACTTATGTATCTTTGAATTTATTTGATGAGTTACCGAAATTGAGGTGAGTCCAGGATTTCTGAACAGCAGAGTCCATATGTTGTTCCATTTCAATTTGCTGATTTTCCTAATTTTTCTTAAATATCCCCATGAAAATGAAATACATGTAATTTGGTCTCAAAGGGGGATGTGGGAGATGGGGTTCAAGGAAACCTCTCAAGGATCCGCCTATAGGTAAAGGATAAAATGTGAGGCTTACAAGCAAATCTTTCATGTGAAAATGTTAAGATTTTGTCCTTGTGTAAACTATTGTTAAATGGGCATTATATTGTTAAATTGATAAATATGTATTCCACCAGTGGTTTATTGATTTTGATACATGCTTTTTAACACTCCCAGATTTGACATGTGATAAAAATATATGAAACAGACTTGCCAACAAGTGGCCATTGTCTTCAATGAAAAAAGTAAAAAGCAATGCTTATTAGATTACCCCCCGCTCAGTAAGGGTAAAAAAAAAAGATGAATATAACACAAAATTATTCACACCTGAAAGCTCTATATATCAGAGCTTATATCGGAAAAATAGTTCTCATAGATGTCATTTTATAAAAAAATATTTTTTTCCTAACCAAACTCCTCCATGCATATGTTCAAATTTTTTTCCTAACCAAACTCCTCCATGCATATGTTCAATGTGTTTACGTTGTATTGGCAAAGTATCAAATTGCTCCATCAAAAGCTGTGGTTGGAGTTGATCGGCCCATGAAGGCACCATCTATGCATATACAAAAGCCTTATTAGGGAAAAATTGTCTAAGTTCTCACAGCTGTAATTTTGTCAAAAATTATTTATTCTGAACCAAACTCCTTCATGCATATGTTCAATGTGTCTACATTGTATAGGCAAAGTATCAAATTGCTCCATCAAAAACTGTGGTAGGAGTTGATCGGCCCATGAAGGCACCATCTATGCATATACAAAAGCCTTATTAGGGAAAAATTGTCTAAGTTCTAACAGCTGTCATTTTGTCAAAAATTATTTTTCTGAACCAAACTCCTTCATGCATATGTCCTATGTGTCTACATTGTATAGGGAAAGTATCATATTTCTCACAGCTGTCATTTTGTCAAAAATTATTTTTTCTAAACCAAACTCCTTCATGCATATGTTCAATGTTTCTTCATTGTATAGACAAAGTATCAAATTGTTCCATCAAAAGCTATGGTAGGAGTTGATCAGCCCATGAAGGCACCATCAATGCATATACAAAAGCCTTATTAGGGAAAATTGTCTTAAGTTCTCACAGCTGTCATTTTGTCAAAAATTATTTTTTCTGAATCAAACTCCTTCATGCATATGTCCAATGTGTCTACATTGTATAGGAAAAGTATCAAATTGTTCCATCAAAAGCTGTGGTAGGAGTTGATCGGCCCGTGTATGGACTATAATAACATAAGCATAGAACCCTATATAAAAAGCCATTTAGAACTACAAAGGGAAATAACTCTAATAGAATTGGCCCCTAGCCGGCACTTTTTTGTTAAAAGTATTTGTGTATATATGAACATGTTTGCAAGGTTTGATGAAAATCCAGCAATGACTCTTCAAGATATTAAGGAAACAAAACGTTACGGAAAGACGGACGCACCGACAACGTGAAAACAGTAAACCCCACCACAAACAAAGTTTGCGGGGGGTAAAATGAATGAACTTCCTTTTAGCTATTTCTGAAATGATTCCACTAACAACATTTTTGTTTGCTGCTACGTCAGCAAACACTCCAGATGGAAATCCATGTTTGTTTGTTTTGTTTGATTTAATTCTTTACGTCCACTCAACAATCTTTCAGTTATGCGGGACGGTTCTTCCTGGGTTTGACCAGTACTAAGCTAGGATAAATGTGTCTTGCTCAAGGACCACAACGCAGTGACGCCGGTGAGGCTCGAACCCACTACCCTTCATTCTCGAGTCAAGCACTCTACCACTGAGCCACTGCGCTCCCGTAAATCCATGGATATCCCGTTTTCATTGCCCATGTCCATGAATATATTGACTGGTTTCGCAGTGGTACTATAGACTGGTTTACTAAGTTCTCATAGCTGTCATTTTGTCAAAAAAAAAATTTTAACCAAACCCCTTCATGCATATGTTCAATGTGTCTACATTGTATAGGAAAAGTATCAAATTGTTCATCAAAAGCTGTGGTAGGAGTTGATCGGCCCGTGTATGGACTATAATAGCATAAGCATAAACCCCTATATAAAAAGCCATTTAGAACTACAAAGGGAAATAACTCTAATAGAATTGGCCCCTTGCCCTTACTTTTAGTTAAAAGTATTTGTCTTGTATATATAAATATGTTTTGCAGTTTGATGAAATTCCAGCAATGATGTCAAGATATTATAAGGGAAACAAAATGTTACGGCTGGACAGACAACATGAAAACAGTATACCCTCCACAAACAAACTTTACCCTCCGCAAACAAAGTTTGCGGGGGTTATACTAATTAAGCTAGCTTAGTTAGATATTTTGTAGGGGTCTATAGGTGTCCGGGCAACACTTCTGTAAAATTTGGTTAAAGTTGTCCCAAGTATGCGGGAAATGTCATTTTAGGCAATTGTTGACGCTGAACAACGGATATCAGTGATCACAACTCCTAATGAGCATTTGTGCTCAGGAAATATAACAGCATCTTTGAATAATATGCCAGCTATTTTTCCTTTATAAATATGAATCCAACTATTGGTTTTAGCTATTCTTGTAAAACAGTCTTTCCATAGCCACAATAAGCCATGCTAATTTAGCTATTTTTGTAGAGGGTCTCAGGGCAACATTCCTGTAAAATTTGGTTAAAGTTTTCCTACTGATTTAGGAGTTGTTATTTAAAGCAATTGTTGATGCTGAACAACGGATATGAAGTGATCACAAAATAACTCATAGTGAGCACTTTGTGCTCAATTTATCTAACAAACACAGCAAATTTAATAGCCTCTTTAATTAATATGCCAGCTATTTTTCATTATATGAATCTTAAAATATGAAATATTTTTAACCTAATCTATAGCTGCAATAAGCGACACTAATTGAGATATTTTGTAGAGGGTTTCCATGGACCATTCCTATGTAATTTGGTTAAAATTGTCCTAGTGATATAATAACTGTCATTTGAAGCAATTGTTGATACTGAATGACACACATTGAGTGATCCCAATAGCTCATATTTTGTTTGTTTGATTTGATTCTGTACGTCCCAGTCAACATTTTTTCAGTCATGTTGAGATGGGTCTTCCTGGTTTGAATCAGTACAAAGCGGAGGATAAAGTGTCTTGCTCAAATACACAACGCAGTACCTCCTGTGAGGCTCTAAGCCCGCAAGACCTTGATCTTGAGTTGAGCACTCAACCACTGAGTCACCGCGCTCAATATGACTATATGAAGCTAAATATACATATATTTGTATATGAGCAAGGAGAGATTTGAATAGATCATAGCAGTTAATCCCTAAAGCACCAATCACAACAAGTCTGTTTTTGCCATCTGCTGAAATGATTCTAGAAGCCTATTCAACAGTGTAGACCCAGATCAGACTGCTCCTATAGGAGCAGTCTGATCTAGGTCCACACTTTTTGCACCTATACTTACGCAAGTCAAATACTATTCGCAAAAATATGCAGCAGAAAACATTTTCAGATGAATTTTTGCAGGTGCTTTAAGGGTCAGCATTAAGTACTAAATTTGATCCCTACTAACAACAATTCTCAATGAATCTAAGGGCAAAATTTCTTGTGTAATTTCAAGCCTATTATTTCGTTTTTAAGAATAGGCAAAATTTGAAAATGTTGTCTGCTGCATATTCTAGGTGGCACTTTAAAGGTTAAACAAGAAAAGAGACATACACATGGGTGAAAGTTCAAAATTTCCAAAATCCTGAATTTTTGAAACTCAAATCTTAAAACTTGCAGTATGCCCACTAAATATTCACAATTTCAAGTTTAAATGGCCAATGATCTTCAGACAGACTGTATATAAATAAGAAAACCTATTAAAATTCTTCTAATTCAGCATTTTGATGGGGACTTTCAATGGAAAGTCAGCCTCAAAATCCTAAATTCAGGAATAATCCGGAAAACTTTCACCCATACATACATTGTAATGTTCTCTGAAATGGCCATTGGTACTAAGACTACAGGCTTGTGTCATCTGCTGATTACCTTTGCAAACAGTTTAGACCCAGATCAGGCCCGACATTTTGTCAGGCCTGATCTGGATCCAAACTGTTTGACACTTTGATGAGAATCCTGTTCAACAGTCTGATGGTACACTGAAAGAATTGTTTTCATTCACAGATTTTGAAAAAAAATCAGCAGATGACGAAAAAACAAGAAAAAACATCCCAGCATGTAACAAGTTAAATTTGCAGGTTTTGAATGAGAGAACATAGCAATAACCTGACATCAAGAGACCAAAACAACATCAAATGATGTCACATGGTTGACGTGTACAAAAATCATTGTGACCCATAGCCTCAGAAAAAATTGTTTTCTTGCAACCAAATTAGGTTGATCTTAAAAGTATTCCTCCGCAGAGATAATGGTTAAACCCATGAGAAAATGATAATTGAGCCATTTTTTATGAGATATTGGTACTTATCCCATAGATGCAAGTAGAGAAGACTCCGACAAGCCTGCTGTCTAGGTTTTGAAGTGAAGCCAAATCAACTAGTACCAAACGATACAGACCATACGATACAGACCGTCAGAAAAGAGTGGGTAATTCAAAAATCAATTTCCTAATTCCTCAACCAAAACATGTTGTGGGTACTCAAAAGAATCGTCTCAATGAGACGATTCTTTTGAACACCCAAAACAAATGCTTAAACTGATGGATAAGAAGATATTCACAATTTTACGCTCAATGTTTTTTCTTTAACTCGACCTATGACCATACTTTATATGTGCCTATCCCAAGATACCAAAATCTCTCAAGATGGTTAAAATATTTTGCTGTCCATTGGCATTGTCTCAATGCCCGTGCTCATAAAAAACACTTGTGACAAAATGATACAATATGTATCTGCCTGAATATCCCTCCAATCTTAAGACTATGGAACACGTTACTGATACATGTATCATGTTGCTTTGATGTCATGATGCCACTGGGCGTAGACTAACACTAACTTACCAGTGTCCCAGTTAATGGCTGCTGTGTCCTCATTTAAGCTCCCTCCCTCCTTTAAAACAGAAATTCTCTGGTTCCTTGACTGGAGCATTCCAAACATCATTCATCTGGAGAAAGAAGGGGATAGTGCATGAACGCCTTGTGTACTTTTTTTTCAATTTAGGGACATGGTTGGGTTTCTTATTTTGGGAAATACATTGCTGTGACAAATAGGACAAATAAAACTGGTATTTTTGAACTTCTACGAGATGCTTTATGTTGACTGTTTTAAGCAATGGCTTGGCTTAACCACTTTTATATTAGTGACTTCTAAATGTGTACTTTGGCAAACAGTGAAGACCCAGATGAAATGCCGCATAATGCGGCATTTCATCAGGGTCTCCAATGTTTGCAGAGACAAAAATTATCTTCCCAGAATGGAATGCATTTTTATTTGGAAATTATTAGCTGTTGACTCATCGATATATATACAATGGACCATTCCAAGTTTAAATAATGAGAGAACAGTTCAACACTAACTTCCCTTTATATCTTTCAAAACACTTGAATGTTAACTTCCTTTTGCTTCAATGTCATCATGAGTTGGCTTCTCTAGCCAAAACTTTAGTTTTAATTGTACAGCTCAACATGACAAAGTTACCACTTTGAATGTATTTAATCACTGCATTTTTTTCTTTCAAAGTAACAGAGATATTTAGTCATCAAATGAAAGGGTACTAACAGATAAATGTCAAGTAAGCAAAAAAATTGTATCGCAGACCTTCCAATCAATATGAGAGTGATTCCTCATGACTTAGCAAAGTCCATGCCACACATTTACTGCTTCTCATGTTTCTTGATTTTAAAGATATTTTAAGAAGTTGGGAATCTTTTCATTGATAATATTTTGTCACATGAAACAGTGGAGACCTATCTCATAAAGTTCACATTTTTAATGCTTTAACTTCATTTTAATTGGAAAACTTTTTCATGTTTAACTTACATTACAACTAAACACTCTTTAACATACAATAACAAAATCATTTTTCATTCTTTTTCAAGTCATAAATTAAAGTAACTTTATCCAAATTGTGTGTTTGCATATGCAATAAGCTATTTCCTGCCAAGTGGTTATCTAACTGCCAGGCTAATAACCAGGAGACATATGTTTTGAATGGAGAGAGGTTATCATGCCCACCATGAGATACTGTTCATTATATGATGTCATATGTAAACAGGTGACATCATGCAAGGTTTATGTCTGTCTACTGTTTTACTTGTATTTTTGTACATCTAACTGGAGAAAACAGTGAATTGAAATATGTGATAAACATATCATGACATGGGGTTTTGGTCTTAGCCCTCAGTATCAACCCTTGACCGTTATAAGCCCTTGAGCTAATGCTCTCGGGCTGATAATGGGTCTCATCTTGATGCTTCAGGCGATTACCAAACCTCCATGAAATAATCTCTTATTATTGTATATGCAAGCAGTGACGGCTCAGACAAGCCTTCAGTCCAGTTTTTTTAAAGTGAATCCAAGTCTACTATATATTTTACTTTATGCGTACCTATTGTGAATACCAAAATCTCTCAAGAAGGTTCAAATATTTTGTTGTCCATTGGCATTGTCTCAATGCTCATGCTCTCCAAACCATTTGTGACAAAATGATAAATATGTATCTGTGTGAATATCCCTCCAATCTTAAGTCTATGGAACACGTTACTGAAGTCATGTTGCTTTGATGTCATGATGCCACCGGGCGTAGACTAACACTAACTTACCAGTGTCCCAGTTAACGGCTGCTGTGTCCTCATTTAAGCTCCCTCCCTCTTTTAAAACAGATATTCTCTGGTTCCTTGACTGGAGCATTCCACACATCCTTCATCTGGAGAAAAAAGGGGATAATGCATGAATGCCTTGTGAACTTAAAATAGAACTGGGTTAATCATTTAGGGTAATACATTGCTGTGACAAATATAACAAATAGAACTGGGTTAATTATTTAGGGAAATACATTGCTGTGACAAATATGACAAATAGAACTGGGTTAATTATTTAGGGAAATACATTGCTGTGACAAATATGACAAATAGAACTGGGTTAATTATTTAGGGAAATACATTGCTGTGACAAATAGGACAAATAGAACTGGGTTAATTATTTAGGGAAATACATTGCTGTGACAAATAGGACAAATAGAACTGGGTTAATTATTTAGGGAAATACATTGCTGTGACAAATAGGACAAATAGATCTGGTATTTGAACTTCTCAGGTATCCAGATAGAAGTGCATACTTGAAAATTATTATTCTTATTTCTCAACCAAAACATATGTTGTGGGTACTCAAAAGAACCGTCTCAATGAGACGTTTCTTTTGAGCACCCAAAACACATGTTAGATCTGATGGGTGAGAAAATATTCACAATTGTATGCTGAACAGTTTTGCCTATCTGGACGTATGACTTCTATGAGATGTTTTATGTTGACTATTTTAAGCAATGGTCTGGCTTAAACCTTTTATACTAGTGACTTCTAAATGTGTACTTTGACAGTGAGAACCCAGATGAAATACTGCATAACGCAACATTTCATCAGGGCAGTGTTCTGCCAAGGCTGTGTTTTCCGCACCATTATATTGCTGTATTCCGCAGATAAAAATTGTCTCTTGGGTCTTCTGGCGAATGCAAATTTTGGGCTTGACGCAGATATTTGCTGACTGTGCGTCAAAATAGTCATTGTCAAAAAATATACCAACTTTCTTACTGAATTTCCAATAACGGATGCAAAGCGAAATGTGTAATGAAAAAAGTTTTTTGATTGGTGCTTGGGATATATATTTTAATCTCGCAAGAATTGAATGCGTGTGTCTTAGTCTCGTTTAACTCTCGAGTCAGACTGGTCCCTTATTATATTACCCGATCAGTTTTTTTCAGCGCAAGAAAATGAAACCCAGTCATGGTAGATTCTCTACCAATGAAAAACATTGCCACAAAACATGTGACTATTCTTACAAAGATGGCGGACAGTAAGATTAAAACACATGCTCTGACAATTCTAAGTTTTTTTTCCATGCAGCCTCTGGAGTAATCTAAATCAGACTATGACCCCTAATTTCCACCTATTGCTTGCTCACCAATGGTCAAAACAATGAGAGCCCCGATGGGGTTGAAAAATGCTCTTCAGGTCCCCCTGAGAAAATTGCATTCTGCAAAATTGTCTGCACTTCTGGTGTTTTCCATAGCTTATTTTTGGTTCAAAGTCATTGTCTCATATATTTTTGGTTATGTCCCACTCGTAAATACGAGCAGACGAGAGGATTTTTCAAGCCCTGCTGTGACTCCTCGATAATTACAAAGGACCATCCCATGTTGATAGTACCAAACCAGTAGGAAGAATTCATTAGTGCATAAAGGGCTAAGGAACCAGCAAAATCGCTCGCTTAAGACAGGTGATTGCTAATACAGATTGACATTCCTGAAAGAATTTTTTGAAAAATTTGGATTTTGAAAAAAATCAGCAGAGGACAAAAAAACATACAAAATTACCCAGTGAGCAAAGATTTAACAACAGCAGCAGAATACATTTATTTTTCAAACCCTACCTACTCCTCCCGCTTTCAGATAAGCATGTACTTTTATAAAGAGGATCTTACATGAGTGCTCCCCTTGTTACAGATATAGAGGATCTTACCTGAGTGCTCCCCTTGTTGCAGATATAGAGGACCTTACATGAGTTCTCCGCTTGTTGAAGATACAGAGGATCTTGCATGAGGGCTCCCCTTGTTGCAGATATAGAGGATCTTACATGAGTGCTCATGTTTTATTGAATTTATTAAAGGAGTTGGGGAAAAGAGATAAAATGCGAGGCTTGTTGAGTATTTTTTCTCTTTTTCGCGATGAGATAAATAAATTCAATAATACAAGAGCAGGAATGTTAGAATCTATTTATCAAATGCCATTAAGATAACTTTGAAATCTCATTTCTGCCGTAAAAACATTCTAATTTTTTCATTAAAAAGCAATGTTGTTATGGATGTCATGACGTTTCCTGTAAATCTGTAAACCACTAGTGGTTTATCGATTTTATTGCATGGCCTTATTTCACTACCAGATGCGAGGTCATATGATAATTATACAATTAACATCTTGCTAATGAGGGCTGGAAGTCACAAAAGAACTTGTCTGAACAGCAAACAGGAAAGACCCTGATCAGACTGCTTCTTCAAAAGCAGTCTGGTCTGGGTCTGGGCTGTTTGTCTATGCCTGCTTTTTGGTAGGCAACTAGTGTTCAAAATTTTAGAACAGTTACCTTATATATCAGTTGTTTCCAACATTCAATATTTTCAATTTTGATGGAAAATAAAACCTACCAGCATCTTATTTTCTCCCATTAATATGACCTTGTCTCAGTAGAACTTCTCAGATTACACCATCACCAGCTTCAAACACCTTTCCTCGATGGTTCTGCTCATCATTCTGAAGAAAAAACTTAAGATTATCAGTGTTGTGCCTAGAGGGCGGCATTGCAGGATTCCAGCAATTTAACCCCCGATGTCCCTTAAAAACGCACCCAGCGCGGGCTTAAGGGCGCACCTCGAAAATCTGCTTATTTTTTCACTGTTTATTACAATTTCCGTATTTAGTGTAACCTAATAAAGGGAAGTAAATAGCACAATTTAGACTGGCACATGGTATTCACTTTTGATAAATGTCTCATTGGATATTGATTTCTCAATTAGTCCAATACACAACAACAATGGCGGAAAACCCGAATTTCATAGCAGAAGGCCAGAAAAAGCTATTTTAATATAGAAATAGTATATTTGCTGGTGAATTAAAAACTAGGGCAATGGCAGAAACTACTTCACTGTCATATACACCCCTACTCGAGCCAAAACTATCGACATCGAGCTCAAATTTACGAGGGGTGATCAGAAAGTTCGCGGAAAATAGTTGCCATTTCTACATCGTTTGATCAATAAAGCTGGAATTACAACACATCATACTGCAGCACATATGCAGTTGATTGGTTACAACATGCTTGATGTTAGTCGTCCACGTGCGTTACAGTTGTCGTCAAGGCAACGCTATATAGTGCAAACCGGCCCATTTTACTTGCATTTTGACGTTTTACTGCACAACCAATTAAATTTCAACGTTTTGTAAAATTTTGTTTTGCTGTGATAGCCCATATTGCGTTCCATGCATTTTTAATGACATATTTACTCCTCTTCTATGCAAACTTTCAAAGCTTTATATCTAACGGATGATGTTCTAAATCGAAACAAATAACAGTGCTCTGTAAAAAGGCAAAGCATTCAACTTCTATGAACCTATTGCCTGTTTTGGCATGCCAATTCTTTAAAATAAAATGTTTACACACTTCGAAAAACACTCTTTTCCAGGACAGTAGATCTAACATTGATAGTTAAACCAGATATTATTGTGATGAACACTTACAAGAAAATAAGTTTTTTATTTAAAATTTACAAAACCTCAAAAATTGACGCATTTTAGGCCTGCCCTTCGGACTGAAACCTATTAATTTGAATTCATAGCGCAGCGGAATAACATTAAAACCTCATATTATGTTCAAAGAATGATGGAACATTACTTTCCGTTAATAATACCGATCAGTTCAAACACAACTACGAGTTTTAGACCCAAGAAGCAACCCAGGGGTATATATGGGCCGGTTCCAGCGAAATGACGTCACAGCGGCGCCTCGTGCTCATACGTCTGACGTCACATTTTCTAAATTTCAATTTCAGTCAACTTGCTAAGAATGGTTGTTTATATCTATGAATTTTCATTTGAATCGATAAAAACATTGCGCTTTAATAGCACTTTTCCGCGAACTTTCTGATCACCCCTCGTAAATAAAAAATGAACAGAAATTTCCGGATAACTATGTATTCAATTTAACAGGTGTGTCCCCCAGAGGATAACCTGTGTCCCCCACAAATTTTGACCTTGGCACAACACTGGATTATATAATCCACCACTTATAAGTCTTACCTAGCCAAATGCAGCGGTGACTTGTCGTCTGCTAATAACCATGGAACATGGGTCCTGATCTGGATCCAAGCTGTTTGATACTCTGATAATGTTCCTGATAGAATTTTTTGAAAACGTTAATTTTGAAAAAAAAAGTCAGCAGCCGACAACAAAAGCATGAAAAATTACCCAGCATGCAGCAAAAGTGAAAGACAAAATACACCTCACATCTTACTGTCAGATCCTACATTTACAATATTGTACTGAAATGTAACGGGAATCAACCAAATAAAATATTGTTTAAACCAAAATAACCATAAATGGGCCTCACCGCGACAAAACCTGTCTTCGGGGTTTCCAACAAAGTGAGACTCAAACCAGTCTCCTCAGCTACAGAGAATAGCTATAAAATTGAAATTTCCCCTGTAGCAAGTTTAGATATGATCCTTTCCATAACGAGAATAACAAAGGTGCTGATCAGTCGCAGATGCATCCTGGTTTGCGCCTTTGTTGTTCCCAAACCCCCAAAGATAGATTTTGTCGCGTCAAGGCCCAAATTATGTTTGTAGAACACTGTGCTCCTTCCAAACTATAATGCTTCTCCATAAAAGGCTTCTTTTTATTAAGAGGCCATAACTCTGGCAATGTTTTTTTAGAATTCCTTCAAAAGTTATTGAGGCAATCAAACTAATTTTGTCAAATCAGTCTGTGGGATATTAAACACAAACAAAAAACGCTAGCACCCAACATAGGTTTTCAGGACTTTAGTTAAGAGTGTGTAACAAAAAAATAACTTTCTTATTTTCCAACACAAACATATGTTGTAGGCACTCAATGAGATGGTTCTTTTGAGAACCCAAAACATATGCTTAAAATCATGGTTAAGAAAGTATTTACAATTTTCCCCTGAATTTTTTTGTTTATCTAAACCTGTGGTTTCATCCAATCTGCAGAATCTTCGGGGTATCAGTAATAGTGTTTGTTTTACTTGATTTAACACAGGGTTCCCACAGAAATTCAAAAACATAATTCCATGATTTTTCTATGATTTTCCATGATCAACAATGTAATTTCCATGACTATTTAATGCATGGCTTCCAACCAACCCTTTAAGCAACATCTTCACCACGCTGAGCATAAATGCGGAATGCAGCAACAGTAATGTATTGAATATGCATGCTTCTAGACCATGCATACATTTTGAAATAGTTCAAAACTTGAAACCACTAGTAGCCATAAAACTAGCTGTCAGAAACTACCAGGAGCCAGAAATCCAGCTGTCAGACACACAATGTGTGTCTGGCAGCTAGTTTTCTGGCTACTGGTGGTTTCATAAAATTATTTCACAAAATTCCATGATTTTTCCATGATTATTCAGGTTTTACGAAATTCAATGATTTTTCCATGTATGGAACTTTATTTGGTGATTTTCCAGGTTTTCCATGATTTCCAGAGCTTGTGGGAACCCTGTTTTACTTGATTTAACAATTGTTCAGTTATGTTGATACATTTTCTTTGGTTGAACCCATACAAAGCAGAGGACAAAGTGTCTTAGTCAAGAAGTCAAGCACACAACACAGTGCCTCAGTTGAGCCTGGAACCAGCTACAGTGAAACCTGCCTTAAGCGGCCACACTCAAAAAGACCAAAAATGGGTTTTCAAGACCAATTATGGCTTAATGCAGGTCAAAAGTATTGCAGAATGCTCCCCTTGGAGCATTCTGCAATACTTTCGACATGCATTAAGTAACCACATGGCTTAAAACCTTTGTTTTGTCTATTTTTGAGTGGCCGCTTAAGACAGGTTTCACTGTACTCCTCAATGTGACGTCAAGCACTCTCCCAATGGGCTCACCTTATCAGTTATTGATTCTATGGTTGTGAAAATGATAAAATTACCCTCTATTCCATAAATGTGTGACTATATAATGTCATTATAATATCCCTGTCTCAGGCCTTCAGATTTATGGTGGGCCCGGGTCATTGACCCATGATTTCAAAATATGGCCCATCACTTTCCAAGGCAGTGGGCCCAGTGGACCCATCCTTTTTAGTTGTGAAAAAATCACACTTTAATACGTGTCTTAAGCAGCCAATCAAAAAAGACAAATCAAAGATCTTAATAACAAATGGTAGCTTAATGAAGGTCAAAAGTATTGCAGAATGCTCCCATTGGAGCATTCTGCAATACTTTTGACCTGCATTAAGCGATAATTGGTCATTTATAGTGGCCGCTTAAGACCTGTTGGGTTTACGGTATAATCAGCGGTCAATATACATATATGCGTATACAAGTGTCTATGTCAGTGTGTAGGTAAAGTATACTACCCCAATGTCAACTGTGGTTAGTTTGGTATGCTTGGGCCCCATCATTTCATAAAATGACCCACCTTTTTTTGCTCCATGGGTCACTTCGGCCCACCAATCTTGAAAAAAATCTGAAGCCCTGCTGTCTTCTTTCAAAGTCTTCAGCTGCAAGCCACCATTTTGGCTAGAAACAACCAATTCTTCATTGCCAATGGATCATCAGTCTGTAATGTAGGAAAATGTCAAAAATACCTTATTCACACTGGTAAATGAATACGTCGATTTGGTGGTATTTACGCATATTGCCGGTACTTCATAGACCGGAAGTGGTAGATATTTGTGTTAATACTATATAGAAAAACGTGCCATATGCCTAAAGGACTATAGAATGAGATCATTTTTAAGTATTCGGCTTGCAAATGGCGATTTATGTAAGCATTTAGGAATAGATTCGAGTACCGATCTGGATGATCGGTACTCGAATCTTTTCCTAAATGCTTACAAAAATCGCCATGGACATACTGAATACTTAAAAATAATTGAAGTCTATAGGCCTTTAGGCATAAGGCATGTTTTTCTATATAGTATTAACACCAATATCTACCACTTCCGGTCTATGAAGTACCGGCAATACGCGTAAATACCACCAAATCGACGTATACATTTACCAGTGTGTTATTTAACCTAATCGGCTGCGGGACAAAGTCTGAGTAACTTTTCAAAACTCTCTTTTGAAAACAGTGAAGATCCAGATCTGTTGGCTTCTGATTCGGGTAACCTGTCTGAAAATTTTAGGTAGGATAGGCACACATATTTTTGCTGGAAAAAAAATACAATTTCATGCTTTCTGAAAGGCATCATGTCTTTCAAAATGCATGATATATTTTTCCAGAAAACCTGAAAAAATCCAGGTTTCACCAGTAAATTTAGGTAGGGTCGGGTTACCCTAAACACAGGTATTTTTTTTAATTGGCCATATTGTATTACTGCTTCAATGTGTATATTCTCTTGCCTCTCTTCCTCATGGTGCCATGGGTTGGTCTTTTTTTCTGTGATTGTGGCATTTCCTCGTCAATGATCTCAGTGAAGAAGAGAAGGTCGACTGCATTAGGGCTGCTGCGAGTATCCGAGTACTCGGATATTCGCGGATCTGAATAAAAAATCGGGTATGTATATTCGTCACTGCCGAAATCGTTGGATCGCGATCTTTTTTTTTTTTTTTACTGAAACAAGATGTTTTTCACAAAATGGTCGATTGAAAATTTTCACTGACTAAGGTTCTAATTGATATCTCTCATTTAAATACCTTTGTTTCTTGCAGGTAAGTGACATAGTATGTTTTGCTGTCTCCTTTATCGGCAATAAAAATCCTTATTTACAGTAAAGAGTTCCAAAATCGGCTGATAATATATTCCAATCTATTTTGTTTAAACACACCACTTCGGTACATGTACTATTAAATAAACAGAGCCAAAAGTATCATCAAATGCCAATTATCAAATAAATTTCAAAGGGTTATTTTTTCTTTGAAGTATTTTTTTGCCGACAAAGCGACAGCTGATTAGGCCTACGTGACCCAGGTCATGTTGTCTGAGTGTGAACTACAAGACAAAGGAAAAGGGCCTTATACTGAAATCAGCACACTTCTGTCTGAATATCTGGTTATCCAAGTGCAGGAAAATATAAAATCAAATTTACAAATTGTGTTGCATGCCTTTACAGTCTTGAGTGGAAATGTAGTCTTATCTTCTTTGATAACTAACTATATACATGTACTTCTGGTTTAACAGAAAGGGATGATTTACTAAGTAAACAGACCTAATAATAGATGTATCACAACAGGAGTCTTATTTTTCTATTAACCAGTGACTCGCAGTTCGATCTGTGAATCGTAACTCATGAATCGTGGATCGGATCGGATCGGCACTTGCCTAACGATCCACAGCCCTAGACTGCATTGCCTATTGTATTACTACTTCTATTATGTTCCTGCCAATAAGCATGTGTATGTGTTCTTGTCTCTCTTCCTCATGGTGCCATGGGTTGGTCTTTGATCTGTGATTGTGGCATTTCTTGGTCATATTCACTCGTTTATTTCCTGGTCATATTCACTAGTTTTATATAGAGGATCTTACATGAATGCTCATGTTTTATTGAATTTATTAAACGAGATGGGAAAAAAGATAAAGCTCGAGGCTTGCTGAGCATTTTATCTCTTTTTCGGAATGAGTTTAATAAATTCAATAATACATGAGCACGAATGTTAGATTCTATTTATCATATGACATTAAGATTACTTTGAAATCCCATTTCTGCCGTTAAAACGTTATAATTTTGTCATTATGTAAGCAACCTTGTTATGGACATCATAACGTTTCCCGAAAATCTGTAAACCACTAGTGGTTTATCGATTTTATTGCATGGCGTTATTTCACTCCGGGTGCTACGTCATATGACAATAAACATTATATCAAGGTGTGTGCTTATGTGAGCCTAAAATCAGTTTCATCAAAATGATAATATTACCTGTTATTCCAAAGTCTGTAACAACTAGTGGCATCACTCACTTTCAAAGTCTTCAGCTGCAAGCACAACTCTGACTAGAAACAATGGGAGTTGGACCATTTTGTCAATGTCAATGGATCAATCTGTAAAGCTGAAAAATGTCAGAAATACCTCATTAACCTAATAAGCACGAAGTGTGCATAACTCTCAATAAATTCTACTCTCTTTTGAAAACAGTGAAGATCCAGAGCAGCTGGCTTCTAATAATGCCCAAACCATTTTCAAATACATACAGAATACCAACTGACCAAAATCTTTCTTTTTTTTAGCCATCAACTCAGTGGCGGATCCAGAGGGGGTTCAAGGGGATCAGTCCAAACCCTTTTGAGACAAAATTATTTCATTTTCAAGGAGAATTTTCGGACAAATCAGGAAAATCAAATAGATAACCAGGTAAAATTAACAAATCGAACCCCCTTTGTAAATTTGAACCCCCTAGCATGAAATCCTGGATCCACCACTGTAATTCGTTTTATCATATGACGTCACGTCTGAGAGTGAAATAAATAACCCCATGCAATAAAATCGATAAACCACAAGTGGTTTACAGATTTACAGGAAACATTATGGCGTCCATAATAAAGTTACGTTCATAATGAAAGAAATCTTAATGTCATATGATAAATAGAATCTAACATTCGTGCTCCAGTATTATTAAATTTATTAAACATGTTGCGAAAAAGAGATTAAATGCTCGGCAAGCCTCACATTTTATCTCTTTTCCTCAACTCATTTAATAAATTCAATAAAACTTGAGCACCCATGTAAGATCCTCTATTTCCAGAGGAGATCCAATTGTTTCACAAGAGGGGTCAGTACCTGTATTTCTAAAGAAAGCCAAGGAAAGCTATAGTCACTTGTCATTTACCAGGGGGTTTAGGTGGGGTGGGGTCTAGATCCCAAGCCCTCCCCCCCCCCCCCCCCCCCTCTGTATTGATGTATGTTGTGTGTGAGAATTTCATGCTTAGTCCTGGTTTTGTTATGTATACCTTTGTGTCCTTTCTATTTTTCAATGATCTCACTGAAGAAGATAGAGCTGATTGCTTTGCCTATTGTTTTCCTGCTTTAATGTGCATGTGTTCTTGTCCCTCTTCATCTTGGTGCCATTGGTAGGTAACTTGGTCTATGATCTGCGATTGTGGCATTTCATGGCCATATTCACTTGGGTTTTTAATATTATAGCAAGGTGTGTGCTTATGTGAGCCTAAAATAAGTTTCATCAAAATGATAAAATTACCTTTTATCCGAAAGTCTGTAACTAACTAGTGGCATCACTCACTTTCAGAGTTCATCCGCAAGCACCATTCTGGCTAGAAACAACAGGAGTGGAACCAGTTCTTCAATACTTATGGATCAGTCTGTAATGTAGAAATTATTTAACCTTATTTAACCTGATAAGCACAAAGAATGCAGTTTATTTCACAGCTATATTCTTTTTTGTAAACAGTGTAGATGAAGCCAGCTGATCAGGATCCACACAGTTTTTCATATAGCAGGACATTAGTTAAGAGTATGTAACAGAAAAATAATTTTCTTATTTCTCAACCAAAACATATGTTGTGGGTAGTCAAAAGAACAGTCTCAAGGAGACGGTACTTTTGAGCACCCAAAACATATGTTTAAAATTATGGGTAAGAAAATATTTACAATTTTACACTGAATTTTTTTGTTTATCTAAATCTATGATATAGTATACACTATGAATCCATATTAATAATAAAATTGCACCGCTGTACTAAACTCCAGCTGTAAAGTTTTTAGAACTATTTTTTCGCGATAGCTTTTTCGAACATATTTTTCCGATGAAAAGTATTCAGGAACACCCCCGCCAACTTCTCCAAACAGCCCGCTGCAGGTATAAATGCACTCTTTGAACATTTTATGCAAAGCACATATAAACCAAGTCCAAGATGTCAGTCAAAAAGATACATTGCTACGCCCTAATTCACTTACTATAGCGATGGATGGCTTCTTCAAATATAATGGAAATCGAGCCTGATTCGCTTTTGCGTTTAACTAGCGGGGTGTTCTCAAACCCATCCATTTTGGAGTATGTGCATATGAGAAAAATGGCACATCATGCGAAAACCCAAAAGTTGTTTCTACAAATAAGCCTGTTCAAAGTTGATTCTACGTATGTCAGGCCCCCCAGATAAGAGTGCGTAACTGAAAGTTATTTTTCTTATTTCTCAACCAAAACATATGTTGTGGGTACTCAAAAGAACCGTCTCGATGAGACGGTTCTTTTGAGCACCCAAAACACATGTTTAAACTGATGAATAAGAAAATAATCGCAATTTTACGCAAATTATTTCTGCTTAACTGGCCCTATGGTATGTGTGGTTAATTCCGAGTATACATCCAGCAGTTTTATATTATACACAACATTTGAATTTTTTGCGATATCTTTTTATCTTCCGTTTTAGCAAAATGTGTTTGCGATGAAAGTTGTAGCTGAGCAGACATGATATGAGTATACAAAAAAGTATTAATGCAATTACTGCAAAATAGCTACATATATTCATTAAGGAGTCCTAGATTTTCACCTTAACCCTACCCTGGGGTATGAACACAGGGGCCCAATCTTATGGAATCAAAGAATACCCCCCCCACCCCCAGCACCAATGTTCGCAATATGTGCTTTCTGGTAAGTGATTGTCAAGATATGTATAAGCTTTTAAAAACTTTTAACACAGCATGGCAGATTTGGAATCAGCTGCCTACAGCAGTCATCTCGTTGTCCAGTCAAGATGATCAGGTAGCGATTGTCAATCATCAGCTCCATGTAAAAATCCTATATGCTGTTTTTATCTGCAGCACAACTGGCTCAGACTACACATGTACATATGCACTGAAGTTCCAAATTACGTGGCTGACCAAGTGATGAACTTATTAAAAGAAGGAGGGAATGTGGACGCAGACAGAGATATTGATGCGGAAGCCTGGGGTGACTACACAGCTCTCCCAAGTACTTCGTACATGTGAGCTACTTTAGTTCACATCGGCAAATTTTAGTCTAGAAATGGAGCTAAGATCCCATAGGTTTAGATAAACTCAATTTTTAAGCGTAAAATTGCTATTTTCTTACCCATCAGTTTTAACATATGTTTTGGTTGAGAAATAAGGAAGTTATTTTTATTAGCACTAAACAAGTTTGGCAAACAGTGATGAAATGCAGCATAATGAGGCATTTCATCAGGGTCTGCAACGAATGTTATAAAAAAAAATAGATCTTCAGTGCAAGAAATATATTTTTTGGAAATTATAATTATCTAGATGTAGAAGTATAACCTGTGACCCCTCAATATATACAAATTGGACCATTCTGACTGACCTGTATCAAACTTTGTGAAAAATTCCATTGGTCTTTAAAGGGTTAACTAAAGCCCTAGATTCAAAGGAATATGGACTGATATTACAGAAAAAAAATCAAAATATTACCTTTTATTTATTTTCCTGCAGAGAAACTTCTTTTCACATCTCTTCACTGCCTGCAAATGGTTGAATGATTTCAAAAAATCTACTCACAAAAAAACCATGCACCTTAGCACATGGAAAATAATTGTCCACTTTAACCAAGCCCCAGGCTATGGGCAGAACAATAAAGAGCATTTTGACATTGTCCTGCTGAATATATTAGTAAGCAATATCTAGTCTTTTTTTCAAGCTGTTCCATTTAGGCCAAATAAAAAAATAAGCGTGTGTTCGGGTATAAACCTGTCTGAAAATTTTAGGAGGGTAGGTACACATTTTTTTTCTGGAGAAAATGATAATATTACGCATTTTGAAAGGCATTTCGCCTTTCAAAATGCATATAATTATATTTTTTTCCAGAAAACCGGAAAAATCAATATTTCACCAGTAAATTTAGGTAGGGTCGGGTTACCCTAAAACACAGTTATTTTTTTATTTGGCCTTATAAGTTCATCAATGAATGAACAGGGTGCATTGAAAGCAGTGTGGATCCTGATAAACTGCTTTCCATAGAAATAAGCTAGCTGATCAGGATCTCAACTGTTTTCAAAGAAGAAATGTGTCACAATGTCACTGATTCCCCCAAAGCAAATGTTCAGGACACATTATTTTCTAGGACTGTGGCCAGAGGTCAAGGCCAAGGTGACCCAGAAACATTACCCAATATTCTGTGAACCCAAGAGCCACACACAAAACCTCAAATAATATAGGAGATATATATCTAGTCACAATTTTTCTAAAACTGAATCCAGAGGTCAAGGTCACAGTGACCCGGAAACAAAATGTGACACTCTGCTACCCCAAGATGTATCCACACACCAAATTTGATTCCTACCTAAAATTATTTTGGATATAATTGCTCAGGACATGATTTTTCAAGAACTGAGGCCAGAGGTCAAGGTCACTGTGCGAGTGATCTGGAAACAGTATGTGACTCACTACAACTCCAAGATGTATCCACACACCAAATTTGGGAATCATGCCTGAAATAATATAAGATATGCTTTGGACACAATTTTTCTAAAACTGAGGCCAAAGGTCACAGTGACCCTGAAACAGTATGCGACACTATGCAGCCCCAAGCAATTATGGGATTCACACCTCAAATAATATATGAGATAATTGCTCCAGAACATGATTTTTCTAGAACTGAGACCAAAGGTCAAGGTCACATTGACCCAGAAACAGTAATGACACACTCTGAATCCCCAAGAAGTATCTACACACCAAATTTAGGATTCATATGTGGAGGCCCCCCAGAGGGGGGGGGGGGGGGGGGGGGGGGGGGGAAGGGGGGGGGTCTGTGCTCCCTTGATCCCTGAAAATATTGCATTGATCTCAAAAAATCCCTGAAAGAAAATTCCTCAGCTCCCTGAAAGTATTTTTCCTTTGCTCCTCAAATCCTTAAAATTAATTCAGCTTCTCTCCAAATCCCCAAAAATATAAGCCAATTCTCCCTAAAAGGTATACTCAGAAGAAAAAGTTTAGTCAGTATTTATGTTTTCTCATAAAATCAACAATACTGCAAATATCATTGTCAAATTTTTTACATGAGTTGTATTATCGTAACTTTACATTTACCTGTTTATTGCGTGACAAATAATGCCTCTATCAGACTGTATCAACCAAATTTCAAAATGCACGATGTGCACGTGCTGCGGTAAACCGGCAGGGTTATTTTCTCATATACTGTTGGATATTGAAAGAGAGTTGTTCCTATTGCAATAATCCGGAGAAAATTCAGTGCTAGCAAGCTTAATTCGCCGTCCAGGCTATCTACAAATTACAGAAATACCGCGTTTTGACGTCTTGAAACAGGTACACGTGTTGCTGACGTAACACGCAGTTTTGGATGCAGTGAACAAACAATTTATCGTCTGCAAACACGTTTTCAACGGCCTGGCGGTAAAAAGTACGAGCCTCCGTTGGGGGAGACCACGGATAACGACGCCATTTTAAGTTCGGGTCATAGTGACGTCAACATGACGTAATCGCTTCATGGCCGCTTGGAAACTTCTTAAATTCCCTAGTCATGCAACAGATACGAGAATTTCTGTCTGTACTACCAGAAATCGTCTGAGGGAGGCTAGACTGATTTTTGAGTTATGAAATTTGAATTTTAATATTGACCACTTTGTGTATTTTTGATGAAGAAAAATGGGTATATTTTCGGAATGTTTTGTTGAAAATGTTCACATTTGTAAGACATTACATGAATTTTATTTTTAGTAAGGTTTTTGTCAATATTAAGACTGTCTTACAAAATTATTGCACACAGTGTCTGTACTGACTAAACTTTTTCATCTGAGTATATTTTTCTTTCCATAGGATTAAATTCACATACTGAAAAACTATGAAGCTATAAACGAGCGGAAGACTTAATAATCACTTAATATTTTACGTTATACATGTAAAGATAGGGCTTAACCACGGAATACATGATATATAATTATTTCAATGAAATGCATGATATATAGCTCAAAGTATGAGGCAATCCTTAAAATGCTGTTGCTGTACCTGGTAGAGCAGGTGTTCAGGAATGCTCTCTAGATTAGGGGCAGCTAGACCATTTGGTTTTCTTGTGGGGGAGGGGCTGTTTTTTTTCCAATAGATGATAGTAGATTTTCTTAGACAAAGTAAAATCAAAAATCATTTATTTTTGTAACCATAGAAAGTGTTTTTATAATTGCTATTTAAGGCCCAATACTTAAGTTTAACTTCAGTTTCAACAAGCAAGAATATATCTGATAAACATTAATCAAAGTTTTAATAAAAAAACCCATCTAATTACCTAGATAGAGAATTACATACCAGGCGTGTAGTTAGCCCTGTTATGATGTTGATTCAAACTTGTGCTAGGGGGGTCCGCGGCATGCTCCCCCGATTTTTTTTTGATAAAAATGGTGCGATCTGGTGCATTCTGAGTGTTCCAAAGTATGTTATTATCAACCTAGAAATCAACAATTTTTAGGATAATAAATCAACAACACGAATTTTGTGCCATATGTTTCTCCAAGATCAATCCAGATGCGCACATTAGTACAAAAATACATTCACATTTTACAAGGGGGGTCTGGGGGACAATAGCCCCCCGTAGCCAAAGAATTGTAAAATAAAAAAAATGGAGGCTTTTCCCTTTTTACATCAAACATTACATACCAGGCACATAGATAGCCTGTAATGATGTGGATTCAGATTCCTGAGGCCCCCCCCCCCCCCCCCCCCCCCCGATTTTTTTTTAATAAAATGCCGCAATCTGGTGCATTCTGAGTGTTCCAAAATAAGTTAATATCAACCCGAAAATCAACAATTTTAAGGATAATTTCCCACAATAGTAAAGATTATTCGCCATATCAGTCACCAATACCAATCCAGATTAGCATGTTAGCATGAAAGTAGTAAATACATTCATATTTTCCAAGGGGGGTCTGGGGGGCTTCCCTAAAGAAGCCGAAGATTTTTAAAAAAAAAAATCAAACGAAATGAAGGCTTTACATTGTACCTTCAAGGTGAGATTTTTTTTGTTACTTTTTTGCAGAGTTCCCTCAATCCCCAAAACTATGAGCTTGCTCCTCAAATCCCTGAAAATAATTACCAGTGCTCCGCAGCTCCCTGAAAATAAATAGCCATTCTCCCCAGATCCCCAAAACCCCTGGGGGCCCACAAGGGGTTCATTGTCACCTTGTGACTGGGTGGATGGAGGCTATCAGATGGTATGAAAAATAAAACTGGTGTGTTAGAAAATTGATTGATTTTGTGATTAGGCTTTCAATAAATGGATTATTAGTAAATTGTTTCAAGGTATTAAGATAAATTTAGTCACATTAATTTTTGCACACAGTCCACATCCACACAGTCTGATCAGAGCCTTTGTTATCCGTTAATAGGGAAGTATCATATCTAGACTTGTTTTGAGCGAGCATCAGTAACTCAGCTGGTTTTATTGGTAACCGCTTTTTAAATTATTGATATTTCTTGATGAAGTTTAATTATTTAAACACCAGTTTCTTTGTCATCCATTTTTCGTTTGGCCGAATCCTTTGCTATGGCGATCGCTAGCCCTACCACAAATACCTACAGAATATGAAGGCTTTTGCGCACATGCGAATGTACCTTGTT
Source organism: Loripinus fragilis (assembly GCA_964019695.1). Taxonomy (NCBI): domain Eukaryota; kingdom Metazoa; phylum Mollusca; class Bivalvia; order Lucinida; family Lucinidae; genus Loripinus; species Loripinus fragilis. Next base: position 38,741,230 of record OZ026520.1, on the reverse strand, counting down.
AGCTTGTTCCCATGCGCAGAAATGGCGTATGTTAAACCTTATTAGCTTTGATCAGTCATAAATTTCTCGCTCCGACACGTACAGACATGGTGTCGCAATAAAACAAGCTGTCTCCTGAAAAATCAATAATTTCACCACGCTCTTCGTCACGCTGACTGTCTCACTGAAATACCTGGAATTCACGGTGGCTGTCACCGTGAGACGGGTGCCTAGATTTACCGGAAAGACTCGAATTACCAGAAAGACCACCGAAATACCGGAAAGACCAAAGAATAATAGGGAATTAAAATGTGCAGTCCACTAAGTTTATGCTTAGTTGTGTATTAACCTGTTTGGGGCTAATAGTATGTTTATTGCCAACATAATTGTTTCGTTTTAAATATTTAACCCTCTCTTTGCATCTTGTTTATTCAAAGATTCAAAGATGTTTATTCATTTGGGCCTTAATTCAATTTGTCGTTTATTCAAAGAAATGACAAATTGAATTAAGGGCCAAATGTCCTTGTTAACCCCTACTGGTAACTAATAATCCCAATCAACGTGTCAATAATGGGGATTGGTTGGTTGGTTTTGTTGCTTTACGTCCCAAGTCAACAGCTATGGTCATTGCGGGACGGTCAGTTCACCTAACCACACTTTTTCCTGGGCAGGCTTGAACAAGCGGTTAACCAGTAATTCGTGCACATACTTTCGCTTGTAACTGACAACAACCCTTCTTGAATGAATCAGTGGAAGGGAGGAGAATGACCGTAGAAATCATTTCATGATCAATCTCCACGAAAGTATGGGACCGGACCGGGATCGAACTCGCGACCCCTGGATATGCAGTCAGACACGCATCTGTAGCAATAATGGGGAATTAACCAGCCTAATTAAAGGACCATTGTTGACATCAAGACCTTACAACCCAATCAATGTAAATGATTAGTAAAGGTGGACATACCAGTATTTGAATAGTTGACACTGCATATATTTTTTTCAAACTTATCTCGCATTCCAGTATTTACTAAAATATATTTATTTAAATTGTGAAATACTTTTTAGATTTTTAGACATATGTTTTTATTATATCCATTAATCAATAACTCCCTATTATTCTTTGTTCTCTATTGTTCTAATATTGCTTTTACATATAAGGCATTGTTTACACTATCACATGTTTGATACATTGATATGCGCATGCCCACTAATACACCACGCTCTCTCCACAGGCTTATAGAACAGTTGTTGATTATTAAATGTTAGAATAGCATCACACTTGTGTTCATTATATCTCATTAGAGAATTCTAACATTCTAACATAACATTCTATAACATAGAATATCAAAACATGGTGCCAGAAGTGCTTACATTAATTTGTAAAGGATACATAAACGATTAGCTTTTAAATTATTTCTACGTCTCTATTTAACTTTGTTCACAGTAAAATGGATCTTAGCGGTATACCACCACCAGTAATGAACTGGGATGCCTCTAATTTACCAGAGGAATGGCAGAAATTCAAATTACCTGTGTCATTGATCTTCTCAGGACCATTAAAAGCTAAGACTGAGGAAGAACATGTGTCGTATTTACTGTTATGGGTAGGACAAAGGGGACGAGAAATATACAAGACCTGGACCGGCATATCAGATGCTGATGCCAAAAAGCTGGACACTTACTACACTCGTTTTAAAAACCACGTACAGCCCAAGCTAAATCCCATATTCGCGAGATGTCTCTTTAATAACGAGAAACAGGGTGCAGAAAACATCGATGCTTTCGTCACCAGACTAAAGACAAAAGCTTTGGACTGCAACTTTGCAGAAAGAGACAATATGATACGAGACCGAATCGTTACAGGGTGCACTAGTGAAAAATGTCGCGAGAAACTCATAAATGAGGGGGACAAGCTAACTATGGACAAAGCAATACAAATTGTTCAGAATTTTGAGTACTGTCAGAAACAATTATCGACGATGACGTTATCTGGAGCTACTGGGACCAGCGTCGACGTTATACACGACGCTACACACCGACGTTCTACTGGAGGTGCTCGACCAAAGACGACACGGACCAGCAACGCTAACAGCGCAGGACGATCGAGGTATCAACAGCAGAAGTCAACAGACGAAATGTGGCAATTGTGGGACATACCATAAGATAAAGGACTGCCCCGCGTTTGGTAAAGTGTGTCACAATTGTGGCAAACGGAACCACTTCCAAAAATTGTGCAGATCACGACCTGTACATGACATTGACGATCAAAGTGAATGTGACAATGTGTATACTGGAGTACATTATAGTGACATAAATCAGGAATATTTTATAGACACGGTAAGCGCTTTTTCTAGTGTTTCACTTTCGCCAGACCGTGCATTTGCCCAGTTACATGTTGGACCACAAAACACACAGATAAATTTCAAAATTGACACTGGCAGTGCCGTGAATATCTTGCCACATTCACTGTTCAAGTCTCTGAACATCAGCCACCCCATTGAAACCCCTACTCACAAGCTTACGTCGTACACACGGAACATGATTCCTGTTGTAGGCATGTTAAGGTTAGCATGCGTCCACAAAGGCAGGGAAATACAAACATTATTCTATATCGTAGAAGGCAACGCCCCTCCATTGTTAAGCCTCAAATCATCAGTAGATTTAGGCCTAATAAAGCTTACGTATGATGTCGAAAGTTCCCTTAGGGTTCCACCAGTCTCTCCGTTTGACAAACAGCTGATCGAGCATGAGTACGGTGACCTATTTAAAGGAATTGGTGTCATTCCTGGGGAAGTTAAATTGCATTTAAAGGACAATGCCGTGCCGGTAGTAAACCCACCACGCAGAATACCAGAAGCACTCAAGTCTAGGCTCAAGTGCGAGCTTGACAACATGGAAAATGACCGGATCATCGTGAAGGTTGATGAGCCCACCGACTGGGTAAATTCGCTTGTCGTAGTAGAGAAGCCACAAACTGGCAAACTCAGGATTTGCTTAGACCCAAAAGCGCTCAACGAGGCAATTCGAAGACCTCACTATCCAATGTATACGTTAGAGGACTTTACGTCTAAACTGACTAACGCGACGTGCTTCAGTCTATTGGACATTACGCATGCGTACTGGAGCGTTAAACTCGATGAAAGTTCGTCGTACTTAACAACATTTGGGACCCCGTTTGGTCGTTATCGCTATCTAAGGTTACCTTTTGGAATTTCAGCCTCATCAGACCTCTTTCAAATGAAGGTTAATGAAATTTTTGAAGGTTTGCCCGGCGTCGCAGCCATTGTCGATGACATATTGATATATGGTCGCACACGCGACGAACATGATCGAAATTTGCGCAAAGTTCTTGACAGAGCTCGAGAAAAAGGAATACGCTTTAACCCAGACAAAATGAAAATCGGAGTTAAAGAACTTCCATTTTTTGGACATTTGGTTACAGATGAAGGTCTCAAAATAGACGAGTCGAAACTTCAGGCGATATTGAAGCTTGATGTACCCGATGACCGCCAGAAACTTGAAAGATTTCTTGGTATGGTTAATTACTTAGCAAAGTTCGCGCCAAACCTTGCAGAACTGACAGCCCCTTTAAGGAAACTCCTTAAAAAGGAAGCAGAATTTTTCTTGGATCAGCCCCAAACTGAGGCATTTGAAAAGATTAAGCAGGTAATCACACAGAGTCCTGTTTTAGGGTACTATAATCCAACTTGCCGCTGGTATTGGAAGTAGATGCATCAAAATATGGCATAGGTTGCTGCCTGATGCAAGAAGAACGCCCTATAGCATTTGCGTCAAAGAGCTTGACTCAAACTGAGGTTGGCTACGCGCAAATAGAAAAAGAACTTCTAGCTATTGTCTTCGGATTAAAACGCTGGAATCAATTCACGTATGGTAGGCACGTAATTGTGCATTCAGACCACAAACCCATTTCTGCAATCATGAAAAAACCGCTTTCAGCAGCCCCACCACATTTAATGCGAATGCTCTTACAACTTCAAAAATACAACATTGAAGTGCTCCACAAAAGTTGAAAAGACATCCCTGTAAGTGACTTTTTATCACGTGCGTCTTTATCAGACACATATCCAAATTTGGTGACTGGCCTGGATTTACATGTACACACAGTATTGCAGCAACTATTTATCACCGATAAAAGGTTGAAAACGATCCAAACCGAAATTGAGCATGATCGACAAATGCAAACATTGCAAAATGTCATTTTGAAAGGTTGGCCGGAAACCCGATCTGACTGCGATTAATTAATTCTTGAGTACTGGAACCACCGCAATGAACTATCGTTTGAAAAAGGTTTAATTTTTCGAGGTCAGAAAATTGTAATTCCAAAGTCACTACGTGCAGAAATGCTGAATCAAATTCACACAGGTCACTTAGGAGTGACAAAGACATTAGAACGCGCAAAAGATAGCATATTTTGGCCTGGCATGACCAAGGCAATCACAGACTATGTTTTGAGTTGCGAAATCTGTCTCAGGCACAGAGACTCAAACGCGAAAGAACCGTTAATATCGCACGACGTACCGCAAGGGCCATATCAAAAGCTAGGCTCTGACATATTCACGTTTGAAGGAAAGAATTACCTTTTAACGTCATGCTACTATAGTAGATTTTTCGAAATTGATTTTTTGCCAGACATGCGCGCCGAAACAGTCATTCAAAAATTAAAAGTTCACATGGCTTGAAATGGCATTTGTCATCTCTTAATCACAGACAATGGGCCCTCGTACTCATGCCAAGCTTTTGCTGACTTTGCTAGAGATTGGGGATTTATCCATCAGACATCTAGTCCTTTCCACCCAAAGTCAAATGGTCATAGTGAAGTTCTTGTAGGTCTTGCCAAAAAACTTCTCAGAAAAGCTAAGGACAGCAAACAAGATCCGTATCTGCTGTTTCTTGAATACCGTAATACCCCTTTAGAGTGCGGTTTCAGTCCAGCACAACTGTTGATGTCAAGACGAACGAGATCAGTCGTACCCATTACTGATAAACTTCTTCAACCACGAGCGGTTGACCCCAAAATTGTTCAAAAAGCTTACTTTCGTTCAAAAAGCTTGCAGAAAAAACATTATGACCGGACAGCAAGACAATTACCCTCTCTGAACTTAAATGACCAGGTCCGTATTCAATTTGGCAAAATATGGAAACCTGCGAGAGTCATCCAAAAACTTGACTCTAGGTCCTATTCTGTTCAGACAAGCGACGGTGCTATTTATCGTCGTAACAGAAAACACCTCATGAAAGCTAAGGGAGATCCCGTGAAAGTGCAAGATTTTCACCCAACTGTATTAGCACAGCCTGAAAGTCCCATTTCAAATGAACAGGCTCCACTGCCTCCACCATCAAATATAAACAACAATAGCAGTGCAGGCAATTTGCCATATATCACACGTTCTGGGCGAGAAGTGAAACCTAATCAGCGCTACAGCACCGATGAATGGGTTAAAAAGTAAATAAACTATGAACTATAATTAAATAATGCCCCAGTGTAATTGTGTACTTAAGTTGACATGTTTTATGGCATAAACTTAATTGAAAGCGATGGAGTTTTCCATCCAGAGTTTTGCTTAGTTATATCGAGATTTTTTTAGATCTACGTAGTTCCAGAGCAGACCATCTGTGGAAGTTGGACTGTCTTGAAACTACATAAAATTGTTTCATTTTTTTAAGAAGGGAAATGTTCTAATATTGCTTTTACATATAAGGCATCACACTTGTGTTCATTATATCTCATTAGAGAATTCTAACATTCTAACATAACATTCTATAACATAGAATATCAAAACAGTCTTTCCGGTATTTCGGTGGTCTTTCCGGTAATTAGGGTCTTTCCGGGTAAATCTAGTTACTGCCGTGAGACTAGTCACTGGCCAGTGGGCGTGGCACAGGGTGGTGACACCGAAACGGCGTGAAATATAGTAATTACTTGTTTCATGTACTGTATATCAGTGACCAGTCAGGGTATACTGGGTCCAAGAATAAACACAAGAGTTTTGGAAGTTTCATTAAATCCGCGAAAACCTATTACTCGTATAAATTACCTTGAACGAACGACTTTGCTAAATGACAAATTTCTTGCAGTTCTCTTGTTATCAGACCTGTTGATCTTGTGATTCCATTAACTTTCATTTTTCGGTAATATCAGCTGTTAACTCGGCCTGCGAAGGACCTGGCATTTGTGTTTTTCGTTTCTACTTTCGCTTTCGAAATTTGGCGGGAAAATGAATCCGTATTGGACAGTTATTAGACGCAATGTGCAAAGTTAACACAATCGGGGTAGCAAGAGATCAAAGATGGCTTCAGTCATCAAGAAAAATTGCTTTATTTAAACGAACGGTTCAATGTAATATTTCTGACCTACAATTTGTTCCAAATACGGATTATCAAAGTGAGGAAGAAGGTAAGGATCAGTAATCGATACATTCAAGTTCCACACCTAACCCAGGATACCGTATCAGGCAGGTGACCACAAGGCAGCAATGAACAGGCGCAAAAGCACGAGAAACACAAGAAAAATCTATCTATCTATCTATCTATCTATCTATCTATCTATCTATCTATCTATCTATCTATCTATCTGTCTGTCTGTCTGTCTGTCTGTCTGTCTGTCTGTCTGTCTGTCTGTCTGTCTGTCTGTCTGTCTGTCTGTCTGTCTGGTTGTCTGTCTGTCTGTCTGTCCGTCCGTCCGTCCGCCCGCCCGTCCGATCTCACAAGATTAGGATAGTGGGAAGCTGATAGGCAAATGAAATTCAATGTGGACAAATGCCACTCTGCGAGAGTCACACGGCATCAGCATCACAAACAAATACTTTTTGACTATTCACTACACAATCAAACTGATCATACTCACTTACTTTTGGAAAATGTTCTTTTGACAAAATACCTTTGTATAAACAGCACTGATAACATGGATTGGGGTCAGCAGATTTCAGGAATTTACTTCTAAAGCAAGAGTCTAAGACACTTTGTTTCCTACGCAGGAACTTGGCTTTTGCACCTTAAGAGTACTAAGGAAGTTACATACAAAACTTTTGATTTGACTAAACTAGAGAATGCAGCATCCATTTGGAGCCCTTACTCGAAACTTCAGGACAGATTAATCAGATTGAAAAAGTTCAGAGGACAGTGACCTGCTGGACCTGCAGGAGATGGCGAGACATGAGTAGTGTTTACAAAATGCTTGATGTGCTTGAATAGCCATAGGGATCAGTCTAGTCCTCTCTGCTTCTCTTTCACAGTGCAGTGTCTATTGAAAAAGACAAGTACTTGACCCCTGCCCTGAAGAACTTCTCCCCCACCCCGAACTATTCTAAGTTAGACCTAGTGATCTCCTTGTGCCGTGCTGGGGAGACTTCGGGTGCCCTGGTACCTGCAAGGTAGCCAGATTGGACGGTTGTGAAGGGATAAAATCATAAATGCATTTGGCCTTCTTTATTTTTTATTTTCTAACTTTCCTATCACGTCTTGTTTTTTTTGTTTTCACTTCTTACTTTCCTATTGTTTCTACTTTTTCTTGAACCCAATGTCAAGCTCAACTAATGTATTTTCTTGTAAATGCATCTTCTCCTTAACCATGGGATGTAGCAACATCAAACTTTGCTGGTGCATGGGTCGCATGATGTCGAGAGTACTGGGCAACATTTTATGTGACCTTGACCCCCTTGACCCTGGGTCAAGGTCAAATAATGTATTTTCTTGTAAATGCATCTCCTTAACCATTGGCCGTAGCAACTTCAAACTTTGCAGGTACATAGGGCACATAATGTAGAGGGCAATGCTTTATGTGACCTTGGCCCAAGGGTCAAATCAAATATTTCTTGTAAATGCATTTCCCCCTAAACCGTTTGACATAGCAACTTCAAACTTTGCAGGTGCATAGGTCATATGCTGTAGAGGAAACTGGGCAACGTTTCGTGTTTGTCCTTGACCTAAGGTCAAGGTCAAAGGTGAAATAAGTACTTTCTTGTAAATGCATCTCCTCCTAAACCATTGGACGTAACAACTTCAAACTTTGCAGATGCTATGGTTAGATCAAAAGCAGGTATTTGTGATGGTGTATATTTTAAGGAGCTCCTAGTCATAATTTCAATAAAATGATGCATTTCTGTCCCTGAAGATTGTTTATATCTTACCAACCAGTACATACCCTATGAAATGCCAGAAGGTGACATTTGCACCAGGGTCTTTACTGACGGGTTAAGTTTAATATTCTTTAGTTCTCCATAAAACATGTGGGAAGTGCTTCATTTGGGTTGATACATAGCCTACATTTTGTTGGCTTTGTCACATCACAGCTCATATGTTTTATGGAATATTAAAGAAAATTATCAAAAAATACACACCTTATACTAATTGCGCCAATAGCTTCTTGCATAAAAAAAGTTGCTTTTTTTTGTTTCTTTTCACTCAAATCTAAGCCTTCGGGCAGTTACTGTAGAAAGATAATAATCCTCTGAAACCATGTATCATAAATTGTTAATTTGCTGCAAGTGGCAATTCGACCCTAGAATGTTTATCTTATAGTCAGAGCAGAAGAGAGTTTAACAAGAAATCTCAACCAATCAGAAACCATGAAAAGGAAGAAAGTTTTTTCCCAGTCAAACGCCCCTTCTAATCTGCTACCTGCTGATCCCCAATATTGTCTTTGTTCCCATGTTCCCCTAAAAATTTGGCCTTTGTTTCCCTGAAATAAATGCAAAGTCTTAGTACATATTATCACTTCAAATACTATACTGAACGAAACTTCTAAACCGCCAGATAACAAAACACATTTTTTCAATATAGCTCATTTATTATTAAACTATTTGAAATGATATTTGGCATAGTATATTTGGGCACATGTATCCGTCGATAGACCATAACAAATTTTGATTCAATATGGATGTTCATTTATGTGTAACGATAGAGTACTAATACCGGTTTTGCACGTGGCGCACGATACTAAATGTTTTTCACCTTGTATATACTTGTATTTTCATTGACCACTATCCGACAACTTATTTTTATCACACAAAATGCCAACGTTTGGGTTTTATGAGTATAATAAATTTTCCTTTTTAAAGGAGGGCTTGCCTAGTTGAATAACAGCATGTGCACCTTGTTTGGAACACCTCCAAATTTGGTTATTGTTTACACTGCACTAAAACCACGTCGTAGACGAACATTAACAATAGTTATTGAGTCGGTGAGTGAGATACTCTTTTGGAAAAAGAAAAACACAAACAGTTATCTAAAGCCACACCTAGCACCGTACACTGAAGGACTTTAAAAACGTAAAAAATGAAATTAATAAAATTTACTTATTTTCAATGTATTAATTTTTTGAGTTTTGGCAACAATGAACATCAACACGTCAGCAAAACATGTTTTTGATTTCATGCCAAAATAATAAATAATGTTAGGACAACAGTCTATCGAATAGCAATACCCTTGGATTCAAAAGTTGCAAATTGAAATTTGTCTAGGAATCAGACGTCATTTAAAGTAATTGTTTAAAAATATTTTTATTAAAAACCTGGATACAAATTACCCTCGAAGCCCTATTATTTGTCTAGAACTGATAATAGCCAGCCAGAACGGATATCGTCAATGCAAATATTGTTGATACACTTGACGTAAGATGCCGTCTAAACGTCAGATCGTCATTTTTGGTTAACCAGACCTGCCTCAATATTTAACTGTCCCTGTAGCCCGATAACGATCTCTGAGGGGCTGTATAGTTGATCGCCGTTCCCAAAGGCCTAGAACTTTTCAAATAGTCATTTCATGTTTCCCATAAAAACATATTCCTAGTTTGTTGCTAGTCTATAGGCTGATGCTAAGTTCTGATAATCATACAACTCTACTGCAGACAATTACATTTATAGAGTAATGAACATAACCATTTGGAAAAGAAAGAAATATTACTACAATATTTGACATGTATTAATGACCACTTTTATTATCAGACTGGTAGCAATTCTATATAGATTACTGATGGCAATTATAATGGCCCACTTCGAATAGAAGTTTAGTTCCTACTATAGTAATTAAAGTTCAATTCGAACATTGATAGTCGCTACTATAATGACGTCATGAACCTACTAAAGATCAACGGTGGGTCAGAGCACCGTTACTCTAGTAGCTTATCTGGTTCCCTCCTCTAGACCTATCTAGCAAGATGGGTTGAAGATCTATCAATAGCGTCAAAATGTTTTTATTTTATAAAATAAATCCTAGATGTTTTCTATTGGCGGTCCCTCTTATTCGTAATTGTAAATTGGAGTAGTCTGTGCAGTTTATGCACCCCCTTTTTGTCTATGATGGAGAATTGAGGCGGGATATACAGGGCTATTCACTTTGTTTACTTGACAACTAATTAAAAGGGAGCAACTGTAGCCATTCTGGTGTAAACGTACGCACACATCTATTACGTAAGATCTTTAGTAGGAACTTTAGTTCGATTCGAAGTGGGCCAATATCATTCCAATTGTGCCAGATGGTTCATGTTTGGACAATCGTGGCATGATTGATAAAGTTATAAAACTAAATCTGCAGTGTTTTTATACATGCTTATGTACAAGCTACATGTCAAATTGACCCAGAAGTGTATGCAACACGCCATGATCCCAAAATATATCCTCACACCAAATTTAGGATTCCTACCTCAAATTATATACAGATATGCTCTAAGCTCCACCTTGCTAAGCAGAAACCAGAGGTCAAGGTCACAGTGACCTGGAAACATTTGATGACTCTCCAGGGTACAAGATGTATCTACACACCAAATATGGAATGCTACCATAAATAAAATAGGCGATCTGCTGTGGGTGCATTTTTTCACGAACTGACCCCTGAGATCAAGGTCACAGTGGACGAAAACAGTGAGCGACATTCCATGACCACAACATATATCTACAAATTGAATTTGGGGGTTAATATGGCATATAATATGAGACATGCGCTTACAGGGTTCGCACAGACCTGGAAAAATTTGGCCTTGGTCCTGGAAAAAAGTGCCTTTTGTCCTGGAATTGTCCTGGAATTTTGTCAAATCATCCTTGAAAATATGAATTAGTCTTTGAAAAATATAAAAATACAACTATTCCTTTCAGATTTATGGGATGCGCTAAAAAACTGTGTGAAAATCGCAAAAAAACTGAATGAAAATCGCTAGATACACGTCAAAGAGCGAGGTGCAACTCTTATTCTATTCTATTCAATTTGTGCGGTAGTCGCGGTTTTTATCACCAGTGTCAGAATCAAAGAAATGGAGTGCGCCTATTCATTTCGCCGCTTCTGACTGAAAAAAGTGCACTTTAAAACGTTGTGTTATACAAAATTGGGAAGAAATTGAGTCCTTGAAAAATGAAAAAGTCCTGGAATAGTCCTGGAAAAGTCCTGGACTTCTGTTTTCCCATTTCTGTACGAACCCTGTCTTTAGTTGCTGTCGGTGAGTTGTCTTGTCGTTGAACTGTTTTGTTCCCATAACCACGACCGTTATGCTAACAGTTTGTTTATATAAATAGACAAACCAGGTAGAGGGTATCACTATTCCGACAGAAATGCTTGCGGCGAGAGCGCCGCAAGCAAAAAAGAGGCGTCGGACTGTGGTTTCTGTGTTTTAACAACAAAATCTAGGGCGAAGATTTGTTACCAGTTAAATGCAGTATAGCTCCTCAGTGGCTTAGGCTGCTTTACTTTAAATGTCTTCCTGATGCCTTGTGCCTGTTTGTGTTATGTTGCTCTACCCCACGGTGCCGTGGGTTGGTATGCAGTGTGTGATTGTGTCATTCCATGATCATCACCTTTTATATGGTCATTTTTGTAGGTAATCCTTCATTAAAACTGTGCGAAGTCCTTAGGAATTTCCTGAATAGAAAACAATTGAGTTATTTCATTTTACAAGGGATTCCAGACTTATCTTCCTATTAGAAATACTAAATGTGCAATTGTACGGTGTTTTATTTTATGCATGTGCAAAACTTTAGTCCAAAAATCAATAATTAAAGTCATTAAAAACGATATCTACAGGAAACTTGGAAGCACAATAAAACAAGTGAGTATGACCAGGAAAAGCCACAATCACAGACTCATGACACTATGAGGAAGAAACAGAACACAGATCTCCACACGACAGCATAAATACAATTAAAGTAAATTACTCAACCCTCTATTTCATACTAAGATGATTGCTAAACTGAAAAGGACTTAAAAAGCTTCATTACAAAACAAAGACACCCCCCCCACACACACACACACTTCGACACAAAGGGAGCAGCAGCAAACAATAAACCAACAACAAGAGAATTCCACCTTAACATGGCTTATGTCAATACATCCATAATCCTGGTAGTTGGTTCTGAATTTCTGACTTTTTCAAAACAAGGACTTAGGCTAAAGGGCGCCCCCTCCCGGGGGAGTATGATAAGAATTTTTGGTCATTTGCCAAGTCACTGAAGAAAGACGTTTTGGGTACTAATTGTGCTCCTCTTGTTGCAGATTTGTTTTTTGTTTTGCTATGAGAGACTTCATGCTGTCTCTCTCTGACAAGGATCAGTCAGATGTTATTGAAGCTTTCAACTCTACTTCAAGATATCTAGATGACTTACTGATTATTTATAATCTGTTTTTGAACGAATGGTAAGTCGAATATACTAAAGCGAGTCGTCTGACACTGAAGACCCTTTTTGGACAAGGAATAACACATACAATTTACGATAAACAAGATGATTTTAATTTTGAAATAGTTAATTTCCCATGTTTGGATGGTGATGTTCCTCGCGCTGCGTCGTATGGTGTATATATTTCACAGCTATGTTTGTTTTGATTCTTAATGTCCCAGTAAACACTATATTAGTCATGTTCGGACGGGTCTTCATGTGTAGATCCAGTAGTAAGCTAAGGATAAAGTGTCTTTCTCAAGGACACAACGCAGTGCCTCCGATGAGGTCACAGCTATACTCAAACAAAAAAATTTACGTCCGATTTTCATGAGCTAATATTTTAGTTTCAATCTGAGATGTCGAGATATTTTTACATGTATAGAATTGTAAATCGTCCGAGTATGATATCCAAAAATAAAACACATGAATTGTCAAACCAATTATGCAGTTGGCTGTGAGATGCAACAACTGCACGCGAGTCTCGTGCTATACCATTTGCGAATATTTACATGAAAATTTTGACATAAGTTGAAAGAAATAATCCTAGTACCTTGAAAAAAAAAACATTTAACATATTGGATATTTTTACGTTTATCACGGAAAACAATATGCCCAGAGTTCCGCAGAATATGCGCAAAAGGGCCATATGTATGCTGCATGCTGGAACGCGCACAGTTGAGATTGCAAGGCAGCTGGGAACAAGCGCAAGGACAATTAGACACCTTCGAGAAAGGTTCAATATCACTGGCGAAACCAAGGATCGACCGAGAAGCGGACGTCCGCCCGTAACAATGCGTGTCCAAGATCGCTACATAGTAACGTCACATTTGCAGGACCGATTCTTAACTGCATCTGTGACTGCACAGAACACACCAGGCATTCACAACAATCGAATAAGTGGCCAAACTGTGATTAATCGCCTTAGAGAACGTGGAATAAGAGCGTGTGTGCCCTACAAAGGACAGGTTTTAACTGAACGTAATCGACGTCAACGTCGTCAGTGGGCTCGTATACATCTTCGCTGGCCAGTACGAGACTGGCAAAGGTTCTTTTTTCTGACGAGTCATGGTTTACCTTAACTAGAGACGATGGCCGTCATCGTGTATACCGACGTAAAAATGAACGTTTGGCGAACGCTTGTGTTGAAGAAAGGGATCGTTTCGGTGGAGGTGCTTCAGACCCATTCTCACGTAGAATTGCCAAATCGACTTTTGAAATGACGATTTTTCAACTTCAACCTTTGCTAAAATAGTCATCACCATCAATTAATAGTGGGCCTGCCTGGTTCTATTCTAAAACAGAAAATGTTTAACTTCACTGGAAATTTGGTATTTATGTATCCGAATGGTTGGTGGTATATGCGAAAAATGTAAGAATTTTAAAGGTTGGTGTCATTACCTAAGACACAAAGAATGTTCAGCAATAGTCTGTATAAATAAAAACTTGGTGGCCAGTTTTTGCCCTGACATTAAACATTATGAATCAATAAGGTTTGCAAGTATACCTGCAAATTTTCTCCGAAAATGGTAATAATAAAAAGAACAAACATTTTAAGAAAATTACTTATTTTCAGAACAATTTCTCAACATTAGTCTAACTAAACAGATACACGAGAACAAAGCACACACGACACAATAAACACATGCCTTGTGTTCATAGAAAACATAACTAAAACAAATTTTAATTCAAAATATCAAGGAATGTTTCTACTTTGCAAACGAAAAAAGACTCGTATATTAGAATAGAAAGTCCTGTAGGTTATACTCTCATTTCAGATTGATTTAAACCTGCACTAAACGTGGTAATAATGTAGAAGGGTTTTACATGCAATCAAACATAGACTGTTTCTAGTTTGCATACAAAACACGTACCAACGTCAATTGAAATGACTTTTTAGATGACGCATTAATAGTGCGTTCAAGTTGCTGCCATTTCATCAAAGATCAACCATAAACTTACATCTTTCGACATAGGCGTTGTATTTAGATGGCAAAACAAATACATTTAAAATTCCTACTTTCTGAGTGTACAACGAAGTAATTGTTCTCAATCCTAAAGCAAAACATTAAAAACAAAACACAATAAAAGCATGTTGCCTCGTAAATTAGGAAATAACACATGTTTGACCACTGATCATAAACTCATCTCTTGTTTCCATAAAATAAAATCGTCATTGTGTACAATAAAGATCCCCCAACCTTTTCCAAATTACACTGATATCTCTGATAGGTCAGGTCTGGCGCGGAGGTTATCAACTTTTCATGCTCAGCTCAATTGAGCATGATATTTTAATTGATATCAGAAACTAAAAGGCTGGAATATTAAGGTTTTTCCCAGCTTTTCAACACGCAGGTGTTGCATTTATCCCGCTTATAGATGCTATGTAAGGCGAACATTTGCTGACAGTTAACATATATGAGCAGGATAAATTTCATGCTCATTTGAGTTGATTAAAATACTAATTAACGGGACCCCTAGGTAAATAGATATTGCATCAAAGATTCCATATTTCGTTTATTTATAACGTACAATTAAGGATAAGGTTTTGTGTTGCAGTGTGGATAAAAGTTTCTGGACGTTTCAGGCATATACCTAACTGGAAGTGATGTCTGAATTGAACATAGGCAGTCAAATTATTAAAATGTTTATATTTAAATGTGTGAATTTCTTACCATCAGGTACTTCACAATAGAAAAGTTAGCCATATAATGTGTGATTTACTTACGCATGAGCTTTTGCACAAGACTATATTTTACACATTTGCATTTTAAAAGAAATGCTGCCTGATTTGGTGAGACACCCTTCATTTCTAATTTTCGGGACATTTTTGTCTAATGTACGAGACGATTTGTTTTTAAAAGAAAATAAAGTCAGCCTGAACCCCATTCACAGGACGCACTTATATATCTATCAGTTTGTGATATCCTGATAGTGTTGCAAGCAAATCCAATGCCTCTGTCTACAAATAATTATATAATTATTGTTAAAAAGTTACCCAGTTTATAGCTTTACACACACAAACTATTTTTCCAAAATATATGAATTTTCTGCTTATGGCGTATGAAATGAATACATAAGATTGTATTTAATGACAAAATAGGGTAAAAGTAGCAAAATTGAACATAAATGATGTAATTTAAACCAAATAGTGTTGTATTTGTCCCGTAAGTTAGGTCTCGTAAATGAGAAATTTTACTATATGTTTACCAAGAATCGCTGGTAAGGATTGTACTATCAAACTTTATGCTTCAAGTTACGTCTTAACGTAAAGGACAATACAGCACTTGTAATTTCTGAAGATCATATCTAATCTGTGCTGTTCAATGAAAACATTACAAGCTCAAAAGCAAAGGTCTCGTAAATTATAAAGCTTATTTTCCGTTTTAAAAGTATGAAAAGCGGCTTCTAGCTTATTTTTACTATCAAGGGCATAAAATCAAATAGCTGATTATTAGTTTATATGACATACAACACATCTTCTGATGGCAAATTGAAGTTATGTTTAATGCATTTGGTATGTGATGACTGGGTTTATTGTTTGGACTCGTAAATTTGTTGAATTGGGCAACAAAACTAACGATGTAATGACAAAACAAAAAACTTGAAAAGTATTTTATTTTCTATAGGCAACCACCTAATATTTCAAAATTATGAGTTTCATTTTTTTTTCATGCACAAGCTGAATCTGTATTAGAATGTGCAGTTAAGGTGGAATTAACGACTGGCGACATGCGATTTTCGGACCCCCTTGGCTATTATTTGTGTCATTATTATTTTGTTGAAACATTGCTGAGCGTTCTGGAAACATCAATTTTATATCAGAAATGGCCAATCATAAATTACTTGTAAACATATGTAATCGACAAGTTATTGATCGTGAAAGGCTGGTGACATCAATTGGCAATTCTATGTGAGAATGGGTCTTCAGTGATGATGTGGGGTGGAATATCAAATGAACAGCGGACACCTCTAGTTCCAATTCAAGGGAATCAAAGCGCTATCAAATATCGCGATGATTTTCTGGCGCCACACGTTATTTCTTTTCTTCGGGCGAACCCTAACTCTACGTTCCAGCAAGATAACGCAACAAGTCATACTGCTCGTGTTACGACGGCATTTCTGTATGCTAACAATATGTGACTGTACTGCCTTGGCCAGCTAAAAGTTCTGACATGAACCCTATTGAACATTTATGGGACATGTTAGATGATAGACGCGTCAGAAAACGACGTCATCAGCCGCGGAACGTACGTGAACTGCAAAATGCGTTGGTGGATGTATGGAACAATATTCCGCAACAAGAAATTCAGAAGCTTACTCGCTCATTGAGACGGAGATGCATGGCACTTGTGAATGCAAATAGAGGCCATACGAGATACTAATTATGTGACTTTTGAATTTGGGGGTTTGGGTGTTTGTGGCATTGTCGTTGGCCTGAATGGACGTTGAATGAATACTTTTTTAGATAAAAACCTTAAGTTTTTGAATAATTAAATTTTTGATGAAATATGTTTGGATTCGATACCATAATTAGTTTTGAATACATATGCAAATGTGTGAAGCGGACAGAACTTTTTTGTTTCAGTATATATAATATAGAATTGGTTTTGCTAGAGTATGTTCAAATGTAAGTGACTTCAACAACAGAAACCACTTTTTGACTGCTCAGTTGCTGAAACAGGGCTATCGATAGTATTTTCGAAATTCTACCAAAGACACTCATAGCTGATTATTAAATACAATGTTGGCTTAAAAAGTCTTCTGCAACTAGGTATTTCAGAGCCAGTATTTTATGGCTTTTTGTTCTAAAAATTCAAAGAATCGTTGGAAAGTCTTCTTTTCATAATCAGTTTAAAAAGATCATCAAGCATTATAAAAGAGTGGGATATAGCATGGATATTATGCAACAATATGCATGACCCAGTTATAAACCCAACCACAGTTTATAGCTATGGTTTCCTCTTTAATTGCACGATGGTGGGTCAGGCCTCAGACTGACTTAAATCTTTAATTGGAGGGTCAGTGCCTGGTGTTTTTCTGTTGCTGGGCCCACCGTGGATTAACTGGGTGTTTTCTTCAGCTCTTAAAGTCTGTGAGTTGAAACCCTTTTCTTTGTTTCATTACAGTATGTTAATTGATTTGGTTGTTTCCCTGTGATGATATATTGCACAAGTAAGGAAGCCTCCACACAAACTAATATGTTTGCGTTTTTACAACAGCAGAATCTAGGGTGAAGATTTAGCCAGTAAATTAATTTAGCACCCTAGTGGCTTTGGCTGCAGTACGTTCAAAGGCAATGATTCTATGGTTGTTTATTCATTGTTTATTGTTGCTTCCATTGTTTGTGGGGTTTTTGTGTTGGGTCCATGTTTTGTTATGTAGTACTTTCTGTCCTTTCAAGTTTTGCAATCAACCCGCTGGGGAAAAGAGTGATGACTTATTCCTCAATGTGTGTGGTTGTGACATTTCCTGGTCATTTTCACTTACTTTTTGGGCTCACGTCACTCAAAGAAAATGTAATGCTAAAACCAGGCATAGGATATAGCCAATATTTGTAATAGGTAATTCCAATTAGTATTTCACACTAGAAGCAGATTTGGACTAGCCCACTGTGGCTCAACTAGGGATTTTCTTTAGCTCTGACTTTCTGTGAGTTAAGAGTATTTATCTTGGTTCCATAACAGTATGTTTATTTGATTTAATTGTTTCCCTGTTATGATACATTACATGAGTTAGGAAGCCGGTACACATGCTAAACAATTCTTGTTTTAACAAGAGCAGATCCTATGTCGATTATTTGGCCATTAAAATAAAATTAAGGCCCTCAGGTGGCCTCTGATACTATCAGTTCTAAGGCAGTGGTTCTGTTGATGTTGATTCATTGAATATTGTTGCTCGCATTGTTTGTTGGGGTGTTGTGTGTTATACTGGTTTTAGTGTCCTTTCTAGCTTTGCAATGGTCCCACTTAGGAGAGAAGGTTGATTGCTTTACTTCAATTGTCTTCCAGCTGTCTTGTGACTGTTAGTGTTCTGTGTTTCTCCCTCAATGTGCCATTGGTTGGTCTGGGGTGTGTGATTGTGGTATTTCCTGGTCATACTCACTTTTCAATTGGCTCAAAGGTTATTCAAATCATCAAACTGAGTTTGTAATGTAATCAAGGGTCCGAAGAATTATGGGTCAAACTTGGCCTGTGCGTAAACTAGATCAGGGTCAACCTAGGAAAGTCATTTGAAAAAACAACAACACTTAAGTGCCCTATCTAGTTTTGCAATCATCTTGATGAGGAAGTGAGAGGTGGTTGCTTTACTTTAATGGTCTTCCTGATGTCTTGTGACTATTAGTGTGACCGAACTGTAAAGTAGCTCAATGTCAACCTAGGATCATTATTTGAAACCAGCTTAGTGGGGCCCTGTGGTTCCAGAGAGATTTTGAATACCTTTTACCATATATTGGCAGAACTATTTTCTTTTGTTTCCGTATCCTAAGGAGATATTTACCCTTTCTTGATGGAGATGTTTCTCGCTCTCCTTCCTATGGTGTATATATTTCTCAGCTTATTCGTTTTGCTAGAGTGTGTCTCAGCTTATTCGTTTTGCTAGAGTGTGTTCTAATGTTGCTGACTTCAACAACAGAAACTTATTTTTAACTGCTAAGCTATTAAAACAAGGTTATAGATATAATAAAATTCGAAAAGCGTTTTCTATATTCTACCACAGACACTCAGAGTTAATTGTTAAATACAACATTGGGTTAAAAACTCTTCTGCAACAAGGCATATCGGAACCTATATTTTATGGTGATTTAGTTTATAAATTCAAACGAGTTGTTGGAAAACCTAATATTAGAGATCAATTCAAAAAGATAGTAAAACGATATAAGGGTTGGATGAAAATTGGATATCATACAACAGTCTGCATGTAGTCAGAGAGCCAGCAGCACTTTTAATCAAGTGGCTGAGGCCAAAAGGTTTGAAGGTGTGTTCTTATGAAGAAAAGTATGCTGAAACTTAAAAAAATCGGCTGGTACACAAAAATGCTATGCGCAAGGGAATACCCCAGGGGTAGGCAATTTCTCAAATTAGCACTGAAATGGGGTTTCCTATACCACACAATTTTATTTCACCCACCTTGAATCCCAAAGAATATTTTGCATTGGTGCCAAATTGTTTCTTGGGACCCCATGAATGAGAAAACAATGTTTCTGAAAAATAAACACATTTGGGCAATGCGAAATTGCATGGTTACCATGGCAACCCTTAATGCAATTCTTACGGGTAGGGTTGTACATACATATTCAATCATATCTTAGCTGATACTTATCATATACTACTAATCTTGGTAGCAAATTAAAGGTAAGGCATATGCCTTTCATCCAATGACCTGAGATGCAAATTACCTAATTTGCATATTCATGAATATTCATGAAAACCTTCAAAAATAAGGGGAAATCGTAAAAAAAAACCCACCATAAATAACTGATTTCAGCCCCAAACCATCATCAAACCACCCCCAGGGGGAGTACTCTAATTTTTTCCGCATACGTAGGCTCGGACCCAGCATCTACTGTTCACCCCCAAAAAATATCAGGAATTTCAAACACCCCCAAAAAATATTTGAAATTTTAGCAACCCAAAAAAATATCCCAATTCTGTACCTTGACCTTAAAAAAAGACCCTAAATTGCATATAAATGACCCTAAAACTAGCCCAATTTTGTGATGACCCCCAAAAAATATTCACAAAACCTTAATACCCCCCAAAAATAATCATTTTTCTGTATTGAAATTCAGAATTTTGAACCCCAAAAAATGGACTGAGTGGTAATATTAGTCTTAGGCTTCTAAACTTGGTATAGAATCAAAGCCAATATAATAGTTTTTATATGAGACCAATTGTGCTGCTCTTAAGCAATCAGCAGAAAAGAAATTAGCAATTTTGTATGTACGTGCCTTTTAGTTTGCCATAATTTTTTATTCTTTTCTAAAGTTTTCATTATAATTTATGTATATTCAAATTAGATTTCTTTAATAACAACCCATAAGGTGAGCGTACTATGTCTTAGCATTACTTAGATATTAAATTTTGTCCTCCAGGGCAATTATCAAGTGAGATAGGAGTAATTTTGTAAGCTTCACTCCTTGGTTTTTCAGCGATTTTTTTTATTATTTATTTCTAATGTTTTCAATAGAGATCATGAATAATCAAATTAGATTTCTTTTGTAACCACCCATAAGGTATAAGTACTATGTCTTTGCAATACTTTGATATCAAGTTTGATACTCTAGGGCAATTATCAAGTGAGATATGATTAAATTTGTAAGTACTTCCCCTTGATTTTTCTGCGATTTTTCATTTATTTCTAATGTTTTCATTAGAGTTCATGACTATTCAAATTAGATTTCTTTTGTAACCACCCATAAGGTATTAGTACTATGTTTTAGCATTACTTTGATATCAAGTTTGGTCTCTAGGGCAATTATCAAGTGAGATTTGATTAATTTTGTAAGTACTACCCCTTGATTGTTCTGCGCTTTTTCATTTATTTCTAATGTTTTCATTAACATTTATGAATATTCAAATGAGATAATTTGCATATCCAACAGTCCCGTAAACGTGCTTTGTCTGCAAAACAACTTGATACTAGATTTAGTGTTCTAGGATGAGATGCTGCTGAGATATGAATAATTTTGAAGCTACACTCCCAGTCTTTAAAATCGCATAATGGGTTGCCATGGAAACCATGCCATTTCAAATAACCAAATGGATGTATTATTGAAGAATATAGAGTTTTTACTTTAAGTTGCCTCATTGAACCATTTGAAATCAAAAAGCTATGCTCCCAGGAATTCAATGTATGTCTAATTACCCCTTGGGGTTCTAGTTTATGCAATGGCTTTGTCCTCATTTTTAAAGTCTTCATTAATTTCATGAATATGCAAATTAGATAATTTCAATATGAAAACATAAGATGACAGTATTTGTCGAATTGTATCACTGATGATATAAAAACATGCAACAATGGTGGTTTGATGATGGTTTGGGGCTGAAATCAGTTAATTATCGTGTTTTTTTTTATGATTTTCCACCTTATTTTCAAGGTTTTCATGAATATGCAAATTAGTAAATTTGCTTCTCAGGTCATGTGATGAAAGGCATATGTCTAACATTTAATTTGGTACCAAGATTAGTAGTTTATGATAAGTATCAGCTAAGATATGATTGAATTTGTATGTACACCCCTAGCTGCAAAAATTGCACAACAGGGTTGCCATGGTTACCATGCACTTTCACATAGCCCAAATGAGTTTATGTTTAGGAATATTTTTTTTCTCATTCAGGGGGCCAAGGAAACAATATGTCACCAATGAAAAATTGCCATGGGGGTGCAAGGTATGTCAAATTAGATTATGTGGTATAGGTACCCCATTTCAGTGTTAATTTGAGAAATTGCCTACCCGGGGGGTATTCTGTCGCCCATAGCACTTTTGTGTACCAGCTGATTTTTTTAAGAGTTTGATTTTCGAATTCAGCATACTTTTCTACATAAGAACACACCTTCAAACCTTTTGGCCTCAACCACTTGATAAAAAGTATTGCTGGCTCTCGATTAATGCCTAGTTTTAAACCCAATCACGGTTTATAGCTATGGTTTCCTCTTTAATAGCAAAACGGTGGGTCAGGCCTCAGACTCTATTACGGCTCTGAGGTAAAGCTTTAATCGGTGGGTTGGTGCCTAATGCTTATCTGTGGCTGGACCCACCGTGGCTCAACTTGAGGTTTTCTTTAGCTCTGACTATCTGTGAGTCATGAGACCTTTTCTTTGTTTAATCATGGTGTGTTAATTTGATTAGAGTGTTTCTCTATGATGATACATTGCATTAGTTAGATGGCCTCGATGCGAACTGAACATTTCATGTACCTCAACAACAGCAGAATCTAGGGCGAAGATTTGGTACCAGTAAAATGCATTTAAGCCCCTCGGTGCTTAAGCTGCTGTCCATTCTAAGGCGGTGGTTCTGTTGTTGTTGACTTTTTGTTTATTGTTACTCCCATTGTTGGAGTCTGTAATTGTGTTTTGTTGTACGTTACTTTATGTCCATTCTAGTATTGCAATCATCTTGATGGGGAAGAGAGAGCTGGTTGCTTTGCTTAATTTGTCTTCCTGGTGTCTCGCGATGGTTGAGCGGCTCTTCCTCGCGGTGCCACAGGGTTGTCTGCGGTTTGTGATTGTGGTATTTCCTGATCATACTTACTTACTATTTTTTCTATATGAAATTGAAGTGATTTGGCCTGAAGGTTTTAGAGATGATGTTTGTAAATGATGACAAACTGACAAGGGACAGATAGACAACGGACGTCAGAGTCATTTGTATACTATTAGTTCAGTAATGAGCCATCGGCTCTGGTTAGCTTATGAAAAATAAAATACAAGATTCTGTTTCAGTTACACTTTTACTTAATTTTTCATACATGTATCATATGGGCCTCGTCGCGAGAAAACCTGTCTTTGGGGTTTACGACTAATTGAGATTCAAACCAGTCTTCTCAGCTACAGAGACCAGTTAGAAAATTGAAATTTTGCTCGTAGCAAGCCTAGATATGATACTTTCCAATAAGCGAAAAACAAAGGCACTTATCAGACTGTGCAGATGCGCAGGCTGGTCTGTGCCTTTGTTGTTCGCTTACGACTAATTGAGATTCAAACCAGTCTTCTCAGCTACAGAGACCAGTTAGAAAATTGAAATTTTGCTCGTAGCAAGCCTAGATATGATACTTTCCAATAAGCGAAAAACAAAGGCGCTTATCAGACTGTGCAGATGCGCAGGCTGGTCTGTGCCTTTGTTGTTCGCAACCCCCCCCCCCCCCCCCCCCCCCCCCCCCCCCCCCCCCCCCCCCCCCCCCCCCCCCGAAGACAGGTTCTCTCGCGTCGAGGCCCATATATAAACATCAAATGATTAAAGTAATGCATCCAAGAACAATACAATTTCATTCTCCGCAATGGAAAAAATAATTTACCATATTTCTAGAGCTATAAACATCAAATGATTAAGCTGTGAAACAAAGAGCAATACATTTTTCATTCTTGGAAATAAAATAACAACATTTATCATACAGTATAACAGATTCAAACATCACAGATTAACTCTACTCCATGATAATGCCTTTTGGCACCTTTTAAATACCATGTATTTGGAAATACATGTATTATGGAAAATCGAGCATTTGCTCAAAGGAGCAAATGCTCCATTTTCCATAATATTTTCAAAGTATTCACAACTTTACTTTAATTTTTCTCAATTTTTTTTTTCAATGTTGTCTGAAATTTTCATTCTCAGCAATGGAATAAAACATTCATCATATAAAAACTATAAGCATAAAATGATTAAAATTAACCCTTTCCTTCATGAATATTCATGCTAGGCTCCACCCACTGACTGAATATTTATATAAATAAACTTTCAGGTTGGTACATAGAACAAAGAAATTACTTGTCAGGCCCACTAGTGTAGGATCAGATATAACATATTATCATAAGCAAACGGAGTAGACCCTGATCAGGAAGCTCTTATAAGAGCTGCCTGATCTGGGTCTGCTCTGTTTGCAAAAACTTTAAAAGGCGTATCTATGAGGGAAAGGGTTAAAAGAACTATACATTTTCATTCTTTGCAATGAAATAAAATATTTATCATATCGCATTTTTACTATAATAAATAATCATGAGTGAATTCCATATTTTGGCAATGTTGAAATGACCATGACAATGTTGTGTATATATGCAGGGCTTCAGATTTTTTTTCAAGATTGGTGGGCCGAAGTGACCCATGGAGCAAAAAAAGGTGGGTCATTTTATGAGATGATGGGCCCAAGCATACCAAACTAACCACAGTTGACATTGGGGTAGTATACTTTACCTACACACTGACATAGACACTTGTATACGCATATATGTATATTGACCGCTGATTATACCGTAAACCCAATAGGACTTAAGTGGCCACTATAAATGACCAATTATCGCTTAATGCAGGTCAAAAGTATTGCAGAATGCTCCAATGGGAGCATTCTGCAATACTTTTGACCTTCATTAAGCTACCATTTGTTATTAAGATCTTTGTTTTGTCTTTTTTGATTGGCTGCTTAAGACACGTATTAAAGTGTGATTTTTTCACAACTAAAAAGGATGGGTCCACTGGGCCCACTGCCTTGGAAAGTGATGGGCCATATTTTGAAATCATGGGTCAATGACCCGGGCCCACCATAAATCTGAAGGCCTGTATATGGCAAAATATTTTCACACCAAAAATGGGATTTCAAAATGATTTTAGTGTCACATGATAAACAGAGTGACTGAGTCTAACATTTGTGCTACTGTATTATTTAATTTATCAAACGTCTTGTGAAAAGGCGATCAAATGCAGAGCCTCACATTTGATCTCTTTTCTCCTAAACTTGTTTAATAAATTCAATGAGATGTGAGCATTCATGTAAGATCCTCTATTTATCATATAGCTATACCAAATGGTTAAAACTGTGCAAAAAAAAGCTCTGAGGATATTATTTGAAATCAGCATCAGGCCTTTAGTTGAGAGTGCGTAACAGAAAAATAATTTTCATATTTCTCAACTAAAACATATGTTGTGGGTACTCAAAAGAACCGTCTCAATGAGATGTTTCTTTTGAGCATCCGAAACATATGCTAAAAATTATGGGTAAGAACATTTTTACAATTTTATGCTGAAATTTTTTGTACTTAATATCAGCACATTAACTCTTGACACCTATAAATGCTGTTATTAACTCTCAGCACGCTGGGAAATTTTCCTGATTTTTTGTCGACTCTTAAAGCGCCAATCACGACTGCAGCAGACGACAAATGTGACATCTTTCTTAATTTTCATAAAAAATAAGGTAGGTATAATACAGCCCTTTCAAAAAAGGAAATAGAATTCTGAAACACAATGTGCTTATTAGATCAAATATAATACATCCAGTAAAATGAAACTAAAAGAAATAACTTAATTATATAAAGCAAAACAGTAAAACGGCCACTCTCAAAAAGACCAAAAATTGGTTTTCAAGACCAATAATTGCTTAATGCAGGTCAAAACTATTGCAGAATGCTCCAAGTGGATTATTCTGCAATACTTTGGACCTTCCATAAGATACCAATTGTTAATTTGTTATTAAGATCTTTGTTTTGTCTATTTTTGAGTGACCATTTTACACAGGTTTTACTGTATATAAATGATATGAATATTAAAATTCAACCATCACTGACAATACATAAATATTAAACAGAATTAACAGACACAAAGTCAGGGATGGAGAAGAAGGGCCTGCTTGTGAACATGGGAAAGACAAAGATTCTGTTGTCTGGTACAACTCTGAACCTGCTGAAGAAGTCTGAAAAGGAACCCTGCCCTATCTGTTTTACAGGAACGGGTAGAAATGCAATCTTCTGTGTTAGCGCACAAGAATTGCAGTGGTATCAAACCTTTACTCCATAGGCTATTTTTAGATCATGACATCATTTTCTATTTTTAGACAACATTGAAAAAATTCAAGAAAAATTTAATTTACGTTTGGAATACTTTTGAAAATATTGTGGAAAATGGAACATTTGCTCCAAGAGAGCAAATGCTCCATTTTTCATAATATTTTCAAAAATATGATATTTCAAAGGCGTCAAAAGGCATTATTATGGAGTAAAGGGTTAGGCTTAAATGAAATATATGTGTGGTTCCTGTTGCCTACCTACCCTAATTTATTTAACCCGACCCTAAACATTAAAATGGTCTTTGGAGAAAAAATACCTAAAATGTGCAGGTTTTCAGATTTTGTCACTATTTCCTTTGTTAAATGTTATAACAAAATTTAATAATTTCCCTACCTACCTACCCTAAATTTTGTTGGTTTGCAACAGTAACCACACATATATTTTATTTAGGCCTTAAGGGCTAGCAGACCCTGAGTTAAGGAGCACCTGATGTTTGGGCAATGCACAGCCAATTGAAGTAAGACTGATGAGGGAGGCAGGGGACAAAAATACTTCAATATTGCACTTGTCCTACAGGACAAGTGACTTACAATTTCCACTCGTCCTGCAAACACATGCACTTGTCCTTTAAAAGCGTATGCAATAAAAACATAAAGGAGTAATATGCATTATGACTTCTTCGAGTAATTCTTCCCAAAGCACTCGTCCTGAAGGACGAGTGCTTTGGGAAGAATTACTCGTCCTTTCTAGATTTCATCGTAATTACGAGTGGACGAGTGGAATTTTCGTCCCCTGGGAGGTGTTGGTTGGTGATGTCAAACTTCATAGGGCCAGTTAAGCAATTCTTTTAAAGTTAAATTGCGATTATTTTCTTATCCATCAGTTTAAACATGTGTTTTGGGTGCTCAAAAGAACCGTCTCATCGAGACGGTTCTTTTGAGTACCACAACATATTTTTGGTTGAGAAATAAGAAAAATAATTTTCAGTTAGGCACTCTTATTGGAGGGCCTGTCTATTGTGCTATCTCGAAGAGATGATGTCTTGCTATCAATATGGTAATAGCATATAACAGAATTGTTTAATTTTCATTGAAAATTGAGAGAAGTTTGCGAAACAAGCTCCACATGTCAAACATTACACAATACAAACTATGTATAAGTCCAAAGGCACATAACCAGGCCTTTAGTTAAGACTGCATAAATAAAAAAAATATATTTTCTTATTTCTCAACCAAAACATATGTTGTGGGTACTCAAAAGAACCATCTCAATGAGACGGTTCTTTTGAGCACCCAAAACATATGTTAATATGATGGGTAAGAAAACAATAGCAATTTATAGGCTAAATTTTTTTTAAAAGTTTATCTTAACCTGTGCACATAACCCATGAACACCTTGACTAATCAGGATAAAAATATGTCTTGCACAACTCCATATAGCTGCATACTGCTGATAGCTTATATTTGAAAATACTGGCCATTTGCTTTCCATATTTTAAAGTGAGTTGGCTGTATCTTTTATCAAGTCTATGGTTATCTTGCACTGACTGAATGTCTCAAATCTTCAAAGCTGAAAGGGCGGATCATCCATTGAACTGGTGAAGGACTTCCTGCAAAAGAATACCATAAGTTCAGATAAGGAAACAGTTTGAGCATAAAATTGAAAATATTTTAATCTTCTAGTTTAAATGTACATTGTGGGCGCTCATTGAGCATGTTGAGAGGGCCCTATGGAGTACTCACAATAAAGGTTTTGCTTGAGAAAGAAGAAAAATTGCTTTCCATATAATAAAAAATTAATGAGCTGCGACATGAGATTTCCAACAATGTGGTTTGTGCGACCAGCAAAGCCTCAGATCAGCCTGCGCATATGCGCTTGAATATTCTATGAATGTTAAGCTACTGACTGAACATCATTTGGAGTTTCTAAGCTTAAAAAGGAGGCTACACAAGCTCGTCTGAGTCTACTATACTTGTCGAAATGCCACATTGTTGAAAATCACATGTCGCGGCTCAATTATGTACTCTTATCTGGAGGCCTGGAATGATTCAACAACATTCCATTCTTTACCCATTATGGACTGACACAATCTCCCATACAGTTTGATAAAATAAAGGTTTGGATGGCCCCAACCCTTTTCCTGCCAATATTTTTTGCATACATCCAAATACACTATAGAATAGTTTTACCCTGGAAGCAAACACTATGAATCCTGTTAGACTGCTCCCTTAAAGACTGCACTCTGATCTGGGTCCATATTGTTTACAATATAGCCTACCATATTGTTTACAATATAGCATACCCCCGTATTATATAAGCAGATGAGGAGTCGACATTTGTTAAGTGTTAAGGGTTAAGTGGTCACAGCCTCACACATAAGAATTTTCAAATTACATGGAAATCGTAGGCATTCAGACTTTTAGTTACACTAAGAGTGTGTAACAGAAAGTTACTTTTCTTATTTCTCAAACAAAACATATGTTGTGGGTACTCTAAGCACCTAAAACATATGTTAAAGATGGTGGATAAGAAAATATGCACTTGTATGCTGAACAATTTTGTTTACCTAAACCTGTGGGCCTTGTCAAGGGATAACCTATCTTTGGGGTATGTGACCAGGAAAGACTCAAACCAGACTGGGCAGCTTCAGAGATTACCCAGAATATAGAAGTTTGCCATGAAAGAAGTTTAGTTTTTAAAATTTATACAAAAATAGTTACAAGAAATATGCTGATCAGTGGGCAGATGCACAGGCTGGTACCACTCTGTTGTTCCCATGCATTAAAATCAGGGTTTTCTCTGAATATGTTCCTTGGGTTTGAAGATGTCATAGAGTGTTAACCCTTGTCATGCTGAGTATTTTTACATGTTTCACTCCTCCTGAATTTTTGTCCTGTTAATCTGCAGCATTCCAGTCATTATAAATATGTATTTACAAGCAGAGTAGAAAACAGTGTGAATTTTGAGAAGTGATCTGATCTGGATCTACAGTAAGCCATCTGATATAGATCTGCAGTGTTTTCACAAACGGATAAATCCGGGATTAGGAGGGCAAGGGTTAAAAAGTTATGGACACAGTGCATTTATTGGATTGAATAGGGAAAATGTTTTTTTGTTTTTTTAAATCAGTCAGTTTTCCTCATATTTGGCCAACCAAACAACCCTTTTTATTTGATATGGCTGGGAAAAGGGGGAAACAACAATGTTTTTATGATTCAGATTGGTCTATATAAAGAAACAGGTGTTCAATTCACCTTTCCGAAAACTATGCTTACTTTAACTCTTTGCTTACTAGTGTCATCTGCTAATAACCTTTGCAAACAGTTTGGACCCAGATCAGGCCCAACTAAATGTCCGGCCTGAACTGGATCCAAACTGTATGACATTCTTTTGTTTGTATGATTTGATTCTTTACGTCCCAATCAACAATTTTTCAGTCAAACACTCTACCACTGAGCCACTGCACTCCCTTGTTTGACATTTGGATAGTATTCCTGAAATAATTTTTTGAAAAAGATATTTTTGAAAAAAAAAACTCAGCAGACGACAAAAGGCATGAAAAATTACCAAGCATGCAAAGAGTTAAATCCACTAACTGTAAAAGGTAAACCTTGGATTAATTGTGGGAGATTGAACATGTACGATTGTGGGACTATGCCTGGTATGCCACATGCTAAGTTGTTGCATTGGTCAGTAATACACTATCAGGTGACTTTTGAGTGACACTCTGGGCGTGGTTCTGAAACATCTATTACCTTTGCAGCCATTTTGACATGATATTCTCGTATGACTGCGGACTTATCCTCTCGTGCCTTTTCTGCTGCCACCAGTGCAAGCCTCTTCAGGAATAATTGATAACCAAGCCAAGCCTGTAAAATAGAATTCATTTTTTGCATGCTCGTTAATTTTGCATGTTTTTTTTGTTGTGACTGTTTTTCTTCAAAATTAACAGTATCCCCCCAAAAAATATCAGATTGTCAATGGCCCCAGATCAGGCCTGACAGGCTGACAAAAAGTCAGCCTGATCTGGATCCATGTACTGTGTTACACTGATTGTAATTCTGAAAGATTTTTTTTCTCAAAAAGATAATCTTGAAAAATCAGCAGACAACAAAAATAGCATGTAGAATTACCCAGCAATGGCATGCTATAGTCATTTGCTTGTTTTGATACTTAACTTTACATTCCAGTTAACAATTTTGCAGCGGCAAAAAGTATGTTTTTTTTACACAATTTCAAAGATAAAATTCCCAACTCAAGGAAAAAAAATGGCCATTTTGTGACATTTAAACTACACTGTGCCACAGCAAATTGTATTTTTGTATTCCAAATCTTAAAATGTGCGAAAGGTTAAAGGAGTTGAATGAACTAAACATTAGACTTTTTCTGTATGTGACCTATATTAGATATGTCACTGATTTTTTTGTTTTATTTGATTTTGAATATATGAGAGTGAGAGTTTTCCCCAATTTTGTATAAATTTTTAACTTGCGTTATTTTCTACCTGAATTATCATTATCTAAGGTAACAACCACTATTTTTTAACAAAGTACAGCGATTAAAAAATTAATATACTACCAGAAAGTTAGAAACCCTGAGCCATTTCTCATAGGGGAGGCTCCGGTCCAGTAACAGATGCCGAGGATGGCAGGCTAGAGATCCAGTACCAGACCCCAACCCCGAGACACCCTAAGAAAAAAGATGTGCTTGGCCTGCGATATACTAACGTTTTTCCCCTATGAACAGGCAACTTCAGAAATTCCATTCTGACCCAAACACAGCCTGCATAAGTCTCGGGCCTCTTTCAGCCCACAAATGATTATGCCATTTGAATTATTTTATTGGTGGGCATAATGCGGTCACCTGTTAGAGGGCTGACTGGTCCTTTGGAAAAAATATGACTGGAAAATTTATGGGTCTCTAGAAGTTCATGTTATTTAGTGGGCCTCATTTCAATATTGTGGTTCTTGTTTTTAGAAAGCCCATACTTGTTCGTTTAATGTCGCGAATATTAATGATAATGACAGCGTTTGCAAAAATATTGGGATAGTGTACCACTGAATGTGTTTGTGCCATGTATGATGACCCAACTCTCGATTTAAGGTTTGATCGCAGCTTTGTTTTGGGCAGTTTTGATATCATTGTGTATTGTTAAAAAATATCAACACTTGAATATCCCGCTCGTAGTTTTCCGGCACGGCTCGAAAGTTTCCGGAATCGACAGTTCGCAGACAAGATAAATCACCGACACGGATTATGAGGATTAAAGGAATTACAGTCAAAACGTCCCCAAGTCAAAACGTCCCCTAGTCAAAACGTCCCCAAATTGGTCAAAACGTCCCCAAAAATTGGTCAAAACGTCCCCATGGTAAAAAATGTTGGTCAAAACGTCCCCAAAATGATTTTTTATTCTATATTTTATGCAATTTTAGGCATAATCTGGGATGTTTGAATGAAATTGTTTTAGATAAAGTGTTTTTATCCAGATTCCATTTTGTTATTTCAGTAAAATAGCATTAAGAATGCTATTTTTCCGACAGTCCTTCTATACAAGATCCTTCAAATATTACATATAGTATATCCACTAGCTTTTGATGATTTGCTTTGTGGTAATTTTCAGATGATTGTTATGATTGTAAGTTTGGAGCAGTTATTTTATTTCGAGCAAACATATGCATAAAGTTTAACTCTAAATCTAGGTCTACGCAGAATATAAATTCTCCTATCCAACAGGTGCACAATTTGCCAAGGGGAAATGCTTTTGGATAAATAACAAAATTGATAATAGGTGATTAACTCTACTAAAACAGGTGTCTAATACATGTATCATCGAACTGTTTGACAAAGACGTGTGAAAAACATGCAACTCATAAATGATGACAGTGACTCCTCGTTAATAAACTTAATTAAAAAAATCCATAAATGATATCCGATACATCGGATGTATGTACATATCGCATGCAAGAAAACATTATGTATCTCATTCTGTTGTGTATTGGTATGCATTGTGCATCAGTGTTATCTTGCAGTCGTCCGCCCATACGTCAGATTGGTGGAGGCATGCATTTACTTATCGATGGATAAAAGTCTATAAACCCTTATTTAGTACTTACGTACGTACACATGCACAAAGGTATTTCTGTTCGCATACACTGGTTTTCGGTGTATTATCCTGTATGAATCTACACAGTACAGTATATTAGAATACAATTACCTGGTAAACCGTCAATTTTATGAATACATTTGTTTGACATGAAAAAAGGAAAACGCTCAATTAGGTTCATCTGTGGGGCTAAATTTTTCAATGTGATGTTCTATAAAGGTGTCTATAAACAAATTTAAAGTTGAAATCTCATCCCTTCTCCGAATATCACCAAGTGACGCGACCTTATATGCTCGCGGTGATCCATATGTACAAACTATAATGCCATAGTGAGTCACATGTAAAGTGCCATCTGCACACTAGATACTTATCATCAAATTTTAACGACATTTTCAATGAAACAAGCACCCTAAATGCAAAAGAACATTTTCTGTGTGGAACAATTTTATTTGTTACTCTTGTCATAAAGTGATTAATAAGCGCACCTATCAGATTGCAAGGATGCGCAGTTTGGTCTGGACCTCCCTACACATTATGAAGTTAATGTGGATATTATATACTTTGTATTGAGCGAATAACAACGGCAAGGATCAAATTGCATGAATGCGCAGCCTGGTCTGCACCTTTGTTGTTCGCATGCAACTAAGTCAGGTTTTCTCGCAACATGCCCCTCTTGTTATGAGTAAATGTACATATTGTTAAAAATGTGTATCTGATAAAAAAGTGAAATTTAAAAACATAATATGTGTTTATATACATGATATAGATCTACTTGGGTTGTTATGTCAGTTCACGTAATCCTAGTGATGTTGGGTCTACCGTGACTAATTGCTCTTGTACTTTATTAGTTATCAGTCATACGGAACCAAAGTCGGTGTACAGTTTTAACTATTTGCATGCTGGTGTCTTATGCTGATAACATTTGCAAGGGACTTATACCCAGATCAGACCTGACATAACGTGCGATTATCTTGACTTTATGATGGTATTCCCGAAACAGTCCTTTAAAATCGTTGTTTTATAAAAGAAAAAGAAAAGCGGACAACATCACGAAAACACGCGAAAAACTATTATACTTTAACGTTGATCTATAGCAGCATAAACATAAAATACCCTATCAAAACATCATTTCAAACTTCCAAACATAAGTACCAGACACTAAAATAAGATTTTTCTTTGTTAGAATCCCATATTTCTTCAAAAAATCTCCTTTGAAAAATGGGGACGTTTTATGGGGACGTTTTGACCAATCTTTTTTTCGTGTTTGGGGACGTTTTGACCAATTCGGGGACGTTTTGACTAGGGGGCGTTTTGACTAGGGGACGTTTTGACTTGCACCCGGATTAAAGGGTACCAGAAATGAATTTCATACTTATTGTCCTTAATCTATTTATCATTCCACACCTATTGCCAGTGGAAGAATTTCAGAAAACATCTGCTCTTGCTTGTAAATTCAAAAAAAAAATGACCTAAGTTTACCCCGGCACGTAATACTCATATGAGGGTGTATGCCGTATGAAGAGATAGATAATTTCCGCCTGTATTCTCAGGTACTACGTAATAGGAGGTTTTATCGTGACGTACTTCCGGTTCTATAAATAGATTTGGGATATACTGGCCGTCAACTGTGTATTGTCTAGATAGGGAAAGCAGTAGAATTTTCAACATTTTCCACCGATTTTAAGTTCCCGTGTTACAATGTGCTATATAATTTATATAAATGCGAATTGTAAATGCATCTTGAATGCATCTAGAAATACTTCGTCAAATAATATTAACATTTATTGAGATAATTTGTATCTGTATCTGTATCTGTATTTATACAGCGCAGGGCCTGTTACGGCATTAAATGCGCCGGAGAGAGAGAGTGTTTAATGTTCCAGAATTAGTCTCTAGAATGTAGGGCTGAAACAAAGCCCTCCACTGAATCCGCGCACACTATAGCTTCTTCTAGGCTGTTCCAGTCTCTCACTGTTTTAATAAAAAAAGAACTGCTATATTTCACTGTGTTTGACTGCTCAACTGTGAAAGATTTGGTGTTTTTGGATTGATGAATTTCTACAATGTTTTTAGAATCAAAGCCTTGAAATTTTTTTGCATGAATTTGGCGTTTTGGCCTTTGCGGTTTTAGGAAAGCATCTGGAGATATTGCCGGCACTAGCCCCTCGACCACTTTGTAGAAGAACGTTAATCTGGCTGCCATCCTTCTGTCTTGAAGTGATGGAAGATCTTGATCTTTCAGCATTTTGGAGATACATCCAGGTTCGCTTGTAGCGTAATCTCCAGATATAAAACGTACTGCTTGGCGCTGGATTTTCTCAATTCTATTAATGTCCTTTACATAATAAGGATCCCATACTATTGATCCATATTCAAGTACTGAGCGAACTAACGATATATATGCTGTTCTTCTACAGGGTTCTGGACAGTGTCTAAGATTCCGTTTTAGGAAAGCTAATGTACTATTTGCTTTTTTGGTAATTTTGATGAGTATGAGGTTCCCATTTAAGATCCTCCGATATTAAGATTCCGAGGTAGGGGTTCTGTTTAACTTTCTGTAGTATATGGTTATTCAGTGTATAGAAATGGCTGGATTTACTGTTGAAACTCATTAGGTAACATTTTTTGGCATTAAATCTCATACCCCAGTCACTCGCCCACTTTTCAAGTGCTTCAAGATCTTTCTGGAATGTTAGGTGGTCACTTTGAGAATTTATTGTCCTATATAGTAGACAATCGTCCGCGAACAATCTAACTTGGGACTTGACACAGTCTGGTAGGTTATTTATGTGACAGAGGAAGAGAAGTGGACCTAAAACTGTCCCTTGAGGTACTCCAGAGTCAACGGTAACGGAATCAGAAAAATCTCCATCCACGACTACACGCATGTGTCGTTTTGTCTGTCGATGTGTTTGAAATGAATAAAACGAGAGCCTTTAAACTTTTCAATTAAAGAATTTATTATTTTTAAGGCAACTATTTTGATAATTAACGAACTTTCGTAAATGACAAACTTCATTTATTTTCTTGGGTGCAGAACAACTCGGCCCCAAAAAATATAAAAAAATCCTCTCGAGCAGCGAAGGCTCATGTGCGCATTCTCGCAAGAACAAACACTGCTAAAACAGCTATTTCAACAAAACTGAACAGATGATTGTGGAAAGAAAGGAACTAAAAAAAAACCCGGACAGAATGAGATGGTTGCTGTAAAAACAACACTTTCCTCTCAAGCAGGGAATGCTAATATGAGACTGCACATAGCCTAAGCATATTCCTGCAAGAAAACCCAGTTCTAAAAAAATAACTAAGGAATTTGAAGAACGCTTAAAAAATAAAAAAAATAAACTTTCCTCTCCAGCAGCGAAGGCTCATACGGGACTTCACATGCGAGCCATTTTCGCAAGAAAGTTTTGCCTAGTCTGACCTGGGTCCAAGCTGTTTGAAAAGATTATCAGCGGACGACACTAGTAGCAGATGATAAAGGACAGAAATGGGCGCTGAAAAAAGTTTTTCTCGAGCAGCGAAGGCTGATACGAGTCTGCAAAAGCAGGCATTGTCGCGAGAACATTTTGTCGGGCCTGAACTGTTTTCAAAGGTTATCAGCAGTCGACAATAAAACATTTGATTGTGGACATAAACTAGGGGCTGAAAAAAGAAAAATTATAATTTTGACTTTCTTCTCGAGTAGGGAATGCGCACACGATTGGACAGATCTTTGGGCTATAATATAATAAAATTTTCCTCTCGAACAGCGAAAGCTCATTCGAGACTGCACAATGTCAACTTGTTGCATATTGCCCAAGGTGAGCCTGCGCAGATTCGCGGGATCATAAGTAAGATGAAGATGGATATTCAGAAGAAGTGGACCTCTATATACGACAAAATATGCGTTAACTGGAGCTTTTGTGCATACATGCGCATGTACAGAGAGCACACTGTAGTCATTCCATTACGGCAAATTGGGTCTCGTCACCCACTCCGGTGTTATAGTAGAATTACCTTCAAATAAAGGCTGACAAAAAATGAGAACTTTCGAATATGTTTGCTTCGAGATTGCATCGTCTAGTTAACAACCTCTGTGTTGTTTTGCCAAAACAGAGACAAAATCAGATTTTAAATGTGTGTTTTTACAGTTATATTTAAAAATTGTAAATTACGGTTTTGTCTTGATTATACAGTTTCGTCATTGATTAATTGTCCACGATGACGAAACCATAATTAGTTATTTTATGCCTAGACATCAAACGTTAAAGTTCTCATATAATTTTAAAGCTAAAGAATACAATGTAAATTTGATGAACAAAAAATAATCGGAACCCAAGCATTTATGGGACGTTTATCTGTGATTAAATGAAGAAATTGAACATGATGAGAAAGTTAACTTAACACCTGAATAAGTGACGAGACCCAAATTGCCGTAGTGGTATGACTACAGTGGAGCATGGAGAGACAGAAAAACTGATAGAAACATAAGTGTGCATATGCATACAGACTGATAAACCTACATATATGCGCATTTACAGACAGGCCAAGTTCATTTTAATTCATTGCCTGTTTTTGGAAAAGTACTAGCTAATATATGATGTATGTATGTCTGTCTGTAAGGACAGGTGTATTTTTGTATCTATCCGTCTGTCTGTCTGAACATGCACATGTATCCGTCTGTCTGTCTGAACATGCACATGTATGTTTCTTTCCGTGTGAATGTTAAGACAGACAGACGGATAGAAACATAAATATACATGTCCTGACAGACAGACAGACAATATATATTAGCGAGTTTTTTTTTAACAAAAACACGGTAACGAATTAAAATGTAACTGATAGAGAACGAATCCAGTGTCGTTGCATTAATATGTCAGACTTTAATCTCGGACCCAGTAAGTTTGGGTCCAGCATGTTGGCATACTTATTGATCTTTTATGACCCCCTCTTTTATTACACCAATGACAATCACTTGTGAAAACACTCTGATTGCGCCAGTCCGCGGGGCTTGTCGTTCATTTATTAAACACGGATCTGTTACGGTGTCAACCGTGAAAATCAAATATTTAACATGGAATTTTAGCTATTTCTTTGGGACAAATTATACGTAAGTTAACTGTTTTTAATTAGCCTATTTAAGCTACATTTTGGACTGTCAATAATCACTGGTTTTGAGATGATATCACGGATGCGTGTGTGTGTGTGTGTGAGAGAGAGAGAGAGAGAGAGAGAGAGAGAGAGAGAGAGAGAGAGAGAGTAAAAACTGACAAACAAGTAGGTGGATTCACTCTGCTCATCATAAAAATGCATAAACAAACCAAAATTTTACATGTTTAAAGTTTATATGGGGTTTATTGGAAGAAAATATCAGCGTTCTGCTTGACACTTCTGGACTCCCACAGCCTCATATTTTGCCTTTTAAATGAATAAATGTTTGTTTTTCTGAACCTTTATTTATCGGTAAGATGTATTTTGAGTGTATATCAAAGAATACAAACACGTTTTGATATGACATTGGCAATAAAAGCCCATTTTCTCAAAATATAAACCCACATTTAACACAGATTCCATAGAGCTGGCCCTACCGTTGACGGCCACTGATATGCGCATGCGCGAAAATGACGTCACTTTGGGAATTCCTAAAACCCATTAGTTAGCTGTCTGCAACAGTGCCTTTTCATGATAAAACACTGTGCTTTTAATTGTCTAATGGTTGTGGATTAAGTGATTAATTACCTTCCAATTACACCATATAGGCCATGACAAGAGAAAACCTGATTTTGTTGCACATGAACAACAACTAAAGATGCAGACCAGCCTGGGCTACCTGACAGGCTGATCAACGCCTACATTATTCCATCTCTGGAAGGTACGAAAGCTTGCCATATGCACATTTTCCAAAATTCTAGCTAGTCTCTATAGCTGAGCAGACAGGTTTTCTCGCGACAAGGTGTATCTTTATTTCCCTAAATAAAATGTACCGTATTTTGTTCAGTTAGTCAACCTGACACTGGTTTCGGTATGTGGTGGCTTAGCATGAAAAGTGCACAATGCCAATTATATATTTGCACTTAACTTGATACAGTTATTGAGGTCTCATTTGGTATTGTTGTCCTCTGCTGATAACCTTGCAAACAGTTCGGACCAGGATCAGACCCGATGAAATTTTCCACCTGATCTGAATCAAAACAGATTTTCTGAAAAAGTTAACTTTGGAAAAAATATCCGCAAATGACGAAAATCATGAAGAAAAAGTGCCAATTGTGTGAGATTTTAGATTTTTACTAGCAAACATTTTAGACCGTAATGAGATGCCTCATTCTATTGTACACCATTAACTTAGTCTTTTTTCATTCCCATGGACTTTTGCATACATGTTGATAAAATAAGTATGGAATGTCCTTTTTGTATTTTAAGGGATCATAGGTAGACATTTCTTCGTCTAACCGCCTTTTGTAAATGTTAGAGCCATGAAGTGTCTGGCAATACTGCACAGTAGCATAGTCTTGTCTGAGTCTTCTCTGCTTGTATATGCAGTGTGCACCATATTATCATGGTGAATGGGCTATAGAGGGTGCATTTAAATAATTATAGATAATAATTAGCCTGCCTATATCAGGATTTTGTTTCTCTTGACGAAGTCGAGTCTAACGTCGCTGAAGACCTATTTATCTTAAAATCTATTGGTTGATATAAAAAAAAGCTGGCCTTTCATTGGATAAGAAATTTGCATATTTAATTTGTGATGTTATCCAATCTTGCCTTTTTTCATTGTCTCCAACCGGAAGCATTTTTCAAAGACTTTGAGTATCGCGCCTGCGCAGACAATGTGCCTTTTATATTATTAGCGACCTACACAAACACGCGTTTGTTTGTTTTTAAGCAGGATTAATCGATAAATGGTAAACACAACACACATTTTATTACCTTTATCATAATGTAGAATGAATAACCATAATAATGAAAATTTCGAGGACAGTATTGTATATAAATAGACCGTTTTAAAACTTTCACTTCAGTTTCGCCAGAAGCAAAACCGGGGATCCAAGCGCTAAATGTGACTTTGAGCATAGACTATCGTAAGAGCGCAGGTGGTATATTCCCAACCGAATCGCAAATACTAGGATTTTCTAATTGAACAAAGATCGTCGCTGTGATGACAGACACATTATTTGAACAGAACCTATACACTAGAAGCAAGTATTTTGATTGAACTTTATACAACGCATTCTCTTTCATTTTTAACACCATTGCATAAGCCTACCTCCGGGGGGGGGGGGGGGGGGGGTAACTCCCTATATATGACATAGTACGGATGTGCGTGCCGAATAGCCCCCTTTTTGAGCGCCGCCAGGTATATGATAAACCACCTATTTTAGAAATAACGTATATGAATGGCCCTATTTTCTGAATTTGATGAATTCTGATTTTCTTATACCCATGTATATACACATATTTTTCACTCACATACTCGTCAAGTCAGTGTTTTTCAATCACAGAGTATATGAAAGGGAATATTAATTCAAAGGACAGTATATGAATAGGTCAACTTTCTGTGAAATCAAGTATAAGATTGGGCTGTTTTTTTCAAAGGTCAGGTATATGATTGGGGTTGGTTTCAAAATACTGGTTCACACACCCGTACCAAAATTACCCCAGAGTTACCCCCAGGAGGCCTACCCTATTTTCTTGGAGAGCAGGGGGAACCAAGGAAACAAGGATAGAGAAAAACACTGGATATATTACATGATTGTATATAATGACTGATGGAATTCTAATGAATAAGCGAAGATGTTAATGAGAGTGAATAATGGGCTAAATATTTAATGATTAGAAAATACTAGACCACCCCCTCCACCACCACATCCTGACCCTCAGTCATATCCAATGGTTATTTATGTGTCGGGCATATCATGTCGGCATCTGCATGGTTCCAATGTACTGTGATTGCATTGTTTGTTATCCTAAGTTGTTACTGGGAAATCAAGTTTCTAACTGTATGCTGTTACAAATGTATAGTGGTCTTAAATAGCCTTAACTTCTACGTGCAGAAAATAAAGAGCTTCTGAAAAAGTATTCATCATCAAACACCCATCCGTTTAATCTTCGTCGATTATCGTTTTTAAAGATAGTTCTTGTTGTTTTTATTTCGCATTTCTTGTGAACTATGAAATTCACAAAGGAACAGCTCAAAGAGGTAGACTCATCATCTACTCTTAATTACATGATATTCTTATTTGTTAACAATAAATGAAATAAGTCTGCAGTATTCATTCTTAATGGTTTTGCTTGCAAAAATAGATATAGTGAGATTGCTCATGTGTGCAAGCTCCTAAAGATCTAATCTGTTTCACCGTAGGAATGGGTTGTTTATACATGTTTGAGTAAGGTCGTCAGTATTTTCTTTATCACATACCCACACATTCACGCACGCACGCACGCACACACACCCACACACACACAATGAGATTGTTCATATGAGTGAGCCCTTAGACTACTTTTTACAAATATATAACACTATTTATGTACTGTCTTTAATCTAGAAATTTTAATTAGCTCTTTGCCTACTGCGGATGTCGTCTTCTGATTGAAAACATATGGGACCCAGATCAGGACTGAGAGAACATCGGTCCTGATATGGATCCAAAATGTTTGACAAATGAAGGTGTTCCTGAGAGATTTTTTCTAAAAAGAAGATTAGAGAAAATTCAGCAGGCGACAAAAAGCATGTAAAACCCCAAGTATTAACCTGATGAAAGATAACAATGTGTTAGCTTATCAGGATCTACTATATAGATGTGAATATCAACATTAAAACCTCCATCTGGTGTCACAAGTTCTTGTTCAGCTTCATTCATTATTAGTTTTTGGTTTTGAGGCTATAGAAGTGGTATAAGGACAGACATCCTGTGTCTAAGATGACGTCAGAGCTATTTCTCCCACCTGTATTGGAATTCACAGCTATTTTTAACAGGAGCAATAAATACCTTGATGTAACACAGTGATAAATTGCTCTCTAGACATTCTAAAGAGATGGGATTTTCAGCAAAAGTAATTGTTTTTTTTTATCTTTATCTCATTATTATACAATCAAATTCATTTCTGGTCTCCTTTAAAGACGGCATGACAGTAAAACAGAGAAACATAAATATTAAAGCTAACAAAATGACTGGACTCATAAAGAGAACTTTACATATTTAGACAAACCAACATTTCTCAATATACATAAATCACTTATTCGTTCTCAAGTTGATTATGGAAATTCAATTTGATTTCCTGTTCTGAAAAAGGATATCAGAATAATTGAAAATACTCAACGGAGAGCCACGCTGTTAGTGCCTGAATTGAAGGACTTTAATTATGAGAAAGACTGGAAGAACTAAATTTAGGTACATTATTATACCGACGAAAAAGAGGTTATCTTATACAAGTCTTTAAAATCCTGAACGGTGTTGATGACATATCCCCAGATAAATTCTTTAAGTTTTCTGAAGCTGCTATACGTGGACATTCAAAAAAGCTATTTATGCAAAGATGCAACAAATCAATTAGACAGAATTCCTTTTGCATCAGAATAATAGAGGACTGGAACTTATTCCCTGAGGAGATCACTTCTTCAACATCAGTTGTACAGTTTAAAACTAAACTAGACAAATATTGGAAAGGGAAAAGATTTGATATTAGTGAAATATATTAAAATGAATAATTGACAGTTTCAGCCATTATTCAATTAAATTACTGAACCAGTTGTTAAATGATAAAGTTGATGTATCCACCAGAAGCGACAAAATCAGAAGAATCCAGAACATTATAGAGGGAGAAGAAGAGCTACGGAGCTCAATTATTCTCTTCGTCCAAAATGGTATCCAAAATGGTATAAGCTCTATGTTTAGAGGTCAGTTCACCGACAGAAATGAAGACATACAGTGTAATTTAGATATTACAGTCTACTCTCGGTTCCTCAAATTTCAAGGGACTGAGCAAAATATGTCGAGTTATCAATAGTTTAAAGTAACCAAATCATGACGTATAGCCACCATTTTGGGGCGAAATAAATCACGTTCAACTCGTCCATTAATAGATCGTTATTGAGAGCTAATACATTAATGAACTGCGGGATGAATTGATCCAAGAATCAATTGACATTTGGAATTGAAATAAAAAACGAAAGAATAAAAAGGGGGAAAATAGAATTGTTTTTCAGGTACCACTGCAGTCCTGACATTATGGCTATTTGTTTCTCTTTCTAAGACAAAAGTAAATAAACAAAGCATTTTCAGGTCTAAGTAAGTATCGGCGACTGGTCCCATGGTCGCAGGTTTTACCCTTCCCTACATCATCATTTTTTAAGCCCCAACAGACAGTGTACATGCACGTTTTAATTTTCGTCGGCTCTTGTCATCCAAAAAAAGCTTTACACGCACAACTGTCTAGTGCCTGAAATAAAAGGCTGCATCTGTTTTCAAAAATGAAAAAAAAATGGCCCCAGAAACAATTAAATTATACTTTGGCTATATTTAAAACGAGCAGTCATCGGACAGGCTTAATACTCAGTAGATTGCTCAAATATGACACATTAGCTCAAACCGTCACTTACATGAGATAGACATATACCTGCTTTGAAGTTGTACGCAGTAGATCAATAGACTATATTGACTAGGCCGTTGTTGAGATAAACGTTGTGGAATTGCAATAATATATAGGGGAAAATACCGGGACCGGGCCATCGGGTCGAGATAAGTGATAGTATTGAGTTATGCATAGTTGAGTTAACGAGAGTCGACTGTATATGGTTACTTGTAGGCTTTCATCCTGCAACCGGGAGTGTACACCTGCAGGTAATACTCACAAGCAAGGGTAAGGCAGTATATATAGAGATTTTTTTCTTCAAAATTCCAAATTCGCACTCCCTGTCGTAATGATCACATGCGATCGCGCCAGTATAAAAAGATAGATAGATAAGATACACAAGAAAATATTTGTTACGTACATTTAGAAAACTCGTGGGGTCCAATCCGTCTTAAGGCGTGGTAGCTCAGTGGCTAGGGCACTTGCCTCTGGTGCTAGAGGTCCAGGTTCGATCCCCGCTCAGGGCGAGGAAAATTTCGGTGTCCGAACATGCTTTCTCTAGTGCCTTTGCAGGGATGGCACTAGATAAGTGCATCGTCCTTCAGTTCGGGACCTTAACTGGATGTTCCTTGTGCAGAGAAAGTCACCCCTTGTGCAGGTTAAAGAACCCTACGGCAATTTAGATATGGTTACTTGTAGGCTTTGATCCTGCAACCCAGAGTGTACAAAGTACACCTGCCGATAATACTCACAAGCGAGGGTCAGGCAGTATATAGAGAAAGAAAGAAAGTCTGTCCATCCATCTGTCAATCAGTCTGTTGTTTCGTCTGTTAGTTGGGTTTGCTTATCTTTCATGCAAACCAAATATCTATGTGTCTTGATCCAAATCTGAATTAAGGGTGAGGTTGGCGCCGTTAAACAAGTTTAAGCCCTCCAGTAAAATATTTTACTGACCGTTCCAAGGTGGTACTTCTTTTGTGGATCTTTTATGTTTTTGTTCTGTCTTGTGTTTGCTATGTCTTTGTGCGCGTCTGTTGATATGTGCTTTGTGGTCACCTGCTAGGAAAGGGCTGACCTCTTGGCTCTCGTTTGTGGTGTCTACTGTGAGTCTGTCACTTTCCCATTGGTATCCTGGGTCAGGTGTGGTACTTGATTGTATCGATTCCTGATCTTTGCACCCTTACTTACTTTCATTTTTTGACAGGTGTTCATATTTGGCACAATGATAGCATATGGTGTGCAAATTACAACGAAGGGTACAGTGCTAGGCCCCCTCCTGTTCCTTGCGTACATAGATGACCTGTCATCCAAAGTCAATGCCAATGCCCGTCTCTTCACAGATGATTGTTTATTATACCGAAACATCAAGGCAGACACGGATGCAGAGTCATACTACAGGATGACGTTAACAAGTTAAAGGATTAAATGTTGTTGTTTTTAATCTGATTTTATCAAACCAAACTTTTTTTAACCTAC
Source organism: Loripinus fragilis (assembly GCA_964019695.1). NCBI lineage: Eukaryota > Metazoa > Mollusca > Bivalvia > Lucinida > Lucinidae > Loripinus > Loripinus fragilis. The sequence continues at coordinate 38,696,962 of OZ026520.1, read as the reverse complement.
AATCTTTTATCCTTCTCACTCACATATTTTATCTGTTCATATTTCTACTAACATTCTTGCTTGACGCGCGTCCCTACCTATAATGTCCGCGAGGGTGAGAGGCAGTATATGAAGATAGATAGATAGAACAACTGGCAGATGCACTTCAATCCTGACAATTGTGAATTGATCAGGATTACCAACAAGCGGAAGATTATCGACGCTGTGTACTCCACCCATTACATCTGACTATAACAAACGAACGGAGCAAACAGTTTGAAAGAGTAAAAGTGCTATTAGAGAGGATAATTTTTTCTTAGTGTGATGTGTTGGTTTAGAAAAAAAATCACCAACTGTTTGGATGATTGCCAGTCTAAGGACCTACATGTAAGTCAAACACACTGTACTGGAACACTCTCATTGACACCATCACCTCTCCACACCTCCAACTATTGGGTGCAGCTACAAGAGGCCACCAGTACAGATACAGAGTCCCCTACAGCCGAACCAACACATACAAGGAATCCTTCTTCCTGTCATATATCAGACAATATGTCGGGTGTGATCTGGGTCTAAACTCTGTGCAAATGTTATCAGCAGAAGACACCAGCATGTAAAGAGTTAATACTTTGATTCCGTAAGACCGATAATTAATCTTAAGTGCATGGGCGATTAGTATAGACCCTACATCACCAGGACAACGTGAAATAACATAACAAATATTTAATCAAAATTTATTTTAATTTCACGTTTTTATCAAATATAAATTTATAACAATATATACATGTACTCATAGCAAGTGTGCCACATTGCTAGAACACCTGACTTTGTTGCATGCGAGCAACAAAGGCACAGGGCAGGCTGCGCATCCTTGCAGTTTGATCCTCGTCGTTGTTATTCGCTCAATGCAAAGTATATACTATCCAAATTTACTTCATACAACATTTCTATGAAGACCCATACCAAACTGCGCATCCGTGCAATCTGATAGGCGCCGTTGTTAATCACTTTATTCCAAGAGTAATGAATAAAATTGCTTCATACAGAAAATGTTCTTTGGCATTTAGGGGACTTTTTTGTTCATCTGCAACTAAGCTTTTCCTCACTCCAGTGAACACCCCACCACCACGCGACATTCTGTCATTCCTGTGTATAATAAAGTCACTTGGAAAGATTTCACTAGTTTTGATTGTATTTTTGGCTGGTTCCTTTCCTGGTTTTACGCCTTTAAGCCAAGATTCGGTACCACATATCAAATCCAGTTTCACATAATCCAAGGCTGCCGTAAATTCCGATTTGTGTTCACAGATTCTGCAACAATTTACCGTCAGCAGTCTCAGGTTGGTTTTCTTGGGTAAGAATGAACTGTTTTCACCACTGGAATTTTCGTTCCTGAGCATCAATATAGCACTATGAGTTTTGCTGAGTTCAGGAGAAGCACTTGTTGAATAAGAATTGTCTTTTTTGGATATGGGCTACTTGTATGGTGGGGGCTGAAAGGGGTTCTCGATTTAAGTGAATCAACATATATGTCCGACAGTGGTGAGAAAAGGTTTGTTGTATGAAGTTCGTAGCTATTGAAGGTGAAGCTATCTATTTTCGTACTTTCGCACTTACAGCAATGCCATGGTACACTCAAGCATTCAAGATACTCCATTTTCTTCGTGCTAATGTCTCTTTCTTTCTTTCTATCTTACTGGCTTCGCTCAAACTTGAGCATTAGGCCAGGGAGTGCTTATTTTGAAATTTGATAAAATAAAAAACACACACACACAAAAAAAAACACACATACAAAAAAAAACACACACACAAAAAAAACTTTTTGCTGAATTTTTGTTTAAATAAGGAGTGCCCTAAACTCTTCTGTGGACTGGATAATGGCCACAGAAGGAGGCAGACTATTCCAATGTGGAGCAGTTCAGGGGAAAAGGGAATTCTTCGGGGCATTACTGTATGTCTGGTGTCTGCGGTATTGAGCGCTATGTGATGACCTGGTAGTTTTCAAACTGTGAGCAAGGGTCATATACTTGTCTTTTTCAATAGACACTGCTCCACAATGAATTTTGTGAAAGAGAAGCAAGGAGGACTGGTCCTTCCGGGCCTCAAGAGATGGTCATTCAGGCTCATCAAGCATTTCGCCGACACTACTCGTGTTTCCCCATCTCCTGCAGGTCCAGCGTGCTGCTGTCCTCTGAACTTTCTCAATCTAATTAATCTGAAGTTTTGAGTTAGGGCTCAAAATGGGTGCTGCATACTCTAGTTTAGGCTGAACCAAAGTTTTGTATGCAACTTCCTTAGTACTCCTAGGTGCAAAAGCCAAGTTCCCACGAAGGAAACCAATTTTCTTAGTTGCTTTGGAAGAGATTTCTGAGACATGCTGACCCCAATCCATGTTATCAGTAATGGCGATACCAAGGTATTTTGCTGACTGAACATTTTCCAAAGTTTGATTGTGTAGTGAATAGTCGAAGAGAATTAGTTTGTGATGCTGATGCCGAGTCACTCTCATTGAGTGACATTTGGCTAGATACTATTCCATTTGCCAATCGGCTTCCCACTGTCCTAAGCTGGTGTGTTCTTCTTGCAAGATCAAACAATCCTGAAGTGAATGTATATTCCTATACAGGACACAGTCGTCTGTGAAGACCTGATGTTATCCTGCAGATCATTTATGAAGATGAGGAACAAGACCGAACCTAGGACCGATCCTTGGAGCACACCGGATAGCACTGTGACTGGATCTGAGGCTTGGCCATCTAAAACAACTTGTTGAGTGCCACGAGTTGATCAACTTGTGGGTGGATCCTCTAATCCCATAATATTCCTATTTGTGTAATAGCCTCCTGTGTGGAACCTTGTCAAAGGCTTTAGCAAAACGTATGGTGCCATAAACCACAATCATCACAATCTCATTCAAACATACCATATTATGCCTAAAATTTCATAAAAATATATAATAAAAATCATATTTGGGGGCGTTTTGACCAACTTTTTTACCATGGGGACGTTTTGACCAATTTTTGGGGACGTTTTGACCGATTTGGGGACGTTTTGACTCGGGACGTTTTGACTATAATCCGTTAAGGGCACTCCTTATTTAAACAAAAATTCAGCTCAATCTTTTTATACAAAAATTTCCAAATTAGCACTCCCTGGCGTGATTAGATAGAATCCTTGTCGGTGAACTATCTTGTCGCTGAATTTTTGGTTCACTACTTCCGTTTTCACATTTCCTGTAAAGAAACGTGTTTTGCAACCGAAACCTCTTTAGTGAATGATTCTCTAGAATTGGAATTTGACAGCGAATAACGATGGCAAAAGCGCAACCAAAGAAGAAGAAAATTCGTGAGGGGATTAATAGAGGGAATCACAGCATGAATATGGGTAATACAGATTGTCATTAGATTTCGCGACTTTAAAAGTCTCAGCCTTGGCTAGGCCTTAGCAGGGTCTTTCAATACCAAAGGGACTGGAAATTCAGTGGAAATCGATAATAAAATCCCACTTATGTTGTAGGCCATATTTACCTGTCCCATAAACCGAAGCAGCCCATAATTTACAGACTGGCCTGAAACTTAGCAGGTCTAAGAAACGCATAAAATGACAGAATTTCTGTCAAACGATAGAATATCTGTCGTTTCACAGATCTGGTTATCTATCAAACGACAGATATTTCCTTATTTTATCCCTTTTTCATGTGTTACTTTCTGTATCAACAAAAACCGCAATATGTTGGAAGGAAAAAACAAGACTAAACAGGTAGAGTGACAGTAGATAGATTGGTACAGTAGACAGATTCGTACACTCGGCAGTTCTAGCCCTCTGTCGCCTTAAGTATGCTAATTAAAAGCCCATTAATTACACCAGCAATCAATCACGCATTTCTGTCAATCATTTTCAGTGCCGATTTGCGCGTGCTTGGCAGTGCAAGAGCTTTGCAGACGACTTTTTCGGGCCACCGAAACAGACATTGTGCTGAATCGTAAAATGTTTGTGTACATATTCAGAATCTGCAACCAATACAAAGCTTATTTAAGCACCAGATGTTAAGAAAATAATCCTTATTTGTATTTCAGGTACTAACATTTCTGCCCCTTTGCTTATTTGTGTACAATTTTTATCGATCTGCTGACCTCTGGTCGCAGCTGCCATTGAGTGATTATTTCCCTTTGCAAAAACAACAACAACTTTAGAGGGAGACCTCATTATTTCAATTTGGTTGACTGCTTGAGACGCTATGGCCATAACCATAAAATTCAGTGGTTTAGAGTAAAATTGGTTGAATTTTATATATTTTATAGTATTTCATCTCTGATTTGCGTGTAAAGTGAGATAAAAAGGTGTACGAATCTGCATACTGTCATGTTCATTTTTTCCAATTTTCCACCAGTTAAATAATGATAGCTCCCTAGCTAACTGGAAACGCTGAAAACGAAACTAGGTCAGCATAATAAACGAGACATGTGTATTTTCTTGGCAACGACATATGAAAAGGCTAGTTAAAAAGGTAAGCAAGTTATAATTAGATTACTTGCAAAACTGTACGAATCTACCTACTGCCACTCTAAAAGATCATTTTTGAGAACATTCCAAGTTGATCTATTGGTGCACTTTAAAGAAAATGGTTGTTATAAAATAGTTTACACACTAAAATTCATCCGGAAGTGCCATTAAAAACTGCAAATAAGGATTGAAATAATCTCAGTTTTCACTTTTCACATCTGGCAGCCATATTGGCAAAGTTGTCTGTCACGTGACATAAAAGGGTTGACTGGACCCCTTTTATTTTTCTTGTTTGTTGCCCTTTTGTTCCTCCGTTTTCCAGCGTCTGCTGTGCTATCCAGCAACCGTTGTATTGCATATTTACATTGACAACCAACCTACGGAGGCCGCTATGGGTTAACAAATGGTTTCAGCCTTATTTAGTTTTGCGCAATGAGCAATTAGAGTTGAAGCAGTCCCAAGTCAAAACATACCCAAGTATACAAGTATCCAATTCAAAATTAACCAACCTCTGATCCACAGAAGGAGACTTTACGATCTTATCCGCCAGAACTGACACTTATTGTGTGTGTTTTTTTGTAAAACACCTCCGTTCTGTGTATGAGGCCAAAAAAAAAAATAGGTGTGTTTACGGTTTGCCGACCGACCCTGTTTTATAACTGCCGACCCTACCATTTTTTCTCAGAAAATAAAAAAAACGAGACAGTTTTCCGGTCCTGCTTCAGCGGTCCCGGATTTTAGTACCGGTATTAGAAAATTTTCGCTGATTCGATTCTATTCCATATGTAGTCAAACCTTTTACGGATACCTTCGGTTTTTGTCAATCCAAGATGGCGACGTTCTCGTCGCTTTTCTTTTCAAAAAAATGTGATCACCATGATCAGAAAAGCTTGTTTGAAGCAAGAAGTCATCACCAGATGACTTGGGATATTTAATGACAACCATCCATGCGATGACGTCTTTCTTCTTTGGTCTTATTTCCCTCTTATGTTGCTTGATGTTGTAAGTATTGGAAAAAAAATCGAGTGAAAAAAAATCGAGTGAAAAAAATATCGACCTGACCTACCGACCCTATTTCAAATTAAATAAAAAAATAAAAAAAAATAAAAAAGAAAATCGACCGACCTACCCTGTTTGAAATTTTCATCAAATAGTAAACACACATATTTTTTTTTTTGGCCTGAGACTATCCCTCAACATACACATAAAACAATATAGAACCGTGTTTTTATTCCATATCAGAGCATGTGGAAATGCATTCCAACGTATTTTGAGATTCAAAAATCATTTTCCAAGTGTAATTATGTAATAAAGGTCAGTATCTGTATATTACTTGGAATGACATAGCTTAGCCAGGGGGTAGGGCTATATCAATGCTGCTTTAATCGTGAGAGATGATTCGTTTATTCGTCAGAGGAACTGTTGGACAAAATTTCAGTATTTGTCTCATTTAATTATAGTAAAATTCGCCAATCAGTTCCCAGTGCCATTCCACTATTCAAAGGGAGTTAACCCGGAGTTTTGATGATTGGCCGAGAGACTGTTTGTCTGGCTTCCAAAACCTACCCTATCCTAATCCAAACATGCGCGGATCCAGAGGGGGGTGTGGGGTCTGGACCCCCTTGGAAAATCACAACTTTATATCCGTTTCTATAGAAATTAGCATTTGGACCCCCTGGAAAAAGTTGGGACCCCCCCCCCCCCCCCACCTGGAAAATGTTGGAACCCCTCTGAAACCTTGGAAAATTATAGTTTTCTTTGAAATAACCATTGGACACATTCTGTAAAACTGTAAAACAAGTTGAGGACTAGAAAAACAAAAAACGTTGTCAGAGCTGTTTTCTGGCAGTCGGGCCTGGATCCCCATCATCCCCCTGGCAAAACTACCTTGATCTACGCATGCCAATGCACATGTTAACTCGAAGCAATATACAGAAAAACAATTTAATATTTGTATTTTCTTTCGAGATGTTAATAAAATACGAACAGAGTGACAAACAATAATGGGACAAAATGATCCGTGGCGAAATGTCATTTGGTGTTACAATCAAAATGTGTAACAAGTGCCAACTCATGGATGAAACGGCTCACGAGCGAAACTACAAATAACTTAAAAATATAAATGTTGTACTGTCTTGTCTACCGTAGTTTCAACCAACTAAACGAATCCAGCCTCTGAAACCGAAACGGCCAAAAACGAAATTTATCAGAAAAAAGGAGACAACCAGTCAAGGAAGATGGCGACTTGCAGGTAGATTGACAGAAAGTTGCTTCAATTTCAACAAAATAGCGGAGAAAAAGGCAAAAAATACCTGAATTAGAGTGTTTTCAAGACCAGAATACAAGGGAAAAAGGGAGGGTGAGTATTCCTTTATTTCCGCAGAAAACGCACTATTCTAGACACCCCTGGTCTTCTCTAAAAGGTAGTTGTTGTTAATTAGAGTGTTTTCAAGACCAGAATAAAAGGGAAAAAGGGAGGGTGAGTATTCCTTTTCCGCAGAAAACGCACTATTCTAGACACCCCTGGTCTTCTCTAAAAGGTAGTTGTTGTTAATATGATGAGTTTTCAACATGTACCAGTATGCGGTTTTTTCGAATTGTACAATTTATTTGATACAAAAACATTTCAAACAGCATGTATCTGTCGTTTGACAGATAACCAGATCTGTGAAACGACAGATATTCTATGGTTTGGCAGAAATTCTGTCCTTTTATGCGTTTCTTAGACCTGCTTAGACCAAATTTTTATCCCCTGGTCGAGCTTTCACATGAAAACAATCAATTCAAATGGCATCCAAATAAATAAGCATTGAAAATTGATTGCAATGTGTCTATTAAATAAAATGAGGCCCTTTTAAGAAAACATTTTTTAGCCAAAGCCTTCTGATTTACTAACGGAAACGTGAAGATAAAATAAGAAATCAATGAAAAGGAATGTGTGGAAATGGCAAAAATATTGTCTTTGACGATTCAAAATACGGCACAAACATGGACTTTACATATTTTTGAAAGATAGAATCTATTTCTTTAGCATTTCTTCTCAATTATTTACTAATTCATTATTTGAAGAAGGCTCAGAAATACTTTAATATAGTGGACCTATGTGGAATCATACCATATAAGAGGATGTATCCACACTTGTGTGGTCAAATATGTACTACTGTATCTCATCTCCATTTTTATACAAGTCTACAGTCAATACGCCCGGACCCAAATATCGTTTGTAATGGTTAGTTACATCGGGCAAGGGTCAGTGTTTTTTCACGGTCGATGTTGGCCATTTCAATTTCTAAATGAAAATGCAAGCGTTTTTCAAACATGCTAATTTCCATAGAAACCTAATCAAAATTGTGATTTTCCAGGGAAGAGGTCCGGACATCCTATGCCCCCTCTGGATCCGTGAACGTTCTGCCTTCACTTGTAGCTCAGACCCAACTTAATAGATCTACATATGTTGTTTGTGTCCAGCTTGGCAGGACGGGACAAAGTTTTCTCAAATTATATCTACATGGGGGGAACTTCTTGGCAAAAAATCATCCATAACAACGTTTGCAGCGAGTTCTACTTGCATGGGAGAAATTATTTATTCCCGGTAAAATTGGTGCGCCCTCTGGTGTCAAAATACTAAAGCATATTCACTTTCGTACTATGACAACCCAGTTCTGCCTTTTGACAACATACACATGTAGTTTGGCTTTTACAACCGAGTTCTCCCTTTTTTAAAACCGAGAAATGACATGATCGGAATCTGATTACGAGAGAAATGACTATTAAATGACAATTTGCATAATATAATCACACAATTTACAAAATAGAATGAAATTACCAACATACAAAAACTAACTTGTATGCATAGAATATTGGCAGAAATCCCCTTCCATATTATTTTACCACGAAAATGTTTCTAAATCATGATGTCATCAAAGTAGCAAATGTTTTTGATTATATTTAAAGCTTTGTATGATGCTTGTTGCCATGGCAACAATTAGGCCATAATACCTACAAGGGTTCCGAATGAAGAGGGGGTCACTTTATTTCCTATAGTACCACTTAGAAATAGAAAGTATGGATTCATATAATTTCATTTACATTGTAACATGGATAACACATGTGAATACATTATAATTGTTAGATGTTTATACTGAGTCAAAAATAACCAACAAACAACTGGAGACATGCACTCCGACGTCATATTAGGGTTAACTTTTTTCTTGACGTCACTTTCCAAACCCGAATTTAACCAGATTACATATGTCACTTCTAACCTCCATATATTCGTCAATATTGAAGATAATTGCTGTAAATTTTCAGGAAATGCTTTTAAGAGGTAGTACTTTGCAGGGGTAACATTAGGCTTAAATGAAATATATGTGTGGTTCCTGTTGCCTACCTACCCTAATTTTTTTAACCCTACCCTAAACATTAAAATGGTCTTTGGAGAAAACATACCTAAAATGGGTACGTTTTCAGATTTTGTCACTATTTTCTTTGTTAAATGTTATGACAAAATTTAATAATTTCCCTACCTACCTACCCTAAATTTTGTTGGCATGCAACAGGAACCACACATATATTTCATTTAGGCCTTAACTAGATTTTGATTATCAAAACCATAAGTTATCTTGTCATATCCTGGCCCATATATATGTGTGTGATTTTTTTTACAGACCGAACCAAGGGAGAAGGTGGAAACAACATGAGAGATAAAGCTACAATCAAGCGCCTTAAGATGTACAAGAACTTTAAGGCGAAAAGGTATTTTATGAATGTTAAATGTACATGTATAAAACCAATTATAACCTATGCACTTACATATATGTTCACTGACACTCTTAGTTGCACCATCTGTACTGTGAATTCCTTGTTTAACGGTATAACCCTTTACCTCATAGAGACCAGGGCTTCCATTAACTTTCAAATCCAGGAAGTCCAGACTTCCGACCCTTGAAATTTGGAAGTAAGTAAGGTTGCAAAGATCAGGAAACGATACAATCAAGTACCACACCTGACCCAGGATACCAATGGGAAAGTGACAAACTCACAGAAGACAGCACAAACGAGAGCCAAGAGGTCAGCCCTTTCCCAGCAGGTGACCACAAAGCACATATAAACAGACGCGCACAAAACATAGCAAACACAAGACAGAACAAAAACATAAAAGATCCACAAAAGAAGTACCACCTTGGAACGGTCAGTAAAATATTTTACTGGAGGGCTTAAACCGGTTTAACGGCGCCAACCTAACCCTTAATTCAGATGTGGATCAAGACACATAGATATTTGGTTTGCATGAAAGACCCCTAACTTATCAATGCATCATCTCCTAAAACATATAAATCAAGATATAACAAGGAGATAAAGCAAGGATAAGGACTCAACAGTAAATTAAACTGAATACCGGAGCAAAAGAAATCCAACAGGTAAACCCCGGTGGGCCCGACAAACAGCCAAAGCATCAGGCCCCTACCATCTCATCAATAGATAAGTCTTTAAGTCGGAACCATCATAGAGTCTGAAGTCCGACCCACCGGCGTGCAATTAAAGAGGAAAGCAAAGTTGCCAACCGTGATTGGGTTGACTACCAAGCATGCAGTCTGTTGCAATACATTAATGTTATAGCCAATCTTTTTATAATGGGAAATTATTTTAATGAACTGCGCTGAAAAATTATTAGAGCCAACAATCTTCTTCAACTTATACACCAAGTCACCATAGAAATCAGGTTCCGAAAGTCCTTGGCGCAAGAGAGATTTAAGTCCAACTTGGAATTTAGAAATCAAATCATAGTATCGTCTATAAAATTTTGAAAATGTTTTGCGAAGTTTATGATACCGATAGCCCTGTTTAAGAAGTTTCTGAGTTAACAATTTATTGCGAGTGTTGAAGTCAGTAACATAGCTAGATGCTCTAGCAAAACGAATGAGTTGAGAGATATAGACTCCATAGGATGTAGAACGAGGAACATCACCATCTAAAAATGGGAAATTGACAATTTCAAAATCAAAGTCGTCACGTTTATCATAAATTTTGGTAGAAACAATATCATTAGAAATTGACAAATGCAAGTCTAAAAATGCGGCTTCGGTATCAGAGGCATTGGCTTTATTAAGTTGGAGCTCTGAAGGGTATATTTGACTAACCATATTTTCAAAATAAACATTATTAATATTTAAAATATCGTCCAAATATCTGGAAGTAGTATTAAACGCATCAATAACATCAGCCTGCTTATCATCAGAAAGAGACATCATAAAGTCCCTTTCATAACAAAACAGGAATAAATCTGCAACCAGGGGAGCACAATTAGTGCCCATAGGAATCCCAACTACTTGTCTATAGAGCTTGGTGCCAAATCGAATAAAAATGTTGTCCAACAAAAAGGTCAGCGCATCACATACATTTTGACACGACCATGCATGATATTTTTTAGGTTTCTCTGAAGTAAAAAATGCATTTCTGTCACTACATGCAAGGTAAGGAGAGCCTTCTCTCTGGAAGGTTCTTTCAATAAGATCAATAAGTTTATCTTTAATTAAATTATGAGGTAAAGTAGTGTAAAGAGTAGAAAAATCATAAGTAGACAAACTGGTCGCATTGAAATCTCTAGCTTTAAGTTTATCTAAAATTTCACCTGAATTTTTAATCGACCAAAATAGGTTTTTACCGGATCTCTCATATACTTTTTCACAATATTTGATAACATGTTTTTTAACAGCTGTAAGACGCGAGGTTAACAATTTAGAAAGTTCTGTTGTCGTACAAGAACTAGAATTTGCAATAAATCTTGCTTTATAGGGTTTTTTATGGAGTTTAGGTAACCAGTACAACGTAGGAACTTTGTCTTGATTTTCTTTAGCTTTTACACCAAAATGTAGGGCTGTATGACAACCATGCCCATCAACAATCACCCTTTCACTTAAAGAAGGCTGCAGTTTATAGGCATTAGTGAAATTTTTTGGAAGTCCCACTTTTTTTCTGTGATACCGTCGCGGTGTGGCGGATTGTCAAACTTGCTTTGAAAAATAAGATATACATTTCAGAGATCATTCTTTGTTCCTTACAAGATAGGTAGGGTAGGGTAGGGTAGGTAAGGGTAGGGTAGATAGATAGATTTGTTTGGGAGGGTGTTTGTGCAGCAATTTTTATTTTAAAAGCTAGTATTTATTTGTGTAACAATTATTTTTTATAAGCTTGTACTTATACAGAATGAGATCATTCTTTGTTCCTTACAATGCATAGATAGGTAGGGTATGGTATGGTAGGGTAGGGTTAGGTAGGGTAAGGTAGGGTAGGGTAGGGTCGGGTTAGGTAGGATAGGGAAGGAAAGGGAAGGGTTTTGGGAGAGTATTTGTGTAGCATTTTTTATTTTAAAAGCTTGTACTTATTTTGTGTAACAATTATTTTTTATAAGCTTGTACTTGTACAGCGTAAAAATTGCAACAAAACAATATTCGTTTTTAATATGTTGTATGTTCGTTGGTGTAGTGCCTGTGTAGAAGGAGCGTTCAATTACTAAATTATCGCATGCGCAGGATCTACACAATTAATTACGAAGCAGACGTGTAGAGTTTATAAAAGTAATTTCACAAGCGTGCAAAGTGTCACGTCGGCACTTCAAACAAAACGGATAGTGAGTTTCACTTTATTGCTCAGGGACTGGACGTCCGTCTCGCGCGAATAAGGCCGTTGTCAAGATGTGTCGATGTAAAATTTCACACCTGTTGGATGACACGCTTTTATATGAAGCCTACACGTGACACTGGCTGTCAATAAAACTCTCGAAATCAGTCAAGTGGGGCGTCCTAGCGTGGTCAATAAACAAAATAAATGAGTTTCCAACTCGAAGGCGGGACATAAATCACGTAATCTGGTTTATGTGGGCGGGTTTTTTCTGCAGACAGGACGTCTCGATATCCATTTTCGGCCGTATTAAGGCATTTTCAGAAGTCCGCGGTACGTCACTGATGTGTAATTTCGGCGTACACAGCCAATTTTTGGACGTAATATACGGCGTACGTCCGCCTAACGGAAGCCCTGTAGAGACACTTTTTAACACTTGCAAACAGAGCAGACCCAGATCAGGCAGCTCTTGTAAGAGCTGCCTGATCAGGGTCTACTCTGTTTGCTTATGGAAATATGATTAGATATGATCTTACACTAATGGACCTGACAAGTAATTTCTTTGTTCTATGTACAAACCTGAAAGTTTATTTATGTAATTATTCATAGTGGGTGGAGCTTAGCATGAATATTCATGAAAGAAAGGGTTAATGGATCTTTATCCTTTCTTGGGTAACTATTAACTCTTTCCTTGATAGGGGGGATAATAACTTTTGCAAACAGTTTGGACCCAGATCAGGACAGACAAAATGTCGGCCCTCAACATTTTCATTAACAGGCAGCAGGAGGCTAAATTGCCTCCTACTTTTATAGTTGAGTCGTTTACTTTCTGACAAATATTATATATATGCTATTTTAAAATCACTTTACATGTATATCATGCAATCTGCCTTCTGCTCAAGGTTTATACTCAGTCGCCTACTCTAAATGTTAATTAAAAGGCTGGGTCCTGATCTAGATCCAAACCATATGACTTACTGATAGTGTTCCTGAAAGAATTTTTGAAAAAAATAATTTTGAAAAAAAAGTCAGCAGATAATGCACCAGTCATTTGCAACCACATCCTCCCGAGGCCGGGGAATAGCGGGGATAATATTGATTTTTTCCATATGCAAAGCCCAGGTAAAATCCCTGCACCGCAGGGACTTTGTTTGGTCAAATCCCTGCTAAAAGTCCCCACCCCCAGGGAATTACTTCCTGATTCATGGGCATTTATCATGAACCCCTGCAATAAACCTACTACCAAGTCGTACTGATAAAATGAAAAAAATAAAAGTTGCGGAATCTGGTGACATTCTTCTGTTCACTTTGATATTTTTCCATCTGAAGCGTGGCAACTGATAAACTCGATATGTCTGCAATCTTTTCTAAATGGACATTCATTCTTCTAAATAGAAATCGATAATTTGTTATTCTAAATCACGTAAACAGCCAGAATAGAACACTTCTTCAACTTACTCTCGATTTGATGTCTTTCCGCCATATTGAAATCTCTCATCTCACGATACTTCAAATCCCGGCGAATATCCTGTCAAAACACCGCACTATATCCCAGTAAAACCTGGTAAAAAGCACCCCTATTTCCCTCCGCTGTTCTGGTGGGAATCAAAAGCCTGGCATAGCCAAGGCACTACCATGACACCTCGAAGGTAAAATCACGGTACTTTAGCCTCACTATCCCCGGCCCTCGTGGGGGATGTGGTTGCAAATGACTGGCGCATAAGGACTAGGGGCTCCCAGGGGTTTCAGGGATCTGGGGCATTATTTTCAGGGATCAAGGGAGCACAGATACTTCAAATCCCGGCGAATATCCTGTCAAAACACCACACTATATCCTAGTAAAACCTGGTAAAAAGCACACCTATTTCCCTCGCTGTTTTGGTGGGAATCAAAAGCCTGGCATAGCCAAGGCACTACCGTGACACCTCGAAGGTAAAATCACGGTACTTTAGCCTCGCTATCCCCGGCCCTCGTGGGGGATGTGGTTGCAAATGACTGGCGCATAAGGACTAGGGGCTCCCAGGGGTTTCAGGGATCTGGGGCATTATTTTCAGGGATCAAGGGAGCACAGATACTTCAAATCCCGGCGAATATCCTGTCAAAACACCACACTATATCCTAGTAAAACCTGGTAAAAAGCACACCTATTTCCCTCGCTGTTTTGGTGGGAATCAAAAGCCTGGCATATCCACGGCACTACCGGGACACCTCGAAGGTAAAATCACGGTACTTTAGCCCCGCTATCCCGGCCCTCTGGGGGATGTGGTTGCAAATGACTGGCGCATAAGTACTAGGGGCTCCCAGGGGATCTGGGGCATTATTTTCAGGGATCAAGGGAGCACAGACCCTCCCAGGGGGGCCTCAGGACCCTCAGGACTGTACTTTTACTGTTGGCCTAGCATGTAAGAACTTGGAAATGTGTTAATGATATATTAACCCTTTTCATTCTGATGGCTTTTCCCATGAATATTGATACAATAAGTACAGAATAGTCCATTGTGTAATTAAAGGGGTTGTTGGTCAAATTCTTTGTAAAATGATGATTGTTCTATCTTAGCAAACAGTACAGATCCTGATGAAATGTCGCCGTATGCGGCATTTCATCTGTTTCTTCACTGTATATCAAAGTACCCCTTTATTGGTACCCAGAATGAAAAGGGATAAGAGCAAGAAAACTACTGAAATTCAAAACCTAATGTTTTTCTTTCAGGGATTCAGTTGGAAAAATACTCAGGCCAGCTCCCTTCCAGTCTTGGCTTGCATCTGGCACTGTAGCTAGAGTGGAACCAAACAGGAAGTGGTTTGGTAAGTAACAGTCAGTGTAGTGTAGTGACTTGAGGTGTAGATTTAAATCTTACTATAGAAGGTTTTCTAAAATTTCGTTAATTTTTAATAAACCATTAGTTACCTGCCAAAAATGCCTTAACAGTGCAGACCCAGACCAGACTGCTTCTAAAAAGCAGCATGACCAGGGTCTTGCATGTTTGCTATTCTGATAAGCATTTTGTGAATTCCAGCCCTGAAAAACAACACCTTATTTAATAACAGAAGGAGAAAAATGTTTGAAATTTTAGAACATAAATTTTACTGTACAATGATTAGGCCAAATAAAAAAAAACTTGTGCTTCTCGTAACATGTCAGAAAAAGCTAAGTAGTGTATGTAGGCAATCTTTCTTTTTATGCTATGGTAATGAAGATTTGGGGCATATTGTTTACTGGTCCCTGTGCATACATGTACATATGTGCTACTGTATTTACCGAAATACTCAGACTTCTTTACTCTTTGCATGCTGGGTATTTTTTTCAAAAAAAATTGTTGTCTGCTGATGTTTTTCAAAATTCAGAAATACTACCATTTGGATCCAGATCAGGCCCAACAAAACATCGGGCCTGATCTGGGTCCAAACTGTTTGCAAAGGTTATCAGCAGACCTTTGGTGTAGCTCCCATTACGCAGAATACCCACATGCGTAATAATAATCGTAACACTCAAGGGAGCTCACCTTATGTGGTAAAAGTGATTTTCCATACCTTAAGGAACTGCTCTTAAAGGAAAGAATTCTCTCTGTCTGGGAGCAATTTCTTTCCTTTAAGAGAAGTTCCCATTTTGAAAAGGGATGTAATTGTAGAGAATCATTGCTTGATACAGTAGTCTCCCTTTGACGTGCGTAACTTTTTCAGCATTCTGGCTACGCCATTGAGCAGACGACACTTTAACAAATTTAACCTACTGCTTTCAAGAGCAAGTAAAGTTCATCATGCATATTTATAAAATGGAAGTGTTTGAATATAAAATGTTGACAAGCAGTGTAAAAATACCATAACTTTTGTTTTGCTGCTCGACAACCTTTTTTGTCTTCTGATAGTCTTTGCAGATAGTTTGGACCCAGATCAGAACCGACAGAATGTCTTTTCTGATCTAGATTCAAACCGTTTGACGCTCAGATACTGATGGATAGTGTTCCTGAAATAATTTTTTGAAAAAAAGTCAGCAGGTGACAACAAAAGCATGAAAATTCCCCAGCATTCAAAGAGAGAAGTATTTGGTAGACAGACTTGATCAAACAGCATACATGCAGATCAAACTGCCCCAAAGACCACCGCCTTTAAACAGGTGATCAAGTCAGTGCAGTATTCCACTTTGAAGATGGTGAAATGCAATGCATGGATTTTCCTACCTTTTTGAAGTTGGAACCAGGGGCATGTTGAATTTGGGAGAAAAGCATTTGGACCATCGAAATTGGGAAAATATGACACAGTCTAAAAGAACTTGATCACCATTTTAAATGTATTAAAAACCTTATTAGAAATAAGCAGTGTAAAACTACATGTATTTGTAGCTTTAATTGCCCATCATGAAAATTTACATAAAGATGTGAATGAAAACATGTTTTCATTCACATTTTTATGCAAATTTCCATGCATCTGTAACTTTGCTATTTTTGTTTGTTTTTTGTGAAATTTTCACCAAAATGTAGAACTAAGAATTTGGGAATGATATACAGCATATTGGGAAGTTTTTGCTCATTTTTTAATTGAGAAGGGGCAGATATTCGGCCCCAAATCAAGCCTAGGAAAATCCCTGCAATGATTTATTATCGTCCCAGGTAATACAAGGGTGATCAGTCAGAATGCCCTACAGACCTTCCAGGACGAGATGGCAAAAGTCAGGAAAGATCCTTACAAGGTTGTGATGCGACAGACCAAGCTGCCAATATCACTGCTCAATGAAACTGCTAAGGTAGGAGATGAATTTTGCCTTGAATAGCTATTTCACTGCTCAATGAAATTGCTAAGAAAGGAGATGAATTTTGCCTTGAATAGCTATTTCACTGCTCAATGAAACTGCCAAGGTATGTGATGGATTTTGCCTTGAATAGCTATTTCACTGCTCAATGAAACTGCCAAGGTATGTGATGGATTTTGCCTTGAATAGCTATTTCACTGCTCAATGAAACTGCCAAGGTATGAGATGGATTTTGCATTGAACATCTCACTCACAGTTCTTGAAAGTATAAACAGTGCTCCAGATTATTTTTTCATCTTTCTGTACCTACTGGTGAAATTTGAAACCAGTAACTGCCAAATTCAGTTCTGGAATCAGTATCTATGATGTGGACGACTTATTTAGACAAACTGTTTAAATTAAAGATGTGTTCTACTGTCCAGCCATCATTATATCCAGCACTATTTGGACTGTTTCATGCCCTAAACAGGGGACAAAAATTCTTATCGTCCGCTCGTAATTAAGAGTGAAATCTAGAAAGGACAAGTGATTCTTCCCAAAGCACTCGTCCTGTAGGACAAGTGCTTTGGAAAGAATTACTCTAGGGAGTCATATTACATATTACTCCCTTATGTTAATTATTGCATACGCTTTTAAAGGACAAGTGCATGGAAGAGTGAAAATTGTAAGTCACTCCTCCTGCAGGACAAGTGCAACATTGAATTATTTTTGTCCCCTGCTATACTATAGTTTGCCATCATCACCATCACAGGGAG
Source organism: Loripinus fragilis (assembly GCA_964019695.1). Classification (NCBI taxonomy): domain Eukaryota; kingdom Metazoa; phylum Mollusca; class Bivalvia; order Lucinida; family Lucinidae; genus Loripinus; species Loripinus fragilis. Next base: position 38,679,358 of record OZ026520.1, on the reverse strand, counting down.
CACAGTGGCTCAGTGGTAGAGTGCTTGACTCGAGACCGAGGGGCCGCGGGCTCGAGCCTCACCGGCGTCACTGCTTTGTGGTCCTTGAGCAAGACACATTTATCCTAGCTTAGTACTGGTTCAACCCAGGAAGACCCATCCCTGTTTAACTGAAAGATTGTTGATGGGACGTAAAGAATCAAATCAAACAAAATCATCACCATCACAAACACACTGGGATTGCAGCTTCCTACTTTCAATTTCTCTCCACACAAAATTACCTTGTCTGTAATGATAGATATTGTAAAAAATGATGAGCAGTCAAGACTTTAGTTAAGAGCGTGTAACAGAAAAATAATTTCCTTATTTCTCAACCAAAACATATGTTGTGGGTACTCAAAACATATTCTACAAACTATGGGTAAGAAGATATTGATAATTTTAAGCTGAAAATTTTTTTGTTTATCTAAACTTGAGCAGTCTAGCAGGTTGATTCTGGATTATTGGAATGATACAAAATTTGACTGATTCATGAATCAATTCAATATCAAGCATCTTTTGATTTGAAGCGGATGACCTAAAAGCAAATAACACGTTGCGGTCTTACTGGCGGCCGGAAAAAAATATACTCATTATATAGTACATCATATTTTTCAACTTCACATGACTGACCCGTAATTTACGCTTGTATGGATGATATCTGGAGCATTGATAACCTTGATGCATAAAAAGCTTCATGGATAAAAGATAAACTGAAAAAATACCATGCCTCCTGGGTGCTCAGTGGTAGAGTGTTTGGATCATGGATCAAAAGGTCGCTAGTTTGAGACTGATTACCCAAGAAGACAGTAGAAGGTCCCAACATGACTGGAAAGCATAAAAAGATTATTCTAGATAAAAGACTGTACCTGAATTTTTCAATTTTCGACCTAAACGTGTGATGTGTTTACTCAAAAGACCCCTCTCTTTTGAGGTCAAATAAAAAATTACCTGTGTTTAGGGTAACCTGACCCTACCTAAATTTACTGATGAAACCTAGATTTCTTTTCAGCTTTTTCTGGAAAAAATATAATTTAATGCATTTTGAAAGGCGAAATGCCTTTCAAAATGCATAAAATTATATATTTTTTTCCAGAAAAAAAAATAATTAAAAAAATATGTGTGCCTACCCTACCTAAATTTTTCAGACCTGTTACCCGAAACACACACATTTTTTTTGGCCTGACTATAAAACAGTTCTTTTGAGCACCCAAAACATGTTTATAGTAAAAATGGATTAGATGCTACCTTGTGCTTCATCATTTGTGTTTACTATTAAAATGGACCCGTGGTTATTATATTGTCATATCATTGTTTCAGAATGCTAGAGTTCATGTTTTGGAAACAGAAACCTTTGAGTCAACCTTTGGTCCAAAGAGAACAAGAAAAAGACCAAATCTAAAGGTCACAGACATGCAGGTCAGTTTCTTTATTTAGGTTAAAACTGAAGGCCACAGACATGCAAGTCACAGAGTTTAAAAAGACCAACTTAAAGGCAAGGTTGGGCTGAAAATTCCACCCCCGGTATTTACCAGTGGAATTTACCGGTATTTCCCGGCATGGCAAATAAGGCTCAAGTGGCAATTACTGGCAAATAATGGCAAATATAACTTTCTTGTCGCGAAATGCTGGCAAATATGATTTTAGCTGTAAAATGCAGCAGATATCTTAAGGAAGTTGACTTAAATAGTATAATTTAACTAAATGAGTGAAAATGTTAATATTGAATATGAGGCTACAGTATCAGTAAAAAAACCTTTGAATACATTTAAATATGTTAAAACAGCCAAAAAGGAATCTTAGACTGAAATTTTGAAATATTTTTTAACAAGAAATAGCATCTTTAGCCTCTATCATGCTGAATATTTTATGTACTACACAGTAACACTTCTCCCAAATTTTTAAATCTGTATTTTCAATTAGTGTGGAAAACAGTGTAGATCTTGGATCCTGATAAGATGGTGTCTAAAAGAAACCAGCTGATCAGGATGTGTTTTCAAAAACGGATTCAACAGGACAAGGGTAAATTCTAAAGTGACCTTTAAATGGGGAGAAAATTTACCTGTGTATCTGGCAATTGTTTGACACCTATGCCTGTCATAAATTGTTAAAACAACACATCTCCAACAAACCTTATTCAAGTGGATACTATATAGCCAGGATGAACAATAGGATGTCATGATTTACCTCATATTTTAACTTAAGACAATTAATGTCCTGGTTACCACAAACAGAGGTGTCTGTAATTGGGTTATAATACAGATAAGGGTCACTCATCCTAATACCCGACCTTAACTTTATATTGAAACTTAAGACAATTAAAGTCCAGGTGACCACAAACAGGGGTGTCTTTAAATGAGTTACAGTACAGATAAAGGCCACTCATCCAAATACCCAACCTTAACCTATTATTTAAGCTTAAGACAGATTTTTTTCTTCTTCTAAAATTCACTTTATTAAATTTAAATGTTTAAAGAATTAGACTTATACCTTATAAACTAAGATAATTTAGCTGATTGCTTTATAAACTAGTCGAAAAAAAATATGTCAAATAACCTCTATTATTGAAATTACCAATCTAAATGTGGAGGGTTGTAAATCATATTTGCCAGTATTGTCCATTATTTGCCAGTATTTCCCGGTATTTCCCGGTAAATAGTGTAGGCCGCTGTGTCGAAATTTAGGCTCCCGTGGGAATTTTTGGGTAAAAGTGATTAATGTCGATTTTCAACTAGAGAAATATATGCAGTTTAAGAAAAACGATGTTTCCAATTTTTTCTTGCAGTATTAACGTCACAGTGACGTCACAAAATGACGTACCGTATTTTCACATAAATCCAACAGTTTATATCTGCTAGTGCTGTATACACCTAAATTAAACGCATTGTAATCTTGTTTATTGCGTTGAAGTGGTTAAAAACGTCGATAGGAGGACTAAAATGAAAATCTATTCAACGTGGACTTCAATTTTACGTCAAATTGACGTCGATTTGATGTCAGTATGCAGCAAAAAATATTGGGTACAGATTTATAATTCTGGAAAGATTAATTGTGCCTTGCGATTAAAATCAAATGTTAGCATAAATTTATGTTTTTAGCTAAGCTTTTTGAAACATCTAAGCTCTCTGACGGTTGGGGCGTTTGGCTGTTACAGCATGTTTACTACGTTACCCCTCAATTGTTTAAAACACAAATAATGTAAATAAGTTTAAGGTAGTACCGGTATAATCAAATTGGTCAAACATTCATTTATTTTAGAAGAACATTTCATTTCCTACAAATATTTATGTTTAAGTTATTAGGGGCAATTGTAATGTCATTCATGTTACATTTAAACTACCCCTCCCCCTGTAAAATTATTGAAATGTTGATAAATAGTTTCATTTAATAAGCTTCTCATTTAACATTCATGTTTTAACTATTTGTTCCAAAAGACAATTAATAGGCAATTTTATAAATACAAGCAGCTTGTTTTTATAAAAAAAAAACTTAAGAGTTATATGCTGTTTAATATGATACCACCAAAAAGCACGTTAAACAAGGTAAGAATATTTTCATTCTAAAATTGTATAGTAGGGGAGCCAGAGATTCAAAAATTGGAAAAAAGTGGCCGGAAAGTAGCAGAATTTTAGACTATATCCTCAGTTAGTATGGTGTTTCAGAAGTGTGAAAACAGATATTGCACAAATTTTAAGTCTTGCAAAAGATGTTTATTTATGGGGTAACCATAGCTACCCTCATGCAGGCTTCATGTAGTAGGCTATTTGCTACATTACTAAAAAGAAAAGTTATTTAGACCAGAAAGGTCACATTTCCTACTATCTGCATATTGCTTTACAGTAATTTAATTAAAATCACCAAACTGACAATAAGTTTAAATGACTTACGCTTACTTAATTGTTATATACGTTACTTACATTCAATTCAAATATATTACTTTCAAATATATTACTATTGTTTACTTGGCCATGGGCTGCCAAAAGACTTGTGGGGGGAGCTTTTTGTACATTAAGATTCTTAGTTACTTTAAATATATCCAAATGTCTGTTAGTTTTTGATGAACATGTGCATTTACCATGCAATAGCCAAGTCTAATACGTTACCATTAGACGATAAGGAAACTCCTATTATAGTGTTATTATCATTTGCATCGTTTTCTTCCATATCGTTATGATTGATATTTTAATTAGATGCAGCTTAATAGCAGATTAATAATATTAGTTTAGGCGCCTGGAAGTTCTGTTATATATGTTACTTTCTTTTTAAACAATATTTTTGTACATTGTTATGTGTATATGCGTTTAAGCAGCTTTTAGGTGAAAATGAAATTGACCACCATCTAAGTGCTCAAAATTAAATTGGAAATATTGTATTTTTAACATTTAATATGAATGAGATGCAACATCAACAAAATCATATTTGGTTTAAAGGGAAAAACTTGAAAATAAAGCACATACATGCCATTAAGTATATGTTTTAGGAATCATGTAAACAGGATAATTGATACATATTTATTGTTCATAACTAAATTGTTTAAAAAAGCTTAAATTATTCTTTAAAATCTGTGCCACAACCATGTATGTGCTTCTTTTTATGCATTAAATGTCGTTAAATGACATATGCAAGACATTTTCTTTCACCGTCAACAGCTCAATGAATAAATAAAAAGCATGCAGTAACATAATCAGATCCATCACACATTGTAAAAGCCATCAAATATATGCATTTATAAACATTTATTCGTTACAGCAGCTATATTTAAAACAATAAGGCACAAAATAAACCTTAAAACTCTAAAAAATGTAAGATAATCCAAGCAGAAGACCAAATCAAGAAGTGAAACGTTAAAAATACCTTCATTGGTGTCATATGAAACAAAACTGTAGTTTGTGGAAATCGTGATGATTTCTGTCTCTGATTTAGCACCCGCCTTAGCTATCCTTGGGGTTATAATATTTTAGTATCTACAGCGTGTCCGCTTTGGAAAAAAAGTATTATTTATGCTGGTAACGTATATAACAAAAAAATATAAAGATCATTTCTTTAATCACTGTGTTGCCTGGTTCTACACGTTTGTGAAAAAACGAAACAGGACAGCATTTATTCTAAATTACCATTTTAATAATACTTTAGAAACAAACACATGTCTTTTGATAAGTTGGAAAAGCTCCCCTGCATTGTTAGTATTGTATACATTTCTAAATGATTAGACTTCGATAATCAGGACCTTGAGCAAACAACTTTCTAGAATAGGACTTGATTGATCATATATTCCAGAATGTTTGCAGATGTTTGCTTTTTAGCTATAAAGCTTATCAGCATACGTGATAGAATCTGCTTTAATGTTTGTTTTATTCAGCAGGACACTATTTTTTTTTACACTCACAATAAGTAATCATAACAACCGACATTCAGTCCTTAAAACTAACTAATCAATACCAATAAAACATGTACCAACTTGTTAAACTATGCTATATTCATGGTATATTGATAGTTCATGTAATAGAAACAAAATCCATACGTATGCTACTTTCAAAGAATACTTTCAGATAGTATACTCAACAACTGCCATGCTGTATCATACTTACATATAGTGCAATTGGCAACAGAGAAAATGTTATCACTAAGTGAGATGTATCATGATACTTTTATAAATCAAAAGAAATAAAATTTCTTATGCAGACGATTGATAAAAAGAGCAACAGACAAATTAAACATGCATACATACTATTTGTTATGTTTATGCATAGTTTCTTAGCATAACATGTAAATCTATTATTTGTGTAAGTAATGATACTAACTATTGTGCCTTCTCTATTGTCCATATAATCATTATTTTATTAGCACAGTAGATAATTTAATGTATGCCTTTTTGTCTCTATACCCTGATGTGTTTACAACTCATCTTTTATTTAGCGCACATAAAAGGAATCAACTGACAGGATTCCTGCAACAGTTTGTTTAAAATGGGGTCTAATGACTGCTATGGTATTATGATAGAACTTAACATCAGCTATATTAGCACTAATTGCTAAAACTAAGTTTGATCTTATGACTGCTATTTTTACGCTAAGATATTGCTATTCCTATCAAAATTCTGATTAACGTAACTAATCTTTTAAACGGTAATTTTAATACGTTCTAGTTAAATTTGGCTTGAACATTTTCTCTCTGTTGAAATTTTATAAAGTAAATTTGGTAACGTAAATTACAACTGAAGAAATCTAGATTTCTTGGATATGATCACTGCCTTGCCATGTAAAACCCATCCTTATGGATGATTTCCCCAATTCCAACGGTAATAATTCATTTTGAATTACCCATTCAGTTTTAAAGTTTGCATTACTTTGACAAATGATTAGTAGTGTTCAGTTAAAAGGACCTTCAGTTTTATTAATCAAACAAAGAAAGCCATGTTAAAAATGAGCTAAAATTAAAGTTCATAGCTAGAATAAATTTAAAAGTCGCCTTCTGTGTTTTGATAAATGTATAAATAGATGTGGCTTAAACAATTTGCATAACAGAGCCACTCTCTTAAAGAATAAATGACAACAAACTCTTATGTTTCCTTAACTTAAATGTAACGTAAACAACATTTTATTTTATATATTCATAAAGGAATGATGCTGTCTAGATTGCCAGCAAACGTCTCCTTTCTATAAGTGAACATGACTAGGAAATGTCACAATCACAGACTCCTGACTGACCCACTGCACCTAAGAAAGGGACACCGAACACAGATGTCTACAATATAATTAAAGTGAATCAACCAGCTCTCTTCCTTGTCAAGATGATTGCTGAACTAGAAACAAACTAGAAAACAAAGGCCCAATACAAAACTTCCACAACCAATAGGAATAACAACAAACAATTTTTAGTTTCCAACATCCACACATCATTTCAGAAATTTTCTTAGATATTTTATCATAAATGAAACTGATTTGATATGTTATTTACTATTTTATATATTAAGATGAGTGTGAACAGGTTCGACATAAAGCTTTGGCTGCTTCTGAATAGCTTATTAGAGTGTTTTGTTCAATAAAAGAAAACATGTGCAAATGTCTAAATTTGTTTTAGGTTTTTAGGCTCAGTTGTATATGGAAAACGGTTGAGACAAATATATAATCATGATATATATTTCGTTTATTTATAGTTATATATGTTACTTTAGCAAATTTGACTGAACAAGCTTAAGTGAATGTATCCTAGTTGAGATGTTGCATCAGACTTATCATTTTACAAGTTTATAAATTGCATAACATAGAAAAATTAGCAAACAATGTGTTTTGTTTTTTAGGTCAAGAAGTATACCATTTCTTAAAAGAAAAGTTTACAACCATATAAACAGTCTCCTAATTAGTACTGATAACTTCTTCTTTTGGAGAACAAATTTATGCTCTTTTTATGCCTATCAAACACAGCCCCTCTCCTTTTTAATGAAATAACTTTTCTAGTGATGTATAATTTAAGCTATTAAGCAATTTTTGTTTTATATGTTACATATTGAAAATCGAACAACAAAATGATATTTTACCTCAGAAATGATGTTAAGTATTACTCTAACGTCGGTAAAATCAAAAGAATTATCATAAGGTGTTTAAAAGCTAACAGAAAAAATTGCATGCTTATTTTCAAACTTAAGAGGTTCTAAACTTATATAAATTTTTATCTATGATCATCTAATTAAACAGCTTATAACTGACAAAGTATTTATGTTAGAACGTATCTGTTTGCAGTTTTGAAATGGTCAGTTAACGCTCTTTTAAATACATGTTATCCTGAAGTTAAACACATATTGAAAATTTTGCCAAATGAAACTTTTTAACAAATTATCAATAATTTTAAGGGTATTATTGAAAATGTAACGTAAATGACATTATAATGGAACCAAACAACTTTTAAAAACATCAATATGTGTAGAGAATAGCATGTTCTTACAGATTGCATAAATGTTTTGTTCATTTAAACATTTCAACTTCTACTTAAATAGACTTGATTACATATTTTTGTTTTTAAGAAAATGAGGGGTAACGTATTAAACACACTGTTACAGGTATGTTTGCAAGACTTAAATTGATTGCAATATCTGGTTTCATACTGCCTATACTATGTACTAAAGGATAAAACAAGTGAAAATTCTGCTAAAAAGGGGGCATACCTAAATGCTTATTTTTGACATTTTTGAACCCTGGCTCCTCTACTAGTATGTAATGCTATATGAAAACCTTTAAACACCATGTATGAGCATTATGTTGAAATGCAATAGTAAAATGCTGTAACCAACATCGTTTCTGGTGTTAATTATCTTTTTGTTATTTGTGTGCCAATATGTAACGTATATTACAGCTTTCAAGACTGAATATGACTTGCTTATTTCCTTGTATTATACGGTATATGGTATTTGATACATTTCAAAAAAGCAAGTAAGTATGAATGGGAAATACCACAATCACACACTGCAGACCAACACATGGTACTGAGAGGAAGAGCGACAGAACACTAACAGCCACAAGACATCAGGAACGCAATTAAAGTAAAGCAACCAATTCTCTTTTCCTCATAAAGGTGATTGCAACACTAAAAGGACACAAAGTACTGAATAACAAAACAAGGACCAAACACAAACCCCCACATACAATGGGAGCAGCAATAAGCAAGGGATCAACAACAACAAAACCACCAGCCTAGAACGGACAGCTGCCTAAGCCACTGCAGCGGGAGGAGGGGGCTTAAATGCATTTTACTCGTACCAAATCTTAGTCCTAGATTATGTTGTTGTAAAAGCACAACAATTGTTTGGTTCGCATGGAAAAATTAATTGTTTTTGTTATAGATATCCAGGTTCCTGTTTGTCTGAAAAAAGTATCAATTCACCGATGCAACATTTGCAAAATATTATATCTTTTAAATTTTTATATCTGCAAAAAATGATATGCCCAAAATTATAGATTTTAAAACTCATAAGCAAATAAAATGATAGCTGTCAAGACCAGCACTTAGAAGGATACATTCCGATTTTCTGTGGAATTTGTTAAAATAACATATAAAGCTGTATAAAGTATATCATAAGGCCCCATGCTTACCAAAAATGATGTCAAAGACGATATATAATTGAGCCTGAAAAGCTAATTATCATGGTGAGTTTAGAGATTTGTTTTGTAGTATTTATCTGGAGAAATCTAAGTTAAATTGAAATCGTTTATAATCAGTAAAATCAATCAATCTATGTAACTGTTTTCAGTTGTTCAATTTATGAGTACACATATTCAGTTATATACATTGCATGATACAGGCTAGATTCCATGTATCCATGTTTATTTCGATTCAAATACCATACAATAGTAACCCTTCTAATTACTAAATGTTTTGAGGGAGGGATGCATTATAACTGCCTGTAATCAGTTATTGTTTAAAGAGACTGTCACCAAATCAATTTGTATCTAGTTGCGTATGCAGATGGCGAGGCATTACTGAAGTTTTTAAATTTATTCAAGTTTATATTCAACATAGCTTGCGTTGTTTTATTAACGAAACTGTCAATTACATCAACTAAGTACTTCTGGTCACTTGCTCAACCAATAATGGGAAAATAGTGGTGAGTTTTACTCTAAGGCAATGGTCACATTAGATATGGCCATACTCAAGGTAACTAGTTGAAGGTCAATTGTTACTTCAATACCAATTTAAATACAAATTTTATCAGCCTAAATTATGTCCGGCCAAAGGATCATTGACACTTGCTATGGGTAAATGCCTATGGTTTTCAGTAAAAATAAAAGTTTGTCAATCGCCCCTTTCTTCACCTAGAAGCTACCCTGACCTGAGTACTTTATGGCTGTGAAATCTGTTTTCGATATTAAATGCTTCAAAGATGTATAATTTTGGGTAGAACAATCAGTTTTACATTAAGATTTATAGAAATCCGAAAACATTTTTTAAAATATCATTCCCCCCCGTGTGCCAGCAAAAGCTTTTGCATGTATATGTGTTACCATATTTTACACATTGTATGGAAGTGGCTTGCTGGCACAAGGGGGGGAAAGATGTTCAGCAGCCCAAAAACCCAGGGCCTAAGCCCATAAAATGCCTTTTCTACCAAATCAGAAATTAATGACAGTAATGAAGTTCTCTAGAACCAACCTCCTAAATTTATTTGTATTCTGTGCTAGTTTAATATAAAGTACTTAAAGATTAAAAGTAGAATTAGCAAGGTTTTATGCATTTTTTTATCAGAAAAAAAATCTCACTGCTATTAAATGACACATATTTTGAAAATGTCCTGTACTTATCTATTTGCATGCTAGGGAATTGTTCATGTTTTTATTTTCGTCTGCTGACTTTCTTCAAAATTGAGTTTTAAAAAAAACAACACCCAGGACCACCATCAGAGTGTCAAACAGTTTGGATCCAGATCAGGACCCACATTCTGTTGGTCTTCATCTAGGTTCAAACTGTTTGCAAAAGGCTATTGGCAGACTACAAAATTATCCACTGGCATACAAAGAGTTTTAACAGGTAAATACATTAGTGTTCAATATATTGTCTCATATAGGGATATACATGCATAAGTATACCATAAATATTCGGACACTTTAAATACATTTAACATGCTATGCCCTCTAAACAAAGCAAAAGTAACATTCAAAGGATCTAGTTAGAATCAGTTTTTACTTTCCAATGCTAAATGGGACATCTTTATTCCTTCAAAAATATTTATTTCTTTTGTTGAGCTTGCAGTTTTGTATTATTTACGGTACATGTAGTCAAAATGTACTGGTACCTTCTAAATTATCTCCCCAAAATCATTTTATTACAAAACATATTTTGTTTTTAAAACAATTTCATCAATTATCGTGATTCGTTAATACTCTGCATATGGTATGTTCAATAGATATCACCATGCCTACCAAATAAATCAAGAAAACGTGCAGAAATCACTTTTAAAATCACTTTTTATTATCATGAAATTTCAGACCCCGTCCCCTTTCTACCCGCCATAACTCTCGAGTGCGTAGAAATTTTGAAAATATTTTGCTAAACTGGCTCTTGCCATTAGATTCACCTATTACACTGATACTACATGCGCAACACTAGAAGCTCAAAAGCAGCATTCTGGGAATCAGAAAAATAGGCGTATAAGGCCCAAACCGTCAATGATCCTTTGATCTGGTGACATTGAAGTTATTGTAAACTAGAATTTACAATGTTCTGTTAGAATGCTGGATAGAAAAGTGAAATATTTAATAAGAAAGTGCAAGTATAAGCTCTCACTAAGTTTTAGCAATGCATGCTTACATATCTGAACTGACTGTGAGTTTGATAAAATATTACAGGAACATTGTAAACATGGTAAATGGAATAATAGAGATTTATATGTGTATTAAACATTTGAATAAGCTGTAAACTCACCAGGATATAGATTCAAAAGAAGCCCACAAAAATGTTAACTGTTCTAGCTAATATCAGCATTAAGAGGACACTCTACTCAATCGCCAATGATAGACTCACTTGCAAAGTACCAAACTCTAATGGGCTAAATCTTTTTAATTATTCCTTCCATTACTACTGTTAATCTATTTTGTTTGGTTTGAAATATGCAAAGAAGTAATTGGACGTATTTGTGTATCTATCGTAATGTTCACATTTGATTGACTAAATATCAGAAAATTATCTGAAACAAAATTCAACTTCAAGACTAAATCTAATGGATAGAATTATGCAAAACAAATTAACCAATACTTTATTTGGGTCCATTTATATAGCAATGGCTACAGTATATATGCTATACTAACAATGCCAGGGAGCTTTTCTAGGTGATAAACCATTTTCCTTCAAATGCATGACTGTCATGAACCATTAGAACAAATGCTGTCTGTTCAATGCTTCACAAAGTTTTAGAACCAGACAGAATGGAAGATAAGTGTAAATATGCTCCTTAAATTTCTCTTGTTATGCATTTTACCCACATAAATGGTACTCTTACTTCACCAAACTAGACATCCTTCTTCAAATATAAAGCGATGATAACCATAGGAATAGGCTTGGTGTGTGTCATACTCGTATGTTGGGAAATAGTCGCTAAGTTTCTAAAACACTTCAGTTTATTGTTTCTAAAGACAAGGATAAAGGTCACGATTTAGACCTAAGTCTGAATAACTTACTATTTATAACGAATTCTGAGTAAGTTTTTGTCTTTATCAATACAGTTGGTGTGATCAATAGTAGGGTTACACAATGTTTGATAGATCTTACTAACTTTAAGCTACTTCATGCTTAATATTATTGTGTCATCTAAAATGAGGTGTAGTCAGTTAAGAAGGGCGTCTTTTTTTAAATATCATTTCATGTGTAGAATGAAGCAAATACACGAGTGTCAGTGAGATAAAAGATATCTTTTATAAAAGATATCGTTAAAACGGCAAGAAAAAATTGGAAACATCTTTTTTCTTAAATAGGATACATTTTTCTACAAGAACATGTATGTTTGACACTTTTACCCAAAAATTCCCACGGAATTACACAGCGGCCTACACTAAAATGCCACTGGCATGGCAAATATGCTTATTTGCCGGCCTTTTGCCAACCTTGCTTAAAGGTCACAGATACTCAAGTCAGTAAGTTTATATTGTATAGACTTAAATGTAGGTCAGATATATGCAAGTCAATGAGTTTAAAAAAGACCCATCCTAAAGGCTTTGGATATGCAGGTCAGTGCACTTTAATATAGACTCAAAGTGAAGGTAACAGATAAGTTAGTATTTTAATAAAGACTGAAGCCTATAGGTGACTGATGTGTAGGTTTGATGTGCCAGATAATGTTAGATTGTCAAACCTAAACATACATATATATATTTGAGCCGTGACATGAGATTTCCAACAATGTGGTATGTGCGACCAGCAAAGGCTCAGACCAGCCTGCGCATACTAGCAGACTGATCAGAGCCTTTGCTAGTCGCTTGAATATTCTATCACTATTAAACTACTGACTGAACAAAATTTTGAGTTTCTAAGCTCAACAGGAGGCTACACATGCTCATCTGAATATACACTTGTCAAAATGCCACATTGTTGGAAATTACATGTCGCGGCTCATTTGTTTGTCTTTTTGCAGTGATGTTTTGGTAATTATGTGTTTGCTTGCTTGTTATAGGCCCTCCTCGAGAATGCCCAGACATCAGCTGACAAGTATGATATAGAGAAAGATAGAGATCTAGACACAGGCGAACCTGACTTCAAGGTAGAACCAATGGAAATGGTGTTTAAAGCTGGACAGTCTAAGAGAATATGGAATGAGCTTCATAAGGTAGGTAGATCAAGGGCCTCAACCTAGGCTTTGTATAATCCTACTAAAATTTACATAGATGAGCCTAGCTTCAAGGTAGAACCAATGGAAATGTTGTTTAAAGCTGGACCTGGAATGAGGTTCATAAGATATTATTAGGCTATTGCGTCACTGTCTAGCCACACTCCCTACTGGTTCCTATCTCCGTTAGCTTTACAAGAGACCGGGACATTGCATATACCATGTGGGGATACAGTGACCAAATAGCTGAATAATTGGTAGATCAAGGGCCTTGACCTAGGTTTTGTATAATCTTACTACAATAGATCTAGACATATGTGAACCTGACTTCAAGGTAGGACCACTGGAAATGGTATATAAAGCCCGAATAAGCTGTCTTGTCAGGATCCACTCTGTCATGCTGTTTATGCTATTTTCCACCTTTCACCTTTCTGAAAACCATGCCTACTTTGAACTGATATGCATCCATCCATTAACCTCAGAATAATTGTGAGAGATTGAACACGTGGGAATTTGTTTGTAGGACTATGTTACATGCTAAGTCGTTGTTGCATTGGTCAGTTAAACACTATCAGATTACTTATGAGTGGCCTTCTGGGTGTGGTTTGGAAATGTCTGTTTGGAAGCCTGTGAAAGTGACTTGTATTCACTTGCTAAAAAAGCCAGTGAGTGTAATTTCTACTTGGTTTTTGGTGAAACTACTAGTATTTAGCAAGTTAGCAAGTTCTATATTTGATCCCTTCTCATTCGCACAGTAAAACCGACATGTAAAACTGACACTAAATGGTTGCTTAATGAAGGTCGAAAGTATTGCAGAATGCTCCAAAAATTCTGCAATACTTTTAACCTGCATTAAGCGATAATTGGTCTTGAAAACCAAATTTCAGTCTTTTTGAGAGTGGCAATTTTATACAGGTTTTAGTGTTACCTTTTAGGTGATAGATTCTGCTGATGTTCTCATAGAAGTTCTTGATGCGAGGGATCCACTGGGGACCAGATGTTACCAAGTGGAACAGTTCTTAAAGAAAGAGAAGCCTCACAAACATCTCATCTTTGTCATGAATAAAGTCGATCTGATACCAGTCTGGGTTACTGTAAGTCATACAAACATCTCATCTTTGTCATGAATAAAGTTGATCTGATACAGTCTGGAATACTGTTAGTCATACAAACATCTCATCTTTGTCATGAATAAAGTTAATCTGATACCAGTCTGGGTTACTGTAAGTCATACAAACATCTCATCTTTGTCATTAATAAAGTTGATCTAATACCAGTCTGGGTTACTGTAAATCATTCACATCTCATCTTTGTCATGAATAAAGTCGATCTAATACCAGTCTGGGTTACTGTAAGTCATACAAACATCTCATCTTTGTCATGAATAAAGTTGATCTGATACCAGTCTGGTTTACTGTAAGTTATACAAACATCTCATCTTTGTCATGAATAAAGTTGATCTAATACCAGTCTGGGTTACTGTAAGTCATACAAACATCTCATCTTTGTCATGAATAAAGTTGATCTAATACCAGTCTGGGTAACTGTAAGTCATACAAACATCTCATCTTTGGCATGAATAAAGTCGATCTAATACCAGTCTGGGTTACTGTAAGTCATGCAAAACATCTCATCTTTGTCATGAATAAAGTTGATCTAATACCAGTCTGGGTTACTGTAAGTCATGCAAAACATCTCATCTTTGTCATGAATAAAGTTGATCTAATACCAGTCTGGGTAACTGTAAGTCACACAAACATCTCATCTTTGTCATGAATAAAGTTGAACTTATACCAGTCTGGGTTACTGTAAGTCATACAAACATATCATCTTTGCGATGAATAAAGTGGTTCAGTCTGGGTTACTGTAAGTCATACAAACATCTCATCTATGTCATGAATAAAGTTGATCTAATACCAGTCTGGTTTACTGTAAGTCATACAAACATCTCATCTTTGTCATGAATAAAGTTGATCTAATACCAGTCTGGGTTACTGTAAGTCATACAAACATCTCATCTTTGTCATGAATAAAGTTGATCTAATACCAGTCTGGGTTACTGTAAGTCATACAATCATCTCATCTTTGTCATGAATAAAGTTGATCTAATACCAGTCTGGGTTACTGTAAGTCATACAAACATCTCATCTTTGGCATGAATAAAGTTGATCTAATACCAGTCTGGGTTAATGTAAGTCATACAAACATATCATCTTTGCGATGAATAAAGTGGTTCAGTCTGGGTTACTGTAAGTCATACAAACATCTCATCTATGTCATGAATAAAGTTGATCTGTGTCAGTCTGGGTTACTGTAAGTCATACAAACATCTCATCTATGTCATGAATAAAGTTGATCTAATATCAGTCTGGGTTACTGTAAGACATACAAAACATCTCATCTTTGTCCTGAACAAAGTTGATCTAATACCAGTCTGGGTTACTGTAAGTCATACAAACATCTCATCTTTCTCATGAATAAAGTTGATCTAATACCAGTCTGGGTTACTGTAAGTCAATCAAACATAGCATCTTTGCGATGAATAAAGTGGTTCAGTCTGGGTTACTGTAAGTCATACAAACATCTCATCTATGTCATGAATAAAGTTGATCTAATACCAGTCTGGGTTATTGTAAGTCATACAAACATCTCACCTTTGCGATGAATAAAAAGGTTCAGTCTGGGTTACTGTAAGTCATACAAACATCTCATCTATGTCATGAATAAAGTTGATCTAATACCAGTCTGGGTTATTGTAAGTCATACAAACATCTCACCTTTGCGATGAATAAAAAGGTTCAGTCTGGGTTACTGTAAGTCATACAAACATCTCATCTATGTCATGAATAAAGTTGAAGTAATACCAGTCTTGGTTACTGTAAGCCATACAAACTTGTCATATTTGTCATGAATGAAGTCAATTTAATACCAGTCTGGGTTACTGTAAGATTTCTGAAAATTTAATAAAGTCAAAACTCTTAGAAAGGATATAAATACACTATGTTTCTCTTACAGCAAAAATGGGTAGCTATTCTGTCAGCAACATGTCCTACAATGGCGTTCCATGCCAGTATCACAAACCCATTTGGTAAAGGTGCCCTCATCAACTTGCTGAGACAGTTCTCAAAGGTAGGCGTAGTTGGGTATCTATTTTTCTTTGCTTGCTCTTTTGGAGCAACCTTTCTACAGGACTGTAAAATTCCACTTGCCCGCTTGCATTTGCGAGTAAAATGTTATGCAGGGGCGAGTAAAAGTTTTGACAATTTGTATGGTATTTTTTTTAGTTTACAGCATCTTTGAGAAAAAATGGGACATGAAGGGTGAGTAACTTATTTGGAAATTTGACACCCCTGTAAATTCCAGAATTTTTTGCAGAGCACTGAAAGTGAAAATGGCAAAGCATTCACAGGGTTCGCACAGGCTTGAAAGGTACTTGAATTTAGAGGGCTTTCTTGAAAAGTCCTTGAAAATTAAATCTGCCTTGAAAAGTACTGGAAAATCACTCAAAAGCCTTGAAAAGTCCTTGAATACTACTATTTTCTTTAGGACTTAGCACTGATGATAGAGACCTGAATTAGTATAAATTGTTGTGCCTTTATTTGGTGCAGCTATGCTGCACCAAACATAAGCACAACAATTTTATACTTATTTTCCAGTGCTAATGTCTCCATTATCTCAGTCTAGTACTTTTAACACCTAGATAAAAAAAAAGGACAAATGAAATTTACTGAAAAGAAATATGAAAAGGTGCAACAAAATACTGTAGTTAATGCTTTAGAGAGGTAGAAGATGCGAGTGAATTAACCCTTTGTATACTAATGGATTCTTCCTTCTGGTTTGATACAATAAACTTGGTATAGTCCATTGTACATATCTAGGAGTGTCGGGTTATAATAAAAAAAAAAATATTAAATCTTTTTTACCTTTTCAAATAGTATAGACCCCGATTAAATGCTGCATTATGTGGCATTTTATCTGGGTATTCGCTGTTTGTCAAAGTAGCCGTTTAGGGGTTTCTAGAATACAAAGGGTTTACATGCATGCAGGTTTGCAATGGTACAATGCAGTTCCTTTATAACACGCTATGATTGGGGCCCATAGAAATGGGTCGGGTTATGTGACTTGTGTTATAAAGGGGCAATTTTACAAAGAAATTATAGGAAAATGACCATTTTATGTTCATGGTAATTTTCCTATAATTTCTTTGTAAGTTTTCATGATACAAAAAATTTAGGAGCCATAACATGATCATGTTATGGTTAAACCTGTCTTAAGCAGCCACTCAAAAAAAGACAAAAAATTGGCTTTTATGACTGATTATCTCTTAGTGCAGGTCAAAAGAATTGCAGAATGCTCCAAGAGAGCATTCTGCAATACTTTCGACCTGCATTAAGATACTATTTGTCGTAAAGACCTTTGTTTTGATTATATTTGAGTTGCCATTTTGGACAGGTTTTACTGTATATCCAAATCTGTGTTATAACAAGTTGTGTTATAAAGGGTTGCACAGGCTTGAAAAGTACTTGAATATACAGGACTGTCTTGAAAACTCCTTGAAAATAAAATATGCCTTGAAAAGTACTTGAAAAACACTCAAAGGCCTTGAAAAGTCCTCGAATTGTACCATTTACAGGAGGATTCAACAGTGTTTTTGCAGACTTAAATCAGTATAAAATTGTGGTGCATGTATTTGGTGCAGCATGCTGCACCCAAATTAAGGCACCTCAATTTTATACTAACTATCTGAAACTGATATCTTTAGTAATGGACTCTAGCATTTCAGAAGTAGAATTTTAACGTGTAAATCAGTATTTTTCTTAAGTTTTCAGTCCTTGAAAACAGAAGGAAAGTCTTTAAGAAGTCCTTGAAAAGTCCTTGAGTACACTATCTTGCCTGTATGAACCCTGTATAAAGGGACTGGACTGTACTTCTATTTTCAATTTCAGCTGCATATAGACAAGCGTCAGATCAGCGTTGGTTTCATTGGCTACCCCAATGTTGGAAAGAGTTCTATAATTAACACTCTCAGAGCAAAGAAAATCTGTAAAGTGGCACCTATTGCTGGGGAGACTAAGGTAAGAACTAACCATATGGACAATCTCATGACATTGTTGTACTTCAGGGATCAAATTTAGCACTTGCTAACGTGCTAAATGCATGTAGTGTTTTCCAAAAGCAGGTTGAAATTACTATCACTTGCTATTTTTAGCAGGTGAATACAAGCCACTCTCACATCAATTTCCGAATTAAGAAACATAGCATAAGCTCTTTGAAAAACAGTGTAGATCCTGATCAGCCAGCTGATCTGGATCTACACTGTTTGAAGGTTACCTAAATGCAGAGTTGATTCTAGGCTGCGGGAGTGTGATAATTACGTTTTTTTGCAATATTGGCCCAAAATTTCAAGTTCCCTGCGTAGCTATTTCCGCACTGTGCCGAGATTTGGCGCATTTCCGGTAATCTTGTGCGTATTTCTGGTCATTCTGTTTACATTTCGGTCCCTTTAATCAGTTCTATTCGTCTAATTCAGTTTATTTCCGCCGATCTCGTCCTCTGGCAAGACTTGATTTCTATTGGTTGATACTGAATTGGACATTTCTACTTTCGTTTTTAACAAAATGGCTGTCTCGTTTTTGCGAAATGAGATGCAGAAATCTGATAATGACAGTGTGCAAACATGCGCACAGGAACCTGAAACTACAGCTGTACCTTGTTTGACCCACAGCAAAAAGGTTTGAGTGTATCATGATCTTCAAAGAGGATGAATGGCCTGGCAGGAAAATGACCATTTCTGAGGAAATTGGAATATTAAATTGTCTTCTACCAACCATGGTCACATAAGGTATGTGCCATTTAGTTAATATATCTGTTTTTCAAAAATCTATCATTCTGGAGAATAGGGTGCTCTGATTCCATTTGTTTATATACAAATCAGATACCCCTCCGCTCTTCTCCATACTCTGACTTTTCCCAACACTTTTGAAGGCCAGGGTTATTGTGGTTGGGGGGTGAACAGAACAGGCCAGCGCCTAAGGACGACCCCTGCTCGATTTTTTCTTAGGTGTGGACTAAGTTTTTTTAAGGGGTGCAGGGTTGGTCGGCAGTTTTTTTTAAGGGATGAAGGGGTGGTCGGCAGTTTTTTTGTTTTTTTTTAGAAAACACCATTACCCATTTGATTTTCAGGTTGGCCCCCTTTTGGGAACACAAGGGGGGAGTTGGCCCCTTCTGGAAAAATCCTAGAATCAACTCTGTAAATGGCAATATTGTTTGAAATTAATTTTTGGCACACAATCTTGTCAACACACAAGCTAATTGAATTTGTTCAGTTTTCTAATTTACGATATATGGAATGAATGAACTAGTTAATCAACATCTTTAGCAAGTAAGTAAAATAGAATGTGCAGTGGCTCAGTGGTAGAGTGCTTGACTCGAGATAAAGGGGTTGTGGGTTGGAGCCTCATGGGCGGCAAGTGTGTGTTGTATCCTTGAGCAAGACTTAGAACTGGTTCAACCCAGGAAGACTCATCCCTACATAACTGAAAAATTGCTGACTGGGGCGTAAAGAATCAAATCAAACGAACAAAACAAAAGTAAGAAAAATAA
Source organism: Loripinus fragilis (assembly GCA_964019695.1). Lineage (NCBI taxonomy): Eukaryota > Metazoa > Mollusca > Bivalvia > Lucinida > Lucinidae > Loripinus > Loripinus fragilis. The sequence continues at coordinate 38,659,431 of OZ026520.1, read as the reverse complement.
TTGCTTGCTATTTTAAGCAAGTGGTTAAAAATCTTAAATTTGATACGTGTACTTAATCACTATGTGTAAAATTATTCTTTAAACATGTATAAGCAGATAATTAGTAGGGCCAGAGGCCTGAACATTCATTTTTGTCCCTTTTTGGCATGTGTGAGTAATTTAGAATTTGTTTTGTTGCTTTACGCCCCAAGTCAACAGCTATGGTCATGGCAGGACCGTCAGTTCACCTAACCACACTTTTTCCTGGGCAAGCTTGAACAAGCAGTTAACCAGTACTTTATGCACATACTTTAACTTGTAACTGACAACAACCCTGCTTGAATGATTCAGCGGAAGGGAGGAGAATGACCGTAGAAATTAATGCATGATCAATCTCGATGAAAGTATGGGACCAGGCCGGAAAATGCTTGTTTTAGACATAAAAAAAAAGACATGGGCTGCATCATCACTATTGGCATATGAATTCACTGATTGAATTGTATTGCACATAGCTGTCTCTTAAATTTCTTGTGGTCATGAGGCTTTGAACGATTGTGAAAATCTCAAGATACATTAGAGGCTTGCTTTCAAAATGTAAATATTGTGTTTGGAATTTCAGGTTTGGCAATATGTGGCATTGATGAAGAAAATCTACTTGGTTGACTGTCCAGGAGTTGTCTACCCTACTGGCTCCACACCAGCAGATTGTGTACTCAAGGGAGTGGTAAGTATATGGGTTAAAGTTTTCAGGATTAATCCTGAATTCAGGATTTTGAGGCTGACTTTCCATAGAAAGTCAGCCTCAAAATGCTTAATTAGGGAGATTACAATAGCTTCTCTGATTAATTTGCAGATTATCTAAACACATTTTATCATTTAAACATGAAATTATTATTTTTTGTAGGCATCCTGCAAGTCTAAAAAAATGAATTTCTAAAGTTCAGGATTTTGGAAATTTTGAACTTTCACCCATGTAAGTAAAATTATTGAGAGTTACCTTCACATGTTGTTTCGATCCAAAAATAATGCTAAAAATTATCTAGAAACAGATAAAAATATATATTGACAAACAGTTTGACTCAGATAAAGGTGTTTAAGCACCCTTATCTGGGTCTAACTGTTTGCCAGTATATTTTAATATGAGCCGCGACATGTGATTTCAAACAATGTGGCATTTTGACATGTGTAGACTCAGACGAGCCTGTGCAGCCTCCTTTTAACCTTAGAAGCTTCAAATGAAGTTCAGCCAGTAGCTTCACACTCATAGAATACCCAAGGGACTAGCAAAGGCTCTGACCAGACTGCGAGTATGGGCAGGCTGATTTGAGGCTTTGCTGATCGCACATACCACAATGATGGAAATCTCATGTCGCAGCTCATTTATATTGATATCACTGACAGCACTTAAACCCTTTTAAAAAAAACTTAAATTGGGACATATTTTTTAGCATCATTGGTTTAGGATTGTTCATGGGTTAAGTTTCCAGAATGAATTATTCCTTAATTCAGGATTTTGTATGTTAATTCTGTATTTTGAGGCTAACTTTCCATGTAAAGTCTGCCCCCAAAAAGACTGGATCAGGCAGATTATAATAGCTTATCTGATTTATTTTTAGCTTATCTAAAGACAATTGACCATTTAATCTTAAAAATTATTAATATTCTTTAGGCATTTATGCAAGTTTTAAGATTTGAGTTTCTCAGAAACTTTTGAACTTTCACCTGTGACTTTAGGAGTCTCACCCATAATAAGTGTATTACTTGGAGAAGACAGTAACTGATGTTGAGAGAACCCATTTGCTTGTTAAACATTTTGCAGGCCTCATGGACATGAAAGGGGGTAATTAAAATATAATTTTTATGCCCCCTCCATGATAATGGCCGGGGCATTAAGTGTTACCCCTGTCCGTCTGTCCGTACTGACTTACATACATACGTCTGTCCTGACAACTTCCGCTATCTAAATCGAATACTTTTGATCAGAATTTATGAAACTTGGTCACATTGTTAAGTACCATTATGTCTTTTTCAAGTTCGATAATGGTCCATATCGCACCAGGCTTTCAGTAGTTACGGCCCTTTGTTTATGAAAATTCACCGTTTTAAATGATGTCCGCTCTCTAACTCAATATTCTTATCAGAATTTTTTTAAACTTGGTCAAATCGTTTAGTACCATACTGTCTTCTTCAAGTTTGATAATGGTCCATATCGCACCAGGCTTTCAGTAGTTATGGCCCTTTGTTTATGAAAATTCACCGTTTTAAACGATGTCTGCTCTCTAACTCGAATATTTTTTATCAGAATTTTATGAAACTTGGTCACATTGTTAAGTACCATGATGTCTTCTTCAAGTTTGATAATGGTCCATATCGCACCATGCTTTCTGTAGTTATGGCCCTTTGTTTATGAAAATTCACCATTATGAAAGATGTCCACTCTCTAAGTTGAATATATTTATCAGAATTTTATGAAACTTGGTCACATTGTTTAGTACCATGATGTCTTCTTTAAGTTTGATAATGATCCATATCGCACCATGCTTTTAGCAATTATGGCCCTTTGTTTATGAAAAATCACCGTTTTAAACGATGTCGGCTCTCTAAGTCGAATAGTTTTGATCAGAATTTTATGAAACTTTGTCACATTGTTTAGTACAATGATGTCTTCTTCAAGTTTGATAATGGTCTATATGGCACCATGCTTTAAGGAGTTATTGCCCTTAGTTTATGAAAAATCATCGGTTGAAACGACGTCTGCGTTCTAACATAAATAGTTTTGATTATAATTCTATGAAACTTTGTCACATTATTAAGTACCATAATGTGTTCAAGTTTCAGAATGGCCCATATCGCATCATGCCTTCAGGAGTTATTGCCCTTTGTTAATGACAATTCCCTATTTGTACGAATTTGGCAATAGCGGGGGCATCCGTGTCCCATGGACACATTTCTTGTCTTATTTCTACACCAAAGCATATGTTATGGGAACTTAAAAGAACTGTATGAGATGGTACTTTTGAGTACCTAAAACCTGCATTTTAAATGTCAGATGGATAAGAAGATAATTACAAGTTTAAGCCCAAAAAACTTGCTTATCCGAACCTATATTTTCGTTAATAAAGTGATTAAATCTTTACCTGCTAGGGTTGCCTGCTGAAACCTTTGCAGACAGTTTGGACCCAGATCAGGCCCGACAAAAAGTCGGGCCTGATTTGGATCCAAACTGCTTGACAACATGATTGTATTCCTTAAAGGTTAATTTTTAAAAAAATCAGCAGACCCCAAAAAATCATGAAAAATTACCTAGCATGCAAAGAGTTTTAACTTAAAACAATACTTTTCATTCGGCGAGATCAAATCACCAGAAAATTTTACACAGCATGCAAAGAGTTAAACTAGTGCTATACTTTTCTATAGGTGAGAATTGAAAACATCAAAACTCCGGAAGATTACATTGAACCTATGTTGGAGAGGGTGAAGAAGGAATATATTGAGAGGACCTACAGTATCTTAGAGTGGAAAGATCATGAAGATTTCCTTTCACAGTATGCTAGAAAATGTGGAAAGTTACTGAAGGTATGAATTGTTATTTTTATGGAAGTTTGAAAACTTTATATAGTATGTGATACTTTGCCAGACAACACTTCGTTAAATGAGCCATTGTGTCTTAAGGATCTAATTTAGAAATTGCTAACTTGTTAAATTATAGTAGATTTTCAAGAAAGCAGGAACACATTACCATCACTTTGTATTTTAAGACAGCTTTTTTGTGGGAAGGGGTCGTAGTGTTCAATCTAGGAAATTTAACAAAGGGGTCATTTTCATTTGATTTCAGATGAAAATAAAATGACCCAATATTTCCCCATTCACATAATGTTAAAGATGGCCCACTCTAACTTTTACCAAGGGGCCATTTGATGAAAAAGGGGGGGGGGGGCAATGGCCTCATGGCCCCCTGTAGAGTGAACACTGCGGGACTGGGGGTGCACATCTTCCATCTTATACTCATAAAAATCTGCTGGGACTCATTAAAATCTTAAAATACTTTATTTTTCTACAGTGGGAGCCATTCTCATTTTATTAGCTCATCTGAGCCAAAGGCTCCAGTGAGGTATTAGGATGGCAATGGTCTTGGGTTGTCGTCTGTTTACATTTTTAGAAGTATATCTCTAAAGTCAGTTGGCCAGTTTTGATAAAATTTCCAGTAGAATATCATCAGGTTTGGGGAGAGGTTTTTGGTCTGATTGAAACTTTGGTTGCCATGGCAACATATAGCTCCCATAGACTTATAATGGGAACAAAATAAAAAAAAATCTTCTGAAACCATGGTGCCACAGCCTACATATTTAGTATGTAGCAATGTCTAGTGCACCCTACATAAATCATGCCAATCAAATTTTTGGGGTCCAAACTTATTATCATCTGTAAGAGGCAATGACAGGTGTAAAGGTTAAATAAATGTTCAATTATCTTTCAGGGTGGTGATCCTGATTTAAGTACAGCAGCAAAGATGGTGCTGAATGACTTTCAGAGAGGCAAGATTCCATACTTTGTACGACCACCTGGATCAGAGGTATATAGTGAATCATACTTACACCTCTTTTATAATGAGCCGTGGCATGAGATTTCCAACAATATGGCATTTTGACATCTGTAGACTCGGACGAACCTCTGCAGCCTCTTTTTAAGCTCAGAAACTCCAAATGGTGTTCAGTCAATAACTTAACAATCATAGAATACTCAACGGACTAGCAAAGGCTCTGATCAGACTGCGCGTAGTATGCGCAGGCTGATCTGAGGCTTTGCTGGTCGCACATACCACATTGTTGGAAATCTCATGCACTGGCTCATAATAATAACGGTGAGGGGGATCTGGATATTTCATCTTTTGGGCTGGTACCTGATAAAACATTTACAAAAAGTGAGTACAGTAAAACCTGTGTAAAACAGCCACTCAAAAATAGACAAAACAAAGATCTTAATGACAAATGGTAGCTTAATGAAGAGAACATTCAGCAAAACTTTTGACCTGCATTAAGGGATAGTCTGTCTTGAAAACCATTTTTGGTCTTCTTTTTGAGTGGCTGTTTAAGACATGTTTTACTGTATGACCAGAAAATGTCACAATTACACACTGCAGACCAGCCCACTGCACCTCGAGAAAGAGGCAAAGAACAATAATAGCCACATACCACCAAGAAGACAATAAAAGTAAAGTAACCAGCTCTCTCTTCCCCAGCTAGACGATAGCAAAACTAGACGGACACAAACACAGCATATCAAAACAAGAACCAAACACAAAAAAACAAACACAAACAATGGTAGTGACAATAAACAATGAATAAACAACATGAGAGGCTTTCTGTAACCTTATATTAATCCTTAAACTTTTAACCTTACAATTTGGCATGAAATATCAAGCTAATTTGATATCTTACAGCAGTCAGAATTTTAAAATGTTGCGGGCTGCATGTTTTAGGTGGTGTTCTAAGTATAAAGCTGGTATATACATGCAGCGAAGACTGTGGCAAGACTTCGGTAATGTCCTTTGGCCTTGGCTGCTTTCCGATGCAATAAGTACCAAAATAGCATGTGCTGGTCCTAATATTGGTACAGTAAAACCTGTCTTAAGCAGACACTCAAAAAATGCAAAACAAAGATTCTAAAGGCAGATGGTAGCTAAATGCAGTTCGAAAGTATTGCAGAATGCTCTCTTGGAGCATTCTGCAATACTTTTAACCTGCATTAAGTGATAATAGGCCTTGAAACCCAATTTTGTTGGTCTTTTTGAGTGGCCGCTTAAGACAGGTTTTACTGTATAATGAAGACATTTTTTTTTACTTTTTGCAGGAGAAACAAGGTGAAGCAGGACCATCCGATAAAACAGAGAAACAGGCAGAAGAAAACAAGGAGACTACAGAAAACGGAGTGACTGGAGCAGCTCCAACTGTTCATCAGAACCTGAGTAAGATAAGAGTGGAACCAGGATTTACTGGTGAGGATGAGAAAACGGTCGAGTTCACAAGTGATCTTGATGATTCTGATATAGAACTGGAAGATGACGACGGGGAACCAGATGATGAGGAACAGGAACCAGAAGATGAGGAACAGGAACCAGAAGATGAGAAACAGGAACAAGATGAAGATAATGAACGGGATCCAGAAGATGAGAAACAGGAACCAGAAGATAATGAACAGGAACCAGAAGATGAGAAATCTGGCAATGACATGGATGGTGCTGATGGGCAGATGGAGAAGTCAGATCGCCTCGGTGAGAAGAGTGATGCAAGTAGAACTCCTGTTGTAACCACAGAGGACAATGAGGATGAACTTGTTATAGACTCTGATAGTGATGACTGTGAAATAATTAGTGATGAAGATGTAATGGATGGAATTCAAAATGTTAAAGATACTAACAATAAAAACAAACCTGTTAGAGATACAAACACTTCAACGGGAGATGTTAATCATGTGAAAAGTAAAACTGCAAGAGATATTGACAGCAAAAATAAAAATGTTACAAATAGAAACAGCAAAAGCCAACATAAAACTGTTACAAATAAAGGCAGTGAAAGCAAACATAAAACTGTTGCAAAGAAAGACAGTGAAGCTAAATTGGGTATAGCTACAGGTACCAGCAATAAAACAGAAGACTTTATAGCTTTGGACTGTGAGGATGAGGATGATGATGAAATTGTTATAGAATCAGATAATGATAATGAAATGCTTAATGAAGACAGTGAAAGTAAAAATGAAAATTCATTATCAGATATGAAGGACAAAAAACAAACAAAACATACAAAATTAACAGGCATTGTTCCAACAAAGAGTGGAAAGTTTACAGTCAAGCCTAACAAGTATACGCCAATGAAAAAGAAACCGGGTAAGTTGGATGACAATAATGAGCGATAAACAAATGAATATGACCAAGAAATACCACACTCACAGACTGACCTATGGCACAACTCAGTAGTAGAGTGCTTGACTCATGATAGAAGGGTTGCGGGTTTAAGTCTCGCCAGTGGCACTGCATTGAGTCCTTGAGCAAGACACTTTATCCTCTATTTAGTACTGGTTCAATTTAACATTTATTAGCAGGATAAAAACATCTGAGAGTTTTCAAGCAAGAAAATCTTTATTTCCGCATTTTATTTTTTATGAGCAGTTGAAAATTCATACTTGGTTGAGTTGAGCAAGAAAAAAAGTTTTAGAACCTAGATGATTACCAAACTAGAAAGTACACAAAGAGCTGCATCACAAAACCAGTGATAAACACCCCATTTCCCCCCCCCCCCCCCCCCCTACACACACACACACAAACATATACACAATGGGAACACCCAAAAGCAGCTGTCAACAACAGAATCACTGCCTTAGGCCAAATAGAAAATTAGTGTGTTTCTTATACGGGTCTGTAAATTTTAGGTAGGGTAGGCACACATTTTTTTTTAAAACATTTTTATACCCCCCGCAAACTTGTGTTGGGTATACTGTTTTCACTTTGTCCGTCCGTGCGTGCGTCCGTCTGTAACGTTTTGTTTCCTTGATATCTTGAAGAGTAATTGCTAGATTTTCATCAAACCTTGCAAACATGTTCATATATGCAAGACAAATACATTAGACAAAAAAGTAAGGGCTAGGGGCCAATTCTATTAGAGATATTTCCCTTTGTAGTTCTAAATGGCTTTTAATATAGGGTTTTATGCTTATGCTATTATAGGCATTACACAGGCCGATCAACTCCTACCACAGCTTTTGATGGAACAATTTGATACTTTTCCCATACAATGTAGACACATTGAACATATGCATGAAGGTATAGGTTCGGAAAAAATAATTTTTGACAAAATGACAGCAGTGAGAACTTAGACAATTTTTCCCTAATAGGGCTTTTGTATATGCATAGATGGTGCCTTCATGGGCCGATCAACTCCTACCACAGCTTTTGATGGAACAATTTGATACTTTGTCTAAACAATGTGGACACATTTAACATATGCATGAAGGAGTGTGGTTCACAAAAAATATTTTTGACAATATGACAGCTGTGAGAACTTAGACAATTTTCCATTACGGTAAATGTCCTAAAATTTCGAACACTCTAAAATTACTAACACCTAAAATTAAAAAATAATTTCTGACAAAATGACAGCTGTGAAAACTTAGACAGACAATTTTTCCCTAATGGGGCTTTTGTATATGCATAGATGGTGCCTTCATGGGCCGATCAACTCCTACTACACCTTTTGATGGAACAATTCGATACTTTGCCAATACAATGTAGACACATTGAACATATGCATGAAGGAGTTTGGTTCACAAAAAATATTTTTGACAATATGACAGCTGTGAGAACTTAGACAATTTTCCATTACGGTAAATGTCCTAAAATTTTGAACACTCTAAAATTACTAACACCTAAAATTATCGCCGGAAATATTTTTTAAAACATCCTAAAAAATCGAACACTGACCTTTTTATTACCCGCCACACTTTAGTGTCGGGGTATTATGTTATACCTTTCGGTGTCTGTCTGTCCGTCCGTCCGTGCTCACCATTTCCAATCGATAACTTGAGTATTTATTCACGGAAATTTTTCAAATTTTGCATACATATTGTTATCGGCGATGAGTGGTATGGGATTGTTAATGGGCAAAATCCGTCCATTTTTAACGGAGTTACTGCCCTTTTTCGTATTGGAAAAATGGTTTCTGGCCTGTTATTCCTTAACTGTTCATGATATCTGAATGAAACTTCACAGATATGTTGCACATCAAAGGTTACATATTGTGACTAAGGACCGTCACTCTGACCTTCCCAGTTTGTGAGTTATCCGCCCTTGATAGATCTGAAAAAAGGTTTTTGACCTATTGTTCCTTTACTATATGGAATATCTGAATATAACTTCACAGATATGTTTCACATCAAAGGTAACATATTGTGACTAAGAACTGTCACTCTTACCTTTCCCTTTTGTGAGTTATCCGCCCTTGATTGAATTAAAAAATGTTTTTTACCCGTAGTTCCTTTACTATGTGGAATATTTGAATGAAACTTTACAGATATGTTTCACATCAAAGGTTACATACTGTGACAAAGAACCATCACTCTTACCTTTCCAGTTCATGAGTTATCTGCCCTTGATTGATCTGAAAAATGGTTTTTGACCTGTAGTTCATTTACTATATGGAATATCTGAATGAAACTTCACAGATATGTTGATCAAAGGTTTCATATTGTGACAAAGGATCGTCACTCTTACCTTTCCAGATTGTGAGTTATCCACCCTTGATTGATCTGAGAAATGGTTTTTGGCCAGTAGTTTCTTTTACTATATGGAATATCTGAATGAAACTTCACAGATATGTTGAACATCAAAGGTTACATATTTTTAGTAAGGACTGTCACCCTTACCTTTCCAGTTCATGAGTTATCCGCCCTTGATTGATCTGAAAAATGGTTTTTTACCTGTAGTTTATTTACTATTTGCAGTATCTGAATGAAACTTCACAGATATGTTGACCATCAAAGGTTACATATTGTGGGTAAGGATCGTCACTCTTACCTTTCCAGATTGTGAGTTATCCACCCTTGATTGATCTGAGAATTGGTTTTTGACCTGTAGTTCATTTCATCCGTCCGTGCTCACTGTTTCCGATCGATAACTTGAGTATTTATGCACAGAATTTTTTCAAATTTTGCATACATATTGTTATTGGGGATGAGTGGTATGGGATTGTTAATGGGCAAAATCCGACCATTTTCAATGGAGTTACTGCCTTTTCTCCCTTTAAAAAAAGGTTTCTGGCCTGTTATTCTTTTACTGTTTATGATATCTGAATGAAACTTCACAGATATGTTGAACAGCAAAGGTTACACATTACAACGAAGGACCGTCACTCTTACCTTTCCAGTTCATGAGTTATCCGCCTTTGATTAATCTGGAAAATGTTTTTGACCTGTAGTTCCTTTACTATATGAAATATCTGAATAAAACTTCACAGATATGTTGACCATCAAAGGTTACATATTGTGACTAAGGACGTCATATCACTGTCTATCTCAGTTCTGTTGCGATTTAGGCATCAGAGTTGATTCTAGGCTGCGGGAGTGTGATAATTACGTTTTTTTGGCAATATTGGCCCAAAATTTCAAGTTCCCTGCGTAGCTACTTCCGCATTGTGTAGAGATTTGGCGCATTTCTGGTAATCTTATGCGTATTTGCATTTTGGTCCCTTTAATCTATTCTATTCGTTTAATTCTGTTAATTTCCGCCGATCTAGAGTTTGTTGATACTGAATTGGGCATTTCTACTTTCGTTTTTTAACAAAATGGCTGTCTCATTTTTTGCGAAATGAAATGCAGTAATCTGATAATGACAGTGTGCAAACGTGCGCACAGAAACCTGAAACTACAGCTGTACCTCGTTTGGCCACGTGACAGAAAAAAATGAGTGCATCATGACTTTCCAAGACGATGAATGGCCTGGCACTAGTGGCAGGGAAGTGACCATTTCTGAGGAATATTAAATTGTCTTCTACCGACCATGGTCACATAAGGTATGTGCCATTTAGTTAATATATCTATTTTCCAAAAATCTATCATTCTGGAGAAGAGGGTGCTCTGATTCCATTTGTTTATATTCAAATCAGATACCCCTCCCACTCTTCTCCATACTCTGTCTTTTCCCAACACTTTTGAAGGCCAGGGTTAATGTGGTTAGGGGTGAACAGAACAGGCCAGCACCTAAGGACGATCCCTGCTCGATTTTTTCTTTGGTGTGGACTTAGTTTTTTTAAGGGGTGCAGGGTTGGTCGGCAGTTTAAGGGATTAAGGGGTGGTCGGCAGAGTTTTTTATTTAGAAAAACACCATTACCCATTTGATTTGGGAGTTGGCCCCTTCTGGCTAAATCCAAGAATCAACTCTGGGCATTATATATCTCACAAAATAACTTTTGGTGCCCCCAGCAGTGGCGGGGTATTATGCAGTGCTTGCGGTGCTTTTATTCGGAAAAGTGAATTTCTAAAATTACGAACACAACGTGTTTTCGGCGGAAAAACGATGTCCGTTATCTATTTGTCCCATCTGTGTTCGGTATACTTCTACTGTACAGCTCGTGAGCGGTAGCGACATTTGGAAGGTTCCATTCTACTTAGATGGATAATCTGGCACGTGACGTTCTATTTCGCATGCCAGCGCGTGACGTTATACATTATTCAAGGTCACCAGCATTGACGAACTTGATGCACTGACAAGTTCCTGCAACGATTCCGAAACTGCTTTGACTATATCCCTACCCAAATGGCTGAGATCATTAAACATTCAGATTGACCTTCAGGTCGCGATTTATGCATGTTGACACACGCAGAGCAATTCTGACACATGGACGTTTGCAACACAAGGGGTCATTCGGTTTCGTGCAAAATGCAGAGATAGTCGTGCAAGTCGCATGTTTTTTTTCTCACCGAGACATTCAATGCGGAAAATAAAGCCACCGTATATTTAATATTTACCGACATGCCTGCAGTCATCATCTCATTTTTATTCACGGTACATTACCGTTAACTTAAGGCTGAAACCCCCTGCCCTCCCTTTTGAGTATTTTAAAGGATTTCACAGTTCGGCAATATGCCCACGCTGCGTGCGACACTCATTCTATGCTGATGCGTATGCTCCTTTCTTGAACACAGCTCGGACCCGAGCATGAAATCAACTTGCGCGGAGCCCCATATGAGCTGGTAAAGACCCTGCTGGTACTTATGACAGATGTGATCAGCGAAGGCTCAGGAGAGCATGTGTGTTTGCACAATCTCGTCAGGGTCTACGTTTAAAGTGGGTGAAGACTTTCGCAAAATAAAAATTCTTTAAAATACTTGTCGGCGGTTTTCTAAGTACATGTAATAATGGCTATTTCTATCAATTCCTCAAAATGGAACATTTTAGCATCGCGGCGTGTCTGTTTGTCTTCATGAAACTGCACATGGAAGGTCCTATGAGTGCATTACCGGTAAAATGTACGCACAGACGCACATACATGTACCAAGAAATAAATTGATTGCAGCACGATTCTGCATCTTGATGAATATAATATTTACATATTTAATTTCATCATGTGAAATCAGCCAGTTCATGAGATTATGGTACCTATCGCATATGCGAGCAGCGAAGGCCCAGACTAGCCTGCGCATCCGCGGAAAATCGCCAGCGCCTCAACTGCCCAAGTACACATAGGAAGAATGTAGATGCAGGTACATGCCTTAATTTTGGGTAATATAGCCCCACTAAGTGGCTGTGAATTTAAAAACAGTAAAGCCCTTGAGATATTATGACATCTCGGAATTCACTTTATTTAACACACGTCTGTAGATGTATCAGTGACCTATATTCTTATATAAGCCACTGGATGTATGTACCCCGACTTTGTTACATGCGAAGAACAGCCTGCGCACCGCACAGTCTTATCAGCACATTAGTTTCTAGAACAAAACATTTAACATTTTGTCGGGCCAGAGCTGAACCCAAACTGTCTGCTAAATTAGTTTGTCACATCCTCTTTGGGGAGGGGGTGCCTCCCACGGCCCACCCTGGGTCCGGCACTGCTAATGGTATCAGCCGCAGACAAAGGGACAGGGTATTTGGTTCACAGACATGTTTGAGATCAAAGAAGCCGACTATCAGACCACGTGTTATTGTTGTTTTAAGACTCGGGTAGCACGCGGTGACGTATAATTGAATTATTTATGATCCATGCTTTGGCGCACGAAAGCGGACTTAGCACACAAAACATAATTGCCTAGCTGTGTTTCCTTTTTGTGGGTTTGCATGAAAAAACAACAAAAAACAATAAAAATAAATTCAATGAACTCGAGCATGAAAAAGCGCACTGCATGCATGAAAAACTAGATTTTTGGTAGTTGTCTGAATTTTTCCTTTTCTTTGAGATATGAATGTACCCAGCGTATCGTATGCATCGGCTCGAAGCCAATATATCATATATTGAGCCGCGAAAATGTTGCTTTTTGACGAGTGTAGACTCAGACGAGCATGTGCAGCCTCCTCTTAAGCTTACAAACTCCAAACGATGTCCAGTCAGTAGCTTAACACCCATATAATATTCAAGCGACTAGCAAAGGCTCTGATCAGACTGTGCATATGTGCAGGCTGATCTGAGGCCTTTGCTGGTCGGTGGAAATCTCATGTCACGGCTCAATTATATTCTTTTGATGCATCGGACGCAAAGTCGGACGTTCGCTTACATGATTAATTCTTGGTATGCCCCTGATTTGGTTTGGCAAGACATCAGAGATGTTCTGGATCCTTTGCAAACTTTGCAAACTTTGAAAGCAGGTGGTAGAGAGAGAGAGAATGAGAGAGACTAGCGCTTGCATACGAATCTCTTGTAATCTCGAAAAATATCATGTATCGGTGCTGAAAATGATACTTGGAGATCCTTCTCGTGCGCATCTGCTTTTGCATGAAAAAGTCGGATATTCGACAGTATTGATGCTTTGCATGCTTTCTATCGCATGCCCAAATGTTTAAATTGACGAAACATTCTTTCCTGAATTCCATTCTGGTGATCTGGATCTGAACTGTGACAACGTTTTTTTTCTTCTTTTTTTAAGGGAGAGAGGATCCAAATATCACTAAAAGCGGGCCATCATCGGCCGGCCCGCCAGCGAAACACCTTTAAATGGCGTTTCGCTGGCGTGCCGATGATGGCCCAACGCTTAATGCTAGCTTGGTAGTTTTGAGAATTTCAGGGGATCCGGTCCAGTATTGCTAGGAAATTCTATATTTTTGTGATTTTTCAGGGGGGTCCGGACTCCCTTTCCCCCCTCTCGATCCGCCCATGTGACCCGACAATGTATACACTTATTGAGATATACTGAAAACTAATTATATCGTGCACATCCGCTTTTGTACGACACTTTGCATACTTTCTATGGCATGCACAAATTTTTAAATTGACTAAACATCTCTCCTAAATTCCATTCTGGTCTGATCTAGACCCAAACCGTTTTTGCAAATGTAAATAGAGAGAAAGAGAGAGAGAGAGACAGGTACATGCACATCCTTTCCGGAAAATCAAAGTACATCGACAGGCCGACAAGTAGAGAGAGAGAGAGAGAGAGCTGTTCTTTTTTAATCTCGTCATTTTTTAACTCTGAGAGCTCGTCTACGTATTTCAAAGTTTCATGAAATATATCTTTGCAAATAATTCTGATCGACGAGATGTCCTCCGGTGAGTTTATTTCATTATAAACGGCAATTGCGCAGATGGAGAGCAAGCGAAAGTGTTTTGGTTTTCTGAAGGAAGAACAAAAGTGTAGCGATTCATCGGTAGTCCAAGGTCAATAAAGTAGACTTTTACCACTTGTATGTAAATCGAGTGACATAACATGCACGTGCCTGGCTCTCGACTTGGCAATTACTGCACGCGCTAGACATTTTACATACTCAGTCCGCAAGAATTTAGCGGCGGTTGAAAAATGAGTAGACAGCGCAAAATCATATCGTCGCGTTTTCAACATGTTTCTACCACATTTTTACATGCATATATACTGTTTTTGCTCATGATAAAGACCACATTCTAAAATTACGAACACTAGCACTTTTTCCGAACCGTAATTTCTAAAATTACGAACAGCGGAAAAAATAATTATTTTTTAGTGTTCGAAATTTTAGAACATTTACCGTAATAAGGTGTTTGTATATGTATGCATAAAGGGTGCCTTCATGGGCCGATCAACTCCTACCACAGCTTTTGATGGAGCAATTTGATACTTTGCTTATACAATGTAGACACATTGAACATATGCATGAAGGAGTTTGGTTCAGGAAAAATAATTTTTGACAAAATGACAGCTGTGAGAACTTAGACTATTTTTCCCTAATAAGGCTTTTGTATATGCATAGATGGTGCCTTCATGGGCCGATCAACTCCTACCACAGCTTTTAATGGAGCAATTTGATACTTTGCCGATACAGGGTAGACACATTGAACATATGCATGAAGGATTTTATATTTTTTTTTAGCACAGATTCTAATGAAATCTTCTTTTCAAAACTAAGGTCTGCTGGTTTGAACTATAACTTGCCAAGTTTTTTTACTGACTCTTACTGTGCCGGGGGTATCTAATAAGCATTGCTTATTGACTTTTTATACCCCTCCTCTAAAGTGTGGCGAGGTATTATGTTATACCCTTCGGTGTCTGTCCGTCAGTCCGTCCGTCCGTCCTCACCATTTCCGATCGATAACTTGAGTATTTATTCACGGAAATTTTTCAAATTTTGCATACATATTGTTATCGGCGATGAGTGGTATGGGATCGTTAATGGGCAAAATCTGTCCATTTTTAACGGAGTTACTGCCCTTTTTCGTTTTGGAAAAATGGTTTCTGGCCTGTTATTCCTTTACTGTTCATGATATCTGAATGAAACTTCACAGATATGTTGCACATCAAAGGTTACATATTGTGACTAAGGACCGTCACTCTGACCTTCCCAGTTTGTGAGTTATCCGCCCTTGATAGGTCTGAAAAAAGGTTTTTGACCTATTGTTCCTTTACTATGTGGAATATCTGAATATAACTTCACAGATATGTTTCACATCAAAGGTAACATATTTTGACTAAGAACCGTCACTCTTACCTTTCCATTTTGTGAGTTATCCGCCCTTGATTGAATTAAAAAATGTTTTTTACCCGTAGTTCCTTTACTATGTGGAATATTTAAATGAAACTTTACAGATATGTTTCACATCAAAGGTTACATACTGTGACAAAGAACCATCACTCTTACCTTTCCAGTTCATGAGTTATCTGCCCTTGATTGATTTGAAAAATGGTTTTTGACCTGTAGTTCATTTACTATATGGAATATCTGAATGAAACTTCACAGATATGTTGATCATCAAAGGTTACATATTGTGACTAAGGATCTTCACTCTTACCTTTCCAGTTCATGAGTTATCTGCCCTTGATTGATCTGAAAAATGGTTTTTGACCTGTAGTTCATTTACTATATGGAATATCTGAATGAAACTTCACAGATATGTTGAACATCAAAGGTTACATATTTTTAGTAAGATTCGTCACCCTTACCTTTCCAGTTCATGAGTTATCCGCCCTTGATTGATCTGAAAAATGGTTTTTGACCTGTAGTTCATTTACTATATGGAGTATCTGAATGAAACTTCACAGATATGTTGACCATCAAAGGTTACATATTGTGACTAAGGACCGTCACTCTGACCTTCCCAGTTTGTGAGTTATCCGCCCTTGATAGGTCTAAAAAAAGGTTTTTGACCTATTGTTCCTTTACTATGTGGAATATCTGAATATAACTTCACAGATATGTTTCACATCAAAGGTAACATATTTTGACTAAGAACCGTCACTCTTACCTTTCCATTTTGTGAGTTATCCGCCCTTGATTGAATTAAAAAATGTTTTTTTACCCGTAGTTCCTTTACTATGTGGAATATTTAAATGAAACTTTACAGATATGTTTCACATCAAAGGTTACATACTGTGACAAAGAACCATCACTCTTACCTTTCCAGTTCATGAGTTATCTGCCCTTGATTGATCTGAAAAATGGTTTTTGACCTGTAGTTCATTTACTATATGGAATATCTGAATGAAACTTCACAGATATGTTGATCATCAAAGGTTACATATTGTGACTAAGGATCTTCACTCTTACCTTTCCAGTTCATGAGTTATCTGCCCTTGATTGATCTGAAAAATGGTTTTTGACCTGTAGTTCATTTACTATATGGAATATCTGAATGAAACTTCACAGATATGTTGAACATCAAAGGTTACATATTTTTAGTAAGATTCGTCACCCTTACCTTTCCAGTTCATGAGTTATCCGCCCTTGATTGATCTGAAAAATGGTTTTTGACCTGTAGTTCATTTACTATATGGAGTATCTGAATGAAACTTCACAGATATGTTGACCATCAAAGGTTACATATTGTGACTAAGGACGTCATATCACTGTCTATCTCAGTTCTGTTGCTATTTAGGCATTATATATCTCACAAAATAACTTTTGGTGCCCCCAGCAGTGGCGGGGTATTATGCAGTGCTTGCGGTGCTTTTATTAGCTCACCTGAGCCGAAGGCTCATGGGGGAGCTAATAGTATACCAGTCACTCCGGCGTCCGTCCGTCGTCCGTCGTCCGTCCGTCCGTCCGTCCGTCCACAATTTCAAACATCTTCTCCTCTGAAACCACTGGGCCAATTAAATTCAAATTACATATGGAGACTCCTTAGGACGCGGGAACGAAAGTTTGTTCAAATGGTCCTGGTCACATGGCCAAGATGGCCGCCACGCCCATATATGGTAAAAACCCTTTAAAAATCTTCTTCTCCAGAACCAGAAGGCTGATGACCTTGGGACTTGGTATGTAGCATTGGGGTAGTGAGGCCTACCAAGTTTGTTCAAATGATGATCCTAGGTTGACCTTGACCTACTTAACGTCAAGGTCAAATTTGCTTCCTAATGCATTTAAATGGGAAAATTTCTGAAAAGTTGTATTTTTAGAAAACTGTGGAAGCCAATGTCATTATTCTCACTTGATATGTTTCACCTAATGAGACAATGGCTATAAATAAGTTCCAAAGGTCAAGGTTGACCTTTGACCTTTCAGCTTAGGTCGCTCATATTGGAGTCCCATCAATATATCAAAACATAGTTTTCTAACAAACCATAGGTCCAATTGAACTCAAATTTCATGTCAAGACTCCTTATGATAAGTTAGCCACAATTTTAGCAAAATACTTTGGTCACATGACCAAGTTGACTGCCACGCCCATATATGGTAAAAACCCTTTAAAAATCTTCTACTCTAGAAGCAGAAGGCGGATGACCTTGGGATTTGGTATGTAGTTTTGAGGTAGTGGGGCCTAATAAGTTTGTTCAAATGATGATTCTAGGTTGACCTTGACCTACTCAACGTCAAGGTCAAATTTGCTTCCTAATGCATTTAAATGGGAAATTTTTTGAAAAGTTGATTTTTTTTTATACTGTTGAAGCCAAAGTCATTATTCTCACATGATATGTTAAACCTAATGAGACAATGGCTATAAATAAGTTTCAAAGGTCAAGGCCACCACACCCATATATGGTAAAGACCATTTCAAGATCTTATTCTCTGGAACAAAATGCCAATGGCCTTGGGACTTATGTAGCATTGGGGATGTGGTCTTTACCAGGTTTGCACAAATGATGAATCTAGCTTGACCTCGACCTACTTTATGGCAAGGTCAAATTTGATTCCTAATGCATTTATTTGGGAAAATCTTGAAATGTTCATTTTTCTATAACTGTTTAAGCCGAAATCATAATACTTTTGAGAAATGTTTAACTTTATGAGACAATTGTTTTATATAAGTACCAAATGTCAAGCTGACCTGTGACCTTTTATCCAATGCCACTCATTTGGACTGCCTCATACCTATCTAAATATTGGTTTCTCAGAGATCACTGGGCTGTTTGATGGAGTATTCATTAGATTGTTTTAGGTCACGTGACCAAAATGGCTGCAACCCCAATATATAGTAAAACAAAATATGTTTTATTATAAGCCGTAAAACCTTGACCTATTTTATCATTATTAAAGAGATCAGGTGAGCGCCTCAGGACCTTCAGGTCCTCTAGTTTCATTTTTTCTGGAAAAAATATAATTTTATGCATTTTGAATGGAATTTCGCCTTTCAAATGCATAAAATTATATTTTTTTTCCAGAAAACCTGAAAAAAATATTCTAGGTTTCAACTGTAAATTTAGGTGAGGTCGGGTTACCCTAAACACAGGTATTTTTTATTTGGCCTTAGAACAGACAGCAGCTGTAGGGGAGTGTTTGCGGGAGATTGGTAAAATTATTTTACTGTCCAAATCTTAATTCGAGGTTGGTGTTAAAAAAAACAACTGTTATGCTCGCTTACTTGCGTAGATACGGATTTTGTATGTGAGTAGTTCTGTAAGCAAAATTGACAGATGTTGTGCCAACTAATAGTGGCAAATTTACAGCTTTCTTGTGACAGAATTTTCGGATAATTGATGGTCAAAAAATTATGTTGAGATTTTCAGATTTTTAGTTAAATTAACTAATTAATGGATAGACAAATAAATGGAATTAAATTATGACAATATTTCTTTACAGCTACCAGTCCTTTCACTGTCTACACAGTCCAGGAAACAGAAGATGTATTGTGTGTTGAACTGGAGACTCCTGAGAAAGCTAGTGATAATACTGACGTAGTAAAATTGCGGGGAAATGTAGCTAGTACCAGTCAAGAAACAAGAAGAGTATCTAAGGGAAGTCACTCTGTGAAAATGAAGGGGAAGAAGAGAAAGATAGCCTATGACAGTGAGGAGGAGGAGCAAGATCAGCCAAAACTGACAAGTAAACAGGTATGTATACTCACAGGTCACATGTTGTACAGTAAAACCTGTCTTAAGCGGCCACTCAAAAAGAAGACCAAAAATTGGTTTTCAAGACCGATTATCGCTTAATGCAGGTCAAAAGTATTGCAGAATGCTCCAAGAGAGCTGTCTGCAATACTTTTGACCTCCATTAAGCTACCATTTGTCTTTAAGACCTTTGTTTTGGCTATTTTTGAGTGGCCACTTGAGACAGGTTTTACTGTATATCAAATTAATGGGAGTGAAGCATAGAACACCATGCAAGCAAATATTATGCCCTTTTACATAGAGCCAGTTAAGCAAAAAGTTTTAGCGTAAAATTGCTTTTTTTTCTTATCCATCGGTGTAAACATTTGTTTTGGGTGCTCAAAAGAACCGTCTCAATGAGTACCCACAACATATGTTTTGGTTGAGAAATAAGAAAAATAATTTTCAGTTACGCACACTTATCTGGGACCTGCTTTTACACACTCTTGACCCCTGTGGTGGGGTCAGGTCAAAACATTCTTTATCTGAAAGTGATCATGTTGCATATCAAATTAAAGGGAAAGTAGTGTAGAACATCATGTAAGCAAAAAGTTTGACCTCATGTACACCACTGACCTTGGGTTGGCTAAAAAGGTCAGACATCGAAATTTTGCAGATAAGTATACTTTGATTAACCTTAGTATGTTGACACTCAAATATTGGCTGTGCTACATACTGGACAGACTAAAGTTATGATCTGAGTGATTGGTGTTGGAGAAATGGGATTTATAATTTGTGATAAACATCCTCTTCTGGTGAGGTAGGACCCAGGTGAGCGATCCAGGACCCTAGGGCTCTCTTGTTTTAGTACCCATATGTTTGGCAAGCGCGCACTTGCTTCATTCAACAAAAAGCACACGTTTCTACACGTCACACGTTTCTACATTACATGTTCTTTTTATGAAATCTGTTGGTTTTCGTGTATTGAATTTATCGGGCTTTGTTAATGAATTAATAGTCGGGCATTGTAAACGAGAGTTACAACAAGGCAATATATTTAAAACAACGCTTGTTAATTAAAATAAAAAAAGTGAGATTCAGAAAAGCACGATATCTAAGCCGCCCGACAAGTCTCGGGATTGTCGTTGAAACTGTCTATCTACAGATGCAGTAAGGAACCAGATGAAGGCTCAGGCCAAAAAATAGACATATAGTCTCACTGGTCTAGCTGCTGTGAGTCTGTCAGCGTCGCAGTTGGGTTTCGCTCATTTAAAAAGCGTCATGCGTGTTTAAGCTTTCATTGACTGATTAACAATGGTTTGATCCAGATCAGATTTATCAAAAGCTCAGACACATTTGAATCACCTAGATTTCCTCACCAATCATTAACTAACCAGGTTCAGTAAAATCATTCCTGCTATAAAATGGATATATTATGTGCATGTATTTTGGCGGGGTGGCTAGAGTAAGGAAAAATAAAGCAAACAAAATTTGATATCCAATAAGAATTTCTAGCGATAAGGCGAGCAATCTCCCTAAACGAGACTTTCGTTTTATTTTGTTGAAATGACGACTGGAGAAACTAGGCACATTAAACAAATATATATAGACGGGCCGTCGATGCACCATTGCCCCCGAATTTGTATATTTAAAACGGGATTTCCTTAGTGCATGTAATAACTCTACTTCTTATTGAATGGGAACTTATTTCGATCATCAACTGTACTTGTTATTCAGTAACATATATGGGAACTAGACCGTTAAACAAGGGAACCAATCGTCCTATCACGCTATGTACAGTAAAACTATTTATACAGTTGATGTACAATAAAAACGACCATCTTGCAAAGTGGTCTATTTTTTGTCAGATATTTGATGTCTTCTTTCGCTTATACAACCCCTTTGCCCCCCTAGACCCAAGACGCCCTTTACATATGTTATGTATTTGTATAGCGACATTTAATTGTCCAAAGGGCATCTTGGGTCTAGGGGGGCAAAGCATCTAAAAACAAACTGAAAGACGCCAGTTTCATCTTTTCAATGACAAACGTCACAATTTTAAGTATATTTCGTACGCATGCGCAGAGGAAAAACCGCAAAGTTTCGAAAATGAAGGGTACTTATATCCTTAATATTTTAGCACTTTTACTTTTTGAAAACCTGCAAAGGATTTACTAAATCTCTCGTCTAAAGGGCACCCAGTCTAAAGACGTAAAATGAGGGGTGGGAGTAGAAGGCGCAAGTTTTAACGGTTTTGTAAATGATGAATCACTTTGAAACCTATTTTGATGCTTTCTATGTAAATTTTACTACCGGAACAGACCAATTTTAAAAACATTAGGGCAATTTCAAAATTTAGGTTTTGCAATCATGTCAACTAGGGAAAATATACGCCTTATCGCTAGAACTCCTTTAGTTGGCGAATGTTCAAGTCAGACTGCATAGATGCTGCGCACATTGCATCCTCGTTACCCGTTCCGTTACATTCATCAAGATAGGAGTGAAACAGAATAAATAATAATTAAAAAAAAACTTATTAGAAAACCAGAGCAAACTCAGACCAAACCACACACGTACAAGTCAGATAGTATGAGCCTTAACTGTTTGATTGCTAGCATGTCTGTCAGTGTATATTATCGAGAAAGAAAATCTTTATAAGATTTTATTGCAAATGGTTTTTCTAGTAAGACTGCGCAGATACGCAGACTGAATAAGTTTCACTTTTTTCATTTTGGAATTAAATTATTTGGACCAGTTCACGGTACTCTATACCGCAAATGCGAACAGTCATACTCTCTGAATTTGGACTAGACCTTCATCTACATTAATACTTTGTTTATGCGGGCAGCAGAGGCTCTGGCGAGACTGCACACACAGAGAAGCTGGCCTGAGACGCCATTGCTTGCCGATGCGATAAGTACCAACAACTCATGAACATGTACTAGCCCATTTAACCATGACCAAAACTATCAAACAGCCGATGCTCAGATAAGACTGTGCACAAATAGTGCAGTGAAATTTTCTTTTCGAATATGTCTCTGCCTTTGACAAACCTAATAAACGATGATGATAGTTGTCTATAGTCATGAGACATTTGCCACCTTGTGATGTCCCAGTTTTTAGATCAATGCATTTCCAGGCCTTTTGCAAAAATTATTATATCAAAACTATATAGAAGCTACAATCATGAAAAAAAAAAAAAATGAAAGCAAATTGACTTACGCAAAAATACATTTTCATTGTAGCTTCCTGGTGAATATTGTTTTTGTATGATAGTCATTTAAACACGAATACAAATTAAAATGTCACTTTTTCGGTGACATTAACGTTCATGGGTTGGGTGATATTTTTAAAATTTACGTCCACTTTAAACGCAGCCTTATTGGAAAAACTAAAGTGTAATTATTTGTATATTTATTGTTTATTGCTGTTTTCTATTTGCTATTCATCCGTAAGGTTTGTAAAATTGCACCCATCAACTTTGTCAGCCTGAAGGTAATTTTTGCAAAAATCTGAAAATGCACTGTTTGAATTGGCGACGACACAAAGTGGCGAATCATTTATGTCCCGTGACCTATCCTGAGCAGAAGACATGTTATGGTATTTCCGTAAGTTAGACAGCTCGCAGATGATGCCAATTCGATTGCATTAAATGGCATTAATACTTGAAACCTTTGCACTTCAAACTCAGGAATGCCTTATGTGCATACATTTATGTACTCATAAGATTCGCCTCGGCGATGTGATTCTTATTTTATTTGCACACCAAATGAAGGTATCGCTAGAAAGCAAGACAAAGTTTCTGATCAAAATTTCAAATGGACCCTACTGATCAGACTGGCCTTTTTAGAAGATCCGTATGAGAGTCTAGAGAAAGGGTACATACATGAATAACACTATGAACAATGATTAATGAAACGAACGCTGCTTAAACGGATTGATCTGTTTTTACATAATATTTTGAACAAATGATGCAATGAACATCACGCAAAATCGCCGCGTAAGCAATAGACATTTCGCATAAATATTGAAAACTATTAAAGTAAAGCTCGTTTCAGACCATGATCAAAACAACTGTACTGAATATGAAAAATGGACTAACTCTTAGTCATTTTATAACATTTATCTCGATGAAAACAATAGTTCATTGCTGACTGCGCTTAGATGTCTTATGATTTTTTGGACAGTGTGATTTAATCTTACATCAATTTTGTCAATGCATTTTTTACGATATAGTCAGGTAATTTTTCGCGGAGTAACTTTTTGTACCAGTAAATTAGTGATTACCATTTCCCACGGGTAAAAATAAACCTTCAATGCAAACTGCGATTTAACGAGATCTTGTTTTCATGCTGGTGAAATCATTTGCTGATTTTGTGGTAAATATATCAGTTTCTCCTGACAAAAAGGGTTTAAGCAATAATGGCACTGTATTAGCACTTTAAAGCATATATAAGGATTTAAATGTAATGGTATAAACTCGTTGTTTTCTGAATACACTGAATGAAAATGTTTTTATTTTTGAAAGGTAGACATAACCTCCCTCAACTTATTTTCAAGGCGGTCAAAATCCCTCCTGTGATTTTCCAACATGGACACAAACCCTTCCAGATGATTTGTCCTACACATAGGCATGTATTCTGACCAGAGTCTTAACTGGGCACTTGATGGATTCTTCGTTTACACATCATATGGCGTCCATCTAGGCTTTTTTAATACGCCAGTAAAAATAGATTCTATTCACTGGGTGTTTGCAATTGAGCAATCAACACTTCCATGTACCTGAAACCAAACTGTGTTCCATAATAAATACATATTATTCAAATTTTCCAATAAACTATTGAGTGAACATAAATAGATTTACATTTTTCAAGGAGCATCATGACGTCAAACAACGAAATGGCATTAGACTAGATTTGGCTTATCAGTTGTGCTTTTCGAAAGGCTATAACTCTATAAATAGGGTCCATACAGTGCTCATATTACACCAAACGTTTTGGCAGATACCATGGTCTTAGAAAATGCAAAACATGTACCTCAATAAGACCTAAAATTCCAGAGAATGTCACATATAGGCGAGGATTTATTTTTAGAGGTAGCAAGTAAATGTTAAATCGTGAGACAATCATGTACTTTGCTTGCTATTTTTGCTTTAAGATTTGCTCAATTTAGAAACATAACAGGAAATGTATTAGCAAATTGGTATTTTTCTTTGTCTACAAACCCTGCAGACAATGGCTAATTAAGTGTCTGTGGCATTTTTTTGAAACCATTGCTTCCAGGCAAAAATAATGTCATACATATATGATTTGTTGCTCGGTATGTTGGACCTATGATAAATCATGTTCAATGGATATAATAATATGATTTAATTGTTTGTTTTACCACTCCCCACCAACCCACTATTAACTCTTTATCTTGGTGTGGTCTGCTGATAACTTTTTTGACCCAGATCAGGCCCTACAAAACACCGGGCTTGATCTGAAATTCCAATCTGATTGACACTGATGGTATTTTCTGAAAGAATTTTTTCAAAAAAGTTGATTTTGAAAAAAATCAGCAGAGGACAAAAAAGCATGAAAAATTTCCCAAGGGACAAAGAGTTAACACTCCTACCCACAACTGCTTTGGTTCTTCTGGAACTCACCCTGAGAATGTAAAAAATGTTTTCTCCCCGACATACCTAACCCTTAAAGTGCCACCTATAATTTGAAGCAGACAACAATTGCAAATTTTGCCGCAAATAAGACATGATATTTCATCAGAATCGTCTGCTGGCATACGATTCTCATGAAATATCATTCCTTATTTTTTTTCGAAAATTAAGAAAGATGTTGCAAAATTTGTTGTCTGCTGCAGACGTGATTGGCGCTTTATGGGTTAATATAAACATGCTAAAGATTCTAATATAAACTCAAGATTTTTTTGGTACTTATGGCATATGGGATGAGAAACAACTCCGACCAGCCTGTGCAGATGGGCAGTTTCCCTAGAGCCTTTTGCTGCCTGCACATACAAAATAAGGATGTAGATGGAAGGCTGGTGCCAACATTTCGGACTCTAAAACTCGATGTTTTTCACATTGATTTTCGGCGATAACTTTTTTATTTTCAGTTTTAACACACTGTGTTCGCGATGAAAGTTGTACAGGAAAATTAGCGCCAATTTCTCCAAATGGTTCAAAAATCAAAGATGCTGCAGTAAGCCCTGCGCTTAGATGCACTCTTTGAGCATTTTAAGCAAAGCGCAAATAAACTAAGATAAATATGTCAGTAAAAAAACTATATTGCCTCGCCCTAATTCACTAACTAAAGCGATGGATGGCTTGTTTAAATATAAAGAAAATCACACCTGATTCGCTCGTGCGTTAAGCTGGTGGGGTTATCTTGAACCGTCCGTTTAAGAGAAAAATAGTACGACATGCCTAATCACAGCTTCTGTTCCTACAAATGATCTCACTTAAATTAGATTCTGTAAATGCACAGTATATTGTGGGTATGCAAACATTAGGATTAGGCTATGCACAACTGCTGAATAACGGTATGTTCACCGCTTGCAAATACTCTTTTGAGACGAACCCTTTCCGTCACACCTTTACGAAATTTGTCTGTCAATGAAAGACTTAGAAATTTTGGCTGAATTCGGTTTATTGCAAATTCTTCATCTATGTACACAAAAATCTGTCTGCGCCACAAACATCTGACTTTTTGGAGAAATTTGCGCAAATTCTTCTGTACAACTTTCATCGCGAATACAGTTTGCTAAAATTGAAAATAAAAAAGTTATCACGGAAAATCAATGTGAAAAACATTAAACATCAATTAAGCTCCACTAGGCAGCTGTGCATGAATGTTTAAAGAATGACTTTACCAATATGCAATAAGTACCATTATCTCAAGAGCTGTCTCAGGCCTTTAGTAAACTCTTTGACCCTGGAAAATTTTTCATGCTTTTTTGTCGTCTGCTGATATTTTTCAAAATCAACTTTTTCTAAAAATTCTTTCAGGAATACCATCAGAGTATCAACAGACTTGATCCAGATCAGGCTGGACGTTTTGTCGGGCCTGATCTGGGTCCAAACTGTTTACAAAAGTTATAAGCAGAGGCCCGTTAGGTATGTAACAAAAATATTATTCTTATTATTCAACCAAAACATATGTTGTGGGTTCTCAAAAGAACCGTCTCAATGAGACGGTTCCTTTGAGCACCCAAAACATACATTAAAACTGATGGGTAAGAAAATATTTACAATTTTACACTCAAAAGTTTTGTTTAGATTATCTTAACCTGTGAGCAGGCCCAAATATGACAAATATTTTATGGGAGCACAGTTGCTCAGTGGTAGAGTGTGTGACTTGAGACCGAGGGGCTGCGGGTTCGAGCCTCACCGGTGTCATCGGTTGTGTCCTTGAGCAAGATACATTTATCCTAGCTTAGTGCTGGAAGACCTGTACCTACATAACTGAAAGATTATTGATGGGACGTAAAGAATCAAATCAAACAAAAACAAATATTTTATTTTTCAGAAAAGACGAATGGAGCGAGAGATGAGAGAGAAGAAAATAGGAGTTCATTTCTACAGTCATGTCAATGTTAAGAACAGGAGTAATAGACGATAGGAGGTTTTCCTGTCATTAAATTGTCTGTGATTCATGTGTAAATTTCAATCAATTGTCAAATCAAATAAATATGACAACCACAATCCTTGTTTTATTTTATTCTCTTCGTTTTGTTGATTTGGTTTTGTCACCTTCAACAATTTTTAGTCACATGAGTTTGATGGTGGACACAAGAAAACTTTTTTCTGGTTTGACTGGAAATCAAAAATTCATATAGTGTTAAAAAAGCTATTAAATACTCTATGTGCTCATATAAGAGCATTTGGGCTTATTGTGTAGATCATTGTCTATATTTGTTTGTTTGATTTGATTCTTTACACACCGGTCAACAATTTTTCAGTTATGTTGGGACGGATCTTCCTGGTTTGATCCAGTTATAAGCAAGGATTCATATTTCTTGCTCAAGGACACAACGCAGTGACTCCAATGAGGATCAGACCCCCAACCCCAAGGTCTGGAGTCAGGCACTCTACCACTGAGCCACTGCGCTCCCTTGTTTGACATTCTGATAGTATTCCTGAAATAATTTGTTGAAAAAGATGATTCTAAAAAAACTCGCAGACGACAAAATGCATGATAAATTGCAGCGCATGTGAAGAGTCATCTTCGCAAGCCAAGGGTACTAAGTCCACTAAGTGGACTTAGTACCCTTGGCTTGCTAAGATGACAAACAGTAAGATCCACTAACTGTAAAACCTTGGATTTATTGTGGGAGATTGAACATGTACGATTTTGTTTGTGGGACTATGCCACATGCTAAGTTGTTGCATTGGTCAGTAATACACCATCAGGTGACTTTTGAGTTTTACTCTGGGCGTGGTTCTGAAACATCTATTACCTTTGCAGCCATTTTGACATGATATTCTCGTATGACTGCGGACTTATCTTCTCATGCCTTTTCTGCTGCCAACCGTGCAGGCCTCTTCAGGAATAATTGATAACCTTTTTGCATGCTAAATTATCCAGCTGGACAAGTGTGAAATAAGTTTTTCCATATCAATCATTTTATCTAACTTTTAACTTTTAGTGTTGTCTGCTGATAACCTTTGCAAGTAGTTTGGAAACAGATCAGGCCTGACAAAACGTCGGGCCTGATATGGATCCATACTGTTTGACACTCTAATGGTATTTCTGAAAGAATTTTTCGAAAAAGTTGATTTTGAAAAAAGTCAGCAGACGACAAAAAAGCATGAAATATTACCCAGCATGCAATGAGGTAAATCTGTTGTTGTGACCTGACATGTCTGAATATTTCTGTTATCTGCATCAATGTGTCCCTATTAGCCCTCCTTTATTGATAACTTTATTATGATAAAATTATTACTGTATTTATTCACCTATAAAACTGGGGTTTTATACCCTGCCACTTTAAAAGGTGGGGGGTATTATGTTATATCCTCCATTCAAAAAGTTGGGTTGAGTGGAATTCCTTCTGGCAGTTTGGACTGAGGTTAACCACATAAATTTGTAATGGCAAATTACCATTAGGAACCTCAGAACGTTCATCCGTCTGTCCATCTGTCTGTCACCATTTCATTTCTGCTCTCTATCTTGAGTATTTTTTACCTATTTTCTTCAAACTTTGTATTAAAGTTGACATTGGGGAGAAGTAGTTTGGAATTGTAGATGGGTTAATTTCATCGAATAAGCTAAGAGTTATTGTCCTTAATTTACATTGAAAATTGGTTTCAGTGCTTTATCTTTGACATTGGGCATTTTTGAGCGATTTTCTTCAAACTTTGTATAGTTGATATTGGGGAGGAGTGATTTGGGATTGTAGATGGGTGAATTTCATCAAATAAGCACAGAGTTATGGCCCTTAATTTGAAAATATGATGAAATTTGGTATATAAGATCCTTGTTGAGACAACTGCATTTAATTTTTCATAAATATGGCCCTTGATTTATGGATTGTCTTTGTACTAAAAAGATTTCATGGCGGGGTATGAGGCATGATTTTCCACATTAATTACCCAAAATATGTAAATCAAACTTGTGAAAATCAGCTACATTTATATAAGATGGGTTTTCCTCTTCCAAAACAATCCCCATAACTCTAGATCTGTCTTTAGACTACACTTTATATATTGTAAAACCCTTTTCCTTTCAAACAGCTGATATTTCATTTATATCTGTATTTTGTTTACTTATGAATTTGTAGGGATACAAGAGTGTTTGTTATCTTATTTGATTACAATTAAATGTCCTTGCCCCTAAAACAGACCACTTCAGGGATATATTTTTTTATCAATTTTAGTGAACCCAAACTCATAAGCCCCTAACGTCTTATATATGAGACATTTGCAAATATGCATATATGAGGCATTTCATCAGGGTCTGCACTGTTTGCAAAAATCAAAACAAATCTTCGTGACAGAAATGCATCATAATTTAGAAATTTCTATCTGTGACCCCTTAAAATACAAATTGGACAATTACATACCTATTCTATCGACATGCATTTTAGAATTCATCAGAATGAAAATGTTTAGGGAACCGTCAAAACCTAGAAGATATGCTACATAATGCACCATCTCATCAGAGTTCAGGTTTCCTCATCAGGAATATAAATACAATGTCATTTGGTTTGCTGTGATGCATCAAAAAAACAATAGAACATCCTAGTTTTACCGTATCAAACTGGATAGGAAGATTCCACAATCAAGAAATGGTAAAGTAGGTAAAATTCAATACATTCTTTGGTTTACAATATGGCTTGCTATTGTGAATTAGTCCAGTGAATCTTATCAACCCAACATTAACCAGTGGCTCAGTGGTAGAGTGCTTTACTCGAGACCGAGGGGCCACAGGTTCGAGCCTCCCCAGTGTCACTGATGTGTCCTTGAACAAGACACATTAATCCTAGCTTAGTACTGGTTCAACCTAGGAAGACCCATCACAAACCTTTCCAGTCCAGTCAGTATTTTATTCAATTCTACTCTAAGTTGGCACTCATTAGCATGTCTTAGTTTGTCTTAGACATATTAGCCCTTTTCCTGCCATTCACGACAACTGTCGTCTGCTTATGTACTTATGTAGCCTATATCAAACAATACAGATTCAGATCAGACATCTCCCTAAGGAGCAGTTAGACCAGGGCTCATAGTATTTGCTTCCATGGCAAAAGTGTTTTGGAGTAAATGCAGGCAACATTTTCTGGGCAAACATTGACAGGATAATGGTTTGTCTAAGTAGCATAGTCTGACTGATTATAAGGCTATGAATACACAATGTGGATATCATGGATATAAATTAGTATTGTTTTCTCTGAAGAACACATGCCTTCACGACAAACACTCAAATTTGACCTATTTCGCTCAGCTGTGACCTTGAAAAATAGGACAAGTTCACTGACACCTAATCAAATCTTCATCATCATTTTTCAATGAGCCGCGATATGAGATTTCCAACAATGTGTGACCAGCAAAGCCTCAGATCAGCCTGCGCAGTCTGCCCAGAGCCTTTGCTAGGCATTTGAATATTCTATGAGTGTTAAACTACTGACTGAACATCATTTGGAGTTTCTAAGCTTAAAAGGAGGCTGCACAGCTTTGTCTGAGTCGACACTTGTCAAAATGCCACATTGTTGGAAATCACATGTGACAGCTCATATTATACATTCATGCAAGTTTGGTTCCCATCTTCTCAGCAGTTCATGGGATATCTTACACTCAAGAAAGTGTCATACTGACCCATGCACGGATCCAGAGGGGGGGTCCGGGCCCCATCCCCACCCCGAAATGATAAAAATATAAGGTTTCTTAGCAATACTGGTCGAGATCTCCTGAAAAATCACAAAGATACCAAGCTAGAATTCATTTTTGGGCCATCATCTGCACGCCAGCGAAAGCCATTTACCGCTTATTGTGGTATTTGGATCCCCTCTCCCCTCATCATCTAAAAAAATCAAAAACAAAAAAAAAACAACGTCAAAGTTGGACTCTCTCTGACAAAACTTACCGGATCCGCGCATGGACATAAATATGTAAGCATACGAGCTTTTAGCTCGCCTGATTTATAAGGTGAGCTTTTGTGATAATGCATCGTCCGTCGTCAACAATTGCTTCAAAGGACATATCCTTAATTACTGGCTGGATTTTCAACAAACTTGTATGCCATTATGATAAGTCAAATTAGCTCAAATAGATTCTTGGAATGAAACCATATTAAAATCTTGTCTGAAACCACAAGGCCTAGAGGCTTGATATTTGGTATGTAGACCTCTACTAAGTTTGTTCAAATTATGGCCCTGAGGCAAAAAATGGCTGCGCCGCAGGGGTCACATGGTTTACATAGGCTTATACAGGAAAAGCATAAAATGATCTTCTTGTCTGAAACCACAAAACACAGAGCCGTATTATTTGGTATGAAGCTTCACCTAGTGAACCTAAATTGTTAATATTGTTGCATCGGGGCCAAAAATGGGCCAGACTCAGTGTGGGGGGTACACGTTTTACATTGGCCTACATATTGAAAATATAAAAAATCTTCTTGTCTGAAACTACAAAACCTAGAGCCTTGATATTTGGTGTGTAACACCATCTAGTGGTCCTCCTAGATTTATTCAAATTATTGCCATGGCCCTGCCCCTGGCGTCACGTGTTTTTGTCATAGGCTTATATATACTCCTCAAAATAATTGAAGGACCAATGCTTTCAATTATAACATTGATGCATTTTGTGTAGAACGTATTTTGGAAACCAATTTTACGATCTAGCCTAAATGTTTTGGACATCTTCGCCGCCCAATTCCCAAGTGAAACAGCAAAAAGAAAATCGTAGAAAATGTTACTAACAAGGATTTTTTTGTCATTTTGAAACTTGACCTAAATGCATTGGAATGTCATTTTTGTGTGTGATCCATGGACCACAAAACTGCATGAAATGAATGAAAAATGCTTTTAGATGCTGAAATCTCTGTTTTCACATGGTTGTATGGTGTTTTAATCCCGTCGATACCATCCACCTCTTCCTGTGAGAGAAAATTGCCCCTTTGGGCTGTGGCGTAATGACCAGTCTATGAGTTAAGACAACTGGTTTTGGCGTTTGTCTGTGACAATCTTCAAACAATTCGACGGGACATCTTTCTAACACTCAAAGGCAAAGAATGACGATTGAATATCTGATTCTTAATGGCCAAGAAAACAAAACAATGTCAAAACTCCATTGTCAGAGATGAAAATGCCTACTTCCCAGTATATTGAAAGTGTTTGAAGAATTTTTTGCATGTAAGCTGAACTGTTTAAAACAAAGTTTAATTTAATGTCACTTTCATTATACTCGATTGACTGCATAAGAATTTCGTTACCCCACCCACTGCCTTTTGAAAGTGTGTTTTTGAGGGTATGTTCATTTGAGACAGAGTTATAGCAGAATTAGGCATGGAAATCAGTAATAATGATTCTTGACTTATGGGTATAAAGAATAGAAAGCTTTGGGCCAAGTTTTACAGAATCTAAATGTTTGAGCTTATTATACTCGCATTTTAAAATCTTGGTCCTTTAATTTTTTTGAGGAGTATATAAGGAAAGCATAAAAAGATTGTCTTGTTTGAAACCAATGACCGCAGGTGCCTTTTGGGCATTTTCCCACCTCTACCGGTCTTATAAGGCTTAATATGATGGAACGGTGATTCTGTAAATTTTCTTTAATATATATTAGAAAACTTTGAAATATCTTATAGATAAAATCTATTGGCCTGATTTGAAAATATATTGGCATATTTGGTTGTTGGGTGACAAGCACTATTGTTCCATTCATCCTGATACGTCAATTATCATGGCCGTGACCATTTACTTCAATGTTGGTATTTATCATCACCATCAACAATGTTTAAATTACTCACTGAGATGGAGGAGCCGCTGTGGTGTAGTGGATAAGCCACTTGCCAGGGGTCGCAGGTTCGATTCCCGGCTTCTTCAGTCTGTCGGATGAGACTTTAAGCCGTGGCCCCGTCTCCATATGACCTTAGCTGTTGGTGGGACGTTAAACACTAACACAACTCACTGAGATGGGCAATAATACTATCAACGTAGTACTACAAAAATGAAGGAAATGTTTCTTCGTGTGTGCTACTGTAGTTTATTTCGCAAAATGAGTAAATAATTACTTCCACTTTTAATTACTTTGATTTATCTGATAAATCAATAAGAAAACTAAACACGAAAAAATCAACTGGGCCTTGTCGGGAGGGGAGAAAACCTGGTTTTGGAATAACAAAGCCGCAGCGCCTTTGTTCTTCATGTTCTGGAAAGTGTTATAGCTAAACTTGCGACAGGCGAAATTTCAACTTCTAGCTACGAGTCTCTGTAGCTAAACAGATTGTTTTAGCCTTACTTTGTTTCAAACAAGGCATGCTCTCTCGTCGAGGTCTATCGATAATAAAACATTTACGCAAGCGGAAATGAAATAAATTCCGCGTTTTATTATTTTTCTCGTCATTACAGGAAGCAATATATGTGCCAGTTCTTGAGATTGTGGTACTTATCACATTATGTTCCAATTCATTCTTTACACACCTGCACGCATGCGCGATGGGTGAAGTGGTCCTAATTTTGGCCTGAGCCATCACATACGTTGTGCGGCTATAGTAGAGATACGTAGTTGCACGTGCGTAAATGGTCACATTCATCCTGAAAGGTTTTTTTGAAAAAGATAATTTTGAAAAAAGTCAGACCACAACAAAAGCATGAAAATTACCAAGCATGCAAAGTTAAGAATCTAACAAATGACCTAAATAGGAAATGCAGTCTACAATAACACATTAACTTGTACAATTAATTATTATAAGATTACTTGGTCAATTGTTTAAAAGAGCTTTCCGACATAACTATCTCTTATAAATATGAGCAAGACATTGAGAAAACGGCCACAAAAGAATGGGCTGAAATGTAAAAAAAAAGTGTAACAACACTAAATTTGGTGGCAGCTGAACTGCCACTGTTTTGGTGTAACCTTTCAACTGGTTTATCAGCTATGTTCTGTTCGATCGTATTGATCAACAATAACAGGTAGAAATGTTTTAACATTGACCACTGAAGAATGCTGATCAGGGCCCGGAATTACAACGACTCCTTAAAGTTAAGGAAGACTTAAGTTAAGAATTTATATTTCAACATGCTATATGCTGTTTCATATTAAATACTAAATGAATTGCCTGGATCGATGTGGTACTTGTGGTCAAAGATATCATTGTGATCTTCAGAAAAAAATGAATCTATTTTGATTTTAATCACCTTAAAACGTTACTTTTCGCATCCTGAAAAATCAACACTTAGCTTAAGTCTTCCTTAACTATAAGGAGACACTGTAATTCCGGACCCTGAGGCTGTTTTAGTTGGATAGTAAGTGTAACTTTGCACCAAAAGGGATGTCAGCTCAGTTGCAGCTCCAATTGGTGTTAACTTGCACGTATTTTTTTTACAGTGTAGCTATTTTGCATAATATAATTTATGTTCAGCTTCAGTCTGGTGCACAGTTTGGATATTGCATGGGGCATTGCGATTGTTGTGCACTGCTGTGAAAAGGACGCAATGTAAAACCAGCCTTGATAGAGACACAAAACCTTCGAAGGGATTTTTCATTCCAAAAATCTCTACCCCCTTCGCCTATTTCTCAATGCAAAAACATAAAATTTGAGCCAACTTATGAAACTGGTATTTATAGCATACACGTAGATGGTCCACGCATAAGGCTGAAACTGTAAAATAGACCTCTAGCCCCAGTAGATAGCTGATTTTCGAGTATACATGCGATAACTACCAAAACGTCATAGATCTGAATTGTATCAAATGGCCGCAAACACAAACCTTTTCATTGAAGTAATTTTAAAGTTCGACAGCTATCCACAGCTAGGACTTTAATGGGGGGAAACATTCATATTTCTCTTATATTAGTGCGACAGTTGCAGATAATGTAATTCAATGCTGATGAATTTTAAGTGCATTGTACTTTACACATCATGAATATGAGCTTTATTTATTTATTTATTTATTTATTTATTTATTTATTATTTATATACATTATTAAATGAGGGTAAAACACATTTAGCTAATATAAAACTAATCTACCATGTGACCCACAGCCCCTCTGTCTCGAGTCACGCACTCAGCGCTACAGAAAAGGTAGGCCCTATAGGTGAGCATATATGCGATACTTACCATATTTTCTCTCATGCTGGCCCAAATGTTCTCTCAAACGAGTATTTTATCCCATCCTGCGAGTCTATTCTTTCTTGCCATTGTCAGTAACATGCATATTTGAGCCGGTTTCCAGCTTCAGTGCAAGTTCGCACTTTAGTACAGTGAAGGCTCGGACCATCCTGTACAACCAATCAGTCAGATCAGAGTCTTCGCTGTTGTATGTCGTCAACCATAGAGCACCTAGTGAAGACTCTGATCAGACTGTCCTGGTGGACAGGCTGATCTGAGTCTTCGCTGGGCCCATAGACCAATTTGTACGTGCCCAGATCAATTAGGGTTCACAGCCAGTACCGGTAATTTTCTTGCTCAGGACAGTAGATATTGTCATTTGCCCTTGTTATGTCAATTGATTGCATTTTAGAAATGCTCTTGCTCAGGACTTTAGATAGTGTCATTTGCCATATAGTTATGTCAATTGATGGCATTTTAGAAACTTTCTTGCTCAGGACTGTAGATACTGCCATTTGCCCTAGTTAATTGATGGAATTTAAGAGTTTTTCTTGCTCAGGACAGTAGATACTGTCATTTGCCCTAGTTATGTCAATTGATGGCATTTTAGAAATTTTCTTGCTCAGGACAGTAGATACTGTCATTTGCCCTAGTTATGTCAGTTGATGGCGTTTTAGAAATTATGACCAGGACGAATTTCATGCTCATGTGAGTTGAGCATGATTTTGTATGTCCTCGTGGCCAGATCTCATTAGACAATGGCTTCAAGCAGTAATGTGCATATATATACTTAGCTGCAAAAGAAACCCACCAGTCTCTTCTCGGCGCAATTATGAAAATCTGAATTAGGAAAGGAAAATATATTTATATCATGTTCCGTAGCAATCTACATCATTTCATTGAATAATGTAACAGTTTTACTTAAATCTGTTCATGCTATTCGCCAGTGTTTAGACAAGGGGTCATTTTCAAAAATGACAAGTTTTTCACTTGAGAATGAATATCTCGTTCTCGTCTAAATCAGTTCAATTGAGTTAAATTCGTCCAAAAACAGACATTACCCTCATAACGAGGTCGAACCAAAAGCATATGACGCCGCACACCGTTCTTGGGAATCCACGCCTATTCTAAATGGAGAGCAACCTGAAGCTGCCGAAAAGTCCGAGGTTGCACTGAACGATCCCGGATGCGTCGCCAGTGCTCATCCAACAACTGCTCTATCGTATTGAGATCCGGTCTTACCAAACTTACGCGGTTTGTTTTGGCTTCTGCATACACTTGATTGCCTCGCCAGAGAGGGACATACCGGACGAAGTGAACTGATTTAAACTAGCACTCGAGTGAAAACTAATTGTCTGAAACTTGTCATTTTTAGAAACGACCCCTTGTCTATACTCTGGCTTACAGCATGAACGGGTTTAAGTAAAAATGTTAGATTATCCAATAATTTTATGCATAATTGATTGTTAACGAATATGGTATAAAATATTTTTATTTCTTAATTATTTTACCATAATTGCCCTAAAAAGTGACTGATGGGTTTCTTTTGTAGTTGAGTATAGTTAACTACACAATGTTTCCATTGCTCCGTGTTAGCAGTAGCGAAAGTAAAATATTTTCACGGCTGGCAATTAAATTGTTAAATATTTTGTTAGCACTGAACTCGTTGTCTGTCAGCGGCGAATTTTGTCGTCTACTGACAATTTTTGCAAACAGTTTGGACCCAGATCAGGCCCGACATTCTCAGAATGGCGGGCCTGATCTGGGTTCAAGCTATTTGGCACTGATATTATTCCTAAAAGAATGTTTGGTAAAAAGGCATGTTAAAAAATAGCAAATGACAAAAAAATGAAAAAATACCCAGCATGCAAAGAGTTAATGATCTCGACTGAAAAAGTGAACAACGAAAATATTTGCATGGCAATGGTTCAGATATACAACAAGTAGCCCAATGGGCAACGATCGCTCACCATGGAGCCAGTATAATGTTTGGAGACACCATAATTTACGATGCTCAAAGGCAGGTAACTCTGAACTTGAAACAGTGACCAGAAATTAATTAAAAAAAACATAAGATATTATGCCAGTTCTAGTCATCTGCAAGTCTTAAAAAGATCTGAATAAAAAGTGTAGAGAAAGCCTGGTGAATGTATAGTTTTCAGATGCTCAAGGGCAGCTAACTCCGTAGTCAGTGATGAGATCTGACCGAAGTTCAAACTCGTCCATACTTTTATGTATGTCCTGGTAACCTGGAAGGATGAAGAAAATCAAATGAAAAATGAAGGCGCCAGGGTGGTCACAACATTATATAGCTATATTTTAGACGCTCAAGGGCAGCTAACTCTGTAGCTGGTGATTGGGTGTGGCCGAAAATCAAACTCATTCAAACTTTTATGGGTGTCCTTGTTATCTGCAAGAATGAGGAAGATCCATTCAAAAATGAAGGTGCTAGAGTGGTCACACAGCCAAAACGAGTTAAGTTCACCAATTCGGTCTTTTTTGTGTCCCATCCCCATTTTTGCATGTAAACAGTGTATTTTCTAACGCTTTAAGGTTTATAAGTTTAGTTTAGGGTTATGTCTCAACAATCAAGTAAAAGAAAAGCAATGGAAATGCTCAATAGTCATTCCTTACGACGTTTATCAACAGCAAGTGAAAAGTGAAAAAAAATGTTTTACTGATGATTAATGTCCCACAATCTAATGTGAATTACGTTACCAATTTAACCATCTCTCAAATTTTACAAACCATGCATGTTAAGCTCACATCAAACATCTCTATGTCAAGAGGATTAATATTTGCATTGGCAAAAGAAACGAATTTTGTGAAACATTTGTTTATTTTTCGCATATGAAAAGATATCTTGAGGTTGTCTAAAAAAACTACAGTTTTGTGAATTACGTTACCCTGTATGTATTATTTGTATAAGAAGAGGTACAAATATTGAAATTGAAGCCAATGTAAGAACTATAATCTATATATATATATATATATATATATATATATATATATATATATATATATATATATATATATATATATATATATATATATATATATATATATATATATATATATATATATATATATATATATATATATATATATATATATATATATATATATATAACGAACCATACAGGAACTTTACAAGTAGTTGTTTGCATAGAAAAAAATAAGTGGAAACGTAAATTTGTGAATTACGTTACTGTGAATTACGTTACTACAATTTTACTAATATCCAAATATCTCTGTAATTGCATACACTAGCTGAAACAAAATGTTTGTTTTAAATCAAAGCAAATCTGTCCCAATTAATAAAGATCAGTTTAAACCATATAACGGTCGTCATTTTATTTTAACAATGATTTACCTATATGCTCTAGGTACATCAACTCCCCTATTCATGTAACTTACAAAGATATTCATTTTATCAACACAACATATGTAAAGTAATCTGTTTGAAAAACAAAATCGAATAGTGTTAATCTCTAAGGGATTGTCCGTATGGTTTTTGAAATGAGCTGGATTAAACATAGGTAACGGAATTCACAAGTAGGCAACGTAATTCACATTCTACGAAAAATCAAGATTAGTCCTATCAAAGGGCCAAAGGCAACAAATCGACGGTGATTATAAGTTTCTGACTTGCTGTTCAATTGTTATTTTCTCTTTTTTAAACCATTTTATCTCGTTGCTGCTACCACTGGAGGTTTATTGGTGAGTTTATGTGTATACTTTGAAATTGGCATTCTCGCTTTTGCATCCTGGTTCATTACAGTTGAATCCCAATGATCTGAAATGTTCTCATGATTTACTATGTTCTATATATAGCTTCTATGGTTTATATGATAGATAAAATAGTTACTTTGAATTTATAATTTCTTATATGCAATTGAAGTGAGCAAATTGGCTAAGTGAATTACGTTACCATGAACATTTTGCCATTTTTCTGAGGAGGGCGTATCTTTGTGATTGATGCAAACTTTGTTTTTTTGTAGTATTTGTACATGAAAAGGCATTTATTGAAGTTAGATTATTTATTCCGCATTGTCTTAGTTTGTAGTGAGCCACAACAAGTTTTCAAATACATGGGATATGTAAAATCATTATTATCATATGACGTCGCGTCTGGGAGTGAAATAACGCCATGCAATAAAATCTGTAAACCACTAGTGGTTTATCGATTTTCGGGAAACTTTATGACGTCCATAACAACGTTGCGTACATAATGACAAAAGTATACCGTTTTTACGCCAAAGTGAGGTTTTAAAGTATTTGTCATATGATAAATAGAATCTAACATTCGTGCTCTTGTATTATTGCATTTATTAAACTCGTTGCGAAAAAGAGATAAAATGCTCGGCAAGCCTCGCATTTTATCTCTTTTCCCCAACTCGTTTAATAAATTCAATAAAACATGAGCACTCATGTAAGATCCTCTATTTCTCTAATCATATTTAAAGTGTTATTCCAACAAGATTAATGAAACTAGATGCAACAGCTTACTTCCAATGTGCAAAGGACGATGTAAAAAGTATTAAGCAACACACTAGACCCTGATATTTTGCAGAAAACTATATGTTTCTACGCATGAAATAAGACCAGAGTGTAAGGTATGTGAATTACGTTACCGACCTATTGCCACAATGTTCTTTTTACAAGAATACCATTTGTTATTTCCAATACCAAAGAAGAATGTTATTTTAATATTAATCATATACTGTTTCAAAACCAATATTTTTTTCTGGTCAACTCTTCAAAGTTGATGGAAATTGTACTAATTGAATTACAGTTGAATTCACCTGTCAATTCATAACAAACCTGCTTAGACCATGATGAGAAGCGAAAACATGATATAGATCCTACATAGTAGGATTATTTGATCAACAAGACATCCAAGTAGAAGTGCATGCTATAAAAGTTCTTAAATATTTCACTCTTGTAAGAAATTTGGTATGTACAAGTATACTTCATCACAGCAACGTAGTTCACATTCAAATTC
The DNA here is from genome assembly GCA_964019695.1 of Loripinus fragilis. NCBI lineage: Eukaryota > Metazoa > Mollusca > Bivalvia > Lucinida > Lucinidae > Loripinus > Loripinus fragilis. The sequence continues at coordinate 38,619,269 of OZ026520.1, read as the reverse complement.
TGTGGTGTTCTTTGTGAGGCTGAATGAATTGAATTTTTTGGATGCGCACTTTTTTTAGACATCATTATGTAATTGACATATACCAATAAGTAAAAAAAATAACATAAAAATGAAAATCTAAGCCAAAAAAATGTGGGATAAAAATTGGCTGCAATTGATGGATTTAACTCGTTTTGGCTGCACAACAGATCTCCCAATGTAAGTATATGCAGATTTTTTATTATGCTCAAGGGAAGTTAACTCCACAGTCTGAGGTTGGTTCTACTTTAAATTCAAACTCATCCAAGCTTTTATGGTTGTCCTTGTTACCTGCAAGAATGAAGAAGATCTAATCAAAATTGAAGGCGCTAACAATGCAACATTATCCATCCATTTTTAAGATGTTCAAGGGCAGCTAACTCCTTAATATGTGATGGGATATTGACGACATTCAAACTCATCCAAGCTTTTATAGTTGTCCTTCTTATCTGCAAGAATGAATATGATATATTCAAATTTGAAAGCACAAGAGTGGTCACAACATTACTCCTATTATAAGTATATGGGGATTTTTTTAAGACGCTCAAGGGCAGCTAACCCCAAAGTCCAAGGTCTGATTTGGCCGAATTTCGAACCCATCCAAGCTTTTATAGTCGACCTTTTACCTGCAAGAATGAAGAAGATACAATCAAAAATGAAGGCGCTAGAGTGGTCACAACAATATCCATCATTTTTTAAGATGCTCAAGGGCAGCAAACTCCATAATAGGTGATGGGACCTTGACGAAATTCAAATTCATTCAAGCTTTTATAACTGTCCTTATCAGTCTATGGGGATTTTTCCAGACGCTCAATGGCGGCTTACTCCACAATCCAAGGTCTGATCTGGCCCAATTTCGAACCCATTCGAGATTTTATGGTTGTCCTTGTTACCTGCTAGAATGAAGAAAATCCAATGAAAAATGAAGGCGCTAGAGTGGTCACAACACTATTTATTGATTTTTCAGACGCTCAAGGGCAGCTAACTCCGAAGTCAGTGATGGAATCTTGCCAAAATTCAAGCTCATCCAAGCTTTAATGGTAGGGTTTGTTACCTGTAAAAATTAAGAAGATCCATCCAAAAATGACTGCACTTGAGTGATCACAATATTTCTTCCAATTTAAGTCTATGGTGATTTTCCAGACGCTCAAGGGCAGCTAACTCATAAGTCCCTGGTCGGATCTTGCAGAATTTCGAAACCCATTCAAGCTGTAATGGTTGTTCTCGTTCCCTGCAAGAATAAAGAAGATCCAATCAAAAATAAAGGAGCTAGAGTGGTTTCAAGGTTTTCCACATAACCCTATGAAGCTATCTGTTGCCATGGAAACCAGAGTTCTGATCCGATCTGGTGCAAAACCTTATGTAGCCAGACCCCCATCTCAATGATGCTCCAGATGAAATTTGATTACGATCGGCCAGCTGGTCTCAGAGATATTCAAGTTTGAAAGTGTGGACGCACGGTCGCACGCACGGACGGACGGACGCCGGCTCGAGTCCCATAATATAAGCTCACCCTGAGCGTTCGGCTCTGGGGAGCTTATAAAGCCTGTGTAAAACAGCCACTCAAAAAAAGACAAAACAAAGCGGTAGCTTATTGAAGGTCGAAAGTACTAAGTGAAAATGCGTCTTGAAAACCCATTTTTGGTCTTTTTTGGAAGTGTTCATTTTACACAGGTTTTTCTGTAAAGATATAGTAATGTTATTATAGATGACAAAAAAGCAAAACTTCACAAATAATTATTTATTCAATGTTGGCATTTAAATTGGCCATGACGGTTATTTAATAACATTTGTTTATGGATATATCAACTTCCATAATTCACAATTTTCCACAAACAACTATGATAGTTCGTTATTTTACAACGAGGACATTTGTTTTAACACCATCAAATATCAACTGTCAACAAGTCATTTTATCAACTATTACCAACCTGATAAATGTATCAACCAAATTTTAATATTTCACCACTTAATGTTACATGATTAGGTGGGGTACGCAACCAAATCATGAATTTAAGAAATCAGACGATCAAACTGCTGAACAGCAGTTGACAAGCAAAGAAATACTGTCTTTATTATACTTTGGTCTAGACAGCTAGCAAAGAATACCAGTTCTCAACAGAGGTTGACACAGTAGTTTTCAACTTGCGCCTTAAGGTGTGTACGCATTCCCAGAAATATTGGTTAACATCTTCTACATAGCGTTGATAATCTGTTTCGATGCTGATAACCGTCATGACATGTTTCAGGTGTAAGTAAAGTGGACACCACACTCATTAATGTATATATGCAATACACCTGGAAAAGAAAGAAAAGCAAGCAGCAAGGGGACTTCCGTTACAATTATTTTACCGACATACAGACTCACATACATATATGTATCCATCTATATGTCTAACATACACATATAAATTCATACATATATATGCATATCTTAGTATAATCCTTATTTGGATGTAACTGGGTGGGTTGAGGTGGGTTTTTGAGCGCAAATTCCTGCAGCTGACATCAACCATGAGGTTTAGAAAAGGCCAATTTTACGCATGCGCAATAAAAGGCTACAATCTACGCATGCGCAGTTGAGGCTGGAATGATTCATTAATGTTGTATGGGAGGTAACTCATACTTGTGAACATAAAAAATGCAACAAGAGTTCATTCTCGCAAATGCATAAAGGTTTCTACTATAATAAACAAATTTAATTCCTAATCAGAATGAAATTTCGTTAATCCAATGTTAAAAGTTGTACAATAGCAGAAAATAAACAAAAATGAAACCTTTGCAATTTTGAACAAGTTACTTTTTTTGTATATTTCCTGCGATTGATTAGGTAAGGTACCATAAGCAGTAGAATTCTGCAAGAGTTGAAGGACATCAGCTCCTTTTTGTTTTCTTTAATGCTTTTCCCACCCAAGGCAGTTATATTATAGATTTATGGGTGGGAGCCAACGTAAAAGCAGCAGTCCATCAGATGTAGTAAAATACAGCCATTGAAAGATTGTTGATGGAACGAAAAGAATCAAATCAAACAAAACAAAATACAGACATAGCTCACTCTTTAGCACAGTTGGAAATCTATTTGAAAAAAATGTCCACACAACTATGTTCAACTTTCTTCGTTACCATCACGTATTGCTCTACAGTCTGGTTTCATTCCAAATGATTCTACAGCAAACCAGCTAGTAGATTTCTGTCATGCACATCTCGAAAGAATATACATATTGGCTTCGAGATTATATATCACGCTATTTTGCGATAATAGTATTGATTAAGCCCCGTTCTCACTGTCCCGGTTTAAGGTGCCGGTTCATCCCGGTTTGATGATCCGGGATGAACCGTGATGAACCGTGTCACAACCGTGGCGGCACCGTGGACAACCTTGGAGATCCGGGATGAACCGTGTTGAACCGTATTAAACCGGCTCATGTCCCCGGTTGTTTTAAAATGTTTAAAACAACCGGAACTCACCGGGAGTAACCGGAAAGGCTGTCAAATACTGTGATAAACCGGGAAGACGCAAGGAGCAACCGTGTCTCCACCGGGACGGCGTCGGGGCGATACCGGCGCAATCCGGGAACATCCGTGTCTCCACCGTGATAAACCGTGCGGTCCCACTGCCTATGTAATTGTAATAAAATGCAAAATAAAAATGAAAAAAAATCACTCCTGCTGCACCTAAAATGAAAGTGGATTCATCCAAATGATAAGGATGGGAAAGTCCAATCGTCACAAGTTGATTAAATTGTCAGCAGTATAAATGTGCTCATTTACAAAGCTTATGTATAAATGCTCGAGTCAAGCATATATGAGCCACCACATGAGATTTCCAACAATGTGGTAGTTTCCATTAACACAGCCTCAGATCAGCCTGCGCCTAGGCGACGTCTGATCAGAGCCTTTGCTAGTCGCTTGATTATTCTATGACTGTTAAGCTACTGACCGAACAACTTTAAAGCCTAATTGGGGACTGCACAGGCTTGTCTGAGTCTATACTTCTCAAAATATTACATTGTTGGAAATCACATGCCCCGCTCAAAGTGTTTATATTTTTTTACGAAAAAGCAAAACAATCTGGGCCTATAATTACAATGTATCCTTAAAGTTAAGGACTTCTTAAGTTAAGTGTTGAATTTCCAGGATGCGAAAAATAACGTTTCCAAACTGATTAAAACCAAATAGTTTCATTTTTTCTGTAGACCACAATGATATCTTTGACCATGAGTACTGCATCGGTCTTGGCAATTTATTAAGCATTAAATGTACATGTTGAAGTATCAATACTTAAATTAAGTCTTCCTTAACTTTAAGGAGGCATTGCAATTTTGGGCCCAGGGCCCGGAATTACAATGCCTCCTTAGAGTTAAGGAAGACTTAAGTTAAGTATTGATTTTGCAGGATGCGAAAAATAACGTTTAAAACTGATTAAAATCAAAATAGTTTTGATTTTCCTGAAGATTTCAATGATATCTTTGACCACAAATACCACATCGATCCAGGCAATTTATTTAGCATTTAATATAGCATGTTGAAATATCAATACTTAACTTAAGTCTTGCTTAACTTTAAGGAGGCATTGTAATTCCTGGCCCTGATCAACAACATTTAAACCTCGTCGTAAGAAAACAGGTCTGCTTCTGCTTATTTGTCATGCAAATGAGCTGCGAAGTTACTAGGCATTTGTTTTCGCTACACAGATCATGATTCCTCCAGTAACTCGTATATGGCTGTGCAGTCCAATTTGGGTCATAACTGTTATGCGATAGAGACAGAAGAAAACTGATGTTACTCCACGTTTTTATCCTGGTTTTATAGTGTAGAGTAGCACCGGGACGCAACCGTGGCCCTACCGGCATATAACCGTGGCTCAACCGGCAGTTACCGGGACATCACCGTAAACAACCTGGGTAACACAGGGGTATACCGGCACGAACCGTGGCACCACCGTGCTGCACCGTAAGTGCTCCGTGGTGAACCGGGGCTCAACCGGCGTCTTGCTTTATCGAGAACCGGGGCTATACCGGGGTAACGTCAGCGAAGTTGGGAACGCAATTTATTTTTTATGAAATGTGTCCCGGTGCATCACGGTATACCGGCTGTCCTGCATCGGGATGAACCGTGGCTACACCGGCACAGTGAGAATGGGGCTTAAGGGTTTGCATAAAGGCCTAAAATACAAAACTTCAAACAGTTGGAAGAACAATACCTCTCTTTATGTGGTTTACAGGCTACTAGAAATGCCAAAAGCAGAGAGTAGTCTTGCCAGAAGGTTCTTCAAGACCGATTTCTATTAAAGCAGGTGTACCTTAAGGTTTGTAGTCGAAACCCCAAATCTGCCATCTGCTCTCCTTAACTCTTATTTTACTGAAATCTATGATGGACATCCAAATGGTATGCCATTTTAAATCCACAAGTTTTGATCATATGACTGCATCTGAAGAGCCCCATTTTACAATACATGGGTTAAAGTTTTCAGGATTAAACCTGAATTCAGGATTTTGAGGCTGACTTTCCATAGAAAGTCAGCCTCAAAATACTGAATTAAGGAGATTATAATAGCTTCTTTGATTAGTTTTCACATTATCTAAACACAATTAATCATTTTAACTTTAAATTATCCATTTTTGTAGCCATCCTGCAAGTTTTAACATTTGAATTTCAAAAGTTCAGGATTTTGGAAATTTGAAATTTCACCCATGACAATATAACAATAGGATTACTAGGCCATCAATTAAGATAATATATGTAGACATTACTTCAAACGTATACGTGCAGCTATTAAGTGATACTAGATGTCTACTGTTTTGTGTGTTACTTCATGTGTGCGATCAGTTCATGACGTGGTGAGACTGTGCAGGTGCGTAGGCTCGTCTCAACATTCACTAATCCCCAGTATGATAGGTAATGCGCTAGTTAAGTATATACATGCATTTTTTAAGAAAATGAGTACCAAATGGGATTACAGTGAATAAATGTGGTCCTAATAAGGAACCTTGATAGACACACTGATATAGCCTGTCTGCTTTAATTTGAAATAAATACAACCTAAATTTTGCACAATTCTGCCGTTTACTTCGAATCTGGAAATAAGATAGATAGCTCCCCTAGACTTATAATAGGAAAAGCTGACATTTAATCTATCTCGAGGAACACCGCTTATTTATAAATATACTGCTGTGTTAAGTGGTCCTCTACAGAAACCATGCCAATCAGGTACTGGGTTCCAAAAACTGGCAACATCACAGGGCCATTTGTTTATATAGAGCTACCTCAATTATCTACTCTATCACAATTTGCAATGCATCTAGCAATGTTTAGTGGTATCCTACATATATCCTGCTGATAATGCCCGCTTGGCCACATCCCGCGGATCATTAGCACCCGTTTAGCCGTTTCAAAGATAGATGTGAATCGTTGTTAACAAACACTGGTGAGTTAACCTTTTTTGGGGCATACAGGTAGTCTCAGTTTACAGTTATAATGAACCTACCACAGAATACTGCATATGCACGTGGAAGTGAATAGGTAATCTTTACCTGTTTATAAGAAGTATAGAATCGCCTCATTACTATGCATCTTTGTAACATCAGTAGACGTATATGTGATTTAAAAAACGAGCAAATCTTCTCTATAACCATATTAACAGGGTTGACAAGCTACGTCATAACATTGAGCTCGTAAACACGTAGAACGGCGCCATTTTTGTTTTGCAAGGTAAGATTTTCCCTTCGTAAGACTATACAAATCAGTATCTGTGAAAACTAAGCATTGCATGCGGTGCCTACCATCACTCTTGAACAGAATATATAATAGTCACGCCCAGAAATGCCCTTGTCTTTGTAATCATTCGCCCACAAATATCGAAGCGGAAGACACAAGGATGATTTTAGCAGGGATGTAGTATACACATTTATAAAAATGACATATTTTACAGCTTATATCACCATTCTTACCAATATTTGTGTGAATGAAGTTACCAGTTCGCCTTGACTATCATTCATAACCATTATTTGCTGATGGAAAATCCAAGGAACATTTAAAGTGCCAAGTTTGATCTCGTAAACACTTATTTTGGCATAGATGTTGGACACACTTATGACGGGATCGATGTGACTACGTAGATGTCGTATACACTTTCAGCCCCAAAGGACATGCATGTTGACAGTAAAAAGGACATGCATGTTGACAACACCGATTTATTTTTGGAAATAGATAAGAGGCTTAATGAGGTTATGGGTTAGTACCGTGAAAAAAGTTTAAGCCCTCCAGTAAAAATGGTTTTACTGACACTTCCAAGGCAGTGCTACCTTTGTGGATAATTTTCGGCTATTCATATTTTGTGCTTTCATTGCAGCCTTATGGTCACCAGCTTGGAAGGACTGGCCTCCTGGCTCGCTTGTATGTGAAGTTCTCTTGTGTTTTTGTCAGTTTCCTATGTGGTGTCCTGGGTCAGGTGTGGTGCTTGATTGTATTGGTTCCTGATCTCTGCATTCTCATTTAGTTATATCATGGGTGTATGAGTTAGAACTATTTTCTCATTGTAGGGTACAGACGTATGTCCAAGTCAATGCCAAGGTATCATACAATATACACGAAAAGGGAGTATATAGACCTATACCAGGACATTCCTTAAACTGACAAGGGGTCATTTCTATGCATTTTAGGGTCTTTTCTTGAAGTCCGGGTACTGAATGGGTGGTATTTTTTGGGGTTGGTAAAATTTCAAATGTTTTTGAGGGGTGCTTGAAATTCCTGATATTTTTTGGGGTGAAGGACAGATGCTGGGCCTGAGCCTACGTATGAAGAAAAACTGAGAGTCGCCTCCCTCTCTGGAACTATGAAGCCGGTGAGGATACAATTTGTACATGTATATACCAATGGATTACTTTTTCCCTACATTCTTAATCAAAAATTGATATGAGTCAGACTAGAGAACACAGTACTCAAACAGGGCAGTCATCGCCTGTTGGTTGTAGTCGACAAGTGCACAAAACAGTGTACCTGCCATTTAAAAGGGTAATATTTGTTCATTATTAGGTGTCCTATTGAACTGCAACCATCATGCGATGACTGCGCTGTTCGAGCACAGTGACAACTACAGAGGTACCTTGACAGACTGCAGACATTGGAGGCTAGATGGGATATGAACCGCAACACTTGATTTCCAACAATGTGGCATTTTGACAAGTGTAGACTCAGACGAGCCTGTCCAGCCTCCTGTTAAGCATAGAAACTCCAAATGATGTTCAGTCAGTAGCTTAACAGCCATAGAATATTCAAGCGACAAGCAAATGCTCTGATCAGTCTGCACGTATGGGCAAGGCTGATCTGAGCCTTTGCTGGTCGCAAATACCACATTTTTGGAAATCTCATGTCACGGCTCATATGGAGTTAAATCACTCCAAGTGCCAGGCTATGACAAGGCAAACAGGTCACTCAGATTTATGAACTAAGTCCCCTCAAATTCGAGAAATGGCTTATCAATCCCTAGTTCATTCCCAACTGGAGTACGCTTCAGCAGTGTGGGACCTCTATACCAAAGATAGAACCCATAAAGTTGAAATGGTCCAAAGACGTGCAGCCTGGTGGACCTTAAGTGATTACACCAGGACGTATAGTGTCACTTCATTGCAGTCTCAGTTGAACTGGCAGACCCTTAAAGGGAGGCGATCTGTGGCTGGCCTCTGCCTCTTCTATAAGTTTGTAAATGGCCTGGTGGCTGTGCTCCTTCCCGACTATATGTAGCCCACACATAGGATCTCAGGGTATGGCAATTATATGACATGCCGTCAAATTCATACTAGCAAGGACTACTATAAATACTCCTTCTTTCCACTGGCAATTGTCCAGTCGAATGCCCTCCAAACCAATGTTCAGTTGCCCCAAGTCTTTAGATCGTCAAGGCAATTTTGGCCTTTCATCTTTACATAGACTCATTACAATTCATTCATATTTTAGTCCTTTTCATAACCCTGATGCTCAGTGCCTGCCAAAAAAGTCGCGAGGGCATAGGCAGTACCACAAGAAAGATAGATAGGCTGTCTAGGGAGTGAGTTAAGCGTCGAAAAATGAACTAATATTCATGACTGGGACCAGATTATCATTTCTCGGTTTTGTCGTCAACATGCATGTCCTTAGGGGCTGAAAGTGTATACGACATCTACGCAGTCACGTCGATCCCGTTATAAGTGTGTCCAACATCTATGCCAAAATAAGTGTTTACGAGATCAAACTTGACACTTTGAATGTTCCTTTGATTTTCCATCAGCAAATAATGGTTATGAATGATAGTCAAGGCGAACTGGTAACTACATTCACACAAATATTGGTGAGAATGGTGATATAAGCTGTAAAATATGTCATTTTTATAAATGTGTATACTACATCCCTGCTAAAATCATCCTTGTGTCTTCCGCTTCGATATTTGTGGGCGAATGATTACAAAGACAAGGGCATTTCTGGGCGTGACCATTATATATTCTGTTCAAGAGTGATGGTAGGCACCGCATGCACTGCTTAGTTTTCACAGATACTGATTTGTATTGCAGTACGAAGGGAAAATCTTACCTTGCAAAACAAAAATGGCGCCGTTCTACGTGTTTACGAGATCAATGTTATGACGTAGGACCCTGATATTAAGCATGTTGTAATGTTTAGTACGTGTACAAATCATGCTAAAAAGCCCATGGACAACCCAGGGGTCATTTGTTTATATAGAGCAATCAGAGCCCTGCAGCGTTATTTTGACTATGTTGACATTCTGTATTTACAGTAATATTTACCAATATCAGCGTTATTTTTAACTCACTATTTTTAGAATAATACATGCATTTTATTGCATCTAAAATGTTATATGCACATACCAATCACAAAGAGAATTTATAGGATAGTGGATGAATCGTTTGTCCACTGTCATTGAGGTTGCGAGTTCGAAAACCCATCACTGTACCTTGTTTTTATGTGTGTGTTTTTCGATTTTATATTTTATCAATTTGTTTATTTATTTAAAGAAATTATTCATAATCATTTCCAAACCATTTGGGTTGCTGAATATCGCTTTAATGACAGCAAACAATGCACACCCTATTGAATTGATGCATTCAGTGGCATCATATGTGTTTTCGTGTTTGATGGACACTTTGTATAAATGTTAAAACTGTTTTTCAATAATGCTAAAAGGATACATGTGACAATTGGTGTAATAAAAATGAAGAAAAAGAAATGAAAGCATTGATGGGATTCGAACCTGTGCATAATGGAAAATAAATGTATTTTCTGCTGCCAGAGACTCTACCTACTGAGCTATACAAGCTGATATCAAATAGTTTTCAAAACTACACCTGACTGCTGAAAATGCCAACCTAATGTTTTGATTTCAATGTTTTACAAACAAGCAAATGTGAACATGGTCATTAGATCTTGGCAGCACCACTGTTCATTCGCGATACCTTGGCTCAGAGAAATCGTTAGATAGATTTTACCATTACATCGATCAAGGGGTGCTACATCTTAGATGAATATGCTATAAACCGATATACATGAGGTTTTTAAACCAGCTCGAGTGGTCGCCGAGAGTTCTCATTCAGACTCTCACCATGCTCATGGAGGTTTGTATAGTGTTCGAGTCTCACCTGGGTAATTTCTTTTTTCTATTTTTTTCGTCATGTCATTATATGTATCTCAAACCCCTCATAATTCCTACACTCAATTTTTCTTTCACATTTTTTTCAAAGCACAAACTCCTCCGAACTGTTGAAAATTTGAAAATGTCTTATTAGAGGGTTATTCGATCGCAAGCCAGAGAACTTGCTGCACGTGTGTTAAAATATACGAGGAGGCCATGAATGCTGTAATATCTGCACCATTATCACAAGAGAGAGAGAGAGAGAGAGGGGGGGGAGAGAGAGAGTGAGAGGGGGGGGGGAGAAAGCAAGCTAACCGGAATATCAACCAGAACAATATCATACAACATTATTTCACAGAACATACCAGATGCCACTGTAATATTGGGGTCGTGCCGAGGTGAGACAATGGAAACAGCAAGCAAAAGGGCTCCAATACTTACTCAACAGAGACTGCTAGCGAGACTGTTATGCTTTTATAAACTCTGATTTTGTTATCAATTTGTAAGATAAGACTATTTAGATAAAATCTGAATAAATTCTATCCATAAAACACATAAAACAAATAAATTAACACTACAACAAACCACATATAATAATAAAAAAAAATAATGTTTAATTTGCGTTTTGAACCCACTTTGTTACTCTTCAAAAAGATGTCCATGTAATCAACATGTATGTGCGCCTTACCGACTGAACCAGGCAGCCATAAAAAATTCTAAAGTGATTTAAGTAGTTTTGTTTTACGGTAAGTGTGCACCAAACCCCATGTTCCCTTATTTTCAATAGTTCAGTCAACAGAAGACGGTATCTCCTGAATGAACAGTATAGCGCATAAAACTTCATAAAAGGCATACCTTTCTCAGAAACCGCTCAGATTCCCAACTCTTAAATTATCTGGAAAAACTGATCCTTCAGAAATAGAGAACCTACAATATTAGAAAACAGCAAGCTCGAGTTTATTAAGTCTGTTCATGAGAACTAATGGAAAGTCATTAAGGATGTCTGAAAATTCAATATACGGTAAAACCTGTGAAAAACGGTCACTCTCAAAAAGATCGACAATTGGTTTTCAAGACCAATTATCGCTTAATGCAGGTCAAAAGTATTGCAGAATGCTCCAAGGGGACCATTCTGCAACACTTTCGACCTTCATTAATCTATATTTGTCATTAAGAACGCTGTTTTGTCTATTTTTGAGTGACCGTTTGACACAGGTTTTACTGTAGTAAAAGGGGACATATGAAATGTGAACGTTTTAGCTTCGACAAATATCTTTTTTCAAATATACTTCTTGTCAACGTACGCGCTCATTCTAAGACTTTTCATTAATGTTCATACATTAAAAATTAAAGTTTGCACCTGTGGTCATTTTAATAGACCCAAACATCCACCACAACCTAGTCTCAAACTTATTTTTTTTCCTAAAAATTGTTATTTTTGTTAAAAGCCATGGTTAGCTGCAGACAGAAAGCCCGTCAAATTCTGACTGCGCAAATCGTAGAGGTCGTCTATAGATTCAATCAGTGTAGTCTCGTGATTCCTTGAGTGCCAGAATCAATTTATTTGAAAAGGAACAGCATGTGCAAAGAAAATTGTCCTAGATTAGCGTGCTCCAAGAGGAGCAGTTTTAACAGGAAACTTTTGTTGTTGCTGTCTTTTTTGGAGTAAATTGTAGATTGAGCCAGTGCATGAGATTTCCAACGATGTGGTATGTGCGACCGGCAAAGCCTCAGATCAGCCTGCGCATATGCGCAGTCTGATCAGAGCCTTTGCTTGTCGCTTGAATATTCTATGACTGTTAAGTTACTGAGCAAACATCATTTGGAGATTATTAGCTTAAAAAGGAGGCTGCACAGGTTCGTCTGAGTCTACACTTTTCAAAATACCACATTGTTGGAAATCACATGTCGCGGCTCAGATTAATACCTGGGATGGCCTAGTTCAGATCATCCTTTCTATTTCTGTAATTCATCACTTAAATAATTAAAAGTCTTTCATAGAAGGTCTCGTCGCTCCTAAATGTACACTATACATATTTTACGTAGAATAGCAAGATGTCTCCGGCTGATAAAAAAAGAGGTAGACTTATAGAACATGCCAGCAAAAAGTGCTTCTCTTTTATTAGAATCTTCTTCGATTGTACACGTATAAATTAAAAACAAACCAAGAAAACACCTGACAGTACTATTACTGACAGAATAACATGGCGCAGGGAGTGTTATCTTAGCATAACATTTTAGCTACAGAATCACCGTCCAAGATGTTCAACATTCTGGAAATATTCCAGTGTCAATTTGGTATTTCTCATAAAATAACAGAATCTCCGCCCCATGACGCTCAACATTCTGGAAAATATTCACTTGTCAATCTAATTATTATGTGCAAAAACATTTTTCCAGCACATACGATTTTGTACATGCGCACCTAGCCAGTGGACCCAGAGGTCTGAAATTTGTCTGAACGGTCATCTTATTCAATTCTTTGTGTATGCGAGTAGCTAAGGCTCTAGCGGGACTGCACGTATGCCCAGCCTCGGCTTACGGGTGCGATACGTTTAAAATGCTAAATAGCCTACCTAGTAAACCGTTTATATATTCTGCCTCTGCTGGATAATTTTAAATGCTTTTCTGTCATCTGCAGCTTTTTAAAGATCGAATTTTCAGGATAACCAAGAGTCTCAAACGATCTGGTCCCAGTGACAAAACGTAACATCTGGGTTCCGTTATCAGTGGGCGAAAACAGCTATTGTTATATGGTTCCTATAAAGACCTCCTCTGATTGGGTGAAACTGTCTTTCACCGGTTGTGACAGACCACTGATGAACTAAATTTAGCCCAGATCATGTAGACATAACTTTTGTCACTGCTACCTGACAGCTAAAAATAGGTATTGGAAAATTGACAATGGAGTTTTCACTCAAGAGAGGGATAAATATAGACTACAAGATTTCTTATGTATATTTCACAGGTCAAATGATTTGAGTTAACCCTTAATGCGCCTATCACAACAAAATTCGTCTGCTTTTCTCGCTGCTGAAATGTTTAAGAAGCCTCTATGGCAAACAGTGTGGACCCAGATCCGACTGCTCCTATAGGAGCAGTCTGTTCTGGGTCCACGCTGTTTGCTTCTATACTTAATTCGTCGGTAATGTTAGGCAATTATTTCCAGCAGACGACTTCAACAGACGACATTTTCAGATGCACTTTTTCTTGGCGCTTTAAGGGTTAAGAATTTGATCATATTATGAGAAAAAGTAATTTAAATCATGCAATTCTTTTGCACATCTCATAAGAGTTTTAGAAACGTTGAAATAATCTTGTTTTCAGTATACTATGAACATCTGACTTGAATAAATTTATAAATACGAAAATACTTGCCATAAAATTAAGAGAGACAGCCATGCAAGAGACCTAGGGTAATTGTTATGTAATTGTAATGAATTACAGTTTCAAAGTAATGGAAAGTAATTTGTAATTGGCCTTTTTTTCTCATTACTTAATTGTAATGTAATGCATTATATTGGAAAATGACCTGTAATGGCCATTACATTTGAATTACATCTGGCCACTAGCATATATGGCATAAGTTTGAAAGTAGCATGAGGTGGATAAACTATTAAGTGAGAGAAGTTTTTCAAAATGCATTGAAGATAGGTGTTGGCAAATACTGAAGTCGAATGGGGTACATTTCAAAATCATTATTGGTGTTCACATGCATGTAATGGTCAGTCTATAAATTAATACTTCTTTTTTATATATGTAATCTTTTCTGCAGAAAAAGTACAGCCTCATTGTAGAACATAAAGTCAATAATTTCAATGTTAAAATTGCAAAGTTCTGTTGGTTATTTTGGATATCCAGAGTTATTTAAACTGTTTGATACCATGGTAAAGCCTATCTTACTTTATGGGTCAGAAATATGGGGGTTTGAAATATCTGATACAATTGAAAATGTTCAAGATAATTTTTGTAAAAGGTTTTTGAAATTACCCAAAAATACATTCCATGAAATAGCCCGAGGGGAATGTGGTAGGTACCCTTTGTATGTTGATTACTATTGTAGGTGTATAAAGTATTGGGTTAGGTTAACAAGGATGAGTTCGGTAAGATATCCAAATAAATGTTATAAAATGTTGCGAAATCTAGATGAAAGTGGAAGGATAACATGGGCATCAAAGGTTAAGAATTTGCTATTTCGAAATGGGTTTGGTTATGTCTGGCATGTAGAAGATGTAGGGGACCAAACGTTATTCATGAGAACGGTCAAGCAAAGGCTTATTGATTGTAGTAAACAGGATTGGTCTACAGTTATTGCCGAATCAGGTAAAACAAGACATTATAGATTTATTATGCCAGAGTTAAAAGTTGCTAACTATATAAATTATGACATTCCATTGAAATTTAGAATTTCTCTAAGTAAATTAAGATGTTCTGTTCATAATTTGAATGTTGAAACAGGTCGACATAGAGGTGTCATTTATGAACAGCGACTGTGTATGCTATGTGATAAGCATGAAATTGAAGATGAATTTCATTTTGTTTTGAGTTGTCCGCTATACAATCAAATACGACGTGTGTTTTTGCCAAATGTTGACATGGAAGTTGCTTCCATAGATACATTTTACAATCTTTTCAACCGTTCAGAGCAAGAAGTATTACGTCTGGCAAAATATATTTATAATGCTTTTATTATTAGAGAAAATAGGTTAAATGAAATAAATACCTGATACATAATATGTGAATAGTCACTGTGTTATATGTAAAGTTAAATAACTCAATGGAGGTATAGATATATGTGTACTCGATATTGTTATAAATATTGAATGATATCTGTATTATGGGCCGGTGGCCAGAAATACTTATTAATAAATATTGTCATTATTATTGTCATAAAATATTTTCATTCATTTAAATATTCACAATATGGTCATTATTTGGTCACTATTTGATATTTTTTTTATAAAATTACATTCACTTCTTCTCCAAAAACCAAGAGTGATTTTCCTATCTATTGCACATATTGTGGTAAGCATGCCAAGTCATTGTTAAGGTGACTATAGAAACATTTTGAAGGGAGAGGATGAAAGTACATTGTTTTAACTTTTTATGGTACAGACATATATTCTCATGACTCTGACTTCTTTTAGATTCATAGCCTAAATGTTGACAGGAATTCAGTTCTTCATGCATTCTAATATTTTAAATATAAGAGTCTGAAACCATATGAAAACAAAATGAAATTAGTATGAAAACAAAATGTAATATAGTTTAATGTATCAATTCACCTTAATTTTGACAAAACTGCAGGTATTCATTATTCAATAGAACCGGTGCACATGCTCAAATCATACTCTAGGGTATGTGATTGACAATGATTTTAATATTGCAATGGTTGGCTCAAGTGAGAAAATCTTAAATCGATTGACAATGGGTGTTTGAGATTTTGATATAACAGTAAAAAATTACCAGACGAGTTGTGCTTTTCATCAAAGATAAAGCTAGCATCATGGTTAGAGCTATGCTGGCTGAATAGGATCTTTTAAACAGTCTTTAAACAATAGCATCTTACATTTTTATCAATTTTAGTGTTTAGGTTGCATTGTTTCAATATTATGAAATTTCATTATATTTCATATGAATAAAGTTCTGATTCCTTTAAAGTAATTGTAATGTAATGCACTACTTTTGGAAGTAATTGTAATGTAATCCATTACATTATCAACCCCCTGTAATTATAATTGTAGTGTAATGCAATGATTTTGAAAGTAATTATGATGTAATGAATTACATTTCAAAGTAATTGACCCCAGGTCTGCCATGTAACAAATTTAACGTTTGAACTGTTACGTTAAACATGGGAGTGAAGTTTTTCTTTTGATGAGTTTTGTTGGGATGTATTCTCACAATCTATTTAGGATTGTTGTAAAATCGTTCCACGGATATTCAACCGAAATGTGATTTTATAAATACATTCTAACGATACTATCTTTCGTTTGCTACCATTGTCATTTATTTGCCATCAACTTTTACTAGCTGCTGTTGATGGTGGTGTCCAAGTAAAACAGTCATCACATGTTTCATTGAGTCGTTTTCTCAACGTATTCCACATTCTATGTATATGATTCATTTTATTTACATGAAAGAACTTGAGCACATGTTGAGTATCTCCTGTCAATTTTTCTAACGCCACTTTTGCGTTCAATATATATCCCCCATTAAGGCGTTTGTGTTGCAGATTAGTCCGCTTGACAAGTAGTCCAGTGACGTAAAAGTCGTCAACCCAGAAAAATGGAACGTAATACGACGCTTTGTGTAACGCTTTTACGACATCCATGCTCATTACAAACGCCGACCCTGAGCAATATGGAGAGAAGAAATCGTCTGGATACTCTTCTTTTGATACATACCATTTACTTTTCTTGTCTCTGATCACTTTCATCCTAGTCCATTGATTACAGATGATTAAATTTCTAGTTCCATATTTTCTCACTTCCTCTGAACTTAGGTAATTCATTAAAGCATGGATATCGATCAAGATATCATCGTCTGCTTTTATCACTAATTTTGCATGATCACAGTATATTGACGTCCATTTAAGACCTGCTATAGCTTTGTGTGTTAAATTTCTGTAAGAATCAAAGAAATCTTCCACAACGATGTCGCCATAACGGTCACTTTCCATGGCAACCGCGTCCATTGTTTTTGCCTCTGGAATACTTCCCATTATGAACACTATCCTCATGTTATATTGCGTCAAAATAGATTTGGATCCCCATGTTTGACGAACTAATTGTCGCTTTCTAAAATTCTTTGGTGCTGAGTGAATGTATACTAAGAAACGTAACCCTTTCCTATCACACAACATATTTGGGTTTATAACATAGTTAAACTCATGAGGATTTACTATCGGTTCTTCACTGGAAGCCACTGTCGAAATCACTGGTTGTTGCGTCGACATCTTCTCTTCAAGTTTGCTGCCATTTTGAAAATCCCTTACTTTGCGTGGAATGCTGTGGGAAGAAAAGTAGTTCCTGCTTCCTTTAACTGTCTGCACCATTATAAATCCATCGTTTAAAGCAAGATTCTTATTTGATATATAGGACATGTGCGTATGAAAAACGACCATAACAAACGTGACAAAGAAACACAGAGCGCTTATTCGGTAAAAGAGAGATAGTCTAGGAAACATATTACAACTGATCTCTTTTCTGGAGCATCACCACTTGCGTCACTTCCGTTCTCAGATGTTATACCTTCTGATTGGTTAGAAGCATTTGATGCCACTTCCGTTCCCAGTTATAATGCCATCGAAATCTGAAAAGATAAAAAGAGCAACTGTGAATGGGCACGATTTTTCTTTGATTTATGATATTTTTGCTACTTGTATCCCTCTTATGGACTGTGGATTCTTCCATATAGTTGGATACAATACTGTTTTGATGGACCGTGACTTATTTCAAAACTACTTTGGATTTTCTGGCCCTGAAGATTGCTTCTACCTTAGTAAACAGTGCAGACTCTGATAAGGTGCCGCATAATGAGGCATTTCACCTGGGTCTTCATCGTTTTCCAAATAATATTTTTAAAAGGTGTAAACACCGGGTTTGCTGGAAAACTGTTTGTGAGAACCAAAATAATTTATTGTGAGTAAAATCAGGAACTTATTATGCAGTTGTCACTCAGTCTGTCAAGAGAACCTTCTCGAATCTATTGAAAGTAATTTAGTGATGTTATAAGTCTGCAACTGTAGCCAAGCTGCAGCAAATGTAAAAATCCAAACTTTTTCTTGTCGCTCTTAATATGGTTAACAACTGATTGCGCTATTAACCGTGAAAGACTGAACAGACTGCTTAGATGTTCATACTATTCAGTGCTTTCCCTGGGCGCATATGTTTCTTGAACTTTTTGCTATCACGGTTCTGGCTCAATCTGTCAACCATTCGATCTATTTTAACAGCTGGTGCAATGTAGGTATCAACTTTTGATTTGTACGTTATTCTCACGCAGGTGAGCGATTCAGGACGCTTCACGGTACATACACGTCCAACTGCATATTGTTTTAATTATGGCTCCGGATAAGCAATCTATTTCAGAACCCTTATATTTACCCAGATCAGCCCGACAGAACGTCGGGCCTGATCTGGGTCCAAAATGTTTGACACTCTGATGGTATTCTTGAAACAATTTTTCGTAAAAATTTAATTTGAAAAAAAAAAAAAAATCAGCAGACGACAAACAACATGAACAATTTCCCAGGACAGGAGGCGAGAGTTTAAATGATTTCCAACTTTCAAATCTGTTGCATATCTGCATCGCTGCTCATTTCGTTTTCTTTTATAATGAACATTAACAATTAATCTTTTTGAGTGACAAGTTTTATCCTTTAGCTTTTTTCCGTGCGTGTTAAATGTATTTTAGTTCGAAATTACATAGTAACTAACCACTCTTTACATGCTGGGTATTTTTTTTATGTTTTTACCGTCTGCTGATTTTACCAAAAATATCTTTTTTCTCCAAAAATCACCAGGGTGCCAAAGAGTTTGGATCCAGAGTTCATGCGCGGATCCAGAATGTTTTGTCAGAGGGGGTCCAACTCTGCAACTCAGAAAAGTTTTTTTAGGAGAGAGAGGATCCAAATACCACAAAAAGGGGGCCACCATCGGCTCGCCAGATAACCGCCATTTAAATGGCGTTTCGCTGGCATGCCGATGATGGCCCAACATTGAATGCTGGCTTAGTAGCTTTGAGAATTTCAGGGGATCCAGAGTAGTATTGCTAAAACCCTATATTTTTGTGATTTTTCGGGGAGAGGGGTCCGGACCCCCTGCCCCCCCTCTGGATCCGCGCATGCCAGATCAGGCCTGACGTATCGTCGGGCCTGATCTGTGTCCCAAGCGTTTGAAAATATGTCAGCAGTGCCAGACACTGGTAGGAAAAGAGTGTTTAACATACCTTTTTTGAAAGCAGAAAACATCCCAACTACATGTAACAATATTGTGACACACTGAATAGGCGGTTTACATTTATTAGAAACAATGTTTTACACGCATTAAGAGAAAAACTCCAGTCCGCCTTGTATGAACAGCGAAGTCTTGAATCAGACCACATATAATGTTCGGATAGAGTCTGCATAGTTCGATCAATGTATACTCAAGATCTTAGTCCTATGATTTCAATATTGACAACCTGAACATGCTGATAGAATGTCGAAGCAAACAGACAACAACCAAAAACTCGTTTTCACATCCGCCAAAATATTCAAATTCTAAAATATGCAAATCCTTAAATATTTAAATCCTCAAATATTCGATTCTTCAAGTATTCAGTCTTCAAATAATCAAATCCACAAAAATTCAAATCCTCAAGTATTCAAATCCTCACAATTGAGCCGTGACATGAGATTTCCAACAATGTGGTATGCGCGACCAGCAAAGGCTCAGATCAAGCTACTTTATTTGCATAGAGCCGTCTGTTAAAACAATTCTGAACATTTAGCACACGATATAACTTCAAGGATCATATGTAAAAAGTACTTTTGGCAAAACATCAGCAGACGAAAAAAATGTTATCTACACTTTTTTAAAAACTATTATGTATGGGCCCAAGATGGTAAAAGTTAATGTGTTATCTATTTACATTGTCCTTCACAGTAAAATATTTCCGCGTCCGCTTTTAACCTTATTTACAAAAAGGTTGTACCAAGGTCAAGCCCTAAACTGTTGGTGCTGATCAGGATCCAAACTTTTGACAGTCTGGTTTTGTTTGTTTGATTTGATTCTCTATGTTCCATCAACAATCTTTCAGTTATATAGGGACGGGTCTTCATGGGTTGCACCAGTACTAAGTTAGGATTTTGACACTGTGGTGGGATTAGTGGAAGAATTTATGGAAACAGATTTTTTTTTTTTTTTGGGGGGGGGGGGGGGGGGGGGAATCAGTAGGCTGACGTCAGAAAGTGCTATAGATCCTCAGATGCCCGCTGATCTTGATCTAAACTTTAAAAAATATTATTAATATACGGGTTTAAGATGTTAAAGTTAATTTGTCATCTATACTTAAGGACTTTGAAAACGCATCACCCAGATTAATCCTTTATTTCACAAACCCTGAGAATGTCAGCGAGATAATTGTTAATCATAGTCTGACCAGCTTGTAGTGTGTCCTAGAAAAATCATGGTTGTAAATTTACTTTAAGGTATTGAAGCAGTATCAGTTTTAAGACAGGGGAGGTCGATTTTGAAGGACACCAATTACGCTGCACGTTAGCACGCGTTAGTTTTGATTCCTGACTCAACAGATTTGCGTCCTGGGCTTCTTTCACGATTGCACATTCATCATTGAATGATTCGATATGACAGTTCGGTAAGCTCAAATTTACACGACATACCCCTCCCACCCTGATTACTATAGTCTAGTAATATATATTCAACATCTTGGGCCTTTCAAAGTTTCGATTTTTTACGTCTGGTTTTGTTGGAAAGGGCTAAGGGCATACACACATGACATATTATGCATAAAATACGCTTGCATCACGAGTCTTTTGTATTGTGCAAGTGACGTTAACGTAAATTTTAAGACGTTCTCGATCACATGACAGCAGATCTCCTGCAACAATTTACATCAAAACGTCTTTCCCACGCATGATTGTCAGTGTATGTAGTCAATAGCTGATTTCATAGGCCTTACGTGCTTTTCCGGATTTCCATCGGGACTGAAGTCACATGTTCTTATATCACATGACTTTCTCAGCCAATCGAAGTGTGTTCCATTACCACGAGACTGAGCAGCCATGTGCTTGAGGCCAGCATCAAAACACCAAAAGAAATTCTGTTTTGTAAGCAAACAGGCTTGTATATATTGCATACGAAGTGGGGGGCCACTTAGAGCCGCTTCGTATGTTTATTGTTACCTGAAAACCAATTTTATGTTTTTCAAACAGCACCCGTAGTTGTTTACAGGCTGATGACGTCAGTATTTAGTACGGCACAGCACCGGTGTTACTGACTGAGTCCGTGAGTCGGTGTTTATGTAAACATTTCACCATCAGAAGAATGACTCAAAATATCGTCAAAAACATCATTGATCATGTGGCATCGAACTGTCAAGTCAATCTAGCGATAGAAATTCCTAATATAACCGAAAACTACATAAATTCGCAGGTTTTCACTTGTCGACATTGGGTATCTGCAATGCTTATTTAAATATACGTCACGTTGTTGGGAAGTTTTTTTGATTGGCCAGATATTTTTCTAATCCGGAGAGCTCGGAGCTAGAGCTCGGAGCTAATCGGAAGATCTCAGAAAAACTCGGTATGAAATTAGCTATATCAGTAATGAAAGCGTGAATAAAGGTTATTTATGGAGATGTTTCTAAACAGGAGCTGTAAATTGATGTTCAAATTTGAAGTTTATTTTCGAAATATTGAAGTTATCAATTACTTTAAATAAGGAAAAGTCTATAAAATCTGTTGCTGATATGGTATCACACACGCCACAGTTTATAAACTAATCAAAAAGCTTCAACTGACTGTGCAGAAAGATGCTGGATGCTGTATGTACCCATGTGACGTCATCAACAGCGTCACGTGATAGTGCAGTCAAATTAACCACTGATTCATACCAATTCTGGGTTGCACATTATAACCTGTGGGTAACTTTTCAATCGCATAATATACGGTTTGCAAGAAAAGTGCAAAAATATGGTGATGCGTTTTCAAAGTCCTCTAGTATATTTATAGTGTACCTTCCTGTAAAATATTATTTTTCTTGTATCTATTAAATCAACAGGTGGTCAGTGTTTGTTTAACAATTAATTGCCAGGCGAATGTCATCAATAAAGTGAAAAAATAGGAGACGTTGAATCTAAAAATCAATATAAATTTAAAATAAAAATCATTAAATTTCATCTAAATAGTTTTCACAATTAGAATTAAAGAAGAAAAAAATGAAAAAAAAAATAGATCATGACAAAGTAATTCATTTTTATTTTTTAACTTAAAGCACCTGCAAAAATGCATCTGAAAATGGTGTCTGCTTCAATCGTCTGTTGCATACATTTGCTACATCAAGTAGAGGCAAAATGTGTGAACCCAGATCAGACTGCTTCTTATAGGAGCAGTCATACCTGGGTCTACACTGTTTAACCACGATGCTTCTATAACATTTCAGCAGAATGCAGAACGGCAGTCAACTATTTTGTGATTGACGCTTCAAGAGTTAATAAAAGGGGGTGTAGTTTATTCACTCCCCAACAAATAATAAAAATGTTAATCAAGTGTCGTATTCAACCTTTAAGGGCTTATCCAATAAATTGTCATATTCGAAGAAAAGCAAGAACAATAAATGAAAACAAGAATGATGAAGCAAAAGTTAAATTTGAGAACATGATGCCAGCCTCGCTTATTTATTAAGACAATATATGCTGACGGACTTTAAAAACGCAACACTTGGATAGCAGCTTTAATATATGTCTCAAAAAAGAAGGCAAAACGATCATTTTGGCTGTATGTTAAAGAGTGTTCATTTGAAAGTAACACTTAAAAGATTTGTACAATTAAAACGAATACAACGCATTGAAAATTTAAACTTTTTAGATAGGGGTCAATTGTTTCATGTGACAAAATGTTATCAGTGAAAGAGACCCCACGTCTTTAAAATAAGAAACACGAGAAGTATCAAAAATGTGTCATGGACTTCGTTAGTCATCGAGGAATCACTCTCAAATTGTTTGGCAGGTCTGCGATACAGCCCATTCGCTTATTTGACGTTTATCTGCTTGTACCCTTTCATTCGGTGGCTTAAATCTCCTTTACTTAAGAAATGTTTCAGTTACCTAAATTTAAATGAAGCAGTAAAGTCACCAGGTTTAGTTGTACAATTAAAACTAAAGTATTTGCTGATGAAACCAGCTCATGATGACATTATCGAAGCGACGGAAGTTTACATTCATCTGTCTTTGGAAGATATAAAGGGAAGTTAGTGTTGCGTAATTAAAGTCCGTCATTATACAGCGTATGCATTCAGTTGTTATAATACAGTATCCTTATGCACATCTTGTATTTAGACGAGAAAACGTAGCCTAATTCATAGCTATTTATGGGACTGTTTTGGGGAAGAGAAAATCCCATTTATGGCTATTCATGGGGCTGTTTTGGGGAAGAGAAATTCCTATTTATGGCTATTCATGGGGCTGTTTTGGGGAAGAGAAAATCCTATTTATGGCGATTATGGGACTGTTTTGAGGAAGAGAAAATCCTATTTATGGCTATTTGTGGGACTGTTTTGGGGAAGAGAAAATCCTATTTATGGCTATTTGTGGGGCTGTTTTGGGGAAGAAAAAATTCTATAAATTTATGGCTATTTGTGGGACTGTTTTGGGGAAGAGAAAATCCTATTTATGGCTATTTGTGGGACTGTTTTAGAAGAGAAAAGCTCAAATATATGCTATATAATATATATTCATGGGACAGATTTTGGATTTCATTGCTATCATTTAAAATGCTTTTTTCATAGCTATTTGGAAAGAGAAAAGAATATCTCATATATCTATCTTGGGACTGTTATGGGCAGAGAAAAAGAATATTTCATGGCTAGTATGGGGCGGTTTTTAGAAGAAAAACATAGTGGCATATTTCAAAGCTTTATGTGTGCTTGTTTTGGAATGGTCAAAGCCTTTTTCATAGCTAATTATGGGTCCGTTTTGGAATATAAAACCCAATTTCGCTATTTATAAACCTGTTTTGTGAAGAGCAAAGCTTTATAAATAGCTATGGGACTGTTTTGGGAAGAGAAAGGCCTAATTCATAGCTATCTATGGGACTGTTTTGGGAAGAGAAAAACCGAATTCATAGCTATCTATGGGACTGTTTTGGGAAGAGAAAATTCAAACTCATAGCTATCTATGGGACTGTTTTGGGAAAAGAAAAACCTAATTTATAGCTATCTATGGGACTGTTTTGGAAAGAGAAAAGCCTGATTAAAAGCTATCTATGGGACTGTTTTGTGAAGAGAAAAGCCTAATTCATAGCTATCTATGGGACTGTTTTGGAAAGAGAAAAGCCTTATTAAAAGCTATCTATGGGACTGTTTTGTGAAGAGAAAAGCCTAATTCATAGCTATCTAAGAGATTGTTTTGGGAGGACAAATGCCTAATTCATAGTTATCTATGGCACTGTTTTGTGAAGAGAAAAGCCTTATTCATAGCTATCTATGGGACTGTCTTGTGAAGAGAAAAGTCTAATTCACAGACATCTATGGTTCTGTTTTGTGAAGAGATGAGCCTAATTCATAGCTATCTTAGGAATTGTTTTGTGAAGAGTAAAGCCTTATTAAAAGCTATATATGGGACTGTTTTGTGAAGAGAAAAGCCCAATTCACAGCTATCTAAGGGATGGATTGTTTTGTGAAGAAAAAGGCCTAATTCATAGTTATCTGTGGGACTGTTTTGGGAAGAGAAAAGCCTTATTAAAATCTATCTATGTGACTATTTTGTGAAGAGAAAAGCCTTATTCATTGACATCTATGGGACTGTTTTGGGAAGAGAAAAGACTAATTCATAGCTGTTTATGGGACTGTTTTGTGAAGAGATAAGCCTAATTCCCAGCTATCTATGGGACTGTTTTGTGAAGAGAAAAGCACAATTCGTAGCTATCTATGGGACTGTTTTGGGAAGAGAAAAGACTAATTCATAGCTATTGACGGGACTGTTTTGTGAAGAGAAAAGACTAAGCAATAGCTATTTATGGGACTGTTTTGTGAAGAGATAAGCCTAATTCCCAGCTATCTATGGGACTGTTTTGTGAAGAGAAAAGCACAATTCGTAGCTATCTATGGGACTGTTTTGGGAAGAGAAAAGCACAATTCGTAGCTATCTATGGGACTGTTTTGGGAAGAGAAAAGACTAATTCATAGCTATTGAGGGGACTGTTTTGTGAAGAGAAAAGACTAAGCAATAGCTATTTATGGGACTGTTTTGTGAAGAGATAAGCCTAATTCCCAGCTATCTATGGGACTGTTTTGTGAAGAGAAAAGCACAATTCGTAGCTATCTATGGGACTGTTTTGGGAAGAGAAAAGCACAATTCGTAGCTATCTATGGGACTGTTTTGGGAAGAGAAAAGACTAATTCATAGCTATTGAGGGGACTGTTTTGTGAAGAGAAAAGACTAAGCAATAGCTATTTATGGGACTGTTTTGTGAAGAGATAAGCCTAATTCCCAGCTATCTATGGGACTGTTTTGTGAAGAGAAAAGCACAATTCGTAGCTATCTATGGGACTGTTTTGGGAAGAGAAAAGTCTAATTCATAGCTATCGATGGGACTGTTTTGGGAAGAGAAAAGACTAAGCAATAGCTTTTTTTGGACTGTTTTGTGAAGAGAAAAGCACAATTCGTAGCTATCTATGGGACTGTTTTGTGAATTGAAATGCCTAATTGATAGACATCTATGGGACTGTTTTGTGAAGAGAAAAGCCTAATTCACAGCTATCTAAGGTATTGTTTTTTGTAAAGAAAAGACTTGTTCATAGCTAAATATCTATGGGACTGTTTTTTGAAGAGAAAAGTCTAATATAGTCTATAATATTAATCTCATTAATTCTAATGAATTAACAACGCTAAAGTTTGTTGCACGCACACACGCACGCAGACCAAATGTGCCCACTGCTACTGGACGTTCAATACCAGGGACATTAAAGGCTATGTCGATGTGGAAAGTAATGGAGCATAATACAGTACAACGAGGCATCTTTTCGCACAAGAAGGCCCCCGGATGTTCACGGATAGCATTTCTTGGTGCATCGAAATTAATTTCAGGTACTGTACGAGCGACTTAATTAAAAGTGGAAATGCGAACTGAAATCACATATTCAAAATGGATGATGTTATAATTTTGTGATGAAACCAATTTGAAATGCCATTAATTATTTCCTTGCTAGAGGCGACTTTTGTCGTCTGCTGATAACCTTTGCAAACAGTTTTGACCCAGATCAGGACCGACAGAACGTCGGTCCTGATATGGATCCAAACAGTTTGACACTCTGATAGTGTTCCTGAAATATTTTTTTGAAAAAGTTCATTTTTAAAAAAGTGAGCAGACGACATCAGAAGCATGAAAAATTACCCAGCATGCAAGCTTAGCACTGATATCATGTTCAAGATGTAAATCCATTAAATCACTTCATCAAAAATAAGCTAGTCTGGGTCAGTCAATTTGCGTGATAAGCATTTTTCAAACGTTTTCCATATGTTCTTGGGTATGCTGATGTTCAAGCATACAAAATAACAGCTCTGCTGGTCCCAAGTATACGTGTGTTACGACATAATGCCGGTCAGGAAGGAAGAGGGGAAATCTTATTGGAAAATTCCTTTATGCGATGACGATGCTACCAGGGAAAAATAATGCACACAACTAGCAAAAACTTTTCAGTACTTTATGTACTAAGAAAACATCAACAACACATTAATATACAATGACACCACCTACGCTGTTATTTCTGGCTAATTGACCATCCTATACTAGAGCAAGTTGCCACTCCAAGATCGTTTCATTTAGAACCAATCTTGGACTGTCCTGTTCTAGATGTACGTCAACTAGTCAGAAATAAGAGACGTAAAGAATATGATTAACATATAGCTTAAGTTCTCATAAAAGAGAAAAAAAAAACAATTGGATCCTTTAATATTTTAGTTCTCGTATTGACGAGAAATCTCGAGATTATACGCGTCTCGCGAACACTATGTCTTCTAAGCTGCACGTGTGTCTACTTCAGACCATCGGCGCTGAGGTGATCGAACCTGTACTTTGGTCGTCACTGGATTCACGTAATCGTATTATCTGTTACGCGTACTGCTGATCGTCACTCAAGACGTCAGTATTAATATATGTCCTCCTGATCATATCCCCGCGTCGGGGTGTCAGATTTTACATATAACCATTCGAGCCGGTTGGCTTCCCATTTAATTGTGCTACGTTGTAACGATTGGGCCTTGATCCACGCTGGTCGTGGCCTGAGGGGGACAACTAATATGTGCCCTCAGGTACTAATCAACGGCTCACCAACATTCAGCCTCCAACGTAGGAGGGGACACAAGAGACGATTCTGCAAAAAACAATCTATATTTAGAATCTCAGAATCACTCTTTTGCGTCGATAATGGGGTTGCTCGTTCGAAGTTCACAAAAATAGAAATAATTTCAGTGGTCTTACTCTTTTAAATTACAGCCTAACCCTATAAGCGCGCAATTAGCCCACACCCGTGGGTGTATGGCTAACGGCTCCCATGCGGTTAGGATGGATCGGCTCTTCTAAATACCCACACTTAAACTTATATAATAGAGAAGTATTTTTTAGTGACTGGCCTATGTCAGCGCTAAACAATACCTCTTATGCCAAACGAACAAACCCATACGTAACAAACTCTTCCATACACTGTCGTAACGTCACCCTGGTTGAGACGCTATCGCAGCCGAAACATCAAGATCCTGTGGCCCTTTTTCCCTTCAAGGTCACGTTATCTAGATAGTTTCGAGGTTTACAAATACTGATACCAATTCTCTTAAAATTCCAGGAAAAAGGTTGAACAGTGTGGTGGCGACGTAACGTTTGGACGTTTACGTCGGACATCACCCTGCCCACGCACTAATTTCGTACATGTATAACGTATCAGTTGTAAACAACTAATCATGACCTCTCGGTAAAAAATATTTACATCAATATTGAGAGATTACATTCTGCTGTTTTATGTGTGTAAAACCGTACAATGCTTTCTTACATTTATTTTGGTGTAACACAAAATATTTTACATTTACTTTGGTGTAACGAAAATATCTTACATTTACTTTGGTGTAACAAAAAATATTTTACATTTACTTTGGTGTAACATTACACCTACCTAATCTCTAAACATACATGTCAGCTATCACCTTATTTATGTAAGTGTGTTGTAGTGTATGCACCTAACCCTTATTCTTATATGCGTCAGATATAACTCGAGGTGACACATACAGGTCGCTACAGAAAGTCGATTATCACTGGCAGTTAAATCGTCTTTCCAACAACGCCGTACAAATCACAACAATTTAAAATCTAGCTGCTAAAATTGTTTTTCACCTATTGGTCCCTGGTAAATCTTTCAGCATGCCATTATAGTTTTAGGTGCAGGCCCGACATGGCCTGTGACTACTTTTGTCCGAAATAACCCGACGAGTCCATCCGGACAGCTTTTACTATAGCCGCAAGAATGGTCCCAGCAGATTTTTAGGCAATACGCATGTGCGTAACTTCATACGCAAGTGCGTAACAATCGCTATTTTCACCAAAAAAACGGGACGTTATTGATAACACCCGAAAGAACACATACACGGAATGCTGGCCGATTCAACAGACGACAAAATAGAAAACGAGTGAATTATTATTTCAATACAATGTGACATGCTAGAGACATCGCGATTCAATGCAATTACACGGATCGCCATCGCCCTGTCATGTACAATATCAATACAGTAACAATATATATAACTTCACGTACCTTTTATAATAATGAATAGCATCTCTATATCGAACCTTTCAACGGTATGTTTAAAATGTCCCCTAACAAGAATGGGAAATTCCATCCTTTATATATTGAAAAACGCACAAGATTTCCGAGATATTCAAGAAGAATAAGGAAAACGTGCAAGCGTTGATAAATATAGATACAATGAATTCCATCTCAGACAAACCGACCTTTTATTGGGACTATCAATAGAAAGAGTACCGTATCATGATTCGAATAGGTGACCAGGTGCATACCTAAACCACTGCGTATTTGTGCGTATACGCAACCATAGCTGATTCTGTTATTCCAGCCATTCTGTATCGTAACAAAGGCCCTTCCTTTTGGGAGAAAAAGGAATGACTTTTTCTTACGATACACGATGCAGAAAAGAAGGAATAATACAGAATAAATATATAATACTACATATATACACGTGCGACTTAAATGGCGGACTACCTGGAAAGATAGTCTGCCCCCACATTGTCTTGTCCTCGGATTGCCACAATCATAGACCTGTATTCATTGTTGAAGCTTTAATGCTCAACACATAAGTATGGGGTTGTACCCTTTTAACTTTTCCATATATGGGGTTGTACCCCTTTAACTTCCTATGAAGTTTTATGTCTTATGACATTTATTATATATAAGGCTTAATAGCCAATACCATTTGCAAAGATCCACATATTATATATCATTCTGCCAAGTATCCCTATTAATAACATCATCCATAATACCATCTTTGCTCAAAATAAATTAACGTGACTCTTCACGTTGCAGCCAACCTCTGTTGCAAAATAATATATTATCGTGACTTGCTCACGTCGACCGTCTACCGTCATACGTCATGACTTAAATATAATTCCGTGACTCCTCACGTCAAAAGTACACCTATGTGACTACTACTATGCTATCATAGTTAAAAATATAGGTCAACAATCCGAGACAATTGGGTCATTACACTGTCGCACATCTTTAATACTAACACTGACTACTGCTTTCAGTTCCAGTCATATTGCGCCAATAATATGGTATTGGGCAACGTCTACCACTACCATATGAACGTCGTCGTTCTGTCTGGCTGTCAGTCCGTCTTGTACGGCTAACTACTGCCTCCTTAGAGGATATGTTTCTCTGGGGTATACTACAACATTGAGTCATTGCGACCTTTATTTTGTGAGTTGTCCTTTGACAAATGGCACAAGATCTACAAAATTGAGTTACCTCCCTACAAACACCGGGCCAAAAAAATTCATCTAAGACCTTAGATATAGTTTCCTTTCTGCCTCTATGATTTACCACCTTTCGTGATTCATGGGCTAAATTCATAACGCTATGCGTTAAACTAGAAGGAACTACTAACTGAAGTGAAACATTTGCATTTTTCTTAAACTGTCTATAAATTAAACCATTCCTACGAATGAATTTAGTTTCACCACTAGAGAAACTGCGACTTTTAGTCACACTACCAGACTCTACTCTTTTTCTAATATCTGCTAACTTAGCATCTGACGCTTGCTTCATAAGTATTTCTTGCCTGTGCTGCCTAATAAACTTGTCTGCGACCTTGACCTTTCTATTCTTTCTCCTATCTTTCCTTGACTGCTTATTCTTAACTACCCCTGATGAAAAATGGGTCATATCAGGAAATATGGACCCCTCAATATTTCCAATGACTAAGTCATGTGCTGGATCATCAATGCACAATGCATCCGTACTACCTCTAAAAAACGGACAATTAATATTAATACGGGCCACAGGACATCTCTGTTTATAATTGTTAATAAGAGTCACACCAGACTGCTTATTTAACATCTGACCATCAGAAACTAAACTTCTCCTTACAACTACCCCCGTACAACCTGTATCTCTCAAAACTCTGATCTCTTTACCATTTACGGTACCAATCGCTGTCGGCAACCTTGACCGTGGGAAATGACAAGTTCCCTTATTATCCTTACGGGGTAATCCTTTCCCTACATCCAAACTTTTATTATCAATCTTACAAAAATTGACCTGATGGTCGGTCCTGTAATTATCATAATCATAGTGATTGTCATGTTGGTCAACTCGACCACGGTTTCTATCCTGATCCCTACACGAGTTATCTCCCCTATACTGGGAATTAAACTCAGCACTCGAAACAACTTTCTTATTATCAGGGTTATGCCAACATTTAAAAGTGGGATGGGGCTTGCCACAAATTTTACATTTCACAACGGGCCTTTGATCTTGATTGGGCTCTACCTTAGGCTGGGCTTGATCTACACCTCTACTTTTATGCTGCTCTTTGGAAATACACAAGGGAACACCCCCTTTTGCATCGGCGAACAAATCCGCCTCATGGGCTAACTCACCCAGGACCTTAAACGTCTTAGGTTTGAGATATAAATAGAGCTCATGACTGCAACAGTCAAGGAACTGGTCTCGGGCCAAAAAATCACAAACCGCCTCGTAGGTCTTTTCGACCTTAGCTAAACCCAACCATTTATCAAGGTAGCTCGCCAGCCTACCGCTAAATTGTCTGAAAGTTTCGGCTTTCTCGGGCCTACAATCCCTAAATTTCTTACGAAAAGATCGTTCGGTGAGGTCGAAATTGGTAAGCAGAGCCTCCTTAATCTGACCATAATCCGACTGGTCATCTCTGGAAAGCCTAACGAAGACTTCCAAAGCGCGTCCCTTTAATAAGGCACTTAAGTATGATGCCCACATGGACGGGTCCCATTTATTTGACAAAGCATAACTTTCGAACCTAGTTAAATAGCTATCCATCTTATCCGTATGTTCGTCAAAGTATGGAAGCTTGGGACTCCTAGGATTTGAACTTTTCTCTTTGGGCCCCCAGGGATGTGAAGTGGTCTCGGCCTCGATTTTTTTTAGT
Organism: Loripinus fragilis; assembly: GCA_964019695.1. Classification (NCBI taxonomy): domain Eukaryota; kingdom Metazoa; phylum Mollusca; class Bivalvia; order Lucinida; family Lucinidae; genus Loripinus; species Loripinus fragilis. The sequence continues at coordinate 38,587,219 of OZ026520.1, read as the reverse complement.
TCCACTTCGGCCTCAATTTTTTTTAGCGCAATTTCTTTTTCCATTTCCATTTCCTTATCCTTGCGCGCGGCCTCAATTTTCAATTTTTCCGCCTCAATCCTTAACTTTTCCAATTCCCGATCTTTATCTTTTTGCTCCCTATCTTTCTCTTTTTGCTCCCTTTCTTTATCTTTTTGCTCCCTTTCTTTATCTTTTTCCTCCCTTTCTTTATCTTTTTGCTCGGCCTCCCTTTTCTCTTTTTCATATTCCCTTTGGGCCAACCTTTCCTCCCTTTCTAAATCTTGTTGCCTTTTAAGATAATCCCTTAGTTCTTGCCCTTCATATCCTAATTCCCGTGCTAATGAAATATGTTTATCCATTTTAGCCTATTGTTGGGAATGGTATAAGTCAACTATACTGTTGAAAATAAATAAGGGTTCGC